>CP126892.1:141342500-142813750 GCA_030440675.1 Furcifer pardalis
CTGCAATACGTGAAGGGACATAAGCAGTTCAAAGGTGAATACTTGATGTTCCCCATCCAAAACCTCTTCAGTAGGTTGGCCATACATTATGAGGGATAACCCTGCATTTGAAGGCTATCCTATTCAAGCCCCATTAAAAGATTTTTTAAAATGACAGATGTTATAGTTGCTTGACAACATTACACAGCTGGACAGCAGCTGAGTAAACATGGACAGAGGTAGCCTTAGGGGGCTATAGTCTTCCCCATAGTGTATTGTAAATCGATTTAAAATGGAGTCATCATTTATAAGCTTACTTATGTGCATGTATGAATGTATATTCAAATTGTATGGAAACCTTTGTCCATTTGATGATAGATTTCCTCTTTGTGTAAGAAAAGGTCCACTAGATAGCCAGGAAATAGCATTTAAAAGGCAATGAATATTACAGAAACCAATGCTAAAAAGAAGAATGATTTGCTACCATGCAACTGTAGGTTTTTACTTTGGAAGGTTCCAAAATAGTTAGAGACTATACTTAGAATCATAGAAGGATATAATATCTGAGTCGGAAGGGGTCTAATATCTGAGTCGGAACGGGTCTTTTAGGCCATCAGGTCTAATATTTTTATCAGAATAGGTAGGTTTGGGGTTTCAAGCATTAACAAGCGGTGCCAGATTCCTATGAATGGACTTACTACAAGTGAAGAGATATTAGGATGGTATTTCAAGAAATTTAAAGAATCATAACAGTTGCAAAGTTGGAAGTCATCCTCATAAGATGGTCTTCTCATCAGCCCCATATGCCTCTTGGGATATGCAAAGCTACACAACTAAGTCTAGACCAGTGATGGTGAACCTTGGCACTCCTGCTGTTTTTGGACTTCAATTACCAGAAGTCCAAGTCAGCATTCCTACTGATCAGGGCTTCTAGGAATTGAAATTCAAGAACACCTGGAATGCCAAGGTTTGCTATCACTGGTCTGAACCATTGGCAGAAACAAACCCACATACCTGCAGAATGCTGAATCAAAGATTTAAATTCTGCAAGACTCAAGCAAGAAAGTTCAGGGTACATTAGAAAATAAACACTGGTCATAGAAACTAAGCAAACTGACCCTGGGGGAGAAGTTCTCTCCTGCCCGCATGAAGAAACTCATCCTACATAACCATCCCAAGTGAAATCATATTGTGTCAGACGTTTAGATCGCGGAATGTCCCATATCATGATGTGTCAGCTCTTGATGTCTCAGAGGATAAAGAAGCAAGTTTGCAATTTGCTCACTTCTTAAACTACAGATAGCATGAAAAGACGGGTTCTATGGAGGTAGACTTTTGTTCCATGTGTCTACACTGATAGTGGCTTCAAGGCGTCTTAGCCTTAATCTGTGATGCTAGGATTAAACCTGAATCCTTTGTGTGCCGCCGCCACCCCCCCCCCCAAAAAAAAAATTGATCCCAGGAACGTTGTGTGGTGCTATTGTTGTGCATGCACACGAGACAGCTCTCATTTTGTAACTTCACAGCGAATATCATCTTTGGAGCATTTTGCAGTAGCCAAACCCAAGCACGCTGGATGGGACATAGGTTGGAACTGCCATATATAGCAGTGATGCTCAAAAATGCTATTGTGAGCACCGTCAGTCCTTCACTAACATTTCTCCTGGAGTTCCTTTATATTTCACCCATCAGCAGTTAGCAAGGAAAGAGATTAAAGCAAACTAAAGCCAGGGGGCTGTTAGGGTGTGTTTGTATGTATTTAAACAAAGTTTAAATGTCCAACACTTTGTTTTCTCCCTGCTCTTACATCCTGTCTGCCCCCCCCCCCCGCCATGCTTTTGTAAGGGAGGAAACATGGTTTCAATCAGTGACTTGCAGCTGTCAATGTTTTAAACCGGCAAACTCTTATGGCTTAATATCCACACTCAAATCATCACAACTGCCTCCCCAACCCAAGATAAGGACAAACATACATGTAATAAACAAAAGACACCCCCACAGCCCCTGGGATTGGCAGTGCTCCTTCCCTGCTCCTTTTACTCAAAGGGGAGAAGAAAACAATTAAAAGAAACCTTGAAATAATCTCATAGTGCTTATTTAGCCTCTTCATCCCTCAATGTGTGGTTGGTAAGTGCTGCAATCAGGGGGCTACGGACTGCTATCATTTGGCCTTAATTAAAAAAGACACAAGCAGTGGAGCTGTGAATTAGAAGAAAGAAAGAAGGGGGGGGTTGAATGCCACAACGCACCACCCCTGATTAATTCGAGGCTCATGTTGGATTAATAACACCAAACAAAGAACAAAAGGAAATTGTTATGCGAATTGCAGCCCTCCCAGGCCAGACAAAGGTCAAATCACAGGATTTCAATTTCATCCGGACTCGCTTAATCAACTCCCTCGGAAGGAAGGACCATATGCGGTTCTCAAAGCTGCCCATTGTAGTTGCATAGTCCCTGGACCTGGAAAGAATGAACAGTGATAATCTAACTATTCCCAAAAAAAATTGCCTTCTGTCTCTTTTCCCCTTAACCAGCAACCCCTCCACACCAGCTTTTATCTCAAAAGAGAAAGACCAAAAACCCAACCACCTTAATTATAGGCTGATGGATACAGGATAACACTCTCACACAAGAGAAAGGTGTCTTTGTGGTTGCTGGTCCATAGAATCACACTCCCCTCCCTGACCATTCCCCCCTTGTGAGGCAGCTGAATGGACTGCTCTATCTTTCTATGGGGTGTATCCTTCTCCTGGCAGAGACCAAATACTGTCAGGGTGAAGGTATTGTGCAGCAGCCTGTGGTGGCCCTTGGGGTATTGCACTTCAGGGAGATAAAGTCAGAGGGACAGGTTGTGCCAAGCTGCTGTAAACTCCTAAAGCTCAACTTGACATTGGTAGGAGTTTAAGGGGTGGGGGAGATGCCATAGATATATCCTTCCTAGGCTAACAAGAAGTAAGCTAGAGTAGTAAGGTGATGGTACTAATGTTCTGCTCTTTATTGTCTGTACAATAAAGCAACAGAATAGACACATATATAAAACAGAGTCAGTTAACAACTAGGAAAATTATCACCAGGATTCTCTGAACCTGGGAAAGCTGCAGAAGATTTTTTTAAAAACCAGAACATTGCATTTCTCTCTCCTATTCCAACTATCCTAATTACCCCAGTTAAAAATGGTCCAAATCCCATTTGGTACATAGCAAACTGCACGAAAGATTAGGAAGGATTCACCAAGTTGCCATTGATTGCTTGGAACTGTTCTAGTTGCAACTTTATGTTGGTAAAGTAAATCACAACTAAAGTTGGCCTGGAATGTCCAAAGAAGTTGACTCACCATGTCTCCACTGATTCAACGGGCCTTCCTTCATTGAGACATGCTACTGGATTTCAGCCACTATCTCCCAAATCACATAAAATTTATTCTATTTATATCATGAATCTAACCTTCCATATTATCTCTCATAGAAAAGAGCAGTATTCTTCATAGAAAAGAAGAGTGGAGATTTTCTCTCACCTCTTTTTCTCAAGCTTTTATTATTGGCTATAATTCTCCGATGCTGCATTTCCACCTCTCCAACCTACACCTTCTGAAAGCTGGAAATCTCTACTTGTGCCTTTTACCCAAATGGATGGCTGAGAGTGGCAATTATAGAGGGGGAAAAGTGCAGTTTTCTAACTGTCATTCCTTGAATAGGACTAGATTTTTCTGAGACATATCTGATCCTGAAAAATGTTTCCCAGGGAAAAACTTTGAGTTGTAGAAGGGCTGAATTACAATTAATATCTTACAGTATATCAGACTGATTACTTCAATAAACAGGCTTAAATAGCAATAGCAACTCTCTTTCTTTTGCCAATGAGGATGGTTTCCTTAGAAATCCAGCTAGATTTGAAATGTTGGTCTGCTTTATCCAAGGTACTTTGCTGTTCTCGACTAATTTGTTTGTATATTGTTTTATATATTCTCTTACTTTAGTTTGTCCAATAAAAACAGTCTTTCTTTGCCCAACTATGTTGCTTTGTTATTTTTTTAAAGCAATGAAATCCCATACAAGGAATACCTTTGGTTTGAAACAAAAAAAACATGCAGTTAAAGGCATACCCTCCAAAGCAAAGAAATTCTGATCCAAAATCAACCCTCTTTATTAAAAGCATATTAAAAGTATTGTCATCTACCTTCCATCTCAGGTGAACACAAAAAGTTCCATTCTCTCTTCCCCTAAAAGAGGCAAGAACTCTCTGTTTAACTGGAATAGGTAAAGGTCACCCTTGCTTGAAAGCCATTCGTATCCAACTCTAGGGTTTGGTGCTCATCTCTGTTTATAGCCAAAGAGCCAGTGCTGTCTGTATCTGCAGACATTTCCATGGACATGTGGCAGGCATGACTAGACACCTGAGTGCACGGAATGCTGTTTTCCTTCCCACCAAAATGCTACTTATTTATCTTCTTGCAATTTCTTACTTTTGAACTGCTAGTTTGGCAGGAGCTGGGACAGAGACGGAAGCTCACTCCGTCATGCAGTATTATTTATTTATTTATTTAGATTTATATCGCCGCCCACTTGCCATGGCGATGAAGGTGGCTTACAATCAGCAAAACAACACAGCACAAAACAAGTATCAAACTTTGACCTTCCAGTTTTAAAGCTCAGCATCTTAACCACTAAGTCACCACAGTCCCTGTATATTTGTACATCTTAAACAAATATACAGAATTGTTTGGAAAATTCAGCCTCTGAAACAATATGGGCCACATCTACCTATTTTCTATTGCACCTTTTGTCAGTTCCGATAAATGTTTTTCATCATCATAATTCCTGAGGTTTTGAAGGTTTCTTGCTTAGAGACACCTTTCACACATATTGCTGAGTAAGAAAAGTTGAAAGCCTTCACATACATTAGGATTCTGCACCAACCACAAGATTTGATTGAGCTCAGACTGTCTGGAGGCCATTAAATTGAACTGGGTCCAAACCCTTGATTCCAAAATCTAATTTTTTCTATTTCCCACTGACTGTAACTGGATGTCATGAAAACTTGTCAGTTTTTTCTCTCTTTGTGGACTAGTTGGGGTGTTTTTGGTGAGCACAGCACCTTAGAAGAGGATTATGCTTGTCCAATTTCAGACAATTCATTGCTGACAGATTTACACTATGCATGTTGAAATTTAATTTTATTTTTATTTTTCCAAAAAAGGATATGCCAATGAGTCAATTGATTTCTTGGTACAGGTGGATAAAATCCACAAGAATAATTCTCTCTTGAAAGATAAGCTATATGATTAAGGTTCTTAAGTGTGAGTGTAAAAATATCCACCTCCAGTTTTATTTTGTAGATTTAAAGTGAGGAATGGGCAAGTCGAGGACTCTGTACCTTTTATTCTAAAATTATAACTCCATGAGTGACGGGTTGTTTTGTTTTTGTTTTTTTGCAGATTCTGTTTTTAAGGAGTGACATCTGGGGATGCAAGAAAAAAAAAGGAACCTGAGAACACACAAATGAACTTGCCCACCTCTGTATTAGAGGAAACACAACATGAACTTCATGGTTCAGAATACTGCAGTAGGCCATTCTTGGTCAGAACAGACCAGCTGTGGCTTCCAGAATGGGAACTGTGGGGAGATGTTGAGCTCCAAAAGTTTGCATTCCCCTTTGCAGCTTCTGTGCAACTTCCTGCTGGGAACCTTTCTCTTGGAAAGGTCATTCCAACATGTGACTGGCATCTGTTGCAAACATTCACTCTTTTGTCCAGTGCTCTCTCCCTTCTCCTTTTTTCTTTCATTCCCTGGAAATGTATTTTTAGGCGATTCTGAAAACAATATATTTATAGGTTAATTCAAAAGTTCCTTGGATATAGCTGCCCAGAGTAGGAAAATCTCCTAGATGGGTAGGGCAAAGGTTAAGGTAAAGGTCGCCCTTGCTCAAAAGCCAGTAGAATCCAAATCTAGGGTTCAGTGCTCATCTCTGTTTCATAGCCAGCGCTGTCTGCGTTTATAGACATTTCCGTGGACATGTGGCAGGCGTGCCTAAACACTGGAGTGCACGGAATGCTGTTTACCTTCCCTACAAAGTGGTTCTATTTTTCTCTATTTGCAATTTCTTGCTTTCGAACTGCCAGGTTGGCAGGAGCTGGGACAGAGATGGGAGCTCATTCCATCATGCAGTACTCAGGTATCAACCTGCTGATCTGCTGCCTTCCAGTCAGCATCTTAACCACTTGAGCCACTGGGCAGCGTATAAATATAATAAATAAAATAATAAATAAAATAAATATTCTATTTCCTTGTGGTATCTAGATTTTGGAAATTTTGGGCAAGACAACTTTTATGGATCTACATTAGCCAGTTAGAGAAACAAGGACTAGTCAGGAACAATTATCTACCGATCCTTCTTCATGTTACTTCTACAATTGTCCACGAAGGGATTGGTGGACCAACAGGTTTCATTGAACATAAGATGTAGATCTAAGGGTTTTTGCACGTGACATCGTTCAAGGACATAGGTCCTACACAGATGCCCCATTGTGTCAAATCCACTTGTGTGTCTGAAAATAGGATATTGTGAGTTGTACTAGACTCCACACAGGTACCTAACCCATTTTCTGAAGACAGAAACACAAGCACTGGATTTGGAGTGGGTCCTAGATTGAGCCATCTACATATACCTTTATATCTCATCCGATTAACACCTACCCCACCTTAACATAGTTGTGGGTGTTTCATGTGTTATTTTTATTCACAAGTGTGCTACACCTAATTTTCACATTAATCATTCTTTAGAGAAAATATCATAGGAATATCTTTATTTTTTAAAAAAATATTTCCTTAAAAATATGAATTTCTATTTTTTGTGAAATTTTGTTTTTTAACATTTATTTTAATTTAATGTTCATTTTACAATATTAACACCAGAGTGTATCTTGCAACTTTTTTTAAAAGCTGAAAACTACTAAACTGTAAAGGTTGGGGAAATGCATAATCCATATGACTTTTCCAACCCATCTGAGACGCATGTATCAGGTCAGTGGTTCTGATTTTGAGTAAAATGTATTAGGTTTACAGACTCAGTTGAGTATTTCATCACCATCAAGAGGACATATTAACTACACTGGATAACAAAGAATGGAAAACCTGATGGAAACATTCCATCTGAATAGAATTGTGCAGATATATTAACATCTCACTGAAATACAACACAATGTGGGAGGACTTTTATAAATATGTGTGTGCATGAACAGTAGACACAATCAGGTTTTGGGTTTTTTGGCAGCAAAAGAGCCATCTATTTCCATTTGACATTGACTGAGTTCCTCTCATGGAAGGTCATTCCTACCATTTTATGAGTTTAAGGAATGATGGAAAGGTGAAAGAAGGTGGTAAGGAGGGTCATCACACTTGGCTCTCCAGATGTTCTTTGACTTCAATTCCCAGAAGCCCTGATCAGCAGTTGTACTTACTTGGGCTTCTGGAAATTGAAGTCCAAGAACACCTGGAGAGCCAAGTTTGCTGACTCCTGGTCTAGGGTCTTTACCAGATCTTGAACTCACATTAAAATCCAACACCCAAATCCTATTCACAAAATCTTTCTGATGGTTTCCTATACTGACCTGTATCTTGAATCATGCAATCAAAATGGTGAACCTTATCACTATTCGGGCTTTACACTTAACTGTGTGAAGAACTAGAAGGAATGTGAACAAAATGGAGATTTGCAGTAGAATCTGTAGATATGTTCAATGATATGGATACAGAATTTCTGCAACGAACATAACAATGGCTCCTCATTATGGAAGCCTTGGGGCTGCCTGGCTCTATAGATAAGAAGCTTGCCATGTTAGCTGGAAAGCCAGCAAGTCGTCAGTTTGATACCTGGGTACTGCATGACAGAGTGAGCTTCTGTCTCTATCCCAGCTCCTGCCAACCTAGCAGATCGAAAGCAAGAAATTGCAAGTAGATAAGTAGGGACCACTTTGGTGGGAAAAGATCTTGGGGACATGGAAGGAGCGACATTCGGGCGTCCCCTGAGCGGAATTTCTTCAGCAAAAATCCTTTCAACTCAGAATTTCTGACATGAAATTATTAGTGGCCCTCACACAGATGTCCAAGTGCCTTCTGGGCAGGGAAGGGCGATACACAACCTTATACACAACCTTATCTGCACTTAAGTCCTGTACATGGTTTCATGTTTAATATCTAAATAAGGCTAATAGTTTCTGATCATGTGGATAATACACAGAGTGCAGATTATACTTTCAACCTTTGGGAAGGTGGAAGAACAAAGCTAGGACAATTTATGATAAAATGGCAGATTGGGAGACCAATGGCATCAAACATAGCATAATTCCCTGAGTTAATGCTATATGCCTTTTGGGCAGAGTGGCAAACAAAATTCTGCTCATGATCTTAGTTTGATACCAACTGGCACAAGGTTGACTCAGCTTTTCAACCTTCCAAGGGTGGTAAATTGAATGTTCAGTTTGTTGGAGGCAAAAGGCTGATTATCATATGGACTGCCCACAGAGTACTCTAAGAGCTAAGGAGCATGTGTAAGTGTAAGTGTTATTGCTGTTGCTATGTACAAAGCAAGGATGTGTGAGATTTTTGGGGGGGTTGGGGGGATAGAAAGGCAACAGAATGCCTAACCAGAAAAGCAAGTGGAAAAGTGATAGCTGAGGGAAAGGTTAAACCTCAGGTATCACACTCCAACATTTCTGCCCTTCTGTTGACCCTTCCCAACTCTGCTTTAGGAATCCCATGTTCAATGCTAAACTTCTGGCTCTGCTCTGATTGAAGCTACTTTAATGGTACAATACAATAATTAGGGAATTTTAGTCTTAACCAGGGCTGAGGAGAACAAAACATGTTCCCTTTCCCCCTTTCCCCCCTTTTTGGATTACCTTTAGAACTGAAATCAGAGAGCACTAAATGAAAGATAATTTGTGCACCTCCTGTGAATGATTGAAGATTGAATCAAATTTTAACTAGATTCTATTTTGTAAATCCCTCAGGATGACATAATTACAATTCAACACATACATTAATTAGCAGTACACATCTATTTCATAGAGTTTAGCAAGTTTAAAATGACTTTCATTGTCTGCTCAGCGTATGTTCCTCCAATGCTAAAAGGGAAATAAGCCTGATGCCTGAAATTGCAAGGATTAAACTGACTTCATTAGACTGACACATTTCTCTTCAGTTAATATATTCTTAGCCCCAGGCCCCAAGGTCAAATCCATATAAGGATCCTCCCAGTTAGGGATCCAAGGAACTTCAAAATCAGTGTACAGTACATACAGGATTGAGGGAAGAAGCACAGACAATATTATCCTCACCCTTTGCCTTAAAAAAACCAAAGCAAAACAAAACAACACCACCCAAAACCTATTTCACACAGAAGAGATGGGAAAGATACTCATAATGGGGAACCTTGGAGACAAAATACCTCAGGGTAAAAATCTCCCAGCAATCACCTCATGGAACTTTTCCTCAGGATTGCCTGAATGTTCACTGTCTGAATTAAAGAGAAGCACCAATTCACTGCCATATTGATGTCTGCCACATCTTTTTTTGCTCTGCCTCTTCCGTTGATTCTCTCAACATGTCTTCCATGGTTCCTCTCTCTCCGTTCCGCTTCCCTGATTCTTCATCTCCATAATCATTAGTTCTGGGATAAAGTAGTAGCTCAGGGGTGCTCGGTGGCTTAGTGGTTAAGACACTGAACTTCATGACTGAAAGGTTGGCAAGTTAGCAGTTTAAGACAAGAGTGCTGCAAGATGGAGTGAATGCCCATCATCTATCCCAGCTCCTGCCAACCTAGAAGTTCAAAAGCAAGAAACTGCAAGTAGATAAATAAGTAACACATCAGCAGGAAAAGTTAACTGTTCTGTGCACTTTGGTGTCTAGTCATGCCTTCCACATGACCACCACAGAAACACCTGTAGATGCAGACAGCACTGGCTCTTTGGCAATAAAGAGAGATGAGCACCACCCCTAGAGTCAGATATGACTGGGTTTCGAGCAAGGGAGACTTTAACCTTTAAATTAGTAGCTCGTGGTGGTAAATTAATTGCTGTTGTTGGATTGCCCTCTAAGCTGGTTGTTTCACATTGTCTAATGGTACAACTGGTTTTTCTCAGCTCATAAAGGAGTACCATCATCTTTGTCATTCAGTGGTCCCTCCATTTCTCCATCCCTACCAAGGGATTTAAAGAATGCCCACTTCATCCTTCATTCACATCCGTTTAGGCTGTCTTGTGTCAACAATGCACCTTGCTGAAAATTTGTAAGATTCCTCACCTCCGAGAGAGACCAAGACAGAGAATGCTGCCTTTTCCTGTCAATGTTGCTGCCTCTCTACAAAACTCTCTCCATTTTGAGGAGCAAAGCAAGCTGGCAGTCAGCAGGGGCAAAAGGAAAACTGAAAAGAGGCAAATCACCCTTCTAAACATTCGAATCTTTACAAGTCCATGAGACAAAGTGGCAGGTAGTGTCACTCCACACATATTGCACAGTTGGTGTTAAGCATTATATTTCTTGCACAGTTTTTGCTTGTTTTGCTGTACAATTTTGCTTACTTTGTGCAAAGCATTGTGCTCAGATCATCTGCTCTTCACTGCCATAGAATATCTCACCCTCTTACAGGTGAGAGATGGCAAATTTTATAGTTGTGCATCATCACCTTGCGGATGGGAGATTTATTTACATGGCATGGAAGATTTATTTACATGGCTACTCTTTCTTCTTCTTCTGCAAACTCCACAGCTTTTGCAGAAGTGGTGAAAGGAGTGAAAAACATAAGGTCTGCCAAGGTCTCTTACTAAGCAGTTCTATTGGTAGCAGCACTGTGGTGGCTTAGTGGTCCAAGCTTGGAGACTGGAAAGTCAGGTTTTGATACCCGAGTGCTGCATGACGGGGTACATGAAAGGAGCCTCATTCAGACATCCCCTGAGTGGAGTTTCTCAAGCAAAAATCCATTCAACCCAGGTAATTTCTGACACGAAATTGATTTATTTGAACTGCTGGTAGGTAGTTTTACATACTCTTGCCTATGGAAGCCCATTCTGGTGAAGTCACACAGAGAATGGCCTCTGATGAGGACCTCAAGGCATGAGCAGGTAAATAGGTGGAGAGGGAACCCATCAATAACTAAGGTCCCAAGAACCAATGACTTTTAAATCTCAAAATCAGCTTTTTGAACTGAATTTTGGGGAAAAGAATAAGGCCACCATAGTGGCTTCGTCAAAGCTGGCCAAGCCCTTCTTTTCAAGGTACCATAAGAATTATGGACATGAAAATCTTAATTTTCTCTTAATTACATTATGTGTTTTCACATTCTACTTCCTTTTTCTTCCTTTTTTATGCCTGATTTGTGGTGGTGGTGGTAGGGAGGGAGAAGGAGACATATGGAAATCCATGAATATAGACATCCATGAATATATTCTTACTATGCACACTTTAAAGCATTTTAACTAGTTGGTATATTTATTCCCATTTACCAACATATGTTTGTGTCTCTTTTTTCAACTCTGTACCTTTTTAGCTCTGCACATTCCAAAAGACACATTTTGTAAATTCTCACAAACCTTACCTACTATCTATCAAAACCATAGCCAAGGGTTTATGGCTCCCCCCCCCCCAAGCCTCAAGAGGTATGAAAATGCTATTTTTGTTAATATTATTAAACCCAATATAATTCTTTGCCATCTGTAGTGAAAAAGATGAATCCAATGTACATAACTTCTTTATCAATTTCTGTGACTATCTATTATTATGACAATACAGCTGTTTTTCCCCATATTATTCATATTTGGCTCAGCAGCAGGAGAGTTACTAATTTTTACTCAGTTCAAAACTCTGAAAGATGTTAAATCTTCCTTCTCAAGGAAAGCTATTGATTAGTTTTGGAAGAAGCTAGAAGACTTTTGATGGCCTCTAAAATTGGAGGAAATGTAATCTTGGTACATTGGAGTCACAAGTTTGTAAGTTATCTTACAGAATTTGACATTGTAGGAAAGTTAAGAGTGACTTTGACAGATTTCTGCTGGGTAACTCATTGACTTACTTTCAATAAAATTAGCAAAGCTTCCTGCTAATATCAAATTGGCAAATGTTGATCACCAATCCTATTCATAAAGGCAGAGCTCTCAGCCATTTCCACATGCTCTCTGCTTTGCAGTTACACAAGCTGAAGATCTTATTGGAAACAAGGAGGCTTATGTTTGCCCATTGGCTAATGAGTTCTCCCTTTTTTTCACGACTGATATATTTAGGGAATGGCATGTGCAACAGGTTTATTGCATATTTATTTATTTATTTATTTGGTCATACTTGTTCATCGCCCTCCTCCTTGAAGGGACCCAGGGCGATTTACAGCATATGCAAAAAAGACTAATAGAACATTGCATCTAAGCATTGTGATACTGTTTTGAATCGATCTGTATTCAGCAAAAGCAGGGTTGGGAAAGTTGTGGCCCTCTAGAATTTAATGGACTTCAATTCCCATTGGTCCCAGCCAAAACAGCTAATGAGACTCAATGGGATATGTCATCATAGTCGGCTGCTACTTATATCTGAGTATACATTCCCCCCCCCCCCCAAGAAATCATTATCACAGTTGATGGATGTGAAAGAAGAATGAGAAACAGGAAAAATGCCATTGGTGTGAATTTGTTTAGGTGGGTTACAGCTTGCCATGAAGTGACCCATAAACTATGATCATGGACCCATTTCCTGCGGCATATATGAAATGAGACATGCAGGATTTAACACCGGGACTGCAATGGACTGCTGCAGCCTTGAAGATATTAATAAGGTGCACCTTCACAGCCAGTCCATCTAGCATAGCCTCTTCCGCCTCCACAACTGTTGGGAATCAAAGTAGTAAAGTGGTTCTTCCTCCACTCATTTTGCCGCTGTGCTCAGTATGATGATTTCCAGTAGCATTTCCTCCACTGAGGGGGCCATCACCCCACCTAAAAGGGCTCATCCACCCATAGCTGTTGGCCCCTTTGGGGAGTGAGGTTATTTACCTCCACCCAACATTCGGTGTTAAGTAGCGACCCCACCTAAAGGGGCTGTATGGTCCACTCCATTACCATAGTGGGATGTCTGGCCAGACATTAATGGGATATATAGTCCTGCAACTTCATGAGGACCCTAGTTGCTTCCTTTCTGAACTACACAAAACTGAGGTTTTTGCTTGATTTTTCTAAAAAGTTGCCTCCTACATTAATCCACCCATCCCAAAAATCTGTCCTCACTTGGAAAAGGACATCTCCCCCCACTTAACCTCCTAAGCTGTTGACTCTAAAGTGCCCTTGCCCGAAAGTCAGTCATATCTGACTGTAGGGTTCTGTGTTCGTCTCTGTTTATAACCAAAGTGCCAGCACTGTCTGTGTCTGCAGATATATCTGTAGACATGTGACAGGCATGACTAGACACTGGAGTGCACAGAACATTGTTACCTTTCCCACCAAGATGATACCTATTGATCTACTTGCACTTTATTTCATTCAAACTGCTAGGTTGGCAGGAGCTGGGCCAGAGACAGGAGTTCACTCCGTCACTCAGCACTCGGGTCTCCAACTGCTGACCTGTCAACCTTCTAGTCATCAAGTTCAGCATCTTAACTACTAAGCCAGACCATAAAGTTTATTTAATATTTCAGAAATTAACATGTTTCCAGAAAGTCAGTTTGCCACCTTGAGACAGCCGGGAAGGGAAACACATTGCTAGTTTCCTAACACCAGATAATTTTGCCCTTGTATGGCACAAGAATAGGTCACTGATAGCTATAAAAATATCCTTTCCCTGGGACTGAGGCCTGGATTGTGGTGTTAAGGGTGTATTTCCCTAGGAAAAGGAACAAAAGACAAAGCATTCCATTCAGGCAACAAGGGACAGAGTCCATCAAAAAAAGCAGCCTACCCCCCCCCCCATTCCTGCCCTCCCCAGCACAATAGCTCAGAAAACAAAAGGCAGATTATTAGGTTTAAGTATGTTAGCCTGTTCTTCACATGCCCCCCTTCTCCCTCCCCCCTGTCCTGCACATCTGGCAGCCATGTGTGGCAAGCGCTAATGAAGACTTTCCTAAGTGAGCTACAATTAGTTCCGACTGCTGTTTAGCTCTCCCGGGCCGAGCACGGAGGAAATAAAACAAAACCTTGCCTTTTACTGTTCCTGAAATCTCTCGGCTTTCTCCCCCTTGGACCCATCAAGCCCTAGGGATTCTCCCTCATCATCACGGCTGCAAAAATTAAAACAGAGAAGTGTAAGCAAATACTTTAAGGCTCTTTTCCGCTTGATTTTTCTCTCCCCCCCTTTCCTCCCCCCTTCCAAAAAAAAAAAATCAGCATTTTATTCATTTTGATTGAGTGCAACAGGCAGGGAACACTGTCTCTATGATTCTCCCAACAAAAGGGAATTGTTAAACAGATGTCCATATTTCACTCTTCTCCCACCACCCACCTCCCCTCGCCTGATAATATTAGACACATAGCCTTTTTCATCTGCTCCAGCAGATCATCTGTGTACTTGTCTGAGTGTGTGTGTATGTATGTATGAGAGAAATGGGGAGGGGAGTGGAGTCATCACAATGATAGGGATAAACTATACAGAGGAAGGACGCAGACTGTACACAATTATGACTCTCCAAAGGACCACACATTTTTATTTATCTTTGGCTATTTCTTCCCTCCTCACATCAAGACTCCTTCGAAGAACTGTTTTGAGATTTCAACGACAAGCGCCGGCTCTTTTTTTACTACCGATCTGAACTTTCAACCTGCTCAATGTTCAGAAGCTCAAACTGCAGGAATGCAAAATATTTCAAACATGGTACCAACAAGTGGTAATTTTTTAAGCTTAATTTATCTCAAAGGGTGAGTTGTATACACACTCAAACCCATCCCAATTATTTTTTATTTTATTTTAAAGGATAAATAATTCTACACTTGATTCACATTACTAATGAATCCATACTGCCAGTGACTCAACGCTAAGTGTCAGGTGGCAGTTAACTAACCTGGCCACCCTGAGGACTAACAGCCTTGGGTGGTGAAGTCCACAGGGATGGGTTATGGTCCCCAAATGGATTTAAATCCCACTTGAATCTATCTTGATGGAGGGCAGCAGCTTCATCAATACTGGCTAGGGGCTGATGAGGACTGTGCATACCAAAAGGGCTCAGGACAAGAAAGTGACTCATGTAACTGGATCAGTGGTAGGGGAGGTCATGCTGTGACACAGAAGGCAGATGAAAGGCCACTGCATTATAGTCTCAGGACAGTCTTCAAGGCTGATCACCATGATGATCGCCTATATTTGGATTCAGATATGGAAGAAGAATGAATGAATGAATCCAGAAATTTAGTTGAGTCGTTGTTGTTTGGATACTGAGTAATCTAACAAGTAATTGTGGAATTACTTTTACATATATCACCTATGTTATTTACATGTATTAAATGTAGTGAGCAAAAACTAGTTAATTTGATGAGATACGTTTAAAAGGCATTTTAAGATATTTTAGGGACACTTTGAGAGAAATTTTTCAGAGTTTCTGTCAATTTTTGTGAGTCCTGTGTGGCAATGGAAATACATTTTGGCTTCATCTCTTGTATACTAAAACATACTTTCAAGGTACAATATTAGAACTGGCCATTAAAGGGAGCCAGAGAGCATCTCCCTTTAGTTCTGTGCTATGCTAATGATGAACAACTTGTATTAATATTGTGTAACATAACAAGTTCTTTCATGATTGGAGCACTGCTAACAAAAACGGCAACCTCATTGCTAAAAAGGAATGAGTAGAGATGAGATTGCAAGATTTCTTGGATTACACAGTTTACAAATCTCCTTTCTGGGAGGTCTACCTGACAGACAGATATCTACACTTGGGACTGGAAGGCTTTGAGTCTGAGGTGTAAGATATGAAAGATGTTTTTCTGTCAAGGAGAACTCCAAGAATGGAAAATTATAGAATCTGTAATCCAAGAAGGCCCCAAATCCATGAACCGTAGCCACTGGGGATTATGGGAATTGTAGTTCATAACCAGTGGTGGGCATCAGCCGGTTCACACCAGTTCGCCAGAACCAGTAGCAGAAATTCTGGCTGGTCCCGCCCATTCAAGTTTTGAAATAAAGTAGTCCTAATTCGGGTGCAAAACAGGGCTTTCCTCTTGGCCACACCCACCATCACATGCCCACAGTGTGGGGGTAAATTTTTTTGGAGCCCACCACTGTTCATAACATCTGGAGGACACTGTAACCTGTCTCTGCCCTAATGCCAAATCTTTCCATTATGAATCCATTAAGAAGAGTCCTAGTGACACAGTGCTTAAACTGTTGTACTTTGTAAGTTCGATCCTGACCAGGATCAAGGATGACTCAGCCTTCTATCCTTCTGAGGTCAGTAAAATGAGAACTCAGCATACTGGGGGCAAAATGCTACTTATCTTGTGAATCACCCCCTCCTCTGGGGCCACAACAACAGCCTGAGGGATAAGATTCCTTGGCCTGGAAGGCGGCTGAGAACATTGTCCCATACTCTGGGCCCATAACAACAGCCAGAGGGGAGTTAGTCTGTGTTCTGCTTTGGTTGTTTTGTGAGGTTGTATTTTATGATTTTTACTGTACTGTTGTTGTTTTGACTGTAAGCTGCTCTGAGTTGCAAGTGGGCAGCAATATAAATCTGAACAAACAAATAAATAAATAAATCACCCAGCCATGAACTAAGCGCACTGGGGCAGTAATATAAGTGTAATTGCTATTGCTAAATGAAATCTGAGGAGGAGCTAGTTTCAGGCTAGAATTTTTCAGGTTCCTTTTATAACATCAGAATTTAGCACTAGAGCAGTGTGGAGAAAAAAGAGTTTGGGAGAATCATGGATGAAAAGGGGCAGTTTTCCCATCACCCCTATATCCTTTCTGGAAATAACACACTACATTTTTTCCACAAATAAGCCGAAGCTTAGATTTGAGGCTCTGACTCTAGTGTAATATTTATGGCTACTCTGCCAATTATCCCCAGCCTTTTAAATATTTTACTCATTTGTAATGTCATTTATTTATTTGAGGTTTCCTGATGTCATTTATATATTTATTTGTGGGATTTATACCCACACGTCAATAAAATCCCCAAGGAGTCCTGTGGCATTTAAAGAAGCAATAAAGCACATTTAAAGCATGCAGAATAAAAGACCACTGGGAACAGCAAAACAAAGGAAAAACAACCAACAAACCCAGTCAAGATAATATAGAAGAAACTAAACAGAGAGGACTAAGAAAATAAGAGTATTTTAACGGTTCTGCTATAAAGTAAGGGAAGACATCACATTAACCCTCCTAGGGAGAAACCACCCACTCAATGGCAGAAAAATGCATAGTAGAGGAACTGGTGATGTTCTTAGGGCAGAGCCAGGAACATATCAAAAACAGGGATCTTCAATTACTTCAATTCTGAACTAACCGCATCCTACTTTGCTAGAATACCTTAGGGCAAAACAGCCATGGGTATTCACATTTCAATTTTTGATTTACTGTTATATTGATATAGCATCTGGTTATATAGCACTCTGAGCAGTTTATAACAAAAAGGAATACAAACCAACAAATAAAAATAATATCAACATATATCAGTGAATTAATACACTTAAAACAGTCAAATAAAAAATAAACAAAAGTCACTTAAATTATTGTAGGCCACTAGGGGGCATAAAAGGGCTTTTCTAGTAAAAAAATATTTGTAAATAAAAATATTTTGGACAGCATGAGACATAGGAACAGTTTTGCATCCAAAGTCCAGAGCTGCGCCCACCCCCATTTTAGGATGGCCTTGGAGAATTTAACTTTCCAACAAATTTGAGTGTTTGGTATTTGCTGGATAACTAGAACAGTGGTCCCCAACCTTTTTGCACCACAGACCGTTTTCATGCTAAACCATTTTTCCACAGGCCGCTGTAGTTCAAAACAAGGCGGAGGTGCACAGCCACCTGCCAGCTACACCATTCGACTCAGGCAGTGAGATATCATACTGCACACAGGCAAGGGGGCGCGCAGAGCCCTGCCATAGTTAAGCAATGTGGAGGAAGGGTCTGGGCACCTGCCTATCTGCTGTGTCTGAAGCCTGTACTGTGTTCACTGTGTCTGAAGCCTGTTGCTCTGTTCAATAGGCAGACCCGGTGGAGCATGTTGAGGGCAGAAGGCTGGCATCGGGGCTCCCAGCTCCACCCACCCCCATGGCCCAGTTCGGGACAGCCCATGTCTCAGTAACAATTGTTACCTTTCTCTAAAATTGATGCAAGAAGTTTTCATACAGAAATGGACAAAAACGTGTGAATGTGTGAACATGTTTCCAGAGAAATCTTTAGATGACAGCTAAAGTGCTCATGCTAAGCTGAACATGAAGTTTGTGTGAGAAAGAGATGCAAATGTACAGATGAAGAATGTGCAGTCCTCCAGAGATCACATCATCCATCATAATTGGGGCTAGGGCCACATTAGCCCTACCCCAATGTAAACTATTTATTGGGATAGGTCCAAGTACAGACTTAGATAATAATGAGACTTCCACAGGCACAGCAGATTTCATCACACTTATTTATAGGAGCCCTATTCTGACATTATCTAAAAAGTGTGGACCTCACAAGCATTGATGGAGGCAGATTAGGCCAGCTTTCTCTGTCATGACTTTGAGTGCATGAAGGTGATCTTATCGGGGAGGAGATGTTCTTCTCTACATGGGTAGCCTCTCCACATGAAAAGAAAAACCCAGTTTCCTCAGGTTTTTGGCTTACATGGTAAGACTGAAAAGATAGAACTGTCTCTATTCAAATTGTTGTTTTTGGGTACTGAAAGCAGTGAAAAAGGAGGCAGGTCTACAGTGCAACCCAATCTTAGCTCTACATGCTAGGACAAACATTCTTGATGGTGCACAAGAGCAAAATCAAATTATAAGATGGAGGAAGGAGCTTACTGAACAAGGAATAACATTAAATGAGGACATAGCTGAGGAACACAACCTCCCCTACGTCACTTGAAGTACTCTGAATAGGCTGAGGGTGGGAGTTCCGAAATGTAAGACCAACATGCTTAAGTGGGGGCTGCTAGTGTACAGCAACATACTGTGTGAATGTGGAGGGATACAGGGTCTAGTTCATTTACTGGTCTGCTGATTGCTGCCATAAACACCAATGAGGACTTAGGTTTGGCGAACGACAAAGCCAAGAAGGTGGTTTCATTTTGGCAGTTAAAGTTTGATCTAGACATGAAAGAAGAAGAAGAAGCTCCACATGCTTTGATAATGGCTGAATAGGACTATTATCTCTTCTTTTTCCTTCTGATATCAAGGGATATCCTTAGCATAAAAATATATTGCCCCAGTGCATAATTTCCGCTCAACTTCAGTTTTCCCATTTCTTTTCTTATAAACCTTCATTATAGCAGAAAGTGACTACTACCAGCTTTCCCCTACCAGACCGCATACTTCTGCTACACAAATATTCTGGATAATTAGTGAAGATGAGATTATATCTGAATATGGCATGTTTTGCACAATGTATGGCTAATTTTTGTATTAAAAGAAACAAGCATGACCTTTCTGTTAATTTAAAAGTACAATGGACTTCAAAATTATATCTATGTATAATAACAAATGCTGGTCTTTGTTTGTAAAAAGTCAGATTTGGGATTTTTAAAATATGGAAGCAGACATGTAATGGCTTTCTGGAGTATGCAAATTTTGGACAAATATGTAAAATACAGACCCAGTCAGGGCTACTTGTGTATTTCCTGCAGGGTTGCAAAGAGCCCAGAAGCACTAAATGGGTAGAGTGGCAGCCAATCACTTCCTTTGTGTTAAATTTGGCACTTATGGGCAGTGGTGGGATTCAGCAGGTTTGCACCAGTATGCCAGAACCAGTAGCAGAAATTCTGGCTGGCCCTGCCCATCCATGTTTTGCAATAAAATAATCCTTATTTGGGTGCAACACAGGGCTTTTCCCCTTGCCATGCCCACCATACCACGCCCACAGAGTAGGTAGTAAAAAAAATTGAATCCCACCACTGCTTATGGGGTCAAAACATTAAAATAAAATAAAAATGTAATGGAATTGAGAACAGAGAAATAGAAAGGGAAAGTAAGGAAGATGTTGAGATGGTACCAATGGGGAAGGAGAGTATACTCTGTTTACATTTGAAATTAATCGTCCTGTGGCAGAATCATTGACTAAATCTTCAAAGTTTCTACTGTTTACTTGTTTCTGTAGTTATTGAATGTCCTGTACCATAGTAGTCACAAGGCTGCAGCAGAAGGGGATCAAAGTACCACTGATTTTAGATTGATGGGGGGGTGAAGACAGAGTGAAAGGATGCAGCAAACAGAGGTAGGATAGGGATGTTTCTTCCACCTTTCCTTTTCAACAGACATAAACAGTGCTGCTTCTCTCTCAAATAAACTTACTTGCTGTGCTAACAGACAACAGAAAAAAAGCACAAAGAAAGGGAGAGACGAAGTGAAATACCAGGCGGTGTGAAGGAACAGCATGGTCCCCGCATTGCCCTTCGGAGAAGGAATCAAAGAGAACTGTGCCATGGCTCTTTTAAAGTCTCTCACTCTCTTCCTTCCCTGTGGTTGCCTTAGTAAGTTGCCCTCGCATTGGTGTGTTTGGGTTTTCTCCTGTTGGCGACCAGGGTGGGTGGGTGGGTGGTTATGGAATCCATAAACAAGGGAAACCAGCTCTGAGGAGTGCTACTGCCTTGGCCAAAAGTCCTTCTAGCAATCTTGCACTTCAGCCCCTGGAAACACATTATTATGTTTGTAGGGAGCAGATCATAAGCTGTATCCTCAAAGTCAGCCGAGTTGCCAAAAGTGCAGTCAAGCCAAAAGGTGGGAATCAAGCCCACTTTGTTTATACCACAATGAGTATGCAGAAGCAGGTCATCAGATAGTCTAGGTCAGTGGTAGCAAACCTATGGCACATCTGCCAGAGGGGGCATTCAGAGCATTCTCTGTGAGCACATGTGCTGTCGCCCCAGCACAGAGTTTGCCTTGCCCCTTTGCCCAGTAGCCCAATGGGAGTGATTCCTCCCTCCTCCAGCACAGAGTTCATCCAGCCCCTCTGCTCAGCAGCCCAATGGTGCAATTATTCCCTCCCTCAGCACATAATTCACCCTGCCCCTCTGCGGCATGGATGGCAGCCTGTTGAGTTTTTAGGCACTCAGTCTCTAATAGGTTCACCATCACTGGTCTAGGTCATAAATCATTCTGAGAAGTCCAGGCAAAGCAAAGACGGTCAAAGAGTGATATTTTTTAAGGAGATATCTTCCATAAACTAACTGAATCTACATCTCCCAGTATGCCTCTCTTAGATATCCAGGTGTTTTCAGTTACACATCAAGAGACCTTATGATGTTGATTCTGCTTTTTGTTCAGATCTTTCTAGCTGTCACCATTCTACTGGACTCATCTTCCAAGCTCTTCTCCTTGTCCTGTGTTCCACTTTCAGAAGTGGTTTCATCCCTTCTCCCCAGGGATTCCTCAAAGGTGCTTTCAGCTGGACCCTGGTTCTCCTTCTTTGATGGCACACTTTGGCTACAAGATGCTCTTCCCATTCTTAAAATGACTGATCAAAGCAAGGTATGACACGCAAAGATAATGACCTAAACCAGGAAAAATTTCCATTCTGAGTGTCTCTCAAAAGGTACAGAGTGGGTCAAGAACCAAACTGTATTGGGTCACAAAGTGGATCATCTCTATGGGCTTCCTAATCATGTCTGTGATAAATAGAAAGGTGTGCAGAGGGAAGAGCATTTGAAAAAAAAATGATTAGGATCAAGTTCTTTGAAAACTAAAATTCTTGCATGCACAAACAACAAAAAGGACTGGACGAATACATATAACATTGGTCTAAGTGAGGACCTCTAATTTACACAGGCAATCTATAAGTACTCTAATTTACTAACATACATTTTTTTTTGCACGATGACTTCTCCTAATACAGGAGTTCTCAACCTTGTCAAGCCAGGGGCTGAGTCATGTTCCCTCAGACAGCTTCGGTGACCAGATGGCCATTTTGCCATTCCTTCACCACATGGCACTTCCTGGTGTGATGGAGACAGTGGGGGGCACATGAAATGGCACATGAAATCCAGCTGCAGGTTGAGAATCTGTGTCATAATACATAGATTTTGTGTTTGTTCATATAATACACTGGTCAAACCACTCCCATATCTGCAGGATATGTTTCTGCTGTGGATACCTGAAACTGCAGATAAGAACAAACCCTATATTTACATTGCAGATAGTGGTCTCTTGTGGCCAGCTCTGGTAATGCATCATAGAAATACACATATATTATGTATTTCAGGATGTGCGGATAACTGAATCCTCAAATACTGAACCCGCAAATATTTGGGGGGGGGGGAAGCATCTGTATATATTTGGTATGTTTTCAAAAGTTAAAGAACTAGACTGCAAAATTCCAATACCTGTAGTTGCAAATATTGAAGGCTAACTGGGTTTGAGTATGTGTATGAGTTTAGAACTGAGAAATTATTTGTGTATTGATTCAAAAGTGTGAAATTAACTACAGTAATACCCCGTATAACCTGAGTATCATATAGCGCTAAAACTGTATGTGACAAGATTTTTGGAAAAATCTTGTTTCAAATAACACGATTTTAATGTTATACGATACAGTCGTTCTTAGTAGCAGGGTGGGTGGAAAGCTGAACGGGGTTCTCCGTTCAGCTTCCCAGCCACCTGCAGCTACGGAGACAGGGGTGGGGAGGCTGGAAAGCTGACGGGGGGCTCCCCCGTCGGCTTACCCAGCCACCCCACAGCTGCGGAGGCAAGGGCGGGTGGCTTCCCCAACCACCCTGCAGCTGTAGATCGGGTCCTCTGATCTCTCTGGAGCAGGCAGGGGACACGATCCAAGCTGTTTCTGGGCTTCCCCGACGTCCTGAGCCAGTGCAGCAAGCCAGAATGTCGGGATTCGAACTCTGACATTCTGGCTTGCTGCACTGGCTCAGGACGTCGGGGAAGCCCAGAAATAGCTTGGATTTTTTAAACCAATTTTGGGGTTTCTGACCCCCCCCCCCCCGGCTGGGTCCAGGGAGGTGGGCAGACCCGATCCAAGCTGTTTCTGGGCTTCTCCGATGTCCTCAACCAGTGCAGCAAGCCAGAATGTCAGAGTTCGAATCCCGACATTCTGGCTTGCTGCACTGGCTCAGGACGTCGGGGAAGCCCAGAAACAGCTTGGATCGGGTCTGCCCACCTCCTTGGACCTGGCGGGGGGGGGACTTTTTTTTACCAATTTTGGGGTCTCTGACCCCCCCACCGGGTCCAGGGAGGTGGGCAGACCCAATCCAAGCTGTTTCCAAAGTTCCTCCACCTCCCTGGAGGCTGCAGCAAGGCAAAATGTCAGGATTCGAATCCCGACATTCTGGCTTGCTGCAGCCTAAAAGAGGGTGGGGGGACTTCAAAATTAACGCGCATCGGGTCTCCCGACCTCCCTAGAGCCGATGCACCCAGCTAACCCCCGCAGAGCCGCGCGTGCACGTCCGAGGTCCGGAAGGGTAAGGATCTTACCTTTACCCTTTCCGGACCTCGGGCGGCTTGGAGGACAGTGCGGCTCTGCGGGGGTTAGCCCTCGGATGCCCAGCTAACCCCCGCAGAGCCGCGCATGCACGTCTGAGGTCCGGAAAGGGGTATCCCTTCAGAACCACGTGCGTGAACGTGCGGTGCGGCGGGGGTGATGGGAAGATGCGAGGGACCTTTCCCCATCCTCCCGTCACCCCTGCCCCGCCGCGCAAGCCTCCGTGCTGCCCGAGGTTGCAAAAGGGTAAAGATCCTTACCCGTTTGCAACTTCAGGCGTGCGCGGGCGTGTCGTTCGGGGTTAGGGCAGGAGACGGGGGTCTTTCCCTTACCTTGCCCTAACCCCGAACGACATGCGATCGCGTGCCTACCCGGGGGGGGGGGTGCCGAGCCTTCCCTCGGCGTGGTTTGTCCCTGACGTCAGGGCTTTTTTTTTAGCATTGTTCGATCAATGTATCGAACAACGTTAAAAACCGAACAACGTCATGACTTGTGGAACCATGTCATCACGTTGTTCGGGGTTCTATTGTATCTTAGTATCAAAACAGAGATGAAACTTTGTTGCTTTCGGACATTATAAGGAAGGAATAGTGCTTTCATGGCTTACCACCTGTGGCTTAGTAGGAAATTGGGAAATGAAGTAACTTTTCCATAGTGTCACTCCTCCAAACTGAGAGAGCAAAATTATAGATATCTGTATTGAGCATATCAGCTAATTTTTGTTGTTGTTCAGTCGCACAGTCAATTCTGACCCTTTGCAACCCTATGGACCATTGTCCTCCAGGCACCTCTGTCCTCCACCATCCTCCTCAGCCCACCCAGCTCTGTGCCCACTGCATCCACAATACCATGTAGCCATCTCATTTTTGGCTGCCCCCTTCTTCTTTTGCCCTCCATCTTTCCCAGCATCAAAGCCTTCCCAAGTGAATCCTCTCTTCTCATTTGATGTCCAAAGTACTTCAGCTTCATCTTTACTATTTGACCTTCTAGGGTGCAGTCAGGGTTGATTTCTTCTAAGACCAACCTATTTGTTCTCCTCGCTTTCCAGGGGACTCTCAAAACTAACAAGGAACAGTTTTTTTCTAAAGCTAATGGCTCTCAATTGTACATTCATAGCCAAACCATCTTCAGATATTTCATGACAGTAAGAATGGGTTAAAATATACTATCCCAAGGGGAATAATTTATTTCCCACCTACTGTGAAGGCTGCAGCCATGATCAGAGAGAATTAAAAAGCCTGAGTGAAATGGCAGATTATGCCATAGTCCCAGTTATTCAGAGAGGCCTGGAGCTCCAATCCCGTGAGCCCTGGTTCTAGCTCACCTTCCCTTTTCAGCTAGTGGCTGCCATGGGAAACAGGGTGTAAGATGTGCTTTGCCTACAACCCCCCATGAATGTGCATTCCCAGTATCTTATCTTTTCATATTGATTTGGAAAAGTACACAAAACAAGCACATTTATATTGGCTCTTTCAAATACAGAGGGCTGCATCTAAGAAGGTTGCTCAGTGTTCACACTGTAATTTACTGGTGTTGCACCATGGCTAGCTTTTAATTCTGAGTCCAAGGGGACTGGAATGCTACTAACACAAAGTGCAATCTAAACTCTCCAAGGTGGCTGTGGGCCAACTGCCCAGACCTCTTCTAGCCTAGAGTATTGAAATTTTATTGGGATTTCTTCTGCTCTGGAATGTGGCACTCAGAACTCTGTTACCTTTCTGCTGCAGACAGGGGCTTGTCCCTAAATCTTCAGTCCCTAAAACTAGTATACTGTATTTTGAAGTGAAGGCCATTTGTCTTCCCTTCCAGTTCAACAGAGTGAACTAAACTGACATTAAAATTTGTACCAAAGTAAAGGCATCTCACTTCAGAGAACATTAGCTGCAAATATAGTATACGTGCTGAAAAGCAAACAAGGAAAGTGGTTTCTGGAGTAATTATTCTTCACCACATTATTGTTATTATGACATTATTTTGTAAATTGAGTTGCATTCTGTGTGAACCTATCAGAAACAAACACATGTGCACATATCCCAAATTACTTCTATAGACTTGCCCCTTTTCCCCAGCTAACAGATTCCAGAAGCAAACAAATCCTATAACAGTGGAAGACTTAATATCAGGTTCCCCCCTTCTGTCAAATACCAACTTTGCCCAAAGCTAATTCTATTTATGAGTATTGTATGATCAACTTGCTTTCACGAGTCATTGCTGTGCAAACCTGAAGGAAGAGCTGGTGCTAATGTATGAGTAATTGTTGACACAATTAAGCACCCAGCTCTACCCCCGTTAAACAGCTTCCAGCAGTAAAATCTCTTTTCCCCTCACCACCATATGTTAAAAAGATAGTCAAGTCTTTTCAAAGGCTTGGGTTATGGGGGATGGGGAAAGATTTTACTGGCTCATATTTTCCAGGGATCCAGAAATGGTGGGCATCTCTTTGGGGAAATGATCCTTCAACACAGAGAATGCAGTCTCACAGTAGATAATGACCATACGCAGAAACAGACGATTACCATTTACAGACTTGGTAAACAGTAAGCTTGCCCTCTGACCTTTCTTCAGAGGGTCTGTCTGGTTCATAACCTTCAAGGCACTTCCGTCTCTCTAATGATCTCTTTGTGAATTGGCGGGATTGCTCTAAATTAGCCTACCTTCCAATCCCTTGCAAAATGGCAGGGATCAGCATCCTAGTTTGGACTGGAATATGAAGCGGCAGCTGGAGTGGGGAGGTGCGGGCTATGACAGTGGAAATAAATCCTCTTAATTTAAATGAGAAGTCAGCAATCAAAAGTTCTTTCAAAATGACTGACTGTCTCATTTCTGTGCCTGATTGGGGGAGGGAGTTGGGTTGTTGGTTGGGTTATATTTCAAAAGTTGACCACTCCACACATTTCTCTTATTGGTAGCAGAAAGACTCTCAAATGTACTTTAAACAAGCCAAACCATATAGAATACCAGTTTATTGAAACCAACTCTACATATTCCATTGTTATTGAACAAGAGGCTCAGCATAATTTCTGGGTAGTTGCAATGAACAGTCTCTGTGACTATTGAAATAACTACATGAATAAATCTTAATATACAAGAGTGAGGGGCATTGTTTGGAAAAGTTGCATTTGAGGACTTCAAAAGCAAAATTTCGCATGTAGCTAAATAGGTACCACCTTGGTGGGAAAGGTAACAGTGATCCATGTGTTTTGGCATCTAGTCATGTCTTCCACATGACCACAGAAACATCTGAAGATGCAGACAGCACTGGCTCTTTGGCTGTAAACAAAGATGAGCACTGCCCCCTAGGGTTGGACATGACTGGCTTTTGAGAAAGGGAGACCTTTATTTATTTATTTATTTATTATTTACATTTCTATACCACCCTTTACTACATAATAATATTTGCATTCTGTCATCAGTTCTGGCTTATGGCAACTCTTTTCAGGGTTTTCCAGGTAGAAAATACACAGAAATAGTTTGCCATTTCCTTCTGGGGGCTCCTAAGACTGTGCAACTTTCCCATGGTTATATAGGCTAGTACTTTGCCTAGAAGGCACAGTGGGGAATCAAACTCCCAGCCTCTGACTCCACAACCAGATACCAAAGCCACTAGCTACAGTTGCCAAAATCCCTCATCTAGTAACACTAAGGGCCATGCTGGTTCGTGTATTCTTAAGAGGTGCTGTTCAAAAGCAATGTTTTGATGCACTGGATGAGTGGAGGAAATGTCTCAATTCCTAGAAGCCCTGATCAGCAGGTGTGTTGACTTGGGCTTCTGGGAATTGAAGTCCAAGAACATCTGGAGTGCCAAGATTGGCCATTGCTCCATCCAATTTGATCTGTGCTCCCAGATCTGGGTTCCCTTGTTAATTTGTGAAGTCAGTGTGTTTGGAAACTAAAACAGATATTTTGGGTTTTGCACTAATTTACACAAAATTTGGGGACAGGATCCACCCCAAAAGGCGGGTGGTATATCTTGGCACATTTACCAAATGTCAGTCAGCTAGGTTCAGGAATTTATATGCTAGGTATATTTAAAGTTACCTTTTTTAAAAAAAAGTAGGTCAAAGAGATTTGTTCTTCATCCAGCTTGATTTGTGACTGACTTCTAAATTTTCATTGCTTTTTTTTTAATGGGATCTACTTCAGTCTGGACCTTATACAGATTTGGAATTACTAGTTAAAATTCACAGCTTCCTGCACTGAAAATGCTTACTAAGTGAAGGATTCCCCATTTTTGCTCACAAACAGCAACCTGTATTTACAAGGTGAATCACTGGCACATACCCAATTCACAGTATGAGGAAACTAATATTCTTTTATCTTACAGAGTCATTGTGAACCCCAATTCAATACTGTATGTGTGAAATACTTTCTACGTTGCAAAATCCTATTTAAACTGCTAAACACTAAACATTGGTATTAAGAATATATATGGCTTACATAGTATGTATAAGTTATGGTGTCAGTATCCACAACGTCTTTGACTAACATGGACAGCCAGTATGATGTAATGGATAAAATATCAGAACAGGACTCAGGAGGTTCTTAGAAACTCATTGAAGGGTGACAGTGAGAAACCAGTTCTTGAACATCTCACATACCTCGAAAGCCTTGTCAGGTTTGCTGTACATGAGAAGAAGAAATGGTTGTCAGTCACTTACTACATACCTCAGGACTTTCCCCAACTTTTGCTCAACTCCAGTATTCATTGGCCTCGGACAGCCTGTCCAAACTTGAGATGTTGGAGATTAGGTTGGGAACAGGGGTTCCTAACCTAATGCCTGTGGACCAGATCCAGCCCTTGACACCATTTCATTTGACCCCCACTCCACCCCTCCAAGGGCATTCAAGAAACAAAATGACCATCCTTTTGAAGCTGTTGGGACAAAATGGCCACCCCCATTGTGCAGGCAGTGCAAAATGGCAATCTGGCCCTTGAAGCTGACTGAGAGAGTGTGCCCCAGTGCCCAGGTTTGTGAACCCCTGTTATAGAAGTAGAAATTCAAGAACATCTGGATGCAGAAGGTCAGAAACATCAGAAGGACTCATTCTTAGGTGGTGACTCATTCTTAGGTGATGACTGAAACCAAGATTATGGAAAGAGTCTTTTTGAAAAGGAGGGGGCTAGAACTCTCGTACACTCCTCCATCCTCATGGGGCAGCCTGGGAGAATCTGGGAGTTCAAATACAAAACAACCAACTTTCCCAGAAACAGACAATAGGTTGTCCCTCCATCCTGTCCCTAGCACTTGATAAGCGAGCATAGCAAGCAGCAGTTCTATGAAGACAACTTTCTGGAACAAAACCACAACATTACCTGTGTTCTCTTTCTTTCTCCCTGTAGTGATGGAATGACCAGCCAGATGCCTGACTTTGCTCAAATCTGCTTCTTGCTGTTTTGTTTTAATCTATCACGGGAGAGACCTGCAGTGGCATCAGAAGCTCAGGAAAAAGGAAGCAAGATTGACAGAAATCCCACACAGAGCACTATCTCTCCACAGACAGGCAAGAGTGTATTTCTCTTGTCAAGTCAAGGCCTTGCTAACCCCAGGGCTTGTCCTTTTCTTCTCGGGAACAAATCAAATTTTGCAACTCAACTGTTACCACATCACTTGAGCGTATTGACACAATGGGGACTTCAACCCCAATTTTGCTTTGTGTTCTTCCAGCAAGGTTTACATAACTAGAGAACAAGATAACACACGCACAATACCTTGGGGGGGGGGGGTCCTGTCTATTGAACAGTGAACTCCACAGGTTTTGTGTCTAGCAAAGCCAGAAACTAAAGCATTTACCTCTGTAGACTACAAGTTGCAGAATCCCACAGGCCATGATGTTGGGAAGTACTGGGAAAACAGGCAAGTTTCCTAAATGCATTTTCAGCTATTTCCAACATCTTTCGCTACCATAAGAGGCCATTGTTACCAAAAGAGGCCACTGCTACTCCAAATATTTACTTATTTTCTGAGGCTGCTTGCCATCCTAAAGAATCAGATCACCTTGAGCTTGTTCATAGCTTCCTTTCTCATGATAACCATCAGTTGAGCCATTGCTTTCTTCTGACATACACCTTTTGTCTTTACTTCCTAAGTTTATATTCCTTAACCCAGACAGAACAGGCAGTGTTCTGTCTCTCTGGTCACATTCTATTGGATGAGTTTGCTTCTAATGACAAATGCAAATGTCAGAACTTGCAAGCCAAATTGCATTGTCCTCATGTGGAAACTCTAAGGTTCCTCATTAAACTGCATGAGTCACTTTGTCCTGAAAGTAAAAAATGGGAATCCTTGGAAAATGTAAGTTAAATTAGTAAGTGAAGAATATGTCTTGCTCAGTGGCATAGCATGGGGGGGGGCAGGGTCCCCCCACCCTGGGTGGCACTTTCCTGGGGGTGGCAAAATGTCCCAGTAGGAGGCAAGGCGATGAGGGTGCTCCTTCTCGGGTTTGCAGCGATGGTGCCATCGTGGCACCAGCCTTGGTTCTGGGACGGCTGGGAGGAGCCAGAGCCGGGAGACCTGGGCTGAACGGAGGGGGAAGGAGAGTGGACTGGAAGGTTGAGGAGTACCAAGCCGGGGCAACAGGACAGGCTCTGCCCCTGCGAAAGGAGTTGAGATGCTCCTGCATCCGTGCCTCCTTGCAGCACTGCTGGGTGTACATGCCCCCCCCCCGGTCCTTCTCACCTGTCCCAGCTCTTGCCAACCTAGCAGTTCAAAGGCAAGAAATTGCAAGTCGATAAATAGAGGACCATGGGGGGGGGAGGGTTAGCCTAGGGGGGGCAAGTTTGGCCTGCGCCCCAGGCAGTTGAAACCCGCGCTACACCACTGGTCTTGTTATAACCCATGTAATCTGGCTCTTTAACTATAAACAGAGATGAATCAAATCAAATCAAATGAGCACTGGACCCTAGAGTTGGATATGTCTGGATTTCAAGCAAGGCGATCTGTGACAAGTAAATCCACAAGTTTATCCCTAAGCAAACACTGATGCCATTTTATTAAATCTAAGGGTCAGAAGAATATTTTAAAAACCACATTCTCATTTTAACATGTAAAGACTGTGCAGGCCTTATGATCTTAGCTTCAGTGTGTGAAAAATAAAGCAAGCTTTTTCATTCATTGGGGTTTCTCTATTTCCAGAAAAGGAGGCAGAGCAAAACTCTTAGCATACATGTATACACCCATGCACACATTTATGCACACACAGAGAGAGCCATCATATACAGGCAGACTGAGAATCAGGAAGATACAAACAACCTATTCAATGCCACTATATTTTCCCTTCTATGCAAGGTAATGCCTACCTCACTTCCCAATACAGTCAAACCTCGCATAAAGAGCGCCTTGCTTAAAGAGTAACTCGCTTAAAGAGCAGAATTTTCTTTGAATGTTCGCTTCGCTTAACAAATAAAACCAACCAAAAACTCGCTTAACAAATAAATCAGGGTTCACAATCCCCCCACAATTGGTCATTTACAATGGTGTTTCACTTAAAGAGCAAACTCGCTTAAAGAGCAATCCTGTGAAACGCATTATGCTCTTTAAGCGAGGTACAACTGTATAAATATTTTCACTTATGAAAAAAAAAATTAGGCAATGTAGGGTGTCCTACCCTTTCATTCCAACATGATATGAAATGGGGATGAGTTCTCAGATTTTGCTCATTTTCAACACTGTTTCTGCATATTTCCAGAAACTGACAAATTTTTTAAAGTGTTTCAGTTTGTGGTCTTATTACATGCGTTACTGAAAGTAGTATCACTGCCCTTGCTCGAAATGCAGTTGCTGCCACTGCCACCACAAGCGGCCATAGCCACATTTATGGCAGCTGCAGATGTATTTACAGAAGCCATAAATGCATTTACGGCAGCCGCTGCCACATTTACTGCAGTGTTTACAGTGGGGGCACACCAGTCTGCCCCCCCTCTACTGTCTGAGGGAGCATGGCCCAGCCCTCAACTTAAAAAGGTTGCTAACCCCTGCTCTATATATTCCTGGACTACAACTCCCAGTACTGTATCTCTAAACATTGGCCATGCTGACTTGGGAAGCTAGAAACTAACAATATCAGAAAGTTAGTTTGCCCATCCTTCATCTGGATTTTATCTCACTAAGATAAAATGTAAAGGTCCCCCTTGCTCAAAAACCATTTGTGTCCAGCTCTAAAAGATGGCACTCACAATACATTGTTATATAAGTGCAATGTTGTGTCGTCTTTTGCTCTCCCTAATATCTCATTGAGCTGAACCCAATCATTTCCCTCCAGCAACCATGGCTGTGCCATTTAGTGGCTCTAGGCCCAGCCTTGAAGCAAACATTTTGCCACTTGGTTCTACAGATAGCACAAAGTGGTTCTGCTTTGGTTCTATTGGTGCTGTAAACTAGTCTCAAACTCTTCACTATAATCTACCTTCCAACACATCTGGCAGTGATGTTGACTTCTTTTCAGTTTACTGTCTATTGCAGTTGCTTGGCCCATTTTCAAATCACAACAAGGCTCTGTCTTCCCCTCGGAGGTTACTGGGTTTCCCAAACAAACTCCTGCAAAAGAAATCAGCACAAAGCCTTTTCGACATCTAAATAAATCACAGCTAGAGCTTGTCTTCATCCTGCTCTTTTGCTGCGTCTTTTTAAGAAGAGGCAAAAACAATTCTAATTAGTTAATGTTTGTACAGTGCTTTGAAGATGAAACACACCACTGTGCTTGAGTGTTATTATTGTAATGCCTGGGGCGTCGTCTCCAATTTGCTGCTCCAAAAACTGAACATGTTCCAACAGCCGCTTACAGACGAGCAAGTGTTGGGAATCGCAATTACCACCTCTAAGGTTTCAGGAAGCCACTTGAGTAAGTCGGTGTTCAAATAAGCGAGGGTCACCATACCATCATGGAAATACTGAAATTTGTGCAATTTCAGAAGCCAAGCTACAGCAATAGTGATAGCAGTTACAATTATATACCCGTCCCATAGTGCTTAGTGCACTCTCTGAGTGGTTCACAAGTTAATTAGCATTTTGCACCTCTCCCCCCAATATGCTGGGTACTCATTTTACTGACCTCAGAAGGATGGAAGCCTGAGTCAGCCTTCAGGATCACACTCACAACTCTTTGGCTGCAGTGCAGCAGTTTAACTAGTGGTGTCACCAGGGCTCCTGGTCACTATGCAGACAGTAGCCTGGTAGAAAATACCAAGAATCTCAGCTTAGGACAGGGATTCTCAACCTGTGGCCCATGGGCCAGATGCAGCCTGCAGCACGATTTTATGTGTGGGGGGGCACTGCCTCCACGACACCAGAAAGTGCCATGTGGTGGAGGAAGGGCAAAATGGCCATCCGGCCCCTGAAGCTGTCTGAGTGAGCGTGACCCAGCCCCCAACTTAAAAAGGTTGAGAACTCCTGACTTAGGATTCAGTGAGTCTCTGAGACCCAATCAGAGCACATAATGCTGAATTAGGTGGGAACAATCCTTTGCACTTAGTATGAGACAACTGAAAAATTTCTCCTATAAGAAATGAGACAATGGCCAATTTCCCCTTTGCCTCTTTCTCTCCATGTCAGACACCACAGGAAGCAGAATTCTCTGCTGACCATTCAGATCAGCCAGTCAGTGCAAGGGACAGGCAGACGATACTGGTGCCTATCCCCCTCCCCCTTGAAAAGACAAAGCACAAGAAAATAAATCAACAGAATTACTACACTTTCTAATAGGAGAAGAGTGATAAAGAAGAGGAAAAGGACATCTTCAGTACCAAATAAGATAAAGGTCTCTAGGAATCAGGCTCATCTCTATCTGCAGACATTTCCATGGTCATATGGTAGGCATAACTAGACACCGGAGTGCACGGAATGCTGTTTACCTACCTACCAAAGCAGTACCTATTTATCTACTTGCAATTAATTTAATTTAATTTAATTTTCCCACTTGTATGCCACCCAAACAGGAAACCCGACTCAGAGTAGGTTTATTGCTTTTGAACTGTTACGTTGGCAGGAGCTGAGACAGACACCAGGCACTCACTCCATCACACAGTCCTCAGGTCTCGAACTGCCGACCTGCTGGCCTTCCAGTTGTCAAGCTCAGCATCTAAGCTACTGCAGCCAAAAACGTGTTCATAAGACCACATACAAAAGCAAGAAAAGGAAATATACCTTTAAACAATGGGATTCCCCTCCCCAAGGTCCTATTTCTTTCTGACTGGTACCATGAATGTACTTTTTCTATACCCAGAGGCTTTCTAGTTTGTGAGAGAGGCCCATTCCTGCCTTTTTGGCAAAAAAAGGTTTGCCACAAAAAAAAAAAAAAAAAAAAAAAACCAACCCAGACACAAGCATTTCCATTCTACCTTATTTTATGCAGACAAATGTACAAACAGTATTGCTTTTTTTTGTGGGAGGAGAGCCAGAAAAAAAATTATCCGGCACGTGCCGTGCTCTGAGCTTCCCGTTTGGCAAGGCTCCCCATGTTATGAATTTTGGGTTTCTCCTCCCTGCTTCTTCCCTGTCACTACAGAGAGTTTGTTTGCGTTTTGTGTTTCCAAGCACAGGTTGTGGTCTCATCTGTCCCATGTGTCTTTCTGTGTAGTTGTTTTTCCGAGGGTGCGGCATCTCTTCATCACTTTTGGCCCAAGCTCCTCACGGGAAACACAAGATTTATTATACCTGGCCTGAACGACATTGTTCCTTCCTGACTACTGGTGTTATTTCACTCGGAATAACCTGCCGGAATAACCTGCCTTGGTTCTCCCAGCCTGCTTAAATTCAGATCCTGAGGGTAACAGGAATGGTTCAGAGCACTGGGAGCTGACAGAAGAGAAAACAATGGGGAGCATGGGGAAAGGAGATGGGAAGAAGAGGGAAGATGATTAAAGAGCTTCCCCCCAGGATCGGAAAGTCTGCCACTATCAGAAAAACATGACACCATCCCAATCTGGCATAATCCAAAGTGAGTGTCATTGACTTCTGTAGATCCACATTTCAAAAGCTTCAATTCTCTTTTCAGATGCTCCAATCAATGTCCAAGCTAGTGCATAGACATGATTTTATCCCAATGTATGCCAATCTTTGTCCTCTTCTTTATTCCTCTTAGGGAGATGCCACCCTAAAAGTAGTCCTAGGCAGATATCTATGCAGGTGTTTCCATGAACTTGAAACACCCATCACATTCAGTAGCATCCAGACCATTTTGTTGATGGGGAACTATAAATATTTTCTAAAGTCTTTCAAAGGAGCCTAGTGTTGATTTACAACCTGTGGCTGTCATTATTTTCCACTCAAAAGTTCTAGATGTCACAATATGCCAGGGAGTGTGGAAATGGGATAGTGATCACCTATACAGTATATTGCTTTGATAAGGTAAAGGTCTCCGTCGCTCAAAAGCCAGTCGGGTCCAACTTTAGGGTGTGGTGCTCATCTCCATTTACAGCCAAAGAGCCACCACTGTCTGCACATGCAAAAGTTTCCGTTGTCACGTGGCCATGCTGGAGCACACAGAACACTGTTATCTTTCCCATCAAAGTGGTACCTATTTATCTACTTGAAATTTCTTGCTTTTGAACTGCTAGGTTGGCAGGAGCTGGGACAGATGATGGGAGCTCACTCAGTTGCGCAACACTCATGTCTCAAACTGCTGATTTTCCAACCTTCCAGCCATCAAACTCAGCCTCTTAACCATTAAACCACTGAAGCCCTTATTGCTTTAGTACCATACACATTAACTAAAACATGTTCAAAATCCTGTTGCGTCGCCTGCAGAAGAGTGATGAGTGCAATAAGACTTATTGTGGGTGAGTTGCAAACTCATAGGATCATTGCTGGACCTTTTCAGTTGCCTGCAGTCTCCCCCTGCTGATGACATCATTAGGTGCAATTTACACAATGGCATTTTAGTCATTAACTTTAAACAAAGAGGAAAAAGCACCCATCCATATGAACCTTTCCACTATATTTTTATTACTCTGTTTGAAATGGTATGCCCTTTTAGTGCCCAGTTGCCTCTACATTTGAACAAAATACTGTCCACAGGGTGGAGTGAGGAAAATCTGTCTATGCATTGCTTAAAATTATTAAGTGGGCAAAGATGAGGAAATGGAACATGCAAAGTGGCAAGGTAGTCAATAGAATTTTTGCACTGGTGAGAATGATCATCATGCAAACCAATATGCACCAAGCACTCCAAACTCAGATGGCTGCTACTTTTAAAAACCCAGAACATTGGATGGAATGTTTGAGTCTTTCTTGACAATCAGCCAGTCCTTCTGTCTTTGCCAGGTACATGCGGGCTTTGTGTCTCAAAGTGAAAAGATGACAGAAACATTTTGTGCAAATTGCAAAAACATTAAGGAGGGGAAGAGAGATCTTTGCATCTGGCCAAAAGCACAGAATTTTGTATGGTTTTAAAATTCTTGGTCAAGGTGTCCAGTCAATGCTGAGACCTTATAAATGGATGGGAGTGAGGGATTTAGCCAGTATACTTTTCCATTCCTATTTAAAACTTTGAATATATAGAAGAACAAATCTTTAAATCCAACTGGATATCTTGCTTGCCCTAGTCTTGCTTTCATAGTCTTCCATCTAAACCCCAGTTGTGCATTTCCTAGCTTAGCCATCATCCCTCTGAGTTTCAAATATCTACACATTGCTTGTTTACCCGGTTATTGCCAAACATCATTTTTTTTATTTTTGCATTTTCTAAGTGGAGGGAAGAAAAACAGCTAAACTTCAGCATCCTAGGCTGTCTGTTGTGGTTCATCATAACGGAAGCGGTGCCAGTACAATTTGCCCATGTTTTACTAAGAGCCATCTGTCAACAAGCAAATCTGCCTAGGACCCTTGTTTTCCTCTCTATTTTCTCTCTCTTCCTTCCTTCCTTTTCTGCTTTCTTTTAAAGAAAAGCAGGCTTGACTGCTAAAGAGATCACCAGTCTGCTCGGATGGTTGCCAGATGGTAGCAAGGTATGTTTATGAGTTTAAGATTCGTATTTTTATGTCGACGTATTTTCAGACTGCTTATCTGAAGGAAAGAAACATGAAAAGGGATATGGAAGAACAGAAGGTTAGAAGAAGAAACCCTGAACAGACAGCTACTAACGTTTTTAAAAATAGGTGTTGGGGGCTGTCCCTAACTTTAGACAGCATGAGGTAGCTGCCACAGACAGCAGATTTGGTGACTTATTAAAGAACCAAATAAACATTTAGCTATTTAACATGTTGCTAATTATTGTATTTTTACTGTTAAAAATGGTGAGAAATGCTTGAGAGAATTTCTGTCTCCTTTTTAAAAAAAAAACTAAAGCATGGTTGTATTTGAGTACATTACTAAGACTGTATTAGGGTGTCTAAACTGTGTAAATGTCAAAATGATGGACAGAATCCTGTTCACTGAGGCACAACATATTGTTAGGTAAAGGTAAAGGTCTCCCTTGCTCATATCTAACTCTAAGGCGGAGTTCTCTCCTCTTACAGCCTCTACTTTCAACTACGACTGAGGGTTACTAATTATTATTATTCTGTGTCCAGATCAAACTTGGGACAGCTAAAATGAAGCCATGACATGCCAGCCAATAAATGCAAGTCTCAATATATTGTACAGGAATTTAAGAATTTATTTACCCCAAAAAGCATCATAAAATCTATGGTGCTTGCTATTCCTGAGAGTCGTTGATTTGCAAAACAACTCAAGGCCATCTAAACCAGTGGTTTCCAATGTGGAGACCATGCCATACAGGGGGTCTTCAAATCAGTACATTGGCTGATCCTTGCTTTGGGGAATTGACTTAGGCTACTCTGAATTGAAGTCCAAAAACCAAAGTTTGGGAAACATTGATCTAAACTAATCCAACCTCCTGCTGATACATAAATGCCACTTTTATGATGTCTCTAATTGGTGGCCACTGAGCCTCTTCTTAGAAACTTCTAAGAAAGAAAATCCTACCCACTTTCTCAGGCATTTTGTTTATCCCAGCAACTGATATGAAATAGCATCTGTAGCAATGTGCAGCCACCCAAAATACCTAAAAATATATGTCAAATATTCACCCAAACCTTTCCTTCAAGACCTCAGAGTACCATAGATGAGGTTGTCCTCATTATGCGTTGACAATGATCTGCAATGTAGGTTAGATTTAGAAAAGGAGTGACTGGGCTTCTTCTTTGAGTTTGGCTCTACTCAGTTTAAACTCAGTATTTTATCAGCAATATTGAGCTTGCTTTCTGGGAGAGTTAGACTCCAGTTGTGAATCACAGGAAGAGTAGACCCGCTGGACCAAACGCTTAACGGAACGTCAAAATATAGCTAAATTCTACTGATTTAGTGAGTCTGCTCTCCTTGGAATAGATTTATGCCATAGACTTTCTGCCATAAATAGCCACAGCATCCATTAAAATAAAAAGTCATTTGAAACTCATAATAAACTCATTTAAAATCATGTACTCATTTGATGTCATAATACTGCATTCATTACATTGTATTGGGGTTGAAACATACTATTACCCACAGAATTAAAATCAATAAAGGATGTGGATGGGGATTTTACTGGGTAGATGCTTCTAGCCCTGGTTCATGTTATTAACTGTACCCAGCGGAAACACTTCCTCTTTAATTTGTTTAGAACAGTTCTTCTCTTCCAGTTTTGAGGGTATTTCTTTTTAAAGAAAGAATAGTTCTTCTGGGTTTTCTGTTCTCAACTCTGCTAAAGCCTTAGGAATAGGCATTCTAACTTCTGTGAACTCTTCCCAAAGGCAACCTAATTGTTTAAGACTCTCCATGACATTATTGCTTCATTTCCTGTCTCCCATTTCTTTCCAGTAGACCACCGTAGCCCTGCTTATTATTATGAGAAGGTTAAGACTGCATGCATAAAGAAGAAAACTGAGAGAGAGAGACCAACACATGCGAGTGCATGCGCACGTGCACACATGCACTCACACACGCACACACAAACTAAAAACCACTTGCTCTGATTGCTCTGGAAATCAGCATGTGATTATGACTACGATGGATGGGGGAAGGACAAGTGTTGTTAATATATCTCATTTAAATACACGCAGAAGGCTTTTTCTCCTCCCTGTGTTTTTTCCCCTCCTTCACTTTAGGTAAGGTAATTATTATGGAAACTGTCAGCTGGGTTATTAATTAAACAGCCATGAAGATGACACACTACCACCCCATCTCCTCCAATAAGTCTTGGCATCAGGGCAAACATTGGCAGGAGGTGGAGAGCACAGAAGAGACTGTAGAAGTGAACTGTGGCCAGACCCTCTTGACACAGAAGGGGTTCCCTTCTCCCTGCCAACCCCCTCCTTGAACGCCAGCTCAGCTGCGGACCCACTGCCAACAATGGGCTGTCCTCCATCTTGGCAACCCCAGCCACACAGAAGAAAATATGAAATTACTCTTGGAAAAAACGTAAGTGGAAGGATGAGCTTGGAGCCAAAAGAGAGGGTGCCAAATGAAAGCTCCCACACTGTTAAATGTCACACGGAAATATCACACACCGAAAAAAGAGAGGGAGAGAGGGAGAACAAACTTTGTCCACAGTGAGGCATAAAAGATTATAACAGCATGGAATATATAAAATACTTCCAGGAATGCAACAGGTTTTGTGACGGAAGTACCCCTCAATTCACTATAGTACTAGATTTGTTGTCATGTTTTGAAAATGGATCTGACATTGGAGGAAGGCTGAAAGTAACTAGTTATAAGCAGTATAGTTACCTGTAGCTATAAACTCTGAGGCTAATGATGACTGGCTGACAAGTAATTACAAAGTTACAGTAAAGTAATTTAATAGGCAGTTACAAAGTTACTTTTAATGTAACAAGTAACACTTTCTAGTTATTGTAAAATTCTACTTTAAAAGAACATTTCTAAGATATAGGTAGGGATATACAGACAAGATTTTTTTTCAGGATTCATGCGATTCTGTTATCACTCCTTAGTGGCAAGGTAAAAGTTATTTGCTTTTTGTCTTTGGCTGTTTTGTGCAGTATCCAAACCGATTAGTAGAAACAAGTACTGATCCCTTGCATTCTTCTGATCTTCTAATAGCGATCACACATTGTATAATGCACCAAACTATCTGTATGATGAGAGCAATGGTAACAGCAACCTAGCTTCCAATGTGTAATGAGTTATACAAGAAGTTGTTTTTAAAGCAATGGTATGGAATCGCTTGAAGTTTGTGGCTAGATAGTAATACAGTCAAACCTCACTTAACGCGTTACTCACTTAGCGAAAACTTACATAACGAGCAGATTTTTCGCTAACCAGTCCAACTCACATAACAAAAATTTTCACATAGCAATTTTTTTTTGCTATGCGAGTCAGACTTTCCCTATGGAAACGCTTGCATAGCGAGTGTTTCTATGGGGGAAAACTCACATAACAAAAAAAATTTCGCAATGAGAGTCTGACTCGCATAGCGAAAATATTCACTATGCAAGTCGGACTTTCCCTATGGAAAACTCGCATAACGAGTGTTACTATGGGGAAAACTCGCATAACGAAAAAAAATCGCTATAAGTTTGGGCAATGACAAAGCAAAGAAAGTAGCTTCATTTTGGCAGTCCAGGGTTTGATCAGGACATAGGAGAAGGAGGAGGAGGGTAAGGTTGATCCGATGAAGGTTTCTGAGAGAGATCAATCAGGAAATGTCCTGCTTTTAATATATTAGAAAAACCCTTTTAACATTACTTACCAAAAAACAGAGTGGAGTTTGATCTTGCTCCTTGTTTATTTACCCTATGTTCTTTTTAAAGCATTTGACAATTCTCTGAAGATTTATGGAAATGAATGGGAGTATTTGCATTGTTTGCTAACAGCTGGTCAACTGGAACATATTTTTTCCAGGAAAACACATCTGACAAGGTACACCAGATTTTGTCATAAAGCAGGATTATTTTCATTTGCTTTATAAAAACTCTGTTAGCAACAAAAGACATATTTTAAACCAGGAGTTCTCAGCTTTTTTAAGCCAGGGGCCGGGGCACTCTCCCTCAGGCAGCTTTGGGGGCTGGATGGCCATTTTGCCCTTTCTCCACCACATGGCGCTTCCTGGTGTGGTGAAGGCATTTGGGGGCCACATGAAATGATGCCACAGGCTGCAGGTTGAGAATCTTTGTTTTAAGCCATGCCTACCTTCCCTGGCTATTCCACATGCTTCTAGTATTTTTGGTTTGTTGTCTGAAAATCTTCTTACACGTGATCTGCCAAATTAGGACAATTTCACAAGGGTAATGGTGTATTTGACAAAACAAAAAACAATAGTCTTGGTGCACTGGGAAGCTATGCAAACAGATCCATTTTGTCCTGTACATTCCAGGGAGGTTTCCGAAAAACAAGGGATAGCCCTAGGATTTTCATTAATTTGTTCTTTGTATTTCTGTGTGTGTCTTTTCTCCATAGGAGCACACCCAAGTCATTATGCAATACTGAGCCGTGTTCAGGGTTAGAGCACAGGACATTGAAAAGCTATAATAAACAGCCTTTGAGTCATGCATATTCTCTGGATCGTTTTTGAAAAGACAGACAAAACAATCACAAAGTGGGGAAAGAAGGAAGAAGGCCGGTGTCCTTCTTCTTCATCACCTCTCTAGCTCTCCCTGTTCCAGAGAAAAATACTGCCGAACAGGAGAAGTCCATTATCCTAACTATTATGTTGCAACTCTGCAATGCTAAAGGTAAGATATAGCACAGTGCAGCTTTTATCCACCAGGATTCCCCCTCAGGCAGCCTCTGTAAAAGGGTTAATGACAGATGTTTCCATTAAATCTGACCTACCTCTTAATTTCATGGCAGCCTGACAAGATCCCTGCCTTTGTGCTTATTTGCATGGGCAAACAGAGTCACTCTATGACATGCCGTACACAGTACATGTCCAGGCACCCTGCATGTCAATTTCTTTTCAAACCAGCATTTATGATGTCGATCTGCGGCACTTTTGTTTTACACAAAAATAACAGTAGCTGTTTGATAATGCTTTTATACACAGGGAAGTTATAATTTGTATGTGCTTTAATAGCCCAGCTAGAGTTGTCATCACCACCGTTGTCGTCATCACCATCATCAGTTTCTGAGTAATGTGCACAGTGTATGTTTATCTTTATGAAGATACTTGGGGTAGTGATATAATATGGAAAAATAATCCCTTGTAGAGGATGTTTGTCTATATCTGTATTGAGGAATGCAGTGTGGTGCAGTGGTCAGAGCCATAAGGCATTGTCTATTTCCTGCACAGATTACATAACAATCATGATTATATGATTATACGACCTCAGCCTGCTGGCTGGTTTGACCTCCTCCCCTGCTCCCTTAAGTTCTTAAGTTTTTAAATTATATAAAGTTTTAGTCGTAGTTTTAATTGGTCTTAACTGTGGATTTTGAGAATTTTTTTGAATTTTAGCCTGTACTGTTTTGATGTTTTTTAGGATGTGTTAAACAGCCCTGGGTCGCCTTTAGCGAGGAGGGCGGTATAGAAATTTAAATAAATAAATACCACTTCTTTTTCAAATGCTTTATCCAATTCTGAATATTGGCTATCAACATAGCGATCAGCCATGAAGATTGTCCTGGAAACAATATAATGCAGTAGTCTTCCATTTGCCTTCTGCATCGTAGCATGACACCCCTATCACTGATACAGTTCTGCAAGTCGCTTTCTGGTCCTGAGCCCTTTTGGAACACCAAGTTCTCATTAGCCCCAGGCCAGTACTGAAGCTTCTGCCTTCCATCAAGATGGACTTGAGTGGGATTTAATCCATTTGGGGATCATCACCCTTCCCTGTGGACTTTGCCACCCAAGACCATTAGTCCTCAGGGTTGTCAGGTGATGATTGGTGTTACATCACTGGCAGTCTACTCTATTTCCATAACAGGATATATGCTACTCCTTAGAACTTAAGAGCACCCTCTGGATAGTTCACAAGTAATTTATATTTTTCCCCCAACATGGTGGGTACTTCTACCGACCTCAGAAGGATGGAAGACTGAGTCATCCTTGAACCCACCAGGGTTGAACTCAGATCATGAGTATAGTTTTGGCTGTGGTGCTGCAATTTAAGCACTATGCCACAGAGACTCTTATCCATTCCAAGGCTCCTTCTCTGTCAACCCTTTACTGGCACGTCTGTGTCCGCATGCTTGTATCTGTGCATATGTGTGTCTCTATTCATTTATGCACATACAGTACTTGGGTTGGCATGCATATCCTAGCAGTACCAAAGCTGAAAAATAAGCACAGGCTTTGATAAGGCACAAACCTCTCTGCATTCTAAACCATGTTAACCAGTTACATTCCAGCTTAGCCTGCCTCATAGGACTGTTTATGAAGATAATTAGTAGACTGCAAAAAAAAAAAAGTAATACATGTAATTTTTGTGGTGGAAAGCATCTTTTTTGACAAAATCAATAAATTATGTTCTGTGTGCTATATCTATTACTAACAATATTATCCCATATGGCAGCTGTCACAGATAGGCCAAAATCCTATTGGATGGGTCTGCCTGCATAATGTTAATGAAGGCATTTGCAGTGACAGATTGCTGCTGATTCCTCTTGCAAATCCAGAGTGCAGCTGACTGTGCTGCACTGTGTGCTGGCCATGCAAACTCTAAAATCTCAAAAGGAAGGCTTTGACCAATAATGATCTGATGACCACATCATTCCCATTCCACAGACAGAGCTGTGTAATAGGATGTCTGCCACAGTATTCCATTCATGGACAATGATTCAGCCCCTTGTTTTGACAACCATTGAATAGAAATGTCACAAAAAGCCCAACTACAATGTTATATCATTTCCAGAGAAATCTCAGTTCCTAAGCTGTTCCAGTAACCATTATGTATCAAGAACAAATCCTATGCCAGAACATGTGACTGGCTGATTTCCTGTTCATGTGCATTTGAAACACGATCATGTTTATGTATCACTTCTGAATGGTCTTGCATTGTTTCTTCACACACATAATCCTTTCTTCACACACATAATCCTTTTTTTAAAATGTTCCTATGGTCTGGTTTTCACTGGAATTCTTATGAAGTCTTCATATTAACTCTTGTGGCATTTCAGTGCATAAACTCCAACAGAGCATGGAGTTACGAAAGTACACACACTCGTGAGCTTTAGACCAATGATTACCACCACAGACCACTGCCTTGCAGCAGTTGACAGCAAGGAGAAAACTCTTGCTATTTTCTTCTTTATTACTAACGGATGGGACAGACCTCAGTAATTCTGAGTTTTTCCTCATATCAGGGATTAATTAGTATCTCTCCAGGTGTGGGAGAAGTAGGGTAACACTCATCTTCCCATTCTGTAGTTCTACTAAGAATCGATTCTTTTCACTCACTGTCATATGGACATGCATTTACTTTAAAAAAAAAGAAGAGTGTGACTGACTTAAGAGCAAAATCATGGACTGTACTGCTTCATAGGGGTGAAACTTCACAGTCTTCCTACATAACAAAAGCAGAAGCTCAAGGTGCCTAGCTGTATGAAGGAGCAATTAATTCACTACAGAAAACCTCCCTGCATATAGCAAAGCGGCACATCAGGAAGAATTTTTCAGCAATGTTCTATCTGTTGGACGCAGAAGAGACCATTCATACTCTGGACAGATAATGCATCACTGCTGATCTGAAGAGATACTGTTTCTAATTCTGCCAACTTCATTGTCTGCGATTTACTTATTTCATTAAAAAAAAAAACACGCATACAAAAATGTTCAGCCAAAAGAATTTGCTTTGATGTGTAGAAGAACTCTGCCATGATGAAAAATTGCAGCATTCCTTTGGAAGAAGATATTACCATTCAACTGTCTACAGTTAGAATTCCTCTTGCTATGTAAAGGGGAAATCACACTAACTATAATTCTACCTTAGAGACAACAGAAAAAATAAACAAGAGAAAGAGACAATTAAAAGGAGGGAGAGGGAAAAAAGCATTAAAGCTACTCTCTTTAGGAAGAACAATTGTGGGAAGAAACTATGATCCTTAGGTTGATATAATTCTTCCTTCCCTTTGCTATCTTTGGTGTTTTTTTTTTAACTTCCTCAGATGCATAGACTTCTCAAATAGACATCTATAGAATACACCTGGCCAGGTAACTCAACTGCCACAAGAGGAGAAGATACAATGTCTTCTCAAATTGACTTGTAAGCATTACTGACCCCTAGAGGTACTGTGATAAATTGACTCACCTTCCTCAACAGGTTGGGGGAAAAAAACAATTGTGAACTAGGGGTGGATGATTCCATCATGCTTTGCTTGCTTCTATTTTTTTTTTAATTTCTCCAGTTCTTTCTCACCCACTTATGAAGAAATATATCACTGGTGGAATGGTCTTATGGCCAACAGGCTAAATTTAATTCTTAACCATCTACAGCCATTCCGAGGATGCAGGTAAAAGTGTTATTCTTGCCTCCCATTCAGCTGTTAATGGTGATGAGGAACAGGTTCTTTGACCCTCTTTTTGTGAAGATCTCAATTTATTTCCATTATATTTATTAAAGAATGCAAGAATTTGTGTAAATTTACAGTACAAAATAAAAAACCCAAGTCTCACCCAGGCACTTATGCAGAGATTACATAAATGCAGGATGTAATCAAAGAGAAATATTGATGAGGGCAACAAAAGCCCGTCCTTAAATGAAATAACTGGGTGTACCTTTTACAATTTAAGTAAAGATATCATATCTTGCCACATACAGCAACCCATAAACAGGTGAATCCATATAAGCCAGGGGTTTCCAACCTTTTCAAGTCAGGGACTGGGTAACACTCTTTCAGCCAGTTTTGAGAGCCGGATGTCCATTTTGCCTTGCCTGCACAATGGAAGGGAAGTAATTTTGTCCCAACAGGTTAAAGGGGTGGCCATTTTGTTTCTTGAATGCACTTGGAGGGTTGGGGGCTCATGAAATGGTGCTGTGGCCAGGTATGGCCCATGGACATTAGGTTGTTGTTGTTCAGTTGCATAGTCAATTCCGACCCTTTGCGACCCTATGGACCATTGCCCACCAGACACCTGTCTCCTCCATGGTCTTCTTCAGCCCGCCCAGCTCTGTGCACATTGTGTCTATAATACCATCTAGCCATCTCATTTTTGGCCGCCCCCTTCTTCTTTTGCCCTCCACCTTTCCCAGCATCAAGGCTTTCTCAAGTGAATCCTCTCTTCTCATTTGGTGTCCAAAGTACTTTAGCTTCATCTTTACTATTTGACCTTCTAAGGAGCAGTTAGGGTTGATTTCTTTTAGGATCGACTTATTTGTTCTCCTTGCTTTCCAGGGAACTCTCAAAACTATCTTCCAACACAACATTTAAAAGGCATATATTCTTCTGTGCTCAGCTTTCCTAATTGATTGATTGATTGAATAGTCCAGCTCTCACAACCATACATTACCACGGGGAATACCATTGCTTTGACTAAGTGAATTTTTCACTATGTTCCCCAGGTTTCTCATAGATTGTCTCCCAAGCATCAGTCGCCTTCTTATTTCATTGCTTCAATCACCATCTGCAGTAATATTTGATCCTAAGAAAGTAAAATCTGTCACTGCTTCTACTTCTTCCCCATCTATTTTTCAGGGACTGATAGTGCCTGTTGCCATTATCTTGGTTTTCTTGATGTTGAGTCTTAATCCAGCTTTTACACTCTCTTCTTTCAACCTAAGCAGCAGCTTCTTCAGGTCTTCCTCAATTTCTGCCATTATGGTAGTATCATCTGCATATCTCAAGTTGTTGATGTTTCTCCCAGCAATTTTGATCCCAACTTGTGATTCGTCCAACCCTGCATTGCGCATTATGTGCTCTGTGTATAAGTTGAATAAGCAGGGTGACAAAATGCAGCCATGTCTTACTCCTTTTCCTATTCCAAACCACTCCTTCACTCCTTATTCTGTCCTAAATGCTGCTTCTTGACTCTTGTACAGATTTCTCATGAGGCATATAAGGTGTTCTGGTATTCGCATCTCTTTAATTACTTGCCACATTTTGTTGTGGTCCACACAGTCAAAGGCCTTTGTGTAGTCAATGAAACAGAGGTAGGCTTGTTTCTGATATTTCTTTGTTTTCTCCATGATCCAGCACAGTGATGGGATGTTACTGGGTTGGCCTGGGGTGGTGGTGGTGTCTTAGAACCCCGGATGACCCAGATTGGAAAAAAAATTTCCGGGCAGCCAAAATGGCTGCTCATTACTGCGCATGCATCAAACCTCTATTTGACACATGCACAGTAAGAAATAGAACTGTGCATGTGTCAAATAGAGGTTTGATGCATGCACAGTAACGGGAAGCCATTTTGGCTGCCTGGAAAAAATTTAAGGCAATGGCGGCGGCCTTTCCTTGGTGCGGCGCACCATCAGGCCGGTGCACCGGTGTGCCACCGTGCCATTACAGGCAGCCATTATGGCTGCCCAGAACATTTTTTTAAGAAGGCGGCGGTGGGGGGCTTTCCTTGGCATGGCACGCAATAAGGCTGGTGAGCCAATGTGCCGCTGCACCGTTACGGGCAGCCATTTTGGCTGCCTGGGGAAAAAATTTTTTAAAGCGGTGGCGGCCTTTCCTTGATGCGGAGCCAGGCCGCTGCGCCAGTTTGCTGCTGTGCCGGCCGCGCCGCTGCTCCACCACCTCTTCTGCTCCCGGATGAGGGTATGTGACCCAGGGTTTGTGTTTGGGGTGGGTAGGTGGGTGTTTGGGTGGGTGGGTGTATTTTAATTTAATTTTTATTTATTTAATTTATTTACGGGTTTGTGTTGTGTTTGTTTGTTTGGTTGGGTGGGTTGAGGGGTGTGTGTGTGCGCGCGTGCATGTATTTATTTTATTTTAATTTAATTTTTAAATTATTTTTTAATTTTTAATTTTTTTATTTTTAAGGCTTTGCCCACAACATCATGATGTCATGACGTCGGCTCCGCCCATGACATCATGACATCATGACATTGGCCACACCCATGACATCCATGACATCAGGGTGTGGTAGTAAAAATTTTGTCATCCCATCATTGATCCAGCGTATGTTGGCAATGTGGTCTCTAGTCCCCCTTCCTCTTCGGTACCCAGCCTGCACTTCTGGTAATTCTCTCTCAACATGCTGCTGCAGTCTATCCTGTATTATCTTGAGCATAACCTTGCTAGAGTGAGGGATGAGCGCAATTGTTCAATAATTTGAACATTCTTTGGCATTACCCTTTTTTGGGGATTGGAACATATACTGATATTTTCCAATCCTGTGGCCATTGTTGTGTTTTCCAAATCTGCTGGCATATAGAATGTAATAATTTGATTCCATCATCTTTTAGGGCTTTGAAAAATTCAGCTGGGATACCATCATCTCCACTGGCTTTGTTGTTTGCAGTGCTTTTTAGTGCCTTTCTGACTTCACTCTCTAGGATGTCCGGCTCAAGTTCAATGTTCTCATCATTCTGATTATCAGGGGTACAGTAATACCTAGGGTAACGGTAAGACTTGGTTCCACAAGTCTTAGTGTTATCTGATTTTTAGTGTTATCTGATGCATGTTAAAATCCTATGGGATGGATCGGATAACGTTAAAGCTCCATAGAGATACATTGTAACTGCACAGGCTTTAGCGGATGTTATCCGATCCATCCCATAGGACCTTAACATTATTTGATCCAATTCTCCTCCCCAGATTACTTAAAGTTATGCAATTTTAGCATTATCGAGGTAAACGTTATCCGAGGTATTACTGTATTGAAGTCCTTTTTGTAAAGTTCCTCTGTGTACTCTTGCCATCTTTTCTTAATCTCTTCAACACCACCTAAATCCTTGCCGTTTTCCCCCCTTATAATGGTCATTTTTGCTTTAAATGTTCCACATTTAGGTAGATTTCCTTATCTCTCCTTGCTTTTCTTTGAAATTCTGTATTCAATTGAATTAGGTTGGGAACTGCTGATATAGGTTTTAGATAGTCCACATGGAGAAGTAATGGTTAAAGTTTTTGACTGGAACTTGAGGGATCAAAATTCAAGACTCCCTAGTACGAAACCTACTAGGTTACCTTTGTATAACTCTTATTTAAGATGATCATGTCTTCTTCTTCTTCTTTTTTAGCTTCCCTTCATTGTCTTAGCATGGCATGACACATCACCACTCCAAGTGACATTCTGATGAACAAAATGGCAGCCCACACCATAAAATACCCTTTGGAATGATGATACCTTATGAGATAGCATCAAACAACCACCCTGTGTGGAAACTAAAATGGAGACTCACATGACAAAATTGCTACTGTCTTGAATTGAGCACCTGGAAACTGAAATTCCCTCTCTTTTACAACTACAAATATGGGGAAACAATTTTTTTAAACTATGCTAATTCACATTCTGCATAACAGAAGGAACTTTTTCTCTTGTTGACAGACAGAACAGCTCTTCATTGATTAAGTGCCAAGTCTGACCTATAACCATATATGTCAGTCAGCACATCCAATGAAGCCTCCATACTCTTTCTGCGACATATTACAAGCAGCTCTCACAATCCTAACATAGACCAAACTCCTTCAACACAATTCAAGATATTTGTTTTTGCTTGCTCTCTAGTGGGAAGGTGGTGCTAGCAAAGAATCACACTCTTGCTACAACAGGAAAGTCAATATGATAAAGATAGATGCTGAATTCATCAGAAATATATCTACTTCTCATGTTCAATACCCTGTTGGTTGTCAAGACCTGCTATTCTTTCCCTGGCCCATTCCTCTTCAACACCCGCCTTCCCCCCACAAGTGCCATTACAATTCCATCAAAGTGCAAATTACTGAAGAAAGTATTCCGTTAACATGCCAAGCTGTGACTTGGCATAGAAAAAGAGCATCACTGACTGCAGATAGCAGTGAGTATCCCACTGCAGATTAACATGTGCACAGAGGGAAAAGCCCTGATTTAGACAGCCCAGCAGGGGTTCCCCCATCGTTTTGCATGTTAATTCAGCAAACTGAAACTCCTTGACAATTCCTTGGCAGTTAAAGAAGGAGGTAAGCATCCTAATGCTTTGACAAAATGCACATTGCTCACACACTTCTCTTCCAACTCCACTCTCTCCATCCCCTCTTAATGTCACAATTTCATAATGCAAACACAAGCACAGAACACAAACAACTGCAGGGGAAGTCATGAAAGTCTTCCTCACTGACTGAGAAGGGAAAGGAAAGGACTACCTGGAATCAGTTTGAACTGACTGTCTGTGTAATGCAATAAAGGAAACTGAAAGCTTTTATGCAAGCATCCAAGAGGAAATTGATCATGCACTAAAACAAGACATGCTTATAATCATAGGTGACTAGAATACAAAAGTAGGGAACAAAGCAGAACCAAATGCTGTTTGAAAAGTTTTGCCTGGGTACAGAAACAAAGCAAGAGAACAATTTGTAGAGTTCTGTGAGGCCAACAAAATGGATATCTGCTCCTCAGATACAAGTGAAGACACTATAAGTATAAACTCTCACTTTTTCTACCCTCACAGGTGAGGAACTTTGTGGGAAAATGGACTTGACAATTCTTACAGAAACAGGATCCCTTGAGCAAATTCCATAACTGATACAATTTGAATAAGTACTTCAAAATATTATTATTGGTTTCTTCTTGTTTGGCATTTTAAAGGCTGTGAGGGTGATTTGACTGCAACATCTGTCACTCCATTGATCACCAGTGTTGGTTTGGCTGATCTGTCTGGCTAGGCAGGTGTCCCCTTCTACCCTCACTGCTCCATGTGCATCCCTCCTGAAGTTGCGTGCTTGGTAGAAAAGGACAAGCATCCCAGATATAAGAAGTGTACTATTCGTCAATATTTAAAAATTACTGGAAGCACTGGATGGATTGTTTGTGTCTCTTTTGACAGCCAGTTCTTTGGTGCTTACTGTGTGTGTGCTTCTCAAAGGGAAAGGACACTAGATAAGCAGCAAACTGTGACAGAAAAGAATGTGCCCAACTTGCTAAAATCTTGATAAAAAAGAAACATTCCTTTTCTTGCTTATTTGGCACATTTTTGTAATGTACAAAAATTGTTAATTTGTGCAAGATATGTGTAAAATAACCCAATCATAAGTACAGTTGCAGAAATAGGATGCTTCTGTGGGTCTTTCAAAAATATCTTAATTTATCCAGCATTTAATTTCAGAGTGACTGTGTTGAAAACGGATTACATCCTTCCCAAACATTCTAAATGAGATAGGACATGAATCCAGACAAATTAATTAGTTGAGGTACACAAATGATTAAACATCCATTACCTGAAATGAAAATCTTAAAAGAGGACCACTGAAGACCTGAGTTCTGTACATAATAAAACCTTTTCTTCATAATGAGCAATTTTACCAGCACGCAAATAGCATCACCAGATAAAACCAAAGGACACACTTCATCTGAGGCATAACAAATGAATTCAAGATTTCCCGCTGCCTCTGCATCCAAAAAGGTGCCATTCATATTCAAGAAAAAATCAATGTGTGGTTTAGTGGCACAGACACCATTTCGATACAGTGTCTTTAATCTCCTCATGACTTGTAAAGCAAGCAAAAATATGAGAAACCATGATAAAATTTTCTCCAGCCATCCTCCAAAATCCCAATATGTCAGAAGTGCAGTATAAATGTTTAAGCCAATGGTTCTCAAACTGGGGAATGTACCCCATTTCTGGAAAGAGGGAGGCAATATATGTGAAAGGCAAAAGTCACCCTTGCTTAAAATCCAGTCATATCCAACTCTAGTGTTCAGTGCTTATCTGTTTATAGCCAAAGAGCCAGCACTGTCTGTGTCTGTAGACATTTCCATGGACATGTTTCAGGCAAAGTGGTATCTAATTATCTACTTGCTTTTGAACTGGTAGGTTGGCAGGAGCTGAGACAGAGATGGAAGCTCACTCCATCATGCAGTACTTAGGTCTCGACCTGCCAACCTGCCGACTTTCCAGTCATCAAGTTCAGCACCTTAACCACTAAGCCACCACAGTCCATTAATAGGGTTAATATATGTGAAAACCCAACTCCTAATTTAAAATTAAAAACAAAGTTAATAGAAAAATCAAATTAAAAAGAACACATGTATATTTTGTCTTGAGGAACCCTATGTTTTAGGAATAGCATCTGTCACAGAAGTCTATCATTCCTAAAATGTAGGATTTTCTCAAGAAAAACTATTTGTCCTTATTTTTAATTTGATGTTTTCTACTAAGTCTACTAATACAGGATAGACTGCAGCAGCATGTGGAGAGAGAATTAGTAGAAGTGCAGGCGGAGTTCAGAAGAGGCAGGGGGACTAGAGACCACATTGCCAACATACGTTGGATCATGGAAAAAACAAAGGAATATCAGAAACAAGTCTACTTCTGTTTCATTGACTACACTAAGGCCTTTGACTGTGTGGACCACAACAAAATGTGGCAAGTAATTAAAGAGATGGGAATACCAAAACACCTTATATGCCTCATGAGAAACCTGTATCAAGAAGCAACAGTTAGGACAGAATACGGAAGGACAGAGTGGTTTGGAATAGGAAAAGGAATAAGACAATGCTGCATTTTGTCACCCTGCTTATTCAACTTACACACAGAGCACATAATGCGCAATGCAGGGATGGAGGAATCACAATTTGGTTTTAGATGAGAATCATGCCTAGTAGAGACACAATTCTGCTATGGTTTTTTCTTTTCTTCAGGTGGACACAGCAAAAAGGTCCCCAGAAATTCTGTGATTCCCACCTAGTATAAGCATTTCCTCCAAAGGTTTGGAAACAAGGAAGATGTCTTATACCCCTTCTCATCTGTTCTATCACTGCCTGCTTTGACTAGCAACAGCTTTGCAGAATCTTAAGCAGAAGGCCTCCCTGCTCCCGCCTATCTGATTTTTCTAACTAGAGATATCAGTTTATAGGATATCATTTACAGCAACGATATTACCAGGAATGAAAACTGCATTTACAGGAATTGAACAATTGCAAGCATATTTACAGGAATTGGAAGTATTTTAATATTATAATTTATTGTACTGTATATTACTGCAGTTTAATGCATTTAAATTGTGGTCATAAATTTATCAATATCCATGTCTGCTATTTATATATTTATATATGATATATTGCTAAACATACTGGCCAGAAACCTATAGCCATACATAATGGTGTGAGACAATGATGCAAACACTTCTACTTCTTCACTCTGTTATTGATTGTGCTTCCCAGCATCCGTTGGGCACAATAACAATTGTGTGTCTGGTTGTGCAGTGTGCAGTGTGACAGACAGCAAGCCAAATGGGAATGCCAGTTACATGATTGCCCAAAAAGTGTTTGGCCATTTTTATGCTTATATACAATTGGAGTTATTTTATATTTGCTATTAATGCATTTGTACATCATTTGCAAATCAATACCATAAAGATAATTTTCCTTTTTTTAAAGTTGTAAAATGTTTTATTTTGGAAAAACACAATTTTTTTCTTTAAAAAAAAGACTAGGAATTAATTGTAGGTCTTTCTGCAGTCAATCTACAGCATATGTTCTGCTTCTTAGCCATGAAAGAAAATCAACAAATATCAGTAGTATATGATCTGGCTGCCATTTAAATGGCACCAAGTGAATCAGGATCATACTTATGTTAATTTTTGCTTATGCTCCACTCATTGATGAAGTTAAGCAAGCCATAGGAGAGCCTTCCGGCTTTCCAAACTGAGTGGGCATTTTGCATAGCTCAATTGCCTTCATGAGGGCAAACTATCAATCCTTTGGTACCAAGCAATTCACTATTCAAAGAAAGATGTATGCTCTACTGAACAGATACTGAACATTGGTCATGAGAATATAGCATGTAAACAGGGCCAGACCTGTCATTAGGCAGAGTGAGGGGAACCCAAACATTTCAAATAGCAAGTGTGCAGAAAGTAAGTCTGGCAGCTTCTCAGCTCCTTCACACTTCCTGAAGATATGCCATTATCTGTTGTGCAGAACAGACTTCTTGTTCTCATTCAAGTTATTGTTCAATAGCTTCCTCTTCTTCTTTCATGTCCAGGTCACACTTTAAACTGCCAAAATGAAGCCACCTTCTTGGCTTTGTTGTTGGCCAAACTTCAATCCTCATCGGTACATGATTCTGGTCATCAGCTGCTACTCATATCCGAGCATACATTCTTTCCTAAAAGTCATTTTCTCTGCTGATGGATGCAACTCTGGTGACTCCATAAACCGTTCCTGGCATGGGACATGCAACCACACACAGTACACTGAATAGATGGTGAGGGGTGTGGCTGAGTTTGGTGGTGCCTGCTGTGTTCCCATTCAAAGTGATCAGTAGCAGCAGAGATGGTTTGGCAACAAAGTGGGCGGTCTTTGGCTGCTGTTTCCCAAGTTTGCGGGTTTATACCTGACACCTTTATGGTTTGTTTCACTGGTCCTTGTAACACTTCAAAAGAGCTCCATGAGGTCTTGTGCCAGAGCTAAGCTCCCCCTAAAGGATTTGGCAAAGAAGCCTGGAATCATCCATTTAAGAGGGTGGCCTATGATCCAACATGAAGAAAGCTCATTTCCAAGAACTAAAATGAAAATGCCAGGCACAAATATGAGAAATAAAGAACATCTGGCGGCAACAAAAAGCTCAGGAACTCCAAAGGGTGTCTACAACATGTGACCTTAGGAACTTTTCAGTTTCTGGTAGTAATTGGAAGACCTAGAAATGAGCTGAATAATGTATCTCTCCACATTCAGACAGCATGTTGTTATCTGCCAGCAGGCCCCACTTGAGCATGTTAATCTTACATTTAGGGACTCTGACCTTAACCCTATTCAGGGTCCTCCAAGTGACATAGGGGAGTTTGAGTTCCTCAGCCATATCCTCCTCTGAAGTTATTCCTTGCCCAGTGAGCTCCTTCCTCCTCCTCCTAATTTGATTTTGCTCTTGTATATCCAATCAATAGCTATTTAAGACTGTAACACTGTGTATGTTTTGCTGTTTTTTTTAATGTTGCAATCCACCCAGAGCAGGGAACTCTGTTCTCCAAAGGGGTGGTATATAAATGTATTAAGTAAGTAAATAATAAAATAAATAAAATAAGGCTCAAGAAGAACCATGATGAGTAATTAACTCAAACCTAAAAAAAAACCAGCCAGCATGGAGAGATTTTGGGAATCTAAACAAAAACAGTCATGGTTTCAAAATCTGATCAAGCTCTACAGGTAGTCTCAATCTCTCTGTTTTTCTGCAATCCCCTTTTCAGTACAATGCACTTTTTAAAAAGACAAAATATTTTTGGCATATACAAATATTATCATGCTCCCATTTGGTATTAACTATTTTCCTGATGAATTTAAAAAAAAAAAAAAGAATTTAAAAATTAGTTAGATGATCATCACCAAATCCAAATAGGGCTTGATACCATCAGTAATAATACCATCTGCTTTCATTCGTAGCTTTGCTTCCTTGCCATGTTACAATACAGCACATTGTTTTGGCCTCATCACAACACACTTCCAATTGCTAGGATGGGATGATGGCCTATATGCATTTTTTCACAGAACTTTCTGCATACAGCTCCTGCCTCATCCCCTAATATGTTCCTAAGGTGACAAATATAATTGCCAGATCTCCGGACTTGAGCCAAAGTTTCATGACTCAAGTTTGCGTGTGTGAAAGAGGGGGGGGGGGAGGGAAGGAGGGAGGATTAAAGGCCATTTAAAGCCAGGTCTCAACTGGGTTTAATTGCTAAACATTGTTGTCGTCTCGTCGGCTACAACTCGTATCTGAGAATGCATTTTTTTCGGAAGCAGGAAAAACGCCATTGGCATGAATTTGTTTAAGGTGGATCCCAGCTTGCCATGAAGCCATATCCTGAGAGGCTGCAATAGACTGCTGAAGCCTTGAAGATATTATCAAAGTGCATCTTCACAGCCAGTCCATTTGGCATGGCCTCTCTGCCCCCATGACCTTTGGGAATCAGAGTTCCTCCTCCACTCATTTTGCCATTGGGCCCAATATGATGGTCTCCAGTGGCATTTCCTCCACTGAGGGGACCATCACCCCACCTGAGTCTTATTTCATTTTCAGTGTTCTCTGGTTCTAGAACAACATCTGGCCAAACATCCCACAACAGTAATTGAGTAGACCGTACAGCCATGACTCAATGCAGAGTTTGGGGTGGTGATAAATAACCTGACTCCCTAAAGGGGTCAACGGCTATCGACTAAATATGCCAATGGAAAAATATCTCTGAGATATTTGTATAGCTGAATGCACTCTCAGGATACATTACTAACTCTCCCAATACCAATTCCTTAATCTTAGACACTATGCTATGGACAAACAGAAACTGCCACCTGGACTAGCAAAGAGGCCTATTAAAAGCCATAGAATTGTATATTTCCAAGGGATACCATGGGTCATGGCTCTAATTCTTGGCTGACTAACATCACACTGCTCAGGTATTGGGTGTTGGCTTGACAGTGTCTTTGAGTCGACTCCTCCATATAAGGACTCAGGTTTCACCCCAAGACTCATGATTCAGGGTCCAGTTTCTTTCACTCTGAAATTTCAAGCAATTAGACCTTGCAAAGCTGACAGCCCCATCTTTTGTGGCTCATTCTCGTTGTTTTGGGGCATGTCATTTAGATCTACTTAGAAGCACTCCTGGCTTTTCATTTTCTTGCGCAACAAAGAGGGGTTGCTGCTGCTACAATTCCCACTCTGCCTGGTTAAATTCATCACAGAGTCTGTTGAGTATTGTAGTGCAACCCCAGCATTCAGTGAGTGTTAGCACAAGAACCATAGAGACAGAAATACTTGCCTAAACTAAAGGACCTTGTTTTATATTGTTTGCCCCTAAGTTACCAATTGGAAAGTTTCCTGTCTTTCTGCTTCTAAGGGGTCATCTGACCTATTTGCATGTTCTGGCCTTCTCTCTCTTGTTTTGTTGTTGTTTCTTGCCTTTCAAAGAAGAAAGATATCTATTAGAACTCCTCCATTTTTGCGGGCCTAGTCCAAAAGACTTAAGTCGAAAAGACTTAAAAGACCTGAAAACTTTACTTTAACTTTACTTCTTTCTAAAACATTCTCATCAAGAATTCCGAGCACATGTATATTTCTCTGACCTAATTGTGAGCAAATGATATTTTGGTCTTTCTCTAAGCATTTAATGCAGGGATTCTCAACCTGTGGCCCACGGGCTGATTGTGGCCTGCAGGACCACTTCCTATGGCCCTTTACCACCTCCACCACACCAGGAAGTGCCATGTGGTGGAGGAAGGGCAAAATGGCCATCAGGCCCCTGAAGGTGTCTGAGGGAGAGTGACCTGGCCCCTGGCTTTAAAAGGTCGAGAACTCCTGATTTAGTGCAAGTGTATTCATTTGCTGGGCAAAACAGGGAGAAAGCTTGGGAGAACTTGTATTCAAGCTTTGTTGTTGTTATTGTTGTTGTTCAGTCGCATAGTCAAGTCCAAACCTTTGCGACCTCATGGATCACTGCACACCAGGCACCCCATCCTCCAGCATCCTGCATAGCCTGCTGTGTTATATGCCCATTACATCAACAATGCCATCTAGCCACCTCATCCTTTGCCACCCCCTTTTCCTTTTGCCTCCAATCTTTCCCAGCATCAAGGCCTTCTCGAGTGTGTCCCCTCTTCTCATTTGGTGTCCAAAATGCTTTAGCTTCATCTTCAATATTTGTCCTTCCAAGGAGCAGTCAGGGTTGATTTCCTTCAGGATCGACTTATTTGATCTCCTCGCTGTCCAAGGGACTCTCAAAATTCTCCTCCAGCACCACATTTCAAAGGCATCTATTCTTCCTTATGGTCCAGCTCTCACAACCATATATTACTACTGGAAACACCATTGCTTTGACTATGAGAACTTTTGTTGGCAGGGTGATGTCTCTACTTTTTATTATGTTATTTAGGTTTCTCATAGCTTGCTTCCCAAGAATTAATCATTTTTTTTATTTAATGGCTGCAGTCACCATCTGCAGTGATCTTGGATCCTAAGAAGGTAAAGTCTGCCACTGCTTCCATTCTTCAAACTAACATTTCCCAAAACCTGCCCCGCTTGACTGTGCAACATATAACTTAACAGAGTCACTATGTTATTTGTCTTGTCACATCCATACACCATTATGCAATTGTTGTTTAAAGGTCTTCTCTATAAGAACAGAGTGGTCTACTCTACAGAATGGTCTACTCTTTATGATTTCACAAGGGACTGCCTGAGGTCTTAGGCTTAGGCCCTGACATCTCACCGATTGGGATACTGGTAGTTGAACAGCCTTAATTCATCATGTAGCTGGTTCCTGGCGAACTGGGAATCACTACCTTTAGCCTCTTGAGGCTGCCCAAGTGGAGTTCAAATGGCCAGCTTCAGGTGAGTTCTTTTCAGCAACAGAAGACTTTAACATTTTTGCAATAATCACAATGGTAGCCAGAAATAAGAGTTTTATAACCTTAACATGTCCAGAGCAACCAAGGTACTACAAATGCTTTTCTGGAACTGAACTGTGCTGCTTTGCTAATAAAGACCATATTGATTCATGTCAGTGTTTACAACAAATATTCCGCGGCACTACTGAAAATCCTAATTACAGAATCAACAAAAAATTACTGCACAATAGTTTCCACTGGGAACTCCGAGCCAATTAATTAACCACTTCTCTCCAATAATCTCATCAGCTTTCCCTGAACCCTTTCAGCCTCATCCCCCACAGATTTTGGGAGTACAGAGGTTAGGCCACGGCATTACTTCTCCCTGCAGAAGAAGCAAAAAAGTAATAATAAGAAAACAACCACCAAATGTCTGCTTAAAAAACTGACTTCATTTGATTTACTTTCCAGGGCTGTTTTTCTTTTATTAAATATGTTTGACTGCTATTTCTAATTAAATGTCGAATTAATTTTGGCAAACGAACCGCAGATGCAGTTTATGCTCAATTTTATCAGACAGATTTATTTATAAGCTGTCAGCTTCTTGAAAAGACTTCATTTTGGAGCAGCCTTAAATTGCTAACACTAGCTGTAAATGGGGCTACTGTTCTCTCTCGGAGACCAAAGAAGTGTGCTATAAATGTCCATTCCATCTGTGAGGAATCATAAAACAATCACATTCCTTTATTACCCCTTCCCCCTTTCTTAGGCCCTTTATTAAATTAGTTCAACTCAATTAAAAATAACTTCAAAAACATTTCAGGGTCCTTTTGTTTCATGAAATACTTGGAACTCTCTGCACGAAACGTCACCCTTTTAACTAATCCCTTTTGCTAAATAGAACAGAATAGTGGTATTGTGACTTCAGACGCACTGTCTGAAGGGTCCCTACTGTACCGAATTGAGGTCACTTCGAGACAATGCCCAATACCCAATAGCCATTCAAACATTCTTCACAGCTCTATCAAGTGCGCCTTTCTTTCCCCCTTCTCGCTTTTCTCTTGTGGCAAAGTCATAGAACAATGTGGGGGAGGGGAGCCTCTAGTGCCATTTATGAGCACCATAGTTGCACATGACAAAGAGCATTCTTTCTGGTTTGCCAATTCTCCATTTAAAAAAAAACAGAGAGAAGAACGGAACAGAAGAAGAAGAAGAATGAATTCTGGATGGATTTTCCCACCACTACGGCTGCTGAAATGTAGCCTGGACTTCAACAAAGCACATTTTGAACAGACACTTCCTCTGATTAGCTGCCTAGAAAGCTATGCAGAAGGGGGAAACAAGAAAGAATGCAAGATTATATGTGCCTTATTAGAAGCAACATATGTGTGACCAACTGTACAACTCAGAATCATATTAAGACCAGCCAGAAAACAGGGGCTATTATCTCTCATCTAGTCTGAACAATGTTCTCAGATGTATTGTTTCCTTTTCATACCATGTGAATTTCCTGGCCAGGATGCAAGCTTTGAGCTCTGCTTGCAAGCTATTAGCACTGTCAGCTACCAATAAAAAAAAAAGGAAAAGTGATTTCATATTAGTCACAAAAATGTGCTCTTTCAAGTCCAGCAGAGGGCTTTGTAGGACCTCCTTCCTTCCTTCCTAATGTAGTTGTGGGTTTCCAGTTCCTCCTTCTTGTGGTATTGTGGCATGATTCAGCTTGCCTAAGGCTGTACAGGTGGCAGGACATGGAATCCTATCAGCAACACACATCTAAATGATCTTGTCTGGGCCCTCTCCTGGAAGGCAGAGTGGGGATTTGAATCTTCTGTCCCCAGGCTACACACTCAAACACTCCAACCCACTGAGCTATTTCAATTCTTTATTCTAATTGCAGGGGTTCCCAACCTAAGGTCCATGGGTCGGATCTGGCCTCCCATGCCATTTCATGTGGCCTCCACCCCTCCAAAGGCATTTGAGAAACAAAATGGCTGCTCCTTTAAAGCTATTGGGACAAAACGTCCACCCCCATCATGCAGGCAGAGCAAAATTGCTGTCCGGCCCTCGAAGCTGACTGAGAGAACATGACCCAAGTAGGTTCTACACGAATCCAGTGTGTGCTACCTTATTCCCTTCCACAGCGTCTAGAGGGGCAGAATCATTTTAGACTCTATGTCTACCACATATGGGATGCTATCAGTGCAGAAAAGAATTGGGACCAAGTTTTTAAGGGGGTCACTAAACACAGAACTGCAGCAATCTCTTTGGCTAAGTGATCTCCTCTCCTTCAAGAGGCAATTGGAGAGGGGAATAAGAAAGATGATAATGAATTTAGCGTAGCATAGTGACAGCCAACATTCCCCAAACCACAAGTGCTCATAAAACAAGACAACTCCATACTAACCCAAGTATCTCTCATAGATCTCCAAACCCAAGGGGACACTCTGTGTTTGTGATGACTTGGGTCAGTGAGATCCCAAATTTCCTCACTCCCACAACAGCACCAAAAACCCAAACTTCCAATGGGACACTCTGTCTCCTGCAGGCAGTGGAAGGCAGCACTTGTTTCAAATCCCTAATGAAGCTTTTACAAATGTTATTGGTTGACTCTGAGAAACGGAGCATAACTAAACAGTTTTGACCAAGGACTGGAGGCAAAAGCTTGTTTCAAATGCTTTGCTAGGAGTATAGAAGCCATCTGAAAAATGGAAGCATCGTCCTTCCATGAAATGAGGGAAGCAAAGAGAAGGAAAAAGAGGAAGAGAGGAGCGGAAGAGAGAGAAAGGTACCCAGGTCACATCTTTGGGCTTTGCTCATTATTAAAATTCACAAATCTCATAAATTTAAAAGAACTTACACCATTTGATAGTACAATTATCTCCAATCCCTAAGTTTAGGGTAGCTATTTTTAGGCTGGAAATGCCTGTATTTAGAGAACTACCGAAAGACCATTCTTCATTCAAAAAGGCACTTCATTAGAAGGCCTGCCAGGTCAATGTCTGGTTTGAAGGCAAAGAACCAGAATGAAGGAGAGCAGGAACCTTGAAGTGGCCAACACATGGGCTAGCAGACTCAGTAGGCACATGCTTAAACTATAAAATTTCCCCCTAATGTTTCATCTGCATAAATAAATTAGAATTGCAATTTTATGCTAATCAGAGGCTGAAATCCTATTTGCTTAGCATAGTAAGTTCTAAGCCCACCATGTAAACCCATTGAATCAGTGGAGATGTGGTGAACCAACCCTCCATAGGTTCCGCTGATTCAAATGCAACTAAGCAAAATAATTTCAGACAAGGTCTCCTTTTCAGTAAAAATCATGTTGCTTTTTAGTGATGTGTGAGTGGCCACTTGACTTAAACTGACCCTGCTGTCCTTAGTTGTGATGAATAATGGAGGTTCATCAGCATCCTGAAGTAAGAGAACTGCCAATCAAGTGGTTCTAGATAAATAGGATGAGTGAGAGATTTTATGAGCCCAAGGTAGCAAACAACCTTGTGCCATCCCTACTTTATTACATGACCTTGATACCTGTTGTATCATACCCAAGGTCTACCTAATTTGATTCATTCCGGCAACAGGAGCCAATCAGATCCTGACAAGTTGGACATGAAAGTAACCAGAAGCTACCCAACAACAAGGGTGATAAGTCCATCACAAAGTGGCCAACACCTACCACACTGAAAGAGAATGTGTGAACTCACCCATTGAACTGCTAAACAAAGACACCCCCTCCAAAACACCTCTGACTACAGTTAATATTAGTTCAACCAAGCAATTTGTTCTTATCATCCTAGCCTATGTTTTCGGGACACATTTGTCAGACACTTCATTTCATTACATCACAGCCAATCCAGACAACCTTGTCATCACAATTTCCACACCCATGCAATTTTTTTGGTCTCTTTGATGATGAAATCTTATCTTTCTGGCTTAGGTTAATAGCCTGGAAGAAACCTCATTTAAAAGTCTTTACAAAACAAAAAGCAAGGAGATGAGCACAGGAAAAGAAGACTGTTGGTGGTTCCAGTCTCTGGGATGAGATCTTCCAGATCCACATGATCTCTAGAGGATGGGATGATTAGCACTTTTGTAAGTTGTGTGTGGAGTTGCCAAAATCTGAGTGAACAATGACACCTGGAAATCGACAAACTCAGAAAAGGAACAGACCATGTATTTGTTGTCTGTAGTCCCTACAATTGCAGGGGATGCTTGATGACATACATTTTAATTTAGTTTATTTGATTTATTTCCCCCCCCCCGCCACCCTTAAGAAAAACAACACTGTTCTTTAGACAAAGAAGACATGACTTATGAAAGAGAATGATTGAACAGGAGAGTGAATGTAAAGTTTACTCAGTCCTTAAAGTTGAACTGCACAGGTGAAGAATGGGGGGGATGCATGGTTCTTGAGATACTGCAGATATCATCATCCCTTGCCATGGATGGGGATAGCTCATCATATTCTGATGGGAGCTGGACTCCAACAGCCTCTGAATGACCACAGTCTTGGAACTGACCCATGAAAGAGAATGATCGGGTCAGACTCTAACCCATGTGGCTAAAATCCAGCAGGCACCAAAACATGGTTTCTCATAGGAGAGCATTGAAAACCAATTAATCCGTTCTGAAAAAACGGCTGTAAACCGAGCCACTATTTTCTATGGATTTCTTTTTGTTATGCAATTTTTATGTTAACAGAGCCTTTTCTTAATTGAGGTTCCGCTCTGTGTGTGCATGTGTTCATGAACTTAAAGGCCACCATGTGCTCATACCTTGACATTTCACCCTATGTATGTCCATCTCACATGACCCAAGTTTAACTAATAGAGATACAAAGCCCTGGTGACCAAAATTATTAGTTACAGCTCTGGGCATTTGGAAAAACTCAAATAAAGAGATCAGCCTTCTCTGATGTTGTGAGTTTTGTAAGATATGTCTTGAAGGGAGCTCAATGAACTGATAATTAACGATTCACCAGATACACACAGCACTGGAACAATGGCCCAAAGTATAAATTCAGTGTTACTAGGACTTTCATGTGGCCTTGGTTGTGTGACAAAGACCCTATTAATTTGCAAGAGTAGTACAACAGAAGTCAGCCAGAATGATGCAACATGAATCAAGAATATCCTTAAAGAACTTGAAACCCTTTTATGAATAGCTAGAGTCATCAGGCCCGATAGACTGATGTGATATAGCTTGAAGATTTGTGAAAAGTTTAAAAAAAATAAAAAAAAATAAGCAAATGCTTTTAAACTTTGCTCTGTACAGTGGGTAAGTGAATTTAACTTGGATTTGGTGGTTTAAAAGAAAATAAACACACTCTTGGCCATTGACATGTGATGTTGCCTTACACTGAGGAATCATGACTGAGGAGATGCTGAGTATTTTTTAACTTTAACTCCCAAAATTCTCTATTCCAGGGTTTCTTGATCTTGGGCCCCCAGATGTTCTTGGACTTCAGTTCCCAGAAGCCCTTCTCAGCAGGTATGCTTAATTAGGCTTCTTGTAATTGATGTCCAAGAACACTTGGAGGCCCAAGGTTGAGAAACCCTGCTCTGTTCCCAATAGACAGACACCTGGAGGTAGTTCACCTGGAGGATTCACAGAAACTAGGTACAAGGAGGACACCTTGGTGGTCCTTGTAGGCCTTCCGCCCTCACCCTGCAACCCCAAGGAATTCTAGGGGAAAAGGGAATCCCCTGGGCCCTTAGAAGGCAGGGAGGAGCTGCAACAGCTGGAGAAAGGGATGCAGCCAGAAGCAAGACAGCTGAATATGGAAGCCATAGCTGGAATAAAAGGGCCAGAACTGGAAGACTTAGAACCTTTGTCTGTGTCAAAGGAAGAAATGTGGGTACATATGTGGTAGAATAAGATCCTATCTTCTTTGCCTCTGGAGAGGTAAAGAGTGAGATAGAGGGCATCTGGACCAACTTCCTTCCTTCATTCAACCAACCTTAGAACGAGCCAGGTTCTTGGGGCCTTGAGGTCTCAGCTGGCCATGATTCCCACACCACCTCAGCCTTGGCATCCATGCTTCCCAACATGATCTGCAGCTTTTGCCCCATCCCAGGTCTGGAAGTGGAAGAGGAGACTCCAGGAGGAACAACTGTGCAGAATCCAGTTCCACCTTATCCAGCTCCATTAGCCATTGTTAGAAGAACTGTGACCTCTTTTGGGACTTAATGAAGTCAGCTGGGAGCCCACTTATACATACTACACCTAAGAGTTTAGTCCCAGAAACCAAACTTTCTGGGAAGCTGAGCAAGGAAGAAAGGACAGTCCTGGATCAAAACCCCAAGCTGGAGACCATGGAGTTATTACCAGGATCTGAAGCCAGCAGCACACAGATCTTACTTTACGTAAACCACCTTTAAGCATTTCTAAGTGTGTGTCTGCAAGGTGGAAATTCCATGATGAAGAACTCTGGGGGCTTTAAATTCAAAAAAAGCCAACTGGTCCATCTCTAATCCTGACTCTGATGGACCTAAGGAGTTTTGAGAAGCCACTTCACAGATACATATGCATCCCATGATTGTTCATTACTTATCATTGGAGGAACTCACTGAATGTCTGGATCTGAGGTGACACAATATGGAAATGTTCAGTTTCCAGTCTTTAATATCGTTTATTCACTCATACCAGTGATCATCTGATATTGCAAGCCATCAAGTAGTGAACTAGATAGTCTAAGAATTCCTTCATTTCATATCAGTCTGGCCAGGTTATCCTGCTATGGTAATAGAATAGACCACACTGCCAGTAACTCAACGTCAAGTGTCAGGCGGCAGTTAACTAACCTGACAACCCTGAGGACTATTGGCCACAGGGGAGGGTAATGATCTCCAAGTGGATTAAATCCCACTTGAATCCAACTTGATAGAGGGCACCAGCTTCATCAATACTGGCCTGGGGCTGATGAGGACTTTGCATGCCAAAAAAGCTCAGGACCATAAAGTGACTTATGGAACAGGATCATGTGGGTGTAATGCTGCAATATGGAAGGCAGATGAAAAGCCACTGCATTAGAAACTCAGGACAGTCTTCATGACTGATTACTATGATGATCACCAATATTTGGATTCAGATAAGGCAAAAGAAGAAGAGGTTTTTATATTTCTGGGCAGCTCTTTACGCTTCGAGTCTAGATTTTCCAATATTGTGTAATTTATTCTCTCTCTAAATGTCAGTTTCCTAACTTCTGATGATTTGCTATCAGATATGATGCCTAAAGCAAAATATCAGCTGTTTCGAAAGCATATGACACTTTTCTTTCTCTCTTATTCCTCTTCTTTATTACATGGACTTTTCAGGCTGTAAAAAAGAAAATGGATAAGAGGGGCAGAAAACCTAAATGCTTCCCATAAAATTACAAAATATGGCAAAGGCATATGAGTCTTTATATATTTATATTCTATTTGCATTCATAAATGGGCTATTTCTTGACTTTTTCTCTAGGGGAGAATTACATATTTTGTTGTTATTGTTGTTGTTCAGATGATATACACAAGGTTCTCCCAAAATTTATTGGTTGGTATTGAAGGTCTATTAAAACTGTTAACCAAATGGCAAACTTTTGTGGCATTTAATGGTAAAATAAGGTGTAAGAATTACATGTACCAGGTCTAAATTATGTCTTCTCCTGAGGCAAACAGAGAATCATTTACTTCAATCACCGAAGCAACCTGGATAATTTAAAGATTCTTTCATGTAACCTCCTTAAGGAGGATAAGAAAAGATGAGTGTCTGAAACCCCTATTGACCAGTTAAGCAGAGACACGAATCTTATAGTGCCACTGGTAATATTTCTTGGAAAAAACTATGAAGAGCTTTTAGGAGGCCAATCTTAATCTATGGCTGCAGGCATTATCTTTGGCAACCAGCAAACATGGCTTTCTGTCTCTTACTGGCATTATCTGGCATGGATCAACCAAAATTTGAGCCTGCTGGCAATAACTTTACTATGGACATCTGCATATAGTCACTCCAGCTGTGTTGCAATGTTCAGTCTCCTTCATCTACAAATGATAAATATAAAGAGAATGTTTCTAAATATATAAATATCCTTCTGGGGGGAAATGGGCTTTCTCTTCTATAACATTGTGACCCATAATGCATTGAATGCTGATTACCTTCCCACCAAAGTGATCCCTATTTATCTTCTTGCAATTTCTTGCTTTTTAACTGTTAGGTTGGCAGGAGCTGGGGCAGAGATGGGCACTCACTGCATCATGCAGCTCTTGGGTCTCGAACTGCTGACCTGCCAATCTTCTAGTCATCAAGTTCAGTGTCTTTAACCACTAAGATACAGTAAGGTTTCCCTTGCTCGAAAGCCAGTCGTATCCGACTTTAGGGGTCAGTGTTCATCTCTGTTTCTAAGCCGAAGAGCCAGCGCTGTCTGCTTTCGCAGACGTTTCCATGGTCATGTGGCAGGCATGACTAGACACCAGAGTGCATGGAACGCTGTTACCCTCCCACTGAAGTGGTCCCTATTTATCTACTTGCAATTTCTTGCTTTCGAACTGCTAGGTTGGCAGGAGAACATACAGTAGCATGATGCAAAAAGATATATGCAACTGTCTTCTACCCACAGTCTGTGTAGAGAGAGAAAATGGCTATGCTGAAACTATCATGCTTTGGATATTATTATTATTATTATTATTATTATTATTATTATTATTATTATTATTATTATTATTATTATTATTATTATTATTATTATTATTATTATTATTATTATTATTATTATTATTATTATTATTATTATATCAAACTTTTATGCTGCCAACCTCACAAGGACTCAGGGTAGCTAACAGACTTTAAAAACATTTAAACACAATAAAAACAGTATAAAAATCAAGATTAAAAATTTACAGAGATTAAAAGAGATTAAAAATATTTTTTTAAAAAACCACACAGAGACAGAGGGAGGGGTCAGATGAGCCAACAGACTGAAATAACCATTTGGTCCACACCCCATATATGCCCCACCAGCCAGGTCTTAACCCCCCTCCTGAAGGGCAGCAGCTCCATCTGGAATCGCAATTCATTTGGCAGGAGGTTCCACAGGGCCGGAGCAGACACGGAGAAGGCCCTCCTTCTAGTGCTAGAAAGGCATGCCTCTCTAGCCGAAGGTACAACCAGAGAGCCTCTCCGGTCCACTCTGGTGGGACAGACAGATGTCCTTATAGCGTTGCAGTCTCTTAAGTATCCTGACCCATTACCATATTGAGCTTTAAAGGTAATAACCAGCACCTTGAATTGCACCCAGAGGCATACTGGCAACCAGTGCAGCTCCCGGAGCAATGGTGAGGCGTGTTCATACCGCCCATCACCACCCGGGCAGCCGCATTCTATACCAGTCGCAGTGTCTGAATGGTCACCAAGGGCAGCCCCATGTAGAGTGCATTACAATAATCAAGTCTGGAGGTGACCAAAGCATGTGTGATCATGAGCAAGGAATCCCAGTCTAGGAGTGGGCGTAACTGGCGTATTACATGAAGTTGTGCAAAAGCCCTCCTGGCTACGACTGCCACCTGCTCTTCGAGCAGTAGTCATCAGTCCAAGAGGACCCCCAGATTATGCACCGGGTCTGTTTAGGGCAAAACTGCCCCATCCAGAACCAAAGATGGTAGCTCCACTCAGTCTTGTCAGGATTCAGTTGTAGCCCATTGTCCCCCATCCAGAACCTAACAGCCTCCAGTCACCTGGAAAGGACTTCCACTGCATCACATGGATCTCCATATGCTAAGATATATAACTGGGTATAATCTGCATATTGATGATACCTCACCCCATAGGAACAGATGATCTCACCCAGCGTTTTCATGTAGATGTTAAATAGGAGAGGTGAAAGCACCAAGGCCTGAGGCACCCCATATTGAAGGGGCCTAGGGCTACATTTCTCACTCTCCAACCACACTGACTGGGTCCAGCCCTTCAGAAATGAGGAAAACTGAGACCATGCAGTGCCTTGGATCCCAAAATCCTCGGAGTATTCCCAGACGGATACTGTGGTGGACAGTATCGAAAGCCGCTGAGAGGTCAAGAAGAGCAAGGACAGTTGCATGTCCACCATCCCGCTCTCTCCAGAGATCATCCAGAAGCATGACCAATGCAATGAAAAGGGTCCAGATAATCTGCTTCATCCAGGATCTCCTGTAACTGATGTGCCACTGCCTTCTCCAAAATCTTACTCAGGAGTGGAAGGTGAGAGACAGGCCGGTAGTTGGTCATAACCGCGGGGTCGAGGGATGGCTCTTTAGGAGGGGCCACACCAAAGCATCTTTTAAGGTAGCAGGAAAAAACCCTCCCAAAGCAAGGAATTAATAATGGCCTCAACCCAACCACCTGTCACCGCCCTGGCAAATTTTATGAGCCAGGTGGGACATGGATCTGATGCACATGCAGTGGCACGCTCAGATCACAGGAGCCTGTCCACTTCCTTAGGGACAACTGGATCAAACCGATCCCAGATAACATGACCAGACTGCACTTTGGACAACTCCAGATCCAATATTTCCACGCTGGGATTCAACCTCGTCTGAATCCAAGCAATTTTCTCTGCTAGATAATGAGCAAAAGCCTTAGCTGACCCTTGCCAACTCGGGCCCGACCCCCTCTTCTGAGGAGGAACCTGGTCACCTGGAACAGAGTCGCTGGGCTGTTATCTGGAGAGGCAATAAGTGTGGTGTAATACTGATGTTTCACCACCCCCATTGCCACCTGATAGGCCTTAGTAGCAGCTCTAGCAAATGTTCGGTCAGACTCACTCTGAGTCTTCACCCAGTGGCGCTCTCGGCATTTCTTTGCCTGTTTAAGCTCCCTCAACTCCTCTGTAAACCATGGAGAGGACTGCTGCCTATGAGCATGGAGAGGCCATAGTGGCGTGATTATGTCCAAGGCCACCGTTGCTTTCTTACATCAAAGATCAACAAGCATCTCAGGCAAATCGTTTTGCTGATCCAGAGGAAAAAATCCCAGTTTCCTCTGCAATCCAGCCAGATCCATCAGTCGCCGGGGCGGACCGATCGAATAGGCCCTACCTCCCTGCAGTGAAGCCTCATCCCCAGAAAGTCCAGAGTCACCAGATAGTGATCCGACTGTGTCACAGGAATGATGTCTAATTTCTGTAAATTCAGATCACTCTGCCACTGCTCTGACAAGAAAACTAAATATGGGTCAGGCCCACAGCTGCCATGGAAGCCATGAACTCCTGAGCCACCCTTGAGCCAGGCCCCAATGAAGGCAAATGAAGTCTCCCAGGACCATAAGTCTGGGGAACTCCAAAGCCAACCTGGTGACGGCCTCAAGGAGCTCAGGCAGGGAATCTGATACCTTGCAGGGAAGCAGGTACAGGAACAAGATTCCCAACTGACCATTAGGGCCCAAGCACAGGAGCCTCACAACCTGGAACTTGGGGTGCTGAGGCTCTGGCGACTCCCAGTGATTCCCTGGCTACAATGGCGATGCCACCATCCATCCCATCAACCCTAGCCTGGTGCTAAATACCAAACCCGGCTGGACACAGTTCTGACAGAGGAACCCCTTCCTCTGGTGCCAGCCAGGTTTCAGTGATGCATGCCAGATCAGCCCTCTCCCCCAGAATAGAATCTAAAATCAGGGGAGCCTTATTGCAGACTGACCTGGCATTCATGAGCAGCAGCCTAAGGGAGGGGACTCTCTGGATCAGCTGCACAGGAAACAGAGGTGTAGCCCAGGGGCCAGAACAGGGGACAGGTATTAAACATCTGTCCTGTGTACCCTGAGTGTGGCCCACCCCTTGGCTCCCGCTATACTGCCCCATGCTTGTCACAACACCAATTTGGGCCCCAGGAACCCCACAGTTTGCTCCAGACAAAGCTCTGACCCCTTTCCCCGACTGGCCGGCCACTCTCCCATCTCCCCCACCACCCCCAATTTCCAGGCACACAGACCAACACCTGTTATCACAAGACTAGCTTGTAAAGACAATAATGCTGTGAACAGTTGAAAGCAGGAGGATAGGAAGATGGACAAATATGAGATGTATTGACTCAGTAAAAAAAAAAAAGCCACAGTCTTGATTTTGCAAGACCCAAGCAGGGCAGTGAATGAAAATATCTTGCAAAGGTCATGAATTTACTGTGTCACCGTAAGTTGAAGTGACTTCACAACACATCAAAATAACATATCACAATCAGTTATTGAGAGACTCAGAGAGACAGCTGAGTAACTAAATGGCATTGCCTTCAGAGTATAGCCTCTCTCTCTCTTCTCATCAAATCCCCAGTGCAACATGACGTAAAACATCTTGGATCAAATTATTTGCGAGGGGTTGAGAAGGGGGAGAAAGAAATCCTACTGAACAGCCGGAGAAGCCACCCTTGGCATCAGCTCTCGGAAGCAGACTCTTTCCGATACATATCCTCCAAAGAGGCTTAGCCCGGATGAGCTCCGATTAAGTCAGTACATACGGGCCCATCTTGAACAATGAGTCCCAGCCCAGCAGTTGGGTCTTATGCTCCTGACTTGAGTACAACACACAGCATTTCACTGTGAGAGTTTGTTCATGCTGCAAATTGAGTCACACTATTGTTTTAACAGATTTAATCCCATTACAGCTTGACTACATTATTATAATTATTAGAGATAGGAACAGATTTCTGTTTTTAAAAGATAAATGATTATCTGCAGTCCACTAGCTGGGAGGCCCAAACAGGAATTCACAATCTGTCATTAAAAGGAAAATGAAAGCTTGCCTGCAAATGGGAATTCAATGTTTTCCCATTGCGTAGGTTCCCTTTAGAGCATAAGAAGCTACCAAATTTTGAGACAGGCTCTGGTAAAGCCATTTTAGTACTGTCTACAATGACGTGGGCCTGACCATGCCCCCAAGATAGCTGAGCAGGCTGCATCACGCCCCCTGGAAGTGGAAGTGAATGTGCCTGGTTCTGCATTTACGACTGTGTTTATGCATTCACATGCACAATTTACGGCTGTCATAATGAGTCCACTTCCACTTCTGAGTGTGGTGGCAGTGGGCCACATGAAATGGTGCCACGGGCCAGTTCCAGCCTATGGGCTGTAGTCTGGGAACCCCTCATCTACACTGACTAACTGCAGCTTTCCAGGTTTCAGACGGGTGTCTTTCTCAGCTCTAGAATAACATGTGGATTGAATTTGGGACTTTCTAAATATGTAGTGGTGGCTTAGTGGTTAAGACACTAAACTTGATGACTGGAAGGTTGCCAGATCAGTAGTTCAAGTCCCAAGTGCTGCACGACAGAGTGAGCTCCTGTCTCCATCCCAGCTCCTGCCAACCTAGTAGTTTGAAAGCAAGAAATTGCAAGTAGATAAATAGTTACCGTTTCAGAGGGAAGGTAAACAGTGTTCTGTGCACTCCAGTCTCTAGTCATGTAGAGAACTGTCCAAGAACTGTCCAAGAACTGTCTGCAGATGCCGACAGCACTGGCTCTTTGGCTATAATGAGAGATGAGCACTGAGAGCAAGGGTGAGCTTTACCTAAATATTCAGCTGAGGGGGTGAAAGTGTGGCTTAAAACCTGCATGGTACCCCAGAAGGCCAAATGCACACCTCAGCCTACCTACATATACTAGAATAATATGAGGGACAGGATGTCCAAAAGTTGGGTGAGAATGCCCCTTTATGTCCTATAGTAGATATAGGGTAAAATTGTCATTTCTGGGAAGCCTAGAGGCCACTGCCTCAAATTGGATCCCCCAACCTAATTGGGCCACTAAAAAGCATTGAAAACCCCAATTTTGAAGAAAAATATTTTTCAGGTGGGCAAACACAGGAGCAGGTATCAACCTCAAAGGTCTGGGACTGGGAATTTGTGTCCATCAGACCTCTGAGGATGCCCAGACCTCTGAGGATAACAGTGAGTATGTACTCTCCTGCTAACCTTTATTTCATCTTTTTAAAAAACACCCTGTCTGCTGTACTGAAATGAAAGATAGTAAAAGCCATTCTAAAACATGGAGTTGTAAAGGGGTTGAAACATTCAATGTTGGTTGCCCAACCACTGCTGATGCATAGGGTGACATGTGTGCATAAATGTAAATCTGCCATGGTAACAGTTCAAGAAAAACATGTCTGTTTCATATCAGGATACGTGACTTTTCCGGCAAATCTGCAAAATCACCAAGCATTCCATTTCTCATAAAGATGGATTGTCCAGTTTCTGCATGTTTAAACCAACGTTTCTGAAAATGACCCATTTTGGTTATAAGCATGCAACGGAGAAAGAAGCATTTCCAGGATTGAGTGATCCAGTAAGACTTATGAAATAGGTTTATCACAAATCAGACAACCTATCCCAAGAATAACACTATACGATCTCAGAAATGGGTCTTTCATTAACTACCTGAGTTTTCTGTAGGTGGAGATGCCATGGCTTCAATCTGGAATCTTCTGCATGCACGTCTCCCTTCCACCTAACATTTTCATCTTCTCTATCCACCATTTTCTTCTTTTGTTCTTGTCTCTCTCTGGATCAGTAGTTTATATATACATACCTAAACCAGGGATTTGCAACTTACGGTCTGTGGGCTGGCCCGGACCCCTGGCAACAAACCATCCAGCCCACGGCGACAACTCCTAGAAGAAGGGACATGCCTGTGCATCCGCAAATGCACACATAATAGTTTACAGTCATGTTTACAGCAGGGGGAAACCATGTGTCTCACCCACTCAGCTGTCTGAGCGGCCGTGGTCTAGCCCAGGGGTCTGCAAACTTGGCTCTCCAGGTGTTCTTGGACTTCAATTCCCAGAAGCCCAAGTCAGCTCTCCTGCTGATCAAGGCTTCTGGGAACTGAAGTCCAAGAACAGCTGGAGAGCCAAGTTTGCTGACCACTGGTCTAGCCCATTGCATAGAAACATTGAGAACCCCTGACCTACACTGACTTGAGTGCTGCATGATGGTGAGAGCGCCTGTTATTTGTCCCAGATCCTGCCAACCTCAGAGTTCAAAAGCAACAAATTCCAAGTAGAAAAATAGGTACCACTTCAATGGGAAAGGTAACAAAATTCCGTGCTCTCCAGCATCTTGTCATGCCTGCCACAATAACATAGAAAGATCTGCAGACACAGACAGTGGTGGCTCTTAGCTGTAAACAGAGATAAGCACCACCCCCTTGTCTCTCTCTGGCTCAGTAGTTTATAAATATCTAAACTGACCTGTGTGTTGCATGATGGGAGTGAGCTCCCATCATCTGCCCCAGCTCCTACCAACCTAGGAGTTTTAAAGCAAAAAAATTGCAAGCACCTGTACATAAATAGGTAACGATTTGACAGGAAAGTAACCTAGAGTCAGGTTCGCCTGATTGGGGCGAGATAATAAATCTAAATAAATAAATAAATAAACATTCCATGTGCTCCAGCATCTAGTCATGCCTGCCACGTGGCCAAGGAAATGTCTGTAGATGCAGACAGTGCTGGCTCTTGGGCTATAAACAGAAATGAGCACAGTACCCTAGAGTCGGACACAGCTTACCTTTGAACACAGGAGACCTTTATCTTTTCCTAAACTGACCTTTTTCTTAGTGTTGCCTCCAGCGTTAGTACCTGGCACTCTAGGTAGAGGCTGGTGCTTCGTGATGTGTCAGAGACCATGAGTGATGCCTACCCTCTGCATAGTTTTAATCAGTCTGATCAAAAGCAGGTTATTAGCAATGGGACATGCAGTTTTAATCTCCCATGATGCTTTAGCATCCTTCCAGAGATGATGAAAACTAGGTAGTTCTGAGAAATCAGAAGGTTGGCTCCTACCTCCTGGTACTGACTGCAATACTGTTGGGGCTGCTTGCAACCAGGCCAGTCCACCAGAGGGCATTTTGCAAAGGACCACCTTAAACCTGTTGTTGTTGATCAACAATAGACTCTATGAATCTATGCATACAAAACATACATTTTTCTATACATTTCAATCTAAAATCTGCCCCCCCCCCCTTTTATGTGCAATTTCGGTATTTCTTTCTGCCCTAAAAATTGCAGTGCAAAATCTCTCTAGATTAGCAGTACCTAATCTGGAGAGCAACTTCATTTCTGCCTTTGGGAATATGAATCAGACAGGCCACTTCAAGTGTGTGCCAGATTCCAGTTAGTAGCCCAGCTGTTGACCCACCAGTCAACAAATAAATCAATGGGCAGCTGAAATTCAGTCGTTAGTTGCAACAAAAGTAGGCCCATTGAATCAGTGGATCTTACAGAGGAGTTAGTTCACCAAATCAATGGGCCTAGCCTAGTTGCAATTTATTGTTGGATTTCAGCCACTGTATTCTGGCAGTCCAATTGCACTGCGGACTGCATGAGCCCTCTTAATGCAAAATGAACACATTCTTCTTCTTTCATGTTCAGCATGAAGCCACCTTCTGCCAAAATGAAGCCACCTTCTTGGCCTTGGCCAAATTTAAATCCTCATCAGTACATGTTTCCGGTAGTAACTGACAGACCAGCAGATGATATGGATTCTGTTTCTCTACATATTTACACAGCATGTTGTTATCTGTCAGCAGCCTCCACTTGAACATATTGGTTTTGCATTTAGGCGCTCTGACCCTCAGCCTATTCAGAGTCCTCGTAAATGACATACAGGAGGTGGAGTTCCTCAGCAATGCCCTCCATTACTGTTATTTCTTGTTTAGTGAGCTCCTTCCTCCATCTTCTAATGAGCATATAAAAAATAGTTACTATAGTACTTGCATTATTCTCACAAATCTAACTCAAAGAGGCATTTCAGTCAGGAATGTTTTGAGTCCTTGCTTCCAGATAAGAGTGAAATGTGATATGCTCTTTTTCCTCATCCAAGTCTTGATTACTGGTCCAAACTTTCTTTAGACATAAACCATGTACTTTCTATTTGAGAAGGAAAGCAACCAGGCATGTGCAGAACAACCAATAATAAGCATTTGCCATTATGTAATACCTCGCATAACGAGCATAATGTGTTCCACACAGTTCCTCGTTATGCGAATTATTCGTTAAGGGAAACACATTTCCCATAGGAAATCCCCATACTCTTCCCAAAGATCCCGCAGGCACACACGCATCAGCAGGGGTTTGGGAAGGGTACAGGGAAGATCCCCGTACCCTCTCCAAACTCCGTGCAGGCGCGCTGTGCGCGTCAGCTGAGAGTTTGGGAAGGGTACAGAGATCTTCTCCGTACCCTCCCCAAACCCCATCTGACGCGCGTGCACCCGCACGGTGTTTGGAGAGGGTACGGGGAAGATCCCCGTACCCTCTCCAAACTCCGTGCAGACGCGCGGTGCACATCAGCTGAGAGTTTGGGAAGGGTACGGGTTGGTGCATTTTTGAGTATTTTCTGCTAGTTTTGCTGCATTTTCTGTGCATTTTCACTGCATTTTCTGTGCATTTTCAGTACTTCTGCCCCTTGCGGCAGCAGTGGCAGCAGGAATGAGGGCAGAGGGCCACATGAAATTGCTCTGGGGCCACATCTGGCCCATGGGCCATAGGTTGCAAATGCCTGTGCTAGGCTGTACCACCTTTCAGGTACAGAGCTGTTGGTTTGAAAAGATGCAAACTTCTCTGATGTTTCTAATCCTTAAAGGTTTATTCAAAAAGGCATCAGTCACGGTCCTTTTCAGCAATTTTCATTTATTATGTTAGAACATGATTCTGTTATTTGCACAGTCTTGTTTAATTTGCAGGAAAAAAATTGTTTTAGCTCACACACTCTTGTCAAGATTGCCAAAAATACTTCACCATTTGGGGGAAGTTAGGAGAATAATTTTGCTGGTTTTCATCCTGCCATGTGAGGGTTTCCTTGCCTAATGCAGGGTTGCTGCTCAAAATTATGTCTTTGCGTTTGCTTCTCTGCCCTAATGTATAGAATACTCATCCCATATCAGAAATGCATTTCCCCCACAAAGGAGAAAAATGCCAAAAATTAAAATGAGAATGCTGGTTTATCAAAATGAAGACAGAGATGAGATTAAATGAAGACAGGGATGAGATTAAACAATGTTTTCATAGATCCCCATTGTGCTGGCTGTCCTTGGATGCCAACTGTCTTTGATCATCGGAAGTCAAGGAGCTGACCTGTAGAGATGTCTTGAGACACTCTTCCAAACAGAGGCATCAGAATTCCTCCACTCACCCACCCCCCATCTCCACAGGCACACCAATTCATTTCCCACTTATAGCCATACTATTAATTCTGTTAATTTCAGCTTTTCTTGCTCCTACCTCCCTTGGTTTCCTGCTTCCTCCCAAGGTACTTTTTCTGCATTGTCAGCATGACCATCATGGGAATTCTCCCTGCAGAACAAGGTAGATCTTTTGTTGTTTGCTCCTCTTCCTTCACCCTCTTATCCCTTGGCAATTATTTATTCACTCTCTCTTGTCTTATTGCAATCACAATGCACCTAATATGTGCATACAGGTTCATTAATAATGCAGCCTTACTCTCCAATAGGCAGCATAATAAAAAGTAGAGACATCACCTTGCCAGCAAAGGTCTGCCTAGTTCCCTGGTGGCTAACCTTGGCATTCCAGGTGTTCTTTGAATTCAATTCGTCACCCTAAGAACATCTGTCCACCCCACCAGGGCGGATCGGAGGGGCTCCCTTGTTGTTCCATCGGCTAGAGAGGCACACCTCTCTAACACTAGGAGGAGGGCCTTCTCCGTGTCCGCCCCAGCCCTTTGGAATCTCCTGCCAATCGAGCTGCGCCTACAGATAGAGCTCCTGCCCTTCCGAAAAGGTTTAAAAACCTGGCTAGCTAAGCAAGTGTGGGGACACAGGAAGGGGGGATCTCATACAGGGTGGCTGATCTAGTGACAGCCACCCTTCGGTTCAATTTCTGGCGTGATTTTAATGTTTTTATGTATTTTTTAAAGTTTTAACATTAAGTTTTAAGATGATTATATTTTGATTTGTAAGCCGCTCAGAGTCGGGCCTGCCCGATTGGAGCGGGGTAGCAAATACGAGTAATAATAATAATAATAATAATAATAATAATAATAATAATAATAATAATAATAATAATAATAATAATAATAATAATAATAACCAGAAGCCCAAGTCAGCACTCCTGCTGATCAGGGCTTCTGGGAATCAGTGGTGTATTATTTATTTATTTATTTATACCGCCCTCCTCACTGAAGGCGACCCAGCATGGATTTCAGCTGCCCAGGGCCCATGACATGGCTTTCAGCCACCCAGGGCATAAGCCAAATTTGCCACCCCCTGGGCAGGGCCCAAGACGCCAGTGCCTGTCCCTGCAGCGGCCTCTAGGGCTTCTGGGAATTGAAGTCCAAGAATAACCATATGTCCAAGTGACATTTTGCCACCCCCCAAGGGTGCCCCCGCTATGCCACTACTGGGAATTGAATTTCCAGAACACCTGGTGTGCCAAGGTTAGCCATCACTGGAAAGTGATGATCTTGCTAGTAGTAATGCATGACTCTGAGAACTGGACCATAAAAAAGGCTGAGAGCTGAAGAATAGGTGCTTTCAGACTGCGGTGCTGGAGAAGACTCTTGGGACTCCCCTGGACTGCAAGGAGATCAAATCAGTCAATCCTAAAAGAACTCAACCCTGACTCCTCCTTGAAAGGGCAAATATTGACAGTAGAGTCCGACTCTTTACAATCCCATGGATCACAGCACACCAGGCTTTTTGGTCATCCACCATTCTACATAGTCTGCCCAGATGTATGCCCTTTGCATCATCAATGCTATTTGATCGTCTCATCCTCGGCTGCCCCCTACTCCTTTTACCTTTGATCTCTCCTAGCATCATAGGTTTCTCCAGTGAGTCCTCTCTTTTCATTTGGTGGCCAAAGTACATGAGCTTCAGCTTCAGTATTTGTCCTTACAAGGAGCAATCAGGGTTGATTTCCTTTAGGATTGACTGATTTGGTCTTCTTGCATTCCAGGGAACTCTCAAATGTCTTCTCCAGCACCTCAATCCAATAGTGTCTATTCTTCTGCACTCATTTCACTTATACTGACTTCTTTTCTATGGATACAAACACCAATAGAATAAAGGTTTAAACTCTGATGCCTTGTTGAATGAATGAATGTGGAAGACACTTGGCATACTGTCCAGTCACTTCTAGCCAGCAATTAACAAGTCAACCATGGGATTCTTGGGAGAAGTGTGCCTACTGGCTTTAGGTGCACTCAAGACTCTCTGTAGGGACTCATTAATTCCCAGTTAGAAGGCACTGAAAATTATTCTACTTGCCTTTAGCGTGCGTAAAAAAGCAACAGAATTTCAGTCAATACGTAATATCTGCAGGATTTGTGTAATTGATGTGAACCTTATTCCAGATTGCAACCAGAGAAGATATACTTCTCTGAACTTCCAATATCCACAAGCCTTCTGATTTTGAGGTCCAAAGGGGTAGGGGAATGAATCATACAAACAAGGAATAAGAAGTCACAATCAAACCCATGTTTTTCATCACTTGCAATATAAAGATAACAAAATTTACTGCACGAAACCCAGATGACCATCTTACTCTCTTTAATGAGAAAACAAGCTCTGTTGGAAAGGACATCCTTAGATTTTTGCTGACTTTGGTTATTCTTTCCCTTTTTTCCAATGTATGGATTGGAGGAGAAAGGAGAGTGTTAGCTACAGCAGGGGCATTAAATAAATGCCATTTTCAGTTGCTCACAGGCTTAAGAAGGTCCAAAGATGAGTTGAGGAATTGGGTTGCATACACACTGCTCAAAACCTCAGCAGCATTATTACTTACAGTGCTCCTCAAATATTTCACATGGCATAAAATCCGAAGGCCGTCCCAGACATATGCATTTCTAACTTAATTTATTCTCTGATTGTACGGCACTGAATCTTGGAATCACAACAGTGCCACTGTAGCCTCTCTTAGTTTACAAGAGGCCAGTGTCTATATTGAAAGTCTATTTTAATCCAAAGTATTCCATTCGTCTCCAATGGAGACTGGTGGCTGATGGAGTTCTCTCGAACAACAGTTCTCCAGTATGCCATTTAAGAAAGGAATCTCTGACTCATTTTATATAATTTGCCAGCCTTGGTTTACCCTGAAGGTTATTTTATATTTCTTTAGTGTTTTTTCATGACCACTAAAATGTTATATGCAATGGAAAAGAGCACAGCAACTTGGTATGCCCTGTTCTGAAGAAAGCATTGGTAATTGTACTTTCCAGGTAAGATGGCAAATAAGTATGCAGTGCAGTAAAACAACTTCTCTTCCTTTTTTGTGTGCTTCCGTCTTTATCAAAGATTACTGTAACCTTTTTTTCTCTTTCCAGCTGGGAATATATTGCCCCCAGTATCTAGATCTACAATATATGCATCACCATGGATGGATGGATGGATGGATGGAGAGAGAGAGAGAGAGAGAGAGAGAGAGAGAGAGAGAGAGAGAGAGAGTACTATATGCACATTATGAGACATTTTGTGTATTTTCAACACAAAAAGTCTCATAATCACATACTGTATAGTTCTCTCTCTCTCTCCATCTATCCATCCATCCATTCATTCAACACTTGAGATTTTTCTGGAAAAAATTTGCAGAAATGTTTTGTTTGTTTTGTGAAAATATGTGTTATTTCATGTAAATAAAATCCCACTTTTTAAAAACCTTATGCAAGAGAGAAAAATGTCCCAGCTGTCTCAATGTATCTGAAAACGTGTGTGTGTGTGTGTGTGTGTGTGTGTGTGTGTGTGTGTGTGTGTGTGTGTGTGTGTGTGTGTGTGTGTGTGTGTGTGTGTGTGTGAGAGAGAGAGAGAGAGAGAGAGAGAGAGAGAGAGAATATTAATTTCATGCCTATTGTGAACACCCTTTTCTCTCTGTCAATGCACAGGGTCCCTAGAAAGAGTTGGGCTGCATGCAAGGACCTTCCTGCATGCAAGGACAACAAGGAGCAACTGCAACTGTGTGTGTGTGTGGGGGGGGGGGACTTTGTGTGAGAGAAGGAAGGGCTTACATTTAGACCTACCTCCAGGCTCCGTAAAAACAATAAGCCATTTGGTAGGTAGGCTTCACACGTACTCACATTGTCCTCCATGTGGAGGACCCACCACGCCTGCACTGCTGATATTTCAACTAACAGCAAGTCTGTAGTGTAGGAAGGTCCCACAGTGAATCCGTGTACCACAGAGCTGTGCAGAAAGATAGGAAGGAGTGTCATATTTTGGAAAGGAGGGAGCAAGAGTTTCCTGTGGTTCCACTTTTTAAAAATTCTTGAATCAGTGGTATGCGCTAAAAGCAGCCAGAGGAAACATCTTGCTCACCCCTAATGTTGATAATACAGAACAAGATTGGCTAGTAATTTAGACTTTTATGAGGCAGAAACTATTATTACCTGGCATCTTTTCTTGCTCTATAGCATTGGTGGTGAACTTATGGCTTGTGTGCCAGAGGGGGCACTCTATGTGGGTATGCGTGCCATCATCCCAGCATAGAGTTCATCCCATCCCTCTGGCCAGCAGCCCAATGGGAGCGCTTCCTCTCTCCCCCAGCACATTGTGGTTTTAGAGTTGCAGTTTGGGTGCTCGGTCTCTAAAAGGTTTGCTATCACTGCTCTATAGTTAAGGCGATCCCTGTTTCCACCCTTTTTTCCCAGTTCTGAAAAAGCTAATATTCAGTGCTGCCATTTGTATAAGGATCCTTACACACCCCAGCTGTTATCTACAAGAAGAGATAAGTGTCATGTTCTTCTGCCCTTGGCTGATCCTAAGCTGCTCTCTTTCCTTTGTCCCTTTTGTAATCAGGAAAACATTTCTCTATTTCTCTAGCTCACCCAATTCTTGCCCTAGAACTTAGTGTGATATCCATGTACTGCAGCACAGATACCATTACAGTCATAAATGCTAGTCTTCCCATGGTATTTGTACCACTAGATGGAGACAATTTAATGTGAACATTCCAAAAGAAATATGGATGAACAAGATCTCACTAACTCCTCGTGCACACTTTCATAATCTTATGAAAGACAGGCTGAGAGGCCACCTGCGAGGCAAGATCAAAGCCCATATGTTAATATATTCTCTCTCACACACACACACGCACACACACATACACAGAGAGAGAGAGAGGTTTTAAGCACACAATATGACAGAAAATTAGCAGATATTATTTCTCTCTGTGTGTCTCTGTGTGTGTATTATGGGCTGACATGTTTTACAGGTTATAAGGAACTCAGTGGGCCACTTTAAATGTTGATACAGACATGGAAGGAGCATTAAACTAAGAGCTAGAACAGATTTAACTCCGCTCTCCTGTCTTGTTAGCTGTCCTGTTAGCTGGAACACATACAGAATTGCATGCTAGGGGTATTCAAGAACGGTGGGTGTATTCAAGAGAAAATTGGGCAACCATTTGTTGAATCTTTTTGGATTTCTGCACTGAACAGGGGGTTGGACTCAGAAGCCTCAGAGACCCCTTCCAACTCAGTTATCCTGTGATTGTATGCTTGTTTAAAAGGTTCCTCTACTTCTGGGGCTTCTGGGTTGAAAGGATTAGCCGGTGAAAATCTCTGTTGCTGGTGATCAATCTCCATTTCCAGGGGTCGCCCAATCGCTGAAGTATAATCTTTGGGGAGGCTCCTTTCATGTCTAGAGTATGCTAGACCAGTGTGGTGCAGATCAACACATGCAAGGCAGGTGGATGTGGCCCTTAATGAAACAGCGAGATTGGTCACAGAATGTCTAAAACCAACCCCAATACATAAAGTGCATTACTTAGCTGGCATCCCTCCACCTTCTGAGTGCTGCTCAGAAAGAGTGGATCAAAGCAAGATCCTTGGAAACATACCTGCTATTTGATCACGATCCACCAAAGCAGAGGCTGAAATCAAGGCACAGTTTCCTCATAACTTCTGTTTCCCCAAACAACCAGCCCCTAGAGACCACCCTAGCACTTTGGAAGGCAAGCAAGGAGCTACCAGATAACTGGACAGAACCACATGATTCTCTACTGCCTGGCCATGAACAACCATGGCCTGTGTGGAAAGCTTTAAAAAGACTGTTTGCAGGGATAGGAAGATCAAGGGCTAATCTGACAAAGTGGGGTTTCCCTGTAGATGACAGCCTGTGTGAATGCGGAGAAGAGCAAGCAATCGCCTTTATGATACAATGCACACGATGCCCTTCAACATGCATTGAGGAGGACCTTGTGTTGGCAAGATGAAATGCTGTTAAGGTGGCCCGATATTGGGCAGATGTAATCTAGTCCCTTTAATTCCTTTTTTGTTTTAGAGACTGCATATTAATTTTAGCTTTGTATGTTATTATATGCTGGTTGTGCCTCTGACACAAATAAAGAAAGAACTTATGACAAACTTATGGCACAGAGTGAGATGCAAAAGATGCCAAGCTTGATGACTTGAACATTGGCAGGTCAGCAGGTTTGGACCTAAGTGCTTCATGATGAAGTAAGCTCCCATCATCTTACCTACATTTGTAAAGAATAATATGGGGGACAAGTTGTCCAAAGGTTGGCTGAGAAAGTCCGTTTATGTCCTATAGCAGACAAAGGGTATGATTATGTCATTTCTGGGAAGCCTAGAGGTCACACCACTGCCTCAAATTGAATCCCCCAACCTAATTTGGCCACTAAAAAGCATTGAAAATGCCAATTTTGAAGAAAAATCTTTTTCACGTGGGCAAAATACAGGAGCAGGTGTGACCCTCAAAGGTCCAGGGCTGGGCATGTGTGTCCATCAGACCTCTGAGGATGCCCACCTTGATAGTGAGCACGTACTCTCCTGCTAACCTTTATTTCGTCTTTTAAAACACGCTGCCTGCTGTATTGAAATGAAAGGCAGTAAAAGGCATTCTAAAACATGGAGTTGTAAAGGATTTAGACATTCAATGTCTTTCACCCAGCCACTGCTGACACAGAGGATGGCTAGTGTGCATGAATGTCAATCTACCATGGTAACAAAAACAAATCCATTTCACACCAGGATACGTGACTTTTCCAGCAAATCTGAAAAACCACCAAGCATTCCATTTCCCAGAAGCATGTATCGTCCAGTTTCTGCATGTTTAAACCAGTGTTTTTGAAAGTGACCCATTCTGGCTATAAGCATGCAATGGAGAAAGAAGCATTTCCAGGATTGATTATCATGGTGATCCAGTAAGACTTACGAAATAGACTTATTGCAAATCAGACAACCTATCCTAGGAATAACACTATACGATCTCAGTTATGGGTCTTTCATTGACTACCTGAGTTTTCTGTAGGTGGAGAATCTTCTGCATACATGTCTCCCTTCCACCTAACATTTTCTTCTTCTCTGTTCACCATTTTCTTCTTTTGTTCTTGTTTCTCTCTAGATCAGTAGTTTATATATACCTAAACCAGGAATTTGCAACCTATGGCCCATGGTCCGGACCCGGCAAAATATCCGGCCCCGGCAAACCATCCGGCCCATGGCGATGACCCCTGGAAGTGGAATGGGCATGCCCACACATGCACAAACACGCTCGCTGCAGTTTACAGTTGCATTTACAGCAGGGGGGACCCACGTGTCTGGCCTGCTCAGCTGTTTGGTCTGGCCCGTGGCACTGAAACATTGAGAACACCTGACCTAAACTGACTTGAATGCTGTATGAGGGGGTAAGTGCCTGTCATTTGTCCCAGCTCCTGAGTTAAAAAGCAAGACATAGGGAAAGATAACAACATTCTGTGCTCTCTGGCATCTTGTCATGCTTGCCACAATAACACAGAAAGATCTGCAGACACAGTAAGTGGTGGCTCTTGGGCTGTAAACAGAGAAGAGCACCACCCCCTAGAGTGAGACACAACTTATGAGCAAGGGAGACTTTTACCTTTACCTTTAAGTCATAGACTCACCATACGTTGGAAGCAACTCAGCAGCTCATAACACCAATAAGAGAAACCTGACCTCAATTTTTCTAACCTGGAACTCTGTAGAGCTACTGGATATACTCCTTTCACTATCCCCAGATAGCATTGTAAACCAGCTTGTTGACATTGGATGATTGCTGGGGGGAGGGGGGTTCAAGTCTTGTTTAAGAACTTTTTTGACCTTTTTACTACCAAGATCCACACAGGTATGAGAAAGGAAGTATAATCTTCCATGTCATGAAGAAGAGATGGTGCTGGCAGTGGTCCTTTTCAGAAGCTATCAAATATGGAAAACTTCACCAGTGCATGGTGAACCACTAGCAGACAGTAGTCCTTTCATTTTCTTTGAGATGAAAGACACAAACTCAGTGGTAAACAGTGGCAAGATCTGACCTTCTGCAAAATGCTTAGGTGGCCCTGACCTCCCCCATTTGGAACATAAGGTACAACCAGTTTTGACAGGCAGAGAGCAAGCACACACCTAGACACAGGGAAGCCTGTGAGTTTCTGTATATGAAGAAGGGTTTTAAAAATCAGATTAATTTCCATGCAATTAACAAGGCTGTTGAAAGATCTGTTTTACAGCTGCTGCCGCTGCTGGGAGATGATGACAAGAAAGGAAATGAAAAATCAAAGGAGGAAACAATTACAACAATACGCACTGCAACTATTTACGTATTTTAATAAGACCAAACAGGGGGAGGGGGGAACAACATAATTGAGAGAGAACATTTTATTGCTGATTAAGATAATATTTAATTTAGGTTTCTTTTAAAGGCCCATTAAATCATCAATTAAGATATTTTCACTTCCAGGGGAAACTGAGAATTCTGTGTGTTCTATGGCAACTGTGTGCAAGTGGAGAAGGGCATCTCCAAAATGACAAGGGAAGATTGAAGAATGGAATGGCCCTTCTCACAGTTCCAGGTATTCACAGAGAGGTCTTCTCTAGCACTAAAAACATTGTTCATTCTGTACAGCTAGCTGTATTTCGGCTACACAAGAATCCATATTCACAGAATGCACTTGCAGTTGGTACATATTCCCAAAGTTTGGAAATGGGGAGGAGACTACCAACTTCTCCCAGATTTGATAATCCTACCACCACCATCCCATCTCCACATGGTACCAAAACAGCATGGTGTAATGGATAGACAATATCAAGCTTTGAGTGGAAAGATGTAACCACCCATTACTCCACATTTCTTACCAAAGACCTCTGAACACTAGTTTCTATCTCAGACTTCCAAGATTAACCATAAAAATTGATTATATTTTTATATTTTTTTATATTGTATATTGGACTGTATTTTGGGATTGTATCTCTGCTTTATATTGTGGATTGTATTGTGGACCATATTGTTGATTTGTATTGTGGATTACACTGTGTTTATATTTATTTTGCTGTACTGTATTTTATGATATTATATTGTATTGAACTGTTATATTGTATTCGATTGTATGTTGTGACCCGCCCTGAGTTGGTTTCACCAAGTAGGGCGGCATATAAATCAAATAAATCAAATCAAATCAAGTACTGTACTAAATCCCACTCAGCTATCAAGCTGACAGTGCGATGTAAACCAGTTACTCCATCAAACCTACCCACAGGCTGTTGTGAAGGTACACGTGGGGGTGAAGGGTACCATGTATACACATCTTAAAGGTAAAGGACACTCTGCTCAAAAGCCAGTTGTATTCAACTCTAGGGTTCACTGCTCATCTCTGTTTATAGCTGAAGAGCCAGTGCTGTCTGCATTTGCAGATGTTTCCATGGACATGTGGCAAGCATGCCTAGCCACCAAAGTGCACAGAATGCTGTTTACCTTCCTACTAAAGTGGTCCCTATTTATCTACTTGCAGTTTCTTGCTTTCAAACTGCTAAGTTGGCAGGAGCTGGGACAGAGACGGGCACTCATTCCGTCATACAGTACTCAAGTTTTGACCTTCTGCCTACACATCTTTTGTTGTTGTGGTTCAGTCGCACAGTCAATTCCAACCCTTTGCAACCCTATGGACCATTGTCCTCCAGGCACCTCTTGGGTCCTGTTTAATTTGGGAAGATAGAAATGGAGCCTCACTGAAAGACCTGATCTTTACTATTTCAATTGGTTACTTTCAAGGTCTAAGGAAAAATAATATTGCATTTAGTTTAACTTCATATGGAGTTTACCAGAACATGGTTCAGCAAGGCAGCAGACTATCTCTGGCCAGGAAGGTTTGCTAGAGATACACCAGCAAAAGCTGATAAAAGCAACACCAGTTGGAGCAGAAATAGAGACAAAAAGGTGTACGTCTGATCTTATTGATTCAGGCTGTTTCAACACAACAAACCCATTGAAAAGAAGCCAAAAGCCTTTTGAGAGTCCTTGCTCATAGGTGAGGAAAAAGCTCATTTCTTCTCTCTGCAATCTCCCCCATTATTCCCTGCCACACAAAGGTGCAAACAATCCTCCCAGTGCTCCAAATTAATACACAAAGTAGCAGCCATTCTAATTGCAGGTAATTTGTAGACATTTTTTTCATAAAATGAAGAGTTTTGTGAACAACTGGAGCATTTTCCACAAGATATTTTTCTTGTAAATGTAAAAAACTACTATCCTTGCGTGCAAAGTTAAGGATGTAGCAGTTCAGCAGTCTCATGTGCACGAATTACACAATACTGCTTTAATCAGTAAGTACTCCAAGTTGACAAAGTTGGGCCTTCAAGGAGATTGCAACGTCTTTTGGCCCATAGGCCAAAATCCTTTTGTAATGAAGTAGGCCTACGTTCTTTCTTTATTCCCATCAAAGCATTGTGTGTGTATTCAGGAACTCCCTGGGCAACAGAGTGGAGCCAGCTAAGTCTTCCTATCCAGAAGCAGAACAGACGTAGACCTTCTGAATCAACAGCTGAATGGTATTGAGTCAACGCATACAGAAATACATTGATGCAATGAGTCTGCCCTGACCGATTTGCCCAACAGGATTTTGATTCAGGAACCCAAACAAGCAACATTGGCAATTACAGCAATAACAATTACACTTATATACCACCCCACAGTGGTTGGTGTACTTTTTGGGTGGTTCATAAGTTAATGATCATTTTGTTCTGAACATGCTGGGTACTTATTTTACTGACCTCAGAAGGACAGAAGGCTGAGTCAACCTTGTATCATGTCAGGATCGAACTCACAACATTTTGGCTGCAATGCAGCAGTATAACCACTGCTCTTCAGATGGGATTGCCATCTTGTCCAGAACCAACTGCAATTTTGAGGCTATTATTCTGTCTATGATTCTTCTTAAGAAATGATTCCTTCAAATGAAGACACATTTCTTTACATGTTGATACATTTCAGTACTACATGAAAAAGAGAGGGTGTCCTGAGAATATAAGAGGAGAAATGACGTTTATTGGATCAGGTTTTAAACTATAACCATCCAGTTGTAAGGAATGTTGAAACCAAGTGCTTTCAAAAGCTAACACATGCAGTAACAAAATTACATGTTATAGTTTTTGATGAGACACTCACAAGCAATTTAGTAAGTGGTGTTTTTTAACTATAGCAATGCTTTTGTTGGTCATAAAATGTATTTATTTTTATTAGTTTTGCCAATCCCCCCCCCCAAAAAAAAACAACCCCAGGTACTCAAAACAAACCAAAAATTATAAGCAATCTAGAGGGAGAGTAAACAAAACCAGATTTCAAAATAAAAAAGTTCATCATCAAAAGACAAAAGAAATTCCAAGAAGGTCCAGCACACCCATGAAATACAATGTTTTGGGTGGCACAATCAGGATGTAGGCTAGACACAGACAGAAATTGGTGTCAGCTACATTTTAAAGGGCCTGGGTTATTTGAAGTCTGGGTTATTTCAGCTCTCTGCTTCAAGCATCAAAATGTATTTGGCAGAAAGGTATAGCAAATAAAATATACAAGCCATTAAATAAAGGCAGCGATCCTCAAAAGAGTTTGAAAGAAACAAGGGGGTTGGAGATGGGAACAAATATAAAGCTGTATCATGGAATAAAAAGTGGAAATTGAGAATTATGAAAAGCTTATCAGTAAGGATTAAAAAGCACAACTATAAATTGTTATGCAAGTGGTATTTGACACCTGTGCGGTTAAATAGAATGAATCAGTCTTTATCAAAATACTTTTGGTGCTGTCAAGAAAAGATAAGGACTTATGTACATATGTGGTGGAGATGTAAGTATGTACAGAATTGGCGGCTTAAAGTTGAAGAAGAAATAAACAATAAATGGGAACAAGAATAAAATTAACTCCTAAGGAAGCCATAATTTTGGAAGTAGAAGAGATAAAACTCAAAAAAAAAATGAAATGGATCAACTAATAATTTTCTTGACAGCCTCAAGATTGATAATTGCAAGAAATTGGAAAACCAATTATAGTTTTAAAATAGAAGAGTGGTACTGTATAAGAAAGTTTGTGATAGTGCTTTGAATGACAAATTAACATGGGGATTGAATTGTTAGAAAGGTTTGATAAAAGTAAATCATTGGGGGGGGGGGATGGAGAAGTTTTGCTGAACATGTAATAAGAGATAATGAGTGTAAACCCGTATATGAAACAATGGTTTTCTGGAATGAAAGTGGCTAAAGACAGAAGAGTAATAGAGGGTAAACAGAGGTGAACAGGTGCCCCCTCCAGTGACAGTAGCAAGCACATAATTATCTGTTATAAGTTTATTTTTCTTTCTTAATTTATTTTTTTCTTATTTTCATACCACCAGTTATGTGAAGTATATACACATGGTATTAAATGTAGTATTGCAGTGCATTTATTAAAGAAGTTCTATATGTTTATAAAAATGAGAGAACGAGAAAAGTTATGTAAAGCAAACGTATGTTGGTATGATTTATCCTTTTTCTTTTTTCTATTTTTCTCTTTTTATTTGTACGTCAGATAATTCTTCAATAAAAAAGCTACGGTACTAAAAACTGACAATTAAAGTGTATTTTTTGTGTACACCAAATCCTTGGCTTTACTAGAAGAATGCAGAAGAACTAATTTGAATGATTGATTGAATAGCTCAGGTAGTTGTCAATGGGGCTCTGCCAGATAGAGTTAACTTCCCATCCCACAAACAAATGCAATTCTCAGTCATCTCTTTCTTGAGGGTCTTCTCCAACCAGAAGGTAGACATTATCATTGCTATAGTGACATAGGATGTGACAACTCTAAATTAGGTCTCCCTTGCTCAAAAGCCAGTCTTATCTGACTCTAGGGTTCAGTGCTCATCTATGTTTATAGCCAAAGAGTCAGAGCTGTCTGCATCTGCAGACATTTCCATGGACAGGTGGCAGGCATGTCTCAACACAGAACACTGTTTATCTTACCACCGAAGTGATCCCTATTTATCTACTTGCAATTTCTTGCTTTCAAACTGCTAGGTTGGCAGGAGTTGGGACAGAGATGGGAGTTCACTCCATCAGGTACCCGGAAATCAAACTCTGACCTTCCACTCAGCAAGTTCAGTGTTTTAAACACTTGAGCCATACAGTCCCAACTCTAAATTAGATTACTACATTTTATGCCATCTAGTTTCCCAGCTCCTTCAGCCAAGTTCTTTCCTTTGCTATACTTATTTTCCCATTTATTCCAGCTTAAACGAACAGCTGTAGCAATCTATACTTTTCATTTTAAAATTTTTATTTATTTATTTATTTATTATTCATACTATCAACCGCCCTCCTTACCAAGGTAATCCAGGGTGGCTTGCAAATTATAAAAACCCACAATAAAACACTATTAAAAGCATTCCTAACCCCCCCCCTCAATTTAAAACTTTAAAATCTAAATCTAAAAACTAATTGAGGGCAAGGGGGGCTAGAATCAACCAGCGGGCTGGGGTCATAGTCCCTCCCGCACCCCATACCTGCCCTGCCAGCCATGTTTTTAAATTTTTCCTAAAGGGCAGCAACTCCATCTGGAGACACAGTTCCATTGGCAGGAGGTTCCATAGGGCCGGATCAGACACAGAGAAGGCCCTCTTTCTTGTGCCAGAGAGACGCGCCTCTCTGGCCGATGGAACAACTAGAGAGCCTCTCCGATCCACTCTAGTGGGACGGGCAGATGTTCTTGGGGTGAGGCGGTCTCTTAAGTATCCTGGCCCACTACCATGTAGGGCTTTAAAGTTTTAGTCATACAAAGTTTTAGTTGTAGTTTTAATTGGTTTTAATTATAGATTTTAAGAACTTTTAGAATCTTAACCTATACTGTTTTGATGTTTTTAGGATGTGTTAAACCGTCCTGGGTCGCCTTCGGCAAGGAAGGCGGTATAGAAATTGAAATAAATAAAATAAATAAATGAAATAAATAACCAGAACCTTGAATTGCACCCAGAGACATATAGGCAACCAGTGCAGTTCCCGGAGCAGTGGTGAGGCATGTGCACACTGCCCACACCCCAAAACTACCCGGGCAGCCGCATTCTGGACCAACTGAAGCCTCTGAATGGTCATCAAGGGCAGTCCCATGTAGAGCGCATTACAATAATCAAGTCTGGAGGTGACCAGAGTGTGTGTGACCATGAGCAAGGAGTCACGATCTAGGAGCAGGCGTAACTGGTCAACAACTCGAAGTTGTGCAAAAGCCCTCCTGGCCATGACTGCCACCTGCTCTTTGAGCAGTAGTTGCGAGTCCAGGAGGACCCCCAAGTTACGCACCAGGTCTGTTTGGGGCAGCACCGCCCCATCCAGGACCAAAGATGGTAGCTCCTGAGATATCACAGGATCCCCGACCCACAGCCACTCAGTCTTGCCAGGACTCAGCTGAAGCCCGTTGTCCCCCATCCAGACCCTAACAGCCTCCAGGCACCTGGAAAGGACTTCCACTGCATCGCTAGGGTCCTCACGGGATGAGAAATACAACTGGGTATCATCTGCATATTTTTCGTTCATGATTCTGCATTGTCGTTCATGGTGTCTTGGTCTTTGTTCATTTAAGTTAATACTTTTTTGTTTGCTGCCCTTTTGATCCTGGAAATTCTAAGTATCTTGCAATAAATCTACATCCATCCATCACCACTGGTGATAAATCCCATGACAAACCCTGTTTTCCTCCCTGGTTAAATCCAAATGGTACAACCATTCTTCTTAATGATCATGTTCTATCTGATGATAAGTCTGTTGGGGATGGGAAAGTGGCAGCCCTAAATCCTATATATTCATTAGTAAATATATAGGAACTCAAAACCAAACTTTACACAACAAAATTCTGAAAGCCCAGCTGTCTTGAGAAGCCAATCTGTCACTTTTCATCCTCAATCTGCATTTTTAAGGTCTCCAGCTGATTCTATCACAATTAGGAAGATGTTTGTGAATTTTGGGAAAGTTACCAGCAAAACTAACAACAACTCTGCTTTAAACAATATTCTCAATTACACCAGCTAAGCTTATTATGTAAATTCCACTGATTCAATAGGTCTACTCTTGTTGGAACCTGTAATTGGATTTAGGCCATTGAGCCCTAGTCACAAGTTCCAAAATACCCTCCCTTCCCATTCCAAGAACCTGGAAAAGTTACTTTTTTGGAGTATACCTCCTCCAACTTTTGGGAGATCTTGGGAATTGCAGTTCTGTTATATTCTTCCCTAAACTGCTCTCATTCCTACAAACTCCATCCAGGCTCCTCTTTGTCATAGCAGTACAAAGTCAGTTTGCAGTGAGGGGCTGGAAGAATGCATCCCATTTGCTAAGTATAGAGTTTTAGGCTTATTTCCTCAGAATTGGTCGTACAAGTGAATGGCCTCACTGCATCCAGAGCAGGTGACTCCTATTTTCCACCACTGATAAAAAAAACATCCTGTCAAAACATGCAGGGCTTTAATATATGAGACAAAATGTCAGGAGAAGAAGTGGTGTTTATTTTTATTTATTTATTTATCCAAATTTGTTATCCCGCCCCAATTAGGTAGACCCCAACTCTGGGCGGCTTACAATATTACAAAAAAGACACAACTGTTTCTGAATGTTGATGCATCTGTGATTTCCTGCCTTCACTGGATCTGACCTTCTCATTTCTCTTTCCAATAAGAATTAGGAATGAAGTCCCTCCTTCCTCAGTTTTATTGGAGGACCCTGAATAGCCTGGGGGTCAGGGTCTCAAAATGTAAGACCAACATGCTCAAGTGGGGGCTGCTGGGAGACAACAACATACTGTGCTACTGTGGAGAGATACAGAATCCAGCTCCTTTGCTGGTCTGCCTGTTATGTGTACCAATGAGGATCTAAGTTTGGACAATGACAAAGCCAAGAAGGTGGCTTCATTTTGGCAGTTTAAAGTCTGATCTGGACAGAAAATAATATTTTGTTTTAAATTATAAATAGAGATACTCAATATATACATATATTCTTTCTTTAAAAAATAATTCACATGTTAACATGTTATGTTTAGGAGACACAAAAGCAGTGTTTCCTTTCTTCCCATGCTTTACCACCCGAATGCAGGGAGGCAGCCCATGACAAAAAAGAAATCCTGTGCAGCCGCCTTTATCGGAAAACAGCCTGAAGAATAGAGAACAAATTGGAACTTTCATCTTGTGGCAACCACAGGACGTGTTGCTCTAGGAAAAGGAACTGAACGCCAGGGAACAAGCTCAGATACACAGATGCTTTTGTTGGGTCAGGACAATTGTGTGAAGTAATTAGCGCTCCAGCGCTGGGCCTCACTGCTCCAAGGAAACAGATCACTGTCTTGTATGGCTCCCTAGGAAGAATCTGAAACCTATCAAACAAACTTGGAAGGACAGTAGAAAATAAGAGAAAAGAAAAGAGGAACCCTTGCATCCTAAGTTAGGGGGAAATGGGTTGTCCTTCCCTCATATCTCTTTTAAACAACAACAAAACAATTGTAATACTGATTGCATAGTGGTTATCTGGTGGGTGACCCCCACCACAAACCTGGCAAGCCATTCAGTATTCACACGTACACACACACTTCTCTCACTACATGGGAGGAGGCTGTGAGTATGATGTCAAATCAGAAGGAACCAGGCCCTGCTTTTAGAAAACAAGCATCAATTAAACCCAAGGGAGGCGGGTGCAGTTTACTAGTTAATTAGTAGGAGAGGGGAGTGTGCTCCTTTCATGTGTAATTCAGAACAGGAACACCTGGAGTGAGTCACTTCAAAGTGCAAGGGAGGGGGGAGTTAAGAGTTAAACAATGCAAGACAGGTCTCTCTCTCTCTCTCTCACTCACTCACACTCACACACACACACACACACACTACACTACACTACACTACACTACACTACACTACACTACACTACACTACACAAAGCAGCACTGCAAGAACAAAAGAGCAGAAAAGGACTTTCTAGATCTGACCTTCACCCAGAAGTAAATAAAGCATGGAATCTGAGCACCCCACGGCCAAATGAAAAACGAACATGACAGCAAGGACCTATGGTCTTACTGATGACTAGCTAATTGGTTGATGTCCTAATTAAAAGGCATTTACCTTGAGGTTTTCTTAGGATGCTTCAATGGCAGACATTGGAAACAATGGGTCTGCCTCAGGTGGCCACACTGACAATGGAAACATTAGTTCAAGCTGGTTCCTGGATTATGGCCCTTTGCCACTTGGTAAATGGCTATGGCAAGATGCCTGTAAAGTCTGCACAAAGGAGAACATTACGGGTTCTGGATCTGGGCCATCCATACAGATCAATAGGCTAAGAATCAACATACGATGAAAGCACCCCACATTCCAACAGCATACAGGAACAATCCTGCTGGTTTAACATCAAATGTGTAGGTTGGTTATGAAGTTGCTCCTTTGTCTGGAGGTTAATTATCTGCCCCACTGGAAGCTGCTGACTCCAGTGCTGCAGGGACTGTGAATCCACTTTGGTTTTTGATCTGAACCTTAAAGGAACTAGCCATGGTGCTGATCTTATTTTGGGAAGAGTATTCAGTAGCATGGACAGACGCACATTTAGGAGCTTTGGGATGTGGAGGCACTCTTTAATATCCAAAAATTGCAGTCACTGGTCGCATTGCTATAAGATTAGGTGCTTCTGACTTGTACTTAAACCAGGCTGCAGTTTTCTTCAGCCCCAGAAGTTTTACTGGTATTATTTTTATTTGTTTTTTAATTGTTTTCTGTTAAATCCCAATGACACAATGTCAAAGAGGAACAATGAAGGAAACAAAATTCCCATAGGTAGTGATGGTTTACTGACTCCCCCCTGCTGGCCTATTTAACTTCCTTCATCTGCCCTCCTATTCCTACCCCATTCCTTTTATTCGGTTTTCTTCAGTCTGGGGAATGACAGGTTATTTTTTAATTGGTTTTAATTTTTGTTTTGTTCTTTTAGTGTTTTTAGTGGTGTATTACATGCTGGTTGTGCTCCGCCCTGAGTCGCCTGTGCGAGTAGGGTGGAATATAAATTTGATTAATAAATAAATAAATAATATAACAACCCTATTAATAGCTATTCCTTTCCAGGAAGTTCCAAAGGCTAGTTAAGATTGTGGGGAGTAGTTCACATTCTGAGGACATATTTACCTATCTAGGTAAATCTACTTTCAACAAGGTGGGATCCAAACCAGGGCTTGGAAAATGTACTGCTTGACAGTACAAATACAAACTACCCTGACCTGCTGGGGGAGTCTGGGAATTGTCATCCAAAAAGTAAGTTTTTCCTGAGCTGGGATCCAGATAGTTGGGCCTTGATTCCCATAGCTGGATGGTGGACATGGGTAAGTTAGTGAATATCAGTTTTGGCAAATGCCTCAGACTACAGTTCTTTTGCTGTCCACATGGGGCATTTCTCCCCCCCAACAGAAAAGTACCTAGTTCATGACTCAGCTGCCCCAGATATTGCTGCCCCACCCATATCTCATATCCCTTCTTTCCACAGCTAGTTGTACAAATTCTTTTCTTTCTTTATACATTAATATATTCATCTCTCATGTTCTATCCAAGAATCTCCAGATGGGCTAAAAGCAATATAACTGAATTAAACAATTTTCACAAGTACAAAAGAACAGTTTAAAAGAGTTTGAAACAATATGTACTGTAAACACCATAGCAAAAGCCAATAACCTAGTCTAGTTAGAATCACTAGTCCCAAATGTTTTGGTATAGAGCCGGTTTTTGACTCAGTACCCATATAAAGTCATTGTCATCACCAAGAAAAGGGTTTTCCACAGCTTGGGAGTACAGCAGGGAAAAACCCCTCCTAATAAATAAATAAATGTCTCCACATACTATATGGTCCCTACTGAAAGAATACAGAGTGAGCCTCCCCAATGGATATGAATACTTGGGCAGGTGTATGTGAGGAAAGTCGTACCTTCAAAGTATTCAAATCTTGGCCATGTAGGGTGTTTAATGCACTAGGTGCAATGCAAAACCAGTTCCCAAAACAAAACCAAGTGCCATCATACTTGAAATTCTTATGAACCTCAGAACAAATTTAGACAATTTTTTCATTGGTTTCAGATCAGTAGCAAGAATTCTTTCTCTCATGAAGCTCTTGTATAATGTTCAGTTGTATATGCTCCATGAAGTAGAAGAATACTCAATAATATTTAAATAGCACCCTGATAATATTCTTCTTCTTCTTCTTCTTTAAGTGCTGTATCCATTCTGAATATTAGCTATCCTCATGGTGATCAGCCATGAAGATTGTCCTGGGACCAACAGAATTCTGTGACCTTCCATTTGCTTTCCACATCACTGCATGACACCCATACCACTGATCAAGTTCCACATTATTTACTGGTTGTAAATAACTCATTGATTTCCATGTCCAATCAACTTTGCTCAGTCACTCTAGGCCTCTATACCAGATATATATAAATGTATACCATGATATCCACTCTTATGTCTGATAAAGTGGACTTGATCCACAAAAGCTAACACTAAAATACAGGAGTTAGTCTTGAAGGTGTCGCAGCTTTTTGTCTTTTTGTTTGTTTGTTTACTCTCTGATATGTTTGTACAGACTAACATGGCTACCACTTCAAACATTTCCACATGTCACTTTCTGATCCTGAGTCTTTTGGCACACAGATGAAGCTGCTGCCCTCCATCATGATGGATTCAAGTGGGATTTAATCCACTTGGTGACCATCACCCTTCCCTGTGGACTTTGGCACCCATGGCCATTAATTGTCAGGGTGGTCAGGTTAGTTAACTGCCACCTGATGATCAGTGTTGAGTCACTGGCAGTATGGTCTACTCTATTCCCTTATCAGGATAACCTGGCCAGACTGTCCTGCTAATATGCAAGGTGAGTATGTCACAAGCTATTAGAAATTCTCAAGCAAAGAGTATATGTCCACCTTAGCATTTCTCCCTTTCCCTTCTTTCCTTTCCTCTCCTTTCACACCATGCAAGCAGCAAGACAAGAGGCGCATGGACTACTCAGCTGCAACGGCTCCAACTCGAATAATTACAACTTGTCAGAAAGAATTAATTTTCCCATTTCTCATAAAGATGTGTAAAAATTACCATGTTATTATACACTGACACTCTCTGGAGGCAGACACAAAATTTAATTTTGAATTCTTTACGCATATTAAATTAAATCCATAAATAAGAGTTTAGGCATTCACTCGGAAGCATATGTTCATTGGGAGCGAAAGCCAACACGAGCCCGGCTGTAATGGCTGTTGTAATGTTTTAATAGCTCGCTTCTTCTAAGCACCAATAAATTTACATGATCATAACAGTCGTAGGCATACGAGCAGCCCATTACTGCCTGGGCGAAGGCAGCAGCGTTAACAGGATGGAAAAATGGAATAACCAAGAGTTGGTGGGCGGGGGAGAGACAGCAACAGAAAGGAAACTCTTAAATAAAATTAGGCTACCGCACTTGTCAGCTGCACCATGATTGAATTTTTAATAGTGTGGTCAATTGGTCAAAACAAATAATGGGATAAAATATTTTAATGTATTTAGAACTTGCTTCTCTGGTTAGCACACAGTCAAAAACACACACACAATGTTCTACATGTGTGGGAGGCTTTGATGTTGGAAACACGGAGCCAAGTGAAAAGGTTGGCTTTCTATTGGCTAGAATGCAGGAATAGGCATGGACCTTTTGTGATCATTTTGGCCCTACAAAAAAAAGTGTTTGGAGCAGAAACAGCTATAACAGATGCCCATGAAATGGGAGACTAGGAGAGAGGGATGCTGCAGCAGAAGACACTAGGGCCAAACCAAACCAGCTGCCCCCATTCATTAGCCTTCTTCACATGTGACAAACTGGGACAGCCATTTAGTTAGCTCTGGGGAGGGTACAGTTTAGTTTCCATAGCATATTTGGGAAATGAGAATTTCCCCCCATGTTTTCCCTTCTATTTTACTTTTCCTAGCTCCCCCCTTTTTAATTATTATTATCCCACTGTTTTCATCATATCATAGCCATATGCTCTCCTTCAGGACAGTCCTCCATTTGAAGGACAGAGTAAAGCTCTCTAGCAGAAGATGCTTTTTATCTGAAATACCTTTCACTCCAAGTTAGAGTCAAAGAAACTGGCAAGAATCATTTTTCATTTGTACATAACTGTATCACTAATTCAATTGTTGGCTCTTTGCTGAGCTTGCTAAAAGAGGTAGGCTGTGCTACAATTTCAGAGTGTTATGGTCCATGACTGCAAGCAGAACACTAGCCACCAAACTATGAGCAGCAAATTCAAAGGTCTTGATGTTGCCCAACCATAGCTCATTCCTAGACATCAGGCTCAGCAGGAGCATTGGCTATCTGGTCATGCTTCCCCTCTTGTTGTAAGATGCCTTATACTTTTGTTTAAATTATAAGAACTATTTTCAACATTGCATCTGTAAATTTATATTAGCATGTGCAATTTTAAGGGAATCGGTATCTTCCTCTCTTCTCACTGTTGCTGATATGTAAGGTATCACACTACTGCTGTAGCAGATGATGTGAAAATGACAAAAATGTAATGTATATGCCTTCTACATCTCAGAGTGAAGACCCTTAAAGTGATGATAATATGGTGCAATTTTTAACGTTTAAAAGAAATAAAGAAAAGTTAGTAAATTGCAACTGGGCTCAAGGTTACTCTCCATAACAGCATGAGACACATCATCTCCCACAACACAGTAATCATAAGTTTTACTTTGTTGGAGTGCAGGTCCTGAGTCTCTGAGTCAACATGGTCATGTAACTTTTCTGAGAGCCATGTGATGATCAGGCTGTGAGAACTATCACTATCTTGGTTGCTCCCAAACATCTTCTTGCTCCAATACATACTGGATATTAATCCAGGAGCATTAAGGGGTAAGAAGACAACAGCTAATTTAGACCAACATAATGAAAGTCAACTTTAAAGACATGGGGACTATTAATAAAATAGCAGAGCCATGTGTTGAGAGATGCTAACCTGAATAGCTTTTTATCTCCAATGTAATGCCCCCTATTTGCTATGTCTTTTCACCACAGAGATTCCTGTTTCATGTCAAGTAGAAGAGCATCAAAACCCGAATTATTCTAACAGGACATTCTGTCTTTTGCCTGCTGAGAATTCTTCAGGTGATGGTCCCCAATGTTAACTTTTCCAAGCAATACAAAAATATAGTTTGCTTTTAGTTTTCATTCAAAATGCCCAACTCCATTGTGTACATCCCCAAATGGAACAGACAATGTCCAGACCTACCAAAACAGTCTTGAATTCTACAGAACATTGAGCTCTCCAATGATTTTCCTAGTCCTTGACAATTCATTGAAATTAATTTGTGGATATTTTTTCTAATAAGAACTGTCAGTGTTAAATCAAGAAACGCATACCAATATTAATACTTTCTCTGCATCCCATAAAATGTACAATCGAGAAGAAGGGAGGCAACCTTACATATCAACAAAACTTCCATTACAAAAAGATGATTATAAGAGAGCACTGGTTTGTACAAAATTCCAATTGCTACTCTATAAGCTCTGATGCAAAGCATATTTTTGTAATGAACTCAGAATTCAATATATTTCCTTCAAATGAGAAAATGAGGGCTTTTGCTCAAGTTTGAGTGATTCACCAGTTACACCCATTCATTGACCTTTGCTCATGTTCACTCATGCACTGGTTACCTCCTGGTTAGATTACTGTAATGCGCTCTACATGGGGCTGACCTTGATGACCATTTGGAGGCTGCAACTAGTGCAAAATGCAGCGGCCCACATGGTTATGCGGTGTGGTCATTACAACCATGCCGCATCCTAGTTGCAGGAGCTGCATTGGTTGCTGGTGTTCCTCCAGGTGCAATTCAAGGTGCTGTTTATTACCTTTAAAGCCCTTCATGGCAGTGGGCCAGGTTACTTAAGAGACCGCGTCACCCTGAGAACATCTGCCCACCCCACTAGAGGAGACTGGAGGGGCTCTCTACGCATGTCAATGGAGGGCCTTTTCAGTATCCAATGATTTTTAGATTTGAATTTTTAAGATTTTTTATTTTAGAGTTTTATGATGTTTTGTTTTGTTGTTGTTCGATTCCGACCCTCTGCGACCCCATGGACCACTGTCCTCCAGGCACTCCTATCCTCCACCATCCCCCTCAACTCGCCCAGCTCTTTGCCCATTATCTCTACAATACCATCTAGCCATCTCATCTTGGGCCGTCCCCTTCTTCTTTTGCCCTCAACCCTTCCAAGCATCAAGGCTTTCTCAAGTGAATCCTCTCTTCTCATTTGATGTCCAAAGTACTTTAGCTTCATCTTTACTATTTGACCTTCTAAGGAGCAGTCAGGGTTGATTTCTTTCAAGATCAACCTATTTGTTCTCCTCGCTGTACATGGGACTCTCAAAACCCTTCTCCAACACCACATCTCAAAGGCGTCTATTTTTCTGCGCTCAGCTTTCCTAATGGTCCAGCTCTCACAACCATACATTGCCACAGGGAATACCATTGCTTTGACTATGCGAATCTTTGTTTGCAATGTGATGTCTCTACTTTTCACTATGCTCCCCAGGTTTCTCATCGCTTGCCTCCCAAGGATCAGTCTCCTTTTTATTTCATGGCTGCAATCACCATCTGCAGTGAGTTTTGATCCTAGGAAAGTAAAATCTGTCACTGCTTCTACTTCTTCCCCATCTATTTTCCAGGGACTGATAGGGCCTGTTGCCATGAACTTGGTTTTCTTGATATTGAGTCTCAAGCCAGCTTTTTCACTTTCTTCTTTCAACCTAATCAGGAGCTTCTTTAGGTCCTCCTCACTTTCTGCCATTAGGGTGGTATCATCTGCATATCTCAAATTGTTGATGTTTCTTCCAGCAATTTTGATCCCAAATTGTGATTCCTCCATTCCTGCATTGCGCATTATGTGTTCTGTGTATAAGTTGAATAAGCAGGGTGACAAAATGCAGCCTTGTCTTACTTTTATGCATATTGTGTGTTGGAGTGTTTTTTATGTCAGTGTGGTTTCTTACATTATAAACAGCCCAGAGTCGCCTTGGCAAAGGGAGCAGTTAAATAAGTCTGAATAAATAAATAAATAAAAACAATGACTGAATAATCTGCAGACCTGCTGGACTGTTGTCCAGGTGTTCTACATGGATTTATTCATTATAATTCTTTCTTTTTAAATCAGACCTGGCTTGGACAGACCTTAAAACAGAGGTCATCTTCTGCAAGATGGAAGACTGTCCTTTTTGAAAGTAGACAGGTGGCTTACTCTATGAAGGTTCACTTTCACATCCAGATGTCCAACTCCTTTAACACAATGTAAACCACGTATAATTGTACAGAAGACTGACGTAACTGTCTGTGGCAGCTGTATTCCAAAAAACTATGCTGAAAATTACTTAAGTAAGCCTCAAGGTTTGAACAGCTGTTATTGTTGTTATGCACCATCAAGTTGCTTCTAACTTCTGGTGACTCTAATAGGGTGTCTGAGGTATGTTAGATGTTCTCAGAGTGGTACACCCAGGAGTTTCCATGTGTGAATGGGGATTTGAATATAGGTTCGAAGAATCTTACTCATACATTCTAGCCATTACACCACATGGGCCCTCAGGCAGCTGGACAAAAAATCTTGACAAAGTCATGTGGGAAACAAACCAGCATGCTGACAGCGAGCTATGGTGAATTGTCACAATAAGAATGCACTATTCTGAGCTGATGAATAGGGTGAGAAATTCACAAATCACAAGAGGTAGAAAACGATGAATCTGTCTATACATAGTGTCATATACCTTCTATAATATTTTTCAATCACATATTTGTTGAGGAGGAGGAGGAGAAATCCAAATTCTGTACTAATAGGATTCATTAAATAGGGATGGAAAGCTAGTTCTAAGACCTGTTCCTGGATAGATAAATCTATCCATTTTAGTTTCTCCCATATGGACAAATGAGAAACTAATACAATATCTCAAGTTTTTTGCATTCTGAACATGGCAAAATTTGCAAATTTTAGTACAATTCTTATTTAACCCCCCCCCCCCAAGAGAAACAAAATTCTCATCTCTGCCTAACAACAGTTTTATATTTAAAACTGTGCTGTCATTGCAACAAAGAGAGACCATAATTTTGTTACACTTCTTGCTTAGTGAACGAACCACTGCCTTTAATAAAGTGCATAATTTCATTTTCCACGAAAGACTTGAATCAAAATAGTTCTTAATGCTTCAAATTCACAGAAATCCAGCTGAAATTTTCATCATTTGCCAACATGTGGCAGCAGCTTTTTAAATATGTCTGTGAGCTGCAGAAGAAAGCTATGTCAAGAAAGGGAGAGGATTAAAAATAGTTTTTCATGCATAAAAGGACACTTCTATCAACTTTGGATTTGTAGCAGTTCTGTTATGATTGGAGAAAATCTTTTGCTGCTGGTAGAAACTCTCTGAAAGGAGTTCAATCCCTAGATACTCTTGACCTTCCTAGGGCAGCTTACCTCAATCTATTACCTCCACCCATGCTAACCCCTATCATCCCCATGGTGATGCTGGGAACTGTAGTTCAATCCATTTGGGTGGTGCTAGGTTAGAAAACAATGATATAGAGTACATTTCTTTGCCTAAGACAAAGGTAGAAGCAGTTGGCCTTCAAAGTGAGATATATCCAACTGATCCCTGGATTTATATTGTAAACAAGCAGTCTCCACAGCCTTCTTTGTGAAGTGAAAATTGTTAGTTTGCAGAATTGGAGAAGGGTTCCACTGAAAAAGCAATGCAAACTCAACAGTTATCGCACATCTCAGGGTGTGGGAAAGTGTCAGAAAAATAGTGGTAACTTGCTGTGCAGCAGAAGTAGACAATGGTGTATTTCCATGTGTGTTTTGGCCCATGGCTCCCATCAGCTGGCATAGTATAAAGCTTATTGGAATGGCAGTCTAGAAATGTGTAGAGATCTGCAAGCTATTGCGCAGCAAAGTCAGTAGCATAAAACAGCAAGAGTCAAACAACAACCCAGGCCCCTTCAAGATCCAGATGAAAAGATCTGCAGATGAATTAAAAATAATGGCCATTTCTGCTGGGATATGAACCAACATTACAAATTATCTTTTGGAGAAATCCCATCTTAGTGAAAATAGCCTAATTATTTTGTGGGAAATATTGCAACTATTGAAGTGACAATTTTCTCTCTAAATCTGCATTTTGTGGCATTTAAAAGTGCACTGAAGCTTTCAGAAATCTGACGGATAGCTATCCAATAAGATAGACCAGATCATTTTCCATAAGAGATAACAAAAATTAAACTGGTCAAATTGGACATAATTTCTGCTATGCAAAATTTCACTTTGTAGTGAGAAGTAATGGGAATAATACGGAAGCCCTCCCCACAAAAAAATGAAATACAAAATCTATTTTCCTCTCGTTGTCTAGGAACAGTATGACTCTAAGAATAGATCTGCTAGTTCCGATTCAAGACCCTTTTAATTCCTTGTTGGGTTTTGACAGCTGATCAGTGGAGATATCCTGACTTGTCTTTTTCTCTCATGAAAGAATGAGGAATTGCAAAATTAAGTCTTCTCAGCTCACAGGAGGAGAAGGGATTTTGTTACTCTCAGCAAGAAAATGAAAACAAATTGTGTTGAAATTGAGCAAAATTTTAAAAAAGTGCAAATTTGCACTCTCTTGCTTTGTTGCATAGATTTTTAAGGATTGCAACCATCAGAGGACTGTTTGTGCTATTTTTTAACCAACAGCCAAATGTCCTGAACTTCCTCTGTATGTCTGTATATCTGCTTTGCTTACAAAAGGGGAAGGACACTAGTTTTGTGCAGAGAAAATTTGCAAAAAGTGCAAGAGACCTTGTTGAGATAAGAGCATCCAGCCTACTTGCCACCTTTGTAGCTCCTGAGTGTTATCATGGGAAATAGCAGCTTTTCTGAGTTCAGGTCCACACCCACAAAACCACTTTCAATACAACACTTCTTAGGAACGTCGAAAAAAAACTTACCGTTTGGGCTGGCTGATCACTTTGTAGTATATACAGAAGAGGCAGTATGTGGGAAGAAAAAGCCTTGATGTGACAGCAAAGTCTCGAGGCATCTGAACAGTCATTTTAAAAGACAGATCCTTCTAACAAACCACTCAAATGACAAAATGAACATAACATGCTCTCCAGCTAAAACAATGCCTTTCAGCTTGCGTTGGAACATCTTATTGAAGGCTTCTTAAATTAGAATGGCAAATAACCAGTTGGAATGAGAATTTATGCTGTATTTTAATATTCCTTCCACTTCCCCTCAACTCTAGTCTAGATAGTCATCAGGCATGCTATACTTCTTAATCTGTCACATTTGTTACTGCTATATATGTATATGGGGTTAGCACAGCACAGCAATTCTTTGAGGTCGATTAGGCTGGAAGACAGAAACTCAATCAAGGTCATCAGTTTCACAGTGGTAAGAAAATCTGAGTCCATGTCTCCCTCCCCAGTCCAAATCCCACATAGTGTCCTATGCCAGTGATTGGAAAGCTGTTGCTGCACTGCAACTTCCATCAGCCCCAGGTAGCATGGCTAATGAATAAGGAATATGGGATATGGGAGTTGTAATCCTGCAACTGGTTGCATATTCACCAAACAAAAGCTATAATTCTTAACATCTAGGGCAGGGAATCTTTTTAAATTTCTGTGAAGGGCTATAATGCCTAAGGGACAGAGCTAAAAAGTGCTTCTTTGGAGTAACTACTGGCTGATGTGGAATTGGAATGGAACCAATCTTAAACTTAAATTTTGAAAAGCCAAGATCTCCTTTTATTTCCAACCTCATATTTGTTTTCTTGTTTTGTATATAGCCCATCAAATACATGTGTACTACTTCTGGCAATTTAAATTATGAAAATAAAATCCACCCACTCAACCCATTCCACCAGTGATAGATAGACAGACACAAAGAAAGAAACAAGCAAAATAACTATAAATAAAAATTAAGAAGAAAACATGATGGCAACAATCAAATTAAACAGAGATATTCATAAGAGTGCCATGCATCCCTCCTCCAACTCTGGATAACGTAACTGCCTCTTGGGGTAAGACAGATTTTGTTTCTGTTCATTTTCAACTTCAATTTACCAATATTCAGAAAATTATTCACATTTATAAAGCAAAGACCTCAGAGATACAAACTTGAAGTGAGGGACAAATAAAAAAAATGAGAGGGCACATTCCCATGGCATGTGGGCTTAGTACTATATGGTACTGATGAACCATATTGGCATGTTTTAGTTTAAAATGCTTGCTGCTATTGTGTATGTCACAGGTATGGCTTTTTGACACTAAAGGAAAAGGTAAAGCCATTTGTGTCCGACGCTACTGGGTGGTGGCTCATCTCCTTTTACAGCCATTATTTGCATCTGTAGACATGTCTGTAGTCATGTGGCAGGCATGACTAGATGCCAGAGTGCATGGAATGCTGTTGCCTTTCCTGCCAAGGAGGTGCCTATTTATCTACTTGCAATTTCTTGCTTTCAAACTGCTACGTTGGCAGGAGCTGGGGCAGACATACAGCACTTGGTGCTCAAACTGCTGATCTACTGACCTTCCAGTTATCAAGCAAAGCATCTTAACCAATAAGCCACTTTTCAACACTATACAGAGGAATAAAATGAAATGATGAGTTTGTAGGGAAACAGGTGTGGCCATTTAGAGGAATTTTGATTTGTGGACCTTGAGTCCTCCACCCCTGATGTATAGGTTCTAACAGGCAGAGACTAATGGATGCATCTTTTTTACATCCACCCACATTTCTGAGTTCCACCATTATACAGTTTGGGTATCCCAATAGTCAAATATGGGGACCCAACATCTCTATCTTTAGCTACCAGTTTTTTTATTCATTTCCCATCTGATTTTCTTTCATTAGGCTTTTAACCACGTGGTATGGCTTCTGTGCTTCTCCCTGGGGGAAATACTGAACATCTGTGATTCTAATATATTAGATATTTGATTAAGGATATCCCCCAACCCCCCCCCCCCCCCCGGTCTCCAGTTTATTTACAGGACCAGAAGAAACAGGAAGAGAGAAAAAGAACAGAAGAAAAAGGAAAGAGGAGCTATTATTAACACAGAGATGGCAAAAACACTTTGAAACAATTTTCAGCAGAGAAACCAATCAAGGGGTTCCTCCTCCTCCCCTCCCCGGTGCAATTTCACAGAGGCATAAGGAAGGAGAACTGTAATCATATCTAATTAGAGTTAAAATAATGTTTCCCTTTGAAATCTTTAATTAGCTGTGTTTTATTACATAAACATTTTTGACACAGAGCACAGTATGCACAAGGATCCAGGATACGTTAAAGCTGTGTAAAGTTCTTGGGCGCCCAGTGTGTGGGCGACAATCTGACAAGGGGTCCCTGTTCCTACCAGATGCCCAGGACTATCAGCGAATCCATGATGCTTGCTACAAAACAGCAGGCTGGCGTTTTCAGCCCCGATTGCTTCTATTGAAGTTCCCCATTGCGCTTTCAATTTAACAGCATCACAAGGGAGACAAAGGAAGTTCTTTACAATATGCCTCAGAGTTCAGAGACAAATCTCATTTAAACTTGCTCAGCCTCTCATAACGTATTAGCTATTGTTGGGGGACTGCATGTCCTCTGGCAAGACACATTACTGGTTTGGGTGGGAAGGGGCAAGATTGTCTCTCCCCCCCCTTTTTCATTTTTGTTATTATTATTATCCCCCCCCCTTTCATCTCTGCTTTTTTTTTCTTTTTTGCCCTTCAGTTTGATAAAATAAGAGACCAGATTTACTGGCAAACATACAGCCGGCTTGTCAGAAGCTCACGGCACAATTTAATTAACCTTATTACAAATATGGTTTTCTTGAAGATTACATCACAATCTGTTCCCTCACACACACACTGCCTGCTGCTGATTCAACGTATTCTGAGCTTTGGAGAATATGTTCATTTTTTGAAAGAAAGGTCAAGGTGTTAAAATATCTAAAAGTTTGTAGGGGTTTATCGTTGGAGGAGAGGAAGTTTCTGGTCTTGATTTATTCCATGGTTCCTTTCACACATTTTCAGTGTATCACTGTTTCTTATCTTGAGTGCCGCCTGTTCTCTTATTTTAGGCCAACTGTGGGCATAAATTATGGGATATATTTTATGGGTAATATGAAATCTACTCTCTTGTTGCCCAGAACTGTTGACATGCTTTGCAAAGTAAACATGGAAGACACCTTGAATCAGTCTTTAAAGAGGCTCAAACCAGTTTGACCGGTGGGGGCATGTAATGTGTAGCAATGGCAGACTCCATTCTTGTAAACAATGCCAAAATACTGATCTCAAGAGCATGTTGGGGAAAATATACCACTTGAATTTTACATTCCCAAAAGGAGTACCTCCAAATCTCCTAATTACCACTCTCATTACTCCTATCAGTCTACCAATCAGATTGGCACCTGTCACTTCTTCTTCTTCTTCTTCTTCTTCTTCTTCTTCTTCTTCTTCTTCTTCTTCTTCTTCTTCTTCTTCTTCTTCTTCTTCTTCCGCCGTATCCAAATCCAAATATTGGTGATCATCATGGCAATCAGCCATGAGAATATAATGCAGTGGCCTTTCATCTGCCTTCCGCATCACAGCATGACACCCATATCACTAATCCAGTTCCATGAGTCACTTTCTGGTCCTGAGCCCTTTTGTCACACAAAGTTCTCATCAGCCTTAGGCAGTGGTGGGATTCAGCAGGTTCACTCCAGTTCGCCAGAGCCAGTAGCAGAAATTCTGGATGGCCCCACCCCTCCATGTTTTGAACTAAAGTAGTCCTCGTTCGGGCGCAATGCAGAGCTTTCCCCCTGGCCACACCTACTATACCATGCCCACAGAGTAGGTAGTAAAAAAAATTGAATCTCACCACTGGCCCTAGGCCATCATTGATGATGCTACTGCCCTCCATCAAGATGGATTCAAGTAGGATTTAATCCACTTGGGGACCATTACCCTTCCCTGTGGATTTTGGCACCCATGGCCATTAGTCCTTAGGGTTATCAGGTTAGTTAACCACCTCCTGAGTCATTGGCAGTATGGTATACTCTGTTGCCATGGAAGGATAACCTGGCCAGATTGCCACCTGCCACATCTTGCAAAACATCAAATGTGGTGAGGGATAATATATGGCCCCAGCAATGTGGTGTTCCCACTTAGTGATATCTTAAGAACTTATTACAATATCCAGTTCTTCTCCAGTGAAGAATTTCCAGGCTTGTAATGACATAAAACCCTGTTGGATATTCAGTAACAATGGTAAGTGGGTGCAGGAACCTCAGGCTATAGATATTGACACAGATGCAAATTGTGTGACCCAATGCTGCATTTCTCACTTTGTGATAATTTAAGACCCTAGTGTTAATATCCAATATTCTTTCCCAATGAAGCTTTGTTCTTGAAAGCTAATTCTGAAAAAGACTGAGTACTTAGTTGGGAAGAAACCAGGGTGGTAACAGCAGGGGGTAACATCATTCTGTAGCTTTTTCTCAGATGGGAGATGATACACATCTCAATGGACTACATATACTCAAGAAAAAGCTACAGAATGTTGTTAAACACACACACACACACACACGAGAGAGAGAGATATGTGTGTGTTTATAGAATTTGCGGCTATTTCAGAGTTGGGAATGTTACAATTTTGTAACATCCCCAACTCTGAAATAGCAGCAAATTCTATAAACACACAACTGTGTTTTGAAAGTATTGATTGCAAATCAATTTCTACTACAGTTGTTTTTTGTAGAGTTAGGATATTCAAGTACATTAAATCCAAAATTTCCAAATATTTAGAGAGTCCTTTCGATATTGCTCCAAGGTCTCCGTTTACTATGGGTACAACAACAGATTTCTTTTCCCATAAACATTCAACTTCAATGTGCAAACCACAATATTTTGTGATTATCTCCAGCTGTTTGTCCTCAATTTGTGCATTTCCTGGTATAACAATGTCAATAAACCAGGTCTTCTTTTCCACAACAGTTATATCAGGTGTGTTGTCAGTCAGATATCAGTTTGGATTTTAAAGTCCCACAGCATCTTGACTCTCTCATTTTCTAGAACTTTCTCTACCTGATGCTCCCAATAATTTTTACTACATTCAAATCCAAACTTTTGACAAAGTTTCCCATGAATAATTTTTGCAACCCTGTCATGATGTTGTAAATAATCCCTTTGTGAAATTTTGCTGCATCTGCTGATCAGATGATCAACTGTTTCATCCTTTTCATTACAAAGTTGACATTTGCTATTGTTAGATACAACATTATTATTAAAAATCTACCGTTTGTTTCACGGTTGAAGACTGGTATAAAATTAATAGTTCAAGACCTAACCAAGGACCTAAGAACTGTTAAGGTAATGTCATACATAAGCAGTTCCCAGTAAAGTTGTTGATACTGCTACAAACAAGAAACAAACAAGTCTTTGCATTCAGAACTGTGTAAAATGGTCCTGTTTTGTTTTTCATTTCAGTTTTGGGGTTTTGTTTTGTTTTTTGCTAAAACTAATTAATATGGAGGTCATTTATCACACACAGAGGTTCTGAATGCTCTTTCCTGTGACAAACACAAACTATGAAATCATTTCAAAACAGAGCAAAAGGCCTTGATCCACAAGGAATCCACATGCCATTATTCATCTGCTTTTTTTCATAGAGGGCAAAAAAAAAACCCTACAGAAAAAATGTTTCAGATATCAAGAGAGGCCATTTAATTGTCACTCAAAAATAAATAAATAAAAAGACAACCAGGAGTGTGATTTGCATAACATTTTCAAATGCTAATTCGTATGTATAAATGCCAAATCAGACATAATTACTATAATTTGAAGAGAAATACAATGCATCTCTCCATAGTGGAAAAGATTGTGACCAGGTGACCCATCTTCCTGCTCAGCTTGTTGTCCAGCTGACAGACAACTTCAAAATCTCTGCTTACAATCCATTCATACAATTCTCTTTAAACCAGACTTAGATGGGACAGTCCTTTGAATAAGAAGTATCTTCTGATAGCTCTTAAAATAAAGAACTGGTGTGTGTACAGTACAACACACAGCTATCCTACATGTATTGCTGGAGGAGCTTGGAGAAACATAAATGAGGACATTGTCTAATCATTGACAGTAGACACTATGCATTTTTCAGTCTCTCCCTCTTTCCCCTCTTGCTCCCCAAAAATGGTTGCTTGTAGAAGCTTGAAGCCATTATTTTGCCTGTGAAGTCACGCCAAGCAGGAAATAGATCAAAACTATCCACATGCTCAATACTTCCTCTGGCACAACAAAAACTAGGACCTTAACTACAGGGCAGATCACAGTACAAAATGAATGGACTGTATTTGGATGGGGGGGGGCACATTTTGTACATACTTGCTTTGTGTATGTAAACCTGTAAGAAGTGGATCTAAGAAGATCTGTTCCACCATTTATTTCCCTTCCCTCCGATTGCAAATGTCTTTCACCCTCCACTTTTTAAAAAATTTTTTGGCACTTTCTACAAGTGACTGAGGTGAATTAGTGGTTAAGTGGCCGAATTTGATGATTGGAAGGCTGGCAGCTCAGCAGTTTGAGACTCAAGTACTGCGTGGGAGAGTGAGTTCCCGTCATCTGTTCCAGCTCCTGCCATCCTAGCAGTTTGAAAGCAAGAAATTTCAAGAAATTTGCAGACAGAGCTGCTGCCCTTCAGAAAAGGCATAAAGACTTGGCTGACGGAGCAGGTGTGGGGTACCAGTAACACAATAACCCTGGCCTGCTGGCTGACTCAATAATTACCCCTCTCTCTTTTAATTCTTTTAAATCTTTTAATCTTTTAAATTTTTACTGGATTGCTCATGATTTAATTGTTGAATTTTTATTGATACTATTGTGTTTTTGATTCTGTGATGTTCTGCGATACTATGTTAGCCGCCTTGAGTCGCTCTGCAAGTTGGGTGGCATACAAGTTTGAATAAATAAATAAATAAATAAATAAATAGGTACCACTTTGGTGAGAAAGGTAACATTAGTCTGTGTGCTTCTGCATCTAGTCATGCCTGCCACGTGACCATGGAAACATTTGCAGACACAGACAGTGCTGACTCTTTGGCTTTAAACAGAGATGAGCACTGAACCCTAGAGTTGGATATGACTGGCTTTCAAGCAGAGGTAACACAGCATGGCCACAAAAATGTCTGAAGATGTCTAAATAGCAGTGGCTCTTTATCTGTAAACCACCCCCTAGAGTTGGACACAATTGACTTTCAACAACAAGGGAGACTTAAAACAACAATAATGATTGATATTAACTTTCAAGCCTATTTTAAGAGCATTTTTTCTAATGAGTTCTTTTATGGGCAATCCTTTGAATGTCCACCCATTTTGCAAGTGTTTCCCCCCAAATGTGATGGATGTTTCTGTTATATACAAAATCGGACATTATTTTGCACCCCTCTCTTAACTTACCGGTATCTCTTTCTTTTCTAATTACAAAATTCTGAAAAGTGTGGCTGTTGCTGAAAAAGAACACCCTAATTCTTACAAAATGAATGAAGCTAAATTTCATAAGTTTCTATAAGAATTGTTTTGAGTAATTTCAACACAGTAGAAGCAAAATGCACACTTAATAACTTGGAAGTAGTGAGTTAAAGGGACTGTGGTGGCTCAAGTAGTTAAGATGCTGACTGGAAGGTCAGAGTTTGATTCCCGGGTACTGCATGACGGAGTGAGCGCCTGTCTTTGTCCCAGTTCTTGCCAACCTAGCAAGAAATTGGAAGTAGATAAATAAGTATCACTTCAGTTGGTAGGTAAACAGCATTCCATGCACTCAGGTGTTGAGGCCACATGCCTGCCACATATATACGGAAATGCCTGCAGATGCAGATAGTGCTGGCTCTTTGGCTATAAACAGAGATGAGCACTGAACCCTAGAGTTGGACATGACTGGCTTTCGAGCAAGGGCGACCTTTATCTCTACTTAGTAAGTTAAAATAAAGTTAAAACAACTTGGAAGCTATGAGTTACTAAGATCTTTTGGTGGCAAAGGATGCACACAATTTTCATCTAAACTGAAACTCTTATCAGAAGGGCTAGAGCGATCATTATGACATAGAAGCTATAGAATGAAGTTGAGCAAAGATTAGTAATGTCCATCTTGCTGGCTGAATACCTCAGTGGTTGCATAGCCAGTGGTTGGGAGTTTGATTGCCCACTGTGCCTCCAGCGAGAAAGCTTGCATAGCCTTTGGCAAGGTGCAAACTCCCAGGGTGCCCCCCAAAAGAAGGGAATGGCAAACCACTTTGGAATCCTCTCTATGTAGAAAACTCTGGAAAGGGTCACTGTAAGTCAGAATTGACTGGTAGGCATGAAATTATTATTATTGCTATTTAACGCCCAATGATTGGGGGGGGGGGGGGAAAGGCACATTAGCTTCACAACTACATCACCAAACTACTACAAACTGTCTGAAATCCTGTTCTGTAGCTAACATGGACATCAGTGAGAACATCCTCACGTACCCCAAAGCCTATGCTAGGCTTATTTAGTCTTATTCTTCAATACAGTGTGCTTTGATTGTGTACACAATGAGAAATTGCTTCACAGAAAATGGGGAACTGTTACTAACTTCTCCAAGGACTGACTAACCCAGATAATGGGAATCACCACCCTTCAACCTCCTATGGCTAAAGAAGTCTTTCTTCAGGATCCACCCTCCTTTAATGTAGGCAAATGAGCTCTGAAAATATTCACCAGTGTCAGGCATGCTGTGAGCATTTTCTTAATGAGACCATAAGGATGCAAGTAGGAAGAGCTATTTCAGTGGGTCTAAGAGGGTAATAGCCAACATTCAAGGTTCTTAATTTTACCTAAGTGTGAGTTGGAGAAAAGCTAACCGCTGAAAGCTGATTTAAATGGAGACAAGAGAAATTAAGGCCCATCAGCCATTTTAGTACACAAGACACATTTTGAATGTAACCTAAAAATAATAGTAGAAGTACTTTTAGACTCACACTTTACCATTGTGGGGACATGACATTCCCAAGCATGCTCCCATACACAATGTTCCAAGATCACTCATTCCCAAACTAAAACTCCCAGAAGCATTCACCACTGGCTGTGCTACCCAAGTTTTTTGTGAGCTGCAGTCCAAGAATGTATGAACCTCCAAGGTTGGGAGCCATTTGTCCTAGATCAGTGGTTCCCAGTGTGGGACACATGCCCACAGGGGGACTTCAATTCCCTGAAGCCTAAGTCAGGACATTGGCTGATCAGTGCTTTGGGGAATTGACTTAGGCTTCTGGGAATTGAAGTCCAAAAACCAAAGATTGGGAAACACTGTCCTAGATAGACCTTCATCATAAACAGACTTGCTGAAGTTTAGCAAGATTGGTATATCATATGCCTTCAAATCAATTTCTGATCCTGGTCAGATATTCCTTTTATGGGAGCCCTGAAGTTGCTTATAGATACTTGGGTAACTACAAACAGAACAGGTGGTCATAGGCTTTCCCATAACGGTGAAATATATTAGATCAATAAAAGAAGCCACAATTTTAAATTTGTACATGGTAGTTAATTTTAGAGCCTTTTAGAGGACACTAAATCATATGGTCACCATAAATCAGAAACAACTCGACAGAATCTAATCATTGCAATACGCTATATCTATTTAAATAACAGCAAAGCATGCAGTTATACATATGAATTCCAGCAAGCAAAGTTTATACAGCCATGTACTGCATGACGGAATGAGCTCCTGTCTCTGTCCCAGCTCCTGCCAAACTAGCAGTTTGAAAGCAAGAAATTGCAAGTAGATAAATAGGTACAACTTTGGTGGGAAGTCAGATGCAGACACCACTGGCTCTTTGGCTATAAACAGAGATGAGCATTGAAACCTAGAGTCAGACACGACTGGCTTTTGAGCAAGGGTGATCTTTACCTTTACCCTTATACCCCCTTTATTTTTTCCCTCTGGTGGACATTTTCCTTTTTTCTACAAATGTGCAGGATATCACACTGACTTGGGACTGGGAACCAGCAAAGAATCTGGGAACCAAGGTACCTCTTGTTCCACCCCGTCCCCTAGAGTGGTGTAACTAAATAGCTTGTGAATATCCAGCATTAACATTATGAGGAGAAAGTTTTAAAGATAAATCTGGGAATATCAACCTTTCATATTTCAGCAATAAGCAAATAAATAGAATTTGATCATTGATATTATGATTGTCTGAGCAGAAATTTTGAAAAATATGGTGCCCAGATCTTGGAATGTTACATTTATAAATAGTTACTATTAGACTTGCTGCTTAAATACAGATTATTAGAGATATGCAACAGCCCCCTGTCAAGATCTACTATGATCTGTGTATGTAGTGCTAAAATAATTAAGCAGGGGGGTTAAAAAGTGGCTCTGAAAATGAAGGTACAGTACTCGGAATAGTTTACTATAGTCATTTCAAACCAATTATAGAGCTCTCCAGGTACACAAAGTTTCCTTATCATAATGAAAATATTTTGAAAGCCAATATATTTTGCCAGTAGAATGTGTCTTATCTTGCAATGTGTAGACATGCTTGGGTCAAAATGAAACTATTTGCAATCCTAGGGTGCACTCTGTAGGAAACTGAAATATTCTACAAGATATTAGTTGTAATGTATAGGCTAGAGTTTGATGCAATAAGGGGCTATTGTTGCAGACTCTTATTTCTCTAAGCATAGGAAAGTAATATGTTTAAGACTTAAGACTGCTTAAAGCTATAATACTTTTAACTTTTAAGAACTTTAATATTTTAAGAAATTATTTTTATTTCATAAATTGTTATTTTCATAAAAGAGATGTATTTTCTGCTCTTCCAATGTGCCTATTTAGTATATAAGCACCTACATTTTTAGAATGTAAAGAAAATATTGTTTTAAAATTTTTTCCATTTCATTATACATTTTATGCATCTTAAGAGTTTGTTCCTGACATTGTATTGTAACAGAATGGGGGAAAGGTAATTGGCACTGATTAAAGGGTGTGTGTGGCTACACAGTAAAATCAAGTTATGGGATGCGATAGGCACGTGAATTTTATGCTGCTCACAGACTCCCTTCTAGCAGTGAGACTGGTTACAAACAATGAATATACTAGATTAAAAACTTTTTAATTCCACAAATGCTGGACAGAATATGAAGAACCCATAAAGGTTTTGCTTCACCCCATGGGAAACCAGCCATCCTTTCCTCTCACCTACAAATGTTCGGCAGCCACACAAATAGTCTAATTTGATCCATTTTTGTATATACAGTATGTGAAAACAACACACATACCTAGTAACTATTTACTTTCTTGTTATTCAAAAGTTAAAACATAACTAAACAAATTACATTTAGTTATTTTAAAAATATAAATGCTTCTGAACACTGAAAATACAGCCAGGTCACACGATAGCAGTAAAAGTAACTACTGTTTATCATTATACCACATTGGTTGGTTACATCATAAGCACAATGCGGTGTGGTTATATGCCTTAAGTCCGTGATGGTGAACCTTAGCACTCCAGTTGTTCTTGGACTTCGATTACCAGAAGCCCAAGTCAGCACTCCTGCTGATCAGGGCTTCTGGGAATTGAAGTTCAATAACACCTAGAGTGCCAAGGGTCGTCATCACTGCCTTAAGTCTTTGCAGGAAGGAAAGTGTTGCAAGGAACTGTTACAAGGAACTACCAAGTTGTCTTAAACAGGATTAATCCATGTCTCACAAGAATTATGCATCAAAATCTGTGTGATGCTGAATTCTGTCCTGATTTCTTTCCTTCTGTCTTCTCCCCAATGCTTGCTCGTTTATAAGCGCATCTGTTTGTTTGTGTTTCATGTTTGTCCCATAGCAATGACAAATTTCCCCCTTCAAAATAGAGCAAGATTTAATCTTATCCATAATAGACTTCAGCCTCTCCATCTCCCAGCCCACATAACACACAGTCAACTGACCCCCATTGCCACTTCACTCTCTCACGCACAAGCTTCGGGCTATAAATCTTATGAAGCCAAGTGAACTGACACCCTGATAACATGGAGGGAGGTGTCTGTGAACAAGATGGCTTCAAACCATCGCTGCTGACCCTGAACAAATGAAGGGCCGGCTTCCTTCACAGCCAACGCTTCTCCCCTTCAGTTGCTTAACTGGCTAGATTGATGTGAGGGCCCCCAAAGCAAGCTAAGCCAAATGCCTCTCACTTTCACGCCCTCGCCATCTCTCCTTTCTCCCCTCCTTCTTATCATCAGGTTACTTTGCTAAAAGGGGGTCAAACGCCTTGCCTTTAAAACAGACATTTGTGTATCTGTGCAGAGCAGGAGAGATTTGCAGCTTAGATTTGCAATACTAAACGGGCAAGCAGAAAAAGTCAATCCGAACTAGCCCTGCAACAAAATGTGGCATTATCCTCTTTCTACTGAAGAGGACCAGTTGAGAGAGCTGCCTGAGGTGAACAACGATAAGCTGCCCATTCTTAATTCACCTAAATGCTATTTCACCCTATCTGACTCTAGAGTTCAGTGCTCATCTCTGTTTATAGCCAAGGAGCCAGTGCTGACTGCATCTGCAAATGTTTCTGTGGACACGTGGCAGGCATGCCTCAACACCAGAGTGAACGGAAGGCTGTTTACCTTCTCACTGAAGTTGTACCTATTTATCTACTTGCAATTTCTTGCTTTCAAGAAGTTGCAAGGTTGGCAGGAGCTGGGACAGAGACGGGAGCTCACTCCATCATGCAGTACTCAGGAATCAAACTCTGACCTTCCAGTCTTCGAGTTCAGCATCTTAATAATTTGAGCCATATTCTCTATTAATTCATTATTAAAAGCAGAGGTGGTGGGAGTTTTACTCCCCAGTTTCCTACTCCTGCTGAAGACTATCACCATGATGATAGCCAATATATAGAATTGATATGGCACCTGAAGGAGAAGAAGATATGCATTTTCCGTGTCCGCAGTTGCTTAGTGGTTAAGTCGCTGAGTTTGACAACGAGAAGGTCATTAGGTCAGCAGTTTGAGACCCAAATGCTGCACAACTGAGTTAGCTCCAGTCATTTGTCCCAGTTGATGCCAACCTAGCAGTTAGAAAGCAGGAAATTGCAAATAGATAAATAGGCACCGCTTTGGTGGGAAAGGTAGCAACATTCCTTGCACTCTGCCATTTAGTCTTGCCTGCCACATGGCCATGCAGAAGAAGGCAGCGTTGGCTCTTTGGCTGTAAACAGTGATGAACATCAGTCCCTAGAGTTGGATACTACTGGCTTTAAAGAATTATGCATGGATGTGATAGCTTGACAGTGCAGAGCAGGGAAACAACATGAGGAAAAGCTGAGAAGATTCTCATATGAAGCAGGATTGACTAAACTAAGGCTATTGTACTTTGGGCACATAAAGAGAAGACAAGATTCCCCGTAAAGTATAATAATACTGGGAAAAGGTAAAGTTGGCTGGAAATGTAGATGACCTGAACACAGATGGTTTGATTTCATAATAGAAGCCACAGCGATTAGTCTGCAAGGCTTGAGCCTTGTTAAAGATGGAAACTTTTGGTGTTGCTAAGTCATTGAGTCACGTTTAGTCAGGAACTCCTTGACAGCATGCAATAACAACAGTTAAGAAGTATGTTTAATATTTTTTTTTACATTTAATATTTTTCTGTAAAATTGATCTATGTATTATGATCTGTGCAAACCTTTGCATTTTAAAAGAGAACATATCTTGTTCATTGGACGTGGGAATGAACCAAACTGAAATGGGGAAGAAAGGACACTTACAGACACAGAATTCATAAAGATCTACATTAGTTCCCAATGTGGGGGTCACACCCCACAGGGGGACTTCAGTTCCTGATCAGTGCTTTGGGGGACTGACTTAGGCTTCTGGGAATTGAAGTCCAAAAGCCAAAGGTAAGGAATCACTGGTCATCCCACATACCTTTATCCCTCTCTTAGGCAACTGGTCATCCCAAACACAAGGAACTTCTACTGGGAGAGAAAATTGCATATTTGCTTAGGCAATTTTGCATTGTCAAAGAGCTACTTATCTTTTCTCTGCAATTATTTGCAGAATTGTCCTAGTAACAAAACGTTATATCAATGCACTGAGATACTCGGCATAATATCCACTGAATTAGCTATCGGCTCTAAAGCTTTAATAAGAACAATATGTGTTTTTAAAGCTCACTCCGGAAAACCACTTTCCTACATTTCACACTCAGTTCCATGAACTGCATCCTGGGGGGCTCCCCACCCCCACCCCTGCCCTCTTTTCTTTCAAATACGCCTTCTAGGAAACTTTACGGCAAACTTTTTATTTCCCCAGTGATTATTTTAGCTACATCTTCAAGGCTGTCTTCACATAGAAGTACGGGAGCAACAAAAGCTGTCATCCTAACACCTTCAGTTTCCCCGGAGAAGTCCCTCCAGGGCTAAACCAGTTGCTCAGCTGGGCAGTCAACGATAGAACATGGTGGAGAGTGTGCGGGTGCACGCGTGTGTGTCTGTATGCACAATGTGCACATGTACAGTAAAATAAAAATGCTTGCCATAGAAATAATTCATTGAGAAGAGCAAATGACTTACTGCAATTATCACAGTCTTCTCCTTCTTCTTCCATGTCTAGGCCAGACGTGAAACTGCCAAAATGAAGGTACCTTTGGGTGAGTGAGTTCATTCTGCAGTTCCTTTCACCTGACCTAGTGTCTGGGTTTTGGTACTGTTGCTGCTCTGGTTTATAGTTATATTTTACAGTATTTTATCGTCTTAAAAAAAGCATAAAGATCATTCTTGCTCGAAAGCCAGTCATATCCGACTATAGGGTTTGGTGCTCATCTCTGTTTACAGTCAAAGAGCCATTGCTCTCTGCATCTGCAGACATTTCTGTGGACATGTGGGAGGCATGACAAGACATGGAACACTATTTACCTTCCTACCAAAGTAGTACCTATTTATCCACTTGCAATTTCATGCTTTTGAACTGCTAGGTTGGCATTAACAACAGGAAGCAATTTTTGAAATATTAGCTGTGTTAGTCTGTGTCTCAAGCATATCAGAGAGTAAACAAAACAAAAAGACCAAAAATGTTGTGGCATCTTAAAGACTAACTGCTGTATTCTAATGTTAGTTTTCGTGGATCAAGTCTACTTCATCAGACAATGCCTGTTCTGTGCTTCTTGTTTCCTAGAACCACTCCCTAGAATCAGACAATGAAGCGGACTTGATTCATGAAAGTGATCAGCAATTAGTCTTTAAGATGCCACAACGTTTTTTGTCCTTTTGTTTTCTTTGTTTTGTTTACTCTCTGATAAACAGGAAGCAAAGCTCAGAACAGCTGTGCAGCCTAGGCAAGAAGCCCCAGTCCAGGTCAGCAAAATGTAGGAGGCTTCAGTTGTGTAATTTACAAGCTTGAAACTCCCTGAATTCCCTAGGGAATTCTTGGAGAATTCTGGGAACTGGAGCCCAAAAATAACACCACCAAAAAACGATTGGTTAGTGATTCTTGCTATAAACTAAATTGCAACTCCCAGACTGTTATGAAAACTAGTACTGTATATAGTTATCCACCCACTTTTGACAAAGTTCTTAGTTCACACACTTTTGTAAAAATACACATTTAGATGCACCTCCGACTTGTCTTCTTTAAAACTGATGAGGCCTGCTTTCAGATGAACAAAAGTGACATGGGCAACTACAGCTATTTCTGGGACTACAGCTATTTCTGAGACTTAGCATGCTAAGCTACAAAGGCCCCATCTTCAGTTCAATAGTTTAGGACTGAAGTGGGGTTACTCAGGTTTTATGGGTGTTAATCTGCACCCCTCTGCTTGTGGCTCCCCAAATAGCTACACAGCATTTCCTAGCTCACCGTCACTTAATGATTTCTTAATCTTTTTATAGTTTCTTACTCCTATTCTAAAATGCTGAAATATTTCTTCCTATAGCTTGATACTGGTGACCACAATGTTAACAAGCCACAATGATATGGGCACCTTATGTTACCAGTGCCAAACGTGGACACTTACAACAAAACATAAGCAAAAGTTGGTCACCATGGAAATGAGATGTATGTTAGGGCATTTTGTGTGGTATTGTACAAAGATTTCTGCCCAGTGTGTTAGTACAGCTTTAAGGCCCTGCAAGAGCCTTAAACACAGGTGTTTAGGATTGAGGCACAGACTGATTGCACGGCTGTGTGCTACCTGGTGTACGTGCCTCAGCAACAGCACAGCTGTGTCCGATTAGAGGAATAGCATAGCAACACCACAGTATAACTATGGCCTACTGGGGAAGGTTATACTGAGGAGGGTGAAACTGCTGAAGGAGGTTGTACTGCTGAGGAGAGTATTCTACTTAGAAGGAAGAACTGCTGATGACTGCTGATGGACTGACCACTGACTCGAGAGGGAGAAAGACATGCTGCGTGAAGCTCTGTTTCTCTGAGAACTGACAGGTACCTTACACCACTGAGAAGTAGCACACTGACTTTGCCAGCCTGCAGTCAGTGCTTTGCTACCAGGACTCTGTACATGCTCTTTGGACTGGAGCCATCAGAGGAATCCAAGCTCTGTTGCAACTGTGGGGCTTGGAGAGATACTGGTACCTTTGTATATAGTTCTGTTTATGTTGTCTTCTCCTCACTCACAAGTAAACTGTACCTTTCACTGAAGCTATATGTGTGTGTGTCATTGCACCTGAAGCTTTCACTGCGCAACAGCTTAAAGTGCTACTCTGCTACCCTGACACACTTATTGCTAGGGAAATCCCTGACAATGTCAGAGGAAGACTGCTGGAGTAACTAGAAGGTGTAAAATCAGGAAAGAAGTTATAAGGGAAAGAATTTGAATAAAACCAATTTTAAACTACAGTCAAACTTCGCATAAAGAGCTTCGCTTAAAGAGTAACTCGCTTAAAGAGCAGAATTTTCTCTGAATGTTCGCTTCACTTAACAAATAAAAACAACCAAAAATCGCTTAACAAATAAATTGGGGTTTGCACTCCCCCAACAATTGGTCATTTACAATGGTGTTTCGCTTAAAGAGCAAACTCTCTTAAAGAGCAGTCCTGTGGAACGCATTATGCTCTTTAAGCGAGGTACAACTGTATATGCAGACAACAAACAAAGTGTTTTGCCCATTTGGAGAGAATGTATTTGAGTTCCATATCATTCAAGGCATATGTGAAAAGAGGAGAAGGACAAAGACCATGAGGCAGACCCAGCGAAAGGTGGAGATATAACTTCAAAGAATATACCATGGATGCCACTAGAAGTGTCAGAACAAGAACCTTGCATCTCCCTCAACACTCAATGTGGCAAAAGAGAAAGCAAAGAAGAAGTAATTTGGGTAGGGCTGCCCACCATGTCAAAAAGCCACATCTAATGCTGCTTTATTGTACCAATCTTCTTCCCTCTACTCTTTTAAAATACAGTCAAACCTCGCATAAAGAGCGTTTCACTTAAAGAGTAACTCGCTTAAAGAGCAGAATTTTCTCTGAATGTTCACTTCGCTTAACAAATAAAACCAACCAAAAACTCGCTTAACAAATAAATTGGGGTTTGCAGTACCCCCCCCCCCTTGGTCATTTACAATGGTGTTTCGCTTAAAGAGCAAACTCGCTTAAAGAGCAATCCTGTGGAACGCATTATGCTCTTTAAGCGAGGCACCACTGTATTATCAATGTGCAAAATATCTCCTAAAGATTATCTGCAAAAGGACAACATTAAAGTAGAAGCACATCAAGGCAATGAAGAAATCATAAAAAGAAAGGGACATGAAACACAGCCTGCGATTCTCATGACAAAGTCTAGAGAAACACGTACACCAAGCAGAGCTTGCTGGGAAGACCATTTTTCAAATGGTCTTAGACTGGGATGGCCTATTTGAAGCTTTGAACTTGTTTAATAACATTAAGCAAGAACACTTAACTATCTAAAAGAAGGATCAGGAGCATAAATCAGACATCATTTCACATATTTCAGGATCAAAGCCGTAAAGCAAAATGATTTGTGAAGACATATGAACAGCTGCAATATATCACCGGTCCTTTTGGAGGATACTTAGGCATATTAGTTGCCCAAATGATGATTTCTTTGGGTGACTGTAGCCAAAAGAAAGGAAAATGGAAACTTTTATCCCCTTAATTTCACAACTTGGTTGCTCCATAATCATGATTTATCTTGAATATTAAAGGAAACAGAGGTACAGTCCCATGAATTTGAATTATCAAAATTAAAACTATCAAAGGAAATGATCAAAAACACAATTTCCCCCAGGAAGTGCCTGTGTGAGAGTATAATGAAGAGAATGTGGTGACGCATCTAATTATGCCACCATTGTGTTTGTGTGTCTATGCCTTTATATAGAAGTTAAAAGGGTCCACAGTGGCTTAGCGGTTAAGATGCTGAGCTTGACAAATGGAAGGTCAGCTGGTCAGCAGTTTGAGACCTGTGTGCTGTGCGATGAAGTGAGTGCCCATCGTTTGTCTCAGTTCCTGCCAACTTAGCAGTTTGAAAGCAAGAAATTGCAAGGAGATGAATATGTTCCACTTTGGCAGGAAAGGTAACAGCATTCTGTGTCTAGTCATGCCTTCCAAATAACATGTCTGCAGACACAGGCAGTTCTTTCTCTTTGGCTGCAAATGGAGATGAACATCCCCTAGTGATGAACACCATTGCCTTTCAAGCAAGAGAGACTTTTAACATATTGGTTGCAGATCCAAAGGTTGGGAGTTCAGTTCCCCACTGTGACTCTCAGGAGAATAGCCAGCCTGTGTAGGCCTGGGCAAACTGCACAGTCCCAGGGCACCCCCAAAAGAAGGGAATAATATACTACATGCTTGTGAGGACTCTGAGCTTAGGAAACGCTTGAAAGGTCTAAATCAGAATTGAATTGATAGCATATAATAATTGACTAATAACACCTAGGCCTTTCCCCCCTCCCCTGACTGCTAGATTATCCAAACTTTTTCCCAGATTGTGAACAGAGTTTTCCGACAAAGGTGAGATAGGAAACAAAGTCCACAGTATTAACGCTTTCTCTGGTATCACCACTTTCCCTCTTACGCAGTAAACTACCATAACTCATATCCAAATCAGCAATCTCGGCAACATCCAATCAGTGATCAACATTCCTTTATCATGCCATTCCTTCTTTCTTTATAAAACCTCAGGGACTTAAGTAGAGGTAGGGAAACTAGGGTACATGTCTCTCCCTTTCCTCCCCCACCAGGGTCTTTTTTGATCTTCCAGCAAAGTCTTGCTAGGATGCAGATAATCCCAACTTTCTTATAATTTCAAGCTTTCATGTTTCCCAAGATCAGTTAAATATTTGATGGCAATTATGCAAATCAATGTAATTTATGTGCATATCTGCTCATTTTGCATATTTGATTTTTACAGACAGCATGGAATATTTGTTGGGTTTGTGTGGATAAGAAGAAGCCACAAAGAAGGATTGAATGGGTAAGAAAAGATTGCAAGGTTTACGGACAGAAGAATGTGTTTGGATACGATGGGAGATGGACCATCTTGGGTTCCAGCCAAGTCTTTGTCTTCACTTCCTGTGAAATTTTGTGCCTGCTCATTCAAGAATCACCACCTCCGTTACTTCTTGCTGTCAATAAAATTCCAGTCAATCAGGGGTCCCATAGCCAGTGTGATGGTATCCATTGTTTACAGCACCATCCCGTGGCCAATGAAAAAATAACGCCATGATTAATGACAACACAAAAACAAAAATACAGTTGTACCTCGCTTAAAGAGCATAATGGGTTCCACAGGATTGCTCTTTAAGCGAGTTTGCTCTTTAAGCGAAACACCATTGTAAGTGACCAATCGTGGGGGGGATTTCGAACCCCGATTTATTTGTTAAGCGAGTTTTAGGTTGGTATATTTGTTAAGCAAAGCGAACATTCAGAGAAAAGTCTGCTCTTTAACCGAGTTACTCTTTAAGTGAAGTGCTCTTTATGCGAGGTTTGACTGTACAGTTAATTAGGATAGGAGTGTCTGGTTGTCTCCCCCCCCCCCCAACAACTGCAGGGATCATTTCCAGCACACAATCAATGGAAAAACTCATAGGCGCAGACACCCATGGACGCAAAAATATTTGATTATTCAACAAACAACATAAGCCACGAGGACAACAGAATGCCTCTCCAGTTTATACTGAAAATATCTTGCAACAGTTTTATAATAAAAGGGGTGGGTTGGAGGAAAACTGGAATGTGCAAGTAAAACAGCCAACAGCTAGAAGACCAATCTAGGAAATTACAGTACTGGAAATGGAAGGTCCGGCATATAGTACTAGTTCAGATATATGCACTTATTGAAAGTAAGTGTACTTTCTCCAGTGGTGGGCTCCAAAAAATTTTTACTAACACACTGTGGGCGTGGTATGGTGGGCGTGGCCAAGGGGAAGCCCTGCATTGCACCCAAATTAGAACTACTTTATTTCAAAACTTGGATGGCTGGGGCCAGCCAGAATTTCTGCTACCGGTTCTAGCAAACTGGTGCGAACCTGCTGATGCCCGCCACTGACTTTCTCCTATAAGCAACCTCACTCAGTGGGATTGTTGATACCATTAGGGACGGCACAAGGGAAAGCAACCCTGTTCAATACACTAATGGGCTTCTGTGGCATTAAAGACACATAGAGTTTGAGTGCATTTGGCTCATTATCCTCAATAATGCTTAGCAGCAAGATTTAATGTAAAATCTTTTTGTGGTGAGGGGAGAGAAAATCTATACCAGGAAAAATAAAATAAAAATAAATATGTGAGTTGGGCTGTTTCTGTGAATCTTAATTGATTTTTAATCTGCTGATGGTAGACTATAAATAAATACTTAAAGGACACACAAGCACAAGTCAATAGGAACTTATATTAGCTTGCTTTCAGAGAATTATAGGAAAGATCAAAGAATTCAGAGGCACTCACAGGCCTAGAGCTGAAGGGTTTCTCTTTTCCTGCACCAGTAATCTGAATGATGCATCCATGAAAAAGTGTATGTTTGCATGTGTGTAGAGGGAATCAAGAGGGGAAATTGCAATAAAATGTTGCATTGAGGAACACTCTGGATCCGGTTGCAGCCAGACAACCATGTTCTCTTCCAAGTCACTTCATTCCATCAACATGCAAAAAAAAAAAGCAATTGTTGTCATCCTGAAAATTAACTTTCCCAAGCTCTGCACCTAATTCAGGTAGCTGAGCAGGGTGCAGGGGTCAATTGCACATGCCACCTTTGCTACTCTGGAGAGTGCCACTGCTTTGTGCCCATCTAGAAATCAACAAGACTGGCTATCTGTAGTAGGACACCAAGAGGGCTCTGAAGAGTTTCACCAACTGCTTTCCTGCTTCATTTGTTACATTTTATGCTCCCCCCACCCACCCCAAAAAATGTAAGGCTAACCCAATGTCATCCAGTGAGCTTTATAAATAAGGGGCCATTTGGTCTCTAAAAGGTTCATCATCACATGCTTTCTGAAGCAGGACGTCTCAGAGTCAGCCACTTGGGCCTGCAGACTTTCCAGAAAATAACAACAGCCATTTTATTGTGAGGCAGAAGACAGCAGTGGTGAGCTGAGCAGCCATAAGGTAGAGGTAATGTCTTTTTCTGATTTTGGCAGCAGGAAAGCTTGGGTCACCACTACTAATTGGCTTTGCTTCCAGCCCAATCATACTCCATACTCAAGAGTCTGTCTTCAGGTTTTGGATAGCTCTGCTACGCTACTTATCACCTCCCTACTGATTTTCCGTGGATGAACAGTGATTGGAACCTAGGTCTTTCTACTCTGTACATTACAGCATGTCCCATTTTGTTTCTGGAAATGGAGACATGTAATTCACCCCAAATACAATGAAGTGAAATTTGATACAAATAGATTGGCTGGTATTAGCCAGATTAATAGTGGCCATCTTGGGACTTAAACTACAAATACTGCTGTTGGGATAATAGCAATCGTACATGCACTAATACTAGGTGTCGATGGGAGGTAAAGCCTAATGTGATTGTCCTTTGTTATTAACTTGATGGGTAAATTTCTTTTCCAAACTCTGGCATTTGAGGTAAGCCTTGCCTCTTCATCCTGCTTTTGTTTTGTTTCGTTTTTTGCTTTCACTGTTTTGTTAATAGTCCTTTCTTCTTCCTCTGATCATCCTTCAAACAACAAGCACAGAGGATCTCCTCTGCAGGGTGAAGACTCGATTTTCTCTTTTTTCCTTCTGACTGTAGCAACAGTTGTAGATTCCTTTTTCTACTTTACATGTTTCTCGAGTGATTTTAGCATACAAAGTGCTACAGGGGTTCCCAACCTATGGCCCCCGCTGGATCTGGCCCCCAGGCTAAATTCCCGTCAATGCCAGAAGTGCTCTGATGTCAGAAAATATTCCTCCCTCACTCCCTCCACCAAGGGGGAAAGCACATCAAAATGTGGTTGAGTTGGGTGTGCTGCTGCTGCCCATTCCGGGAAGAACCATGTGACCCACCCCTCAGCTGATTGAGGGGGTGTGGTCAGGCCCCTGGCAGGAAAAGCTTGGGAACCTCTGGTGTACAATAAGCCAAAGGGGAAGGATGATGAGACTAAGCTGATCTTTCTACATTTCTGTGCTGTTGTTTTTTCTACCTGATATTCTACTAACAAGAAAGGTTAATCTAAAAAGAGGGTGGTGGATTTCCCAAACCTTAAACTTCAATGCTTTGATGTTCTCTTTGCACCCAACTCAACTTCTACAATGTCCATCCTGAGGAAGATTTCTACTACACTTGAAGCTTATTTCTTTTTTTAACATTTCAGCAGCTCAGTTAAGACAATACCCACTCTTGTTTTTAGTTGTTTCCACATTCTTAGTTAACTCACAAGGCTTGTATGAGGATAAAATGTGAGAGAATAAAATGAATCTATGCTGATCTGAACTCCCTGGAAGAAGGGGAATAGCTAAAATGGACTTAATACATGGGGCATTTACTGAAAAGGCCTCCCAATTCCATTGGAAGGGCTATGATTGGGGCCTCTCTCCATTTCTTACATTTGTAACTCCCCAAATATCAGATCTATAGCAGGCGTCGCCAACCTTTTAAAGTTGGGGACCAAGTCACACTCCCTCAGACAGTTGAAGGGGCTGGACTTGTGGTCCCCCCATGGTTTACAGCTGCTGTAAATGCATTTACGACAGCTGTAAACAAGTCTGCAGCCGATTCCGTCAGTGGCGGTGGCAACGACAGCTGGAGCAAGGGTGGGGGCTGGATTATTTGGTGCAGTGGCGTAGCGTGGGGGGGCGGGGGGGGCAAATGCCCCGGGCAGCGGCTTTCAGGGGGCGGCAAAATGTCCCCTCCCCACCCTTTTGCTGGTGAGCGCCCCACGTGCGCTTCGCCGCTTGCAGGCGAGGAGGAGAAAAAGGGTTTTTTAAAAGGCGGACAATTCAAGGAGGAGCCCGTCCGCCCGCCCGGCTGGCCGTCGGGGGCTGTCCTGGCGGCGGCCCGCGTGCGCGCGCACGCTGCTCGCCTCCGCCCGCCCACTCACCCACCCAACTTGCCGTGAGACGGGGCGCTCGTCGGGGGTGGGTGGCGCCGTGGCGGGGAGCCCCTGGTGGCTGGCTGGGCAGGAGGAGGTGGGCAGCGTGCGCGCGCACGCGGGCCGCCGCCAGGACAGCCCCCGACGGCCAGCCGGGCCCCTCCTTGAATTGTCCGCTTAAAATAAAAACACTTTTTCTGGAAGCGGCGAAGCGCAAGCCGGGCTCTCGCCAGCAAAAGGGTGGGGAGGGGACAGTTTGCCGCGCCCCCTGAGAGCCGCTGCCAGCGAGCGAGAGGACGGGTTGCGCGGTCGCGCGCGCGAGCGGACGGGTCGCGCGCGCGAGCGGACGGGTCGCGCGCGCGAGCGGACGGGTCGCGCGCGCGAGCGGACGGATCGCGCGCGAGAGCGATCGCCTTCTGCCTGGGGGGCGCCTTCTGCCTGGGTCGGGGGGAGGGGGCGGCGGCAGCGGCGAGCTGGGGGGGGGGGGCGGCGAGTTTGTTCTTCGCCCCCGGCGGCTGAAGACTGCGCGACGCCACTGATTTGGTGGCATGGGCTGGATCCGGCCCCAGGCCATTGGTTGCATACCCCTGGTCTAGAGCTTTTGTTTCCTCAGAAAACAGAAGTTTCTAATCCCAAATCACTGCCATAAAAAGCAAATGTTGAAATAATTAACCCAAATGTATTAATAAGATACAGGGGTCTCACCATTAATTGTTTAATCCTTAGCTACATAATACTGTACCAATTTACTCTCCCCCTCCTGTTTTTTCACCCCCACATGGAACTGAGACAAGTACAATAATTAAAATGAATTTCAACACTACCGTTGGGAACATTGCCAAAGATTTTTTTCCCTTTTTCTTTTCTCCAACTCTCAAGAACTTATAATTTTCTTCTCTTTTCATGCACAAATAAAAGCGAGGGAGAGTTTTGACAGCTTGGCATAAAACAGTGACTAACTGTTCCGTGATGCCCAAAGGCAAATCCACTGTTCTAATCATGCCCTTTCAGCCACCTTTGCTTGGGATGGGGAGGGTTGGAGGTCAAGGAAAAATTGGCCACTTAATGGACACAATGGCTGATTGACGGCCTCATGTGGCTAAAAAGAGTCAGGGTTGCAAATAAGAACCGCCCTTTTCCCCTCCCCAAAATTCCAGGAGCTTATCCGCCATCACAACACATTCTTGAAGCTAATGTGGACTGTAGATGAGATGGAAAACATGACCTTTGAGGAAAAAATGATAAACAAAACCCTCTTCACATTGTCTGTTCTGGGTCACACTTTGTTCTTATCCCAAATTACTCTAAGGGCTTTTGTCACACAAGCTACTCTTTATTTATCCTCTCAAAGCAACGTGTGGTACAAAACTGTTCTAAACTTCCCATTGGTATTCTTCTGCCACATTGTTATGGCTGTGAATCATTCAGATACAAATTAAATTTAAGTAACAGTGTAAACCGTAATGTGTGCTGCAGGATTCTATTAAATTTAATACAATGCATATTGGCAAGTCCTTCCCACAGGAGCTGCTTGATTATTAGTGGCAAAGAGGTTTCTAAGCAGAGTATACAGTCAAACCTAACATAAAGAGTACCTCGCTTAAAGAGTAACTCGCTTAAAGAGCAGAATTTTCTCTGAATGTTCGCTTTGCTTAACAAATAAAAACAACCAAAAACTCACTTAACAAATAAATCAGGATTCGCAGTCCCCCCCCACCACCACCACCAGAAGTCACAATTGGTCACTTACAGTGGTGTTTTGCTTAAAGAGCAAACTCGCTTAAAGAGCAATCCTGTGGAACGCATTATGCTCTTTAAGCAAGGTACAACTGTACATATGTATATGCTATGTGTAATTGAGTGTTCAGCATCGTCACTGTAAAAAGGAGACATCAAATTTGTATACCTTGGTCTTGTTAGAACAATACAAATTATGTAAAATAAGTTGCACATCAAAAGCTGAATGCAAAGTTCTTCCTTGTCAGTACACAAACAGGTGCGCTGATGAGCATATTATTTATAGGCACAATGGCCATCATTATGTGGGGATGGGGGTGACTTTTCTTTTGGTGCACAGGCACGTCTACTGAGAAAATAAGGGAAAGTCTTTTTCAGGGCTGATTCCATGCTGTGGAACGCCCCACCACAAGAAGTATAGTTTGCTCCATCCCCAACTGACTATGCAGACTTTTGTTTGCAAGATGATGTCTCTACTTTTGACTATGTTCCCCAGGATTCTCATAGCTTGTCTCCAAAGCATCAGTCGCCTTTTTATTTCATGGCTACAATCATCGTCTGCAGTGAGTTTTGATCCCAAGAAAGTAAAATCTGTCACTGCTTCTACTTCTTCCCCATCTATTTTCCAGGGACTGATAGGGCCTGTTGCCATTATCTTGGTTTTCTTTATATTGAGTCTCAAGCCAGCTTTTTCACTCTCTTCTTTCAACCTAATCAGGAGCTTCTTTAGGTCCTCCTCACTTTCTGCCATTAGGGTGGTATCATCTGCATATCTCCAATTGTTGATGTTTCTCCCAGCAATTTTGATCCCAAATTGCAATTCCTCCATCCCTGCATTGCACATTATGTGCTCTGTGTATAAGTTGAATAAGCAGGGTGACAAAATGCAGCCTTGTCTTATTCCTTTTTCCTATTCCAAACCACTCTGTCATTCCTTATCCTGTCATAACTGTTGCTTCTTGACTCATGTACAGATTTATCATGAGACATATAAGGTGTTCTGATATTCCCATCTCTTTAATTTTTTGTTGCTGAGTCACACAGTCGATTCCGACCCTCTGCAACCCCATGGACCATTGTCCGCCAGGCACTTCTGTCCTCCACCATCCTCCTCAACTCGCTCAGTTCTGTGCCCATTATCTCTACAATACCATCTAACCATCTCATTTTTAGCTGCCCCCTTCTTCTTTTGCCCTCCACCTGTCCCAGCATCAAGGCCTTCTCAAGCGAATCCTCTCTTCTCATTTGATGTCCAAAGTACCTTAGCTTCATCTTTACAATTTGACTTTCCAAGGAGCTTTCTGGGTTGATTTCTTCTAAGATTGACCTATTTGTTCTCCTTGCTGTCCAGGGGACCCTCAAAACTCTCCTCCAACACCACATCTCAAAGGCATCTATTCTTCTGCACTCAGCTTTCCTAATGGTCCAGCTCTCACATCCATACATTGCCACAGGGAATACCATTGCTTTGACAATATGAATTTTTGTTTTCAATATGATGTCTCTACTTTTCATTATGCTCCCCAGGTTTCTCATCGCTTGCCTCCCAAGAATCAGTCGCCTTTTTATTTCATGGCTGCAATCACTGTCTGCAGTGAGTTTTGATCCCAAGAAAGTAAAATCTGTCACTGCTTCTACTTCTTCCCCATCTATTTTCCAGGGACTGATAGGGCCTGTTGCCATTATCTTGGTTTTCTTTATATTGAGTCTCAAGCCAGCTTTTTCACTCTCTTCTTTCAACCTAATCAGGAGCTTCTTTAGGTCCTCCTCACTTTCAGCCATTAGGGTGGTATCATCTGCATATCTCCAATTGTTGATGTTTCTCCCAGCAATTTTGATCCCAAATTGCAATTCCTCCATCCCTGCATTGCACATTATGTGCTCTGTGTATAAGTTGAATAAGCAGGGTGACAAAATGGAGCCTTGTCTTACTCCTTTTCCTATTCCAAACCACTCTGTCATTCCGTATTCTGTCCTAACTGTTGCTTCTTGATTCATGTACAGATTTCTCATGAGGCATATAAGGTGCTCTGGTATTCCCATCTCCTTAATTACTTGCCACATTATGTTGTGGTCTACACAGTCAAAGGCCTTAGTGTAATCAGTGAAACAGAAGTAGACTTGTTTCTGATATTCCTTTGTTTTTTCCATGATCCATCTTATGTTGGCGATGTGGTCTCTAGTTCCCCTGCCTCTTCTGAAACCCGCCTGCACTTCTGGTAGTTCTCTCTCCACATGCTGCTGCAATCTGTCCTGTATTATCTTGAGCATCACCTTGCTAGCGTGAGGGATGAGCGCAATTGTTCAATAATTTGAACATTCTTTGGCATTACCCTTTTTTGGGGATTGGAACATATACTGATCTTTTCCAATCTTGTGGCCATTTTTGTGTTTTCCAAATCTGTTGGCATATAGAATGTAACAATTTGATTCCATCATCTCCTAGGGCTTTGAAAAGTTCAACCTGAATACCATCATCTCCACTGGCTTTGTTGTTTGCAGTGTTTTCTAGGGCCTTTCTGACTACACTCTCTAGGATTTCTGGCTCATGTTCAATGTTCTCATCATTGTGATTATCAGGGGTGTTGAGGTCCTTTCTGTAGAGTTCCTCTGTATACTCTTGCCATCTTTTCTTAATCTCTTCTGCATCAGCTAACTCCTTGCCATCTTTGTCCTTTATCATGGTTATTTTTGCTTTAAACATTCACTTGATTTCTCCAATTTTCTTGAAAAGATCTCTAGTCCTACCTTTTGTGTTGTTTTCTTCTATTTCTTTGCACTGTTCATTAAGGTAGTTTTCCTTATCTCTCCTTGCTTTTATTTGAAATTCTGTATTCAAGTGATTGTATTTTTCCCTTTCTCCTTTGCCTTTTGCATCCCTTCTTTCCTCTGCTATTTTAAGAGCCTCATCGGACAGCCACTTAGCTTTCTTACACTTTTTTTCTTTTGGTATGGTATTCTTTGCTGCCTCCTGCATGATGTCCCGCATCTCTGTCCATAATTCTTCTGGCACTCTGTCTATCTGGTCCAAGCCATTAAATCTGTTCCACATCTCCACTGTATATTCCCAAGGAATGTTGTCTAGGTCATATATGTCTGGCCTAGTTGTCTTCCCTATTTTCTTGAGTCTAAGCCTGAATTTTGAGATCAATAAGTTGTGATCTGAACCACAATCTGCTCCTGGTCTTGTTTTTGCTGACTGTATGGATGTTTTCCATCTTTGGCTGCAGAGTATGTAATCAATCTGGTTTCGATGTTGGCCATCTGGTGATGTCCATGTGTAAAGTCTCCTTTTGTGTTGCTGGAAAAGAGTGTTTGCTATGACCAATGTATTATCTTGACAGAACTCTATCAGTCTTTGGCCTGCTTCATTCTGTGTTCCAAGACCAAACTTGCCTGTTATTCCAGTAACTTTTTGATTTCCTACTTTGGCATTCCAATCTCCTATGATAATGTGTACATCATTTCTTGGTGTCTGTTCTATGAGGTGTTCTAGGTTCTCATAGAATTGGTCAATTGTGGCTTCATCTGCACTAGTTGTTGGTGCGTATACTTGTATTACAGTGATATTGAATGGCTTGCCTTGTATTCTGACTGACATCATTCTATCATTTTTGAGATTATATCCCATTGCTGCTTTTCTACCCTTTTATTGACAATTATGGCTACTCAATTTTTTCTGAGGTTTTCTTGTCCACAGTAGTAGATATGATGGTTTCCAGAGCTGAATTCGCCCATCCCTGTCCATTTTAACTCGCTGATTTCCAAGATGTCAATGCTTATTCTTTCCATTTCCTTTTTTACTACTTCCAGTTTTCCCTGGTTCATAAATCTTACATTCCATGTCCCTACACAGTATTGTTCCTTGCAACACTGTATTTCTCCTCCCCCTTCCCTGTCCCTCCCTTTCTTCTGATCTGTTGTGCTAAACATCCTATTTCATCTCAGTTGCCCCCTTTGTTTTGGCTTTTGTTTTGGTCCATAGGGTTCTCTTGGCAAAATTCCTGATGTTGGTTTGCCGGTTTCTATGTCAGTAACCTCTCCTCTCATCATACATATTATCACAGTTTAAAACAAGGTATTATCATGCACATTATAACAGTTTAAGCAGTATAAGACTGAAAAGTAAGCTAATTAGTGTTGGTTATATGTAGTTATAAGTCAAGAGTTTCGAAGTATCCTTGTTATGAAGTCCAATATATCAAGTCTCTACTGTAAGTTCACTCTAAGTCTCTACTGAAGTATGTAAAAGTCAGCTACATTAGTGAATTACTTATCATATGCATGCAGTAAGTTTCAGCTGCCCAGTGGTCTTTCATCGGCAACGCCTGTGTCAGTTGCGAGGGCCCTCCTCTGGCATTCGGTCTCCTCACCCGCCGAGGTTCTCCTCACTGCTGTTGCGGTGGCGAGGTGCAGGTCGGCGGTGCGCTCCTCCTCACCGCCCGACCCGCCACTGTTCTCCTTCATTGGCTTCCCTCTGCCCAAAGGGGAAATGGCCAAGGGGGCGCAGGTCAGCGGCGGGCTCCTTCTCTCCACCCGACCCGCCGCTGTTCTCCTTCGTTGGCCTCCCTCCGGCCAAAGGGGAAATGGCCGAGGTGGCGCAGGTCAGCAGCGCGCTCCTTCTCTCCGCCTCACCCACCGCTGTTCTCCTTTGTTGGCTTCCCTCTGGGCAAAGGGGAAATGGCCGAGAGGGCGCAAGTCAGTGAGGCGCTCCTCCTCACCGCCCGACCCGCCACTGTTCTCCTTCGTTGACTTCCCTCTGGCCAAAGAGGAAATGGCCGAGGGGGTGCAGGTTGGCGGTGCGCTCCTCCTCACCGCCCAACCCACCGCTGTTCTCCTTCGTTGACTTCCCTCCGACCAAAGGGGAAATGGCCAAGGAGTTGCAGGTCAGCACGTGCTCCTTCTCTCCGCCCGACCCTCCGCTGTTCTCCTTCGGTGGCTTCCCTCCGGCCAAAGGGGAAATGGCTGAGGGGGCGCAGGTCGGCGGCGCGCTCCTTCTTACTTGCCACATTTTATTGTGGTCCACACAGTCAAAGGCCTTCATGTAGTCAATGAAACAGAAGTAGACATGTTTCTGATATTCCTTTGTTTTCTTCATGATCCAATGTATGTTGGCAATGTGGTCTCTAGTTCCCCTGCCTCTTTTGAACCCAGCCTGCACTTCTAGTAATTCTCTATCTGTGTGCTTCTGAAGCCTATCCTGTATTATCTTGAGCATGATCTTGCTAGCGTGTGGGATGAACACAATTGTTTGATTATAATTTGAGCATTCTTTGGCATTGCTCTTTTTTGGGATTAGAACATATACTGACCTTTTCCAATCCTGACCTTTTCCAATCTTGTGGCCATTGCTGTGTTTTCCAAATCCGCTGGCATATAGAATGCAATGCAATGCTTTAATTCCATCATGTTTTAGGCCTTTGAATAATTCAACTTGGCTACCATCATTTCCACTAGCTTTGTCATTGGCATTTTTAGGGCCCTCCTAACTTCACTCTTCAGGATGTCTGGCTCAAGTTCAATGTTCTAATCACTTTATCAGGTGTGTTGAGGTCCAATGATATGGACCATTAATCTTTGGTCACATGTCTATCCTGGAAATGAGTTCAAAATGAGAGTCCTAGCCTAGGTTCAAGCATGGACAATATATGCCTCCCTAGTTGTTTTTGGACAGTTGATCTCCATTATCAAAATCAGTGGGTGTAATGGAAAGACTTAATTTCCTAACATGTCCAAAATGGAGTATGCCTGGATTTCTAGGCCTACAAAAATCCTTTCTTTTCTATGTGTGTAGCAGACCTTGTTATTGTCAAGTTTCAGTAAAATTCCATCCTTATGTTATTGTTCTAGTAGAACAGTGTTTTGGCTAGAAATGTTCCTGAGAAGCTAGCAGCTGCGTAACTAAGGAAAAACATCAATTTGTTTTGAGAAAGTTTCCTAGCAGAACAGGAAGGACTCTGATTGGTTATATTCAAATTAGCTAGTCAGGAGAGACCCCATTTTGGTAGGGGGGGAGAGTTCTTTTTGGTTACCCAAAGAGCATGGTGCTCGGAGGGGAACGGATTCACCATGGGTTAGATATAGGTAGAACATGGGAACCTAAGTAATCAGGATGCTTACTTAGAGTAGATGCTTTTGAATGCTGGACTTATTTTTATGTAATGCTTTTTATGAACTATGCTTATGAAACAATAAAGCATCATTTTCTTCAACAATGTCTTTTTATTGGGGTAAGGGTAAGAGAAAGCACAGCACGTGCACACAAGCCTCTGTTACGCTACCAAAAACCTCCCTATTGATACCCTGGCATTCATTAATTTGAATGGGTCCAAGATGGAGAAGCTAAGGTTCGTTTAGCTGGAGAAAGGCCGCCCAGCCTGCTCTGGAGAAGTTTTAGGGAGTTTAGGTACATAAATCTCCCAATGAAAGGAATGCAGGCAGGCCAGAGGAGAGAGAGCCAGCTGGTAGCGTGACAATGGGTGGGACATCAGGAGTTGTATTCCAACCTCTGAAGAGCTATAGATGGCTCACCAGGAGCAACCAGCCTTTGAGATGACAGCTTAATTACTTCAAGAGCAGATCTTGACAGAGGAATAAAAGCATGACATAGATCCAAACCACCACCACCATCCGGTTTGTGCAACCACCCTGATCTTTAAATGGAATGTTCTCAAGTAATAATGTTCAGCTCAAAAGTAGTTGCAATGTGGTATGACTCTAAACCAGGAGTGACAACATCCAGGAGCTACACATGCCCATCCCTTTGTTGGCTGCATTTTTTGCACATGATCCCACTCCCTAATTTTAGAGTGTGAAACTATTATGCATATCCATGCACAATGTGACCACATATCAAACTGTTATCTGTTTCGGGGGGGGGGGGAGAACAACTAGGCAAGAGGAGATTTTTGGTGGAACACTGAAATAAGTCACAGTCTAGAAAGAGAGTATGCTCTGGCCTGAGGCCATGTGTATTTATAGGTCCTTCAAAATAAACTGGCCAGCATAAGCACTACCCTTTTCTGTGTGTGGAAAGATGTAATGTGTAGTTTGGCCCGTAATGTAGTATTCATAGCAATGGGACTAGGTGTCAGAAAGGTAGATCGGACTCAACATCTGGATAGCAACTAGAAGTTAGAGTATTTATTTTGGCTTTGAAGAGAGAGAGAGAAATATGGATGAGGGACATAGTAAAAAAAGAATTGTTTTATTGGCTTTTCAGTGTATAAGCTCGCGCTTTAAAGTTCACCTATGACTGGACTTGACTTTTTAAAAAATGGTAGTAATATTTCTTTATCAAAGCTGAAAGGTGTCATATTTGAACAACATGAAAAATAATATTTTTAAAAATGCTCCTTAACCAAAGCTTTCTTTTCTTGGTCTCATAAATCAACTCTAACGTTTAGGAAACATTGTATTACCATAAAAAGCTCAGGAAACAGAAGAGTTATCCTGGGAATTTAACACCCAAATGGTGTTTAAATGCATTTTCAGGTCCTATTTAGCCTTACAGTTGACACAAATGAAAATAAAACAGCCATTTAAAGCTCTTTGAAATGACAGTATCATGTTATCTAGATAAGCAACACAAAACCATTATTGAAATTCTGATAGCATTTTGCTGTACTGGTGGAGGGAAATTACCTGTAATACATAGTTTAAATAATTACTTTTAAACAAAAGCTTCTTTTCCATGTAGCTTATTTATCTTTCAAGGCCAACTCGGCAGGGCTGTGCATTTTATTAAAATTGCCTTCAGACTGCTAATGACAGGGCGTGTGTGAGGAGAGGAGAAGCACTGACAGTTTGGCTCTCATCCCTAAAATTGGAATCTAGTCCAGATACTTAAGAGCCAAGCTATGCATTTGACCAGTGTTATCAACACTTTGCCTTGCTAATGATACTAGTGGCAACATTTCATTCTTATGGGTCAGATTTAAGCAGGAAAGTTTATAATGTAATTGTGTTCACAATAGATCTTTCATTTATTTTTTTAAAAAAGTACTGAAATATCTTCTGTTTGTGCTAAGCCTTATGACTTGAGAATTATACTGCCAACTCTTGTTCAATGTGAAAGCCCTCCCTCCCTCCAGCCCTGGTGGCCTGGAATGAGCTATAACCATGCAGTGGCAATATTAGGAAGGAAGGAAAGTATAATTATAGGAACCTTGAAATCTGCCTTGTACTGGACCAGACTGTGGATCCACCTAGCCCACTCTTGTCAACTCTGTGGAATTTAAGGCTCTCCTTTCCCAGCTCTATCCAAAGATGCTAGGGATCGAATCTGAGACTGTACTCTGCTTTTCTTCTAGTATTTGGTGGTCTTGCACCCAAGTATTAATCAAGCTTAACTGTTTCGCTTCTGCAGTCAAACAAGATCGGCTTACTTAGGGTATTATGCTTAGGGTACCATGTATCTGAGGAGCCACAGTAGCTTAGTGGTTAAGATGCTGAGCTTGATGACTGGAAGGTCAGCAGTTTGAGACCTGAGTGCCACACAATGGAGTGAGCTGCTATTGTGTGTCCCAGGTCCTGCCAACCTAGCAGTTTGAAAGCAAGAAATTGCAAATAGATACATAAGTACCAATTTGGGAGGAAAGGTAACAGTGTTCCATGAACTACAGTGTCTAATCATGCCTGCCACATGACCACATAAATACCTTCATACACAGACAGTCCTGGCTCTTTGGCTGTAAAAAGAGATGAGCACTGTATCCTAGAGTTGGACACGACTAGCTTTCAAGCAAGGGAGACCTTTATCTTTACCTTTACCTATCATGTATCTGTTGTGATTCCATTTTAACTCCGATGGCTCCATCCTGTAATCCTGTGATTTGTAGTTTGGGGAGGTCTTTAGAAAGTGTTGCTGTCAATTTCCCCTGATCACTGTAGGCAACCTCAAGTGGGTTTGCCATGTTAAGTAATAACAAGATCTCGTGGCCCTAGGCAGTCCATATTATCTTGTCAGTACCCACTGGAAATCCTGCCAGATGTGGAGACCACCAATCCTCAGGTGGGCACTGGGACCAGTTGATATTCCAGCAAAGGAAAACACCTGGATGCATGAACACCTGGAGAAGGAGGTAGGGTTGGGCTCTGGGGGAAGTAAAACTAGAGTTGATAGAAGTGGAGAGTGTGTGACCAGTATGGGGTCAGAGGACACTTAAGCAGGGTATACAGATCAAGAGAAAACTTGGAGCAATGTATAATTCTGGACTTCCTGATGGAGAACCTGTCAGATAAGACCCTTGGTTCACTGGCTGATGTTGATGCGGGTTCTTCGAGGACTAGGTGGCTCCATGCAGTGCAGACTAAAACCACCAAAATGTGTTGCCATATGAAGGCCACTGCCAAATACCACCCCAGCTGCCTGGTCAGCCAGTGCAGAGTCCAATTCTGAAGTAAAAGAGGTGCTGGAGATGCCAGCGACAGGCGACAGGAACAGTGGAAGTCTCTACAGCAACTGCAGGAAGAGTCGGCAAAAAACAAGGACTAGAAGTGGCTTGCCTGTGTAAGTCCCTTTTGTGGAAAGTAAGTAGGCAAGGGAAGTTTCAGGGAGCTGTATTTACTTCACTTTTGTTTGTTCTGGCCTCAATGAAGGCATCTAGGGCAGCTCAAGGCACCAAACTGTTGGAGGAACTAGTGACTGGAACTCAGGCCCTCACAGAGTGGACACTTAGGGAACTGTTCCATCCTTAATGACTTTCTACCCGCAAGCAAACCCATTTTTATTCTTATTGTTGACCACACTGGACTGAACCCTTTCATGGCGGACGTTGTTTTATTATTGTTTTTTTTAAGACTTTAAACTGTATACTTTATTTATCTGTTTAGATTTTTTTTGACTTGTTTAGCTGCTCCCTCACCAAAGCGACTCCAGGCAGCTTACAACACAAGAGACGCCCCCAACATAACACACTCCAACCATACATACAGATAAACACCATAAAAACTCTAAAATCTCTGAAATCTAAAAATCTTAAAATCACAAAATCACAAATCTAAAAATCTAAAATCCCCATTACAAAATTCTCAGATGGTCATATGAGCCAGCTGGGTGGAGTAGATCCAACAGCAAATAATGCTTGAATCTTCTAATTTACCTTCCAGTATCCTATCTGTATTCACGGAAATTTTGAGTAACCAATGCCAACCAATTATGGCTAATTTACAAGGTGCCTCATTTGCCTGCTTGAATATGCATCCACTTACATAGCACCTCAGCATCTCATCAATTTGCTGCAATAAGCTTTTGCTAGTGATCTAGACCTTACGCAAACACCAACAGGATTTCAGCCTCTGTGTTTTCAAGCTGGATCTGTTTATGCAAATGGCTGTGGTAAGCCACTTTGTGTCCTGCAAGAGAGATAGGTGGGATATAAATAACATAGAAAGAAATGCCCTGAAATATATATATTCTGCTTTGCATTTCAGTTATGACTGTGTCCAAGCAGAGTTTTTTTTAAAAAAATTGGTTTTAGTTTCTTCATTCCTTATCCTGATTTAATGCTTTTTCCTGGTCTGAAATGCAGCCTCTCTGGAGAGCTATTAGAAAGGCTAGTTTACCTATGTAATACTTTGGCCCATTTATTTATTTAAATTACATATCCACTCCAATTATCTGCCTGAAAGAACTTACAAAGCAAAATGTAGAACTCATAAACGTCATTATTTGGAATTCTAATAATAGCTTTTTAACAATGAGAATGCCCAGATTGGAGGATTGAGTGAGGGGAGGGAGAGAATAAGTAGTGAGAGAAGATTCCACCACCCCCATGGCCAAAGAGGAAGCAGATCTCTCAAGTTGAATGGATAGACATTTAAAATATATATCAGAAGTTATTAAATATATGAAGGATCATCCTCTAAGCAGGCAAAGATTTGCCAGAGGGAAAAGGGACAGGCACAGCCTGACCTTAACTTCAAAGGAAATAACAGTGAAACTTACATATAAAATTAGCTTGCTAGTCATTTGTATGGAAAGTGAGATTATCACCCATTGGAACTATAATACTCAAGTTAAGGAAAAAATTGTTCCAAATTTCTTTGGAGAAAATGGGAAAGAGGTGGATTAATATTCCATCCTTCTTTGAATACTTCCAGATGACACTTTTGGCATCTTTTTCTAGCTGAGCAGCCAGTGTCCACGTGGAAAGCTGAGTTAAGGAATGCTGTTACCATTCTCCTGTCTTCACCTTTTGGAGAATGATAGCCCAAAACAAGTCTTTCTTCTAAGTTCTGTGAAAAGTCTATGTCTAATAAGCCTGGCCTAAACATCCCCTTTAGAGACAAGTGGGGATTAATTTAGAAAGTGTTGACATCTGTCTTCCTTTTTTAAATACTTTCCCGGTTGACCCTGTTTCATTGCCCCCTGTTTCATGTTCATGGTGGCAGAAGCAGGTGTCACTTGAAAAACACAGTGGTTGAAGTTTTCCATTTTACCCAGCAGTTCTCTGGGAAGTGTTGTCTTCATATCAGACGAATGTGATGTAATCATTACCTAGCATTGTTTTGATTCTAATTAGTTATTTCCTCCTTTCTTTCCAGTGGATTGTTGGTGATCATTTTTAAAAGGTCACCATGGACTGGAGACAACATTGCTATGGCCAATAAATTTGGCTGCAGAGCCCATTCACTCAGGTTGCCTTCAGCAGATGGGGTAGCCAAGCTTCCTTTTATTGTAAAAGCAAGTGCTGTTGTTGTAGTTAATATGGAAAGGTATTTAAAATGAGTAATTTTATTAATTGACCATTTAGTGGGGGCAGGGGCACCCAGATTTATCAGTTAAATCTCCTTAACTGTTCAACAACTCTAAAATATATGTTTCCCATCAGTCACCCTAAAAGGAAATGATCCAAAAATCTGTGATGAATCCCAGGTTCTGTCATAATCATCCAGATATCATGTTGTACAAGATTATATAGACCTCAGCAGATTCCTGGAAGAAATCTGTATAAACATAGGAAATGAGATGTATCTGTCATGTATGTAACAGGAAGAAAGCAAGTGACTGTAATCCTATGGGTAGGGTATACACATGCATTATAGATGTAGACCCATGTTTTTCATTGCATGTGAAGAGGAGGAACTGTGAAATTGTTCTCCTCTCCCCACAATAAAATGAGGTATTTTATGTTGACTAAATTCAACAAGCCAGTCTAGCCAGGTTATCCTGCTATGGTAATAGAGTAGACCATACTGCCAGTGACTCAATACTGATCATCAGGAAGTGGTTAACTAACCTGACAAACCTGAGGACTAATGGCCTTGGGTGCTGAAGTCCACAAGGAAGAGTGATGGTCCCTAAGTGGATTAAGTCCAACTCGAATCCATCTTGAGGGAGGGCAGCAGCTTTATTAATACTGGCCTAGGGCTGATGAGGACTTTGTGTGTCAAAAGGGCTCAAGACCAGAAAGTGACTCATAGAACTCGATCAGTGGTATGGGTGCTGCGATGCGGAAGGCAAATAGAAGGCCACTGCATTATATTCTCAGGACAGTCTACATGGCTGATCACCATGAGGATAGCCAATATTTGGATACGGATACGGCAGAAGAAGTTGAAACATTTTCTGTTCATTTTTTTTACTCTTCGCAATCTTATATCAGTAAGATTTTCCAGTTTTGCTTGAAAATGAGGCTCATTTTCTCTCATGGGGGGGGGGGGGAGGGTGAAAGCCTGCCAGATCCTACACATGTTGATGCCCTTTGCAGTGAACCCTGAACAGGAAAGGTGCCATTCTATCCAGAAACTGTCATTGAAGTTTCTCTTGCCCTTTCTGGAGGGATGCAATTCCACCCAGTTGTGCTAAAATCCTATGTCACTTGTTATTCCGTCCAGAAATGAAAGCTATGAAGAACCTATAAGATCTCCTGGAAGATTTCTTGGGGAAAATAAATCTTCCACTATATTTTCTTTGTTTCTCTCTAGCAAAAAGATTCATATGTAGTCTTCCAAGTGAAGAGAATGAAAATACAATTTATTTGTGCACAAATACAGCCAAATACTGTGATGCAATCTAAAGAAACTGATCTGATATATGGGGGCGTTGTGTTGCTAAAATATGAAGATGAAGGGAAACTGTTCTCCATGTTTTGCTCATATTTCTAGGCAAATATTCTGGGGTAAAGTTGAAAAGGAAATTGAAAATATAATGGACATGCGGTTGGAATTGGGACCAGATACGGCATTATTAACAGAAGTGGATAAATATAAAATTGGTAATGATGGTAAAGAGCTGACTAGTATTTTTAAAAAAATATTGCTAATGCACATAAGAACTTTTGCCTCATCAAAAGTGCAAAAGAGGTGATGGTCTCCCTTTCATTCAAAATCAAGACAGAAGAATGAAAAAGGGAGCTCTAGGGATGAGAGGATGAAAAGGAAGCACTAGTCTAGGCTACTTATAGAAATAGAGGAGCAAAATATTTGTTTTTGCAAAAACAAAAATAGCTTAACTGTTATGCAAAGTGTGCTATAGCATAGGGCCAGCCATATGGCAAACCCCTAGGTAAGGCTTAAAACAGCTATGGATAAACCCATCATCCGCTAGGCACCAGCTGCTTCTGATCCTCACAACAGCATCTTGACACAGAGCGTTCAGCAGTGGTAATCCTCTGCTTTTGATTCAACAAGCACTGATACAGCACCATTACTGATTTCTAGCACAGAAGTCAGGGAAATTCCTTTTTAAAAAGAGAAAAGGAACCACTGGTGCATGGCCTCTGTCTGAGAAATTCAGAACAGTACAGCAAGTAAATATTGCACAGAAACTGTTTCCCTTTTCACCTACTAAAGAAAGGCAAACACATTGTTATCTTGCTGATTTCTCAAGTCCTATAATCTTGTTGGGAAAATAACAATTGTATATGCTTTCTAGCACTGGATTTCAGTGGGAGAGGTGCCTTTAGACCCAAAATGAATTCTCCTTCCCAATTCACCTATTGGTAAAGTTATTTTTCCCATTTCTGAAACTTTCCCTTCCCTTCTTCCTGTTTGTTTGTTTCACTTCCTCTGTTTGTTAGTGCATCTCTTCTGATTCCAAGCACTGTGCAACAGGTGGAGATTCTAGTCCTTTATCCTTTTCCTTATTCTTCTGATTGTAACTACTGATTGCAAATGTAAGTAAATATGTCTTTTTCCTACTTAAATGCTCCTAGGGTAAAGGTTGTTCTTGCTCAAAAGTCTGTTATATCTGACTCTAGGGTTCAGTGCTCATCTCTTTTTATAGCCAGGGAGCCAGCGCATTCTGCTTTTGCAGACATTTCCATGCACATGTGGCAGGTATGCCTCAACACAACGCTGAGACAGAGATGGGAGCTCACTCTGTCATGCAGTAGCCGAGACTCAAACTCTGACCTTCCAGTCAGCGAGTTCAGCATCTTAACTACTTGAGCACCACAAACCCTAGAGTGATTTTTATTATCTAAAGTGAGGGGAAAGTGCATGGTTTGGTCTGAAATTTGACCTATTCTCTTCAATCATTCTCTGCTGTATGTCACTTTTTTCTTTACCATTTTATCTTAAACTCTGCTAACTATACAAAGGAATAATAACCAGAATTCCACAATGCTTATGAGTGCCAATTCTAACAGAATGTTAGGAAATGAAGCAATCTTTGTGGAACCAAAGCCTCACTTGAACGCTCAAACTCCATCACATGTTCAGAGGCTATTACAGAAACTCAGTAATTATATATTATATAAATCACCCTTCCCATAGAATGTGAGAACTGTCAACATTTTTGGGGATACCCTGGACAAAGATGGCATCCTGCCCTTTATCCCGTGGTGGGCTACAAAAAAAATTTTACTACCACACTGTGGGCTTGTTATGGTGGGCGTGGTCAGGGCTACTTTATTTTAAAACTTGGATGGGAGGGGCCAGCCAGAATTTCTGCTACCGACTCTGGCGAACTGGTGTGAACACCACTGCCTTTATCCTTCCACTTCAGAAGCCCCACTGGATTGTTTCTGGCACAAACAAAGCAGAAGACTATAGTAAATGAGTGGAATGATAGAAGACTTGTACATTATGTCATCTGTAATCCTTTTCCAGGATAGTGGAAAACCAATGGCATAACATTCACCTGTTTCCAGTAACAATTAATGACTCACCACTGCAATTCCTGCGAGCACACTAGTTTTCTGCCTTGGTGCATGCTCTAGGATGCAGGTAGGGACTCTATAATTTCCAGCTAAAAGCCACTGAATGTAACACCTCTGCAGAAAGCAATGGGATGGTTGGGTACCCCTCCTCCTTTTTGAACCCCAATCAAGGGGTTCTAATTGTCTGTTCACAGCAGGTGTGGTCACTGCAAATGGTTTACTAATGTGGTCTGCAGCTGTGGATGTCTATACTATTCGGCATGATCCACCTGCCCAAATGGGAACTGAGGCTTTGATTGACACTTGCCCTGATTGATGTGGATTTTTTTTTTAAAAAAAACTTAAAAACATTTTAGAGATCATTGCTAAAATATGCAAAACAGTTTAAAAACAATTTATTTATTTATTTATCTTATCACATTTATAGCCCACCCTCATCCAAAGACTCAGGGTGGCTTACAAAATTAAAAACACAGTTTAGAGATCATCGCTAAAGCGATGCATAAGTTTGTCTAAGTAAAAATAATATTGCTTATTTCTAACTACTCTATGTGTAACCTGCAAGAATTTACTCCATCACTCATATATTTATAACCACAGCAAGCATTTTAAAATGGAGTCCGTACTCGGGAGGGGGGGGGGAAGGCTCAGGAGATGACATACAGATGAGAGAAGGGACACAAGGAAGAGGAGAAAAACAAAGAATGGATCTTATCTGGGGAAAACTGTTTTTCCCTTTAATCACTTCATTAAAAAGAAAGGAAGAATTCAGTCTTTGTCTTGCTGATGAAAAAGAAACACCAGCTCTTTCTGCCACAGGGTCAAACCACCCAGAGAGAAAACCTTTTTTAATGTCATTAAAAATAAACCACTGCCTCTGCTTAATACTACAAAGAAACAAATTAGAAGATAAATGGGAGATGCATGGGATTATATGAAAGTTATATACAGTACTTCGGAGCATACTTGCCACATTTTGCATGTATACATAGATCGGGGTGCCCCAATTTTTCAGGCTGTGGGCAAGTCACATGGTTCAGGGGGGCGGTCACTATGAACTGTGGGTCAGATCTGACCCCTGATGCAAATTCATATGGCCTGTAAAGCCCTTGTTGCTGCCGTAAATTGAAGTAAAACACACCCGTACGGATGCGTTTTACTTCTAATTCCAGGAGTGATGAGGACTTTACGGGCCAGATGAATCTGCATTTGGGGCTGGATCCGGCCCCCAGGCCATCGTTTGGGAACCCCTGACATAGATAATGCTACAGACAGGAGTGCCAGATACATCCTCTTGAAGTTCTATATTTTTAATTGTCTCTGGAAAAATAGCTTCCATGGATATTCTATGCACTAGCTAACTCATGTTGAGAAGGTCTGTGTCTACAGTCTGGTCTGCTGGATGCCACCAGTAACGGAGCCACTGCAGAGACAACAAAGAACCCAACCGCACCTTAAAGACCAACATTAATTAATGACATGGGTTTTCATGGACTAGAGTCCACAAAATAATCTTTTCATTCTCATTTGAATAGCCTTTTATGGATGGCAGCCTCCACCTATAACAGTGATGGCAAACCTTTTAGAGATCGAGTGCACAAACTGCAACCCAAAACCCACTTATTTATCACAATGTGCTAACACAGCAACAGGGAAGGAAGGAAACACTCCCAGTGGGCTGCTGGGCAGAGGGGTGGGGCAAACTCTGTGCTAGGGTGACTGCACAGGTGCCCACAGAGAGGGCTCTGAGTTATGCCATAAGTTCACCACCACTGACCTATAAGTTTCTGTATTATGGAAATGATTTCAAATGCTGTAGCCTGCAGTCCTATACACCAGGGGTGCCCAATTTTTCAGGCCGTGGGCTAGCCACGTGGTTCAGTGGGACGGTCACGTGGTTCCTCCCAACAGAAGCAGAAGTTAAACATGCCTTGCAATCTGTTTTGCAACAGATATGTTTTGCAACAGGATGAGATAAATTTTAGGCTGCCATTTTCTCTGTTTAAATCAGGAGTGCCCAAACTATGGCCTGTAAGCCACATCTGGCCCATGGGCCATCGTTTGGGCACCCCTGCTATGCACCCTTTTCATCAAATGTTCCATTAAGCACAATGCAGCTTCCTTCTGAGATTATCTGTCATTGCCAAGTATAACACTAACACACACACAGAGAGAAAGAGAGAGACAGAGAGAGATTTGCAGTTGTATAATTGCAGCTGTATCAGGCTTCCAAGAGTTACACAGCCAGGTGACACAGGACAGAATCCTCTCCTACATGTCTCCACATAATGTATTTGCTCCTTTGGACAGGTTTTAAGTGATGCATGCAAAAGCCCTCTCCAGAAGGTCCCCATATAGGTAAAGGTTGCCCTTGCTTGAAAGCCAGTCATATCCAACTCTAGGGTTCTGTGCTCATCTCTGTTTACAGACAAAGAGCCAGCATCATCTGCAGACATTTCCGTGGACATGTGGCCAGCATGTCTCAACACCAGAGTGCACAGAAACCTGTTTACCTTCCCTCTGAAGTGGTCCCTACTTATCAACTTGCAACTTCTTGAGTTTGAACTGCTAGGTTGGCAGGAGCTGAGACGGAGATAGGACCTCACTCCGTCAGCAGTATCCGGGAAGCGAACTCCGACCTTCCAGTCAGCAAGTCCAGCGTATTAGCCACTTCAGGCACTGCAGGCCGGTATATCTATGGAAATATATCCCTCAAATGCCAGCACTTGGAACACAGACCCTAACCCTATGTCATATGGGATGAGCCACAAATGGGGCTGAGGCTTGGAGATTTGACTGAGGTGCCCAAATTTAGAGAGTGCAAACCTTTTCTTCTGGAAGGGCACAAACTCACTTACAGATATTAGAAAGAGAAGAAGGCAAACATGTAAAATGCCTCCGCTCATTAATCCCAGGGCTGGGATACTCTCCATGGAATCAACATGGCCATAAGATCAGACCTAGCCATTTCACCCCATCCCTTCTCCCCCTAAATAGTCTCACATGACCCAAGCTTCCCTGAAAGTGAAGTCCCGGGTACCAAGTCCTCTACTTATGGGCTATGCAGAAAAGTTTTCTGTAAGGTGCTTCCGCCATCAATCCAGCTATAGCATATTGCCCTAGCTTCAGTCTTCCTTAAGGGTAGTGTAGTAAGAAAACTGTATTAAGTATTATAAATTCTTTTCTAATATACACCTGCATACAAATAATCCAGCTTTTGACTTTCACCTTGTTCTGTGTAAACTATCTCTACCCTCTCTTCCAGAAGTAAGATGATAAAAACAGGGGGGAAGCTATATAGCTGGTCAACATATACCGGGGTGTCCAAACTACGGCCCATTGGCCAGATTTGGCCCCCAATTCCAATTCATCTGGCCTGTGCCACCTGCACCACTCCTGGAAGTGGATGGGAATGTGCCCACCAATGCACATGCATGCCCTTGCCGCATTTGGAAGTAGTTGGGGACATGCATGTGCAAATGTGTCCACTTCCAGGGGTATGGTCAGGCCTGCTCAGATGATCTGGTTGCATGGTCAAGCCCATGGCACAAAGAGTTTGGGCACCCCTGACATATACAGTACTGTCAAAAATATATTATCTGGGGAAATTCCCTCCATGTCCCTCTATTTTTCTATGTGTCTGAGGAGCGGCTTCTGTCCTCTTCTAGATAAGCTATATGAGTTCTGGCATAAAGAAGACACTGATTTGTGATCTTTAAAAGCCCCTGTGTCCCATTATGCATAATGTGTTCATGTGCATGCCTTTTCCCTCTGCCTCTTCCAGACAAATTGGAAAGGGAGCCTGCCGGAGGTACGAATTACTTGTAAATTTTTACAACAGCAGCTCAGCATGATGTGGATTACAACAGGGCAAACAAATCCCCTAATGTGCTAAACACGATATTGAAGTCCATACTAGTCAAAGGAAAGCTTCAGATCTAGACAAGAGTGAGAAAAATACAGGGTCGCTCCCACTCTGTTTTTAAAGAGCTGATATATAGAACTTTTGAACAAGGTGGTGCCAGTAACATCACATAAATGTTCCCGTTGCACATTAAAATGACACCACTTAAGCATTTTTAGGAAGGCACAAATGTATAGACAAGTGACTGAAAGGTTAGCAGAAGTGTTAACATTTAAGGCAGTAGAGTCAAAACACAAAGCTTTAACCATCGTTGTTTATGATTAAAATAATTTTCAGACAACATATGCACCATTCAGAAATGTTCCCAAATTGTGTAGTCAGCCAGGATGACAACCAACAGCAACTTTCACATTTGTACCACACTATTGTGACATCTCTGATACCTGAATAACAGCCTTGTATTTGAAATCTTTGAAATGGAGCCATAGCTGAGATCTGTGATTTAATACTGTCCAGTTCATTTCTGTCTATATTTTTATCCTATAGCAGTTTAAAGGTAGGTTGCATCATCGACATATTCATTGCTACCCAAAGGGCAATTTTCAGAATCTTTCTTCATGAGTAAGGAATGAAAAAGGCTAGGGTTCCTCTTCTTGGAAAGGGAGTTGTGTGTATTTGTATTTTTCCACTCTGCCCTGTTGGAAACACACCTCAAAGAATAACCAATCACTCCACTGTTCTCAAAGACTTACCTGCTGGGTTTTCCAGCTTTGCCCTTTTTGCTGATCCACTTCAACACTCCTGTGTTTTATATCTTCTTTTGCTTCTGATACTGAGGAAGAAACAGAAGAGATAGTCACTCATTGGGTGCAAAGAAAAGCAAATGATCTCCTGATATCATACAAATGGAAGAACAGACTTGGCCAAGAATTACATTCCCTACAGAAACATGGAGGAGACTGAGGTATACAATATTTGCAAGGTTACTCTTTTGGGACTGTGATTCCTATATTCCCAGAACCCCAGTTATTCTCTCCTCCTCTACTTCCAGAGCTCTGGACATCTTATATAAGGCCTATCATTTTGTAGCTTTCATACACATCAGCTACAGCATTCCTATGGTCTCTCAATCTCATGGGTTGACAACCTTGGGTCACCAGATGTTCTTTGCTTTCAGTTTCAGAAACCCTGATCAGCAGGCATGCTTGTCTTCTGCTTCTGGGAATTGAAGTCCAGAAACATCTGGGGACACAAGTTTTGGAAACTCTGCTTTAAATAAATCCCATGGATTCGGTGGTACTCTTATCCACCTCCAGCAATGTTTGCTGTACTGCCAGGAGGCTGGTGCAAGTTGAAACCCAACAGCCTATTCCTCAGCTTTGATTTGAAGTCGAGGGGATCCTTGGGATTTCCCAGAGATTTTCCTTTATCCTAATCCTACATTCAATGACCGATGTGCCAGGGGATTTTTTAAAAGCAGATTTTCCAACTGCACAAATGCCTTGTCAGACTCTACAGCGCTATCCTAGAAAAGCCAAACATAAACCTCCAGGCTGAGTGGCTGCTTTCATGTCTGTTATGCTGCAATCAATCAGGCTTGCGGACTTTCTGTACTAATGAAAGTGAAAAAGAGGTAACTGCAACTAAAAAGAAGTTGTTCTAATATAGTGTGGGTACTCTATCTATCTATCTGGGTGGCTCACAAAATTAAATAAACATAACATAAATCAAAACAAATTACCATACTTGCTGGTGTATAAGACAAACTCCCCCCCCCCCCCTAAAATATACTGGAAAAATTGAGTGCATCTTGTACTGTATATAGTGGCTGATAGTAGACTATTTTGGTAATAATGGGGTGCGTCTTATACTTCAATTAGTCTTATCTGCCGGCAAATATGGTACATAAAACAATCAAATACCAACTAACTAAAATTAGATAACAAGAATAAAAGACCTATTTAAATGAAGTAAAACAACAAGTATTATCAGTGTGCCGTAAACCAGTGGGCCAAAATTCCAGACAAATATTCCAAAAGCAGAGCTCGCTGAGTCCACCCTTTACATGAATCTCAGTTTCATTCCTTTAGGTCAAGTTGCCCCATCTGTGGTTGGTGCCAGGTTTTTCAAACTGTACCTAACCAATTACTTCCCTTCAGGGAGGGACTTAATGTCTACCCACCCCAAGTCATTTCTGCCAGCACTCCTTCTGGCATTTATTCTCCTAGTGTCTACACTGGATCAGGGAAGGGCTCTGGTGCCTCAACAGCAGTGATTCTCAACCTGCCGCCCATGGGCCGGATGCAGCTTGTGGTACCATTTCATGTGGCCCCCACCGCCTCCACCACACCAGGAGGTGCCATTTGGTGGAGGATGGGCAAAATGGCAGTCCGGCCCCCAAAGCTGTCTGAGGGAGTGTGACAACAATATTTCTCTAAGTTCCTCCAGACCCGAGTAGATGCCAAGCTCCCTCAAGTATGAGAATCTTTCTCTGCTGTTCCCTGTAGCTTAGCTTTGGGGCCACAACACTCCCTAAAAGTGTAGAAATCACCTCTGGCATGTCTTTCACCACTCTTCTATCTGATATATGATTTCTGACCAAAATGAGGTCAATAGCATGCAGCAAACCATTTCAGTTTTCATAATATTTGCTGGGACAATTTATCCCTCAAACAATATGCAAATATCAAGACAAAAATAACAACTCATGACTCTTTTGTGTCTCTTTAGATTTTTTTTTCTTTCCTTCTCATCAGCTGTCAAATATCATCAATAGCTTATTTCTTCTGCATGGTTAACTAACTTCTGATTGTCTTCTCCAGTCTACCAGTCCCTAGTATCTTGTCTACAGCCTGAAGGTTTGGGCAATTGGTGATTTGCAGCAGGTGGCAAGATCAATATTTGAACACCTCTTCCTAATATAAAAGCAGATGTTACTCAGGACCTCCTCAAATGTGAGGAGGTCCTGAGCAACAGTGGCCTCTTACCCTGATGTACCTTGTGGTGCTTCTGGACTGGGCTCCCCCCCCCCTTTGTTACTAGGCAAGTTAGCCTTTAACAAACCAAAGTCTCAATCAAGATTGCAATTGTCCACCATCTTAGTGACTCCGGAATGTTTCTGAGCCATTACACATAAGATTCAAAGACATTCTAGGAAAATGCACATGGTTGGGAGTCTTATCTAACTCACTGAGCTATCCAGACAGCTTTGAACTCTATATGGAAAAATATTTATTTGCCAGGTGTTTAGAACTTATTGTTCTTATTCTACTGAACTCTTTACTGAAACTTTAGGATTTTTTCTGGAAGATATGGGTTGGAATCCTGATTGGCACTGGTGGGCCAACACCCCACCCACCCACACCCACCCTGTACATGTTTTCTCCCTTAGAAACACTGGATTTACACCCATCTCTCCTACAAGCAACTTGGAAGTCAATTCACTCATGCTATGGTAATTGTTTGAGTAGCTCAACCAAAGAGGAATCTTTCTCATTCCTTAAGAAAAAGTATAAGTCCCAGCACAATTTAATTCAGGTTGGCATTTGTTGTGCACTTTTAGATGTCCACAGGTCAGCCAACCAGCAGCACAAGGAACTAAATATCTTCTTTACTGCAAAATTCACAGAGGATACATCAATATATAAACCATGCTTCATTTACAAACTGATGGGTCTATCAGAGGCTTATGCATATAGGATTTTATGGTTCATCACATTTTTATGGTACTGCTAAGTTTTTCATAACAACAATAAGCTTTTCATGCAACACAATGTTTCTTTATAGAAATAAATAGGTTTTTTCTGGATGTGTGTAACTTATATGTATTTATTTAAATACTGTATATGTATTTAAATTAGAGACTGACAAATGGTTGGGACGATAACAATTTTGTATGCAATTAACACTGGGGATCAATGGATAGGGTTCCTTTAAGACCCTGAGCGATTCTCCCTTTCTACTAATCTATTACCAAATCATTAAGGAATTACCAAATTCCCTCCTCGAAATAGACTAACCCCAGACACAGACTGTAGTTTTCAGCGCCCTTAATAGAATCTTTTTAAAGGAAAATGCAATTGCTGTAATGCTCAACATTGCAATTACACTTATATACTGACCACAGAGCTTCATAGGTAATTAGCATTCCCCCCCCCCTCAAAAAAGTTGGCTACTCATTTTACCAGTCTCAGAAGAATTGAAGGCCAATTCAACCTTAAATAGTCTTCTCAGTGGTGGTGCCCACACTATGGAATGCTATACCGATGGAGTTACACCAGGCCCCATATTGGATGTTTTCAAGAAACCTCTTAAAACTGTACTCTTTAAAGAGGGTTTTAAGAACATTCTCTCTCTAGCCAATAAGTGTATAATAATTGGACTATGCCACCACTAGATTCCACCCATTGTTACTGTATGCATATTTGTGGTTTTAACTACAGTTGTACCTCACTTAAAGAGCATAATGTGTTCCACAGGATTGCTCTTTAAGCGAGTTTGCTCTTTAAGCAAAATACCATTGTAAGTGACCAATTGTGACTTCTGGTGGGGTGGGGGATTGCGAACCCCGATTTATTTGTTAAGTGAGCTTTTGCTTGGTTTTATTTGTTAAGTGAAGTGAACATTCAGAGAAAATTCTGCTCTTTAGATGAGTTAACTCTTTAAGCAAGGCCCTCTTTATGCGAGGTTTGACTGTATTGTAAACTGCCCAGAGTGGGAAAATATCCCAGATGGGCGATATAGAAATCTAATAAACAAACAAACAAACAAACAAACCTTGAATCAGTTGGGATGAAACTCAGATTATGAGCAGAGTTTGGCTGCAATACTGCCCTTTAAACACAGTACTACAGGGAATCATATGACATAAGTAAGAAAAATGTTTTTGTATTAAATAGATAAAAACATTCCCATCCCTTAGTGTTGGTTATGCCTTATACCGCATGCCTCCAGATAAATGATAGTTCAAAGTACTGGGTATTAACATTCTCACTCTAAGTTTATGAGTTATTTTATTTATGTATTTATTTATTTATTTATTTATTACTACATTTTAAGTTTTATGATGTCATATGGACAGGATTTGGCCATTTTTTCTATGCAAGCAGTGGGAACAGTTGGAGAGAAAGAAGAAAATCAGTTTTTTCCCCGTGATGCTCTTGCTGCCTCTGCTTACCGTTTCACAAGTTAGTAGATATGTATAATTTAGATAATCTGTTGTGTCACTGTGTGATGCTTATAAACAAGAAGAAATAGATTTATTTATTTTATATATTTATTTTTTACATTTATATACTGCCCATCTGAGTAATTTCCCACTCTGTGCAGCGTAGGTAAAGGTCTCCCTTGTTCAAATGCCAGTCGTGTCTGACTCAAGGGGTGGTGCTCATCTCTTTTTACAGCCAAAAAGCCAGTGCTGTTGACATCTGCAGATGTTTCCATGGTCATGTGGCAGGCATGACTAGATACAAGAGTGAATGGAACACTGTTACCTTTTCTGCCAAAGTGGTACCTATTTATCTACTTGGAATTTTTTGCTTTCAAACTGCTAAGTTGGCAAGAAGTGGGACAGACAAAGGTAACTCACTCCATCGTGCAGCACTCGGGTCTCAAACTGCTGTCCTTCTGGTTGTCAAGCTCAGCGTCTTAACTAGTAAGCCACCATGTCCACTGGGTGATATACATCAGTATAAATTTTGCCGCACCTCCCCAACGGCTGGGGAAGAAGAAGCCAAGGCAGGTTGAGGACTTCGCCACCCCTCTCCCTGAGCCCCCATCAACATATTGTATTGTAATGTAATGTATTGTTTGTAAGCTATTCTAGAAACAAATAGATGGAGATGGCTAGGTTGAAGTGACCTTTATTTTGCAAGTCTGTGCATAACATTGATTATATCCTGTGCTGCTTATTCAACTGGATAAACTTTATATCTTTGCTCTGTTCCAGCATCTGAGGAAACTGATTACAATTTAGCAAAGCTTACAAAATTGCTGGGTGAAACATCAACAATTTTATATACGCAGATGATACCACCCTAATGGCAGAAAGTGAGGAAGACCTAAAGAAGCTGCTGCTTAGGTTGAAAGAAGAGAGTGCAAAAGCTGGCTTAAGACTCAACATCAAGAAAACCAAGATAATGGAAACAGGCCCTATCAGTCCCTGGAAAATAGATGGGGAAGATGTAGAAGCAGTGACAGATTTTACTTTCTTAGGATCCAAGATCTTTGCAGATGGATATTGCAGCCATGAAATAAAAGAGTGACTGATTCTTGGAAGACAAGCTATGAGAAACTTGGGGAACATAGTTAAAAATAGAGACATCACCTTGAAAACAAAAATTCACATAGTCAAAGCAATGGTATTCCCGGTGGCAATGTATGGTTGTGAGAGCTGGACCATAAGGAAAGCTGAGCGCAGAAGAATAGACGCCTTTGAAATGTGGTGTTGGAGGAGAGTTTTGAGAGTCCCCTGGACAGCTAGGAGAACAAATAGGTCAATCTTAGAAGAAATCAACCCTAACTGCTTATTAGAAGGTCAAATAGTATAGATGAAGCTAAAGTACTTTGGACATCACATGAGAAGATTCACTTGAGAAAGACTTGATGCTGGGAAAGGTGGAGGGCAAAAGAAGAAGGGGGCGGCCAAAAATGAGATGGCTAGATTGCATTGTAGACACAATGGGCACAGAGATGGGCGGATTGAGGAGGATGGTGGAGGACGGGGTGCCTGGAGGGCAATGGTCCATGGGGTCACAAAGGGTCGGAATCGACTGTGCGACTGAAGCACAAACATCGGGATAAAAGGGCCATGATACTTCTGCTTTGATTTTGTTACACCTTTAATTTTTATTTTCCATCTTTTTTTTTCTTCTTTTGGGAATTTAATGTATAGTTCTGCTTTACATGACATAAAAGCTGCCCCCCCATAATAATAATAATAATAATAATAATAATAATAATAATAATAATAATAATAATAATAATAATAATAATAATAATAATAATAATAATAATAATAATAATAATCCTATGCTTCTTTCTGAGTGAGGCAGTCTTTACCTTACAACTATTCTAACATAACTCCCCTCCATGCTGCAAATCTCCACAGCTCTGTCTGTGTATTTAGATTCAATCGCTTTTCCTACTTAAGAACAGTCAAGGAACATCTTTTAGGAAAGCAAATAACAAGATGATTATTAAGCAATGATAGCCTAATTTACAGGGGTTCCCCTGTCACACACATTTACTTCTTAATGACATTTATCCTGACAACAGCAATAACTTAGAAACATTGGCTGCATTTTTACTGAATAAAGGAAACAAAACGTCTGCTACTTTTGAAGAAAGAGCAATCGTAAGTATTGCTAAATTATTACTCTGAAAATGCTGACAGGTCTAATGTGGTTTTCAGGTAAAGCAATGGGAGTTCTGAGTTAATTAGCATCTTTCTGAATCCTGACAAATAATGGCTAATGGGCAAATACATGTTGTCAAGTTTCTCGTGAATTAGTTTCCCTTTCAACTTGTTAGTCCCCTTAAAATTTACCTTTTAACTAGTTCAGAGTGAAGGGTTTTTTTTTTATCAATTTTTAACTAGTTAAATTCTCCATTGACTTTTTCCATGACTGAAAACTAACAACATGGCTGCTGTTCAGGCAGGCAGGCAGGCAGGCAGACAGACAGTCAATCAATCAATCAATCAATCAATCAATCAATCAATCAATCAATCAGTCAATCAATTTATTACAGTCAAAGACCAGCATGGCTGCTGTTTTAGAACACTTGTACACTGTCTTTAACTGGGGCAGCCAGATGCACTAAAGAACAAGGTTCCTGTATCTTTAATCACTGATGGAAACAGCCAATGCAATTTTCAAAGCAAGCCACACCTCCTGAAGTGCTTTATGGCAAGAACAAACATTCATTAGGGTATGCAACAGCAAAATCAAATTAGAAGATGGAGAAAGGAGCTCTCTGGACAAGGAATAACAGCCATCGGCTTCTGAGGGCAGTCGGAGACCACCACCCAGCTGACCCAGGCCCCTCCCTCCCGGGGCCAGGGAGAAGAAAAGCTCGTAATAGGATAGGAGCTGCTGCGGCCCCTGTGGAAAGCTGAAGACGTGTTATTTGCACTACGGGACTTTAAATGAACATTTATGAATATGGACATTTATGAATATTTTAGGATGTGGTAATTTATATTGTGATTTATTTGCTGTTATGTGATTTATTTGCTGTTATGATTTGCATCTTTGTTAGCTACCCTGAGTCGCATAGTCGAGTGGGTGGCATATAAATGTGAACATTTGTTGTTGTTGTTGTATAAGGCTGAGGAACCTGACCTCCCCTACGTCACTTGTAGGACCCTGAATCGGCTGGGTGTTGGAGTTTTTAAGTTTAAGCCCAACATGCTCAGGTGGGGCCTGCTGGCAGACAACAACACATGGTGTGAATGTGGAGAGGTACAGAACCCAGCTCATCTGCTACCAGAAACAAGTACCAATGAGTATTTAAGTTTAGCCAACAACAAATGGAAGAAGGTGACTTCATTTGGACTATTTAAAGTTTGATTGGGACATAAAAGAAGAAGAACCTCCTGAGATTTCCTCTTCAGCTCAACTATAAATGGTACATAAACCCTCTCCTCTTTTTCTTCTGGTCGCCCTATTTTTACCCATTTACAGGAAGGTGAAATGGGGAAAAAATATGGAATCCAATTGGTTTTTGAATGAGATATGCATCACCCACCAGAGGTAATTGCAGCTGATTGCTGAAGGGGCTGGGTTGTGCAGTTATGCTCACGGCAAGGCCCAACTAAGCCTAGATGTTCCTTGTCAACTTGTCCATCAAAGTGTGAAATCCTAGACAAATTTTACACTAATACCTGTAGGATTCTGACCAGAGTTGGCTGAATGTATAAAATGGAGCTGTGTTCCTTTTAACCACCCTTATGGTTGAATTTGTCTCGCTGCTACTGCTGGTCCTCCTCTAGAAATGTCAAGGATGACAGCAAAACCACCAAAGAGTTAAACCGGTAACCATTTATACCACTGACGATACCATAACATTTTTCTTTCCCAGACTGAACAATTGAGACTTTCTTTACTCATTGCTTGGAGGCGCATCATGAGTTTTGCGGATGACAGCATGAAACTAGCAGCTCTTTTTCAACAGCTTCACGCTTTAATAAACAAAGAGGAGATACATCCTTCTTTCTGTCTCTTACAAGTACTTTTCAAAGCATGCCATCCTTATTACCATTGTGTATCCTGCATTTTTGTTTTATGAGCTTGGGTGTATTTTTAAATCTAAAAAGAATACAGTAGTGCCTTTCATGTGTCAGACCAAACAACAGGGATGAGCTGAGATGTGATTATACATGTTGTCCTTTATCAGACAGCACAGCTTGGGCACAAATATGACAAATGTACAACTGCACTTGACTGTACGCAGAAAGGCCATGATCTGTCAGCTTGTATACAGAGTGAATACAATGTTCAAAACTAAGGCAAACATATTTAGAGCATCAGATGCAACCCAATTTAAAGTATAGACTCAAGTCTATCTGCCACCTTTCATATTTTCCCCTTTATTTTGCCTTTTTGCAAGTGCAGGCAATACATATAAACACATACCGTATTTGCCAGCTTATAAGACGCATTGGAATATAAGACACATTTTCCCAGTGTATTTTAAGGGGAAAGCGCATTTATATGCCAGTAAACAGTGGTGGGCATCAGCAGGTTCGCACCAGTTCACCAGAACCGGTAGCAGAAATTCCGGCTGGCTCCGCCCATCCAAGTTTTGAAATAAAGTAGTCCTAATTCAGGTCCAACACAGGGCTTTCCCCCTGGCCACACCCACCATACCATGCCTACAGTGTGGTAGTAATTTTTTTTTTTTGAGCCCATCACTGCCGGTAAATATGGTAGACACATATAAGACACACTCTGTTTTCTCAGTGCATTTTAAGGGGGGAGTGCGTCTTATATGCCAGCAAATATGGTATATACACCAGGTTATACTACAATGCTTTGGGGTTGGGCTTCACTTCTAAGTATATTCAAATTTTGTAATAATGATTTTTCTTTCACTCACTGAAGAATGATATCTTTTCATCTGAAAACAAACCCTTCAATGAACTATCAACACTATGAGATTTTTCTCTCCTGAACAATTGTGAAAGGATCAGGGTTTCACAACCACCACCAATAGGAGCATTAACAAAAAAAATGAGCTTTGCATGTTTTAAAAAACATGAATTTATATATATAACAGAAGATGTTGTTTACTACCAAACACAAGGCTTCCTACCGAGCTAGGTGTTTGTGAAAATAAATATTCTTTCCCCAAAAATTACATTTATGATTAAAAAATAATAATAATCCTAAAATACAAAAAAAAAAGGCATCAACTCTGGTGCTCTGGTAAACAAACAAAGATTTGTCTTCTTGAGAAGTTCATGCACTATTTTCTCTGCCTATCTTATATTTGCCTGCCCTCTAGAGACAAGCTTGATTCACAGTCCTATCTGTGAAGAGGTTCTGTTTTTTTCCTTTTGTATTTGTGTATGTGTGTGTGAATGTTCATTGCGTAGTGTAAAACAACAAAAAACCAGGGGAATAAAATTCCCAAACATTGCAAAACCATCCAATACTAAATGGACAAACCAGTTCTTTCCACATTCTTGGAGATTATGCTCTGAAATGAACTGTTCATCTGCTTTTGGAAAATGACAAACAACATCAAAAAGGAAGAATTTGATAACATGAAATGCAGATCCAAATTTAGGATTTGAGATGGAATTATTTATGCAAGCAAAACTCCATTACAATTGCCTTCAGTGGGTTTTTTTTTTCAATAAACAGGAAGGATATGAACATCACTGACTGTGGAGTGCAATCAACTAGAAAGAGAAGTAACACTGCTATTATTAGGTAGAGCTGCAGACAATTTATTTTCATTTAACTCTGAAATAAACAAGGAAGGTTTTGTACAGGCTTTGGTTTAGCAAATAATACACCACAGGACACTCTGAAAACAATGTTGAATTTTACCATACATGAGTAGAGCTTTTCTCACTATTTACCATTAGGTTCTACTTGATTGTAGAACCAGACTTGAAACAAAAGTCAGCACTAATATAATTTTCACTGCTCACAATTAATCTTGGTTCTTGTTGTTTTGTTACGAGTTGTTAAGTTGCTTCTGACTTCCAGTCATGCTATGAATTAGTGACTTCTAAAAGGTATCATCATTGGCAACCCTGGTCAGATCTTGAAGAACTGGAAGCTATGGTTTTCTTTATGGAATCACTCCATCTTATGTCTGGTCAACTTATTTCAAACTGTCTTCTGCTTTTCCTAAAGGGCGGTGAGACTCACGGTGGGACCAAGACCTCCCCGCCGCCAACGCACCTGTGTCGGGGCCAGCCCTTCCCAGCCCAGGAAGGGATAAAGGGCAGTGAGACTCACGGTGAGACCAAGACCTCCCCGCCGCCAACGCACCTGTGTCGGGGCCAGCCCTTCCCAGCCCGGGAAGGGATAAAGGGCGGTGAGACTCACGGTGGGACCAAGACCTCCCTGCCGCCAACGCACCTGTGTCGGGGCCAGCCCTTCCCAGCCCAGGAAGGGATAAAGGGCGGTGAGACTCACGGTGAGACCAAGACCTCCCCGCCGCCAACGCACCTGTGTCGGGGCCAGCCCTTCCCAGCCCGGGAAGGGATAAAGGGCGGTGAGACTCACGGTGGGACCAAGACCTCCCCGCCGCCAACGCACCTGTGTCGGGGCCAGCCCTTCCCAGCCCGGGAAGGGATAAAGGCGGCTTGAATCACCTATACTGTGTGGAATGGCCATGGCTATAACATCCCCGCCACAGCCACCATGTCCACCAACAGACTCTCTCCAGCCAGTCGGGCTGGGGAATGGGAGGCAGTTGCGTGGGCTGGCTGCCTGGCCAAAGATTGCCACTGCTGTCACCACAGCTGTTCCACGGCCAGCCCCCTCCCTGCTGGGAAGAGATAAGGACTCTCTTGACTCTCCTTACTGTACTGTATTTTCTGTGCTAGTGTATTGTATATTTTTGCTATTTTGTATTGTATAACTGTGCTAGTATGTGGTAATAGTTCTTCTCAGCAGGCGGGAGTTGATTTTTTATATGCATTTTCATTTTTATGTTAGATTTACTGACTGTATATGCTTATGTTGTATTTATTTGATATTGTAATATATGATGCCCGTGTTATGTTAGCCGCTCTGAGTTGCTTCGGCAAGTAGAGCGGCATATAAGTCTAAATATAATAATAATAATAATAATAATAATAATAATAATAATAATAATAATAATAATAATAATAATAATAATAATAATAATAATAATAATAATAATAATAATAATAATAATAATAATAATAACTGTTTCCAGTGGTTCTTCTCTTCCTGCAATAAAGTCTACTGTGGTTGGAAGCAGAAGCTGGTCCTTAATGGGAAACATTGGCCTACAGTGAAGTATCCATGTTCGTTCTTTTAACATGAAATTATTGTTTTCTTCCTTCCATTATAACTAGAGCAGCCATCTTTTCCAGAAAATATCCTGTTAGAAGAACTGGCCAATCCTAAATAATTTAAAGAGAAAATAATCAGATGGAGGGAGAACAGAGGCATTGACTTTGCTCAAATTACAGCTCCTGGCAATGTTTCATGTGGCCCCCGTCCCACTGCCCCCCAGAAGCTGAAGCAGATACATTTATGACAGCTGTAAATACACCCACGGCTGTTGTAAACTTGTTTACGACAGCCGCAGCTGTGTTTTACAGCAGTGGTTATGGTGGCGGGAACCACCAGTCCAGCCTGCTCAGCTGTCTGAGGGGGTGTGGTCCGGCCTGTGGCTTTAAAAGATTGAGAATGCCTGCTCTAAAGTAAGCCACAGGTTTGAGTTTACAGTAACTAAGCAAGGCTGTTGAGGTCAAAACATTTTGGAGATCACTCATTCATAGGATCACTATAGGTTGGAGGCAAGTTGATAGAACATAGCATCAACAAGATCTGGAGATGAATTTGGAGGGTCCATCTCAGAAAAAACAGCTCAAAGAAATATGATGGGAAACCTTCACCCAAATGAATTTGGAGAAGGGTTCTGGAGATTCCTTGGCCAAATAAAATGCTTCAGCTATTATGTACTTTTAACTGATGGCAGTCTTAGTCCTCTGTTCTATAAATTCAGTGGTACTGCTTTGAATATAAGCAGTGGCAGCAAGAACAGGCCCTGGCTTACTTAGATTGTGTTAATTATAATCAGTGTTTTACTTTCCACAATCTTTGACTGTTAAGTTGGCAAAGTGCTGTGGAGATGCCTTTGGGGATACAAAGCACTATAGGAATGCAAGCTATTATTATTAAATAAAAATCACCTGGAGTTTAAATTATACAATAGCCACCTGATTACACTTCGCACTCCAGCTGTAATAAAAAAATAATTGCATGCAATATAAATTAAAGATGTGTTTACCCAAGTTCAACAAAGTTCAGGTGCTTCGGAATAATCACAGAGGTGTCGGAAGAGACTTTTGATACCTTCATCAGTTAGACTGGCTTAATATAAATATCATCAGTTAGACTGGCTTAACATAAAAAGAATTGGAGTGGAAGCAGGCAGGAGGGCAGAGGCCAGCAACTGTCAAACGGAACTGAGGTGCAGGAAATGCACCAAATGTGTTACTAATGCCATATGGAGAGTAATAGCAATGAGTCTGGATAGGTAGATTGGCTGGTTATGTAGCCAGAGATTGGGAGTTTGAGTCCTACTGTGCCTCCCAAAAGAAGACCCAGCCAGTGTAGCACAAGCAAGCTGCACAGAAGAAAGGAATGGTAAAACATTTCTGAATTTTCTGTAACAAGAGGACTGTGGAAAGGGCCATTATAAATCAGAATTGACTCAATGGGACATGATTATTATTAACAATGTCTCTATCAGCAGTGTTGTCATAAATAAAAATGAACAGTGGGGATCCAGAGCTGCTCTATCGACTCTTGTTTTAACATTTGTAGATCACTCAAGCTAAGCAAAGCTCAGCATTGAGAAACAAGGATAAACAAAGCGGACCTGCAGAACCTGCCAAATTTTGGATTACTTTGTATTTGCAAGAAGTGATATTTATGAATTTGGATACAGATTGAGTTTCAGCACTTCCTGCTGAATGAACTCATCCAAGCATCACTGTCCAGAACACTTCTCTGAACCCTACAACACCCTTTTTTCCTCACAAATCCATAGATAGATAGATAGATAGATAGATAGATAGATAGATAGATCTCAAACAGTAACTATGACTGTCCAACAATCCAGTTTCTCGCAACAACTGGATGAAGTTCTTCAGGATGAAATAAACCGAATGGCCACTTAGTGGCCACTTTTCAAGATTCCCATCCAACACCAATTACTAAACACACACACCCAAAACTTATCAGAGTATTAATGCAGAAACAGGATGAGATAGGTGTATACACATGTACATGAGACAGTGACATGGAATGGAAATCTAGAGAGTTCCAAATCCCTAAAAGCCACTGTGGAGGAGTGAATAAGGCAGTGATGGTGAACCTTTTAGAGACTTATCAGAAAACAAAACTAAACAAAATAAAATAAAAAACACTGTAGCACTTTAAAGACTAACTGCTATATTTTTATTGTTAGCTTTCGTGGATCAAGTCCACTTCATCAGACAAGGAGTGAAACGTACAGGCATGTTCTTTATATACCAAATTCAGGGGCTCAAAGGGAGAAGGGATGTGGGCAATGTGGGCAAGACGACAGACAAGCAAGCACAAGATTGCAGCTTCACACAGCCATTAGCAACAATAGATTATTCAGATAAACTCTAAATGACTCCCTTTCAATCTCAAAGTTGCTGAGAAAGCCCATTATGGTCTCTGAGCAACTTGTTACCTGCATGTGGGGGGGGGGGGACAAACACCTTTACCTGGTTTCTTTCTGTTTTACTAACGAGAATTGGCAGGAAAGTTGTATATAAAATCATATAGCAATCTGGTATCAAATTTGATAACGTCCCAGAAACCCTTCACTAATATTTAGCCCCTGTGATGGGTATCTAACAGATGGATGTACACTAGTACCCCGGATAACGTTGAGACTTGGTTCCACAAGTCTCGTCGTTATCCGGTTTTTAACGTTGTGTGATGCATTGATCACACAACATTAAAAAAAAGCCCTGTTTCCCTGGAGGCTGCAGCAAGCCAGAATGTCAGGATTTGAACCCTGACGTTTTGGCTTGCTGCACTAGCTGAGGACATCAGGAAAGCCCAGAAATAGCTTGGATTGGGTCTCCCCACCTCCCTGGACCCAGCAGGGGGGGGGGGTCAGAGACCCCAAAATTGGTAAAAAAAAAGTCCTTTTTTAAAACCAATTTTGGGGTCTCTGAGCCCCCCGCCGGGTGAAGCTGAGGACGTCGGGGAAGCCCAGAAACAGCTTGGATCGGGTCCCCTGCCTGCTCCAGAGAGATCAGAGGACCTGATCTACAGCTGCAGGGTGGCTGGGGAAGCTGACGGTGACTCCCTGTCGGCTTCCCTAGCCACCCGCCCTTGCCTCCGCAGCTGTGGGGTGGCTGGGGAAGCCAATGGGGGAGCCCCTCATCAGCTTTCCAGCCTCCCCACCCCTGCCTCTGTAGCTGCAGGGTGGCTGGGAAGCTGAACGGCTTTCCAGCCACCCTGCTGCTAAGAAGGACTGTATCGGATAATGCTAAAAATTGCATTATTTGATACAAGATTTTTCCGAAAATCTTGTAACGTTATGCGGTTTTAGCGCTATCCGGTACTAGCATTATCCAGGGTATTACTGTATTTGATTTCTGCTGTCTCCCTTTCAATCCTAGTTTTGTAATTTCTCTGTTCCAGAATTGCAACTTTCAGGTCTTGGATAGAGTGTCCAGTTAGATTGAAGTGGTTTGAGACAGGTTTTGCCGTGTTGCCATTCCGGATATCTGATTTGTGTCCATTAATTCTTTTGAGTAAAGATTGTCCTGTTTGTACTACATAAAGCATGGATGGATATTTTTGGCAAGAGATGGCATAAATCACATTGGCAGAAGCACAAGTAAAACTGCCTTTAATATTGTGTGTGGTGTCATTGGGTCCAGTAATACTGTTTCCAGAGTGAATGTGGGGGCATAGTTGACATCTGGATTTGCGGCAGGGTCTAGTTCCCATATCTGCTCCACTTCTGTGTTGTCTGTTGTGTGTCAATAGTTGTTTGAGATTGGGGGGGGGGTTGTCTATAAGCGAGTAGGGGTCTATCACCAAGGGCTTTGGAAAGTGAAGCACTCTTGTCCAAGATGGGTTGGAGATCCCTCATTATGCGTGTGAGGGGTTTAAGTTGAGGGCTGAAGGTGACAACCAGAGGTGTGTGATTGCTTTCCCTTCTGGGAAAGAGACTGAATGCCCAAAGAGGACAAGGTGGCACTCAGGCAGGCACCACATGTGCCCCCACACCCATGTGATGTTGCTGGTGTGCCTCCTGTGAAGTCATGTGGGTGTGCCCCCCATGGGTGCTCCCCCCTTGTGGGTGCCCCCCTAAGATGCACCTGACACCTAGGAGGGGGTTGGTGGGTGAGTGAGTGTGTCTTGTTGCTTTATCATGTCCCTGGTGCTGCTTCCCAGGTGGGATTTCAGCCTCCCATCTCACCTCTTTTTGCAGAGGAAGAAATGTGGTGGGGAAGTGATGGGGGGGGGGCTCCCCCTTGACAGCATGTGTGCCAACAGAGAGGCTTCTGTGTGCCACTTCTGACATGCATGCCATAGGTTCACCACCACTGGAAAAGAGTATCAAACTATGATACAGGGGACCTGGGTTCAAATCTTTGCTCAGCTGCAGAAATGCACTGTGGGTGGCAACGCTTAGCTGCTCCTGGAAAACCCAGTATACAGTGGTACCTCGGTTTTTGAATTTAATGCATTCTCTGGGACATTTCATATTGTGAAAAATTTATCAACTGAAACACAGTTTCCCATAGGAATGCATTGAAAACCTTTTTCTTACCTCTGGAATGGATTAATTGGTTTTCAATGCATTCCAATGGGAAACCATGTTTCAGTTTATGAATTTTTCAGTTTACATATTCATAAAACAAGGCATTATTTTCAATAGATTTTCATTCATAAACCAAAAATTATGTTAACCAAGGCTTTCTTAAATTGAGGTACCACTGAACCTCATAATCTCTATTAGGTGGTAAATCAGAAGTAACTTAATGGCACACAGCAATAACAATTGCAAGCTGACTGATAAGTAAGCAAATTAATAAAAATGAGAAGAATATACTGTATTTGCCTGTTGTGTCATAGAAATATAGTTCCTCCATCCTAGCCCTCCAAACAATGAAATATCACCTCACAAAAAGCTACAATCAAATGTTAAGATAAGCATGGTTATAACTGTATTTTATTGTTTCTCTAACTGTCTTTCCTTAACATTTATGGCACCCTGTCCAGACATGTCAGAAGAAACAATTCATGTGTTTGTTCACTGCAGTATAAAATAATAGCCAGTGATCTGCAAACACTTGGTGAGGTCTGGAAAGCTGTCAAGTACACAGACTGCACAAGGGCAGCAAAGCAGTTTCTTGAAGTCAGATTCAGAAGCAACCACATATTACTAATCAGACAAGCAGCAAGACACTGAAAAGGAGTATTCCTACAGTTGGAACATGCCAGTGGAAGCACACTGGATAGTTCTCATCAGTCAAGCTATAACATCTACTGACACTCCTTTTAGCAGAGAGCAGCTCAAAGGCTAAGTCAGGAAGATGTCTTCAGCAGTGGATATGATCTGGGAGGAGGGGAAACGAGGAGGAATCCAGCACAGGCCTATGTAAGGATCACTATTAGTTCCATATTGTTGTTCCACTCGAAGGACACAGTGTGTCATAACAAATTACCATTAATTTGCACCAGCAGTACAGTTAGATTAAGACCGGCAAGCGATGATGACAAATAGAACTTGCAAGATCGCATAACAAGAGGGCAAGGCTGCTTTCCCGAAGCCGCTTCTCTCAATTAGTGGACAAGGCTTTTAATGCTTCCGTGCACAACCAAAGCAATTTTGATTACTCAGAGCTAAGCCTTCATTTAGAAGCTGAAATGCATCTTTCTCCCCTACTGCCTCTTCTCCCTTTTAAAATATAATTTCTATACAGATCCCTGACGGATGGGCATTTATAGAAGAATACATATCAGGTCTTCTACTCCACTGGTCTTCAACCAGTAGATCATGACCCACAAATGGGTCACAATGTGCCCTACATGACAACGGGTCACATTGTCATAACCATTGTTCTGAAAGAAGGGAAAAGATAAAGGGGGGAATGAAAGAAGAAAGAGGAGGAAAAATAGACAGGTGGAGAAGATATACTATACCTACATTGGTGCTGGGTAGGTGGGTTTAATTTGAGACTAGAGGTAGAAATTCAGTCTAGAACATTTTAATCTATGTGAACAAATCCTAGCCAACCTTTGAACAATGAAAAGTCCAATCGATAAACTTCTACAGTTTCCTTTGCCAGCTTTATTCTTTCATTCTTTTGGGGTTTCTAAAATTATTACAATGGTTTAGACAATAATCGTGTAAAATTCAGCACTCTGTTTGCCTCATCCAGCAGATGACAACAATGGCTACATATCCACTGCTTGTAATAAAATGTCACACTGTACAAATGGATAATTGGAGACCCTTGCAATCTGGTTTACTCCTTACTTGGCTGTTGGACAGCAGATTTGCACTTGCAATGTAAGCATAGCCAATTGGGGAGGTTTATCTTTTGTTGATCACCACACTGACTACAGCATTATTTGTTGACTTGATGATTCATCCTCATGTTGGAAGCATGTAAGCCTGTTTTCTGGCATGTAGGCCAGTAATACACCATAGGATGGAAGGACATCCCGCTACAGTAATGGAGTAGACCATACAGCCAGCAATTTAATGCCAAGTGTTGGGCAGCAGTAAATAACCTGACTCCCTAAAGGGGCCAACAGCTATGGGTGGATGAGCTCCTTTAGGTGGGGTGATGGTCCCCCTCAGCGGAGAAAATGCCACTAAAAATCATCAAAATGGGTGCAATGGAAAAATGAGCGGAGGAGGAACCACTTCACTATTCTGATTCCAATGATCACAGAGGTGGAAGAGGTCATGCCAGATGGACTGGCTGTGAAGGGGCATCTTGTTAATATCCTCAAGGCTCTGGCAGTCCATTGCAGTCCCAGTGTCAAATCCTCATTTCATACATGTCGCAGGAGATGGCTCCGTGATTATTTATTTATTATTATTTATTATTTATTTATTATTATTATTTCTTCTTATTTGCTATCCCGCCCCAATCGGGCAAGCCCGACTCTGGGCGGCTTACAATATTAATTAAAAATCACTAGGATACACATGTACAAAAAATACTTAAACTAATGTTTAAAACTCTAAAACAGATGTTTAAGACTTAAAACTAATACTTAAAACAGAGCAAGAGATAAAACTGAGGAGAAATAAAACCGGAAAGAGTGGCTGTCCGCTAGATCAGCCACCCTACATGGGATCCCGCACTCCTGGCTCCCCACACTTGCCCCGCCAGCCAGGTTTTTAAGCCTTTCCGAAAGGGCAGGAGCTCTGTCTGAAGGCGCAGCTCAATTGGGAGGAGGTTCCAAAGGGCGGGGGCTAACACGGAGAAGGCCCTCCTCCTAGTGCTAGAGAGGTGAGCCTCTCTAGCCGATGGAACAACAAGAGAGCCCCTCCGATCCGCCCTGGTGGGACGGGCAGACGTTCTTAGGGTGACGCGGTCTCTTAGGTATCCTGGCCCACTACCATATAGGGCTTTAAAGGTAATAACCAGCACCTTGAATTGCACCCGGAGACATACTGGCAACCAGTGCAGCTCTCGGAGCAGCGGTGAGGCACGAGCATAATGCCCGCATCCCATCACTACCCGGGCCGCCGCATTCTGGACCAGCTGCAGTCTCCAAATGGTCACCAAGGGCAGCCCCATGTAGAGCGCATTGCAGTAATCAATTCTGGAGGTGACCAAAGCATGTGTGACCATGAGCAAGGCGGCCCGGTCTAGGAGCAGGCGTAACTGGTATATTACACGGAGTTGTGCAAAAGCCCTCCTAGCCACGACTGCCACCTGCCCTTTGAACAGTAGTCGTGAGTCCAGAAGGACCCCTAGATTACGCACCGTTTGGGGCAGAACTGCCCCATTCAGTGCCAAAGCTGGTAGCTCCCGTGATAACACAGGGCCCCTTACCCATAGCCACTCAGTCTTGCCGGGATTCAGTTGTAGCCCGTTTTCCCCCATCCAGACCTTAACAGCCTCCAGGCACCTGGAAAGGACTTCCACTGCACCACTTGGGTCCCCACGGGCCGAGATGTACAATTGGGTATCATCTGCATATTGATGATACCTCACCCCGTGGAAACGGATGATCTCACCCAGTGGCTTCATGTAGATGTTAAAAAGGAGAGGAGAGAGTACCGAGCCCGGAGGCACCCCATATTGAAGGGGCCTAGGACTGGACTTCTCACTCTCCAGCCACACCGACTGGGTCCTGCCCCTTAGAAATGAGGAGAACCAGGACAACACAGTGCCCTGGACCCCCAATCCTTGGAGCCGTCCCAGAAAGATACCGTGATCGACAGTATCGAAGGCCGCTGAGAGATCAAGAAGAGCCAGGACAGACGGATGACCTCCATCCCGCTCTCTCCAGAGATCATCCACCAATGTGATTAGTGCAGTTTCTGTCCCATGTACGGGCCTGAATCCTGACTGAAAGAGGTCCAGATAATCCGCTTCATCCAGGACTTCCTGTAACTGCTGCGCCACTGCTTTTTCCAAGACCTTACCCATAAAGGGTAGGTTGGACACTGGACGATAGTTGGTAAGTGCCGTAGGGTCGAGGGATGGCTTTTTCAGGAGGGGACGCACCAAAGCATGTTTAAAAGGTGCTGGGAAATGCATAGTATGTGGGTCACTTCATACTATGTGGGTCACATAGTATGTGGGTCACTTCATGACAAGCTGGGATCCATCTTAAACAAATTCATGCCAATGGCATTTTTCTTGTCATTGTGAAAATGATTTCCAGGAAAAAAAAATGTATACTCAGATACGAGTAGTCAATGATGATAACAATGATTTGCCCTCATGTTGGAAGCATGTACACCTGTTTTCTGGCATTTAGGCCAGTAATATACCACATAGGATGAGCTCCAGTTTCTCACACACCTGTCCATGTGTTCCTCCAGAAAACCCGACTCAGCAGCATAACTGGACTCCAGACAGACAACATTGGAAATAGAGATACAGTAATACATCGGATAACGTTAAGACTTGGTTCCACAAGTCTTAATGTTACGCGATTTTCAGCCTTATCCGATGCATGCGTCTCTTGCTGCCTTTGCAACCATTCTTCTCCATTTTCTGATCTCTTGCATCGGCGCTCGGCTGCCTCTGCCTGCCATGAGCCATAGCTCTGTGCTCTGCAATCGGCTGGTCAAACCTGGCTCAGTCGGAGCAAAGAGCAGCTAGGCTGACTCCACATGGGCGAGGCCGGCTTGATCGTGCACGCTACCCTTGCCTGGGCCAGCCATGAGTTCCAGTGCAAAGGGCTGCCTGGGGAACCTGGTGGGAGCACCAGCTGTGGTGGCTTGAAGGTAAGCAGGGCCAGGGCTGGGCTGGATTCTCTTGGCAGTACGGCACCCCATTGCTGGGTGGGGGGGAGGGAAGTGGCAGGGAGAGGAGCTTTGGCCTCCTTTACTTCTTTATTACGATGCATCGGATAATGCTAGAAAGAACGTTCTCCGGTGCAAATCTTCCCCCCAAATTTGTCGTTGTTATGCGGTTTTAGCGTTATCCGGTGCAATCGGATAACTGTACTGTATTACTGTACTAGAAACCAATCCAAGTGCCATCATAATGACCAGAGCTGAAGCACAGCTTTCAAACTAGGATCCCTCACTCCAAAAGCCATATCCTCAGAGCTTGAACAATTTCCCCAAAGTACCAATTTTTTTCATTCCAGAGATCTGTATCGCCATGGTATTCCAGGCTATATTCATGCAACTGTCTAAAGAAATAGTTCTGTTCAGCTCTAAGACAGGGGATTGTCCCTTTAAGAGCTTCTAGTTCAAAACAATATGGAGGAACCCAAGAGGAGTGATCTAATCCTGGAAGCATACAAGTCTTCAGTCCTCCTTAAAACTTTGACAGAACAATTAATTCACTTTGTGTTTATATTTGCACTGAGCCTTCCTAAATGGTGAACCTTTGGTCAGTGTCCAAAAGTTTCAAGAACTTTCTTTACCAAGCATGTCTTTGATGGGCTCTTTCAACTTTCTAACCTTTTTCTACATAGCATGGGCGCAGTTGCTAATTGCTATGAGAGGAAGGTGGTTTCATTGGGCTGTGTGTGCCCAGTTCACTGGCTAAGGAAAACAAAAGGTAGGTACAGAAGCACACTTTCTAGAACATACAATCCAGCTGAAGCTAGTTAATAAAGAACAGCTGGATGGAGCTAGCCTGAGAAAGATAACAACAAACAAAGGAAAGTGAAGGTGGGGTGGTTGTAGATACTGGCTAATGAAGGACAGGAGAATGCTTAAGGAACTGGGGAAATATTGTTCCCTGACACAGAGGAAGCCAAGAAAGTCAAATTGCTGGGCACTCCATCTTATCCTCTCAGCCCATCTGTATAGAAGCTGGGAATCTAAACTCTTCCTTCTGCTGCAATGACTCTAGTCTCTACACAACTATGACACAAGAAAAGTATGTAAGAAGGAGCATGTCTGGGGAAGGGTTAGGCTAGGAGGGGGTCACACAGTCTGCCTCCTGCTTCTCATATATATGAACCCATCTTGCAAGAGTATGACCTAATTTGAAGCTTGCTCCCCCCACAACCTGTCTCCTGAGATTTGGACTTAGGAGTACTCCAGTGATGATTACTAGGTTCCCAAACAGGCAAATGAGGAATGAGTTATTATAACTCAGCCCCCTAGATTTGGGGAGAAAGGACTGGGATGGGGAGTTGTTTCAAGCATGAGAAGTGACTCGAGTCTCACAGGTTTGTCATGGGGAACCTGGCTCAACTGGTGCCCTGGGAGAGCGAGATACAGGGGATGCAATTGCATTCCTGTAGTCATTATTAATTCAATATACAGCTTTGGAAAAGTGACTTTCAGGTACAATGATTGGAATACCTCAGAAGTCACAGCTCTTAACAGAGTAAAGCTTAGGCAGATTCACTTCTCCATGCAAAACTCCCAATCAACCCAGAAATAATGTTGGTAATGGAAAGTCAGTGGGCAGACTTGATCCAAAGGGCGATGATAGCCTCAACAGCAGTAATCATAAAATGAGCTATCATGATGTTTAAATGATGTTTGGAGCCCACTTGTGATCTAGATTAGGAATGTGTATTGTGCAGGCTGGTAGGATGTGATCTCATGGGGAAATGGAGCACAACTTGGACTGCTTGTGGAGGGAACTTTTGTAATCATAGGAGAATATATACTCCAATTTGACTCCAAACAGTATCCAAGTTGGAACATTTCGGTCCAGCTGTAGGACTTCTACATTTTGGGGCTGGGCTGGAGTGATATCCTAGAGATTGTGCCCATTAAAGGAACCCTTTCTAGAATGATCACACACATATCTACACAGCTCTCTGACTGTCCCCTTTGTCTTAGGCTCCTCTTCCAAATTCCTCTCTAATTTTCTTCTTGCAGCATGATTTATTTGGTTGAGTTCTCCTCCCAGGCCCATCAAGCAGGATTTCTCAAATGTTATTAGGCCATCTTTTTGGAAAGAATTCCCAGCCTACAACAGAGACTACTACAGTTCCTACACAGCATGACATTTTTCTATGCATGTTTCACCCAGAAAGAGTATCAAGCTGTGCAGGGTTGGACAGTTCCTTGTACAGAACAACAGATAAAAAGGAGAGGAAAGGAAGAGAAAAGATTTGGGTCTTATTTTTACTTAAAGAAAAGAGATCCTGCTGTCAAAGTCTCAGCAGCAAGTCCTAGCATGACAAAGCTCAGAAACTGGCTATGAAGAAGAAAACTTTTGAGCACTTGTCACATCCTTAGCTATCTCCTGTTTCAGAGGGTCTGTGAAACCACAGCAAAAATAAGAGAAATGCTCATCTATGTTTTGATAAATGATTCCAGTGCTAACAACTTGTTATTTGAAACTCCCTTGCCAGATGACAGGGTTTGCACCAATGTAACCAACTAGTTCTTTTTCCTTTAAAAACTAAATTGGGATGAAAGAGCACCCAGAAAAAGCCTCAGCTGCAATAAAAATGAAACACAGCTTTGAAGTTACAACTAAATCACATTCTCTTTTCCTTGTGCCTTCACTTGTGCAAAAATCAGCAAAATTGGCCAAGTGACAATTAGTCCATCATTTGGTATGTTCAAATAGCGTTCAGTTCTTATGAAGCAAGACATTTCAAAAGCTGACATTTTAAAAAGTAAACTAGCCATAGATCGACACCAAGAGGACTATAAAAAAGTAAAAATATATGGTTCATAACACTCTTCATGCTGAGCCAGAAATTTAAATAATGGGTATTCCGTATAGAGCTGAAATTCCAGAGGAATAATACCAGACTCTCATCTGTACCCAGGCAACTAAAATCATTAGCAGGTGGACAGGAAATACTATGCAGGTGCAGAAAACAGAGTCGAGGTTAGAATTTGGTTTAGAATTCTGCATTTGGGCATCTCCATTTTTATGCCTTTTCCCAATAGCAATTCCACTTATATACTGCCACTACGGTACTGGAGTAGACTGTACAGCCAGCAGCTCAGCACCAAGTGTTGGGTGGCAGTAAATAACCTGACTCCCTAATGAGGGCAATGGCTACAGGTGGATGAGCCCCTTTAGGTGAGGTGATGGTCCCCCTCAATGGAGGAAATGCCACTGGAAATCATCACATTGGGCCCAATTGCAAAATGAGCGGAGGAGGAACCATTCTGATTTCCAATGGTCATGGAGGTGGAAGAGGCCATGCCAGATGGACTGGCTGTGAAGGGGCATCTTGTTAATATCCTCAAGGCTCTGTCAGTCCATTGAAGTCCAGGTGTCAAATCCTGCATGCCTCATTTCATATGTGCCGCAGGAGATGGCTCCAAGATCATAGCGTGTGGATCACTTGATGCCAAGCTACGATACACCTTCAACAAATTCACACCAATGGCATTTTTCCTGTTTGTCATTCTTCTTTCATCCATCAACTGTGAAAATGATTTTGGGGGGGAAATGTATACTCGGATATGAGTAGCAGCCACTGACTGCCCCATAGTGCTACGTGCACTCTCTGTGTGGTACACAAGGTAATTAGTATTTTGCCCTCAACATGCTGGGTACTCATTTTATCAATGAAGTGGACTTGATCCACAAAAGCTAACATTAAAGTCAGTGATGGGATGTAACAGGTTCTCACCAGTTCGCCAGAACCGGTAGTAACTTTTCCCAGTGTCCTGGAGAACTGGTAGCAGCTTTTTTGGGGGAACCACCTTTGGGGCATACCTTTTCACCTATAGTGCTTGGCGCATATGCACGGCCTCCTTGCTGTCCTCCCAAGCAGGGAGGAGGAAGAGAAGCTGCTAGCCTGAAGCTCCCTATAGCCTGCTCCCCAGGGTAAGTGACACACCTTTCGATGTGGTGTGTCTGTGTGTATTTTAATGTGTATTTAATACCTTTACCTATATTGTCGTACTACCACAGTTCCTAAAAAGGGCTGGCTGCCTGGCTTGGGGTTTTTAAACAAAGTCTTGGAGTTACCTCATCAATAAACTGCACCTGTGCTGTTCCAATTGGAGAACCCTTAAGGAGGTACAGCTGTTTTACATTTACATTAAGGCATATTATCCTAGAGAACTGGTTAGGCAAAGACTGAGTACCTAACTTCTTTAACTGTTGAAAAGTTGAAAAGTGCCAAAATGAAGCCATCTTGTGGTGAGTTCATTCTGTAGTTCTTTTCATCTGACCTAGTGTGAGAAAGATTAGCCAAAATAAGGTTTAAGCTCTGGTTTAAAAGCTCTGGTTGATTTGTGTTTGGGGTGGGTGGGTGGGTGTATTTTTATTTAATTTATTTACGGGTTTGTGTTGTGGGTGGGTTGAGGTGTGTGTGTGCTTATTTTTATTTCATTTTTTATTTTTATTTTATTTTATTTGGCCCCACCCGCAATGTCATGATGTCATGATGTTAGCTCCGCCCACACTGTGATGACATCACGGTGGGGTAGTAAAAAATTAGTCATCTCACCACTGATTAAAGTACAGCAGTTAGTCTTTAAAGTACCACAACAATTTGATTTGTTTTGTTTATCCTCTCATATGCTTTGAAACACAGACTAACATAGCTACTATTCCAAAAAAGTCAATGATAAAGTACAGTACAGGTAGTTAGCCTTTAGTTTAAGGTTCCTAATGTTTTTGTCTTCTCTGTTTTGTTTTATTTACTCTCTGATATGCTTGAACAGACTAACATGTCTGCCACCTCAAAAACTTCAGGAATGCAGAAGTTGCTGTTAACTTGCAAACAGAGAAGCCCATGACAATTCACCTATATGTCCCATATACCACATATAGGACAAACATTACACCTCCCCCACCTTCCCTCGACATCGCTAAGAAGGGCAGCGCCTCCACCTAACAAATGTAACTTTAACAACAGTAAAACAACCTAATAGCTTAGCGTGCCAGGGGGTTAATGTGGCGGACCATTTAACGCTGAGCTAAATAGCCCTGGTTTGCTTCTCTGAGCCAAGTGTCGAACTGAGAATTGCAATCACAGGAGCAGTTCCTAATTCATTAGTTAAAGGGGGTCATTGCTCATGGGGTGGGGGGAGTCAGAGAGGGAGAAATAGCAAGAAACTCAGAAAGAGTCAAAGTCAGTACAAGGTTGGGCTCCTGCCATAATACATACTAGAGAAAAAACAAAACCCAAAATCTCCACAGGTGGGAAAGAGACAGCCTTATTCTCAACACAGTGATGCTGGCTCTTCTGTAACCCAATTAAGAGGCTGAATGGGAATGTACAGCCATTCAAAATCTACTTTGAATAAAACCGATCCTCATTTTTTTCCTTTGATATGCTGAATCCAGATTGATTGCTTGAATTTATATACCACCCATCTAGCAAAGGCCACTACCCTGCATGGCTTCCAAAAGCAAAATTATGTTCAAATACAGAAATCCAAGAACAAAGGCAAATTCAATATAGAGTCCTGGTGGTGCAGTGTTTAAGCTGCTGTACTGCAGCCAGAATGTTTAATGTTGTGAGTTTGATCCTGACTGGGACCAAGGTTGACTTAGCCTTCCATCCTTCTGAGGTTTGTGAAATGAGCACCTAGTATGTTGGGAGCAAAATGCTAATACTTTGTGAACTGCACAGAAAGTGCACTAAGCGCTAATATGTGTAATTGCTATTGCTGCTCATTTTAGGAAGGTGCTGGAGAAAAGCTTTGTGGATATCTTGGACTGCCCCTCCCAAAAAGAAACAAAACAAACAAGTGGGTCCTAAAGTGAGTCAAACCTGAACTGTCTCTAGTGGCAAAAAAAAAAAAAATGAAATTGCAACTGTCCTACTTTGGGCACTCCATGAGAAGACAAAACTCTCAGGAAAAGTCAGTAATACTGGGAAAGCAGAAAGCAAGGAAGCCCCCCCCCCCCCCAGGATGAATTGATTCCCTAAAAGAAGCCACAGTGGGCAGGATGTGACCCACAGTGCCAATTAATCCACCCCGCAATGAGGATCCTGACACTGCTGTCGGAAGCACCGAAAACACCCCCAAAAAAAATCCAAAATGCACCAAAAATGCACCGGAAGCCCCAAAAACATGCCAGAAGTACACAGGAAACCCCAAAATACTCCAAAAATGATCAGAAATGGGCTGAAAACAGGCCAAAAACAGCCAAAAATGGGGCTCCCTCACTCCCGCCACCACAGGAAGCGGTGGAAGTAGCAAAAACAGCCATGACTGCACCTGCCACACCCGCCACTGGAAGTAGCAAGAGGAATTACGCCTCTAGCCCACACAGCTGTCTGAGGTTGCATTGTCCAGCTCATGATGTGAAAAGGTTGGCCACCCCTGCTTTAACTTATAGAAGTTGAAAAGTGGTGCGAAGGAGAGGACATTTTGGAGAACTCTTATTCATAAGGTCACCATAACCTAGAAGTGACGTGAAGGCTGATAACAGCAACTTGTTATGATATTAGGTCATAGTGGAACCATATCCCCACATGACTATTGACTTCTCCAACACTAAACTCCACTTCTAACATTCATCCCAGCTTCATTTTTGACTTGCACATTATTTAGGCTGAGTTCTTGCAAATGCTCCCTGATACATGTACATCTAAACATGTCTTTGTTTCCAGTTGTCACAAGGGGTAGCAAGACACTTGAAGCTGGTTGGGAAGTAAGGGGAAGGGGAATAATCAAACAAAAAAGGGGGTAGAATACTATGTCTGAGTCAGAGCTCAGTGAAAGGAGAAGTCTTTCTTCTTGTACACTAACACCCGACACAAACGATTTCTCTAATTCCTGCCATCACTCAGACCGGCCTTGAATTAGCTTCTGATAGGCCTCCCATGAGCTTGTAGATGAGAGAGTGTAATGGGGATCTGTTAATTAACTAGAAGCAAAGTTGCACTGTGGGGATCAAACACTGGATGCGTCCTAAAACTCCCACAGAGAAGATGAAATGCAGCGCAAACTTTAAAGACTTCCCGTCATTAGCCAAAGACCTTGGCTGCTCCTGGCCAAGACCCCTCCTGTTCTGGAGAACAATAAGGACAATGAGGCCAGGAATGAAACGGTGCAGCTAGTGAACAAATGAATTGGCTATTTACCCACAGAGAATGAAAGAAAAAAAAGCTGGGACAGAGATTGGCAGGGAGGGAGGGAGGAAAAAGAAGCTTGCTTTTCTTTTCTTTTTCCTGATAGTTCCTGTATACTTTTAATTAATTTATGGCTGCTAGGGACCTGAGCGCCAAGCACATCCAAAAGCATTGTGTTAGAAGGGCCGTGTTAATACCATGTAATTTTCCACTGTGTTTACTCCATGGCAGAACAACCAAGTTGCTAGGGGTGGGGGAGGAGGAGGAGGCGGCCAGCTAGTGCTGAGGAGGAGAAAGGTATTGTTGCAGAAAGAAATCTAAGGAGAAAACTGAAAAGTTGCCATGATTTTTCCAACCAGAGACCCACTTTCCTTTAGAAGTATTTCCTCAGGAGTCTTCTTTCTTGTTTCCTCTTTTACCCCTTCAGGTGTTGAGGGAGATACAAGGTTCTTGCTCTGTCACGTCTAATGGCCTCTGCCAGCATTGTTTGGTGTCCTTGTATTATATCTTTGATATTATCTCTCCACCTTCCTCTGGGTCTGCCTCATGGTTTTTGTTCTTCTCTTTTCACATATGTCTTATAAGGTGTGGAATTCCAACAGATTTTTTCCAAATGGGCAACCCACTTTATTTTTTTGTCTCTGTATGTAGTGCAAGATTGGTTCTGTTCCAGTTCTTTCCCTTATAATCTCTGTTTTTGTGTTGTATGTGCTATTCTTTGGTTCACCATTTCATTAAGTCGAAAGCAGCCCTTCAAAATATTTAGGCACAGAGGGACTACAGCCACATTCCAGCTGTTTTTACTTCTGTTCCTTCCCAACAATTATAGTATAGACCAGGAGTTCTCAACCTTTTTAAGCCGGGGGCCAGGTCACGCTCCCTTAGACAGCTTGGGGGGTCAGATGGTCATTTTGCCCTTCTTCCACCACATGGCACTTTCTGGTATGGTAGAGGTGGTGGTGGGCCACATGAAATGGTGCTGTGGGCCACAGGTTGAAAATCCCTGGTATAGACCATGTGTTCATATCCTAGGATCTCCTTGTTGTTGTTCAGCCGCACAGTCGTTTCCGACCCTTTGTGACCCCATAGACCGCTGTCCGCCAGGCACTTCTGTCCTCCACCATTCTCCTAGTATTGGGTTATTCTACATGATAAAAGTTTCTGTTGGAATTTGTGTGTAGTGTACATATATGCTTAAACTTCTTTTTTTAAAAAGTCTTCTTCTTCGTCTTCATCTTCTTGTGCTGTTTCCATTCTGGATATTGGCTATAATCATGGTGATAGTCTTCCTGCTCTTAACTCCTCTGAACAGTTCTTCCAAGGACATTCCACACCAGTATCTCAGGTTCTTCAGCCATGAAGCCCATCTTGCCAACCAAGCTGCATCTCCAGACAAAGCTACTGACTTTTAGAAAAGGTTAGAAACCTGGCTGGCCCAGCGGGTGTGGGGTAGCAGGTGATGGGGAAGTCCCACTCCCACCCCGCTGTCTTATATGATGGCTGTCCGGGGTTTTTAGTTTAGTTTTTAACTTACAGGGGTTGTGGGGAGGGTATATTAATGTTTTTTTTAAATAGGAATTGTAGTGGTTTTACTGTTGAGAGATGTTTTTATATTTGTATGTTTTTATCATGTTTGTGAGCCGCCCAGAGTTGCTTCGGCGAGGGACGGCAATGGAAATAAAAATAAATAAATAAATAAATCTATGTCCAGGGCCTCTCTTCCCAGAGATCTTCCCTTGGAGAGCAATTTGGAGTACAGGTATTCTATTCTTTATGCTGTTTCTCATGATATGGCCAAGATATTCAAGCTTTCTTTGCTTAATGGTCTTAAACAGTTCTTGTTCTTTATTCATCCAGCACAACATTTCTATATTAGTCACATGGTCAACCCATGATATCCTTAGCAGCCATCTGTAGATCCACATTTCAAAAGCTTTTATTCTCTTTTCAAATGCTTTAGTCAATCTCAGGAAAATAAATTAACCAATAAGAAGACATGTAAGTGTCAACTTCTTAACTAAGGGCGATTTTCCACAGCAATTTATGCTGTTTGATTTATAATGATGTATGTAAGTAATAAAATTCTGGCCAATTTCATTAAATCGTATTATGTAATCCATTAATTCCTTTACTACATTATTTGTAACTTGTTACTTCCCAGCTCTGGGGATGGAGAAAGCTCTTGTTGAACTGCATCCTGTGCTTGGATAACATTGTGTGGATTAGCAGATTTTATAGTTTTGTCAATCCCTGGCCTAGACCCACAATTCAGTTGTATTAAACTGAAATCACCTGAAAAAGATGCTTTCAAAGACTAATCTGCCGTGTCCCACATACATGTTAAACCAAATCTCCAGAAAGGAAGAAAGGATAATGAATTATCACAAGGGATAACTTCCTAGCTAATTGCCCATCCCTTGCACCCTCTCTTACCTGGAAGAAGGAGAAAGAAAAGGAGAAAGTCAAAATAGAGAAGAAAGATCCTAAATAATGAATGTATACTAAGTAAGAAATAAGACATACAATTATATTATGAACAGTTGCCATGCATACAATGGACCTCTTTCTTCATCTGAAAGAACAAGCTACAGTCTGTCATTAAAAAGTTGGATCTGATAACAAATTAATGTTTCTTTTCTTTGAACATCTTGATGAGTAGCATTTGTGTTTTTGTGTTTTTCCACAGATTTTACTGAGGTTAGAAATCTGTTGGTCATGCTTTACCTTTGTATTGCATCGTTTAGGAAACAGTTTATTGATTCATGGATGGATGGATGGATGGATGGATGGATGGATGGATGGATGGATGGATGGATGGATGGATGGATAGATAGATAGATAGATAGATAGATAGATAGATAGATAGATAGATAGATAGATAGATAGATAGATAGATAAAAGGATCTGGATAATGATGAAAAAGAAGTGGAGACATGTCAGCATTTCTGAGAATACAAAACCAGGGTGTAACATCCTAAAGTTTGGGAACCACTATTCTGTGGGATATCATCCACAGCAACATGGGACCAAAACAGATATGATACAAGGAAGTCACAGATGTCGTCAATATATGTATTTTGGATAAATCTTTCTGTTGGCTGAGAAGCAAATAATATTGCAATGGCCACAATCCAAGGCAAACTGTGAGAGTACACTATCCAGAGGGTTATCTCCCTCACAACTTATCACTAACCACTGAAGCTCCTCAGAGAATAAATATTGACACATTACACACTGGATAGAAAGAACTATATTTTGGTTAGCATATACCCTAGTATATTTTTTAAAAACAGTATGTTTCATTTTGCAGGTAATTGTAGCCTTAGGGAAATGTTAACTTAATCACTAGTGGAGAAGATGTGCTTTGGTGAATTAAAAATTATAAGAGTTATTTCACTACCAAACGTAGAATATACAACAAAGCTTAGATGATTAATAAGTGTGCATTTCCCTGCTTTAAAAAAATAATTTGATGACATGAATGTGAAAATCCTCATTTAAAAAAAGCAAAGACTGTAATAATGTTCCTCGATTTGTTTGGAAAGTTGTGGGGAAAAGACAGAAAATATGTAGAGACATAGGCGAATTCTGTGTTTGTGGTTTAAAAAGATGGGTGGAAGGGAAGGGGGAAAACTTGATCATAACCCCAGGCCTTTGGTTCCAGCTGAGTGGCTGTTATTATGAAAGCAAAGGTGCTCCACACGATCAAATCATAGCACTAAACCTTGTTACAAGGCCTTTTACAGCTCCAATATCTGGGTTACATGAAAACACTACAGAGAGCTTCCTTGTACGATGAAGTAAATGTCATTCCAGCCAGCATCCTCTCTTCCAGCGAGTAATTTCTCTCCGCTGATAAATCAATAACAAAAAAAACAAATGAGGGAAATACAATGAGCACATTAAGTATTACATTTTTATTCACTTCAGAATCCCTGCTGCAGAACTTTTTTTAAAAAAAGGAATAGCAGAAAGACAGAAGGAGGGGAAATGAGAAAAATTGAGAAAGGACAAAAATGATACACTTGAGCTTACTCATTGGGCAGCAAGAAGGAGAAAGCGATGGGGGGGGATCACACAACTGAAAGAAAAGACGAAAGGCTAGAAGATAAAAAGGAAAGAAAGCTCAGATCGAGCTAACTCTGCATGTCTTATGATATCTGGGTGGGAGCAGGGATGTTAATCAGTAATACTGATTCAAATTAATTTCCAAATTAAATGCAAAATAAAACCGGGAAAGAAAGAGAAACTGTTCCACAAAGTTGAAGACATAATAAACACCTTTTAAAAAATAAAGAGATTGAGCATGGTTCAAAGCAAGTCAAGATACATTTAATTACCCTGGAAGTCAGTTGATTTTTCTCATTGGATTTAATCACACTGGTCTTTCTTGAGGTCATGTCTAGATTAAGAAGATTTTTTTAAAAATCTAAAAAGGTAAGAAGAGTCCTGTGGATAAGACCACAGATTTATAGTACATCATCAAGTGTCCTGCTGTGGTCAACCAGATGCCCAAGGGAACACTCTGTGCAAGATTATGAGAACAACTGAACCCTTACATATCCTTTTTTGCCAATAAGTGTTATTTGGGGGAGATGTTGGAAGAAATACAAAACTATATTGATGAAACGGACACTGATAGTCTTCTTCTCCATGAATTTAACCCTGTTCATAGAGCTGCAACCCCTTGTCTGTGACTTTGTTAATTTGAGCATTGATGCATCGGAGGCTGATAGGTTTACTTGAGCAACAGCTCTGAAAAATATGAGTTCTTAAGGGGTGCCAATTTCAGTGAGTTGCAGTCATCAATGAGTGAGACTACTAGTCTGGTCAGCTTACAATAAAAGTTAGACATAACAAGACAACCAATACAATAAAGACCCAAAGAACAACATAACATAAAGCAAAAGTACAGTCAAACCTCACATAAAGAGCACCTCGCTTAAAGAGTAACTCGCTTAAAGAGCAGAATTTTCTCTGAATGTTTGCTTTGCTTAACAAATAAAACCAACCAAAAACTCGCTTAACAAATAAATCAGGGTTCGCAATCCCACACACACACACAACTGGTCATTTACAATGGTGTTTCGCTTAAATAGCAAATTCGCTTAAAGAGCAATCCTGTGGAATGCATTATGCTCTTTAAGTGAGGTACAACTGTAGTTTATAACCTACAGGTGTCCATTGCAGAAAAACTAGACAGCTCTGCCACAAATGTCCTAACTTGATGTTAGTTTATCCCTGAAGAAAAGCCAAAACAAGAGTGGTCCCATCCTCACCTAAAAAAGAATAGCTATACCAATTACACTTACACCCATACCACTTAATGCCCTCTCTGGGTGGGTCACAAGGTAATTAGCATTTTTGTTCCCAACATGCTGGGTACTCTTTTTATTGACCTTGGAAGTAATGGAAGGCAGAGTCAAGCTTGATTCCGTCAGGATCAAATTTACAATGTTAGCAGTTTTGGCTGCCGTACAGCAGTTTTAACAAGTGTGCCATCAGGGCTCCTTAAAATAACAGCCCAAGTGAATTTGGAAAAAGGTCCTGGCTATTCCTTGGCCCAGTAAAAATTTGTAACTCCTTGCCATGACCCAGAAAGATGTGGGTAGGAAGGCACACAAAGTGGCCTGATTCACTGAAGCATATAATTGTCTGGGAGGTGGTGTTATTGTTTATTACTTATTGTCTATAGTTTACTCTGCTTGGTGTATTGTTTGTCATTTTGGTGTATTATATTCTGTTTAATATTGTCATTTATAAAAAAAAATATTTTTTAATCTGTAGCATGCTGCCAAGAGTGAGAGATTATCCCAGATGGGCGGGACAAGAATTAATGAATGAATGAATGAATGTGGGTAAAAAGAATGAACTAGCCTCTCCTTTCAGCACACCAATGCCTGAACACTCACCCTTAGAGTCCCAGTTGGGATTCAGCTGATGTGCTTCTAAGCTTAGCTGATAAGGTTTTGTCTCCTTCTCATCCGAACCCATTAGAACAAAACAGTGATTCTCAGACTGAAAATGGAAATCTGACAACAGCTGAGTTGTGGCCATGAAATCACAGGGCTGTGGAATGAAGAAGCCTCATTCTGCCTGCAAATAATAAATCAAAGCAATGGTATTCCCAGTGGCAATGTATGGTTGTGAGAGCTGGACCATTAGGAAAGCTGAGTGCAGAAGAATAGATGCCTTTGAGATGTGGTGTTGGAAGAGAGTTTTGTGAGTACACTGGACAGTGAAGAGAACAAATAGGTCGATCTCAGAGGAAATCAACCCTGACTGCTCCTTATAAGGTCAAATTGTAAAGATGAAGCTAAAGTACTTTGGACATCAGATGAGAAGATAGAATTCACTTGAGAAAGCCTTGATGCTGGGAAAGGTGGAGGGCAAAAGAAGAAGGGGGTGGCCAAAAATGAGATGGCTAGATGGTATTGCAGATGCAATGAGCACAGAGCTGGGCGGGTTGAGGAGGATGGTGGAGGACAGGGGTGCCTGGAGGATAATGGTCCATAGGGTCGCAAAGAGTCAAAATCAACTGTGCAACTGAACAACAACAACAAATATACCATCCCTGTAATAAAGAGATTAAGTGATAACTGACTTGTGATTTACCCCCTTATGGACAGTCATTAGGTCTGGCCAGGTTATCCTGCTATCGTAAAAGAGTAGACCATACTGCCAGCGACTCAATGTTGAGTGTTAACTAACCTGACCACCCTGAGGACCACCCCAAATGGATTAAATCTCACTTGAATCCATCTTGATGGAGGGCTGCAGCTTCAGAAACACTGGACTGGGGCTGAGGAGGACTTTGTGTGCTAAAAGGGCTCAGGACCAGAAAGTGACTTGCAGAACTGGATCAGTGGTACTGGAGTCACATTGTGATGCAGAAGGCAAATGAAGGGCCCCTGCATTATATTCTTAGGACAGTTTTCATGGCTGATCACCATGAGGATTGCCAATATTTAGATACAACAGAAAAAGAAGAAGAATAGAGAGTCATGACTTATTCTTCCTTGAAGGCATCAGGGAGTTGCATGATCCCTGACACAGCTAGAAAAACAATTTATTTGGACTTCAGTTGCCAGAAATCCCCAGCCAGCAGAGTCATGTGTTGCTTGGGAAGTTAGGAAGGTGTGAATACAAATAGTCATTTCCCCCATCTCTGATTCCTGAACTGTACCAGGACATGGGAAACTGTGGGAGGTCTTGCAGGAAAGCCAAGAAGGTGTAGCTCAAAAGCAGTTTCTTCAGGCTGATTATGCCAGATCTTTTAACACTTACGCTGAGGACTGCAGTGGATCAGTGCTTAAGAAGCTCTCCTTGTTAGCTGGAAGGTCAGCAAGTTGCCAGTTCAAGACCCAAGTACTGCATGACGGAATGAGCGCCCATCTCTGTCCTAGCTCTTGCCAACCTTGCAGTTTGAAAGCAAGAAATTGCAAGTAGATAAATAAGGACCACTTCAGTAGGAAAAGATCTTGTGGACATGAAAGGAGCCACACTCAGGCATCCCCTGAGCAGAGTTCCTCCAGCAAAATTCCCTTAACCCAGAAAGCACTTTGTGTGTTTCTGACATATTTTTTTTAAAAAATGCTTCCTATGCTCTGTGTCCCCCTTTCCCAATCCCATATACCTGAAGGCAGGAAGGGTGACAAACACCATCAGGGAAGAAATCTCATTTCATCACAAAGAGGGCACAGAGAACATCTGTGCTTAGTAGTTAGTTTCGGTGAATGCAACAGCCATGTATTGTTGTTGTTGTTCAGTCGCACAGTCGATTCCGACCCTCTGCGACCCCATGGACCACTGCCCGCCAGGCACTCCTGTCCTCCACCATCCCCCTCAACTCGCTCAGCTCTGTGCCCATTGTCTCTACAATACCATCTAGCCATCTCATCTTGGGCAGTCCCCTTCTTCTTTTGCCCTCGACCCTTCCAAGCATCAAGGCTTTCTCAAGTGAATCCTCTCTTCTCATTTTATGTCCAAAGTACTTTAGCTTCATCTTTATTATTTGACCTTCTAAGGACCAGTCAGGATTGATTTCTTCTAAGATTGACCTATTTGTTCTCCTCGCTGTCCAGGGAACTCTCAAAACTCTCCTCCAACACCACATCTCAAAGGCGTCTATTCTTCTGCGCTCAGCTTTCCTAATGGTCCAGCTCTCACAACCATACATTGCCACAGGGAATACCATTGCTTTGACTATGTGAATTTTTGTTTGCAATGTGATGTCTCTACTTTTCACTATGCCCCCCAGGTTTCTCATTGCTTGCCTCCCAAGAATCAGTCGCCTTTTTATTTCATGGCTGCAATCCCCATCTGCAGTGAGCTTTGATCCTAGGAAAGTAAAATCTGTCACTGCTTCTACTTCTTCGCCATCTATTTTCCAGGGACTGATAGGGCCTGTTGCCATGATCTTGGTTTTCTTGATATTGAGTCTCAATCCAGCTTTTTCACTTTCTTCTTTCAACCTAATCAGGAGCTTCTTTAGGTCCTCCTCACTTTCTGCTATTAGGGTGGTATCATCTGCATATCTCAAATTGTTAATGTTTCTTCCAGCAATTTTGATCCCAAATTGTGATTCCTCCATCCCTGCATTGCGCATTATGTGTTCTGTGTATAAGTTGAATAAGCAGGGTGACAAAATGCAGCCTTGTCTTATTCCTTTTCCTATTCCATACCACTCCGTCATTCCATTTTCTGTCCTAACTGTTGCCTCTTGATTCATGTACAGATTTCTCATGAGGCCTATAAGGTGTTCCGGTATTCCCATCTCTTTAATTACTTGCCACATTTTGTTGTGGTCTACACAGTCAAAGGCCTTAGTGTAATCAATGAAACAGAAGTAGACTTGTTTCTGATATTCCTTTGTTTTTTCCATGATCCATCTTATGTTGGCGATGTGGTCTCTAGTTCCCCTGCCTCTTCTGAAACCCGCCTGCACTTCTGGTAATTCTCTCTCCACATACTGTTGCAGTCTATCCTGTATTATCTTGAGCATCACCTTGCTAGCATGAGGGATGAGCGCAATTGTTTGATAATTTGAACACTCTTTGGCATTACCCTTTTTGGGGAGTGGAACGTATACAGATCTTTTCCAATCCTGTGGCCATTGTTGTGTTTTCCAAATCTGCTGGCATATAGAATGCAATAATTTGATTCCATCATCTTGCAGGGCTTTGAAAAGTTCAACTTGGATACCATCAACTCCACGGGCTTTGTTGCTTGCAGTGTTTTTTAGGGCCTTTCTGACTTCACTCTCTAGAATGTCTGGCTCATGTTCAATGTTCTCATCATTGTGATTATCAGGGGTGTTGAGGTCCTTTCTGTAGAGTTCCTCTGTGTACTCTTTCCATCTTTTCTTAATCTCTTCTGCATCTGCTAACTCCTTGCCATCTTTGTCTTTTTTCATGGTCATTTTTGCTTTAAATGTTCCCTTGAGTTCCCCAATTTTTTTTGAAAAGATCTCTAGTCCTACCCCTGATATTGTTTTCCTCTATTTCTTTGCACTGTTCATTCAAGTAGGTTTCCTTATCTCTCCTTGCTTTTCTTTGAAATTCTGTATTCAAATGACTGTATTTTTTCCTTTCTCCTTGGCATTTTGCATTCCTTCTGTCCTCTGCTATTTTAAGAGCCTCATTGGACAACCACTTAGCTTTCTTACGCTTCTTTTCTTTTGGTATGGTTTTCCTTGCTGCCTCCTGCCTGATATCCCGCATCTCTGTCCATAATTCTTCTGGCACTCTGTCTATCTGGTCCAAGCCATTAAATCTGTTCCACACCTCCACTGTGTATTCCCAAGGAATGTTGTCTAGGTCATATCTGTCTGGCCTAATTGTTTTTCCTATTTTCTTTAGTCTAAGCCTGAATTTTGCAATCAGTAGGTTGTGATCTGAGCCACAATCTGCTCCTGGTCTTGTTTTTGCTGACTGTATGGAGGTTCTCCATCTTTGACTGCAGAGTATGTAATCAATCTGGTTTCGATGTTGGCCATCTGGTGATGTCCATGTGTAAAGTCTCCTCTTGTGTTGCTGGAAGAGAGTGTTTGCTATGACCAGTGCGTTATCTTGGCAGAACTCTATCAGTCTTTGGCCTGCTTCATTCTGTGTTCCAAGACCAAACTTGCCTGTTATTCCATTTACTTTTTGATTTCCTACTTTGGCCTGCTTCATTCTGTGTTCCAAGACCAAACTTGCCTGTTATTCCATTTACTTTTTGATTTCCTACTTTGGCATTCCAATCTCATATGATAATGTGTACATCATTTCTTGGTGTCTGTTCTATGAGGTGTTCTAAGTCTTCATAGAACTGGTCAATTGTGGCTTCATCTGCACTAGTGGTTGGTGCGTATACTTGTATTACAGTGATATTGAATGGCTTGCCTTGTATTCTGACTGACATCATTCTATCATTTTTGAGATTATATCCCATTACTGCTTTTCTCACCCTTTTATTGACAATTATGGCTACTCCATTTTTTCTGAGGTTTTCTTGTCCACAGTAGTAGATATGATGGTTTCCAGAGCTGAATTCGCCCATCCCTGTCCATTTTAACTCACTGATTCCCAAGATGTCAATGCTTATTCTTTCCATTTCCTTTTTTACCACTTCAAGTTTTCCCTGGTTCATAGACCTCACATTCCATGTCCCTATACAGTATTGTTCCTTGCAACATGTATTCCCTTCATGTAAATTCAGGTAAATGTCTCTCTTGCTCGACAGCCAGTCGTATCTGACTCTAGGGTGCTTATTTCTGTTTACTTCCAGTGCTGTCTGTGTCTGCAGACGTTTCCATGGTATTGTGGTGGGCATGACTAGATACCAAAGCACACAGAATGCTGTTACCTTTCTTGCCAAAGCAGTACCTATTTATCTACTTGCAATTTCTTGCTTTCAAACTGCTAGGTTGGCAGGAGCTGGGACGGAGACAGAATCTCATTCCGTTGGCAGCACTCGTGTCTTGATCTGCTCACATGCCAACCTTCTAGTCGTCAAGCTCAGTGTCTTAAGCATGTAAAATCAACATATCGACAAATCCTTTTTTAAAACTAAAGAAGAAATTGTCTGACTTTTAAGCTGAAGAGCCCAACTTGCATTTCATACCTTGTCTTGCTACACCAGAGACTGAAGGCAGAGGTGGAAATCCATCACTCTAATTTTTCTCCCCCTCCTTCCACCCTTCATGAGCTGACCAAGGAGATGAAAATCCAGGCACTTTAATTACCATTCCAAGCCTACTGCCTGGCCTTTGATATGGAAATACTACTTCAACTCTGGGTCCAGGGCTGCCCGCCTTTGCTGTCCCTTTCCCCTTCCAGCCTTCCCAGATGAATTTTAAGCAGCCTTGTGAACACCTGATAGTAGGAGGGAGGGAGGGTGAGCATACAAGAGAAGGAGAAAGAACATCAGCATAACACAACTTTACACTGCATGTGATGTTGGTCTGTATCTCATAGTCAGGGGCTTTCGCAGTGGGATGCAGATCTTGGCTTCCTAAGTGACAGGCTTAGATCTCCTCCATCCCCCACCCCTGCAGTCAGCATTTCTTGTGTGCCTTGGCTTACATTAAAGGTTGGGAAGGGGGGGAGAAGATGAAGAGGGTGGGAGAGGCAGCCAAAGAATGGATAAGAGCTGTCATGTACAGTTACTCTGTATTGTCATCTGCCTGCTGCATGACTCCCGGCTCAAGTATAATTATTAATTGCACTTGTCAACTGTCATTAATTCCTATTTAGCATCCCTGTCTTGGAGTAATTAGACAGAACAGCCTCGCCGCACTTGTAAACCCTTCGGAAAGATCCCAGCAGGCTTTGTCAGAAAAAAACAACAATCAATAGGACAATAGATTTAACCCGTGGATTATTTTGTATCAGCGGCATTTGCACGTGAGCACACGTTCCATACCCAGTTGGGTATAGATAAACACAATGGTTGAAATCTTGTTGTGCACTTTTGCCAAAGGCATAACTTTTCGAGACGAACTGCCCTTATGTGCTGACATGATCTGCTGTAGGCTGAATCTACAGAGATTTCTTAACTTAATTAATAGTCCTTCTTAATAGTCCTCAAAGCATCGCAGCCTGAGGATGTGGGCAGGCTTGCTGGATAGGTGGAAGCCACCACTTGGGCATGAGACGCTTGCCCTTTCTAGCTTATAAAACACGGATTTCCAACCTGTGGGTCACATCCTCCAAGGAGGGTGACAAAGTTTGTGTGTTTTTGGTTTTTGGGGGGTGCTACAGTTTTGAATACACAAGTATTCAAAGTTCTTCTGATTTGAAATTTTCATAGAGGTAGGCAATGACAGCCATCGCATTAATATTAGGTTGGAAGTATTGAATTATATTCTGAGAGAAATCTATTTTTAATTTGCTTTCTTTAACCTATTTAAAAAATCCCTTTCACAGAAAATGTGGTGGGGGTTGCAGGTTACTTGGCTATTATTAAAGGGAGTCATGACTCAAAAACAGTTGGGGGAAACTGAAATAAAAGCAGCCAGTGGGGGTTGGCTGAGTAGATAAAGGTAAAGGTTCCCCTTGCTTGAAAGCCGGTCATATCCTACTCTAGGGTTCAGTGTTCATCTCTGATTACAGCCCAAGAGCCAGTGTTCTCTGCATCTGCAGATGTCTTCTGCCAACCTAGCAATTCAAAAGCAAGAAATTGCAAGTAGATAAATAGGTACCACTTCAGTGGGAAGGTAAACAGCTGAGTAGATAAAGAGAGGAGTAAATGCTTCCCTGCAGCAGGGTTAGACTCCAGATTCCTTAAACAAGAGAGGAGTATTATTGAAAAAGTCCTCCTTGAACTCCACTTTACTGGACAACTTTTGATCAGTCTCAAATATTCCATTTCTAGGTAAAGTAGATGTGATGGTTTCTGAGATGATCTTATTGTTTTCCTAAGTTTGCTTTTAAAGTTTCAGAAGTTCGATTATTTAATGGATTTTTAATTATTCTTGTAGCTTAATCACTCTTTGTTCCATAATTTACTATGTTTTTAGTATTACAGTACAGTACAGGTTTGCAATGCTTTACCATTGAAAAACCTCCATGGGTTCCCTCAGCGAAGAGAAAAGTGACCTACAAGAAATACAAAGTATCTCAAGTGATTCATTGCTGGGTGAAGACTTGGAGTGAGTCTGACACTAGTTAGAGCTGTTATTATTTTTGCATCTTGATTTATCAAAGAAATTGGCCTATACGATTTAATTTTCTCCACATCTTTCCCTGATTTTGGTACTAATGTTATTATTGTCCTATTCCATGAATTTGGTATCTTTTCTCCATCTAACAATTTATTATACAACTTATGAAGTTTCCCTACCAAAATCCCCTTGAAATCCTTGTAAAACTCTGCTGATAATCCATCCTCACCCGGGGCTTTATCTAACTTTAATCTTCCTATCGCTTCACTAATTTCTTTTTCTGAGATTGCCTCTTCCATTATATTTTTATGTTCTTCCTCTATTTTTTTTAATCCTTTGTTTTTCAAATTGTATCCTAAGTTTATTTAAATCTACCATTTTTTAAATACAACTCACTGTAAAATTTCTCCACAATTTTTATCCTATCTACACTCTTATTATATCTTTTCCCTGACTTGTCAACCAATATTTACAATGATATTGGCAAAAAGAATGGACAATCTTATTGGAGATTATATTAACAAAGATCAGGTAGGTTTTTTGAAAAACAGACATATGGCAGATCTAATTAGGAAAGTACTGGACTTAATGGACATAGCAGAACATAAAAAGGAAAAGATTGGGTTTTTAGCATTGAATGTATTCAAGGCATTTGACTCGTTACAATGGGGGACAATACAGGATATGTTAAGTTTGTATGGATTTGGGAATAAATTTCTAGGAATTATGGCTAAATTGTATCAACAAGGTACTGCAAGAGTCAAAGTTAACGAGGAATATACAGAAGAGATAAGACTAGAAGCAGGAACGAGACAAGGATGCCCATTATCCCCAGTGATATTTATAATGGCAATGGAGTTGCTGGCCAATGCCATACGCCAAGATAAAGAAATAATAGGCTTAGAAGATAACAAAATAAACTTATACGCAGATGATACGTTATTAATAGTCAAACAACCAATTCAGACATTGGATAAAAATTTTCAGCATCTTAAGGATTTCGAAGAAATTACGGGCCTAAAAGTGAATTGGAAAAAATCTGAAATGATATTTTGTAATGTGGAAGTGGATGAACAAGATACAATTAGGGTAAGATTTAAAATTCAGGTTAAAACCTCAATTAGATATTTAGGAATAATAATAACAGGGAAATATGGAGATCTTAAAAAGTTAAATTATGGAAAGATGAGGAAGGCAATCGAAAGAAAAATAAAAAATTATAAAAAATTAAATCTGTCTTGGTTTGGTACAATAGCTCTCTCAAAAATGATGTTGTTACCAAGAATGAATTTTTTGTTTGATGCCTTACCAATTAAACACAGCGTTAAAGAACTCAAAGAATACCAGAATTTGATAAATGGATTTTGTAATGGAGGTAAGAGATCAAGAATAGTTAAGGCATTGTGGTACGTCCCTCAAAAAGAGGGAGGATTAGGTTTACCAAATATACAAAATTATTATAAGGCTTTTCAAATCCGGAATGTTATAAAGATACTAATGAATGAGGAGATTAACGGGAAAAGAATAGAGATGAAGGAGGTATCTGAATTGGGTAAGGCAACATTTTTGAATAAAGAAGGGAAAAAAGTAGACAAAAAGGGATACAAAATAGGTTTTTAAAGACAACAATGGAGGAGTGGAATAAGGTTAAAAAATATATGGTACCGGGAATCTCACCAATATTAGAAATTGAGGATTTTAACAATTTTCCAATAATAATAGATGAAAGGATTAGAAATGTATTAATAGACAAAAAAGCACTACTAGTCAAAGACTGGGTAAAAATATGTAAAGATAGTGATAAAAGAAATGAACTTTTTTTACAAATGAAATTAAATTGGTTCCAAATTCTCCAGATAAATAAATGGAACAAGAAGTTTATACATGAAAGAGACTTAGAAAGAGACTTGACAGAATTTGAAGAAACTCTAGATAAGATAAGAAAAGAAAAGAAGGGTATTAAAGGGGTTATTAGTAAGCTATATAAAATGTTAAATAAAACAGGAAATATACAAGAAATTCTAAAAAATACATGGGAACAAGAATTAAATATAATAATCCCTGGGAAAAAAATGGCAAGAAATTTGGCGAAGAAGAATAATGAGAACTATGTTAGTACGTGTCAAAGAACATAATTACAAGTTGCTATGGGGCTAGTATCTGACTCCAGTCAAGCTACATCAAATAGATAGTAAGATAAATAACGTTTGTTGGAAATGTAAGCAATCAATGGGGACATATATGCACATGTGGTGGAATTGCAAATAATTGAGAGAATTTTGGGGTAAAATTGAAAAAGAAATTAATTGCATTTTTGAACAGAAGCTTGACTTGGGGCCAGAGCCAGCTATATTGACAATTTTTGAAAAACCTAGGATGTGTAAAGACGACAAGGAATTATTGTTAATAATGATGTCAGCAGCAAGACAATGTATAACAAAAAAAATGGAAAAATGAGTTAATTATAAAAATAGAAGACTGGTATAAAGAAATGTGGCAACTGGCACTAAATAACAAATTGACATGGGAATTGAATATCAGAAAAGGCATAGTTCACAAAAACAGATTTTGGAGAATATGGAAAAGATTTGTAGAATATGTGATGACAAAAAACAAAGGGATTAAACCCGTACCGGAGCAAGCTTATTTTTGGGGGAAATGAATTGATGTAACTTCTGGACAATGTAAATAGCACAAGGGTGAAATATATGTAGAGTTAATATAATGAAAATTGAAAAGGGTTAAACGGTTGTGAAGTAGATATATAAATAGATGTAGAAGAAGATTAAGCAAATCATGTTTTTCCCCTTCTCAATGACATTGGTATGAACATATTCTGTTTTTTTTAATTATTATTCTGTTCTTGTTAGTGTAATTGCAGTAAGATTGTAATTAGATTTGAAATATTATTCAAGATGTGATATGTATATCTGTAATGATGTAGTATTGTAGTATTGTGGTATTTTTTTTTTTGTTTATTTGTTTGAAAATTATAAATAAAATTAAAAAAAGAGCTGTTATTAAAGCCTACCTAGTGGCAATGGGGGTGGTGAAACACCAGTACTTCACCACCCTCATTGCCTTTGCAGATAATCACCTGATGACCCTGTTCCAGGTGACCAGGTCCCTCCTCGGTAGAGGGGGGTCGGGCCCCAGTTGGCAGGGGCTGGCTGAGGTTTTTGCTGATTATCTGACAGAGTAAATAGCTCAGATTCGCTCAAAGTTGAATCCCGGCACGGAAAATGTAGAGCTGGGGTTGACTGAAGTGCAATCTGACTGTTTTATCTGGGATTGGTTTGATCGAGTTGTCCCTGAAGAAGTGGACAGGCTTCTGGTAGCTGTCCGTGCCACTGCCTGTGCGTTTGATCCATGCCCCGCCTGGCTAATTAAATCTACATTGACAGGCGGTTGGGTCGAGGCAATTATCAACTCTTCACTGTGGGAGGGGGTTATACCAGCACCTCTAAAACATGCTCTGGTGCACCCCCTCCTGAAGAAGCCATCCCTTGACCCTACAATAATGGCAAATTCAGCCTGTGTCCAACCTGCCCTTTCTGTGTAAGGTTTGGAGAAGGCAGTGGCATGGCGGTTACATGAGATCCTGGATAAAACAGATTATCTGGACCCCTTCCAGTCAGGATTCAGGCCCAGATATGGTACAGAAACTGCATTGGCCGTGCTGGTGGATTATCTCTGGAGAGAGTGGGATGGCGGACATCCATCCGTCCTGGCTCTTCTTGACCTCTCAGTGGCTTTTGGTACTGTCAACCACGGTATCCTTCTGGAAAGGCTCCGAGGATTGGGGATCCAGGGCACTGTGTTGTCCTGGTTTTCCTCATTTCTGAGGGGCTGGACCCAGTCAGTGTGGTTGGAGAGTGAGAAATCCAGCCCTAGGCTTCTCCAATATGGGGTGCCTCAGGGCTTGGTGCTTTCACCTCTCCTATTTAACATCTACATGAAAACACTAGGTGAGATCATTTATTCCCATGGGGTGAGGTATCATCAATATGCATATGATACCCAGCTGTATATCTCGGCCAGTGAGGACCCTAGCGATGCAGTGGAAGTCCTTTCCAGGTGCCTGGAGGCTGTTAGGGTCTGGATGGGGGACAACGGGCTACAAGTGAATTCTGGCAAGACTGAGTGGTTGTGGATTGGGGGTCCTGCGTTAACTTAGGAGCTACCATCTTTGGTTCTGGATGGGGCAGTTTTGCCCTAAACAGACCCGGTGCATAATCTTGGGGTCCTCTTGGACTGATGACTACTGCTCGAAGAGCAGTCGTAGCCAGGAGGGCTTTTGCACAACTTCATGTAATACGCCAGTTATGCCCGCTCCTAGACCGGGACTCCTTGCTCATGATCACACATGCTTTGGTCACCTCCAGACTTGATAATTGTAATGCGCTCCACATGGAGCTGCCCTTGGTGACCATTCAGAGGCTGCAACTAGTATAGAATGCGGCTGCCCGGGTGGTGATGGGGTGTGGGCAGTATTGCTCCGGGAGCTGCACTGGTTGCCAGTATGCCTCCGGGTGCAATTCAAGGTGCTGGTTATCACCTTTAAAGCCCTACATGGTAGTGGGCCAGGATACTTAAGAGACATGTGGACATGTGGCAGGCATGATTAGACATCGGAGTGCACAGAATGGTGTTTACCTTCCCACCAAAGTGGTAGCTATTTATCTAATTGCAATGTCTTGCTTTCGAACTGCTAGGTTGGCAGGAGCTGGTACAGAGACGGGACTCACTCTGTTGTGCAGTACTTGGGTCTTGAACTGCCGACCTTCCAGTCATCAAGTTCAGCATCTTAACAACTAGGCCACCACAGTCCATTAAATAACATACAGTTTGGGGCAAATCTGCCCTGTACTCTTTTAGAAGACACAGTGAGCCACTTAATGCCCAGATCAGTGACATTATCTATGTGTTTTCAGATCTCTCTTGTAAATTGGGGAGACTGTAAATGATTATGATCTAGATGGGATACCCAGTGCCCTGACTGAACGACCTCCGTACCCAAAGTTCAAAGAACAAACATCCTTTTTCAATCACATACACACTTGATCTCAACAGGGCAAAAATATTTCAGTACAGTTTAGTAAACTAAGCTAAATGGAAGGAGAAGAAAGGTAACATTGTAGAACACAAAAACCCTCCCAAGTAAGACAGAATTTGACCTCGAAAAGCATGTCTTCTATTATTTTGGTAATGGGAGTAGGATGGCCAAATAATCCACTTTACAGAGGACAATCCTCAATTTCAGAGCATTTTAGCTCAGTCTTCCTTTCTCTTTGAAAGGCTGCCCAGTCCACATCTTAGTTTAAACAGAAAGCAGGATCCTTGTTGAGATTGTCCATCAGCAATTAATGGCAAGACCGAGCAGGCAAGCTTCCAGTTCACATGGTCTCAGACTACCACACTATGGCAAAAAGAACTGTAGTTCTACTTAAATTACAATTTTTATTTCTAAACACACATTTACGGTTCAACATACGCAGATTTTATGCATATCTCTTGCCTCTTTTATCCTCCTTGGCTACACGTTTTTCATCTTGCTTAGCGATCATTCTATATGTGAAAAATTAGCCAGACGTTTATATTTGTTTCAGCCTAGCCAATTAAAATAAAATAGGATCAAGTTTCTTAGCACAAAGGCATTCAACTGAAGTTGTGTCTCATCAGAGAATCTTCATATTTTACTATGTCTACTGAAGCTGTAATTGTTGGAATGATAGCAATCTTGTGTGTGCTAATGTACTGGATATCAGTAGGAATGAGCTTTATGGACATTTGAGGCAAGCCCTGCCTTCTCTTCCTGTTTGTTTTTATTTCTTTCATCATTTTTGTTGATACCTTCTTCTTCCACTGTGATCATCCTATAGGCAACAAGCAAGGAGAGTCTCCCACATGGTGGAGACTCCTTTTATCCTTTTGACTGTAACTATAAGTAGTAAGTGTATATAAAGATATCTCCTTTTTTTAAACTTTAAATGCTTCTGGAGTGATTTATGTGGAAACACACACACAGCAAAGGTAGAGAGTGATGAGACTGAGTTGATATCTCCACATTTCTGTCTTGCTGTTTTTTTTTTTCAAACCTCAAATTCACAGTGCTAAACCTAGCAGTTCGAAAGCAAGAAATTGCAAGTAGATAAATAGGGACCACTTCAGTGGGAAGGTAAACAGCATTCCATGCACTCTGGTATCTAGTCATGCCTGCCACATGTCCATGGAAACATCTGCAGACACAGACAGTGCTGGCTCTTTGGCTATAAGTAGAGATTAGCACTGAACACTAGAGTCGGATATGACTGGCTTTCAAGCAAGGAAAACCTTTACTAAACAGAGAAAATAACCAGGAAAAATCCTCAATATAAATAACAATAGCAATAACAATAATTGTTATTCTTGTTAAATCTATTCCTTCCCACTCTACATAACGAACACAAGTGACAATTAAATTGAACTATTTTAATTAGACAATTAAATTTTCCATTACTTTTGAAATTTTTGGAACGGATGAGTTTTGCCTGAGGCCAGTTGAAGATGATTTTTTAGGAAAAAAATTCCCCAGAAGAATTTTAAATACTTAGTCAACTGAACATCACAAAGGTCATTATAACAATAAGTTCTCTAAAATTCAACTCAGTCTTCTTTCCTCTTTTCTAGAGGATTACTTGACTCTTTACTATTTGATTCTTTATCGATCTTCTGATAACACTAGATAAGCAGTTGTAGCTTAAGTAACCAGGAAGACACACACCAGCCAGTTAGAATTTAAAAGCAGTTTTCCTCTCCAAATATGAGACAAAATTCTTTCTCCCCAAAATGTTTTAGAGATCATTATTTGAGAGAGTTATTAGGGTGGAAAACAGCTTCTGGGCAAATGATGCTATACATGTACTTTTAGACCAGAATAATGGTTGGACTATTACTGCCTCACAAGTAGTCTGTGAGGTCTGATTTTGTTTGTTTGTTGGAATTCTTACACAAAAGGAAATGTTCCTTGTGGCAAGGTGTAAGAACCTCAACAATAAATATTGGGATTGTTATTAAAGGTAAGCATGTGATAATGATGCAAGCAGGTAACTTTGAAATGGGAAAAGGAAATTCTAATCTCTCCTGCTTCCTCATACTGTTCTTTTTCACTCTCACAAATCCTTTATTTAATGCTCCTTCATGCATAACTCTGGCATGGCTTCTTTGTGCTCATTTAGCTCCACTATTTCCCTAATCAGAGTCAATAACCAGCCAACATCCAGAACTTCCTTTGCCTATTGGTATAGCTAAGGTCATGTGAGGTTGGCATTCATAGGGATAAGATAAAGGGATCTTTGAGCATCCAATGAGTTAGTGCAGCAGCAGACATGTTTATTTCAGCCATAGAAGCTCATTAAAGATGGGTGGCAATAGAAAATCACCCCTCAAACATCTCAAATACCTAGAGAAAACTCTCTGAAATCCTCTTCACTCAAATACCTAGTAAAAACCTTCCATGAATCTGAAGAAACATTGTCTACATAGGTAGGCCTTTACTACTCTTGTAAAGCCAATGACAATTGTTGAGTTTTGGGGCAGCAGTGAATCCATTGCAGGCTTGAGTCAAGTGACTGAACTTATTTTGGGAGAAGGTTCAGGAAAGTGTGAATTGCAGGCTAAAATCCACAGTAGATTCACAGTGGAGTGCCCAGCCACTACAATGTAAAGTCCTGGGAAATTTGCATTCAAATGTACGTGAATTAAGTCCCCCACTGATACAGTCCTCTCTTCACTTAAGATTTTTTCATATTCGGAGCAGAATAAGACAAGGCTGCATTTTGTCACCCTGCTTATTCAACTTATACACAGAGCACATAATGCGCAATGCAGGGATGGAGGAATCACAATTTGGGATCAAAATTGCTGGGAGAAACATCAACAATTTGAGATATGCAGATGATACCACCCTAACGGCAGAAAGTGAGGAGGACTTTAAAAAGCTCCTGATTAGGTTGAAAGAAGAAAGTGCAAAAGCTGGCTTGAGACTCAATATCAAGAAAACCAAGATAATGGCAACAGGCCCTATCAGTCCATGGAAAATAGATGGGGAAGAAGTAGAAGCAGTGACAGATTTTACTTTCTTAGGATCAAAGCTCACTGCAGATGGTAATTGTAGCCATGAAATAAAAAGGCGACTGATTCTTGGGAGCCAATGGGCACAGAGCTGAGCGAGTTGAGGAGGATGGTGGAGGACAGAAGTGCCTGGCGGACAGTGGTCCATGGGGTCACAAAGGGTTGGAATCGACTGTGCGAATGAACAAAAGTTTGAGGTTAAAACCCCAAAATATTGAGAATTTGTATATTTTACTACCTCTACTGATACACTGAATGCAAAATTGAGATTTATCTCACATTTTGTTGTGGTGGGGCTGGAAACCCCCATGATATTTGGGGTTGAGCTAATCTCCTTTCTCCCTTATCTGACGCAGGTCCAACCTCAGAGTTTACAGAAGTTACTTTGTGTATTTTAATTCCCTACCCCCAGTGGTGGGCACCAGCAGGTTCGGACCAGTTCACCAGAACCGGTAGCAGAAATTCTGGCTGGCCCCGCCCATCCAAATTTTGAAATAAAGTAGCTCTAATTTGGGTGTGATGTAGGGCTTCCCCCCTGGCCATGCCCACCATACCACACCCACAGTGTGGTAGTAATTTTTTTTGAGCCCACCACTGCCCATCCCACATGGATTTTAGGAGCTGTAGTCCAGAAGAACTATGTTTTCCATGTTGTGCCCCTACATGAGACAAACATGAAAAGAAAACTTAAATGATTTCAAAATCTTGTTCTAACATTGAACTCATCTTTTTGTTGTGCAAAAAGATGGAACATTGTTCATCTGGGCAAGTTCATTTCTCTTGGCCAAGGATTTCTTCTGTCTCAGAAGAAACACAAAATATTTACTGATTAAAGAAAACAAAAGAGAGTATTACAATGTAGTGAAGCAGTTCAAATGTTCTAATTTATGTAGAATGGGTTATTACTTAGACAACCTGACCCCAGGCAAAAATGTCCTCAACTGAGAAGATTTACAATCTAATTATGCAGCAAGTTCTTCTGCGACAGTTTGGGTCTTCTATTACATTACATTAGATTAGTTGAAATAACTGCTCCTTTATTGTTTTGGTGTTCCTTGCCCTTCCTTCATCTCTGTATGGGTGTACTACTCCTTTGCTTTGAGTTAAAAAAATTACTGTTGGCTTACTGCAAACAGCAGCAGTGGGATTAAATCACCAAATCCTGCTATGTCCTGCAGAGGCGAAGGGGGATCTCGCCGAGAGCCAACAGCATTTTAAAAAACCATCAAAGTATTTTTCATAATTTTTCCAATGACCATTTTTGTTTCCTTCCCTGTAACATCCTGTCTATGAAAAGCCTGAAGCTAGAATCTGTTTTGTTCCCTCATGATTCAGCCTTGCAAACACATTAGCTGTTGGTACAGTCATGCTGAAATTCTCATTTCTATACATTCGTAGAGCAACCTTCTCCACCCTGGTGCTCCCCAGATAGGTTAGACTAGAGATCTTCTCATTCTGGTGATGCCCATGTTGGCTGGAGATGATAGGGATTGTCATCTGATCCCTGAGGAAGAAACTAGGTTACAGTCCCTCATTGCTTTTAAGGCCATGCTGGGGATATTGTTTGCCTCCGAGGCCATTTGTTCAGCTGGCTATCCCCCGAGCCAATTAAGACTGGAGACGATTCAGACACATTTTCTGGCCATCTAGAGTTTGGGAAGGTGGGGAGGGTGGGAATGAGGAAGTGACCTGCCAGCCAATAAGTTGGGATAGCACTCTGTCTGGACCAGGTAGGGGGTTTCCTGTGGCCCAAATCAGTGTAGTGACGGGCATGGGGCGATATTGCAGAAACCAAGGGGCGGGCTGCACTCGGAGAACGCAGGACAGATGTTTGATGCCTGTCCCCTGTTCTGGCCCCTTGGCTTCATCTCAGGTTCCTGAGCAGCTTGTCCAAAGTCCCTTCCCTTAGGGTGATGATGATGAATGCCAGGTCAGTGTGTAACAAACCCCCCCCCCCAAAAAAAAAAATCTCAGATTCAATTTTGGGGGAGCGGGCTGACCTGGCATTCATCACCAAAACCTGTAGGACACCAGAGGATGGTCCTCTTTCTGAGCTGTGTCCAGCCGGGTTCGGTGTTTGGCACCAGCCTAGGGTTGAGGGGAGGGGTGGTGGTGTCGCCATTGTAGCCAGAGAGTCAATCAAAGTCACTAGAGCCACAGTTTTCAAAGTTCCGGGTTGTGAGGCCCTGTTTCTGCGATTGGGCCCTAAGGGTCAGTTTGAACTCTTGCTCCTGTACCTGCCTCCCTGCAGGGTAGCAAACTCCCTGCCTGAGCTCCTCAAGGATGTTGGAGTTGGAGCTCCCCGGACTTATGGTCCTGGGGGACTTCAATTTGCCTTCATTTGGGGACTGGCTCCGAGGTAGCTCGGGAGTTCATGGCTTCCATGGCAGATGTGGACCTGACTCAGGTAATTCAGGTCCCAACCAGAGCAGTGGGCACACCCCAGATCTAGTCTTTTTGTCAGAGCTGTGGCAGAATTATCTGAGATTACAGAAATTAGTCACAACTCCAGTGCCATGGTCAGATCACTATCTGGTGACTTTGGACTTTCTGGGGATGATGTTTCACCGCAGAGAGGTAGGGCCAGTTATATTGGCCTGCCCCCAGCAACTGATGGATATGGATGGATTCCTGAGGGAACTGGGGTGGTTTCCTCTGGACCAGCAATACGATTCACCTGAGGCTCTGGTTGACCACTGGAACAGGTGGGAAGCTGCGGCCTTGGACATAATCGCGCCACTATGGCCTCTCCACACCCGGGGTCATTGCTCATCCCCATGGTTCATGAAGGAGTTAAGGGAGCTTAAATGGGCGACCGGACACTTGTTAGAGCCTCTATTAAGGCCTATCTCATGGCAATGGGGATGGTGAAATGCCAATATCTAACCAACCTTATTGCCTCTGAGGATAATCGTCCAGTGACCCTGTTCCGGGTGACCAGGAACAGGGGCTTTTGTGGATTATTTGACAGAAAAAATTGCTCGCATTCACTTGAAGTTTAATCCCGGCATGGAAAATATAGAACTGGGGTTGACTAGAGAGCAGTCTTGCCATGTTATCTGGGATCAGTTCAATCCAGTTGTCCCTGAGGAAGTGGACAGGCTCCTGGGATCTGCATGTGCATTAGATCCATGCCCCGCCTGGCTAGTGTAAACAACCTGATCAGTCACAGGCAGTTGGGTCGGAGCAATTATAAATTCTTCATTGCGGGAGGGTTTTTTTTTTCAGAAACCTTACAACTTGCCTTGGTCCACCCCCTCCTTAAAAAAAATGTTCGCTCAACCCTACGGTGCTCAACCCTACGGTGTTTCCAACCTGCCCTTTTTGGGTAAGGTTTTGGAGAAGGCAGTGGCATGGAAGTTACAGGAGATCCTGGATGAAGCAGATTATCTGGACCCTTTTCAGTCAAGATTCAGGCCCGGGTATAGGACCGAGACTGCATTGGTCATGCTGGTGGATGATCTTTGGCAAGAGCAGGACAGAGGTCATCTATCTGTCCTGGCTCTTCTTGACCTCTCAGCGGCTTTTGACCACGATATTCTTCTGGAAAGGCTCTGAGGATTGGGGATCCAGGGCACTGTGTGGTCCTGGTTCTCCTCATTTCTGAGGTGCTGGACCCACTTGGTTGGAGAGTGAGAGGTCCAGCCCTAGGCCCCTCCAATATGGGGTGCCTCAGGGCTTGGTGCTCTCTCCTCTCTTATTTAACATCTAGATGAAACCGTGGGGTGAGATCATTCATTCCCACGGGGTGAGTCATCAATACACAGATGATACCCAGTTATTTACAGGCTCCTAAAAATTTTACTACCACACTGAGGGCGTGGTATGGTGGGCGTGGGCAGGGAAAAGTCCTAAGCTATACCCAAATTAGGACTACTTTATTTCAAAATTTGGATGGGCGGGGCCAGCTAGAATTTCTGGTGAACTGGTGTGAACCTGCTGATGCCCACCACTGGTTACATAGCTCTGGGTGTGGTGATCCTAGTGATGCAGTGAAAGTCCTATCCAGGTGTCTGGAGGCTGTCAGGGTCTGGATGGGAGACAATGGGCTACAACTGAATCCTAGCAAGACCAAGTGGCTGTGGCTGTGTTATCTCAGGAGCTATCATCTTTGGTTCTGGATGGGGCTTCTCTGCCCCAAACAGACCCAGGGTATAATCTGGGGGTCCTCCTGGACTCGCAACTTCTGCTCAAAGAGCAAGTGGCAGTCATGGCCAGGAGGGCTTTTGCTCAACTTCGTGTCATTTGCCAGTTACTCCCGCTCCTAGATCAGGACTCCTTGTTCGTGATCCCACATGCTCTGATCACCTCCAAACTTGATTATTGTAATGCGCTCTACATGGGGCTGCCCTTGATGACCATTTGGAGGCTGCAACTGGTCCAGAATGTGGCTGCCCAGGTGGTGATGGGTTCCAGGTGTTATGCTCATGCCTCACCGCTAATTCGGTAGCTGCTCTGGTTGTCAGTGTGCCTCCGGGTGCACTTGCTCCGACGAGGAGGGCAGTATACAAATTCAAGTAAATAAATAAATAAATTTAAGATGCTGGTAATTACCTTTAAAGCCCTACATGGTAGTGGGCCAGGATACCTTAGAGACCACATCACCCCAAAACATCTGTCTGTCCCACCAGAGCGGACCGGAGAGGTGCCCTTGTGGTTCCATTGGCTAGAGAGGTGCATCTCTCTAGCACCAGGAGGAGGGCCTTCTCTGTGTCCGCTCTGACCCTTTGGAGCCTCCTGCCAAGGGACTTGCATCTCCAAACAGAGTTGCTGCCCTTTAGAAAGGGTGTAACAACATGGCTGGTGGGGCAGGTATGGGGTCCTGGTTACACGATGACCACAGCCTGTTGGCTGATCTGATCCACCCCTTAATCTCATTCTTAATATTTTAATCTTGATCTATTACCCTGTTGAATTTTTAATTATTTTTAAATTATTTTAACCTAAATTTTATGGAATATGGCCACTGATGAATTTTTACTGTGGGATTATTTCTTTTAATGTGTTGTTATTCTTGTTAATCCGCCCTGAGTCGCTTGGCAAATTGGGCGGTATATAAATGTGAAAATAATAAATAAATAAATAAATAAATAAATAAATAAATAAATAAATAAATAAATAAATAAATAAAGTAACTGTAGGTTTTTATCTGGTGTCAGTTCAGAACCAACTTAAAAATAAAGGTCTCCCTTACTCGAAAGCCAGTCGGATCCGATTCTAGGATATGGTGTTCATCTCCATTTGCAGCCAAAGAGCCGGTGATGTCTGCTTTTGCAGATGTTTCCATGGTCATGTGACAGGCATGACTAGACACCAGAGTGCATGGGGCGTTGTTACCTTTCCTGCCAAAGCGGTACCTATTTATTTACTTGCAATTTCTTGTTTTCCAAATGCTAGGTTGACAGGAGCTGGGACAGAGACAGGAGCTTACTCTATCATGCAGCACTCAGGTCTCAACCTTCCAGTCATCAAGTTCAGCATTTTAACCACTAAGCCACCACAGTCCCACAGAACCAATTTACAGAACCTTGATAAGCTTTTTTTGGCACAATGTTGAATTTCTGGTAAAATTCCATTTAGTGGTAAAGCAGAAGTGTAGAAACCCACAGAGAATAGCTACAAGGCCACCCAGAATCCCCTTCTTTCTCATTAACTGGCACTTTAAGTCTCAGTAACAGGCTCTGAGCCATTTGTAGGCAAAAAAAATGAGAAAGAACAATTGGAAATATGTACCAAAAAAAATGTGCTATTATTTGCCATCTCAAGTTACAGTGATTCTAAGAATTTGTGATCTTCAGAATGTCTTGACATTAACAACCATTTTTCCCACTGAGTCATATCTTCTCACATTCCCCTCTATTCTTTTTCTTTTCTTACTCCCTTCGCCTTTCCCCAGCATTATCATATTTTTCCATTAACACAAAAATATATAAGAAAAAAACTAAACAAAAGGGGTAGTTCCATTGTTACTAAGGACTGAAAAGAAAATGGCATGGAATTCAGTAAAATTCCTAGTAAAATGCCTTTAACATGCTTTCAAAAAGCTCTGTAAAAGTAGCTTTTGAAAGTATTTAGGTTATATTTTGCTACTCCTCAGTAGCTTGACTCCCTTGTTAATTGTTTGTTACCCCAGATACTACCTCCCTATAACTATGGTGCTTGTAACTAGTTACTTCCAAGTTCCAGGCTATGATTTATGACAGGGATTCCCAATCTTTTCAAGCCAAGGGCCAGGCCATGCTCTCTCAGTCAGTTTTGAGGGTTGGATGGCCATTTTGCCCTGCTTTACAATGGGGATGGCCACTTTGTCCCAGCAGCTTCAAAGGGGTGGCCATTTTGTTTCTCGGATGCCCTTCGAAGAGGCCATATGAAGTAGCACCAATAATTATATCTTAATATATTTTTCTGTGTGACTTGCTTCATGTCAACATTTACAAGTTTACATATCATACATAATAGGCACACACTCTGCTCTTCCTCCTACAAGCTTATGACAGAGTTCCTGGTTCTCTTCCTTCCTACTTTACTCTCACAACAACCTTCTGAGGTAGGTCAAGTTGAGACAATGTGTCTATCAACATCTGATGAGTTCCATAGATGAATAGAGATTTGAGCTTGGATTTTAAAGACCCAGCTCAACATTTTTTTAAACAGACCCCACACTAACTCACAACACAGAGAGAGAATTTAAAAAGTTTAGCTATTTGTAATAGAAATATTACAGTAGAAATATTATGATTTCTATACACTCAATATTGAAAACAAAGGCTGGAAATGAGACATATATTTATATTACTTGGTATCACCACTCATCCATAGAAATCAAGGAGTCTGCTCTAATTAGCAGCATTGTATTTAGACCAAAACCAAACAAGAAGTGGCTCGGTTCCCCTGTCACACTAAAGGCCCCGAAGTCAAATAAAAAGTCAGCTATTACTCTGTGACCCTTAATTATTCAGAAATATAATTCAGCAACTTGCAGAAATATTTTACCCACCCTATCAAGCAGACATTTCACTGTCTAGATTCATGACCCCACTGATGGGTGAAAGTGATTTCTTGTTTGATAAACTCACTTAGAAGTGAAGGCTGATTAATTGCAATCCAGAGTCAAAGGTGAAGCAGAGAGCCGCTGGACATTTAAAAAAAAAGAAACATTTTATAGACAATGGTATATTCAGATAGATATACTGGTGTAAAAAGGCCATTCTGAGATTGTCAATAAAATGGGGGCACATTGTCCCTTGGCATGCCCAAGCCAAATATTTGGGTTATGCAACAGCAACATTGGTGTTTCCTTTAATTAGCTATGCTTAAGGCTGAGCGTTCAAAATTATAGAATGAAATAGCAAGCACCTGAAATGCTAAAAGGGGCTGCACCATTTCACACTGCATCAGGAAAAGAATTGTCTCTTTTTTGTGATCTTCCAAATTAATTCTGCCTAGGTCAGGCATGGGCTGAGCCATTGGGACAGGGGGATTCATCCCAGTGCACCCTTGGCTCTGGTGCTCTGGGACACAAATAATAATTTAATTATTATTTTATCCACCTGACACACTGCACTTTAGATTAAGCCATTGCTCCAAGCTTCCTCCTCCAGCCTGGAGCAATGGCTTAATGTAAAGTGCCACATGCTGGGCAGAGCAAGCAAGGGGCAGTGACCGAGTGGTTTCCTGGGGCAGCCCTCTCCCCCGTCCCTTGGTTGCCACCCCTCGCTTGCTCTGCCTGGTGTGTAGCACTTTACATTAAGCCATTGCTCCAAGCTCCCTCCTTCAGCTTGAAGCAGTGGTTTATTCTAAAGTGCCATACACCAGGCGGAACAAACGAGGGGTGATGACCAAGCGGTTCCTGGAGGCAGCCTTTTCCCTTGTCCCTTGGTCACCACCCTTCATCCCTGTCCAGTGCCCTCCAATGGTGCCCAGCACACCCCTGGCCTATGTTTGCCATAGCTTGCCTCACATGAAGTAAGCATCTTTTTATTTCATGACTGCAGTCACCATCTGCAGTGATCTTAGATCCCAAGAAGGTGAAGTTTGTCACAGCTTCCATTTTATCCCCTTCTATTTGACAGGGAGTGATGGGGCCAGATGCAATAATCTCCGGGTGGGTGTGTTTCAGGCCAGCTTTTGCACTCTCCTCTTTCACCCTCATCAAAAGGCTCTTCAGAATAATAAAAAGTAGAGACATCACCCTGTCAACAAAAGTCCACATATTACTACTGGTCTTCCCAGTAGTAATGTATCACTGTGAGAGCTGGGCCATAAGGAAGGCTGAGCAAAGAAGAATAGACGCCTTTGAACTGTGGTGCTAGAGGAGACTCTTGAAAGTCCCCTGGACTGAAAAGAGATCAAATCAGTCAGTCCTAAAAGAAATAAATCCTGACTGCTCATTGGAAGGACAAATACTGAAGCTGAATCTCAAGTACTTTAGCCACCAAATGAGAAGAGAGGACTCACTGAAGAAGGACCTGAAGGAGAAGGGGACAGCAGAAGTTGAGATGGCTAGATGGCATCATTGATGCGGTTGGTGTAGATCTGGGTGGACTACAGTGTGAGATGACAGAGGAGCCTGGTGTGCGGTGGCCCATGGGGTTGCAAAGGGTCGGACTCAACTGTGCGACTGAACAACAGCAGATTAATTCTTTTTCTCAAGCAAAATAACTAGAATGGTGAACAATTCAAGTGTAAATCAGATCTGATGCTATGTTAGATTTTTGCTTGCAGGGAATGTAAAACAATAAATGGAATCATTCAAGATTTAGCTTGAATCTGGTCTGATACTGTGTTAGATTTTTTTCTTGCAGGAAGTCAACAATAGGAGGAATCATTCAAAGCTTAGCCTAAATCTGGTGTTTTACTGTGCTAGATTTCTACTAGCTTTTACTGTCAGAAAGTTCCTCCTAATCACCTCTCTTGTCATTTGGGTCCTTTACTTTTTGAGTTTCAATCTCTGGAACTAGAGAAAACAACCTTCTTCCGTCTTCTACATGTCAGCCCTTCAAACCCTTGAATATGACTATCATGCCACCTCCTGGTCTTCTCTTCTCTAAACTAAACATGTACAGTTCCCTCTTATCAACCTTGTCTTCCTTGTCTAGATATATTCCAACTTCTTAAACTGTGATACCCACTGCTGGACAGCCTTCCAAGTAGGGTCTGATCAAAGCAGATTAGTGTGGTGGTATTACTTCTCATGATCTCTAGAGTCTAGTAGACACTGTTTCTGATTATGCAACCTAGTATAGCACTAGCTTTTTTGCTGTCATGTCACACTATAGACTCATGTTTGTGGTCTACTAAGACACCTAGAGCCTTCCCACAGGTACTGTTCTCGCTCTTTTTTCAGTGAAGGTTTGTGCCCAGTAATGTTCACACTGACATGGAAGAGTGGGTGCTGCTCTCTAACCCACCCAGGAGATAGCAGGTTGCCCCCTGCCTCTTAAGTTACCATGGTGACCTCTATCTTAACAGGGAAGATGGCCTCACAGCTGCTGAGAAAGGAAAGTTCAACTACTGATCCAAATGGTTTTACTACATGAAATGCATTTGACATCATTTTGGTGTCTTTCTTAAGCAGCCCAATATTTTGGGCCTACCTAAGCCACACTCTTTCTTCCTATATCACAGGAGTGTTCAGTGTTGCAGGTGAATCTGAGAGCCGCTTTAGTTCCCCATAAGGTGTGCTTACTTGGGCTTCTGATAACTGAAGTCCAAGAACATCTGGGACACCAAGGTTGTCTGTCCCTGCCTTAAAGCAGCCCATGGGTTGGATGTGACCCACTACACCATTTCATGTGCCCCCTCCCATCACCTCCACCACACCAGGAAGTGCCATGTGGTGGAGGAAGGGCAAAATGGCCATCCAGCCCCCAGAGCTGTCTGAGGGATCATGACCTGGCCCCCGGCTTAAAAAAGTTGAGAACTCCTGCTTTAAAGGAACAACAGGCTTGAGAACAAGACATTCTGGAGATCTCTCATCCATAGGTTCGCCATAGGTTGGCGATGACTGAAGGCACAACAACAACAAACACCTGGCATTACTCAGACTCTGAGCTGACATGGCTTGACTAATGTAGAGAAGAAAGTCTAACTGGAGATAAGAGCTTATAGGCCCCACAGAGGTATGTTTTGGTATACTGCTTATGCAGATGGCCAGAGCAGAGCTTGGAAAGGTTACTGATTTGAGCTACAACTCCCAGATTCCCTGTCACTGGTAAGATTGTGGGAGCTGTAACTCACAAAGTGCTGTTTTCCAGTCTGCCCTAAAGAAAAGACAAATCTAAGCCTCCAAACAATGTCTTCTTCAGGGAATTGGGCTGTGCCAGGGACATTTCCTAAACACAAATAAAAGTTAGATGTCTAAATGGAGAATGTCCTCTGGCTTGCCAAAATGTTTAGAAGCACATTATTCTTAGATTCTATGGGGGGAAAGAATTGCAATCTGTTTTTCAACCCAAGTTATTTATCCCCTATTAGATAAAAATATAATAGACTGTACCAACAGGGTCAGAAGCCTTCCATTTAATAATATCGCCAGCACGAATCTAAATCTTTTTCCCAAACCACATCCCCAAACACAGGATAAATGGCTGATCTCTCCACAATAACAGCTGATTTCTATTTATTAAGCTAAAAAGGTCACCATTTTCTATGGCTAGGCCACTCTGCTCTATTGATAATTTTATGCATAAACAAATGGCAAATTTGTGCCACATAAATATGCATTAGCAATTACTTTGTCCCCGGCAACGCTCACCGCATGCAAATGTGTTCCTCACAGGGCTGGGTGGCTTTTGTTTTAGCTCTTGAGCAACAAACAAAAGAGCATAATAAACAGACTTCATCTTTTTTAAAAAAAATGCTAATCAATAGGAAATGCTAATGTAATAGGAAAGGGCAATAAACTTATTTGCAAGGGGGAAAATAACAAAAAAATTAAAAGGGGGAGGATGTCAATTCTGTACCTGTTTCAATTGGAGAGGAAGTGAAGAGAGTGGGTAAGTACAGTAAAACCTCGAATAACGTTAAAACCTGGTTCCACAAGTCTTGGTGTTATCCGATTTTTAGTGTTATCCGATGCATGTTAAAATCTTATGGGATCCATAGAGATACATTGTAACCACACAGGCTTTAGCGGTTGTTATCCGATGCATCCCATAGGATCTTAATGTTATCCGATGCAATTCTTCCCCCCAGATTGCTTAATGTTATGCGATTTTAGTGTTATTCGATACTAATGTTATCTGAGGTATTACTGTACTAAATATACAGTACTGTACTGTACTCCAATTTGGATCAGACATTAGGTAAACTGCTCAGGCCAGGCTCCTGACTGGAAACAGTAAAAAGACACCTTCCGAACCTCCAACATGCTCTTTCTTTGAACATGGCATTTGCGGGGGGGGGGGGGACAGAAAGGGGAAAGGAAACTGGTGAAGCTTTGCCTAGGAGGCTAAGGTGGTTTAGTGGTTAAGATGCTGAGCTTGATGACCAGAAGGTCAGCAGTTCGAGACCTGAGTGTGGCATGAGAAGGTGAGCTCCCGTCATATGTCTCAGCTCCTGCCAACCTAGCAGTTTGAAAATAAGAAATTACAAATAGATAAATAGCTACCATTTCAGCAGGAAAGGTAACAGCATTCCATGTGCTCTGGCATCTAGTCATGCCTGTCACATGACCTCGGATAGTGCTTGCTCTTTGGATGAGCCTTTCCGGCAGTAAAGGTAACAGTGTTCCTGCTTCTAGTCATGTCTGCCACATGACCACAAAAACATATGCAGATGCAGACAGTGCTGGCTCATTGGCTATAACACTGCATCACAAAAAAAAAAAATTGCTACTTGGTCTAATCCATGTGTCCTATACTAAGTCAAGTATGCTGAATTCAAATCTGAAGTCCAATTTTGCCTAGGATGACAGTACAGTAATACCTCGGATAACGATTGGATTGGATAACGCTAAAATCGCATGTTGTTAAGTAATCTGGGGAGGAGAATTGGATCGAATAACGTTAAGGACCTATGGGATGGATCGGATAACAACCGCTAAAGCCTGTGCAGTTACAATGTATCTCTATGGAGCTTTAACGTTATCTGATACATCCCATAGGATTTTAACATACATTGGATAGCACTAAAAATCAGATAACACCAAGACTTGTGGAACCAAGTCTTAGCGTTATCCGAGGTATTAATGTATCTTAAGTTAGCAAATCTCACCCTCTTGGTTAGGTTCTTGGATTGACCATACAGGGTATATTTGCCACAAATGTAGCAAAAATCATCCAGTTTGTTAACACAGCTGCACCTACTCATCTTTAGCTCAAAACAGACTCACTATGGCCTAGCTGTACTACCCAATAAGATAGTTTCACACTAGATACAAGCCCTTGGTCCATCTCACCTTACATACCTATTTCTGATGTCAACTCACTGACTTGCCCAGACATGTCTGGCTGCTGCTGGAACATGCATGCCACCAGGAGATGTGATTCAGTTGAGGAGGCGGCTGGCATCATGGTAGCTGCAACTGTTATAATGTTCCCATGTAACAATACATTACCCAATTACTGACCATTTGAACAGTTATAGCACGCCTTAAAATCTGTACATGATAGGCAAATTCTGAGTTCAGATTTGGAATCAGCACACTCGATATCATGTAAGTCACATGTGTTATTCCTAGTAGCAAAATTGTTGTTGCACAGTGATGAACACTGCTCCCTAGAATCGGACACGACTGACTTTCAAGCAAGGGAGACCTTTACCTTTACTAAAATTTGATTACCAATCCAAAGTCACCCCATCCCAGGTCACCTCTCTTCATTTCATGCATGCTCAGGGGCTTCCGCAATCTCCCAGCTCATAAAACATACAAAATGTCAAGAAATTTGAGAACAAACCAGTTCAGCCCACCTTCAAAAGAGCTAGTACTTTGGCCCAGATTTGTATGACAAGTATTTAGATACAACTTGGATCTGATAGTATTTCACACCTCTAATTACAACCTCCACACAGAATCATTTGTTGGATAGAATAAGGATTAGGGTTAGGACTAGGCAGATGATTCTGTGTAGGTAGTAATGTTCACTGGGGAAGTGTTGATACCAACACATCACCAGAGCCTTCTGTTTGCCTGTTAATCTTAGAGCCTGAGGTATTATACCCCAGGCTGGCATCATATCAACAGCCTTTTGAAATTATAATTATTCCTGTATCATCTCCCCTGCAAGGACTGAATAAAATCTTGTAGGCTGAGAGGCATGTGTGTTACACAGATTTTAATTTTATTTTACTATGTAAAACTGAGCACTATGTTCCTTAGACCTTTTTTAAAAAAAATTATGTCACAGCTCCTTGCCACTGATCCTTTACCAGAAATCTCCTTCTTTTTAGCAAAGCATGTTTTCTCCCCTCTTTGTTGTAAAAAATTCAAAATAGCATCTTGAATTTTTAAAAATATATACTAGGAAGATGACTAGTGTTACATTTTATCTCTCCCCCCCCCCCAACCAGCTTTTCCTTCCATCCTCATTGATGACTTTCTTTTGCCTGAGTCCTTAATGTTAATATTGAATGTTATATCCAGAGATGAGAAAGAGGGAAAACATGTCAGCCCTCCAAAAGCTCTTAAATGTCTCATTTCCATCTCCTCTGCTCAGCCGGTATGGGACAATTTCAGAAGCAAATCTAAACACCTCCAAGCAACTGCGGATGAAAATGTCCAGAATCAAATTAGCTCACCTGCCTCCATCAAAACTGCTGTAGAAACAAATTTCATTTCTGGAATATGGCCCATAGTTTCTACACAGGTTCAACTCAACTTAACTCCTGCTTTAAAATAGCTTTATTATAGAGCATCGCAGAGGTACATTCCAGTTTTTCATTTTCTCTTACAGATTGACAGTAAAGATAACACAATCACACCTAGAAGATCCATCAGGCTGATATAAATAGATTTGAGTAGATCAGCAAAGCAGGGTGGAGATTTCTTTTCCTAGTCTTATTTGCCTCTTCATTGACAAAAAGCTTTCTTCAAAGAAAATGTTGGACAATCTTAAGACTCCCAAACCACTATTTTCAGTGAGAATCCTGACCAGCCTTCTTCTTAAAACTCACCTGGTTCTAAGCAACTGATCCCAGAATCTGCAAGAAAACTCCTGCCAAAAAGTCAGGTAAGCAGAGTGCAAGAAATCAGATGAACCCAAAGTCAAGACAGACCTAGGCTATAGTCCCCACAAAGTCTAAAGGAACATAAGTATATCCTCTTGTTGGTATCGGTCCACCTTAGATAAGGAAAAAAGTAGCAGTGGACACCAAGAGAACTAAGCAAGAGAATGGATATGTTCCTCAAGTCTGCCAACTCAGATCTAAGAAGAGCTACAGAATATAGAGATACGGAATCCGGCTCATTTGCTAGTCTACTCCTTACACTGAGGAAATTTCTTCTCTTGAAGAAACTTTCCTTGTAGTTCAGCCCTTTGCCTGGAAGCTTCTAACTGGGCTTGTGTCTTTATTCAACCATGTTCTTGTGTATTGGGAAGGGATCCAGCCTCCTTTTCTGACTTGAGCACTGAGATACATTCACCAGGAAACCCAGCTTCCTTGACCACTGAGGTTTCAGGGTGTTGTTGTTTTGTTTTGTTTTTTACATCTGGCACTTCCTTTGTTAAGTGTATTTTGGTGTGTTCTACCTCTTTCTCACTGGAAGACCTGTCTGGAGCGGCCAGAACAACAGCAATGATTATATGACGCGATGATATCAGATCAAAGATCACCAAATAAATTTCACATCTAAGAGATAAAAGAGTGTGTGATCTTCTGCATTCCAGGGATAAATAGTCTGGTACAGCAATAGGATCATTGCCACCACTCTTGTTGGTATCACCCCTTCTAAGATCAGGAGAGAAATAGCAGTGGACACTGAGAGAGCGAAGCAAGAGGATGACCCTCGACAGGATGAACCTCAAGTCTGCTGGCTCAGATCCAGGAATTGCTTTATGGCAAGAACAAACATTCTTGAGGGTACACAAAAGCAAAAGCAAATTAGAAGATGGAGGAAAGAGCTCGCTGGACAAGGAACAACACTAAAGGAGATATAGCTGAAGATCTCAACCTCCCCTACATCATTTGGAGGACCCTGAATAGGCTGAGGGTTGGAGTCCCTAAATGCAAGACCAACATGCTCAAGTGGTGGCTGCTGATGGACAACAATACGCTGTGTTAATGTGTAGAGACACAGAATCTGGCTCATTTATTATTCTGCTGATTGCTGCCAGAGACCTGCACTGATGAGGACTTGGGTTTGGGCAATGACAAAGCGAAGAAAGTGGCTTCATTTTGGCAGTCCAGGGTTTGATTGGGGCACAAAAGATGAATTGCTGCCACTTGCTATAATGGTAAAATATCAGAAGAAAATACATTTTCAAATTGTTGAAAGATGCCAGTGTACCTAGTATTCTGAAGATAGGGTTGCTTCTTTCATTCCCCAAATTAAATAGTTTGCCATAAGCCCAGTGATGGGATGAAACAGGTTCTCACCAGTTCACCAGAATCAGTAGTAACTTTCCCCAGTGTCCCGGAGAACCGGTAGCAGCTTTTTTGGGGGAACCACCTTTGGGGCTTACCTTTTCACTGGTTCCCCCACTGCGCATGTGTGCCAAACACTTGGTGTGCATGCATGCCTACAGTGCTTGGCACGTATGCACGGCCTCCTTGCTGTCCTCTCAAGCGGGGAGGAGGAAGAGAAGCTGCTAGCCTATAGCCTGCTCCCCAGGGTAAGTGACTCACCTTTGGATGTGGTGTGTCTGTGTGTATTTTAATGTGCATTTAATACCTTTACCTATATTGGCATACTACCACAGTTCCTAAAAAGGCCTGGCAGCCTGGCTTGGGGTTTTTAAGTAAAGTCTTGGAGTTACCTCATCAATAAGCTACACGTGTGCTGTTCCAATTGCTGCTCCAATTGGAGAACCCTTAAGGCAGTACAGCTGTTTTACATTCATATTAAGGCATATTATCCTGACCTAGAGAACTGGTTAGGCAAAGACTTAGTACCTAACTTCTTTAACTGTTGAAAAGTTGAAAAGTGCCAAAATGAAGCCATCTTGTGGTGAGTTCATTCTGTAGTTCTTTCCATCTGACCTAGTGTGAGAAAGATTAGCCAAAATAAGCTTTAAGCTCTGATTTAAAAGCTCTGTTTGATTTGTGTTTGGGGTGGGTGGGTTGGTGTTTGGGTGGGTTGCTGTATTTTAATGTATTTTTTATTTAATTTATTTATTTACAGGTTTGTGTTGTGGGTGGGTGGGTGGGTTGAGGGGTGTGTGTGTGTGCTTATTTGTATTTTATTTATTTTTTATTTTATTTTATTTTTTATTTGGCCCCGCCCATGACATCATGACATCATTATGTTAGCTCCGCCCACACTGTGATGACATCACAGTGGGGTAATAAAATTTTTGACATCCCACCACTGCATAAGCCAAACGTAGGTTGGATATTATTCCCACACACATGTCTGTAGACATTTCCGTGGACATGTGGCAAATATGCCTCAACACCAGAGTGCACGGAATGCTGCTTACCTTCTCACTGAAGTGGTCCCTATTTATTTACTTGCAATTTCTTGCTTTTGAATTGCTAGGTTGGCAGGAGCTAGGTCAGAGATGAGTGTTCACTCCATCATGAAGTCCAGCAATCGAACTCCGACCTTCCAGTCAGCAAGTTCAGCATCTTAATCACCTGAACCACCACAGTCCTGATACCTGACATTAAAACAAAGAAGTTCTGTTTCTTCAAATTTTTCATGCAGCATTTTGTATTACATCCATACAAGTTCGCAGAGGTCTTAAAAACTACCTTCCCCCTTAAAGTACTTGAAAAAGAATAGTCTTCCTCATATTTCCAACTGTAATGGCCACTAGACAATAATAGATGTATTCTCTATGTGTCCATATATTCCTTCCTTCCTTCCTCAAAAATATTCAATTTTAGTGGCACACTAGTGCTAATAGTGAAGAGCATTACTAGTGAGGTATCATCAATATGCAGATGATACCCAGTTATATATCTCGGCCCGTGGGGACCCTAGCGATGCAGTGGAAATCCTTTCCAGGTGCCTGGAGGCTGTGAGGGTCTGGATGGGGGACAATGGGCTTCAGCTGAATGCCAGCAAGACTGAGTGGCTGTGGGTCAGGGGTCCTGCGTTATCTCGGGAGTTACCATCTTTGGTTCTGGATGGGGCAGTTTTGCCCCAAACAGACCTGGTGCGTAACTTGGGGGTCCTCCTGGGCTCGCGACTACTGCTCGAAGAGCAGGTGGCAGTCGTGGCTAGGAGGGCTTTTGCACAACTTCGTGTGATTCGCCAGTTACATCCTCTCCTAGATCGGGACTCTTTGCTCATGATCACACACGCTCTGGTCACCTCCAGACTTGATTACTGTAATGCGCTCTACATGGGGCTACCCTTGATGACCATTCGGAGGCTTCAACTGGTCCAGAATGCAGCTGCCCAGGTTGTGATGGGGTGTAGGCGGTATGCACATGCCTCACCGCTGCTTCGGGAGTTGTACTGGTTGCCAGTATGTCTCCAGGTGCAATTCAAGGTTCTGGATATTACCTTTAAAGCCCTACATGGTAGTGGGCCAGGATACTTAAGAGACCGCCACACCCCAAGGAACATCTGCCCATCACACCAGAGCGGACCAGAGAGGCTCTCTAGTTGTTCCATCTGCCAGGGAGGCATATCTCTCTAGCACTAGAAGGAGAGCGTTCTCTGTGTCTGCTCCGGCCCTATGGAACCTCCTGCCAATGGAGCTACATCTCCAGATGGAAAAATCTAAAAACATGTCTGGCGGGACAGATATGGGGTGCAGAAGGTATAATGACCCCAGCACATTGGATGATCTGAGCCCCTCTCTTTCTCTACTTTTAAATTAGTAGTTGTAGCATCTGGTGTGTTTTTAATCTTTTTTAGATTTTAATTTTAAATTTTAACAGTTTAAGGTTTTTAGGTGGAAGCTTCCACTTTCTAATCCTGGGCTCTACCTGCCCAGGCAAGGATAAGACTAATGTCCTCTGGCTGGGAGGAGGAATGGATTTTAGCTGTTTGTGCTGTGTGTTTTTGGGTTTTTTTCTGACTTTAAGCCACCCTGAGTCGCCATGGCGAGTGGGCGGTGATATAAATCTAAATAAATAAAATAAAATAATAGTAATGAAGAGTTTTAACTAATTACACATCAGAATAGACTGATATAGTTATTCAGTTTGTAACTCAGTTGTCATCAGTTTAAATCAGGATTTGATGTGCTGTTTTCATAATGTTGGCCTATTTGTTCCCATTACAGTTCAGCACAATTGTTTGGCTTAGCCTGCTAAAATACCAATGGATCTTTGTGGATTACAATTGGATTTACTTAATTTTGCAAGCTGTAAACAAGAATCCTGAATTACAAATAAGGGAGCAAGGTACCAAATATGCTTTATCATTTTCTGTCTGCAGTACTGTAACATGATTATGCTTGTTATTTATGTGACTACATGAGGCTAAACTACTCCATTAAATATACAGAGTCATTTCAATAGTATTAAATCAGAATCAATGTTTTATGCTACTAAAATAAATGCCTAAAGACCTTAGTAGGGAGGTAACATTGGTCATATCCAGCATTGAGTTGAAGTATGCTGTCAATGTCATTAAAAAGCACCATTTTCCTTCAGAAATAAAGAAAGCTAAGGGTTATTTGGGGATGGGGGCTATTGTAAAAGGGCCATGAAATACTTTGATCCCTAGACTGAGTCTTGTAAGGTATTTATTCTTAGTGGCATCAACACGGGCCTCAAATTAATTGGTTACACTGCATTATGGTTAGGTAAAGGTCTCAATTGCTCAAAAGCCAGTCAAATCCAACTCTAGGGGGCAATGTTCAACTCTATTTACAGCCAATGAGCCTCTGCAGATGTTTCCATGGTCATGTGGCAGGCATGACTAAATGCTAGACTGCATGGTACACTGTTACCTTTTTTGCCAAAGTGATACCTATTTATCTACATACAAATTCTTGCTTTCGATCTGCTAGGTTGGCAGGAGCTGGAACAAACTACAGGAGCTCACTCTGTCGTGCAGCATTCGGTGCTCAAACTGCTGACCTGCCAACCTTCCAATCATCAAGCTCATTGTCTTAACCAATAAGTCACTCTGCATCATGGTTACATTGCATCTAATCTATCGATAGATAGATAGATAGATAGAGATAGAGAGAGAGAGAGAGAGAGAGATACAGTCAAACCTTGCATAAAGAGTGCCTCGCTTAAAAAGTAACTCGCTTAAAGAGCAGAATTTTCTCTGAATGTTCGCTTCGCATAACAAATAAAACCAACCAAAAAACTCGCTTAACAAATAAATTGGGGTTCGCAATCCCCCTGCCAGAAGTCACAATTGTTTACTTCCAATGGTGTTTTGCTTAAGGAGCAAACTCGCTTAAAGAGCAATCCTGTGGAACGCATTATGCTCTTTAAGCGAGGTACCACTGTAGATAGATAGACGCACGCACGCACACACACATACACACACAGAGTAATACCTCAAATAACGTTTGCATCAGATAACGCTAAAACTGCATAACGTTAAGCAATGGGGGGGGACTGTATCAGATAACGTTAAGATCCTATGGGATGCATCAGATAACATTCGCTAAAGCCTGTGCTGGTTACAATGTATCTCTATGGAGTTTTAACGTCATCCAATGCATCCCATAGGATTTTAACATGCATCAGATAACATTAAAAATCGGATAACACTAAGACTTGTGGAACCAAGTTTTAGTGTTATCCGAGGTTTTACTGCATCCCTGACTGTCTTGTACTATTTAAAGAACGATGAATGGATGAATGACTGCAGAAAATAGCATAAAACTTTTCAGAGAAATCCTCACCTACCCCAAACTTTTGGGGGCACACAAACAGTGGATATTAGAGTGGGAGAATGAGTTGGGTTAGTTTCCCTGAATCTACAAATTTAAAAAAACCCATATCTCTTTTATGACAAGTATGAAAAATGTGTATGTTTGGGCAAATTCTCAAAAACACTAAGTAAAAGAACAACCAACCCCACTTGTATTGGCTAAATTAACCAGGTTCATAATTTCCGGAGGACTGTACTAGTATTAGTCTGCAACTGAGATGAGAAGGGTTTTTGGGGAAACCCTAATTCAGCGCTAACATGGCTAAGTAAACCTGAACTCAAACTCACAATTTAAAGACCTGAATGGATGACTCTATTGAGTTTGGTTCTCTCATACTGTTCTGAATTTTTTGTCATCATAAATCTTCTACAGTCTGGCCAGTTTATCCTACTATGGTAATAGAGTAGACCATACTACCAGTGACTCACACATCTGTCTCCTGCTAATGTTGTAAATAATTGAGATAGGGTGAAGTCGGGAGGGGCATCATAATGACATAGTATGGAACAATTTCATGAGATAACTGTGAAGGAAGGTGGCTTGTAAAATCTTTTCCTTTTTTGAATCAAAATGCTAAAGCTCTGGAGACCAGAGCTTTACAGGGAACCAGATTTATTGGAAACCAGAGGTGGAAGAAGAGGGAATGAAGAAATACATTGCAATGAAAAGCATTAAGGTAATATCCTAATTTGCAAATGTTACTTTTGCATCCCCCCCCAAAAAAAAAAATTGCTTCCATTCTAATTATAACTTAGTCATTTCAGAATACTAGTGTTCCCTGAACAACGCTGGCAGATGTACTTAATATTCCGGGCATAAAAGACTTTCCAGTGGACATTTAGCTTAGAACCCTGAAGGAGAGAATTAACTGAACTCTGAAACCTATCTCTAGAAATTAACAATAAAAAAAGATATAGGAGTCAGCACTCTTTGATAAAATATATGTAAAACGATTATATGTCAAAACACCTAGGATGACAACTGCTCAAAGGGAGGAGATAAAAATGCTCATTCTATACATTTTTTGGTAGGTGGGTGAGTGAGTATATGATGACCGGTGGACTGGGAGGGGTAGAATTGAGGGTTCTATTGATATTTATTGGAAACCAGAGGTAGGGAAATGAATGAATGAAGAGAACTGAAAAACTAAACTGTTGGCAAGCAAAAGCATTAAAGAGCTCAGTCTGAACTTGAAAAAGAAAAACTATATTTGTAAAGTCCAAGGTGGTGGTGAAGAAAGCTGCAGCATGATAGGAACAGTGGGTCTAAACATCTAAAACAAAATAAGCTGCTTTACACCACATCTGGCCAGGGTTTTTTTTCCTTTTGTGTCTAGGTCATACTTTAAACTGCTAAAATGAAGTGTTTCTGGCAGTAATCGGTAGACCAGCAAATGAACCGGATTCTGTATTTCTCCACATTCACACAACATGTTGTTGTTTGCCAGCAGCCCCCATTTGAGCATGTTGGTCTTACATTTAGGGACTCCAACCCTCAGCCTATTCAGGATCTTCCAAGTGATATAGGAGAAGTTGAATTCCTCAGTTATATCTTCCTTAAATGTTATTCCTTGTCCAATGAACTCCTTCCTCCATCTTATTTGATGTTACTTTTCCATACCCTCAAGAATATTTGTTCCTGCGATAAAGCTATTACTGGATCTGAGCCGTTGGACTTGAGGCTCATATCCATTCAGAGGATGCCAAGGGTTATGCTCTTGCTTAGTTCTCTTGGCCTCTGCTGTTTCTTCTCTCCTTTGCCTAGTTGAAGCAATACCAACAAGGGGATATATTTTGTCAACTGGTGTAGGTTTGATGCATCCTGTCGCTATGTGCATTGATCAGTGATCCATATAGGTCAGAATTATCTCCTGGGTGTGTTAGACAACAGCCTTCCCTTCTCTTTTCTCAAGATGGTTAGTGCTGATCTGGAAACATCTCCATATGAAGTATGTGCTCACCCACAGAAGTACAACCCAGTGACAACGATCTGGGGAAGTATCCAGTTTGGAGTCACCACATTCTCCAAACCTGCTTAAAAGGAGGTTCACAAAGAGCTTTCTGCTTTGTACAATACATTATACATCCATTGTATTCTCGATTAGATGCAAGACAAGGAGGTTTATTCATAGAAGAATTCTCTTTCTCTTAGAAATTCTCTTTCATTCTCTCTTCCTTTCTTTTGGGGAATTGTCATCTCTGGCTGTACTTAAGCATTGCTGCCTGATGATCAATTTACACCTTTCTAAAGAAAGGCCAAAGGATTCTATTGTTTTGTTAATTGTCAATTTGCATCTTTGAAAGGTGTTGTGATTTTTTTCTCTCCTCTTACTTGACAGGTTAAGACTAATTCCACTTGTATATGAATGAATGTGCACACACAATTCCTCAGATCATTTATCCAAAGTACATTATTTCTAACATTGGATCACTTCTCTTCTCAGCAAAAGCCCTCTCCCAGCTTTTCAAAGCTGATAGAAATGTATCGCATTATGGAGGACTGAACTAGATGCAATAATGGTTTCCTTTAGCAAAGACGCAGGCGAACCAATGACATTCATTTCCGAAGCACAACAAGAAAGAAAAGAAGCTACGAGGCACAAATGAAGGTTGCATTTCTCTAGGTATATTTTGCCTATATCTCTTTCAGTTGCTCAGTGGGCATATATGGGCATAACTAACCTGACAACCCTGAGGACTTGGGCACCGAAGTCCACAGTGAAGGGTAATGATCCCCAAGTGGATTAAATCCCACTTGAATCCATCTTAATGGAGGGCAGCAGCTTCATGAATACTGGCCTGGGTCTGAGGAGGACTTTGTGTGTGAAAAGGACTCAGGACCAGAAACTGACGAGGAACTGGATCAGTGGTATGAGGGTAATGCTGCAATGCGGAAAGTAGATGAAAGGCAACTGCATTATATTCTCAGGACAGTCTTCATGGCTGATTGCCATGATGATCACCAATATTTGGATTTGGATATGGCAGAACAACAAGAAAAATACATGTTAAAATGGGAAAGCAAGTGCCCGGAATGGTTTTAATATACCATAAATTATGTTTATTAACTCTGAGAATGGATTACTTCGTGTTCTTATCCTAATTCAGATAGGAACTGGGTAATTTTGACTTCAAATAAGAACACCATACATTTTTAACCTCTACCTACTTGTGACTTGGTGGTTAAGACACTAAACTTGATGACTGGAAGGTCGGCAGGTCAGTAGTTTGAGACCTGAGTACTGCATAGAACAGAATCAAGTCTCATACAACTTATAGTGACCCTAATAGGCTTTCAAGGTAAGCAAGCTATTTAAAGGAGTGTTTTTACCAAAACTGAGGGACTGTTGTGGCTTAGTGGCTAAGACACTGAACTTGATGACTGGAAGGTCAACAGGTCAGCAGTGTGAGACCTGAGTATTGCATTACGGAGTGAGCTCCATCTCTGTCCCAGCTGCTGCCAACCTAGCAGTTCGAAAGGAAGAAATTGCAAGTAGATAAATAGGTACCACTTAAGTGGGAAGTTAAACAGTGTTCTGTTCAGTGTCTAATCATGCCTGCCACATGTCCACAGAAACATCTGCAGACGCAGGCAGCACTGGCTCTTTGGTTATAAATAGATGACCACTGAATCCTAGAGTCAAATACATCTGGCTTTCAAGCAAGGGTGACTTTGACTTTGACCTTGACCAGCACTAAGCCCAACAAGTGAGTTTGCATGACCAAGCAAGAATTCAGGCTCACATCTCCAGGGCCCTAATCCCTCATTATCTTCATTACACCACATTGGGTCTATCCTAGAGTGTATCTTTATTGTGTTGCTTTGTAGCTCTGTTTACAGCGCCCAGAGTGTCCTTGGCGAACTGGTGAGAACCTGTTACATCCCATCACTGATTATACAGCCATTTTGGCTGTTAGATTCTGGGAATTGCAAACCCAAAGAAGTAACTAGATGTTTGGGGGCAAAGTCTGAGATAAGGAAGAAAAATTTATAATTTCTAAAAAGATATCTTCTTGGAGCATACTTTCTCAGTCGGATATGTTTCCTCCAACTGGAATTTTGTTAAATTTGCACTTGACAGAACAAGTTCACAACTATATTTTTCCAAGAGACAGTAATCTCTAGCAGTTGTATTAAAATGGTATTAATGTTTTCAAATCCACTTCCTATTTTTCCTGCTAGAAGCTCTGCCAAACACATTTTTCAACAGACACTAAAATAATTCAGATAGTTGATGCACAGTCCAAATTTTTCAGTGGAAAATTGCCAGAATTGACATCTGTGAAAAAGTGGGCAATTCTTTTATCATCCACAAAGAGCATATACTATGATTTTTTCCTTCTTTCTCCATGCACTTATTTCTAGAGAAGCCATCCTGCTGTATAGATGTCATAACATATGTAACCCCTTCATTGTCGGGTACTTTTTCTTCTTCTGCTTAAAAGAGAGTTTCCTGGCTCTCTTTTTATTACTGAAATTCACTGCACCACAAAATAATAAATATTATCTGCTGCTTGGTCTAATCCATGTGTCTTATACTAAATCAAGTGTGTTGAATTCAAATTTGAAATCCAATTCTGCCTAGGACATCAGGGTCTAAAGTAAGCAAATCTCAGCCTCTTGCATTGATCACATGGTATATTTGCCAAAAATGTAGCAAAAATTGTCCAGTTTATTAACACAGCTGCACCTACTCATCTTTAGCTCAAAACAGACTCACTGTGGCCTAGCTGTACTAGCCAATAAGATGTTTACGCACTAGAGATAAGCCCTTGGTCCATCTCACCTTATATACAGTAAAACACCGGATAACGATTGGATCGGATAACGCTAAAATCGCATAACGTTGGGGAATTTGAGGCAAACATTTGGATCGGATAACATTATGTTAACCATTATGTTAAAGTTATCGGATCCATCGGATAACCTTTGCCTCAAATTCCCTGAGGTGTGGCTGTGACTCACCAGTTTCTCTTGGGAGAAAGGGAGGGGCTGCCTGCTCTCAAGCTTACCACATTTGAATAACAAAGGCTTGCAAAACCAGTCTGACTAGTTTAGCAAAGCAAAGGCTTAGGACCCTTTTCCCAGTGTAACCCAGAACACTTTGCAGAAAAATAATTGCAAAGAGACAATTTGACCCAATTACCTTTATGAAGTTTCCCCTTTAAATTCTAAACAGCCTGAACCCAAGATTGTAGCTCCGCAAGCCTCATGCAATGTCAATGGAAAACAAACAGACTGAAACCTTTCACCTACAAAGCAATTAAGTTTTTCAAACCCTGCAAAGCCCTGAGGGAACTTCCTTTATTACAGCAATGGTAGGTGGGCTGATTCTAAACGATAACATTTTCCTAGCTTCTGTTCAGATCTTTTAAAACAGCACTTTATAAAATTTTCAAACATTTAAAAATGCTGTATGGCTTTGTTCCCCTAAAGTCAGGGTGGTCTGGCATTTGTAATGTATTTACCCTTTAGAAAATTATTTCTTAAAGTTCTTTAAGTTTCCAGCATGTTTCCTTGACTTTCCCTTGAAGCCTCTGTTGCTTATCTCTATGGAGTTAACGTTATCTGATCCACCTGAATAGGATTTTAACGTTATCTGGTGCATGCATCGGATAAGGCTAAAAATCGGATAACGAGTGGGAGGCAATATAAATTTGAACAAATAAAAATAAATAAATAAGACTTGTGGAACCAAGTCCTAATGTTATCTGAGGTATTACTGTACCTATTTCTGATGTCAGCTCACTGACTTGCCCAGACATGTCCAGCCGCTGCTCGAACATGCATGCCACCAAGGGACATAATTCAGCTGAGGAGGCGACAGCAGGCATAGTGGTAGCTACAACTGTTATAATGTTCCCATTTAAACTACATTACCCAATACCATTTGAACAGCTATAGCATGCCTATGACTTAAAATCTGTATGTGATAGGCAAATTCTGAGTTCAGATTTGGAATCAGCACACTTGATACCATGTAAAGCACATGTCTTATATTACCAGTAGCAAAATCATTGTTGTGCAGTGTTATTGTTCAGTCCATTTACATCTCTTTTGTAGTTTTTTTTAAGCAAAGTGTTATTCATTGCAAGCTTGCTGGGTCTGTCACAACTTCACCAGAATGCCTTTGGCCAGGTCTTTTTGGGGTAATCCAGGATGGCCTTCATGGCTACCATAGTGATCCTGTGGCACACGGCAATGCCATACTATACACAATCCTAGCAATCTCTTAATTGGACCTGGTTTGCCCATCTGGAGAGAATGTCATGGGATTCCATTCCATACCATACAAGACATATGTGGAAAGAGGAGAAGGACAAAGAACATGAGACACACCCAGAGGAAGGTGGAGAGACAGCATCATAGAAATATTACAAGAACACCAAATAGCATCAGTGGAGGCGGCTAGAAGTGCCAGAACAAGAACCATGCATCTCCCTCAACACCCGGCGGGGGGGGGGGGGGGGGAGAGAAGAAGAATTCTGTTGTGTGTGTGTGTGTGTGGTTTTTTTTTTTGTGTGTGTGTGTGGATAGTTTAATTCATTGAAAGCTTCGTGCCACCTGGTTCAGATGCTGGGTTCTGTCCATTAGACATGAAAAGTTCATGCTAAACTACTCCTGCACTTTCTCAGCATCCCTATGAGCTCCTGCTAGAGACAGTGAGATGTGCAGAAGCCTTTGGGAACAGCAGGCTGCTTGCTGATGTCTGAACGAAACCTCCGTCCATTGACATTTCTTTTCTCCTGACACACAGGTTTTCCTTGTTTGTCTCATGCTGACAAGAGAGTATGCTTTTTTTTTAAAAAAAAATTCAAGATATTGAGCGCTGGCCTTGAAAGCAACGCCTCTGTGGCTGCTATTGCTTTTTATGCTATGGAACAACTCCTGTTGCAAGGTCATGTACTGTACACACACACACACACACACACACACACACACACACACACACACACACACAGAGAGAGAGAGAGAGAGAGAGAGAGAGAGAGAATCTCTGAAACACAAAAACAAAACTAGAACAGGTTGACTAACTGGCAGCCCAGCTTTTGGGAGTTGGAGGTCTCTTCTTGAGAGACAGCGTGACTGTAATCAGTTCACATTCAGTGTAAAAACTCCTTAAATATCTGAATATTTGTCATTCAAAAATGGATCAAGATTTGTTTTCTCTTGGCTTGGTTTTAATCCTGTACTCAGTCACATAGTGTGGGTTTCAGCCACCTGGGGCAGAGGCCAAACTTGCCGCCCCCCATCTAGGCTCCCCCCCTCCACGGTACCCATCCCTATTCTGCCCAGCTTGCCCTCGCTCCTCCCTGCACGCTTGGATCTGCTCATCCCAAAGGCAGCAGAAACCCTGCCAAAGTGGATCGGTGCCTTGTAAAAAAAAATTATTGTGTTTTCTCTGTGAAATCTGCGGTGTTAGGGACCTTGCAGCAATGACTACATTTTCCAGACTCCCTCAGTGCTGCAGGCCAGGGGAGTCTGGGAAATGTATTCATTGCCATGAGGTCTCTAACACCATGGATTTCAAAGAGGACACAACGATTTTTTTTTAACAAGGCACCAGTCCACTTTGGCAGGGCTTTCTGCTGCCTTGGGGACAAGCTGTAAGTGATGTCAGGTGTGTGTGGGGTGCCTCTACTATACCCCATCTCCAGAGGCCAGGCTGTTCCACCCACCCACCCATCCGCCTGCGCTAGGCAACACCAGATAAAGGTAGGCAAACCAACTTGCCTAAACTGAGGGAGCTGTGCCCATGCACAATGCCTCCCCAAAAAAGTGCCACACAGGGTGGGTCACCCCCTGCCCCTACACTACATGACTGCCTGTACTCCAGGATGTTTCTATGGCAGAATAGTAGGTTTCAGATCTGTCTGGCTAGACATCCCACTACAGTAATGGAGTAGACTGTGCAGCCAGCAACTCAATGCTGTAACTGCTGCCTTGTGTTGGATAAGATGATCACACTGGCAGGAAGCAAACAAAGGCAAGGTCATCCTGATCAAAACAAATTTCAAAACCATTCCAGCTGGATTTTTTTTTTAAAGATGATTTTCTGCTAAGAAAAGATGATTCCACAGCTGCCTTCCCTGTACTGAAGTTTACAAAGTGTACTCACTGGGTTTGTTATGTGAAATAACCTGTGCCCAGTCCAATGTAAATTGTGGGGTAAATGGCCAATATAGTTGCCCCTTACATGAGAACAATGAGTTTCAATGCTCTGATTTCCAATGTTTGTTCCATCCTTAATTCTAGTCATCTGATCCACACATCTTGGCTGAATGCCTGATCACACCAGAAAAGTTTGCTTTAATTGGAGTAATTTCTCTTAAAGTGACCTTTCTTTTGATGGGGAAATTGCTCCAGTTCAGTTTCAAAACATAGTAGCACTACCGCTGAACCAAAAAGATTCAGGTTGGGGTGAGACTGGAGCACACTTCCCCACACATCATGTGATTGCAAGGAAATGGATTTCTCCGGGACAGTCCAAAAGCAGTCCAAATTGGATCTGTTTCCTGGTGTGATCATACTCATGATTGTGTCAATGTGCACAGAAAGAAAGAAACCGACGAACCAAGTTTTCTGCTATCCCTGAAAGAACCTAAAATACCTTTTATTCCCAATTAAAGTACTGTATTTAACAAAGTAATGGGAAAATATATCATACAGTAATACCTCGGATAACGCTAAGACTTGGTTCCACAAGTCTTGGTGTTATCCGATTTTTAGTGTTATCCGATGCATGTTAAAATCCTATGGGATGGATTGGATAACATTAAAGCTCCATAGAGATACAATGTAACCAAACAGGCTTTAGCGTTTGTTATCCGATCCATCCCATAGAACCTTAACGTTATTCGATCCAATTCTCCACCCCAGATTACTTAACGTTATGTGATTTTAGTGTTATCCAAGGTAAACGTTATCCAAGGTAGTACTGTATACTAGATAAGATTTTTTTAAAAATACATTTTATCCTCATTACCTAGTGTTCTATCCAAATGCCGTTTGATGTTTGCATATCTGTGCTTTAAATGTTCTCACTGTTCCATGCTTAGGACATGTACTGGCTTGAGGTCTATGAAAATTTTAATGGGCTAAAACTAGAATCCATGCAGTCAAGCCCAATCTTGTTGAACCATCAGTAGTTGGTTCCACTGTCAATTATGCACTTGCATAATTCCCCTGCGTCAAACTGTTTGAGACACCAATATCAGAAGGTGCTCAGGTATTGCAATATGGCAGGATTGTGTAGCAATGGTAACCTTTCCCATTGAAACATTTGCATTTTTTAAAATGTTGCTGTTCTTATCACAGTCACACAATTGTTAGCATCAGATAGAGCTACCTGCTGAACAAAAACCATCAAGTTTAGCCAGTTGTCTGATTGAGTAAAGTGGGATTTTTTAAAAGAATGTCAGATTTGCACCTTGATTGCATTTTTGTCAACCATGCATACACTTCCTAATGCACGTACTCAAACCGTTTCTGAGTGGTAGCATTTTTTCAATAATTATTTATTACATTTATATCCCACTTATTCTCCTAATGAGCCGAGGATGGTATGCATCGCTTTTGGTCTCTTTGCTTTATTCTTGTAGCTACTCTGTTTGATAGGTGAGGCTGAAGTGAGTAGCCCAAAGTCAGGCAGTCAGTTTTAAAGCTGCCTAGAGATTTGTATCTGTTTTTCTCAAACAGTGGTACAACGCTAAATTTGGAATTACAGGTGTTCATAAGAGCCCTGGTAGAGCAGGGCTGTACTGCAGCCAAAACATTGTAAGTTTGATACTGATGGGACACAAGGTTGGCTCAGCCTTCCATCCTTCTGAAGTCAGCAAAATAAGTACAAATAATACCTCGGATAACGTTTACCTCGGATAATGCTAAAATCGCATAACGTTAAGTAATCTGGGGAGAATTGGATCGAATAACATTAAGGTCCTATGGGATGGATCGGATAACAACCACTAAAGCCTGTGCGGTTACAATGTATCTCTATGGAGCTTTAACGTTATCCGATCCATCCCATAGGATTTTAACATGCATCGGATAACACTAAAAATCAGGTAACATCAAGACTTGTGGAACCAAGTCTTAGTGTTATCCGAGGTATTACTGTACCCAGTATGTTGTCGGAAAACTGCTAATTACCATGTGAACTGCCCAAAGAGTTCACTAAGTGCTATATGAAGTGTAACAGTTCCCATAGCCACTTCTCCTGAAGGAGATTGTAAAAATGAAGGCAGTTGTATAGGTTTTTAATATTTTATTTATTTATTTATTTGTTCAGATTTATATTGCCGCCCACTCACCAAGGCAACTCAGGGAGGCTTATAGTCAAAACAGCAACAATACAGTAAAAATCATAAAATGCAACCTCACAAAACAACCAAAGCAGAACAGTCAAAACAGTCAAACCTCGCTTAACGAATGTTTAACTTAGTGAAAAACTCACTAAGCGGTCCAACTCGCATAACGAAAATTTTCACTAGGTGAGTCGGACTTTCCCTATGGAAAAATTTGCATAACGAGCGTTTCTATGGGGGAAACTCACATAGCGAAAAAATTTCGCTATGCAAGTTTTCCCCCTTGAAACGCTCGTTATGCAAGTTTCTCCATAGGAATTTTTGCTATGTGAGTTTGTTTCACCAAGGTGGCATATAAAAGGGCAGATCGATAGATTAATATCAACAAGTCTGGAAATGGTCTTTTGTAAAGATGACCAATCGTGATGGCCCATTCAAGACCAAACCATCCTCAAAATCTAGTCTTCCTTCCTCAGACATCTCATTGTCCATCTTGCCCATTAAAGCTAATGGTGTTTTCAGGTACAATGCTTTTCCAGCACTACCAGGAAATCCCAGATTAACCCTGGGAGGTCTCTCCCATCCAAGTACTCACCAGACCCAACTCTGCTTAAGAAATCCAGGTTTCATTTTTTTTATATGTTCAGGTTGGGACAGTGGTTTACAATGTTGGAAGATCAACAAGGCCCCAACCCATCCCTGCTATCACTGTGTTGTCTTTCCCTGCTGGCAGTCTCAATCCATAGCCCAAAGAATCACAATAAAAGGATCCAAACAATGAATTTCCATATAAGAGGGAGAACTGCAGTTGACAGATACAGCACAGAATATAAATCCAGAATATTTCAGTTTTGGTGTCAGGTTGAGCTCCATGTTCCTGACAGTGCCTTCCTATCCATGTCTGCTCAGATGTAAGCTCTCCTGAGTTCAAAGGAGCTTTCCCCCATTACCATCAAAATGTCTATTAAGATTTGGGGACTGAAAACACTTTCCGTTTTCTCCCCTTCCTTATTTTCTGGCTCTCTTTAAAAAATAGAAGAGAGGGGGGAGGGGGAAAGAAAACAGTACCTCCTCTACTCCCCCCCCCCTCTTTCCCCTTTCTCTCCTCTCCTCCTTCTCTCTCGGTGGCCATTAACTAAGTTGACAGGTTGTCAGGTGGAAATAAGGAAATAAAACACTTAAACATTGTTTCCTGATGTATGCATTCATCTCTGCTGCCAAATACAAATATTGAGGAGATACTTCACTCCTGTCAGCTAGCAAAATTATATCTCAAGCACACACAGTACCATAACACACAAGTCTTTCATGTGCAATGGATTGGTCATGCCCCACATCAACCAACGCTCATCCAAGCTCTGTTCCTAGGGAAACCTCATGGCCTAAGGAGTTTAAGACATCGTTGTCATGTGGTTTCTGTGGTCTTGTTAGTTCTCTCTCTCTCTCTCTTGGTTAGTTGAATGACAAGCAACTCAAACAGACTCACACTTTCATTTTTGAACCGTGTTCCCCAGCCAGAGTTTCACAGCTATTCACACATGTGCCTACATGTTCCTCAACAGCAACCAGACCAGGATAAAACTGAACACCTCTGTGCACTTAGAGAGTACTGTGGCTCATATCTTACTTCTTTTCCAGCCCTACCAGGAAATCCCGGATAAACCCTGGAATGTCTCTCCCAACCAAGTACTGTACTCACCCGACCCAACTCTGCTTAGGAAAACCAGGTATCATTTTTTGGATATGTTCAAGTTGGGACAGTGGTTTACAATGTTGGAAGATCAATAAGTCCCCAACCCATCCCTGCTATCACTGTGTTGACATTCCCTGCTGGCAGTCTCAACCCAAGGCCCAAATAATCACAAAAAGACTCAAGCAGACTAACCTGCATGTTGACTTAGTAAAAGATAAAGGTATCCCTTCCTCAAAAGCCAGTCATGTCCAACTCGAGGGGGTGGTGCTCATCTCCTTTTACAGCCAAAGAGCTGTGGTGGCTTAGTGGTTAAGACACTGAGCTTGACAACCAGAAGGTCAGTAGGTAAACAGTTTGAGACCCAGGTACAGTGTGACTGAATGGGTTCCTGTCATCTGGCAGTTCAAAAGCAAGAAATTGCAAGTAGATAAGTTGGGACCACTTCAGTGGGAAAAGTAACAGCAGTCCGCATGCTCTGGCATCTAGTCATGCCTGCCTGCCACATGACAACAACAACATCTGTAGATGCAGACAATGCTGGCTTTTTTGACTATAAATGGAGATGAGCATCTCCTCCTAGAGTTGAACATGACTTTCTTTCAAGCAAAGGAGCCTATAATTATGATGGCCTCACATTGCTTCTGTCCAATTTACTAGTTACACCCTGAAAGTGACATTGAACCAAAAAAAGGTTATCTTTTATCACCGAGCAAAATGAAAACAAACTCTTTTTTGGCATTCTGTTAAAAAATGAACTTGATTCAATCAAATTTGGGGCTTATCTCATGTATGGCCTTGGGTGATAATGTTGGATAGTGAGAACAGACCAATGATCCATCTATCCAACTTGGCTTGGCGCATAAAAACATCATACAAAATTGGCATGCATCATCCTAGAGGTGGAAAACAGCAGAGATACAGTCACTGCTTGTGGCCTCCATTGGGTGCTGCTGTGAACAAACTTAACTGGGAAAACGGCAAGAAAGAGATGGATGTTGAGGTTGTTATAATAAGTTTTGCAGTGTGGAAATTTGCTTTATAGAAGCAATTAAGAAGTCACCACAGTCAGGCTTGAAAGCAATAATTATCCTTCATCTTGTCGCTTTGTCTTTTTTCCTCCCCTTCTCCCTCTCACTTATCTGTTTGCTGCAAGAGTACAAAAGATCTACATCAGTTATCATTGTTTTCTGCCCTTTTGTTTTTGTTAAGAGAGGATACACACCAGCGGGGCTGTAGAACTGCCTGCAAATAAACCAAGCACGGCCTCTCCAAAGTGACAAATGACCAAATCTATATAACTGCATCACCAGCCTTTACAACCAGGACATGAAAGAGTCATATGCATGTCATAGAATTGATTTCTTCTTCTTTCATGTCCTGATCAAACCCTGGACTGTCAAAATGAAGCCACTTTCTTGGCTTTGTCATTGGCCAAACTTAAGTCCACATCAATGCATGTTTCTGGCAGTAATTGGCAGACCAGTAAATGAGTCAGATTCTATATCTCTCCACTTTCATACAGCATGCTGTTGTCTGCCAGCAGCCCCCACATGAGCATGCTGGTCATACATTTAGGGACTCCACCCCTCAGACAATTCAGTGTCCTACAAGTGATATAAGTGATGTTGAGTTCCTCAGCTACATAATCCTTTAGTGTTCTTCCTTGTCCAGTGAGCTCCTTCCTCCATCTTTTAATTTGGTCTTGTTCTTGTGTCATGTCAAGAGTTTTTGTTCCTGCCATAAAGCTATTCCTGGATCAGAGCCAGCAGACTTGAGGCTCATATCCATTCAGAGGATGTTGAGTGTTCTTCTTCTTCCATGTCTAGGCCAGACAAGAAACTGCCAAATAGAAGGCACCTTTAGGTGAGTTCATTCAGCAATTTCTTTCACCTGATCTAGTGAGAGAAAGATTAACAGGCAACACCATTTTCCAACCTTCCCTTTTTGCACAGAAGCTCCAGGGTGTCCTGGATGAAACAGATTATCTGGACCCTTTTCAGTCAGGATTCAGGCCTGGATATGGTACTGAGACTGCTTTGGTCGCACTTATGGAAGATCTCTGGTGGCAGCAGGATGGGGGTAACCCATCCATCCTTGCTCTTCTTGATCTCTCAGGGGCTTTCAATACCATCAACCATAGTATCCTTCTGGATAGGCTCCAAGGGATGGGGATACAGGGCACGGTGTGGTCATGGTCCTCCTCTTTCCTTAGGGGTCAAAACCAGTTGGTGTTGTTGGGAGATGAGAGGTCCAGTCCTAGGCCCCTCCTATATGGGTTGCCACAGGACTCGGTGCTCTCGCCTCTCTTGTTTAACATCTACATGAAGCCAATGGGGTAGATCATCTGTTCCCAACTGTACATTTCTGCCCATGGTGATCCTAGTGAGGCAGTCAAGGTCCTTTCCAGGTGCCTGGAGGGCATGAGAGTCTGGATGGGGAACAACAGGCTACAGCTGAATCCCAGCAAGACAGAGTGGCTGTGGATAAGGAGTCCTGTTTTGTCAAAGGAATTACCACTTCTGGAACTGGATGGCACCATCTTGCCTCAGACAGACCCAGTGTGTAATCTGGGGGGTTCTCCTGGACTCATGACTCCGAGGAGCAGGTGGCAGTTGTGGCCAGGAGGGGTTTTGCTCAAGTTCAAGTGATTCACCAGTGGATGGGGACTCCTTGCTCATGGTCACTCACGCACTGGTCAACTCCTGGTTAGATTATTGTAACAGGCTCTACATGGGGCTGCCCTTGATGACCATTCAGAGGCTGCAACTGGTACAGTATGCAGCTGCCTGCACGGTGATGGGGTGTGGCCATTATGACCATGCTGCACCCTTGCTGTGGGAGTTGCATTGGTTACCAGTATGTCTCCAGGTGCAATTCAAGGTGCTGGTTACTTAAGAGACCGCATCGCCCTGAGAACATCTGCCCATTCCACTAGGGCAGACCGGAGGGGCTCTCTACTGGTACAAATCGCTGGAGTGGCTCATGTCTCCAGCACTAGATGGAGGGGCTTTTTGGTATCTGCCCTGACCCTTTGGAACCTCCTGTTGATGGACCTCCACCTCCAACCACAACTGCTAGCCTTTAGGAAAAAGCTAAAGACATAGCTGGCCCAGCGGGTATGGCATGCTGCTGTTGAATTTACTCTATTTCACTGGCTCATATGACCATCTGACAATTTTGTTATGGGGATTTTAGGTTTTTTAGATTCGAGCTTTTGTTATTTTAAGATTTTTAGAATTTAGAGATGTTAGTGTTGTTGCGATGTTTTATCCATATGTATAGGTTTTTCTTTTTTTATATATAATTTTCAAACATACATAAAAACATCAGAAACAAGAAAAAAACAATTCTACAATGCTACATTATTTTGATTTAACAAATATAATATTAGAAGACTGTAATAAGAAGCAAATATTGTATAGGTTTTTCTAATGGGTTATGTTGGGAAGTTTCTTATGTTGTAAACCGCCTGGTGTCGCCTTGGTGAGGGGGCGGCTAAACAAGTCTAATAAATAATAAATAATAAAACAAGGTTGCTGTTACCAGGGTACGCCCGACTGTCATTCAAAAATACCACAGTCTTTAAGGAGGCTTTCTCTGTGTATCCCACTGAATATTCTTGCTTAGTTCTCTTTGCGTCTACTGCTTAGGTAGGGCAATAACAACTCGACTGGTACAGGTTTGAGATAGGCCAACACTATTATAGCCTTATTATGAAAGAAAATCTAAACCAAAGCCCTCTGCTTACATTTGCTGAATGAGCTCATGTTGATATAAGTTTTGAGGAAAAGACTTCACAGCCTATGCTTTCAACAATGAGCCTGGTTTTTTTTAACAACGGCTGAGGTTGACCACAACTGGGTGAACCACCCTTCTAAATATCAGCTGACACTGTGGGACAGACCACATGGAAAAAAACCTCATGATGAGATCTATGACATGCCAAATATATAGTCCAGAGGTCGGCAGCCCGGTGCCTTCCAGATGTTCTGGACTGTATTTCCAGGCTCCTGCAGAAAGATAGCAACAACAATAGGAATTACACATACAGTATATACTATCCCATAGCATTTAGTGCACTCTCCGGGCGGTTCACAAGATAGTTTGCATTTTGCCCCAAATATGCTGGGTACTCATTTTACTGGCATGGGAAGGATGGAAGGTTGAGCCAACCTTGAGCTGGTCAGGATCAAAAAGTCTACCATCACAGGCAAAGACTGGTATAAAGTTAACAGTTTAAGACCTAAACAAGGCCCTAAGAACTGCTAAGGTAATGTCTAAGTATATAGGCAGTTCTGTTATTATTATAAAATAAAAATCTATCATTAGATTCATGGTCAAATACTGATATAAAATTAACAATTTAAGACCTAAGGATCTAAGAACTCTTTCAGCTCATGTTGATCAATCAAGAAGAGAGGGATTTAAACAAGAAGAAACAAAAAATGCAATGGAAGATCTGCTAACCTTTTCTACAATGGCTTACACTTTGTATACTTACAGAGGACTTCAGTAAGAAGTAATGAGAACTAAATGGAAACCCTGCACTTTCCTCTGATGGCATGGATAATTAAGAGGGCAAAGTATTAACTAGATTTGCAGGGTGATGATTCTGTTCTTTCTGAAAACTAATGCACCTGACTCAATCCAGTTTTCTCCAATCATTTCATCTTAGTTATTACATAGCATCACACTTTTCCTGGAAGCTGCACCTCAGATTACCATCCACTAGCCTATCACTCATTTGGGACTTCAAAACACATGTACAGAATAGACTTCTTATTGTCTTGTTGGCACTAGGTAGATATTTTACACATTCATTGGGACTTCCTACATGATGCCATAAATTGTCTAGGTCAGCGTTTCCCAACGTTTGGTTTTTGGACTTCAATTCTCAGAAGCCTAAGTCAATTCCCCAAAGCACTGATCAACCAATGTACTGACTTAGGCTTCTGGGAATTGAAGTTCCCCTGTGGGGCATGGGCCCCATGTTGGGAATCACTGGTCTAGATCCAGCAGAATCTGCCTTGCTTTCTGTCCTGGCTGTTCTTCCTTTTTCAGGATCCCAATGACCATTCAAAGATTTGCCAATTAACTTATAGTTACATTCTTCTTTCCCAGTGTTATAACCACAGGAGTGGGGAAACCAGATGTTCTTGAGCTACATTTCCCAGAAATCTATGCCAACAGAACCAGTGGTGAAGGTTTCTGGGAGTTTTAGTCCAAGTGCATCTTGGGATCTTAGGTTGGGAACCAATAGATTATCACAAATTTGGGTGACTTCCAGATGGCAGATGGGCTACACTGAAATCTCCCCATTCCAGCAGAGCCCATCACCATCATGACTGCTGATTTGGCTTAATTTGTTACTATGACAAAACCTAGCCATCGGTAATAGCATGCTTTTTGTCTCTTAGTGGCTGAAGTGGTTCAGACACTGACTGGAAGGCAGCAGGTCAGCAGTTCGATACCCAAAGACTGCACAATGGAATGAGCTCATATCTCTGTCCCAGCTCCTGTCAACCTAGCAGTTTGAAAGCAAGAAATTTAATTTAATTTTTTTATATTTTATTTTTGGCCCCGCCCACGTCATGACATCATGACGTTGGCTCTGCCCATGATGTCACGACGTCATGATGTTAGCTCCGCCCCACTGTGATGATGTCACAGTGGGGTAGAAATTTTTTTGTCATCCCATTACTGTCCAAAGTTGAGTCACTTACCCCGGGGAGCAGACTATAGGAGCTTCAGGCTAGCAGCTTCTCTTCCTCCTCCCTGCTTGGGAGGACAGCAAGGAGGCCATGCATACATATGTACCAAGCACTGTAGGCATGCATGCACACCAAGTGCTTGGCACGCATGTGCAGTGGGGGAGGACCAGTGAAAAGGTAAGCCCCAAAGGTGGTTCCCCTCCCCCCCCAAAAAAAAGAGAAAAAAAAGCTGCTACCGGTTCTCCGGGACACTGGGAAACGTTACTACCGGTTCTGGCGAACTGGTGGGAACCTGTTACATCCCATTACTGGGTGTAACCCAGTGCTTTCCCAATTATTTCTGCTTTGAACTGCTTGCTGATCTTTTGATGGACTGTATCCTGTATTTTACAATGCTTTCAATATATTTCTTGAAGAAACTTGGAGTGGTTATTTGGCCTAATGTTACCTTTTCTACACATATCAGAGGCCTAGGTTGTCCAGCCAGAGAAGTACAATCCAGAAGAACATTGGGCCTACCCAAGAGGCAGATCCTTTGTGTTACACATGCCACTTCTCAACAAGGAACATGGAAAGGGCACATCTTTTTTACAAGTAACATCATGATTCCAAGAAGGCTCCATATACTGGTTCTTCTTGTAAACAGTGTGGATGTAGAATGTGTACCTTATTTCAAGAGGAATGACATTCCCAGGAATCTTGTGGAAACACTATTCTAGTTGTAAATGAGAGGAAAGCAGCCTATTCAAGTACTAAATCAAGCCTAACCCTGCTTAGCTTTCAGATGGGATGGGTGGGTCCATGTTTTATGGTAATAGCAAATATGCTGAATCAATACATCTTCAAGTGGAGCATCTCATATGAAAACTGCAACAGGTACAGTCTGATCCAGTGCTATTATTTGTGGGAATCACTAATTTGGAGTGATTCACACAACTAAGCTGATAAACCTATATAAGCAAATGTGTGCATCTGTCACAGTATCATATAGATTTTCACCAAATTTGGAGGGTATGTTTGCAGTACTTGGACTGAAGATATAAGGACACAAAAATATGAAAACAACCCATGAAAATAACATCAGAACACCCCCAATGTTGTTGTTGTTGTTGTTGTTGTTGTTGTCATCAAGTCAGTTGAGATATCGTTTTAAAGATTTTGACAGCCTGAGTGGAGAAATTTGCATGTTTGGAATTATCATGCAATATTATGACTAAGATGGGTGCCAAAGGCCCCTTAATTAGGAGGTGTGCTAGCTTGGAAAATCAGGGAGTTGTATCACTTAGATAAACTGAAAGCTTATTAAGATAAAGAAGGGAAGAGAGAGACCAATGTAAATGAAAGAAAGAATACAAAGAGAAAGTAGAGGGCACTAGATGAAGCATCAGCTTCACAGGACTTTCACCTAGGAGAAGCCCACTCCATTGGCTCATTTCAAATAAAAGAAATCAGGTATTCAAAAACCCTTGGAAATGTGTCCTGTCAACCTATTTGTCCCAAATCAGGATGTTTGCCTTAAAAAAAAAGACATTTTAAATGGAATACAGAGCATTTCTATTTCTAATGCATTGGGGTCCTGTCACACCTTCAAAAATCCTAAAATAGTGAGCAGTTGAAGCAGTGAAACACACTGTACAGAAAAGTGATAATTTCAGTATAATGACACCAGGTTAATGACCTCTGGATCTTGGCTGTATGAACAAGCCCTTCTTAGGTCAAATGGAGTACTAAGCCAGGAAAAATAAATGTATTATGATACCGCCAGAGTAATAACAAGTTGTGAGTACAAATAAGGGGACATTAATCCTCCGCTGATTATAAAGAAGGAATTAACTTTAGCACATATTTCTCAATTTAATACATATAGATGGCCATTATTAGCATATATTTAGCTGCATTAAGGGGAAAGGGTTCCAATCTAGCCACATGAGGTGAACATTTCATCTTTGAAGCATGCAGTGATATATGGTTGTGCCTCTCCACACCATCCATGACATTTCAACACACTTATTGAAATATTTCTCTATTGCTCGTTCTCCTTGAATACATATACTGTCCCCAAAGTTCATAATCTGGCATTTAGTTTAGAAGATAACTATATTTTGTATTTCTTATGTTGGATTCTAGCTCTCCTGTTCCCCTGCATGTTTTTCTTTTTTGCTAAAATGATATATTGTGATTATTTATTGTATTGCACATAAGTTCCATGACCCCAGTAAAGGGAATTGTACTTAGACCATCAGATAACATTGGCTTAATGGTTAAGACTCTGAGTTTGATGATTGGAAGGTTGGCAAGCCAGCCTTTCAAGACCTGAGTGCTTCGTGACAGAGTGAGTGCCCATCGTCTGTCCCAGCTCCTGCCAACCTAGCATTTTGAAAGCAAGAAATTTCAAGTAGACAAACTAGTAACAGCATTCCATGTGCTCCAACGTCCAGTCATGTCTACCACATGGCCACGGACATGGCTGCAAACCCAGACAGCGCTGCACACAAGACGTCTCTCCTTCCTGTATTTTTCTAAAGCTAAAAAGCATCAAATGTTGCATTCCTTATGCTCAGATGGTTTCTTGTTTCCTAAGAATCTCTCCCATCTGTACTCAAGTAGAGGGTTGCAGCGTCTGAAAGACAAGCAGCCTTATGCAAACCAGTTGTGCAACACAGAGTCCACAGCCAAGTACCAAATTTCTAACATTAACATTTACATATCACGTTACTTCAAGAACAATCTACACTTATGAAGTGCCTGCAGTGTATACAAAAGGAATAATCACTCGTCTTCAACATTAAACAACGTCTATAACCTTCCTGCTGGATTCTGCACCCTGGTTTAATTAGCTTTTAAGGACAAACACGGCTTCAGCAACAGGCCACACAAAGGTTATAGGTATTGGTGAGAAGGCTCCATCAAGGAGGATGTCCTTGACACGCAATGCAAAGCAAGTCAGAAGCGGCAAGGATGCTGCTACATTTTAATCATGTTTATGAAAATAACGGCTATCTGCAGCATGCTCCATAGGACATAGATCTGTGTTTTGTTCTCATGCCAATACTGAGGATTGTGAAGTAGTCCTTTCTTGCCAGCATGTTGAACTTACAGCCAACAGATATGCTGAGCAAAAGTATCTGGCTCAGCCTTCTTGGATGCAGGAATTATTATTATTATTATTATTATTATTATTATTATTATTATTATTATTATTATTATTATTATTATTATTATTATTATTATTATTATTATTATTATTATTATTATTATTAACAGCAGCTAGAGAAAGTTTTAGAAAATAAGAGAGTCAAGGTCCTGTGGGACTTTAAAATTCAAATAGATAGACATCTGACTCATAACACACCTGTTGTGGAAAAGAAAAAAACCTGGTTTATTGACATTACAATACCAGGAGATGTGGTAATTAATTGTTAATAAAGGACGACTTTTGAAAAGAGTGAAGATGAAAGTTCAATACAAAAAGGAAAGTACAGTACAGTATTGCTATGTATTGTAATTGTTTCTTCTGTAAGCCGCCCAGAGTCGCTATGCGAGTGGGGCGGCATATAAGTCGAAAATACAAAATACAAAAATACAAGTCGAGCTGCAAACTGGAAAAACAAGCCTATGCATGGTCAATATTTGAAAAACGTAGAAGAAAAGACTTACCCAAAGCTGACATGGAGATGGTTAAGAACAGGAGTTTTGAAGAAGGAAATAGAAAGACTTAGGAACAAGTTTTGTCCACAAATTGCATGAAGACAAAAATACAGCACCTATCTAACAATAGCAAATGCCAGCTATATAATTGAAAAAGATGATACAGTAGATCATTTTATCAGTGGATGTAGAACAATTTCACAGACTGATTATTTGCAATGCCATGACAAGGTTCATATTCATTTGAAATTTTGCCAGAAGTTTGGATTTGAATGCTGTGAAAATCATTGGGAACATCAGGTAGAGAAAGTTTTGGAAAATTAGAGAGTCAAAGTCCTGTGGGACTTTAAAATTCAAACAGATAGACATTGTACTCACAATACACCAGATATAACTGTTGTGGGAAAAAAGAAAGTCTGGTTTATTGACATTGCAATAGCAGGAGATGCAGGAATTGAAGACAAACAACTGGAGAAAATCACAAAATATCGTGATTTGCAACTTGAATTTGACTGTCTATGGGGGAAGAAATCTGTTGTTGTGCCCATTGTGATTGGAGCCCTTGGAGCACTAAAGGACTTCCTAGATATTTGGAAATTTTGGATCTATTGGACTTGAACAATCCTATGAGGCCATCGATTCCACCCCTTGTTCGATTCAAAAGTTCAAATCAAAGCTAAATTTTCTTTTGAATGCTTCCACTGTTATAGTGCTCATCACTTCTTGAGGTAATTGGTTCTGTAGTCATACTGCTCTAAGAAGTAAGTCCCCCACCCCCTTAACATTCAGCCTATAGCTGGCTTCATGTAGTTTCAGCCCATTATTACCTGCCCTTCACTTTGGGATGATTGGAAACAGATCCTGCCCTTTCTTTTATGACTGTTTTGCAAATATTTGAAAAGTGCTATCATATCTCCTTTTCTCAAGGCTAAATGTTGGCATCCTTCTTAAAGTGTGGTGTCCTAAACTAGACACAGTACTCTAGATATGGTCTAACACTAGTACAAAATAGAGGGGAACTAGTACTACACAAGATTTGGATACTGCATTTGGTTAATGCAGCCTAAAATAGCATTTGCCTTTGTTGCAGCTGTAAGCAAACTCCTTCTGCAATATCCCAAGGACAATTACACCTATCTTCACAAGTCTGCAAACATAGTGCTTCGCATAGACATATACCAGTACAGTATTTTCATTTTGAGGATGCAACTGACCTCTTGCATAACTCACCTTCCATAGCTTCAAAAGGTCTAGTCTGCTGCTCATAACTTTAAGAAAATAAAATGAATTGCAAACCCAACAAATTAACCCCCACCCCACCCTGGCCTCTCTTTTTTAAAGAAAGGGCAGCACTTTGCGGTCATTTTGATATGCTGTCTAGACAGCATTAAGGGAGTTACTAAATATATCCAAACAAATTCTCTTAAGACAGGAAGGCATCAGTGTCAGCCAATTGGCATTATGGAGACCTTTGGTTCAAATGTAACTGAAAGCAAACAGACAGTTCTGATTTCATTGTCTAGGATTGGTGGAACACTGAGGATTATTAAACAGATGGTGGAGACCTTGGGTTTTACATAAATATTAATCTGGAATTGATTTATTGCATGATGTCTCTGGGCATTTAAAGAAGAATGTTCTTAGCTTGGCTACAAAAACCATGAGGCCTTCATAACATCACTTCCTTTACAGTTATAGATTAAGGAACATAAGTACAGTATTGTCCTTATCTATTATGCTCTCTTTAATATCCTCTAGTGTCTACTGGTCCAACTTCCCACTTGTTGGCAAGCAAATATTCCTGGACTACAGTTCCCAGAAGGCTCTGCTAGCAAGGTCTGCTGGGAGTCATGATGTAAGAACATCTGGGATTCCAAGTCTGAAAAAATATATTGGACCAATTACATTTTTGTAATATTGATTATTAAGATGGATAACATTTGGGTCTATATCCTACTAAATTTTCATTTCACCTGTCCCCAGTTGTAGTCTCACTCGTAAGAAACTTATTTTTAAAATATTTCTGCTTTTTAACATTAAGAAACTGTAGTTTAACACATCAAAAAGACACAACACTGGGGAAAGACCAGCATGGGAAATGGGAAACCACAAATGTATGTTAAACATTGGAGGATGATATACTGTTTTGGAGGGTGATAATACAGTATCGTTATTGTGTGAGAAAGAGCATGCTTGCCAGAAAATATATATATATATATGGGTTTACTACCCATTGCTTTGAGAGCTCCCTTGTCGCAGTGCCTAAGCTACAGTAGTGAATACAAATCTCTGATTACTATCTGAGCTCAATCCCCATGGGCAAAAAGTTGACTCAGCTCTCCATCCTCCTGAGGTTGGTAAAATAAGTACCCAGTTTATTGGTGGCAAAATGCTAATTACCTTGTGAACCAACCATAGAGTGCTATGAGGCAGTATATAAGCATCATTGCTATTGCGAGTGTTCCAAAATTCAATAAAGAGGTATTTGTAGTGCAGACTGACAAACAGCCATGATGGGTCATCCCCATATCTATGGGTTCAGTATCTATGGTGTCAGTTATCTGCAGTCCTAAAATCATTTAATAAAAATACAGAAATGCATAATTATACAGGGCCCCCCCCCCAATATTGATGGGTTCAGTATCTACTGTTTCAGTTATGCACAGAGCTAAAAATATTCAATAAAAATCCTGAAATACATAATACTGTATGTATGTATGTATGTATGTATGTATGTATGTATGTATGTATGTATGTATGTATGTATGTATGTATGTATGTATGTATGTTTGTTTGTTTGTCTATTGGGCAGTATCGGAACTGAACACTAGAGGCCACTGTCTGCAATGTAAAATATAGGGTTTCTTGTTATCTGTGGTTTCAGCTATCTGTGGTCAGTCTTGAAACATATTGTCTTGAAACATATTGTCAAATCACTAAAGTAGGGCAACCATGATCAAATATAGATACTGTCCCATGGTTTTTAAAATCACAAGGTGTTCAATGAATGGTTTCCTAGAGCCACCTGCAAGGGAGCTTCTGTGATTGACCAGGTCTCCCAAATCCTAATTTGACACTCTATCCATCACACTAGCTCTCACATATATATTGTGCATATGAACACAATAAAACAAAGGAAGCTTCACATACAATAATCTTCTATTTAAAAAAAAAAACACCAAAAGATTTCCAAGGGTAGCAGTGCTAAAGTGTTGCATCAAAAACCTCACAGAGTCTTGTGGTTCTTTAAAGGCAAACAACTTTATTTGTTCTAAAATTTCATGGACTGCAGCGTTCCATGTGTCAGAGGAAAATGGTCACAATCTGCTAATATTTATGAGTAAATAAAAGTTCTTAGTCATTAAAGTTGTACGGGACTCTTCACACACACACATGCTAGTTTGTCTCTAGCTTGGGAAAACCCCAGGGAAAAATTAGGATATTGAAAAGATTTTATTTGCATAACATATTACACAATCCAGGAAAGCCTCACATCTCTAGGACACCCTCCCCCACCACCCACGACTCCATCCACCCCATTCTCCTCGGAGGAGTGACTGTATGCTGACTTCATCCTATTTACATCCCCCTCCCCCCAATTTTTTCCTTTCTTTTTTGGTAATAGGCTGATGATGAATCTCCTTCCGCTTGACTCCTATTTTGAGCTGTGATATTTTAATCTTTCCCCTCTGTTCCTGCTGGGGAACTGAGGAGATGAATGCGTTGGGTGAGAGAGCTCACAGGAAACTGTATAAATAAAGCAAAGTGGCATTCTGACATCTCACATTTTATAGCTTTTTTTCCCTCTTCATTGTAGCCCAAGCATAAACAGAGCGCAGCTGTGTTATAGTTACTGCTCTGAGCACTCCATTGGCTCCAGCCCCCCTGCTACTCTGAGAGAAGATATGGTCTTAAAAAGGGATCCTCTACCCTGCCTGAAACACACACGCATGGGCCTTTTAGTTCCAGGTTATACTGCCGCATTTAGATGACTGAGATGGAGCCATTTCCCCCTTGACAGAAGGATCATTTTAACAGAGCTCTTCTTCTTTTACTTCCCCTTTTACCCCTTCAGGTGTTGAGGGAGATACAACGTTCTTGCTTTGGCACTTCTAGCAATATCCATCAATATTATTTGGTGTTTTTGTAATATGTCTTTGATGTTCTCTCTCCACCTTCCTCTGGGTCTGCTTCATGCTCTTTGTCCTTCTTCTCTTTCCACATATGCCTTGTACGGTGTGGAATTCCAAGACATTCTCTCCAAATGGGCAAACCACTATTTGTTGTCTCTAGATTGTGTTTAAGATTTGTTCTATTCCAATTCTTTCCCTTATAATCTCATTCCTGTTGCTTTCACTTCTATTCATTCATAATTCTATTCCCCCCTACTCTCATGGGCGACTCAGGGCAGATTACAACCGATCAAGTAAAACATATAAAACACAATTAAAACTCTAAAAACAATTTTGAACAGTGTCTCGTTTCTTTAGATAAGGGAGAGGGTGGGTGGGTATAAGATGTCAAACAAGCCAGCGGGGAGGGGTCAATGAACCATCACTACACCACACCATTCCTACCAGCCAAGTCTTCGCTCCCTTCCTAACAGCCAGCAGCTCCGTCTGGAGGCGTAGCTCTAGAGGCAGGCGGTTCCACAGAGATGGAGCAGACATGGAAAAGGCCCTCCTTCTAGTGACAGAGAGTCAAGCCTCTCTAGCTGATGGCACAGCAAGGGAGCCCCAAGGGAACCTTGGGGAGATGCAGTCTCTTAAGTATCCTGGCTCACTACCATGTAGGGGTTTAAAGGTAATGACCAGCACCTTGAATTGCACTCAGAGGCAAGCTAATAACCAGTACAGCTCCCAGAGCAGTGGGAATGGACAGGAATAGCGCCCACATCCCAACACTACCCGGGCTGCTGCATTCTGGACCAACTGGAGCCACCAAATGGTCATCAAGGGCAGCCCCATGTAGAGCGCATTGCAATAATTTAATCTGGAGGTGACCAGAGTGTGGGTGATCATGAGTAAGGAGTCCCCATCAAGGAGTGGGCGCAACTGGCGAATTACATGCAACTGTGCAAAAGCCCTCCTAGCCACGACTGCCACCTGCTCATAGAGCAGGAGTCATGAGTCCAGGAGGACCCCCAGATTGTGCAGCGGTTCTGTTTGCGGCAAGCTAGCCCCATCCAGAACCAAAGATGGTAACTCCTTCGTTGACACGGGACCCCCAAAACAACAGCCACTCAGTCTTGCCAGGATCCAGTTGTAACCCTCACAGCCTCCAGACACCTGGCTAGGACTTTGACTGCATCACCAGGGTTCCCTCCAAGGCCAGGAGTGAAAAAGCCGGCTGCAGTTCTGGGAGGAAGAAAACACCATTCCCCAGCTGATACCAACACCACCCTCCGAGGCCAGGAGTGAAAAAGCCGGGTGCAGTTCTGGGAGGAAGAAAACACCATTCCCCAGCTGATTCCAGCCCCACCCTCCTCCGGCCAGTCTGACAGTTATGTTTGCTAAACTTTTTCTAGGCTGGGGTTTTGTGGCAGCACCTACATGTTGGATGGACACATTGCCCTTCTTCTTTCCCTTGGACAGAAGGGAGTAGTCGGTTGGTGGCCACCACCTTAATGGGTAGGATCTGGGGTGGGTAGGGTGGGGATGCCTTTTTGTAACTTTTTTTCTCTCTGTAAGATTGTGTAATGTTCCTATGTTTTTTGTAATATTTTTGTAACTTTATGACGTATATTGGGGTTTTATCTTACTGTATTGTATTTTATATTCTATTGTTTGAATTATTTTGATGTATATTTCACTATATTGTGACATTGTGTTGTTCTGTTGAATTGTTACATTGTATTTGATTGTATGTTGTGAGCCGCCCTGAGTCGGTTTTCACCAAGTAGGGCGGCATATAAATTGAATCATCATCATCATCATCATCATCATCATCATCATCATCATCATCTGCGTATTGATGGTACTTCACCCCATAGGAACGGATGATCTCACCTAGGGGCTTCATGTAGATGTTAAATAGGAGAAGTGAGAGAACTGAGCCCTAAGGCACCCCATAAGGGAGGGGCCTCGGGCTGGACCTCTCCCCCTCCAACCACACCAACTTAGTCCGGCCCATCAGAATAGAGGCATACCAGGACCACACAGTGCCCTGGATCCCTAATCCTCAGAGCCGCCCCAGAAGGATACTGTGGTCAATGGTATTGAAGGATGCTGAGAGATCAAGAAGAGCCAGGACGGTTGGATGACCACGATCCTGCTTACACCAGAGATCATCCACCAGCGCAACCAATGCAGTCTCAATACCATATCCGGGCCTGAACCCTGACTGGAAAGGGTCCAGATACTCCGTTTCTAATCACTCAAGCAGCCTTCCTCAGAAATCTCATTTCCATGGTGACCATCTTTCATTTGTTTTGTTCTAAGTGTCCATGTTAGGCCCTGGTAACATAAGGTGGGAATTATTATGTTCTGTATGAGGTGTTTTTTTTTTTTTGTGCCTATTGCGCTGCAGTCCTAATATTTGTTTTGCCTTACTGCACCATACGTTAACCTCTTCATCCATTTTGCCATCTTCAGTAAATGTTGTTCCTAGGTATTTGAATACTGCCACTTGTTTTATTCCTGTTCCCTCTACAGTGGTACCTCACGTAAAGAGCATAATGGATTCCACAGGATTGCTCTTGAAGCAAAACACCATTGTAAGTGACCAACTGTGACTTCTGGCAGGGGTGGGGGGGCTGCAAATCCTGATTTAGTTGTTAAGCGGTTTTTTGGTTGGTTTTAGTTGTTAAGCGATGTGACCATTCAGAGAAAATTCTGCTCTTTAAGCGAATTACTCTCTAAGTGAGGCGCTCTTTATGTGAGGTTTTACTGTATTTTGATATATAAAGTACCATATGGTGTTTCCTTCCAGTTGCCGTGACCTCAGCATTCTCTTTATTGATTCTCATGTTATCTATCTTGCATTCTTGTTTCATGGCCATAAGGTGTTGCTGTAATTTCTTAGCTGTGCTTGCTATTAATGCCTGATCTTTACAGTCCTGGTGCTTTATAATTTTAAAAAAGCTGAAAGCATCAAATAGGTTTTTTTGTGTCCAGCCAGCCAGTCTTTCTGTGCTCAAAGGGAAATGAAATTAGTTTTGCTCAAAGTGCTGCAGAGGTAATTCTACCCAAAGTGACCCTTTCCAGTGTCAAGTGCTTTTGCAGAAATCAACCCTGACTGCTCCTTAGAATGTCAAATAGTAAAGATGAAGCTAAAGTACTTTGGACATCGAATGAGAAGAGAGGATTCACTTGAGAAAGCCTTGATGCTTGGAAGGGTCGAGGACAAAAGAAGAAGGGGACAGCCCAAGATGAGATGGCTAGATGGTATTGTAGAAACAATGGGCACTGAACTGAGCGAGTTGAGGAGGATGGTGGAGGACAGAAGTGCCTGGCGGACAGTGGTCCATGGGGTTGCAAAGGGTCGGACTCGACTGTGCGACTGAACAATAAAGTTGCACCCAAGATGGAGCAAGTTGGCCATTTGTCCAAGAGTACCAAATGGTACAGAGTTTTAGGAAAACAATCGTTCCCTATCTCACTCTCCTTTATTCATAAAACATGCACTTGTACTTTCTCTAGGAGGGAAGTCACATGGCATGAATAGGAGACAGTGCTGGTTACCTCAGTTGACAAACTGATCCATTAGGGCTCTGTGAAGCCCTGTACCATCTGAACTCTGCCCAAGCTAGAGAGGATGGGAATGACACAGCACTACCCTTCACTTGGGCTGAATTTTTGTTGATATGTTTGTTGTGTCCCTGGGCTTCAGAAGGTTTGGACCCTGGTATACCTTGACTAAGTACCGTGATGGGATAGTGGTTAAGGCACTGAGCTTGACGACTGGAAGGTTGGCAGGTCAGCAGTTCAAGCCCTGAGTGCTGCATGATGGAGTGAGCTCCCATTGTCTGTCCCAGCTCCTGCCAATCTAGCATTTCAAAAGCAAGAAATTGCAAGTAGATAAATAAGTACCACTTCAACAAGAAAAGAAACTGTGTTCCATGCACTTCGGTGTCTAGTCATGTCTACCAGATGGCCATGTAAACATCTGCAGACACAAACAGTCCTGGCTCTTTGGCTGTAAATAGAGATGAGTACTGCCCCCGAGAGTCAGACATGACTGGCATTTGAGGAAGGGAAGACCTTAATCTTTACTACACTTTACTACACATTGCTTCCTCATCTTAAAGCATAGGTCTTAAAGTTATGGTGATGGCTTCAGCTGCAGGAAGCTACTTTACCGGTCCTTTAAGAGATGACAACTACTTTTTCCTATTTTTTAAATAACTGATGTAGCTCATCAGCGATTATATAGTTTAAAAATTTCCACTTCCCCTGCTCTCTGCTAAGCAGGGGAAGTGATTAAGTTGACAAAATCCTGAAGCAGCTCATTTATTAAGCCACTTTATGATGTTAGCAGGAGCCATTTCCAGTGGAAACAGTCAGGCTTGGTTAGATCATTCTAATCGAGCCTGACCGTTTCAAACCAGCTCACACTGCCTAGATCCCTGCTAGGAGAGTATCTGCACCCTTAGGTTTTGTTGCTCTTACAGCAGGTAATCCCGTTTTGCTTCTTTCTCCTTTTTTCAAACTGCTGTATTACATTTCCGCTATCTACCTGACAACTTTATTTGTACACAAACCTCATAAGTAACAATTCTTTTTTTCCTTCTGCTAAAGCTGTGCCTGGATATTTCTTCAAAATGAACTAAGAGAAATGAAAAGAGAAGGAGGGCTTGCATTTAATAGAATTCAACCTTTGTTCCTGGATACACATTAGCTGCAACCTCTGCAAAGATTATCCAACAGTTTCCAACTCCTGCTTAGCCACAAAGCTTACCAAATGACCTTGGGTCATCCACTTTCTCTTAAATTAACCTAATCAAATCCAATTGGCTATGTAGCATCACAGTGTTTTTATTATCACCACCATCATCGCGAGAACACAAGAGAAAGAAGCTGTAACCACAAAAATAAAAACCTGGAGCTGAAGTAGCAAGAGACAAAAGGAATGATGAAGCATTTTAAAAAAGAATCTTAATTTTACATGTTCAAGAACTGCAGAAGGTACGAAACATTTATCCCCAGAAACTGGAAACAGTATTTTCATCCTGGATATTCAGAAAGTAAAAATTTAACAGTACTCTTTGAGAACTGATCAAAATGTTAGAAAAGTGCATAATATTGAATCACATCATTGGTTTGACTCTACTGATTGGCAGTGGCTCTTTAAAGCAGGGATTCTCAACCTGAGGCGCATGGGCTGAATGGTGCCATTTCTTTTGGGGGGCCCACCCCCTCCACCACATCAGGAATTGCCACCACATCAGGAAGAGCAAAATGGCCATCCAGCCCCCCAGATTGTCTGAGGGAGCGTGACCCAGCCCCCAGCTTAAAAAGGTTGAGTACTCTGCCTTTAAAGTTTCAGATAAGAATCTTTCTCAGTCTTTGTTGAAGAGGATGCTATGGCGATGTCCTTGTTCACAAGGTTGAAACACTAGAATAATCAGATCTTCAGGCTTCCCTGTTCTCTCTGATGCCAGGTGCAGTATTCACAATGGCTGAGGAAGAAATTGATTTTTCCAGGAACAATGTATTGTTGTAATCTATGCCACTGTAGCGTGAGGTGGTTTGTTCTTGAATAGATAATTTAAAAACATTTGCTTTATAAAAGACCTGCTCCACGAGAAAACAAAAATGGCTAGAATATATTTATTTATATAGATTGCTTTTATTTTCATACCCTCATTGGGTGAAGGACAGACATAATGGCCATCTGCCTTTCCAAATTTACCACTAAGCCACTGGATATCAGTGAATGTAAAGGTAAAGGCCGCCCTTGCTCAAAAGTCAGTCGTATCTGACTCTAGCCTTCAGTGCTCATCTCAGTTTATAGCCAAACAGCCAGTGTGTCTGCATCTGCAGATGTTTATGTAGACATGTGGCAGCCATGCCTCAACACTGGAGTGCACGGAATGCTGTTTACCTTCCCAACAAAGTGGTTCCTATTTATCTACTTGCAATTTCTTGTTTTCAAACTGCTAGGTTGACAGGAGCTGGGACAGAGATGGGAGCTCACTCCATCGTGCAGTACTTGAGACCTTCCAGTCTTCGAATTCAGCAGTCACCATCAGTGACTATACCTACACACAATTTATTTACTTACTTCCCTACTTACATGCATACTCAATTTATATATTTCTGGCTGGATACCTCAGTGGATTTAGAGAGGAAGGAAGTTTTGATTCCTCATGGTCCCTCCAGGGAGAAGAGCCAGGCTGTGTGGCCTTTGGAAAGCTGCATAGTTTCCCAGAAAAAGGGCACTGAACACTGTCTACCTAGAAAAAGCTGAAAAGGGTCAGCACAAGTCAGAATGGACTTGATGGCACACAATTACCAATTTTATATACTTTCCTATTAATCCAAGCACTATACTGGACAGTTTTTACTGGGTTAAAAACTCACCAAGTCTCAATACACCACAAATAATAACATCAACAACAAAATTAAAAACAAGACAGGAGGAGAGCAGACAATAATTATAACCACAAATTCTATATTCTACAACTGAGCTATGATCCTTTCCCAAAGAGTCACACAATATAGATTTCTGGAACTCAGAGGAAAGGACTCTATGTTTGAGTAATTTTTTCTTTGACAAAAGAGTTGCATGCAAGAAGTTCATACTTTTATGGGTAGCCTTCCCTTTGATTTCAGTAGGACAGTATCCGTGCCTTGAAAGTAATCAGTTGCAAGGGGCATAGTTATCTGTAACTTATGCACTTCAAAAGTAATACAGTAAGCAAAAACAGACTAAAGTTACCTTACTAGTATAATAAGTAACATTTCCCAGTTGATTTCAAATGTGTCTAAAGGTGTTTCAAAGCATTACATTTCAGGGGCATTTTGGAAAGAATGTTTTTAACCTTTGTGCCTTTCTCTCACCATTCTCAAGGTGCGAAAGTGTAAACTAATGAAAAAGCACAGCACCTGATATAACAAATTATTTTTTTCAGCTTTGCAATTGACAATGCCATTGGGTCAGTTTTCAAATACTGTAACATGTAATGGAAACCAAAGTTCTTTCCTATTATTTTCAAGTGGTGAGCAATACATATTTGGAAAATGATGCAACACAATTATACGCATTTGAACCTAGAACTGGAGGCTCAATCTAGTACTCATCCAGATATAGGACTGGCACACACCTGAGCACATATACACACCTGTTGCTTTAAGAATAATAAAGAGATGAGCAATATACAGGGTGGCCCGTAAGTCTCTACCCACACAGCACACAGATACACTGCATACATAAAATATATGGATGGGTAGGGACTTACAGGTCACCTTGTATATAAAAAAACAAAAGAGAAGGTCTGAGTTCTTTGGACGTTGAGCATCTGGATGCATTAATAGTAATAATTTTGTATCAGAAATTATTCTGAGTTGAAAGGATTTTTCTGGAAGAAACTCTGCTCAGGGAATGCCCAAATGAGGCTTCTTTCATGTCCTCAAAAGCTAGGACAGAGACGGGCACTCTATCCGTCATGCAGTACCCGGATCTCGAACTGCCGACTTACCAGCCTTCCAGCTAAAAAGGCGAGCTTCTTAATCACTGAGCCACCACAGCCACATTGGATGCATTTATTTAGAGACTGACCCTCCCCCCTGGTTTTGCCAGAATGTTTTGCAATTTGCCTATTCAAATCAAATCTTGATTATGGTCTGAGACCAGCATGGTACAGAAAAACAGAAGTTGGGAAGAGGGTACATAAAGTATATTTTAAAAGGAGCAATTTGCTTGCATCTGTTTCTCTCACACACACATACATACACAACTCAAGGCAGACAGGAGGCTCTCTGTATCAATTGTATCTGTAAAACTGTTGATGGTATTCCTTAGTTTTGGAGCGGGATGGGCCTCAATCAGACTCACAAAACTGTGCCCTCCTGGCTGACTTGAAATGTGCTACATTGTGCAATCTATAATTTCATAAAGGTGTCTCTGTCAAAACATACCACTCATGAGAAATGGAAGGGTTTAAAAGAACACATTTGTAATGTAAATAACCTCTGAAATTTATTAGAAGACTTTCAAGATTATTTATATTACAGCGTGTAAACATACTCAGAGAGTGAAAGGGGGAGGCTGCACCCTTCCTCAAAGATTGAAATGGTTCAATTTTCCTCTCTGAACAATGGTAAGTAGTCCTTGCTTCCTTCCATCCAGAATGCATTCCTCACTTAACACAACAATGTTTGCACCGTAATAAAAACTGTTTAGGCTGGATCCAATTTAGGTTAATTCAGACCACGCAGTTTTCATCAGGGACTCACCAGACTGGGTGAGCACAAAGATATTTTGCCACTTGAGGCAGATCAACAAAGAGGCACCGTGAATGTGCAAGGCAAGTTGCCCCACTGTGATCATGCTACCCACAGAGTCCAAAATGGCTGCAGACGATCTTAACTTTGGACTCTGGGGAATTCCCAGTCATAAGGTGAAAAAACATCGTAAAACGGGACATCATTTCCTCTGGATCTGGTATCGTAAACCGCAGCAAACGTAAACCAAGGCAGTCGCAAGCCAGGGTTTTACTGTAGTCTGTGACTGAGTAATATTTGATTGTTAGTATCATTACTGATTACATTTTCATCCCTCTTTTGATACCAAAATTACATTCAAGATGGTGTAAGACATCAGTGAAAGCAGATAAACCCACACAATTGTTGAAATCATAAATTCAACACTAACACTGATATTCAAAAGTCATTCATTCAAATAAATAAGCATCTAAAGAGTTTAAAAGGCCACTTTGAGGAAATACGTCTTCATACCCTTCTTGAAAAGGAAGTGACCTTGGAAATAAGAACAGATCTGAAGGAAATTTATTCCACTATACATAGACAACCTGTATATAAGTGTAGGGAGTTTCTAGCAAATAATCTTTCCCCGTATCATGCAGTAGGACAGTCCTCTGGATGGAGTGTACCACATCAGTGTCTCAATGGTTAGAGAATACTTTACACTTTTTTATGTGAAAGATTTCAAGCTCACTACAGCCTCACGTTTCTTTTCAACTGGCAAAGTGTAGAAAGAGCCCTCAGTAAATATATTCTCTGGATGGAATAAGGATGAATAAAAAAACATAAAATACAAAGTCTCTGTCAAAATTATAATAAACTGCACAGCATTAACACATCAGCAAGGGGTTAAAACAATGCAGTATGTAATCAAACGAAATCAAAACCAGCAGCAAAATTAAATCAGTAGAAAGATCTAAAAGTGTTAAAAGAAGTCTTTATATACAGTACGTAGAAACCCCTGGGAGAATCACTGTAAGTGAGAACTGACTTGACAGCATATAATAATAAATAAGTTAACACATGTCAGTTTCAATGACAAACTAGTCATCTGTCTTCATCACCAATCAAAACAAAAGTATTTGTTACTTTCTGTATTAGTAGGGGTTTTTATACAATACCCTTTCAATCACATTCCTGGGAAAGTTTAGAGGGAGATGTAAAATAAAACAATTAAACGTGAATACAAAGAGAAAGCAAAAAGTCACATAAATTACAAAAGGACCATAAAAGAGCCACCAGGATTGATATTCTGGAAAGCTCAAGGATACAAAATGGTCCTTTCATGACACCAAAAGAATGACAGGATAGGTGCCAAGCAAATCTATCTGGGGGGCCCCTACTAAAGATCCTGAGCTTACCAACCAGAAAGTCACCAGTTCAGCAGGTCCCAGAGACCAGAGTGCTGCATGACAGAGTGATCTTCTGTCATCTGTCCCAGCTCCTGCCAACCTAGCAGTTCAAAAGCAAGAAATTGAAAGTAGATAAATAGGTACTGTTTTGGAAGGAAAGGAAACTGCATTCTGTGCACTTTGGTGTCTTCATGCCTGTCACGTGACCACAGAAACATCAGCAGATGCAGACAGCATTGGCTCTTTGGTAGTAAACAGAGATGAGCTCCACCCCTTACAGTCAGACATGACTGGCTTTTGAGCAAGGGAGACCTTTACCTTTACCTTACATCTGGAGATAGGAAATCCACAGTCCAAATTTGCAGAGAGCTTTAACGGCTCAAGACAGATGTTTAAATCCAAGAGGAACTAGACAAAAGGTACACAATTGCTAGTACAGCTGGCATAGCACAATGGAAATGTGATCATAAAACACCCAGTGTTTGTTGGTTCTAGCAGCCATACTCTGCACTAAAGTGTAATTTCCAAACAGTCTCTAAAGACAGTAAATCAGGTAAGTCTAGCCTAGAGGTAATTAAAGTATCCAACTCTAGAATGTGTTGGTGATCTCTGTTTATAGCCAAAGAGCCAGCGCTGTCTGCTTCCGCAGATGTTTCCGTGGTCTTGTAGCAGGCATGCATGAGTGCATGGAACACTATTTACTTTCCCACCGAAGTGGTGCCTATTCATCTACTTGCAATTTCTTGCTTTCAAACTGCTAGATTGGCAGAAGCTGGGACAGCGATGGGAGCTCACTCTGCCATGCAGCACTGGGGTCTTGAACTGCTGACCTGCCAACCTTCCAGTGGTTAAGTTAGCATCTTAACCACTAAGCCACCATGGTCCCACTCACAACTTGTGTATCAGATGGATATATAATTGTCTTCTTCTGCTTTCCCCTGCTTTTTCCTTCCCTCTGTTGTCCCCCCCCCCCTTTCTTAAATTTAGTTTTAAGCTTCTGGGGAAACATACTTGTTATGCATAAAATATTCTGTTATGTAATGGAACTCTACGAATTATTACCCTCTGGATCATGCCATTTTTCAAATGCTGTATCAGAATTGAAAAGTTAGCAAATAATATTTCTCACTGCTATTCCTGGAATAAGATGTTCTTCAAAGAAAAGATATATCAGTGCTGGAATTGTCCAGCATAAATATTCTAAAGAATAACAAATGTGACTTTATCTGTAGCAATCCAATCAGCTACATCTCACAAACATGCAAAGGGGATGCTTACAGACTTGAGAATAAACAAGAGGTTATCTACTGGATAAAATAGCAATGAATACAGCAGCAACCTGCACAAGTGGATCTCTTCGAGATCTAGCTGTAGACTGGGCCTCATAGGCTTAAATTCTGTTAACTTGGCACAGCAAATTGGGACACAGTAGCCCCACTAAATCAGTGGGGATTTGGTGAGTCAGTTCTTTTGTAAGTTCCATTAATTTGAATGGATCAACGCCAGCTGACTAACTATGTTAAATAATGGGATTTTGGCCATTAACTCCCTTCTTCCTTCTCTCTCTTATTTCTCTCTATTTCTTCTTTTTCTTTCTCAGAAAGTAGCAGACTTGTATGCATTAGCACACCTGCTAGTTTTAGAAGCTTCTTCAAATAACTTTTAATGTACTTTTTCTTCCCGCTTTATCCATAAATTAATTTCATAGAGTAATCAATTTTAGGTTTTCCAAACCAATTAATAATACTAATTGTGTGCCATCGAGTTGATTCTGGTTTACAGTAGGGTATTGCTCCCAATCCTGGTCTCTGCAACCAGATACCTAAACCACTTCTCTTCAGGAGTCATAAACTCTGCACTAGGTCCCAACTTTCTGGGAATAAATGTCAAATAATCCTAACAAGTTGAAAGTTATTTCTATCTGAGGAAACATGCCTGAAGTGGTGCATGGGCTTGCCCAGATCCTATTTGAAGTAGAGTGTCCTCATATACGTAGATTTGGATTCTATTTCAATTGGACCGTAATGACCTCTTTTGATGTCATTTGGAGTCCCTGCTCTGTTTTCAATCCCAATGATGTCACAGAATATGTCATAAGGAACATATATTGCACTGCCAAAGAGGTCACTGGTAATGCAACGCCTGAACATCTCTCCTCCCCAAAACCTGCATCCCAAAACTTACCTGTCAACACAAATGAAAAGTGTTGATGCCTCAGCAAGGGACTGATGATTCTGTCCGCTTCCCGTCTGTGCTGCTACCATATGTCATATGCATTCAACCTTAAGTCTGCACTGCCCCATTTCCACTTTAATCTGCAATTGAAAAAAAGAGGCATGAATATTAACACATAAATATATGTCACATTGCTGTATATAGAGTGGAGACACTGGAACTGGAGAGAGTTTTAAACACCTTCTGAACTCCAATATGTTTATGTGAGTTTTTTCCTGGGCTCTCACATTAACGTTTCTCTCTTCTGATGCACAGATTCTCTTTGTACTGTGTTCTTTGGCTGGGATTTTTAATGTAAAATGCTTTGAAGTTTTGTTCTATGAAATGGCATCTGAATATCTACAGCATTTGTAATATATACAGCATCTGCAGTATTTTTTGGACTTCAATTCCCAGAAGCCTAAGTCAATTCCCCAAAGCACTGATCAGTCAATGTGCTAACTTAGGCTTTTGGGAATTGAAGTCCAAAAAATAATGGTTGAAAAACACTGTTTTACACAGTATCTTTAGTGTAACCTGGTAGTAAGGCAGCAAGCCTTACAAGGGAAGAGGAAGCAATTGGGGTCCCCATTAGAGGCAGCCAACATCTCCCCAAATGGTGGGATTTGAAGCATGAGCCACTGGTGTTTGTCATGTCACTGAGCGTGTTCCAAGAAAATTTTGTTGCTTGAAGCAACCAGTCTATGCATAGAACTTGACTAGATGGACAATTGAGTTTTATCTTCTACCGTGTCATTAGGTAGTGTCTCCCTCCAGACTTCATGCAGCAAGCTCGCTTCAAAGGCCCAGTAGGATGTAAGATATGTGCAGTTCTGTCCGTGACCAGTTGGGAACAATCCAAGAGTTCATAAAATGCAGCCTGGAAAGAGACACTTTTCCTTCTTCTTCTTCCTCACACTCTTCTTCTTTCTCTTTCTGACCTACCACAGGTTGGCCATCCAGACTTTGGATGTATCCATTCTAAACTGTGAAATTGTTCTGTCTACAAAACAGCCTCCCATGTTTTTCAACCAACAAGCTCTGTTCTTTCTTTCACTTTCTCTCCTATTTGTTGTAACAGTTTGCACTTTTCCATCTTAGACAGAAAGGATATCTGCTAAATTCTTAATAAAAAATGAACTATAATGAAATGACCATCCATATCTAGCAATCAAAAAGAAAACTAACAGTCATGCTACTCCTCAGAAGTACAGACTGTAGCTTTATCAAAACGTTTTTTCTATCAACCAATTTTTTCCCTCTATCACCTTCCCTTTTTCTTCCCACCCCATAACACCATAAGTCCTCCACAAGAACACTACTAGATATTTCAAGAGCTATGTCCATGGGACTAACTCATGTCCAAAGAGATAAGGTTATCAGCTTAAATCAGGGGTTCCCAACCTTTTCAAGCTGGGGGCCGGATCACACTCAGTCAGCTTCGAGGGCCAGAAGGCCATTTTGCCCTGCCTGCATGATGGAGGTGGCCATATTGTCCCAACAGCTTCAAAGGGTCAGCCATTTTGTTTCTCAAATGCCCTTGTAGGGGTAGGGGGCACATGAAAATGTGTCAGAAGCCAGATCCGGGCCACAGGCCTTAGGTTGGGAACCCCTGGCTTAGATTGTCCAGAAATGTCAAAGTAAGAAAATATAAATTTGATAACAGGTATCAGTACAACATCTAAATATATGTATCTTCCTCTCCTTTTTCCTTTCTCCTTCTTTATCACTTAACTCCCTTTTGGCATTCAGTCATCCATAGAAGCCTTTTATGGCTTTCTATAGGACACACAAAGAACATAATCTCTCAGTTAAGTGCCAATTAATTATTTAAAAAAACACTCATTGGGGATTAGCAATCATGAAACAGATACTGTTTTATTTGTTGTTAATCCTCAATAAATCTACTTGTTACAGGCAAGTCATCATTTCAAATGTGAAAGCACTGGTCTAAATTAATCTAATTTATATACATTAGTGAGATGATGATTGTATGTTAAAGTGTGCTCCTCAAGGTTTAATATATTAATAATTAGTAATGACATAATAAAGACACCTATTAGAGAAAGTATCTGGGTCTTACAGACACAACGTCCATTAAAAGTAATTCATTTCATTACTCTAAGCCTATTATGATCAAGTTAAAACTTTGCTTTCAAGAAAATATAGTAGCCAAAGCCATAGCAGGGATTCACTCTGGCATAAGTGGAAGTATATAAATTATGGCAGTTAATTGCCTCCAATTAACAAGTTGCTGTTCATATTTCCCAGTTGTGAGTCAATCGGTTGACATGATGTGGTATACAAACAGGAGTACAAGGGATAACTTGTTAACTGGCAGCAATTTGCCCCTACAGTCTTCTGCAATTACACTTAGGTGGTGTAAATCCCCAATAGGATTCTGTTCAACAAGTTTCCAAAAGTCATGTAAGGTATGTAAACTTTATCTTACAAAAATGAAACTAATAAAGAACAAATTTTGCAAAAGCTAAATAAACCACACTGTAATAAAAGATTAGAGTATACAGAGCTATTTAGCCTAGAAAAATAATGGAGAAGAGGCAAAAATAATTTAGGTACACAAAAATACAGGAAAAGAACGCATGATAATATTAGCTTATAAAGAATGATAAACCACTTGTGTATTCTTTACCTAGAAAACTCTAGGTTGTTGTTATTTTAAAAAATCTACTATTAGATTCACAGTCAAGGACTGGTATAAAATTAACAGTTCAAGTCCTAGGTAAAGGTAAAGGTCACTCTTGCTCGAAAGCCAGTCATATCTGACCCTAGGGTTCAGTGTTCATCTCTGTTTATAGCCAAAGAGCCAGCGCTGTCTGCATTTGCAGACATTTCCGTGGACATGTGGCAGGCAAACCTCAACACTGAAGTGCACAGAACACTGTTTACCTTCCCACCAAAGTGGTACCTATTTATCGACTTGCAATTTCATGCTTTTGAAGTGCTAGGTTGGCAGGAGCTGGGACACAGAGATGGGAGCTCACTCTCTTATGCAGTACCCGGAAATCGAACTCCAACCTTCCAGTCAGCAAGTTCAGTGTCTTAACCAGTTGAGCCACCACAGTCCGTAACGAAGGTCCTAAGAACAGTTAAGGTCATCATTGCCAGCTGCAACTTGTATCCGAGAATACATATTTTTCCTGAAGCAGGAAAAATGCCATTGGCGTGAATTTGTTTAAGGTGGATCCCATTTTGCCATACAGTGATCATGGAGCCATCTGCAGCACATATGAAATGAGACATGCAGGATTTGATAAGTAATTTCTAAGTATATAGGCAGTTCCTAGTAAAGTTGTTGTTCTAGTCTATTATACAGCTTGGGTTCTGAGTTAGTGTCTGCCTGCTCCCCCATACTCTGTATAGTCGCTTCATACTAAATTGTTGCAGCTCTTTCAGCACCTAAATTTATGGAAGAGCAAGAATAGGGATGAGTGATCTAGACACCAAAAGCGGGAATCATTTAGACTCCTTTGAAAATATTCCATAATTGTGTCACATGAATTATGAAACCTGGCCAGACACAATATGTTGAGTTAAGTGGTGAAAATGAAAAAAGTCTTCCTTTATTTCCCACCACTTTTTAATTCACACAGTGGTTCTGGCAAGCAAGGTTTGTGCCCTCCAAGAGTCAAGCGTTCATTTGCCTGTGGGTTATTTCCATGTTGCCTGTTACTCATCCTTCATTGTCAGCTGTAGCTGGACACGCTCTCCCGTAGCCAGACACTCCATGTAAATAGTGTTTATGTTAAGGAAGTCATGTTCAGTGTGATTGGCACACATTGAAACTGATGCTATTGTCACTTTAGATTAAGATCTCGGTCTAGCCAAGAAGGCAAATGGAGCAGGCAGCCGAGTGGCCAAATGAAATATTCATTTCATTTCACTTAAAGCTGCCCTTCTCTGCATTATTCCCAACTGGAGCAGCTGGTTAACCCTTATCGGTGCCTGTCCCTCACTTCTCTAGCCTGCTCCTTTCCAACAAAACCCTTCAATGGTTGCAGCTGGATGGCTGAAAGAAACTGACCCTCGACATTCTCTGAATGGATATGACCCAGTTATGGTCAATCTCCGCCAATTGGAGGACCCTGAATAGGATGAGGGTTGGAGTCCCTAAATGCAGGGCCAACATGCTCAAATGGGGGCTGCTGGCAGACAACAACATGCTGTGTGAATGTGGAGATATACAGAATCCAGCTCATTTACCGGTCTGCCAATTACTGCCAGAAACATGCACGAATGAGGAGTTAAGTTTGGCCAATGACAAAGCCAAGAAAGTGGCTTCATTTTGACAGTTCAGTGTTTGATCAGGATATGAAGAAAAAACAAAAAAATGCAAGATGCAGAAGTAAAATGCAGGCCAAAAACAGACAGAGTGATGACAACGTACAGCACATTATTGTGTGCCATCAAGTTGATTCTGACCTATGCTGACCCTTCCCAGAGTTTTTTAGGTAGAGAAAACACAGAAGTAGTTTACCATTCCCTTCTTCTGAATGTGCCCTGGGACTGCATAGCTTGCCCATGGCTAATCAGCCTGGCTCAGAAGGCACAGTAAGGAATCAAACCCCCAACTTCTGGCTACGCAGCCAGACATTTAAACCACTGACCTATCTAGTCAGCTTTAAACTTCATAGATGGAAAATAAAAAGGTACAAATACAGGCAAAACATGATCAAAGAAGCATAGATCTATAAGACTCATGCATGAAATATACCTGGCTTTTCTGATGTGGAAAATGGCCTCTTTGAACAATACACTGTTGTTTAATGGCTCTGAACTGCGTGGAAGGAGTCTCAATAGATCAAAGATGCTGCTGTCAGCTCTCTAACAATGGCCATGAAGTCATACGGATGATACACAACCTCCAGTTACGGACACACAATATCTCTGATCCCATTTTTGGGACAAAAGTAAGGAAGTTCTATTTCTGCCAGAGTACCTTTTTAGTCTTACAGTTTACATTACAAACTGGAATAACAGATTACGTCTTGGGACATCACTACCTTTTGGAGTGTCTTCTCTAGCTAATTACTGCCTGGGCCACCAGATCTTCACAAGCTTTGAAGCTGTGGATTCCCACCCCAAAAGAGGCCCCAAAGATTTCTACAAGAAACTAGGCCTTCTCAGTGATGGCCCCATTAGCCTGGCATTCACTGCCCAACAAAGTCCACCAGCCCCCATCATTGTTAACATTTAGCAAACTGGCAAAGATGTGGTTTTTCTGTGTGGTGCTCTGTCTACCATGAGCTGCAAATCTATTTGCTGAGTGAGGTAAGAAGATGAGATGATAACATCTGCTTCGCTAAACTCACATCCAATACACCCATAATCCAGGGTAGCATAGTCTTATTTGGGGAATAAATCTGCTTTGTGGTTTAGTACAGACTTTAAAGAAGCTATTCAGGTGTTAAAACTATTTGAGGGGCAACATTTAGCACCTGGAATAGTTTCTGTAAAGATGTGTTGTTTTTGCAGAACTCCCTGTTCCAAGATGTTAGCTTGATATTATCTCAACTAGTGCTTGCTAAGGAGTGGGGACTCATAGAAAAGGGGCTGTGGTGGCTTAGTGGTTAAACACTGAACTTGACGACTGGAAGGTCAGCAGGTCAGTAGTTCAAGACCCAAGTACTGCATGACAGAGTGAACTTCTGTCTCTGTCCCAGTTCCTGCCAACTTAGCAGTTCAAACTCAAGAAATTGCAAGTTGATAAATAGTTGATAAATCGGTAGGAAGATAAATAGCATTCCGTGTACTCTGGTGTCTAGTCATGCGTGCCACATGTCCACAGAAATGTCAGCAGATGCAAACAGTGCTGGCTCTTTGGCTATAAACAGACATGAGCACTGAAATGTAGAGTCGGATATGACTGGCTTTCAAGCAAAGGCAACCTTTACCTTTACCTAAGCAGTAAAACCATTTCTTTTAATTCTTGCATTTCATTTTGATTACGTAGTTGCATAATTTAATCTACTTGAAGTTCACTCTGGCTGCCTGTGCTTTTTGCTTTCTATAGTCCTTTTAGCCTGGGGTTACCAACCTAAGGCCTGTTGGCCAGATCTGGCCCCTCATGCCATTTCATATGGCCCTACATCCCTCCAAGGGCATTTGAGAAACAAAATAGTGCCCCTTTGAAGCTGCTGGGACAAAATGCCCACTGCTATCATGCAGGCAGGATAAAATGACCATCCACCCCACAAAGCTGACTGAGAGAGCATGACCTGGCCCCCCAGCTTGAAAAGGTTGGGAACCCCGGTTTTAGCCATTTATCTGTTTTCAGAGCTTGAGACATTACTTTTTAAAGGGAATTTGTCAGATTCACTCGTTATTGCTCAGCTAGGATGCCATTATCCTTGTTATTATTATAAACATGCAGTAGATGCTGTTAACATACTGTATTGTGTTGTCTTTATGGGAGGGTCCCCCCCAAAAATACTGGGGAAAACATTTGTTCTCTTTAGCAGACAATTCTAATGCTGTACAGTAATACCTCATATAACATTAGTATCGAATAACACTAAAATCGCATAACATTAAGGAATCTGGGGGGAAGAATTGCATCGGATAACATTAAGATCCTATGGGATGCTTCGAATAACAACCGCTAAAGCCTGTGTGGTTACAATGTATCTCTATGGATCCCATAGGATTTTAACATGCATCAGATAACACTAAAAATCATATAACACGAAGACTTGTGGAACCAGGTTTTAGTGTTATATGAGGTTTTACTGTACTTGGAAAAAAAATAATATCAAAAACAAAACCAAATAATACTTCCATTGTCACTTAGGACTGATAAGAGAATGACATTAAACCTGAAAAATTTACATTAAAAAACCTTCTAAACTGCCTTAAAATGTTCTTTAAATATTACTTTTGAAAGCAACTAGAAAATGTTACGCCTACAAAGTAATATCACTACTATGTGTTACTTTACTTTCACTGTAACTTTGTATCTATTCTTTACATTGTTCAATGCTGAAAAACAACTACAGTGGTATCTCGAGTTACAAATTTTTCACACTACAAACAAAATTAAATTGAGAATCATGGCTCAAGTTATGGATTTTTCTGGAACAGATTAATTGGTTTTCAATGCATTCCTATGGGAAACCATGTTTCAAGTTACAAATTTTGGTTTTCAATGCATTCCTATGGGAAATTTCAATGCATTTCTATGGGAAATTTTTCATAACATGAAAATGCCTTGGAATGCATTAAATTTGTAACTCAAGGTCCCACTGTAATTACAGGTAACTTATTACCTCCAAGCTCTGCCTCTTTCAGCGATGAAGTGTTCTTATTCTGATCTTTGTTTTCATATTTTGTTAATCATCTGTTTTTTACTATGACATACATTTTCCAGGAACATCTTTTTGAAGAGAAAATCGGCTAATAAATACTTATTGTCATTCATGTGGGCTTTCTGTGATGTTTTTCTGCTATAACCAGTTTTGTAAATATTTTAAGTAAGGTCATTCTTTACCATTAAGCAGAAGATGGTAGAAGAGTTTTGAAAGACAGAAATGTGTGTTTCACGTGGCCTGCTTGGGGGGAGTGGGTTTTTTAAAGAGAAAATAGAGATGGATGTCTATTTCTAGTCAGTGTCACACAGAACTGGAAAAAAGTTACTTTTGGGGGGCAACAATTCCCAGAATGCTCTTACCACCATGGCAATCAGCTATTTTCGAAGTTTTATTTTCTTTAAAATTTCCCATTGCTGGTTTCATATGTGTTCAACCATAAGCTTGTTCTGTCCCAGTTTCTGTTAATCTGCATTTTCAAATGCATGAACCTTTCATTTTCACTTGCAAGCTTCTCTTCTAAGAATATGCATCTTTAAAGAGACTTTCTTTTTAAAAGACACATTTTGTATGAATGTTGTTTTACATGTTATTTTTGAAGCTAATTTTATTCTACCTGTTTGTGTGAGCCTACTTCTCTGTATTCAGATAAATCTACAGTTTAAAGAGAATTAGTGTTTGGAAGCATGTGTTCGCCCAAGAGAGACTGTGGTGGCTTAGCGGTTGATGACTGGAAGGTTGACAGGTTAGCAGTTCAAGACCTGAGTGCTATACGATGGACTGAGCTCCTGTCTCTGTCCCAGCTCTTGCCAACCTAGTAGTTTGAAAGCAAGAAATTGCAAATCAGTAAATAGATACCACTTCGTTAGGAAGGTAAACAGTGTTTTGTGCACTCCGGTGTTTAATCATACCTGCCACATGTCCATGGAAACATCTGCAGGCACAGAAAGCACTGTCTCTTTGGTTATAAACAGAGATGAGCACTGAACCCTAGAGCTGGATATGAATGGTTTTTCAGCAAGGGCAACCTTTACCTTTACCTATTCACCCGAGAGGCAGTAGTCACTTGGCTCTTTCACAGATGCAAACTAAGCAGAACTTTCCATTTTTTTCTAGGCAGGGATACTATTTACTAAGTACTGGGCCACATAAGGATATAAGAAGTAGGGGAGTAGAAGAAAAAGATATTTTCTTGGGTCACAGTTCCTCCCTCTTCCTCAGAATCAGAAACTGCCTTCTCCCAGAGCTGAGTCAAAACCTTTAAAGTCCATCCAGATCAAAGGAACCCAGTCTAAAATCCTCTGAATTTTGATGAAGCTCAGATTAGATGTTCCATTTTGGACTCTTAATACCCTCCTTTATTGAATCATTGCCAAAGGAAAACGTCAAGGCTCCCAAGAATGTCTTCGTTCCTTCTGAAGACCAAAATAGACTGGGTGGGACAAAAGGAGATGAAATACAAAGATACCTGGGAGCACATAAATACGGGTACACTCGCTGCTTGGAGCAATTCATACTTACAGATAAAATATGCCACAACACACATACCTTTCCCCCCTTGGAGAGTAATATCATATAAGCTATTTTGCATTTTAAAAAATTGGGGGGGGGGGAGAGTTTACAATCTGTAATAGACAAAACTTTCTTTTTATGACCTTTTAAAAATTGTTTGCCAGCCTGCATGAATACACACCAGGTGGGCATTATCTTAAGATACTGAGCAATCCATTGTTATGCATGAAAAAGCAAAGAGAGGGAAGGGCTCTTATGTCTACATTTTACTAAGCCACTGAGCTCTAACTAAGATTATATCTTCAAAAGCTTCCCTCGACATGTTGCCTGCTAACGTCCAATAATTACACAATAGGCTGTATAAATACACATACCCACAGAAAGTGGAGGGGAAGGAAAAAAATTATTGCAGGTCCAGACTTCTAAGTATCAGCTTTAGCCTGTGGTTAGCATTCAGAATGGATCTTTCATGTCATCAAAACACCCCTAGATCCTTGTCTCTTTATACGCCTCTTGGAAGGAAAGATTTGTAAAATGCCCACTAATGTCCTTGTCAGTGGAAAACGCCTACTAATGTCCTTGTCAACTCCTTAGTCCAGGAGTTCTCAACCTTTTAAAGCCAGGGTCATGCTCCCTCAGACAGCTTTGGGGGCCCGACAGCCATTTTGCCCTTCCTCCACCACATGGCGCTTCCTGATGTGGTAGAGGTGGTGGTGGGCCACATGAAATTGTGCCACAGGCCACAGGTTGAGAATCCCTGCCTTAGTCTGTCTCAACATAAAAAGGTACCTTGATAAGAAATTTCCAATCCCAAAGGGAAGTACTGTACAAAACAAAAAACACTTTTTTCTTCAAAAGTTTTTTTTCTTTTTTGCAATTTGCACAAAATGCCTCTGCAGCACTTTGCACAAAACTAATTTTGTTTCCCTTTGAGAAGTGAGCACAGAAGGACTGGCTGGCTAAACACAAAAAACCTATTTGATGCTTTAAGCTTTTTAAAATGTATAAAGCATCAGGACTGTAAAGATCAGGCATTAATAGCAAGTACAGCTAAGGAATTACAGCAACACCTTATGTCCATGGACCAAAAATGCAAGATAAATAACATGAGAATCAATAAAGAGAAGACCAAGGTCATGGCAACTGGAAGAGAATAGCATACTGTACTTTAAATATCAAAATGGGGGAGTAGACTATAAGACATGTGGGAGAGTTCAAATACTCTGGAACAACATTTACTGAGGATTGTAAAATTGATGAAGAGATGAACATTCATTGAAATAAGGCAAAGCAAATATTGGGACCATTAACACCACTCATAAGCCAATACCGACCAGAACAAGGAAACACTTCATACAAAGCATATTCATTCCCTCCTTTTTTTTACCAGTGTCAAACATGGACACTTACAACAAAACATAAATGAAACCTGGTCACCGTGGAAATGAGATGTCTGAGGAAGGCTGCTGGAGTAACTAGAAAGGACACAATTAGGAATGAGATTATAAAGGAAGGAATTAGGAAAAAAACCAGTTTTAAACTATATACAGAGACAACAAATAAAGTGGTTTGTCAATTTAGAGAGATTGTCTTGGAATTGGATACCACACAAGGCCTATGTGGAAAGAGGAGAAGGACAAAGACCACAAGGCAAACCCAGAGGAAAGTGGAGAGAAAACATCAAAGAAATATTAAATAGACACCAAAAAACATCGGTGGAGGCCACTAGAAGTATCAGAACAAAAACCTTGAATCTCCTTCGACACCCAAAGGGGTAAAAGAGGAATTAAAGAAGGAGAAAATGTTTTTAACAGTTATACAATTTGCCATGGTGGTGCAGTTGTTAAGCTACTTTAAGGAACTCTCTCCATACAAAGCCCTCCACATGACCCTAGACTTCTGTTCTATAATTGTGTGCTACTTATGATTTAAAATCCGTATATGCCGGCGTATAAGAAAACTGGGCGTATAAGACGACCCCCAACATTTCCACTCAAAATATAGAGTTTGTTATATACTCTCCATATAAGACTACCCCCTCTTCCACACACCTTCCACACACCAAATAAAACATAAAAGAACATCAGATTTGATTTCAACATCTCCCTGTGGCCGGCACTAGTGCACAAGTCCGCATGTGCGAGTTCTGCATAGACAAGGGGCAGGGCGGAGCACCTCTGCTTCCCACCGAGCAGAACAGGCCGGTCACGCCGAAAAGGCTGGCACCCCTGTCTCACTGCTGATGCTCACGGCAGCCACGCTGGATACCACGTGATACTGGATGGTATGTAGAATGAGGTGGGTGGGCATCGGGAGGCCACTATGGGCAGCTATGTCTATCCCAACTGAAGTGCACCCGGCGTATAAGACGACCCCCCCCCCACTTGGAGGCATGTTTTTCAGGGGGGAAAGTAGTCTTATACGGCAGCATATACAGTATACTAAAGATTTCCATTTTCATTTATGGTGTAATAATATGAAGAAAATATGGAGGAAATTTTAAAAATTCAATCAAATATTATCTATAAATTAGGAGATATGTCCTAAAGTAGCATTATTAAAGGACTTTGGAAATAAATGAAACAGAATAAGAAAGAGATGATTGTTATATTAGTAACAGCTTTAAGATTATTGTTTAAAAATGGAAAATATATTGTGAATTTGAACTCGATGATTGATATAAAGAGATATGGAATATAGTAATAAATGATAAACCAACATGAATTAAAACTAAAAAAGGGATTGGTAGGAAAAAACCTGACTTCACATTTGGGGATAATTTATAGAAAGGGAGAGGAGTAAGGCAAGGGAAAGATCTTTTATTCTTTTAGAACAAGTGGACAAATATATAAATAAAATGTAATGATATAGAGAATAGGTAAATGAAGGTTTATAATGTCCCACTGGTGGTGGGTGCATGTAGTAGTTTATACCTTTATTGAGATTTTTGTGCAATTTTTTAATATTTGTATAGGTTTTTAATGATTATTTTGGATTTTTAAAAGGTTTTAAAAATCTAGCCCAGTGATTACACTGCTCTACTACAACCAAAAAGTTATGAGTTTGATCCTGGCCGGGGCTCAAGGTTGACTCAGCCTTCCATCCTTCTGAGGTCAGTAAAATGAGTACCCAACATGTTGGGGGGGAAATAGTACTTAACTTGTGAATCACCCAGAGGATGCACTAAGTCCTATGGAGCAGTGTAGAAGTGTGATTGCTTTGCTTTGTGATTGCTATCATTGTTTGCATGCACACGTGCCATGGTCCCCATCCCTGGAATTTACAATATTTGCAAATGCTCTGGTTTAAAAAAAAAGAAGGGGAGAGATGTGCAGACATTCTGAAAAGCCTGAGACATTAGCCTTGCAAATATGTCTGAGAGTGTGATCAGACAGCTTTAAAGGTGTATATCTAATTGCACAATGAGCAGTCACTTCAATGGGAGTGATCTTCCCTAAAGCAAATCTTCTATCTGCTGGGAAATTGTTCCAGTCCTGCTCCAAAACTCTGAAGCCTTAAAGCTGAATCTAAAAAGGTCCGGGTTTGCAACAATTTGGATCAGGCTGGAGCACATTTCCCCATGTGTTTTGTGACTGCTTAGGAGTTTGGTGGCTTAGTGATTCAGATGCTGAACTTGACGACTGGTTGGCAGGTCAGCAGTTCTAGACTTGAGTACTGCACGATGGAGTGAGCTCCTGTCTCTGTCCCAGCTCCTGTCAACTTAGCAGTTCGAAAGCAAGAAATTGCAAGTAGATAAATAGGTACCACTTTGGTGGGAAGGTAAACAGCATTCTGTGCACTCCAGTGTCTAGTCATGCCTGCCACATTTCCATGGAAACATCTGCAGATGCAGACAGCACTGGCTCCTTGGCTGTAAATGGAGATGAGCACCAAACCCTAGAGTCAGATACAACTGGCTTTTGAGCAAGGGTGACCTTTATCTTTACCAATGTGATTACTGGGAAATAGATAGCACTGGAGCATGATTTGTGTCTCTGTATGATCAAACCCAAGGCCCCCTGAATGACTTTGTATCCTTTTAGGTTTCAGGAGCAAGAACACAGTTAAGCCACTAAGGAGAGAAGCGGACTCTTCTCAAACGGTTTGCAAAGCTGCCCCACAACTAGCTGCATCCTCAGGGTCTCCTATGAAGCCAAACATGTCTTCTGAGCACAGACAGAGATTCTTGAATAACTTCCTTTTTAAAAAACAACAACAAAGTCTTAATACTTATTTCTACCTTTTTGGACTTTAGATAAGGTCTTATCACTCAGATTTTTCATTTGGGATTGTATTTAATGTTTAATGTTTTTCTGTGGTGAGTGATGATTTGTCAATGGAAATAATGCAAAGTAGGTTACCTACAAAAAGATCTGCATGTACTGTTTCAGCTGCTTATATTCTGAATATTCTGTAAGGGGGGAAACCCATCACTCATCATGAAAGCACATGTCACACAGATGGAAACAGAAGTTTACATGAGCAAGGGAGAACCCCAAGAAAGAAAGCAAAGCCCTACTGGATTAGATCAAGGACCTTCCTAGTGTAACCTGTTTTCCCAAATGGGTGAACAGATATCTAAGGGAAGCCAATAAACTCTGCGACTCATGTTCCCAAACAAATAATGGTAAGAAACATATTCTTTCTGACACTGGAGTTAATAATTTAGCCATCAATAACAGCAGTCAATTCTTCTTCTTTTGTGTCCAAGGCAGAGTTTAAGCTGCCAAAAAGAAGCCACCTTCTTGGCTTTGCCTTTGGCCAAACTTAAATCCTCATCTATACATGTTTCTGGTAGTAATCAGCGGACCAGCAAAAGATCTGGATTCTGTATCTCTCCACATTCACAGTGTTTTGTTGTCTGCCAGCAGCCCCCACTTGAGCATATTGGTCTTACATTTAGGGATTCCAACCCTCAGCCTATTCAGGGTCCTCCAAGTGATGTAGAGGAGATCGGGTTCTTCAGCTATATCTTCCTTTAATGTTATTCCTTGTTCAGTGAGCTCATCCCTCCACCTTCTAATTTGGTTTTCTTCTTGCATACACTCAAGAGTGTTTGTTCTTGCCAAGCTTATCCTGGATCAGAGTCAGTGGACTTGAGCTCATATCTGTTCAAAGGATGTCACGGGTCATTCTCTTCCTGTCACTGATAGCATACTTTTATTATTAGGTAAAGGTAAAGGTTTTCCTTGCTCGAAACCCAGTCGTATCTGACTCTAGGGGTCAGTGCTCATCTCTGTTTTTCTAAGCTGAAGAGCCAGCGCTGTCTGCTTCTGCAGACGTTTCCATGGTCATGTGGCAGGCATGACTAGACACCGGAGCGCATGGAACGCTGTTACCTTCCCACTGAAGTGGTCCCTATTTATCTACTTGCAATTTCTTGCTTTCAAACTGCTAGGTTGGCAGGAGCTGGGACAGAGACGGGAGCTCATTCCATCCTGCAGTACTCGGGAATCGAACTGCTGACCTTCTGCCTCCCAGTCAGCGTCTTAGTGACTTGAGCCACTTATTATGTGCCATCAAATCAATTCTGGCTTGCAATTTACTTTCCAGGGTTTTCCAGCTAGTGAACATTCAGAAGTGGTGTATCCCTTCTTTCTTCTGGGGTGTGTGAATGTGTGCCATGGGAATATGCAGATGGCTGAAGGCTACACAGGCTGGCTTTTTACCTGGCATGTACATAAGGAGTCAAGTTTCCAATCTCTGGCTCCATGGGCAGGTACCAAACTCAGGGGCAGGTATCGAATATTTTGGCCAGCATTGATAGACAAACCACTCATAGGTTTATCCCCTTCCTTTTTAAAGCTGCCATAATTAGTGGCCATCTCTACCCTTTCTAGTAGCAGGTTGTGCCCTGTGAAGAAGCACTTCTTTTTGTTTATACTGATATTCCCCATCACTTAGCTTCAGTGAATAAACTTTGAATCTAGTATGATGAAAATGAGAGAGAGAGAAATATTTTTGAAGGATACTATTCTCCTCTAAGGAGATAGTAAAGGTAAAGATCATCCTTGTTCGAAAGCCAGTCATATCCAACTCTAGGGTTCAGTGTTCATCTTTGTTTCATAGCCAAAGAGCCAGCACTAACTGCATTTGCAGACGTTTCCATGGTCATGTGGCAGGCATGACTAGACACTGGAGCGCATGGAACACTGTTTACCTTCCTACTGAAGTGGTCCCCATTTATCTACTTAGAATTTCTTGCTTTCAAACTGCTAGGTTAGCAGGAGCTGGGACAGAGACAGGAGCTCACTCCATCCTGCAGTATTAGGGTATCCAACTGCTGACATGCCACCTTCCAGTCAATGTCTTAGCCACTTGAGATACACCAGCATTAATTGTTTTATTTCCCCAAAGGGGAACCACAACAGCTATTAGAAAAGTTTATTCAAGAAGTTACTTTCTGAACTATAGAATTAGTCAAGAGGACTATTGGTCCTGCTTGCAAGGGGATTTGGGGGAGTTAAAACTTTTTAAAAAAAATTCTGGAAATTGTAGCAGTACCCATCATATCATTATTCCCTTGTCTATCTCATTTCTCTTCTCCAACAAAGAGGCAAATGCAATAAGGACATTCAGACAAGAGTTGGAAAATGCTGGAAAACTTTCCATGGAGTGACATGGCTAAAGAATTTTTTGGAATAGCAGCTGTGTTAGTCTGTGGTTCAGGCATATCAGAAAAGAAAAAGAAAAAAAGTAATAAAACAAAAACACTGTAGCACTTTAAAGATTAACTGCTATAGTTTATTGTTAGTGTTCGTGGATCAAGTCCACGTCTTCAAACAAGGAGTAAAACTTCCAGGCATGGTTTATATATACACCAAATGCAGTGGTCTAGATGTTAAAGGGAGAAGGATTTGCTCAAGCAAGCATAACAATACAGCCTTCTACAGCTATCAGTAACAGTAGATTATTCAGATTAGTTTTAAATGTCTCTCTTTCAATCTCAAAGGTGTGAAGTAGAGCTTGATATGGCTAAAGATACGACTAAAGAAGGATTTGAAGAAAGAACTCATCAGTCATCATATAACACTTTAACTGCTACATCACACTGCCATTGTACCATTTTGCTTCAGAGAGCAGAAAAGAATAAGCAAGCTAGAACAAGCCTGAATCTCACCATATAGAACAGGGGTTTGCAACCTACTGCCCACAGGCCAGACCTGGCCTGCAGCAGGAACTCATTGGCCCATGGCAGTGACCCCAAAAGTGGAAATTGATGCATTTACAACAACCATAAACACCACCCACGCCTGCACAAATGTGCCTGCCATGGTTTACGGCAGGGGGGACCCATGTGTCTAGCCTGCTCAGCTGTTTGAGGGAGTGTGGTTTGGCCCACAGCATGAAAAGATTGAGAACCACTGATATAGAAGACACCAAGGGCACATAATTTGTTTTGCCATGTGACCTCAGGAGTGAACAAAATGCACTAGAGTCTTTGAAAGGGGTCCCCATGAGTAGAACAAAAGCAGCCCATGCCCTTTGACTGCATTCCTTGCCAGCCATTGCAATTAAACAACCACGTTTCATTTATGCAGGCTCAGATCCCTGCAAATCTTTCCCTTTGCAGCTCTCTTATCCTTTGAAACGTATACCAGTATTACTATCCTTGAATACACATGAAAAAAAAAAAAACGTACCATGAATCCCTAATGGCTTCATTTGGTTCTGCAGGGATGAATTGTGTGGGTGTGCACATGTTTGATTAAATGTCCAAATTATTCCCACTTAAATAGCATCTGCATACGAACAAAGCCATGCACCTACTTGAAAAGCAGCTTTTAACAGCTGATCTCAGTGGCTCAACTAGTCTGTTGAGTTCTTCTCCAGGGAAAACCAGGGTCAGGAAGCTAACCCTGGCCCCTTAACCTCATGCTGATGGAAGGCAAGCATGTTCACATGTTTTGTTTTGTTTTGTTTTTTTCAGGCTGCAAGTTCAACTGCTTCTCTGTAGCGATACTGTTGGGTGATCCTGTGACAAATCAGTCAATGTCACCTGTGAGATAACCCAACTGCTTGCCAACAGCTTAACCAAAGGGCAGCGGAGGGCAGTAGGGAGAGACCATTAGTCAGAAACACTCAAAAACAAACTGAAGGAGAAAAGAGAAACAGACAGATTGACAACTATTTATAGCATTTACGGCATCCAGAATCCACCATGGTGTGGAAATGGACTCAACTTCTCCACTTGGGTATAAGTGGGAGAAAAAGCATACAGAAAATTATGATAAGATGTCCAACTGAATAACATCATGAAGAAACAAAGGCTAGTGACTCTGGTGTAATGTGGGAAGGCACCATTTTTCCACCTGAATTTTAAAAGGAGCTGTCTAAGGTGCTGAACGTATTTTAGAAATAAGATTCAGCTCTTCAAATAGGTCCTATAAAATCAAGACTAAAATCTAGAGCAAGCTTATCACCCCTTAAAATCAGTATTCATATTGCTACAAAGCCAATCCCACATTGTTTTTTATTCTATCGATTGCTCTTCCCATTTTAAAGTAGGGTTCGGGGTGCTATTGCTTAGCTGTCATGACCTCAGCAAAGGAGTTATCCACCAAGGATGATCCTGAAGAACATGACACCAGATCTGAATGGGGTGGAGAACTTGCTTGCAGATCTCAGACCTTCAGAGGAGCAAGATCCTCAGGAGCCTGAGCTTGTGGATGACAGAGACTCTGGAGCTGAGAATGAAGAGGAAATGGGACAACCTCTCAACCCACCAGAGAAGAAGACAGAAGATGTGAGCCTGGTTGGAAGAATTATGGCATTTGGCTGCAGAGAAGGTCTTAAAACCATGATGGTGAACCTTGGCACTCCAGATGATCTTGGACTTCAATTACCAGAAACCTAAGTCAGCACTCCTGCTGATCAGTGCTTCTGGGATTGAAGTTTAAGAACAGCTGGAGTGCCAAGGTTTGCCATCACTGTTGTAAAAGTAGAAGTCTCCTTGTACATAGATGATCTCTTTGTGACTAGACTCTTTCTCTCAAAAAGACACAGGGGCCAAACCCTGAAAATGAGTTCCTCCCTTAGTGCCCAGTTATCTGCAGCTGTGTTGGGCTCTAGCAGCACAGATAGAAACCTGGGTTTCAATTAGCTTTGGTTCGGATTGCCTCACTATCTGGACTGCTTTTTTGACTATAATTTGGGCTGCCCTGTTTGATTACCCATTGTGGTGAGCTTTAAGGCAGGGGTTCCCAACCTAAGGCCCATGGGCTGGATCTGGCCTGTGGTGCTATTTCATGTTCCCCACCCCACTCCTCCAAGGGCATTCAAGAAACAAAATGACCACTGCTTTGCAATTGATGGGACAAAATGGCCACCCCTGACATGCAAGCAGGGCAAAATGGCTGCCTGGCCCTCGAAGCTCAGTCAGAGAGTGTGACCCGGCCCCTGGCTTGAAAAGGTTGGGAACTCTTGGTTTAGGGTAACTACACTGTAATAAAACAGACAAGAAGACATATATTGTCCATGCTTGCCTTTCCCATCTTTGGTCTCCTTGAAATAATTCTGAGGTTAACCAGAAGGAAAGGTCATTAACACTCAAGGAAGGCCACCAACCTGAATATCTTCCTCATGTGACCTCTTAAAAAACTGCAGTTCACTTTTCTTCCCGTATATTGCAATGGTCCATGGGAATATTTATCATGACACTTTGGGGTATTGGAACTGAGCTGTGAAACAAATGTTATTAGGTGTAATGGTAAAAATGGAGAAAGATGTTAGATCACAAGCACAGTTCTTGAGTTATATTATCTCTCAAAGATGCAAGCAGAACCTAGGGAAGTATAGGAGTAACTATGACTAATTTTTTTAATGAGTGAATTTTTTATATACACAAAGGTACGCTATTGGACTACAGGTGGAGAAAATAATAATGAGATATACAGTGCCAAATTGCTTTTTAAAAAAGATCTTCAAACTAAAGGCAAGTGGCAGAGTTGCTTTCAAGATAGATAGATAAATGGCTGCCTCTAGAACTTCCTTCACCTTCTTTTTAAAGGTAATACCTTAATTTGCATAGTAATAACCCAATTATTGTAAGATTAGGCAACAGGAATCTCGTTATTGCTATTCCTAATGAAACAGTCGATGTTCCATTCCATATCTTTTAATCTTACCTACCTTAAAACATAATTATTCCAAATAAATGCTCATTCATTGTTAATGCAATTTCTTTAATATGAAGGAGGGGGGAGAAAAATACCCTGTAATTTTTAGCTCCCCTGCAAATATATCAGTGTTTAAACACTTCCTTCTCTCTCTTCTTTTTGTCATTTGGGCTACTATAGAACTCCTTCAAAACTGGCCAGTTATGGAAGAGGTTGAGGGGAATTTTTCTCACAGCATTTCCTAAGGGAAGGTAGCCTTTGCTCAAAAGCCAATCATATCCAACTTTAGGGTTCAGTGCTCATCTCTGTTTATAGCCACTGTCTGCATCTGCAGATGTTTCCGCGGACATGCTTCAATACCAGAGTGTACGGAATGCTGTTTACCTTCCCACCAGAGTGGTCCCTATTTATCCACTTGCAATTTCTTGCTTTCGAACTGCTAGGTTGGCAGGAGCAGGGACAGAGATGGGAGCTCATTCTTTCATGCAGTACTCAGGTCTCGAACTGCTGACCTGCCGACCTTCCAGTCATCAAGTGTCTTAACCACTTGACCCACTGCGGTCTCTTCCTAAGTGAAACCTACCATCAATTAACTGAGTATATGTGCATCAATTTCCCCAGAGGATTCAAAAGTGTTTAGTTTTGCTTTTGTGAGTCTATTTCAGGTGGCACAGAGTTCAGCTGCTTTGGTTAGGTGGAGTCCCATTAACTGAGCATTTGCTACAAAAGATGTCCCAGTATAAATAACCAACTATTTCTGTAAATAACATTAATATTTGGAAGGCTGGCTTTGAGATTTTTAGAAAGGCCTCTTTCATAGAATGACATTTATTGAGTGATAATTTAGCTGAGGCTTTGAGCAGGTTTTGCTGCTCATAAGAGCAGCACCATTTTGCAACATAACAATTGCAAAAAACAAAACAAAATAGCAAGCTATGCAGAAGGTATTTGTGGTTTCCTTAAATGTATACTTTTTGTGCATATAACATGATTAGGAATGAAAGAAAGGGAGAAGAAAAACTGCCTATGCATTAAAGGGTCTTGGTAAAACTGAATATTTAATAGCATAACATTAACTCTGACTGTTCAGAACATCCAGGATATTTCTAAAACATGCTTTAAATATTAAACTCTCTTTAGTTTGAACTAGAGGGGAGCATCTGCATTCTGCATAGAAGGAAGTAGACGTGTGAGGCATCGTTTCTAAAATTTTGCTAGATATATATGAGGTATCATTAGATTCAATTCAATTCAAATTTATTTTTATACCCCGCCTTGCTCAGGTGAACCTGACTCAAGGCGGCTTCCAAAGAACATAAACCACAGTAAACAAATAACATAATAAAACAACCACATAGTGTAAAAAACAACACGGAGGGGCGCAGCGGCGGCGGCAGCGTTCCCGCGCTCGGCGGCCGGCGTCCTTCGAGCCCCTCGGCAGGGGCTCCTTTTCACCTCCCAGCCGGTGACGGTGGCTGGGAGGGGCGCAGCGGCGGCGGCAGCGTTCCCGCGCTCGGCGGCCGGCGTCCTTCGAGCCCCTCGGCAGGGCTCCTTTTCACCTCCCAGCCGGTGACGGTGGCTGGGAGGGGCGCAGCGGCGGCGGCGGCGTTCCCGCGCTCGGCGGCCGGCGTCCTTCGAGCCCCTCGGCAGGGGCTCCTTTTCACCTCCCAGCCGGTGACGGTGGCTGGGAGGGGCGCAGCGGCGGCGGCGGCGTTCCCGCGCTCGGCGGCCGGCGTCCTTCGAGCCCCTCGGCAGGGCTCCTTTTCACCTCCCAGCCGGTGACGGTGGCTGGGAGGGGCGCAGCGGCGGCGGCAGCGTTCCCGCGCTCGGCGGCCGGCGTCCTTCGAGCCCCTCGGCAGGGGCTCCTTTTCACCTCCCAGCCGGTGACGGTGGCTGGGAGGGGCGCAGCGGCGGCGGCAGCGTTCCCGCGCTCGGCGGCCGGCGTCCTTCGAGCCCCTCGGCAGGGGCTCCTTATCACCTCCCAGCCGGTGACGGTGGCTGGGAGGGGCGCAGCGGCGGCGGCAGCGTTCCCGCGCTCGGCGGCCGGCGTCCTTCGAGCCCCTCGGCAGGGGCTCCTTTTCACCTCCCAGCCGGTGACGGTGATGCGTGTACGTCTGTACCAAAGGAGTTTAATTGAGATGTGTTGCCTTCTAAACAGCATTGAAATAGGAATGGGAGAAACCTAAAATATTGGAAGGAATTGTAACCTTGCTATAGCCTTAAATTCGTAAGGAACTCTTTTGCATTTGCTATTTAAAGCTCAGAAGTTAAAACAAATGCAACCATCCTGGAAATGTTACTTGATATTTTTCCCTGCCCTTAGCCCAAACGTACACCCAATATTTCGACCCTGAATAGGACAGCAAACATGCAGCTACCTATGAGCATACAGTATTTGGATCACATTTAGCAAGAATGAAGTCAGGACATAAATCTCTTAACTCTACTTCTTCTTTTTCTAGTCAACACCCTGAAATAAAAAAAAGTGGATTCCTGTTGATTTAGCATAAATTATAGATCTCTAGTGAATCATCCAAGGACAGAACATGGAAGAACTTGGAGCAGTTAAGAACAGGAAGATTATCATCATCAGATATGACACCTAAAGGAGGAGGAGGAGAAGAGAATCATCATCTATGGTCATGTTGCTGTTGTTTGGTGGGAATAGTTTTTTTAGCCCAGGAGCCAAATTCCTGGTGGAGTTACATCCCAGCCAGGGCTAAAGAAGGCACAGTGGGCCAATAATAATAATAATAATAATAATAATAATAATAATAATAATAATAATAATAATAATAATAATAATAATAATAATAATAATAATAATAATAATAATAATAATAATAATAATAATAATAATAATAATAATAATAATAATAATAATAATAATAATAATAATAATGTGTCATCCGGTCAGTTTTGTAGTGACCCTTTATTGTAATTTTGCATCATTACAGTTGTGGATCTGTCCATTTGTATCTCGTTTGGATTTCTTTAGCAATAGATTATCTGTTGCCAGCTTAGCTTGCTGGGCCTGTAGCAACTTCACCAGAGACCCATTTGTCAGATGGTTCCAGAGTGACCCCAGATGGCCTTCATGGCTGCCTTAGCGGTCCTGTGTGCTTTGCCAGAGGAAGGTGGAGAGAGCAAGTCAAAGAAACATTACAAAAACACCAAATAACCCCAGTGGAGGCGGCTAGAAGTGCCAGAGCAAGAACCTTGTACAGTAATACCCCAAATAACGATTGTACCGTATAGCGCTAAAACCGCATAACGTTACAAGATTTTTGGAAAAATCTTGTATCGAATAACACGATTTTTAGCGTTATCTGGAACAATTGGGTGGGGAGGAGGGGTTGGATTGGGTAGAACATCTACCCAATCCAACCCCCCCCCCAGGGCCCGCCCTCACGATGTTTGGAAAGGGTATGGGCTTTCCAAACATCGTGCCCTTTCCAAACATCATGCAGGCACGCGCCTGTCAAACGCTGCTTGGGGAGCATACAGAGAAAATCTCTGTATCCTCTCCAAACCGCGTTTGACGTGTGCACGCCAACGCGCCCGATGTTTGGAAAGGGTATGGTCCCCCATACCCTTTCCAAACATCGTGCAAGCGCGCGCCTGTCAAACGCGGCTTGGGGAGGATACGGAGAAAATCTCCATATCCTCCCCAAACCGCGTTTGGCGCGCGCGCGCCAACGCACCCGATGTTTTTTAGCATTGTTCGGTGTACACCCCAGACAACGCTAAAAACCGGATAACAACATGACTTGTGGAACCAAGTCATAACGTTATCCGGGGTACTAGTGTATCTCCCTCGACACCCAAAGGGATAAAAGAGGAAGTAAAAGAGGAAGAAGAGGAGGAAGAAGTGGATGGACATATATTTCTGTTCACATATTGATTTATTTGCACTTTAGACCCAATATGCAGGAAAGTGGCACACCAGTTAAAAATGCTGCTTCAGATATGCAGACACGCCCAGACGCCTGGTCAAGCATATACACTTATTGAAACTGCTGTCATTTATTATGAACCTGTCAACATTAGTAAAGGTAAAGGTAGCCCTAGCTTAAAAACTAGTCAATTACGACTCTAGGGTTCAGTGCTCATCTTTGTTCATAGCTAAAGAGCCAGTACTATCTATGTCTGCAGATGTTTCCATGGACATGTGGCAGGTATGACTAAACACTGGTGTGCACAGAACACTGTTTACCTTCCCAACAAATTGGTACCCTATTTATCTACTTGCAATTTATTGTTTTCAAACTGCTAGGTTAGGAGCTGGGACAGAGATGGGCGCTCACTCCATCATGCAGCACTGGGGTCTTGAACTGCTGACCTGCCAAACTTCCAGTCATCAAGTTCAGCATCTTAACCACTAAGCCACCACAGTCCTTTCTGTCAACATTACATGTTCCTTTAAAATGTATCAGGTATGTGCGTGTCTGTATGTATGGGTAGGTAGGTGAGTACGCAAGAGATAAGGAATCCTTCAGGCAAATAAAATTTTAAAAATAACCCAACAACATTGACTTGGCAACTATGTGCCTTTAGTAAAGGATGGGTTGAGCGTCACTTGGCTGGAATGTCATGCTGAGCTAACAGTCTTAGGACATAATTAAAAAGCAATATACAGTATATATAGTAATTTAACAACTCCGTAAGAGGAAAGGAAGCTAACCCTTGGCCTACGAGGTGAAAACCCACACATTCATTGTCCCTCTGCCCTCTCCCTTTGAGCCACCTAATAGGGTGCAGGATTATTTCTACTAGAAGGTAAAGAAAAACCCTGTGGAGCAGCAGAAAGACAAATAAATGAATTCTAGAGAGAGCTGTAACTAGGCGTTTTGCCACCCAGGCTATTTGACACAAAATGCTACACCCAATCAGTTTTGCAATTAATCATGTGAAAATAATAAACGAAGTAATTAAAGCATTGAACACCTTCCCAGCACCTCACCTCTTCCACAAGCATCAGCAGCACTGCTGGAGCTACAAAATGTGGCTGTGATATATAAACATGATCCCAACTTCAACCATATATTACATTATATTATAATAAATAATGTTCACTGGTTTACACAGAAAGAGCCTCCTCAAAGATTAGGATATTTTTGAACCACAGTTGGACGTACCTAGATAATGGCAATCTTGTGTTCCCAGCTAATCCTTCTCACATTGGGTCAGATGAAAGGAAACTGCAGAATGAACTCACCAAAAGGTACCTTCATTTTGGCAGTTTCATGTCTGGCCTAGACACAGAAGAAGAAGAAAAAGCAGGGCTGTTGAGAGCAGGACACTCTGGAGATGATAGGGTCACCATAAAGCATGGAAGAAAAAGAGGAAGAGGAGGAGGGGGAGGAGAAGAAGAAGAAGAAGAAACAGTTGAATTCCTTGCTGCTGCTCCTGAGAGAAGAGCTAACCTGTGTTCTCTTGTTGTCTTAGGCAACAGTCTCCACTGTGGAAGTCTCCAGCATAATGTTTAGGTAAAGGTAAAAGTCGCTTTGCTCAAAAGCTTGCCATTTCCAACTCTAGGGTTCAGTGCTCATCTCTGTTTACAGCCAAAGAGCCAGTGCTGTCTGCATCTGCAAATGTTTCTATGGACATGTGGCAGGCATGCCTCAACACTGGAGTGCATGGAATGCTGTTTACCTACCCACCGAAGTCCTACCTATTTATCTACTTGCAATTTCTTGCTTTTGAACTGCTAGGCTGGCAGGATCTGGGGCAGAGACAGGAGCTCACTCCATCACACAATACCCGGGAATTGAACTCCAACCTTCTAGTCAGCGAGTTCAGCATCTTAACCACTTGAGCCACTGCAGCCATGGCATAATGTCTAGGTCCATTTTATCTGAAAGTCTGTAAAGCAACAGGTAAAGGTTTCCCTTGCTTGAAAGCCAGTTGTATCTGACTCTAGGGTTCAGTGCTCATCTCTGTTTCAAAGCCGAAGCGCCAGCGCTGTCTACTTCTGCAGACATTTCCGTGGTCATGTGGCAGGCATGACTAGACACCGGAGTGCACGGAACGCTGTTTACCTACCCACCGAAGTCCTACCTATTTATCTACTTGCAATTTCTTGCTTTTGAACTGCTAGGCTGGCAGGATCTGGGGCAGAGACAGGAGCTCACTCCATCACACAATACCCGGGAATTCAACTCCAACCTTCTAGTCAGCGAGTTCAGCATCTTAACCACTTGAGCCACTGCAGCCATGGCATAATGTCTAGGTCCATTTTATCTGAAAGTCTGTAAAGCAACAGGTAAAGGTTTCCCTTGCTCGAAAGCCAGTTGTATCTGACTCTAGGGTTCAGTGCTCATCTCTGTTTCAAAGCCGAAGAGCCAGCGCTGTCTACTTCTGCAGACATTTCCATGGTCATGTGGCAGGCATGACTAGACACCGGAGTGCACGGAACGCTGTTACCTTCCCAGCAAAGTGGTCCCTATTTATCTACGTGCAATTTCTTGCTTTCGAAACAAAGTGACTATTATTCCACAATATGCATAATACTGCACAATTGTCAAGACCCAGGCCTTTGGCAATGTGTCTTTCCACTAACATCAAAACCATATTTGCATGAACAGTATCCACACCCACGTCCTGGGTCAAAAGCAATGCAATTCTTAACCTTCTCCTTGATGTACCCCCACAGTGTGTCTCAAGATGACAACCCTCCTCCCACAGGTCTATCTGACTTGTACATTGAAGCCCATTTCTTTAAACCTCAGGAATAAAATGAGAACTCAAGAGAACACAATGTACATTTCTTTAATCGAGTTCTCGTGATTAACAGAGCTAGCCTCTCTAACCAGAACAGAAGAGTTTCTTTTTAAAAAATCAGTTCTCAAAAATAGTAACAGATACCAAAACCACAGATAGCTGATATAGTTTAGGTATCTGGCTGCAGAGAGCCAGAGTTTGTGAGTTCAGTTCCCCGCTGTGCCTTCTGAGAGAAAAGCCAGCCTGTGTAATCTTGGGCAAACTGTACAGTCGTAGGGCACCCCCAGAAGAAGGGTATGGTAAACCACCTCTGTGCTTTCTACCTTGAAAAACCTGGAAAGGGTCAAGTCAAAACTTGATGACACACAATTATTATTATGAACTAAGACAAAGGTCCAGATCTGTAATGGCAAGAACTGTCGGCTGTTCTGCCTCCTGAAGCAAAGCATAAGATTCATTCATTCATTTATTCATTCGGTCAGTCAGTCAGTCTATTTTATTTTATTTATATCCTGCCCATCTGGGATATTTTCCCACTCTGGGCAGCTTACAAATTATTTAAAAATTATTTACAATAAAAATTAAACAAACTGAATAAATTATAAATATAAACAATAACAATACCCCTCAGTTTAAAAACAACAACAACAAAAGCATATATTGCCAATGGAAAGATGGGAGTCTCTTCCCATCCCAAGTAGAAAAGTGTACTGGATCAAGGGTGAAGTATTTAATGAATAGCAGCAAAAGTATCACATGTTCTACTGTCCTTGAAGGACAGTAAACTAGTTTAAATGGAACTGGACAGATGACATGAGACATGGCATCCTCTTTCTGCCCTCTCTCAGTATTTGCCACATGAAGTGCTGCCCATTCTGCCTGTCTAACGTTGGAGCTGCCCCTGAAAACTCCATAACCATGTCTCTCATATACTGCAAGAGAGTGCCAGTTATGTTACAAGACAAAAGGTAGTGGATGAAGTGATTTTTTTTCCTCCAGAAAAGTCACCCAGGCGTTCTTATTTGAATTCTTATTTGAAGCACAATGCTGGCTGTTCCTGCTGCCAGTCAATTGGAGCTGAAAAGGAAAAATAATTGTTGAGCCACTGCTTCACATCATTCAGTTGGCAAGCCCAAATGCCCTCCCACACACAGTCTAGAGCTGTTTCAGCAAACTGTTAGTGTTCCTATGCGCTGTCAAGTTGTTTCCAAATTAGAACGGCCCTATTAGGATTTTTGTCATATGTGAGGGGTTCAAAGAATGGTTCGCCATAGCCAGCCACCCTACCCCACCCTCACTGTCAGTTTCCATGGCCAAGTAGGGATTTGAACCCACGTGATCCCAGATCTAGTCTAACACTCTATCCAGACTATACTGGCTCGCTTCTGCAAAATGAGGGAAGTGAATTTACACACTCTACTCCTGCCACAGTTCTTGTTCTAGTCACGGGTTGTTGACTGAAGGCTTCCATTTTCTTCACTCAGTCACACAGCATTGCTTCGGGTGCTGTGAGACTGTTTTTAAAAATATGGTGCCAGTGGGAATGCGATGAACTTTGATTGAAAAGGATGGTCAGAGCCTGCAGATTTCATTCTCTACCTTCTGTAAAAGTGTGTGTGTGTGTGTATATACAGTAATACCTCGGATAACGCTAAGACTTGGTTCCACAAGTCTTGGTGTTATCCGATTTTTAATGTTATCCGATGCATGTTAAAATCCTATGAGATGGATCGGATAACGTTAAAGCTCCATAGAGATACATTGTAACCGCACAGACTTTAGCGGTTGTTATCTGATCCATCCCATAGGACCTTAACGTTATTCGATCCAATTCTCCTCCCCAGATTACTTAACGTTATGCGATTTTAGCGTTATTTGAGGTAAACGTTATCGGAGGTATTACTGTACCTCAAAAACCGAGTGAAAGCTTCTCACTTGAACACTTTTACCTCAACATTATTCAATCATCTCATACGGGTATCAATTTGTGTAGTAATGGGGCTAATTCTTCAAAACATTTATTGTTATCGCTAGTTCTGCTGCTGCTACTGTTATTGCTGTCACAAGCAATCAGGTTGCCTCTGCCTTATGGTGACCCTATGAATGAGAAATCTCCAAAATGTCCTGTTCTCAACAATTTTGCTGCTGGTGCTTCTTCTCTTCCTCCTCACCCCCCCTCCTCTAAACCAGAAGTGAAACTACCAAAATGAAGGCACTTTTTGGTGAGTTCATTCTGCAGTTCCTTTTGCCTGACCTAATGTGAGAAAGAGTAGTCAAAAGCACAAGGTTGCTGTTACCAGGGTATGCCCAATTGTGGTTTATTTATTTATTTATTATTTATTTATTATTTTGATTTATATGCCGCCCTACTTGGTGAAAACCAACTCAGGGCGGCTCCCAACATACAATTAAATACAATATAACAATTCAATAATGATACAATATAAAATAGAGTGTAACAAAACAAAATAAATATAACCACAATACAATCAAGATACAGTCCATATTCAGTACCAATGGACAATAAACAATATACTCACAATACAATCCCTACCCAATACAAAAAATAATAATATTATACAATAATCGATTTAACAATACGAAATACTGTCCCCAATATTAATATACATCCTCTCTACCACAACCGCAATTCAAAATACCACAATCTTCGAGGAGGCTCTTTCTGTGTACCCCAACAACCCTGCTTAGATCTTGTAAACTCAAGCCTTTGGCTTTCTTTAGAGAACCAATCTACCTGATACCTGGTCTTCTTCTTTTCCTGCTGCCTTCAACCTTTCTTAGCACTGTCTTTTCCAGAAAAACTTGCCTTCTCATGGTATGTCCAAAGTAAGACAGCCTCAGGTTCAAGATTTTTGCCTCCAGCGGTAATCCAGGCTTGATTTGTTGTAGGATACACTTGTTAATTTTTCTGGTAGCCCAGGATAACCACAAAGCTTTCCTCTAACATTACAGGGTGGCCTGTAAGTCCCTATTGAATATTTCTCTAAATTCCTCACTTATTGTATCCAGGGTGTCACTGCTATTGTGCTCATGTACCCATGTACTTGACACAATATGCTCTTCAAGTGTACATGGGCTTCAATCAGCCATATTTCTCTGGAAAAAAAGATTTTTTTAATAATACATATGGACAAATAGGGACTTACGGGGCACGGTGTATATTTCAAACAATTCATTTATCCCTGTCAATTTTCTTTACTGCCCAACTTTCTTACCTATACATTATTATTGAGAATACAATCATGTAGAGCCACAGAATTGGTGCTGTGTTTTTAAAGTTGAAGAAAACTTAACAACACTGGATTTGCTGTAAACATAAAAGTCTAAAGAAGGTATGGAATAATGTAGCAAAAGCTGACAATACATCCAAAGAGGCAGCCAAGAAAAATAAAGCTAATCTTTTTTTCCCCTCAGCTAGATCAGAAAATGCCTTTGAAATGAGTTGTAAATGAAAAGCAAGCACAAATAAAAGAAGAAATAAATGTTATGCCTGGAGCCCATGGGGGGTTTTCAAAAGTAAACTTACAGCATATCTAAATTAGTGCTTCGTGCATTTTTAAGCTCTTGTGGGTCATTCTAGGACTGCAGCATCATCCTCAGGAATACTTTTAGAAGTCCTATCAGAGGAGTTCTACTTATTAAGATCACTGAGGAAAACGGCCTCCCAAATGCCTCCAGACACTCAGGATGCCATTTAACAGAGAAAGACAAAGGTTACTTCCTCTGTCAATATTCTGTTTGCTGACAGGAATCTATCAGCCTGCTGGACAATTTCAGTTTACAGTTTCCCAGCACTTTTATAGAGGAAGGGAAAGTGTAAGTGTTATTTTTCCCCTTGCCAACTGCCCATAACACTGGATCAGCAAGAGGGAAAGAATATTTTCCCCCTTTATCACCAATCAAAGCTGCAACTGTCATGGCTTTGACTGGTAATCAAAAAGCAAAGGAAAACAAGCATTTTTCTTCCTCCTTGCTGAGCCAGTGCTACAATGTGTCAGCAAAGGGATGGAGAACATTTATACTTTCCCTTTCTCTGTAAAAGAGCAAGGAAAGTGCACTTGTGCAGAGATGGGAGCTCACTCCATCATACAGTACTCCAGTCAGCAAGTTCAGTGTCTTAACCACTTGAGCCACCACAGTCACTGGATAGGCCAGTGGTAATCTGCGATAACCCCCTATGCAATCTTGGTGCTTTGTCATACCACACAACCACAGCCGAACCTCTGTCCCCTATAGTCCAATTTGTGCTGGGCCAAAATGATCTTTATAGAATGAGATCTTTAGTTGCATATGATATTGGGCATCATGCCCAAAATCACTTTTTCAAAAACTGTTTCCAATTAATTAAATGAAAATTATGAAAGTCAACCTTTATGCCAATCGACAAATAAGAAAAATGTAGTGTTCCTTCCTCACTTTACATCTCTCTTAATGGTAATAACAACTAATGTCTGATTTCCCCTTCTGACATTCAGTTGGAAAGTCCACAGCTTCTAATTTGACAGGTGCTGTGATATTGCTTTCCAGAAAAATTAGAGGAGATGGAATATTAAGACGTCCAAAATTTGACACAAACAGAAAATGAAGACTCTTGCTTGGTCTTTCTCCTTTGCACAATGAAAGATGATTATATGCTGTTTGACACTACGTTTTCTGGGCAGCTAAAGTGATACTGAAGTCAGACTTTCTTTGTACTGCAACTGACACCACTGAAGGGCCATGTTAGTCTTGAAGATGTCATGCTCCCAGTATGAGAAAGTCCAGATTTAACCTTGCCTTCTTGAAGAGGTTGTTTGTCGGGTTTATTGTTTGTGGGTGAGCAAGGGAGTCAGCCCAGTTTTCTTAAAAACACACACACACACACACACACACACACACACACACACACACACACACACACCACTTTATACCACTATTGCCAAAAATCAAAAAGGCCAGAATCTGATGGCAGAGGAGCCATAGTGTAATGTCATCTCCTTGGTGATGCATGGCATTTGAAGGCGCACATCTCCTTATAGAAGCCTGCCTGATCACTAAGATCTACTGTGTAAGTGCTCCTACATCTTCCACCATTGAGAAGACCTCATTATGTGGAGAAGAGGGAGGTGGTATTGGCCTTAGCACCCCTACTGTGTGATGCTTTCCTTTGGGTAGCTTGATTGGGACTGAAATTGCCACAATGTTGGCACCAAGTAAAAATATAGTTATTTACTAGATGATTTGGGGAAATTGCAAATAGCTGAATAGGGACCACTTCAGTGGGAAGGTGTATTCCATGCACTCCAGTGTTGAGGCATGCCTGCCACATCTCCACAGAAACGTCTGCAGACGCAGACAGCGATGGCTCTTTCGCTATAAACAGAGATGAGCACTGAACCTTACAGTTGGATACGACTGGCTTTTGAGCAAGGATGACCTTTACCTTTACCTTTACCTTGGGTGCTGGGGATCATGGCCTGTACAGGACCTAAAGCAGTTGTTTTAATGCACTGCTTTAAACTCCTTAATTTCAGTTTGTTTTTAAAATCTTATATTTTCAAATATGTCCAAATTGTTTTTTAAACAGTCCAGGTGTGGTTTTCTCCTCAGCTTAAGAACTAACTCTCTAATAAGTAACTGGAACTAAGTGGTTTTAAAAAGTAATTTCTCCAGCACTAATGAAAGTCAGTAAGAGGGAAAAGATTCATGGAAGTAGGGCTTTGATAGTTAGTTAAGCTTTTTCCCATGTCATATTAGGTGAAAATTTGTGAATATGTCTCCCCACCCTACCAAAAAAAATCTTGCAAGACAGTTTGAGAAGGAGCAGGGGGAAATTATAATAAAATCACATCCCATGAATGTGAGAGCATTAAAAAAAAATAACAGAAAAACTTTCCACTACTAAAAGAAGATAATGTAATTGTCTGCAGAGAGCCACGTTAATCACTCTTAAATTGTCTCAAGTTAATATCAGGTTTCTCAACTGGCAGTTCTCCACACTGCAGTTTCAAGCCACTAAAGATATAATTGTTTGCTATTAATGAGATAATGTTTGTAAAGTGACTTGAGCATAAAAGCATTTTATGGTCCCACAAGGTATTATTACAACCACATTCAATAATAAAACATGAATTGTGTCTGAAAGCTCTCAGTCTTTCCATGCCCAAATGTTTGACATTTGTTTCAATAAAGTATGGATCTTTTTCCCTTTAAAGAGAGCTGTAAAGAAAACTGAAAAGAGATAAAAAAGACAAAAAGATAGGCTTTCCTAGCTTTGGATCAAGGTAGTTTTGAGTGGGTTCTATTCATCTCAGGTCACCCTTTTCCATTTGCCTGAACATGACTTTAAGCAAAATTTTGATTGAAACTTTCTGTACAGCCCAATCTTATATACCTGGATGGCTGGGTATACTCTGACCTGCTCTATTATTTTTCTGGCATCCTAGTATCTACTGAGTTCTGCTTCATTTGAATACCAGCAGGAATTGTGGCTTGGGGAACTTTCACGATAGATAGAGATAGATAGAGATGATAGATAGATAGCTATGTTCACACAATAATAATTTTAAAATGTATGTCACACACAGTGGAGAACTCTGGTGACTGGTGGTCTAAAAGAATGAAAAACCGAGAGGGCACCCTTCAGATACCATCTCTTGGGGAGGCCTGCTTTACAAAAATGCAGTGAAAATGCTCCACACCTTTTTTTTTACCAATTTTGGGGTCTCTGACCCCCCCCCCCCGCCAGGTCCAGGGAGGTGGGGAGACCCGATCCAAGCTGTTTCTGGGCTTCCCCGACGTCCTCAGCCAGTGCAGCAAGCCAGAATGTCGGGATTCGAACCCTGACGTTTTGGCTTGCTGCACTGGCTGAGGACGTCGGGGAAGCCCAGAAACAGCTTGGATCGGGTCCCCTGCCTGCTCTAGAGAGATCAGAGGACCCGATCTACAGCTGCAGGGTGGCTGGGGAAGCTGACGGGGACTCCCTGTCGGCTTCCCTAGCCACCCGCCTTTGCCTCCGCAGCTGTGGGGTGGCTGGGGAAGCCGACGGGGGAGCTCCCCGTCAGCTTTCCAGCCTCCCCACCCCTGCCTCCATAGCTGCAGGGTGGCTGGGAAGCTGAACGGAGAATCCCATTCAGCTTTCCAGCCACCCTGCTGCTAAGAATGACTGTATCAGATAATGTTAAAAATCGCATTATTTGATACAAATTTTTTCCAAAAATCTTGTAACGTTATGCGGTTTTAGCGCTATCCAGTACTAGCATTAGCCGGGGTATTACTGTAATTTAAACCAGGGATTTCCAACCTATGGCCTGCAGGCTGGCCATGGTACCATTTCATGTGGCCCACATTGTCACCACAACCGCACCAGAAGCAGATGCATTTACAGCTGTTATGAATGCATTGTTACACATTTATGGCTGTCATAAATCAATTTACAACAACTGTAAATGCACCCACAGCTGTTGTAAATGCATTTACGACAGCCTCATATGCATTTTACGGCAGCATTTACAGCAGGGGAAACCACGTGACCAGCCCACTCAGCTGTCGTGGGGGCGTGGTCTGGCCCAAAGCATAAAAAGGTTGGGAACCCCAGAATTAAACACACACACATTCTGGCTCTGGAGAGTTTTCTTGGCAGACGGGAACTCATCAGGAGAAATAGCAGCACTGGGAATTTTCCAGACCATCATCTCCATTCACAATGAGACAATTCTCACATCCACTGTGGGTTCAAAGAGGAAGTTGGCTCTCAGTCAAGGGCACTGCCATGCTGCAAAAACTGCCTCAGGTTCTTTGGCAGCAATACATAGTAAAGAGGCAGGAGAATGCTGCCTGCCACCTTCTTTGGAGCTCAGCAGCACAACCATATTAGAGAGCTGTCCACAGTAGAGGGAGCCTTCCCAGAAGTGGAGCACAGCAGCAGCAGCACAAGGAAGAGGAAATTGCATTTGCAGCTCCCACCACTCTGCTGCCTAAGGCCACAGCCTCAACTAGCTAATGGCAAGGCCAGCTCCAGATGGAACAACAATTTGCGTAGGTCTAAGGCAGTTTCATGCATTTGCTAGATACAGTTGAATGTCACTCAGATATTTTAAAGGAGAAGTGAACATGATAATTAAGGTAAAGGTTGCCCTTGCTCGAAAGCCAGTCATTACCAACTCTAGGGTTCAGTGCTCATCTCTGTTTATAGCCAAAAAGCCAGTGAACTTGATGCACAAAAGCTGACATTAAAATACAGGAGTTAGTCTTTAAGGTGCCACAACGTTTTTGCCTTTTTGTTTTGTTTACTCTCTGATATGCTTGCACAAAATAAAACTTTTTAAATGGTAGCTGTGTTAGTCTGGGGAGAGCAGGGAGGTGGGTGTGGCCACCCAATTTCACTACCCTACCCCACCCAAAGGCCACCCAATTTTCACACACCCCTGCCCGAAGGCCACCCAATTTTGCTAACACCCACTGCCGGGGTGTGTGTGCAAACTTGTTGCTGCCCACCACTGTCCCTATTTATCTGCTCCCAATTTCTTGCTTTTGAACTGCTAGGTTGGCAAGTAGGCAAGACCATTTAGATATTTAAAGTAATGCACAAAAATAGTATTGTGTTGTTGATGCCTGGACGTTGTTGGCAGACCCACCCTGTGCTTCATCTGTGGAAATGCTTTTTTCCTTTAAAAAATAAAGAAAGATCAGCTCTTGGCTGGTCAGATGATGTTAGACTTGATGGATGGGAGAGATTTTCAATACAGGCAATGTGCCATATTTTGCTGCACAAAATTATGAGAGGCTCTTTTAGCTTTCAGGGAGCGATAATTTAAAAACCTTCCAAACATTCCTTTTTAAAAGTAGCCCCGTTGTTTCCAAAACAAGGGAAGTGCATTTCTAGACTGGGCCTTGAAAATGTGAAGCTATAGACAATTATGTGACAATCATCCAAAATAATTGTCCTGAAAAATCTTGCTCTTTGAACAAACTTTTTTTATGAGTGGAGAATACTGGAGAGGGTTACATTTTTACATTTCTGCTTTTTTTTACCTCTGGCCAAACTTAGGTATAGGTAAAGGTTGCCCTTCCTCAAGAGCCAGTCATGTATGACTCTAGGGTTCAGTGCTCATCTCTGTTTATAGCCAAAGAGCCAGCGCTGTCTGTATTAGCAGATATTTCCATGCACATATGGCAGTCATGACTAGACACCAGAGTGCAAGGAACACTGTTTACGTTCCCACCAAAGTGGCACCTATTTATCTACTTGCAATTTCTTGCTTTTGAACTGCTAGGTTGCCAGGAGCTGAGACAGAGATGGGAGCTCACTCCATCACATCTTGAACTGCTGACCTGCCGACCTTCCAGTCATCAAGTTCAGCATCTTAACCACTAAACCACCACTGGCCAAGCTTACTTCCCTGCTTTTGGGGAGGCTGTGGAAACTAGCAGCATGTCAGGATGCTCCTTTTAAGGGTAAATGTTTTACAAGTATCCCAAGGTAAAAATGACTCCAATATTGCAAACCTACAAATAGCTTCACAAGAGCGAGGAGGGGAAAATAAAGTGGACTCATTCCTCTAGCCTAACCCGATTAGCGTTCCGCTTAAAGTGATGAAGCTGTCTTTTCTCTCTTGTACAAATATACGGAATAATACATCTTATCTATTTACTGTGGCATTGCCTTGTGTCTCCAGGGTTCGCTACCAGCTGGTTTAATTGCACGATAGTTTTATGGGAAGCTTGGGAGACAGAAATGCAAAAGACGAGGGCAGAGTCAAAACTGGAAGAGAGAAAATAGCCAGATAGCTTGTAAACATACCAGAAAGGCAGATTAATCATTTTACTTCATATTCTCCAACAGAATTAACGTTCCCCTGGCAGTGCGTTATCTGGTTCATCCATCAGTGTATTAAACAAGCAAAGCACCAAATGTCTGGCTGAGAACCATATGGTTATCATATGTTTGTGAAGGAGGATCAGCTGATTAAAAGCATTTTAAATTTAATTTTCTTTGCATGCCGTTTGCTTACTCCATAAACCCTTCATGAATCAGCAGCCACCAGAGTGACTATGGAGCTGCCACGCTCTGTTACTTTCTTCTTCTTCTTGCTGATTGCTGTTAATAATGACATCAGAACATATTATATTCTGCTAGTAGGCAAACATGTACCCAAGATGCAAGAACAGATTAGAGCACAGCTTCGATACTGAAAGTTCTGCCATAGAACGTATCTTTGGAGAAATTCCAAAAATTTTCTCTGTGCCCCAGGAAAAGATGTTCTGGGTTTAGCAACAAGCGATCTTGAGTTAGAAAGGATTACTGTTACATAAACTCCATAAGTTATGCACAACAATAGATGGGCTATTTGTGTCTTTTTAAGCAAAGAGCCAAACATTATCACTATGGGCTTCTGGGAATGGCAGTCCAAAAAACCCACGAAGATATTTTCCATCTCTATATAAACTGTATATCTGATGCTTCGATTAACAGCAGTACATTGTCCTGCATAGGGGCTGTGGTGGCTCATTGGTTAAGAAGCTCACCTTGTTAGCTAGAAGGCTGGCAAGTTGGCAGTTCGAGACCCAGGTACTGCCTGACAGATTGAGCACCCATCTCAGTCTCAGCTCTTGAGAACATGAAAGGAGTCTCATTTGGGGGTTCCATGAGTGTAGTTTCTTCCGCAAAAATCCTTTCAACCCAAAATAATTTCTGACACGAAATTATTATTCTACTACCCCTCCTGGCTCTGATCTTTGTCAGGATACATTTGGGAAAGAAAAGGGGGAAGTAAGAAAACTGGGTGGTATTTGGAAATGTTTCCAGGCAGGGCTGACTCAAGCTACATGGCTGCCTAAGTTCTAGGAATGAATGCCGTCCCACCTCAAAAAACTAAGGTACACAAAATACTGGATCAACCAAATTATTTTAGTTTAGGACAAAGAAAGCCTCGCCAATTCCTTTCCTGTTTCCCAGCAATAAATATACAAGTACAATAAATTAAAGAACTAGCAGTCTTCTGCCTCTTCATGATACCCTTGATCTACTGCCTGGGGAAGCTGCCTCACTCTGCCCAATGGTAGGTCTGTTCCTGTTTCTGAACCTATTTTGAATTGGAGCAAAGGTTTAAAACAGGGATTCTCAACCTGCAGCCTGTGGGCCAGATGTGGTCCATGGCACCATTTCATGTGGTCCCTTACCACCTCCACCACTGGAAGAAGGGCAAAATGGCCGTCTGGCCCCCTAAGCTCGGCCCCTGGCTTAAAAAGTTGAGAACTCCTGGTATAAATTATACCATTATCATTCAGGCCCAAATCAAATGGTGCCCAGTAATCTTGAGTCACATCAATTCTGATTCAAGCTTGGGAGAAGCATTTGGTGCATGGCATCCAAATTCATCCCCTTCCTCATGCATTTGATCACTTGGGAGAATGAGCTAGGGAAGGAGAAATTATTATGTCTGGGCGTTTTTCTTTTTACCAAACCACTATAATGTTATTCTAAGATGAGCATGTGCCCATTCCTCCTTTGCAATTCAGTGATCTTGTCTTTTATACAAATGGATACTATTAAATAGGGCACTAAAACACACACCATGTTTAAAAATTAAACAGGACACTAAGAGATTAAGTGGGACACAAAGGAAGCGCTTTAAGGAAAGCACCAGGGCACGACTCCTTCCAAATGTGTGCAGCCAGACATGTAGCATATTCTTTGAAGCAAGTTCCTTATGCTGGGGAAACAGCCACTGTAGTACACTAGACAGAGTGTTGTGACTCCAAATGAGAAGATCTGGGTTCAAATCTCTGCTCAGTCATGGGACCTCAGTGAAGGATGGCAATGGTTAAACTACTCCTTAAAAACCCTTCTTACCCAAGAAATTCTACTAGATCAAATTCTGACCTGCAGCAACCCTCATCAGGTTTCCAAAGTATGTGAGATAGTGAAGCATTGGTTTGCTGTTGCCATCCTCACCCTCATTAATTTCTGTTACCATGAGTAATTATTTATTTTATTTATTTATTATTTATTAGTCACATTTTTATTGCTGCCCACTCGGCAAGCGACTCAGGGCAGCATATAACAATTACATAAAACCAGGGGGGGGGGAACCTAATTAAAAATACAATTAAAAATTAGCCCAACAACTTAAGATACCAAGATTTCCTAGTTTTGGTCAAAATTACCATTCACCACACCAAAATCTAATAATAAATAAGAAGGAGAAGGAAACTGCCCTATCCATTTTATCAACACGCATAAAATGTTTGGAGTATTTCTACCCTTCCACCTCTCTGCCAAAGAGTTTATATTTAATCTTGTTGCTAACCTTTCCACTGACGATACCATCATATGTATCAACAAGTGCTTTTCTAAAAGTGTTTTGGAGTACAAGCTGAAAAACAGTCTCCAGAAAATACATGACTGGTGATAGTGCTATGTCTTAAACCAGGAGTAATCAACCTTTTAAAGCTAGGGGCCGGGTCACACTCCCTCAGACAGCTTTGGGGGCCAGATGGCCATTTTGCCCTTTCTCCACCACATGTCACTTCCGGGTGTGGTGGACGCAGTCGTGGGCCACATGAAATGGTGCCATGGGCTCCATCCGGCCGATGGGCCACAGGTTGAGAATCTGTCTTAAACCTTCACTGCATCTTTCTGTTGCCAGAACAGATAGATAATTTCACAGATAGCCCTCAAACTAAGATCTTCATTTACCACCAAATCTAACAGATTTGGACATGTCACAGCTTTCTCATTCAGTCAAGCAAGCATACATACCCATGTCTTTGTTCCAACATCTCCCCCTTTTGTAGATGTATGGAGAATACTGTTTTTCTTGTTCCAAACCTCTCAAATTGTGTGTCTTTTTTCCCTTCATGTTCAAGCAAAATGACTTCCTGTAAACTCTGCCATGCGTTTTTTCAAAAAGGAAAACCTTACAGAAATGGCTCATTAAGTTTACTGTTGTCCTTCAGAGCATCTTTTCAACAAGGGGGAAAATTGAATGCCTGAACAAATCTCTATTTCTTTTATCCAGATTCAAGACTATTTCCACTTCTTTGCAAAGTCCTTGTGCAGTCCAATCCTCATCCATTCAGAGGCACAAAAGAAGCTCTTACTGGTATTCTAACACTTTATTGATCTGATCCAGCTTTTCTATATTTCCAGCACATGACCGCAAACAAAGGTGTGAGAAAAATTGAGAGGCATGGAGAAGGAGAGGAGCCTTTTATGGCATGATATATTGGCAATCCTTCAACTGAAACTGTTAGGTTTTTCCTGTTGTCCCTTCATGGCTGCATTTATTTTTCCAACAAAATGGGAAATTATACATTATGATGTTCGCTTTTCCCAAATTGGGAGGCTCTGCATATGCTGGAGAGACTGCAGTAGCCTTGGTGACTGGAAGGTCGGGAGGTCAGCAGTTCGAGACCTGTGTTCGAAAGCAAGAAATTGCAAGTAGATAAATAGGTACTGCTTTGGCAGGAAATGTAACAATGTTACATGCACTCTGGCATCTAGTTATCCTTGCGACATGACCATGGAAATGTCCATAGACATGACCAGCTTTCAAGCAAGGGAGACCTAGATATGCTGGACTACAGCTCACGTGTCCCCAGTCAGCAAGTCATGTCAAAGGTTTAGAAGACAGCATCGTTTCTTTGATTCAAAAGTTATTGTGGAAGAGTTTGCTTACGATTGGGACTGCAGCAAGTGAAAAGAAGACTTCATCTTTCTTTTTCTGGCCACAGCACCCACTATCTTTCCTACACGGTAGTTACTGGTGTCAGTGGCTGCATATTTCACTACCAGTGGAACTTGTGTGCAGAGCCATAACTAAAATAGCAATATCAGAAAACAAAATAAAATAAACAAATAATAATAATAAAACACTGTAGCACTGCTATATTTTTATTGTTAGCTTTCGTGGATCAAGTCCACTTCTTCAGACAAGGAGTGAAACTTACAGGCATGGTTTTTATGCACCAAATTCAATGGTCAAAGGGAGAAGGGTATGCTCAAGCAAAATGACAGACAAGCAAGCACAACAATACAGCTTCCCACAGCTGTATTAAATATTAAATATTCAATATTAGTGAAGGGGTCCTGGGACATTATCAAATTTGATACACAGATGGCTATATGCTGCTAGATATTTAACATATTATATTATATTACAACCTCCCTGCCAATTCTCTTTAGCAAAACAGGAAGTAACCAGGTACAGTGTTTTTGTTTTCAGGTCAAAGGATGATCAGAGACCAGAATGGACTTTTTCAGACCCTTTCAGATTGAGAGGGGGACATTTAGAGCTTCATTTTGGCACTTTTCAACAGTTAAAGAAGTTAGGTACTAAGTCTTTGCCTAAACAGTTCTCTAGGATAATATGCCTTAATGTAAATGTAAAACAGCTGTACCTCCTTAAGGGTTCTCCAATTGGAACAGCACAGGTGTAGCTTATTGATGAGGTAACTCCAAGACTTTGCTTAAAACCCCCAAGCCAGGCCTGCCAGCTGCCAGACCTTTTTAGGAACTGTGGTAGTACGTCAATATAGGTAAAGGTATTAAATACACATTAAAATACACACAGACACACCACATCCAAAGGTGAGTCACTTACCCTGAGGAGCAGGGTATAGGGAGCTTCAAGCTAGCAGCTTCTCTTCCTCCTCCCCGCTTGGGAGGATAGCAGGGAGGCCGTGCATATGCGCCAAGCACTGTAGGCGGGCATGCACACCAAGTGGGGGAACCAGTGAAAAGATAAGCCCCAAAGGTGGTTCTCCAAAAAAAGCTGCTACCGGTTCCCCGGGACCCTGGAAAAAGTTACTACCGGTTCTGGAGAACTGGTGAGAACCTGTTACATCCCATCACTGAGCTGATGGTACAACCAGAGAGCCTCTCCGGTCCACTCTGGTGGGATGGACAGATGTTCTTAGGGTGATGCAATCTCTTAAGTATTCTGGCCCACTACCATATATGGCTTTAAAGGTAATAACCAGCACCTTGAATTGCACCCGGAGGAATACTGGCAACCAGAGCAGCTTCCTGAGCGATGGTGAGGCATGACCGTAATGCCTGCAGCCCACCACAACCCAAGCAGCCGCATTCTGTACCAGTTGCAGCCTCTGAATGGTCACCAAGGGCAGCCCCATGTGGAGCGCATTACAATAATCAAGTCTGGAGGTGACCAAAGCATGTGTGATCATGAGCAAGATGTCCACGTCTAGGAGTGGGCATAACTGGTGTGTAACATGAAGTTGTGCAAAAGCCCTTCTGGCCATGAGTGCCACCTGCTCTTTGAGCAGTAGTCGTGAGTTCAGGAGTACCCCCAGATTATGCACCGGGTCTGTTTGGGGCAAGACTGCCCCATCCAGAACCAAGGATGGTAGCTCCTGAGTTAACGCAGGGCCTCTGACCCATTGATCTCCTATTACCATATTTGTCAGACCATAAGATTCACTTCCCCCCCAAAAAAAAAGGGGGGGACAAGGGTGCATCTTATGGTCCAAAGGTGTGGTACTTTATAGTTTAGTGCATGCACACTAAGCAAAGCAACCATTTTCTGCGCCTGGACTGGATGCAGAGCAGAGGCAGCGGTGGTGTGGTGCAGGAGCGGCGTGGTTGGGAAGGTGAACGGGGAGTCCCTGGTCAGCTTCCCAACCACACCACCCCTGCACTGCTATCGTCGCTTGGGTTGTGGGGAGGAATGGGTGCACACGCTGGTTCCCCCCAACCCAAGCACCGATCGATCATAGCGTGTAACTGGCTCTTGGGATGGTGGGGACCAGTGTGCGTGCCCATTCCTCCCCACAACGCAAGTACCGATCGATCACAGTGTGCGATCGGCACTTGGGGTGTAGGGAGGAATGGGTGCATGCGCCAGTTCCCCCCAACCCAAGTCCTGATTGCACTCTGTGATCGATTGGTGCTTGGTTTGGGGGGGGGGGGGACCAGCATGCGGACCCATTTTAGTATACCAGTGCTATTTGGTTCAGATTTTTTTTTCCTGCTCTAAAAACTGGGTGTGTCTTATGGTCAGGTGCGTCTTATGGTCCAAAAAATATGGTATATGAACAGCAAATTTAAAAAAAAAACCAGGCAGAAAGCAGCCTGTCCTGGAAAAAAGAGAGAGTTCCCACTACTAAGTTTAAAACTAAATGCCAGTCTTGGCAAATGTCAGCAGCCAGCTATTATAGTCCCTGTGGTTAAAGGAGACTTTGATAAAGAAGCTGACTATCCTCTTTAAAAATAATGTTTTTCTGAACATGAAAAAAGAAAATAGCATAACTTCTGTTGTTCCTTTGACTTCTAATTCTGCTGGGCGATAATGGTGGGGGAAGTGAGGCTGACAACCAAACCAAAACAAATAGTACAAGAGAAACTAAACCATCTCCCTCATCAGAAAACTAACTCAGTCTTTGAAGCCTTTGATGTAATCTTTCTTCCCAAATGTGACCAATTATACACACCCACCATCACAGACACTCAAATGCTTCCTTTATTGATGCATGTCAACAAGGTCTAGGATTCTCAATATCTCAGAAGCTGAACATGACAGCTTGATGCAGTGGCAAGAAAAGTAAACACCATTTATGCTTGCCTCAACAGATGTGCCCTGTCCAGATGAAAGGAAGTAGTGCTACATTCTACTTTGCTTTGCTTGGACCTCTGCTGGAGTACAGGTTGCCCCTCATATCCATGGAGGATATGTTCTGAAACCTACTAAGGATACCTGAAACCATGGATAACAGTGAACCTATATTTTACATTGTTGATAGTGGCCTCTAGTGGCTAGTACTGGTAATGCACTGTAGAAATACATATACTGTTGTACCTCGCTTAAAGAGCATAATGTGTTCTACATGATTGCTCTTTAAGCGAGTTTGCTCTTTAAGCGAAACACCATTGTAAGTCACCAATTGTGACTTCTGGTGGAGGAGAGTGTGAACCCTGATTTATTTGTTAAGCAAGTTTTTGGTTGGTTTTATTTGTTAAGCAAAGCGAACATTCAGAGAAAATTCTGCTCTTTAAGCAAGTTACTCTTTAAGCGATGCACTCTTTATGCGAGGTTTGACTGTATATCAGATTTCTGAAGAAGTGGACTTGATCAACAAAAACTAACAAAAATATAGTAGTTAGTCTTTAAAGTGCTAAAGTGTTTTTCATTTTTTATCATTTATAGATATTTTATATATTATATTACAACCTTCCTGCCAATTATCTTTAGCAAAACAGGAAGTAGCCAGGTACAGTGTTTTTGTTTACAGGTCAAAGGTTGATCAGAGACCAGAATGGGCTTTCTCAGACCCTTTGAGATTGAAAGGGAGACATTTAGAGCTAATTTTAATAATCTATTGTTGCTGATGGCTGTGGGGACCTGTATTGTTGTGCTTGCTTGTCTGTCATTTTGCTTGAACACACTCTTCTCCCTTTGACCCCTGAATTTGGTGCATAAAAACCATGCTTGTAAGTTTCACTCCTTGTCTGAAGAAGTGGACTTGATCCACGAAAACTAACAATAAAAATATAGCAGTTAGTCTTTAAAGTGCTACAGTGTTTTTATTTTATTTTGTTTATTTTATTTTGATTTGATTTGTTTTCTCATATGCCATATATATTATGTATTTCAAGATTTTTATTGAATATTTTTAGACCTGCAGATAACTGAAACCATGGATACTGAAGCCGCAGATAGTACCATAAATATTTATGCAAAATATCATATCACACATTACATTTAGGTACTGCTATAATAGTTTCTACTTAAAAATGGCCCTCAACCTACCCCTGATTACCTGGATATGCTCTTAAAAATCAGTGTTTTGAGTTGTAGTATAAATATTCCTTGTTACAAGAAAGGAAGCATTTTCAACATTACAACTACCTACTCAACTTTTGAAAGATGCTGCTCTTTATTGCCAACAGAATGCAACATATTGCAAATAACGTAGTTATTTCTAACATATTGCTTCCGTGCATGTCCTTCTTAAAGTTATGTACCCTTTCCACCAAGTTTGTTTATGCTACAATGAACATCAGACCACACAGCAAGTCAGGAAATTCCTCTAAAAAGTAAAAAAGAAAAAGAAAACAACTCACACACATCATCTCATATTTTATTCTCACAACTGCTCTGTCATATAATCCAGTTCTGTATAATTGGGACAGTATAACTTTTCTGGTATCACGAGACAGCTTTCTATTTCCATAAGAACATGAATTCAAATATTGCTAGCCCACTTTCAGCACTATGTTCAATAGCAATCATTGTTTTTATATAAATACCTACAGTTGGATGCAGTTGTTGCTATGTGCTGTCAACAATATTCTGAGGAAAATAATAAGCACAAGATGGGGTCCCCAACCACACACATTAAGAACCTCTGTGCTAGCTTTATGTTACTCTATAGGAGAGTATTTATTTATTTATTTTGTTCAACTTTTATCACCACCCCCTCGCCAAGGCAACTCCGGGCAGCTTACAGTCTAACCAATGAGAATACTAAAATATAAAAGCATCCCCATGATAACAATTAAAATAACAAAGCATTAAAAACCATTAAAATACCCCTCCACATTCACAACATTTATAGACTAAAACCCAGATGGCCATTGGTATAAACCAGCGGGGGGGGGGGGGGCTGCTCCACAGGCAGCACTCCACACCCTCTAGACCAACCAAGTTTTGAGCACTTTTCTAAAGGCTAATAACTCTGACTGAAGGCATAGTTCAATAGACAGGAGGTTTCACAGGGCTGAAGCGGATACCGAAAAGGCCCTCCTTCTAAGAGAGATGAGCCTCTCTAGCTGTTGGTACCATTAGGAAGCCCCTCCAGTCCACTCTGGTGAGATGGGCAGATATCCTTGGGGTGACGTGGTCTCTTAAGTAACCTGGTCCACTACCATACAGGGCTTTAAAGGTAATAATCAGCACCTTGAATTGCACCTGGAGGCACACTGGCAGCCAATGCAGCTCCCGCAACAAGGGGTGGGGAATGGGCATAATGCCCACACCCCATCACCACACGGGCCACCACATTTTGCACCAGTTGCAGCCTCTGAATGGGCATCAAGGGCAGCCCCTTGTAGAGTGCATTGCAATAATCTAGTCTGGAGGTGACCAGTGCATGAGTGACCATAAGCAGGCAGTCCCGGTCCAGGAACGGGCGTAATTGGCGAATCACTCAAAGTTGGGCAAAAACCCTCCTGGCCACAACTGTCACTTGCTCTTCAAGCATGAGTCATGAGTCCAGGAGGACCCCCAGATTATGCACCGGGTCTATCTGGGGCAAAAGATATTATTATTATTATTATTATTATTATTATTATTATTATTATTATTATTATTATTATTATTATTATTATTATTATTATTATTATTATTATTATTATTATGTTCAACTTATATGCCGCTCCACTCTCAAAGTGTGACTCTGGGTGACTCACAAACATATACTCAAAACAATATACATTAATACAATGAAATACTATAAAATACAATTTACATATAAAACACAATTTAACTCTAAAATAGCACATAGCAATTAAATAACATTACAATTAAATAACAAAAAAATCCTTTGCTACTCAACGTCCTCAATGAAGCCCAGGCTCAATGTCCACAACAGAGCCTGGGGCTCAACGTCCTCTGCAATATCTGCAGCTTTTTAAAGCTCTCCAACTCCAGCTGGTGATGAGGGCTCAGAGGAGGGCACCCAGCATCCGTTCTTCATTCCCTCAAGGCTGGCCTGGCCAAGGGAAGAGTGTCTGGTAGCGGTGGTGGCAGTGGCGGCAGAGTCCACATTCTTATGGAACAGCTACGCTGCTCAGCTGTTCTCTGTTCCCTCAAGGTGGAGCTGGCTGAGGGAAGAGCGTCCAGTAGCGGTGATGGTGGGGTCTGCATTCATATGGACCAGCCGTGCTGCTCAGCTGTTCTCCATTCTATCAAGGCCAGACTGGCTGGGGGAAGAGCATCCATAGCAGTGGTGGGCTGGCAAAAATTTTACTACCACACTGTAGGCAGAGCCTAATTTGTGGGCAGAGCCAAAGACGTGGGCAGAGCCTAATTTGTGGGTGGAGCCAATAATGTGGGTGGAGCCTAATTTGTGGGCAGAGCCAATGCCATAGGTGGGACCATTTGGGTGGGGCCGAAGTTGGTCATATGACTTTTTAAAAAATAATTTTTATTAAATTTCAATATACAGTAATGCCTCACATAGCGAGCATCTCATATAGCGAGTAACTCGCTTAACGAGCAGACCTTTCCCCAAAAGGTCTGCTTTGTTGAACGAGCAAAAACTTGCTTAACGAGAAGTTTCGCATTTACAGGGTGTTTCGAATGCAACGGGGGACTCCCCCGTCACGTTCCAAAATACCCTGCAGACTAGAGCGTGCCAGCTGGGTGTTTTGGAACGCAGCGGGGAGTCCCCCTTCCATGTTCCAAACACCCAGCTGACGCGTGCCGTGCAACTGCAAGGTGTTTTGGAACGCAGACGGGGGCTCCCCGCTACATTTCAAAACACCTTGCAGTTGCACGGCACGCGTCAGCTGGGTGTTTGGAAAGGGTAAACCTAATACAGTATTGCTGCCTCATACCTACACCAGTTGAGAAAATATATACTCTTGTTAGTATCATTGCACCTAAGATCAGGAGAGAAGTAGCAGCGAATGTTGAGAATCAAGCAAGAGAATGACCCTGGACATTCTCTGAATGGTTATAAGCCTCAAGACCACCGACTCAGATCCAGGATGAGCTTTATGGCATAAACAAACAATCTTGAGGGTACACAAGAGCAAGATCAAATTAGAAGATGGAGGAAGGAGCTCACTGGGCAAGGAACATCATATTTTTTAGGTCACCATGGCGACGGGCGGTGGAACTTTCATCGCAGCCGCCCCTGGTCTGATTTGTGGATGGGGTGGAGAGGCTGTTCGAATTTGGTATTGTAATGCAGTACTGTGGTTTTGTGTCGAATATTGTGTTTTGTTTGACTGAATATTGTGTGGTTTTTCCCCCTGCTGTATTGACTACATTGTATAATTTTCCTGCCGATTTGACTATAATGTGTATTGCATTATATATATAATGCTCCTTTGCTGGCCTGCCAGTTCCTGCTGGAAACATGTACCAATGAGGATTTAAGTTTGGCTAATGGAAAAGCCAAGAAGATGGCTTCATTTTGGCAGTTAAAAGTCTGACCTGGACATGAAAGAAGAAGATCAGTGCCTCCCCACCCCCAGTGGTTGGCAAGGAATTTGAACCCAGGCCTCTTGACTCCTGGACTGTTGCTCTATCCACTACACCAGGGGTCCCCAACCTTTGGTTTTTTGAACTTCAATTTCCAGAAGCCTAAGTCAATTTCCCAAAGCACTGATCAGCCAATGTACTGTCTTAGGCTTCTGGGAATTGAAGTCCAAAAACCAAAGGTTGGGGGGCCCTGCACTACACCACACTGCTCCCATATACTCAAGGCAGTATAGTTGGATGCACACTATGCAATGGCCTGAGGAAGAAGATGCGAAGGCCTAGCAGTGGCTGAGAACATCGCCCCCTCCTCTGGGCTCACAACAATGGCCTGAGGAAGAAGATGGCCACAGCCTAGCAGTGGCTGGGGACCTTGCCCCCTCCTCTGGGCCCACAATAACATCCAGTCGGGAGTTAGTTTGTGTTCTGGTTTGGTTGTTTTATGTGGTTGCATTTTATAATTTTTATTGTAGTGTTGTTATTTTGACTGTAAGCCACCCTGAGTCGCCTTGGTGAGTGGGCAGCAATATAAATCTAAACAAAAAAACACTGTATGAATTGTTCTTTTTCTACATTTCACACTTGCACTATTTGATGCTTTCAACATAAAACCAGTGGTAAGGATTCTTTCTTTCCCTTTATATTTTCCTCTCTCTTTATCCTCCTCCCCATCTATTTGCAACACTCATCTGTATTGATGTCAGAAAGGAAGGGGGTTGGTGGAGGCAAACCAACAGCTTCCAATTTGCCCTTTAACCTTCGTAACAGGGCTGGTGGCAGAGCTGAAGCTTAATCAATGCAACGGAAGTGACATTTTGCAGTCAAATCAAATTAAATGGAAATGAAAGGAAATCTGTGGTCCAACCTAAAGGCTGTTCCCTCTTGCCACTGAGGTCATCACCATGGCAACTAAATGCTACAAATGTGCCCTGTAAATCCTTAACAAATCTGCAGAAAGCATGTCCAATTGAATATGATAGTTGTTTTTGGCACTGTAGATATATATATATATATATATATATATATATATATATATATATATATATATATATATATATATATATATATATATATATATATATATATATATATATATATATATATATATATATATATATACACATACACATACATACATACATACACATACCTACACACACACACACATACTTGTAAAAAAATAACAATGTAGCAAGAGAAACAAGTACTTAGCAAAAGAAAGAAGCAGAACAAAAATTAATCTTCCCAAAGCTATGTAGATATACTTTTGGCAATATTGTATACCCAAACTGATGGATAACTCAAAGATGGAGCCAATGTTTGAAAGCATTGAGAATATGTATTTTTTTCTCTCTCTCTCAACTATAGAAGGCATGACTCTTTCAAACGATTACTTTCTTCAGCTGAAATGCTTCTAACCAGTCTGAGGAAATACTTGCAAATTTAATTTATTTTGTTAACTTTACACATTCATATGCCACCCCCTTGATTGTTTGACTCTGGGCGGCTCACAGAACAGGTAAAGAGGACTTGATCCATCATTTCATACTAAGCTTGTCCAACCCAATGGACCAATGGGACATTCACCATTGCTATTATTAACAACCCCACTCCTAAAGGAGGAGGATACAGGCTGTAGCTTAGAGAGCTGGCAACAGAGGTATCAATTATACGGGGGGGCGGGCTACGGGGGCCCCCAACGGCAAAAAAAAATGGAGCAAAAATTTACTGCGCATGCGCAGAAACTCAATCTGATGCATTGCGCACGCGTCAGATTGAGTTTCTGCGCATGCGCACTTTATTGGAGCCATTTTTGGCTCCAATTTTAAAAAATAAAAATTCAGAGTCGGAGCCGCAGCTTTTCGGAGCGGCTCCGATGGTGGCCCTCAGAGGAGGGCACCTCCCCTGGGGCCGCCCAGCTCCCACGGGCAGGTTGAGGCCTGCCTGGGCTGTCCGCTGCTGCCGAACCCCCATGGCCTGGGGACACCTGGCAGAGTGCGCCACGGTCCAGCAGCGTAGGAAGGCGGGGTCCACGGGGGCCGGTTGCCCCCAGCGGCGCTTTCCAAAAGGGGCGGCAAAGCCTTGGCTCTTTTCCCTTCCCCTCACCTTGCTCCACCACCCGGGTCCGGCGGTGGTGACAGCGGTGGGGACAGCAGCAGCGGCAAGTGGCTCTGGAAGAGGAGGAGGAGGAGGCTGCAGTCGGGGGCAGCGCGCCTTGCCATGTGGCCCCAGGAGGGTAAGTGAGGGTTTTGTGTTTCGGGTGGGTGGGTGGTTTATGTGTGTGTTGGGTGGGTGGGTGGATTTTTATTAAATTTTTATTTTATTTCTTTATTTATTTTAATTATTTAAGTTATTTACGGGTTTGTGTTGTGGTTGTTTGGGTGGGTGGGTGGGTTGAGGTGTGTGTGTGTTTGTTTGTTTTAATTCTATTCTATTTTATTTATTTATTTTATTTTATTTTTATTTTTGGCCCTGCCCACGTCATGATGTCATGACGTTGGCTCCCCCCACGACATCATGATGTCATGACGTTAGCTCCGCCCCGCATATAAAGGGCCCCCAAACAATTTTTATACGGGGCCCCGCCAAGGTAAGCTACGCTTCTGGCTGGCAAGGTATAGTGGTGGAACCATCCCTGACAATGGAAAACCTCCAAACAGTGTGTTCAAGTTTTGACTTATGGCCAAAAAATTGCATGGAAAATTGATTTTTCTGTCATGGCCTCTTCCCAGCTCTCCAACCCGATGCAAAGTGAGGAGACCTCAAGATGACTGAATCAGATTCTATGTGGTCTTGTCCAGGAATTAACCTGACGTGCAACAGTTTTAGGAGAAAACTGTTCTTGAGGGTACACAAGACATACCACCACTATGTAGTGGTAATACCATTGCTGATGTTCGTGGCAGAAAAACTTCACAAAGGAGTTGAATTTTGTGCTACTGATGTGTACATGAAGGATTGTTCAGTGCAATATGTAATCTTAACTGGAACAGAGTCCTCTTTGACAAGGTATTCTCTGTGTATGTTAGTCTTCCCATCAAGCCCTTCATCATACTGGCTGAATATGTTGGAAATCTGTTCCATTAAAATGAAAAGGTACTGTTTTTAATTTTTGTGGTAATATTTTGATGACCTTTTAACTGATGTTTTATTGGTGTAAACTGTTTCTTATGCTTTTACTTTTATTTTTAGTGTTTTGTAAGCCGCCCAGAGTCGGGTTTTCCCGATTGGGGCGGGGTATCAAGTGTAATAAATAATAATAATAATAAATAATATTTACCCAGTTTAACCTCCACCAAAGTGAATATAGAATTCAACTAAACCGTTAGCTGAGATTCAATCATTTCTGGGTTCCCACTATGCCCTGTGACAGGGAAACAATATATCATGGCAGATTGTCTCAGTTGTAATGCAAAATTTTGGAAAACACTTTGTTCTTGACTAAGCTTTTAAGGGTTATTGACTTTACAAAAGCACCCATTTCTTATTGCCCATTTTGGGGTGCACAGAAAGAGCCTCCTTGAAGACTGGTATTTTTGATCCACAACTGGGCATACCCCAGGCAATGGCAACCTTAATGTGCCAGCTAATCTTTCTCACACCAGGTCAGGTGAAAGGAACTACAAAATGGATTCACAAAATGTGACTTCATTTTGGCAGTTTAAAGTCTGACCTAAGGAAGAATTGGCCATTTTCAATATACGGAGCACAGATGCATCTGCCTGGTTAGATTTATACACAAATGTGGTGTCCCCACTGAAAGGTTCCTGTCATTTTTAGCAGCTATAGTATATATATTTTGGAGACAGGATACTCAAGAAAACTTTGAATTCAGCCCTTGAATAAACTAGGAAGTTGCATATAGGAAGAACAAAGTATGGAAAACTAATTTCTTTGTACTAGAATCCCTCCACCTGGGAGATTCTAGAAGCTAAAAATAACTTTTTGAAACTTTTGGGAGATGATGGTCAGTATGCATTGTATTTATTGCCACTGAGAAATATGACAATAAGAAGAGGGTCAAAGTAAACTTATCAGGAAAAAACTTTAGTGCTAGGAAATTACAGTATTACATATGGGGAGGAACATAATATGAACCCAAATTTGCTATGTATGTATTGGGCTCCAGTCCTATAGATCAGTGATGGCAAACCTTGGCACTCCAGGTGTTCTGGAACTTCAATTCCCAGAAGCCCTGATCAGCAGGAATGTTGACTTGGGCTTCTGGTAACTGAAGTCCAAGAATACCTGGAGCTGGGACAGAGGCGGGTGCTCACTCTGTTGTGCGGCAATCAGGTTTTGAACTGCTGACCTGATGACCTGGTGGCACTATTCATGGTGGGGGTGGTGATACATGTTATGCAGAGTTTCCCAAATGCTTTAATAAACTATGCCACAGCAGAGGAATACTATGGATGCAATTTGCTCATAGGAGGGTTTTGCATTTTGCCTAGATAATGAAAATTCTGTTCACTCCAACATAATAAAGTGTTTCTGTTTTTAAAAAATATACATCGAGTAGCATGTAGTTGGCCCTGCTCAGCTCTGAAACACAGTCTTGTAGTTGCAGACACTCTTCTCTTGGGTTGACAACTTTTGAAACAGCTCTTGCAGTTCTGCCCTGAACCTCAACTTGCGGAGTTGGTATCAGCCAGGGATGTTTACCACCATGCTGTGAAAAGATTTACCTGCAGATTTCTACACACCATGATGTTGATAAAAGCACAAGCAAGGTTTTTTTCTCCCCCACTGGTGATATGGTGACTCTGTTCAGGAATTACATCAAAGGCAATTGTCAAACACAAGCCCCCACGTGGATACATTGATTGCCATGCTTTTTTTTTACTCTAACAACAAGAACAAGACTTCACTTATGCTAGATGCAAGCATTTATCACTCCTGAAAATTGCCTTTGCTATGCTGCTATAGTAATTCTCTAGAAGCTGAGCCTCTCTAGCTAACAATCCATCACATTTAGACTGTACTTCACCACTTTTGTATCAATTACACATGCCCTTAAATCGGGATCAGATCATATGATAGGTGTCTCCCACCCACCTACCCTGTCAACATGGACCTAGAAAAAAAAGTGCATGGGGAGGGGAGACCTTGTGCAGTTGAGAGCTCAACACAGAAGAACAAAACAGGCCTAACAGTAAGACATCAGAATGTACAAAGCAGTCTTCAATTCAACAATTTTAAAAGACCTGCATATTTTCTGTCCAATTGTACACTAAAAATAGCCATTGCCACATGAAGGAGAAGAGGGATAAGGGCAACAAGGATGATCAAGGGACTGGAAACCAAGCCATATGAGGAAAGACTGAAGGAACTGCTTTGTTTAGCCTTGAGAAAAGGAGCCTGAGAGGGGCTATGATAGCTCTCTTCTAATACCTGAAAGATGGTTATAAAGAGGAAGAGCAGAATCTGTTCTTGGTCATTCAAGAGTACAGGACGTATAATTTTATCTATTTATTTATTTATTTACTCACATTTGCCATCCCCCCTCAATCGGGTATACCCAACTCTGGGTGGCTTACAAGATAAAATGCAACCATAAGCTAAACCAATGGAGTACTAATAATTAAAAACTTTAAAAGTTCATAAAAAACAGGAAATAAAACAGCCCCACAGGATAAAACCGAAAAGAAAGGGAGGCTGTCCCTTAAATTAGCCACCCTGTGTGGGATCCTACATTTCTTGGTCCCCACACTTGTCCCACCAGCCAGGTTTTTAAGCCCCTCCGGAAGGGTAGGAGCTCTGTCTGTAGGCACAGTTCAGTTGGGAGGAGGTTTATTTATTTATTTATTTATTTTATTACATTTGTTACCCCGCCCCAATCGGGAGAACCCGACTCTGAGCGGCTTACATAAAAAAATAATAATAATAAAAGCATAAAACAATCTACAACAGTAAAACATCAGGAGTTAAAAATCATCAGAGGTTAAAAGCAATACGGTTCCAAAGGGCCGGGGCGAACACAGAGAAGGCCCTCCTCCTAGTGCTAGTGAGATGAGCCTCTAGCCGATGGAATGACAAGAGAGCCCCTCCGATCCACCCTGGTGGGACGGACAGATGTTCTTAGGGTGACGCGATCTCTAAGGTATCCTGGCCCACTACCATATAGGGCTTTAAAGGTAATGACCAGCACCTTGAATTGCACCCAGAGACATACTGGCAACCAGTGCAGCTCCTGGAGCAGTGGTGAGGCACGAGCATAACGCCTGCACCCCATCACTATCCGGGCCACCACATTTTGGACCAGCTGCAGTCTCCGAATGGTCACCAAGGGCAGCCCCATGTAGAGTGCATTACAGTAATCAAGTCTGGAGGTGACCAAAGCATGTGTGACCATGAGCATGTGTGCTCATGGGCTCAAACTAAAGGAAGCCAGATATAGGCTAAATATCATGAAAAAAATCTTACTCGTTAGAACAGTACGACAGTGGGACTAACTGGTGGCAAGTGCTCTAACACTTGAAGCATATGAGAGAGAATTGGACAACCATTTGTCAGAACTGTTTTGATTCAGAGTCCTGCATTGATTAGGGCAGGGATTCCCAACCTACGGCCTGCAGGCCTAATCTGGCCCATGACACTAATTAATCCAGCCCATGGTGGGAACCACATTTTAGCACTTCCAGGTTCTGTGTTGGAAATCCAGGCACCACCGGAAGCTCCCCACCACCACCACTGGAAATCGCAAAGTGCTGTGTTTTAGCTGCTGAAAAACAGCGGAAATGCAGTGAAAAATTCCAAAAATTGAGTGAAAATGCTCCGAACACCCTCCCACCACTGCAGGAAGCAGCGGAGGCTGCCCAAGCAAGCAAAAAAAAATTGAGCGATTGCACCTGCCACCACCACAAACATAACCTGGGAGCAACCACACCTACGACCCGCACAGCTGATTGTCAGGGGTGGGTCCGGCCCATGACAGGAAAACAATGGAAACCACTGGATTAGGGGGTTGAACATGATGGCCTACAAGGTTCCTTCCAACTAAGTTATTCTAGGAGTCTGTAAAAGAAATCTGGGTGCTACAACTGTATAAAGAACCTGCTAGCAGACACATATCTATTAAACACAAAACTTACAGACAGATGAAAAACCACATTAGTTGGCAACGATGGCAAAGCTGACAGGATCGGCAACTGTGGCCCTCCAGATGTTTTTGGTTTACATTTTCCAACAGCTGTCAGCAGCATAGTCAAAATGGAATTTCAGCTAAACAACATCTGGAGCATGACTCTTGCCCATCTCTGCAGAAGCTATTGGTGTAACTAGCCCTTCTGATTCAATTAAGTTATCAAAACAAAAGAGGGTTGTCACTGGGCTTTACAAACAGCAGGGAGAAAAGCAGAGGGAATTTCTTCAGCAACTTAAATCTCTCTTAATAAGTAAAAACATGACATTAGTCATTAAGAAACAAGAAATCTAAATAATGCATTCAGAACCTGTAGAAGTGAAACAGAATATAACAAAGCCCCATAAATCTGTTTGTTCATTAAATAAGAAAAGAAGAAGGGGGGGAGGAGAGTCCGGACCCATTCTCAATTTAGTGTGACTACAAAGTGAAGCCTGTAGAGTACAATGGCAGGGTTTTTGATCACGCTAATTAACAGCCATTTTGTTTAAAACAAACAGATACGACTCTAATTGCCTTTTTTACATAAGAAAGGGAAGATCTTAAAAGTGAATGCATGGCACACAAGAAAGGAAAGGAAAGGAAAGGAAAGCAATCAGGGGAGGGATAAGATCAGAGAGATGTCTTTTGAGGCTGATACACAAGCTATGTGTGAAAGGAGACCAAATGAAGTTGGAGATGCTCTCTGTCTTGTCACCAGATTTGGAGAAAAAGAAGAAAACAAACAGGGATAACTGGAGAAAGAGTCTTGTTGGAACAGACTAATCATCCATTACTGCTATCCAGGGGAATTCTGAGATAGCATAATTCATTTTGTTTTGTTTGTTTGTTGTTATTGTTACATGCCATCAATTCACTTCTGACTGGTGGTAGCCCTAATAGCCTTTCCAAGGTACATAAAATATTTAAGGAGCAGTTTTAACATTCCTATCTTTCATGTGGCTCATGTGGGATTTGAACCCAGATCTCCTCAGCCTTCCTTTAACACTGCAACCATTACACTATACCAGTGATGGGGAACCTTTTAGAGACTTGAATTTTTAGAGACTGAGTGCCCAAAGTCAACAGTATGCCGTCACAGAGGGGCAGGGTGAACTCTATGCTGGGGGGAGTGATTCCATTGGGCTGCTGGGCAGAGGGGTGGGGCAAACTCTGTGCTGGGAGGAGGGAGGAAGCACTTCCATTGGACAGAGGGATGGGGTGAACTCTGTGCTGGGGAAGGGTGGAAGCGCTTCCATTGGGTTGCTGGGCAGAGGGACAGGGTGAACTCTTTGCTGGGGCAACAGTGCACATGCCCACAGAAAGGGTTTTGTGTGCTCCCTCTGGCACTCGTGCCATAGGTTTACCACCACTGCACTATACTCACTTATTTTACTTATTAGCTACATTTATATTCAGGTATTCCTGAAATATTCAAAGCAACCTGAACCTGCATTTATCTCTACTCATGGTGAGTCTTCTTCTCTTCTTTATGTCCTCTTTGACCTCTTTGGGTGTTGAGGGACATACAGGGTTCTTGTTGACATTTCTAGCAGCCTCCAGCTGTTGGTGTTCTTGTATTATTTATCTGGTGATACCTCTCCACCTTCCACCAAGCCTGCCTTGTGATGTTTGTCCTTCTCCTCTTTTCACATATGTCTTGCATGGTATGGAATTGCAAGAGATTCTCTGCAAGTGGGCAAACCACTTTATTTGTTGTTTCTGTGTGCAGTTTAAGATTAGTTCTATTCCAATTCTTTCCCTTATAATCTCATTCCTGATTTTATCCTTTCTAGTCACTTTAGCAGCATTTCTCAGACATCTCATATATGTGGTGACCAACTTTTATTTATGTTTTGTTGGAAGTGTCCATGTTCAGCCCTGGTAACATAAGATGGGAATGAATATGCTTTGTATGAGGTATTTCTTTGTGCTGGTTGATATTGCCTTATGTTGTAAGAGCAGAGCTAACTGCCCCAATATTTGGTTTTCCTTACTGCACCGTAAGGCACTGAAGGAGAGTGACCCTGACTGCGGATTTTCTAGTTCCACACAGAGTCTTTACCCACTCCACTCCACTGCCTTCCTTAGATCACTAAAATTTGCATTGTATAATAACTGGTCTTTAAATCAGTTTAGAACCTGGCAAATCCAATGCAAATGTAGCAATTTTTTAAATCTAATGTAGACATGCTCTGACTTTACTTGCAAGACAAAGGTTGCAGGTTCAGTGTCAAAGCAAGATGTCAAAGTACAGTGGAACCTCATACAACAATTGCCCTATATAGCAACGAAATAGCATAATAATTAGGGGTTTTGGGGGGGGGGGATGGTGTCTTGCATAACAATTCTCCCTATGGAAAAAATCATACAACTATTTTTCAAAGGGAAAAACCACTTACCAAAAAATATAAAATTTTTGTATGATGCATCCCATAGGGAAAATCGCTACACGATGTATGTATCGCATAGCAATTGTTTCGTAGAACAACGAGTCCCATGGAACGGATTAAAATCATTGTATGAGGTACCACTGTACCTGTTTACCATGGATCTCCTTTCTGTGTAGGTATAAGGCTGACGGGCAAAGAACTGTCTACTGCCTTGTTTGAAGCACGCCATCTTAAAAAATAGCTTTTCCAAACCAGGAGCAAACATCTAGAAAATGCATCTCTTAGTTGCACGGGACAGAGCTGTTAAATAGCAATGCTGATGCCTAAGTCCACATTGTAGACTAGAATACATCCTTGAAGGGAAGATACTGGGTAACAGTGGAAAAGGCAGAATGGGGATTTCTCGGATTGAATAACATCACAGCCTGGCTGGACTTTAACAAAGAGCAACTAATCCCCACAGTGACAGATAGGTGGAGGTAGGTTATGATGTAGTTGACTCCAGCAAATAAGATGTCACCCAGAGTGAGTAGCCTATATTGCTCTGCTCTATTAAACCTATGTTGCTTGAGATTGGCATGTAGGGATTGGGCAGAGGCGTGTGAATGAATTATTGGGTCAAAGTCATGCAATGGCCATACTAGCTTTTGCTTTGCTTTTCCTTCTGTCTGGGAAGGAGCTGATGGAAGCGTGATCCATGCGCGGGATGGGTGGGTGTATGTTCTTTCATAAATTCCATGTTTTATGTTCTTCTAGCAAAAAAAAAAAAAATACCATTGTTTTCATTCATTCATTTATATTCCAGCCCAAAATTGTGCAACCACTACTCCAGGTGACTTACAATAAATAAATAAACAAAGTACAACAAACAAACACTATAGAAAATTGTTCACATTCTTCCCACAACAATTTTTATTGCCCCCTTCCAGGTTTTGGTATCCTGGGTTAAAAACTCTCTCTCCCAGCTCCTAGATTCGGCTCTGGCATAGAGGTCTTCTTGTAAGGATTACTAAAAATATAATGTACCTGAAGTCTGTGGACCCAAGGGGCAGCGTAGACCGGGGGGGGGGGGATTGTTTGTCTAGAGCAGGGGTTCCCAAACTTTTCAAGCCAGGGGCCAGGTCATGCTCTCTCAGTCAGCTTTGAGAGCCAGACAGCCATTTTGACCTGCCTGCATGATGGGGGTGGTCATTTTGTCCCAACAACTTCAAAGGGGTGACCATTTTGTTTCTCAAATGCCCTTAGAGGGGTGGGGGACACACATGAAATTGCATCACAGGTCAGATCCATCCCACAGGCCTTAGGCTGGTAAACCCTGCCCTAGAATAACTGGTGTGATGGGTTTTGATCCAACCCATTTATGCTGCCTGAATTATCCACAACTTGAACAGAATATATTGATGTAACTGAATGTTAACAGTATGCTGATTCTGATAACAACAAGCACTCTTATTTAGAGACATGTACTCTCCTGACTGGGAGTTTTGGCAGAACTGGAACGAGGTCAGGGTTGTTTAGAGGGGGAGGGAAGTGAGTACAATAATTCTCTAAGAAAAGATTCATATCTCTAGCTCTATCTCCCTCATTTGTGTTGCCGTTTTCGTCTTTGAAGTGCCGGGTGTCTCATCACAAAAGCCATCTATGGGGTGGAATTCAGCTGTGAAATGACACAGGAGCTGATCTACGCCACAAGAAGTTTTACATTTGTTTAGACATCTGTATCCTGTCCTTCTGTGAGGAAACTCAGAACAGCGTACACAGGGAATCCCCAATTCACACCCTGGACTTGCCCAAAGTCTACTTAGCATTAAGCAGAAAGGTTCCTCGTTTAGAATATGACACTCAGAATACCCTGGGGCAAAAAAGTAACAAACTTCAAATCCTATTTCATTTAGCAGCAGCCTATCAGACAAGTCTTTCAGGTTAATTCTCAAGTGCAGTTGGCATTAAATCCTGAAGAAAATGTGAAGGTTATTGGATGAGCTAAAAATACTGAGGAAGATGTAATGGAACCAGTGATGGGATGTCCCCGGTTCCAGACGGATCCCTGGAACCGGTAGGACCAATCCCGGAGAATTCTCCGGGAGGGGAGTCCACTTTTGAGGCGTCCGGTTCCGGACGCCTCACCGAAAGAATTTTTTTTAAAAAAAAATCGGAGCTAAAATGGCTCCAATTGACTGCGCATGTGCAGAAACTCAATCTGACGCATTGCGCATGCGTCAAATTGAGTTTCTGGACATGCGCAGTCAATTGGAGCCAAATGGCTCCAATTAAAAAAAAAATCTTCCGAAGCTGGAGCCGCCCCTTTTTAGAGTGGCTCCGGCAGCAGCGGCGGCAGCCCTAAGAGAAGGGCACCTCCCCTAGCCGGCCACCTGGCTCCCACGGGCACGTTGGTGCCTGGCCGCGCCGTCCGCCCGCGCCGCGCCCTCCTAGGGACTTGGGCCCGACAAACCCCCATGTCCTGGGTAAGCCCTGCGGGGCCGAAAAGGCAACAGCCCGAGGAAGCAGCAGGCGCCTGGCAGAAGACGATGCGGCGGTGGCGAGCCCCGCCGGGCTTACCCAGGGCACGGGGGTTTGTCGGGCCCAAGTTCCTAGGAGGGCGCAGCACGGGCGGACGGCGCAGCCAGGCACCAACGTGCCCGTGGGAGTTCGGTGGCCAGGCAGGGGCTGCAGGCGGCTGTGGCGGCCGTGGCCAGCGGATGCAGGGCCGGCCGCGGCCTTCGTAGGAGGAAACAGCCACAGTCGGGGGCAGCGTGCCTTGCCGGGTGGCCCCGGGCCACATGGAGGTTCGTCGGCGCCAAGGAAGGTAAGTGAGGCTTTTATATTTAGGGTGGGTGGGTGATTTATTTGTGTTTTGGGTGGGTGGTTGTACTTTTATTTAATTTTTATTTTATTTATTTATTTATTTTATTTCTTTAAGTTATTTACGGGTCTGTGTGCATGTTTATTTTTTTATTATTATTTTTATTTTTGACCTTGCCCACAACGTCATGACGTTGGCTCCGCCCATGAGGTCATGACATAATGACATTGGCCACGCCCATGACGTCCATGACGTCATGGCGTGGTAGTAGAATTTTTGACATCCCATCACTGAATGGAACCTAAAGAGGAAATAAATAGGCTGCACAAGGAAATAATATTCCCTTCAGAAGGGCTGTTTGGGTCCTTTTCCCCTTGAGGAGGTTCTTCTTTTGTGTCCAGATCAAACTTTAAACTGCCAAAATGAAGCCACCTTCTTGGCTTTGTCGTTGGCCAAAATTAAATCCTCATTGATACATGTTTCAGGTAGTAAATGGCAGCCCAGCAATTGATCTGGATTCTGTATCTCTCCACATTCACATAGTGTGTTGTTATCCACCAGCAGCCCCCACTTGAGCATGCTGGTTTTACATTTAGGCACTCCAACCCACCGCCTATTCAGGGTTCTCCAAGTGACATAGGGGAGGTTGAGTTCCTCAGCCATATCCTCCTTTAATGTTATACCTTGTTCATTGAGCTCCTTCTTCCATCTTCTAATTTGATTTTACTCTTGATTATCCTCAAGAATATTTCTTCTTGCCATAAATCTTTTCTGAGTTAGTGGAATTGAGGCACATATCAATTCAGGGGGTGTCAGGGGTCAATCTCTCGCTGAGTTCTCTCAGTGTCGGCTTCTACTTCTCTCCTTACCTTAGGTGAAGTGATACCAACAAGAAAATATATTTTCTCAGCTGGTGTAGGCATCCCATCACGATGCACATTGTTTCATTAACAGCAATGCCAACTTGTTTCATGTGTGCAGATGCCCTCCATACTGCAGCAGCATACTCTGCTGCAGAGATGCTCTGATCATATGTGGGATTCATGAGGCATGACAGTTTTCCAGCAAAATCCATACATTCTTTTACCTCATCTCAATGGGGGACACAGAAAGAACTTTCTCAATGATTGTGAACACCTTTTGACTTATCCTTCCATTCCCGAAGCACTAGCATGGAGTGGTAAGAACACACCCACCTCACCTCTATCTCAGCAAAGGTACCATGAGAATTCATTGAAATGCTAGCTTAGACTCTTCTATTCTGCAAAGTGACAAATATAACTAAACAGACAGTAGTTCCATCTATCAAATTTTCTGAAAATTTTCAATTGTCCTTCAGGTCATTTGGAGAAATGGTTCCAGAGCCAGCCTTTCATAAAGATATTCTTTATTGATCTACAATGCAATACCTTTGACTAATTTAAAACCATGCCTTGAACTGGGAGACAACTGTGCATTTCTGAACCATACGCTTTCATATTGTGCTTGAATAAATGCATCTTGATGGCAAAACCAGCATAATATAACTTCAAATACTGGAGTAAAAATAAATTAGTGCATTGGCTTGCATCGTGAGGAACAGCCTATTTTCATATCAAAAGTATAGATGAATCGTTATTGAGCCATGATGACCTATAATATGCAAATCAATAGCACAGAGCAGAATATATAAGGAGATACTTAACTAAACCATCTATCTTATTCATGCTCAGTAATCTGTAATCATTATGAAGCAGGATATACCTAGTTAAGAATATGGCTTAGCAGACACAGAGAGTCAATAGTAACATATTTTATATCTATATAACACTCTTGTCTTGGCTTACAGGTAATAAAAGCCACATTTATAAATTACTGGACCATACAAAATGAACTAACTCTTGGGTGGATCATGAAGTGAGATGCCTCCCTCCAAAACACTGGGCAGCCATGAAGATGCTCTTTCACAAAATTTTCTGGAGAGATTTCAAAAATAAAAACTATTGTTCTTCTTTATATTCAACATGTTTCAAATGTATTTTTTTTAGGAATATTCTCTTTTTTTGTATGGTATGTTTTTCTTCTGTATTGTTTCTTTTTATTAATGAAATTCATAAATAAAGAATTTAAAACGAAAACGAAAAATAAAAATAGATTTTTTTCTCCCCTCCCACTGCCCAGAAAGATCATGTACCAAGCATAATGGAACCACAACAATGTCTATCACAATGCACAGAAGAATGAAAGAACACCCGTGATTCATCTTCAGCCTGTTTTTGTACTCTCTCTTTCTTTGAAAAAGACTGAGCAGCGCTGGTTGAGGGTGTAGTAGAGCCTTGCTGTGGGAGATTCCGTTTCTGGTTTTGTAATACACTGGCAGGGCCAACCTAGGTGTGACAGGATATGATTTGCTGCCTATCCAAATCATGTATCACACATGCAAACAAAAATCAGCACAGAGAATATGATGCAAACCTCACTTAGACCATCTCCCAAAATACTTGTAAAATAAGAAGACAACTCAATGGATATACTGAGTCCTTTTAGTGAGTGAGAAAGAGAGAGAGAGAGAGAGATCTTGATGGGGAGGGCAGCAGCTTCATCAATACTAGCCTGGGGTTGATGAGGACTTTGTGCACTAAAAGGGCTCAGGACCAGAAAGTGACTCGCGGAACTGGATCAGTGGTACTATAGGTGTCATGCTGTGATGCAAAAGACAGATGAAAGTCCACTGCATCATATTGTCAGAACACTCATCATGGTGATTGCCAATATTTGAATTTGGATATGGCACTAGAAGAAGAGGAGGAGGAGGAGAAGGATTCTGCATTCATTAGTGTGGCTAGAAACTGCTTCTCTCACACACATATGCACATATTGTTCACCCAACCTGCTGCCCTCTGCAGGGGGCTGCCAGAGCAAGAACCCACCCCACCCCAGACAAACTTCATGGGCCCAGAATCTCTTCCCTTGCTCCACAGTCTAAGATGCCTTAGCTAAACTCACTAGTGCTTTGGCCTACCTTCTGGTTATGAGACCCATTTAAGACCATTGAGATTTCTCCTAGTCCGTGTTCTGAGAGGCAGGTTGGGAGACAAGCTTCTCGCTGGGTCATGCCCCTTGCAGCCAGAGTTTGTGTAAATGGGCAGGCTTGTCATCCTTCCCTTCCCTAGCTAGACTCTTTTCACTTTCCTTTCATGCTCCATGCTCAAAGTGGAACAGAAGCTGCCTCAAGGGAAGGAAGGCTCCCTAGCTTTGGTGCCAATGGGGCAGCTGGGTGCAAAGACAGAATACCCAACAGTTTGGCAAGAGCAATTACACATCTATACCACCCCATAGTGCTTAGTGTGCACCCTCTAGGTGGTTCACAAGGTACAGTAATTAGCATTTTGCCCCAAACATGCTGGGTATTCATGTACTGACCTCAGAAGGATGGAAGGCGGAGTCACAGTTGATCCCCGTAAGGAACAAACTCACATCAACTTAACAACTGCACCGCCAGGGCTTCTTCAGCACAGTTCAGTCCCTTATTATTATGCCCATCTTCCCACAGTTCTAGTTCCTCTTTAAATGGTGGTAATCATCCTCCATTTCCCCATTTCCCTTCCTTTCCCTGTTCTTTTGTCCCTTCCTCCCTGGTCTTGTTCAGCCACCTTTGATTAAACAGCTCAAGCAAGGGCAGCCCATTCTGGAAGACGTCTTCCCTGGAGGACTCAACCTCTACATGTTTCTCCTCCTCCTATGAATAGGCTCGAGTGGCCCTCTGGAGAAGCACACCCACCCCACCCACAACACACACACATTTCCCCTTCCCTCACACATTTACGATCTCTCTGTGTTCCTCACACATAAATACCCACACACCCCTCTTTTACACCACAATAGGGCCACATCAGAGCCCATTACAGACAGGGATCCATTACCATAATGTCTAATTTTGTAAGAGGGAAAAAAATGTAACCCCCAACCACTGTATTTGACCAAAAGTGATTGTGAGTTGTGACTTTGAGTGGGTGTGAGGGAAGAAGACCCTCTCATTTGACTTAGAGCAACACTCACTCCACCTACTGAAGCTAAGGTGAATGCTCAGTTGGAGTTACAGGTTGCTTTCCTTCTTCTGTGAAGAATATGTTACGAGAAATATTGCAGTTACTTGAAACTGCAGATAACAATGAACCTTATACTTTTCATCAGGGGTCGGCAACCCACAGCTCATGGGCCAAAACTGGTCCACAGTGCCAAATAATCTGGCCCCTGCCCAGCAGTGTAGCAAGGGGGGCAAGGGAGGCCAGCTGCCCCCAGCGGCACTTTCCAGGGGGCGGCAAAGCCTTGGCTCCTTTCCCTTCCCCTCACCTTGCTCCACCACCCGGACAAGCGGCAGGGCCAGCAGGAGGGCTCCGGGGGCCAGGAGAGGGACTCCTTTGGATTTCACCACCATTCCTACATCTCCCAGGGCTGCAGGGTGATCAAAGGAGGAGGCGTGGAAAGGCAAGGCAGCAGGGAAAGGCAAGGTTGCAAGCGAAGGGTGGGGGCGGAATAAGCAGGGGTCCCAGTGGCCTTAGCCAATGGGAAAAAGGCACAGGTGGCGAGTCATCTGTTGCTGGGTGAGGCTTCCTCAGGCTGTTTTTCGCCTCGGATTTATTTATTTACCCTCTGTGTCCCCTGCTGCTGCTGCTGCTGCTGCTGCCTCTCCCCCATGCCTTAAAGTGCCATTAGGTGTGCATCCCCCCCCCCCCGGTCCCTACCATCTGTCCCAGCTCCTGCCAACCTAGCAGTTTGAAGGCAAGAAATGTTGTTGTTCAGTCGCACCGTTGACTCCGACCCTTTGTCACCTCATAGACCACTGCACTCCAGGCACTCCTGTCCTCCACCATCCTCCTCAACTCGCTCAGCTCTGTGCCCATTGCGTCCACAATACCATCTAGCCATCTCATTTTTGGCCGCCCCCTTCTTCTTTTGCCCTCCACCTTTCCCAGCATCAAGGCTTTCTCAAGTGAATATTCTCTTCTCATTTGATGTCTGAAGTACTTTAGCTTCATCTTTACTATTTGACCTTCTAATGAGTAGTCAGGGTTGATTTCTTCTAAGATCGACCTATTTGTTCTCCTAGCTGTCCAACGGACTCTCAAAACTCTCCTCCAACACCACATTTCAAAAGCATCTATTCTTATGCGCTCAGCTTTCCTAATGGTCCAGCTCTCAGAACCATACATTACCACCGGGAATACCATTGCTTTGACTATGCAAATTTTGTTTTGCAAGGTGATGTCTCTATTTTTAACTATGTTCCCCAAGTTTCTCATAGCTTGTCTTCCAAGAATCAGTCACTTTTTTATTTCATGGCTGCAATCTCCATCTACAGTGATCTTGACTCCCAAGAAAGTAAAATCTGTCACTGCTTCTACTTCTTCCCCATCTATTTTCGAGGGAGTGTTAGGGCCTGTTACCATTATCTTTGTTTTCTTGATGTTGAATCTCAAGCCAGCTTTTTCACTCTCTTCTTTCAACCTAAGCAGCAGCTTCTTTAGATCTTCCTCACTTTCTGCCATTAGGGTGGTATCATCTGCGTATCTCAAAATGTTGGTGTTTCTTCCAGCAATTTTGATCCCATATTGTGATTCTTCCATTCCTGCATTGTGCATTATGTGCTCTGTGTATAAGTTGAATAAGCAGGGTGATAAAACGCAGCCTTGTCTTACTCCTTTTCCTATTCCAAACCACTCCAGCATTCCATATTCTGTGTTCGCTGTTGCTTCTTGACTCTTGTACAGATTTCTTATAAGGCATATAAGGTGTTCTGGTATTCCCATCTCTTTAATTACTTGCCACATTTTGTTGTAGCCCTCAAAGGCCTTGGTGTAGTCAATGAAACAGAAGTAGACTTCTTTCTGATATTCCTTTGTTTTCTCCATTATCCAACGTATGTTGGCAATGTGGTCTCTAGTTCCCCTGCCTCTTCGGAACCCAGCCTACACTTCTTGGTAATTCTCTCTCCACGTGCTGCTGCAGTCTATCCTGTATTATCTTGAGCATAACCTTGCTAGCATGTGGGATGAGCACAATTGTTCGATAATTTGAACATTGTTTGGTGAGGTCCTTTTTGTATAGTTCCTCTGTGTACTCTTGCTATCTCTTCTTTATCTCTTCTGCATCAGCTAACTCCTTGCCATTTTTGTCCCTTATCATGGCCACTTTTGCTTTAAACATTGGCAAGAAATTGCAAGTTGATAAATAGGGGACCGGGGGGGGGGTGTGAGCCTGGGAGAGGGGAGCCTAGGGGTGGTGAGCCTAGAAGGGGGGTGGCGAGTTTGGCCTGGGCCCCGGGCGGCAGAAACCCATGCTACGCCAGTGCCCCTGCCCTTGCTCCAACTGCTACTGCCACCACAGGAATCAACCACACACATGTTTATGGCAGCCATAAATGTGTTTACGGCAGCCATGGATGTGTTTGTGATAGCCGTGGACACGTTTACAGCAGCGTTTATGGTATGAGGCCACCAGTCCACTCCCCTCAACTGTCTGATGGAGCATGACCCGGCCTCCAACTTAAAAAGGTTGTCAACCCCTGCTTTACCTCTAGCGCCTCTAGTGGGCAACTCTGGTAATAAGCAATGCAAAAATATGTATTTCAGGATTTTATTGAATATTTTTAGACCTGTGGATAACTGAAACCATGGATACTGGAACCAATTGATGCAAAGTGGGGGCATTCTGTATCTCAAAACATTGTATACATGTAGGGCAAATAGAGTGCATGCATGATCATGGACTCATATGAAAAGGCTTCTATCACTCTCGTTTGATAAATGCAAAAGGGCAAATCTTTCAAGCTGGCCCCAAAGAAAACATGTGTAATTGCCCCACTCACACCATGACTAGCTAGCTAGGATATTATGCAAAATGTTTTTAGGGTTGACGGGTCTCGGGCTGCTGACTGAATTCTCAGAGAGTTGCTCTGCTTCTCCAAGTCTCCAAGCACAAATACTAATCTCAGGCTCACCAATTTGAAGGAGAGGAAAAGTTTATTTTTGCACGTCTTAAAAACCTGGAGTCTCACCTTCACCTGTTACCTGCCAGCTCCAGGGCTCACTGGCACAGCACAAAGGTTTGCATATGTGTGATATTTACTCGAGTTTGACACACCAAACAGCCAGAAGAGTAGGAAGAGAACTAGTGGGTGCATAGATTGGGCCCATCACACCATTTGGAAAAGGGCAGGTAGTCGAGAACTAGCATTACCACTCCAGAGCCTTCATGCTACATGGGCTCTGACAATAGCAACAGTACCAGACCTAGAAAAAAGCTCACCAAATGCTGTGAGCATTACATGAGCCTCAAGCAACTGAATGTAGCTGCAGAAAAAGCTCTCCGGATATGATGTGCACTCTACATAAGACCACATAAGTGGGACTACATAAATGGGACTGCGGTGGCTCAGTGGTTTAATAAGCTCACCTTGTTAGCTGAAAGGTTGGGAAGTTAGCAGTTCAAGACTCAAGTACTTCATGGTGGAATGAGCACCAGTCTCTGTCCCAGCTCCTGCCAACCTAGCTGTTTGAAAGCAAGAAATTGCAAGTAGATAAATAGGGACCACTTCGGTGGAAAAAAAATCTTGGGGACATGAAAGGAGCCTCATTCAGGCATGCCCTGAACAGAATTCCTCCAGCAAAAATACTTTCAACCCAGAAAGCACCTTTGTGTGCTTCTGACACGATTAAAAAAACAATAATTTTGTAAGTATCTAACATGTCAACCACCAACAAACCAAATTGACAGTATTGATTAACACTATCTTAACAAGCCACACCATAGTAATTCTATTTAAGAACATTTTGCTATTTGTTTAGGTTCAAGACCAAGTATTTTGGAGCTTTGGGCTCCTATATAATCCATTTGAGGGGCCATGGTGGCTTAGTGGTTAAAACACTGAGCTTGATGATTGAAAGGTCACCAGGTAAACAGCTCAAGACTCGAATGCTGTGCAATGGAGTGAGCTCCCATCATCAGTCCCAGCTCCTGCCAATCAAGCAGTTCAAAACCAAAAAAAATTACAAGTAGATAAATAGGTACTGCATTGGCATGAAAGATAACAGCACTTTTTGTGCTCCAGCACCTAGTTATGCCTGCCACAATACCATTGAAACATCTGCAGACTCAGACAGTTCTGGCTGTTTGGCTGTAAACGGAGATGAGCACCACCCTCTAGAGTCAGACACGACTGGTTTTCAAGCAAAGGAGACCTTTACCTATAATTCAGTTCATCCAGATTTTGGCCACATTTTTGTTAGATCTTTTATGTTTCCAGAAACAGTTGCAGACCTACTCTCAACTCTTGTTTGCCTCTGAACCATCAAAAGGGGAGGCCCCCTTCCAGCCTCCAGTTTTGGCCACCTAACCATCTTGGCCATAGTCGAAAAATGCTGCTCACTTGGCAATCTCAATCATAATCCAAAACTGTAACTTTTCCTCAAATGTGTTAATAAACCTATAAAGTATGTTTTTAATCTCTGTTTGTGATTTAATTGTATTTGCTTTTATATCAGATTACGATGTGTGGAATCACTTTGTCAGAAAAAGCAAGATATACATATTATCTACCCATCCATCAATCATGCCAATATCCTAACATGCTTTGCCTTGAGACCAGCTTATAAATGTCAGCATTTTGGAAACTGACGTCTGACCTTTAAATATCTTAATCATTAATATTGGTCACTGGGGAGGTACACTAGATTAGTAAGAGCAGGGAGGACACTGTGAATGCTATGCTACATGTCATTATTTCACAAAAGTTGCATTGCACATCATAGGTTCACACCGGATCTTCAAATGTGTGAATATAACCCCCCTCATGGCTAGATGCAACCCTGACTCATCTTGTTGAACACTTTATATGCATATTCTCATTCAAATTTTCATGATTGCAGGGATTTTAATGCACTGATTCTATCTTTTTGAGAGGTGTGTAGATGAACAGCAATGGAAAGAGCTTGCATATTATATGCACTTAATCTTTATTATACAGAGGCAGGTAAAAAGGTAAAGGTCACCCTTGCTCTAAAGCCAATCATATCCAACTATAGGGTTCAGTGCTCATCTCTGTCTATAGCCAAAGAGCCAGCGCTGTCTGTATTAGCAGACATTTCCGTGGGCATGTGGCAGCCATGACCAGACACCGGAGTGCACAGAAGGCTGTTTACCTTCCTACCAAAGTGGTACCTATTTATCTACTTGCAATGTCTTGCTTTTGAACTGCTAGGTTGGAAGGACCTGGGACAGAGACAGAAGCTCACTCCATCGTGAAGTACTGTACTTGGGTCTCGAACTGCTGACCTACCAGTCATCAGGTTTAGCATCTTAACCACTAAGCCACTGCAGTCCCTGATTCAGAGGCAGATATTGATCATCAAAGCATATAAAGACAGCTGACACAATGCAAGAAATGGAGAATGTTAAAATACCACAAAAGTGTAAACGTGTGTGTGGTTTGTTTGTTTTTAAAGTACAGTTTCCAGCATCAGCCAGTCCTGTGGCTCACATTGGCTGGGGGAAGAAATGATGTCCAGAATTTATAATCTAAAAAAGTAACCTTTCCAAACTCTTGCCATACCCAGAGGTGACTAGATCTTATGCACTTAACGTTAGATGACAGGCCTTCAATTGACTTGGGGGAGGGAGGCAAGAACTGCCTATTTTCTGTTTCATTTGTCTCTGAATTAAATGCCTATTCAATAATCAGGAATACCTGATTTCACGCCCTAGTCCAGGGGTTCCCAATTTTTTAAAGCCAGGGCCCGGGTCATGCTCTCTCAGTCACTTTCAAGGGGCTGGTGGCCATTTTGCCCTGCCTGCTCAATGGGGGTGGCAATTTTGTCCCAGCAGCTTCAAAGGGTGACCATTTTGTTTCTCAAATGCCCTTGGAGGGATGGTGGGCACATGAAATGATGCTATGGGTCAGATCTGGCCCATGGGACTTAGGTTGGGAACCCCTGCCCTTGTCCGTTGAAAATCTGTATTGTTTCACATCTTAGGTTATCAATTAGTGTAAGACTCTAATTTTGTTAATAATAAAATTTTATTACTATTTATCATTGATTTTATCTTGTTTGTTTGATTGTTTTGTTTGATATTATTGTTTTGTGGGTTCTATTTTACTGTGGTAAGCCACCCAGAGTGTTGCTTGCACCAAGGTCAGCAGTTCAACACCCGAGTGCTGCAGGACAGAATGACCTCCAGGCTCTGTCTCAGTTCCTGACAACCTAGAAGTTCAAAAGCAAGAAAATGCAAGTAGATAAAAAGGTACCACTTCTGTGGACACAGACAATCAATCAAATTTTATTGCGGTCAATGACCAGTGCAGTAAAAAGGGGTTTAAGTGCATGAAACCACCACAAACACATTTGTTTGAATTAAAACAAAATAGAATAAAATCAGTTTTCAAAATTTATGCCACATTTGGGACAGGTATCTGGTTTAAAAAGAATAAAACAGCACATAAAAGAGTTTAAAAGTTATAGTTACGCTTATAAAATAAGGATAAAAATGTCTCTATATAAATGCACATAGTGGATATAATTACATCAGTAGGATATAAAATAGAATTATCCTGAGCTTGGTGACATTTGAAGGTTGGTGGTTCGAGACCAGTGGTGGGATGTCAAAAATTTTACTACCCCACCGTGATATCATCACAGTGTGGGTGGAGCTGACATCATGACATCATGATATGGGCAGGGCCAAAGAAAATAATAAAAAATACAAAAAAAATAAAAAAATAAAAATAAGCACACACACACACCTCTCAACCCACCCACCCACCCACAACACAAACCCGTAAATAAATAAAATAAATAAATAAAATAAAAAATACATTAAAATACACCCACCCACCCACCCACAACACAAATCAACCAGAGCTTTTAAACCAGAGTTTAAAGCTTATTCTGGCTAATCTTTCTCACACTAGGTCAGATGGAAGGAACTACAGAAGGAACTCACCACAAGATGGCTTCATTTTGGCACTTTTCAACTTTTCAACAGTTAAAGAAGTTAGGTACTAAGTCTTTGCCTAACCAGTTCTCTAGGATAATATTCCTTAATGTAAATGTAAAACAGCTGTACCTCCTTAAGGGTTATCCAATTGAAACAGCAATTGGAACAGAACAGGTGTAATTTATTGATGAGGTAACGCCAAGACATTGCTGAAAAACCCCAAGCCAGGCCGCCAGGCCTTTTTAGGAACTGTGGTAGTACGTCAATATAGGTAAAGGTATTAAATACACATTAAAATACACACAGACACACCACATCCAAAGGTGAGTCACTTACCCTGGGAAGCAGGCTATAGGGAGCTTCAGGCTAGCAGCTTCTCTTCCTCCTCCCCGCTTGGGAGGACAGCAAGGAGGCCGTGTATAAGGGCCAAGCACTGTTGGCGTGCCTGCACACCAAGTGCTAGGCGCGCATGCACAGTGGGGGAACCAGTGAAAAGGTAAGCCCCTGAAGGTGGTTCCCCCCAAAAGCTGCTACCGGTTCTCCAGGACACTGGGGAAAGTTACTACCGGTTCTGGAGAACTGATGAGAACCTGTTACATCCCATCACTGTTCGAGACCCATGCGCCGGGCAACAGAGTCTGTCCCACCTCCTGTCAAACTAATCAGTTTGAAAGCAAGAAACTGCGGACACAGTTAATGTGGCTCTTTGGCTGTAAACAGAGATGATCACCACCCTCTAGAGTCAGATATGACTGGCTTTCAAGCAAGGGAGACCTTCCAGTTGTCAAGTTCAGTGTCTTAACCACTAAGCCACTTTTACCTTTACCTTAATAAATAAATAAACAAACATACACTCATTCAGCTACAAAGATCCCTGACATTTATTTTTATTTTTATTTTTATTTTTTAGTGCTTTGAAAAGTTTCTTCTTGCACAATGGCTTCCAGAATCCCCAGTGGCTTTCCTGGCTGGGAAACTCCAAACATTGTAGTTCAAAAAAGAAACATTTTCCAAGCACACTGAGACTTATCCCCAGTGGTGGGTAGTCAAATTTTCCACTACCCCACCGTGACGTCATTACGTCGTGGGCATAGCCGACATCATGATGTCATGATGTCATGGGCAGAGCAAAAAATAAAATAAAAAAAAAGTCTGTGCATGCATCAAACCTCTAATTGACACATGCAAATAGGTTTGACACATGCAAATAGGCACAGGTTTGACGCATGCACAGTTCCGGGCATCCATTTTGGCTGCCCAGAAATACATTTCTGGAGGGGGCTGGAGAGGCGACCGAACCGGTAGCCCGGGGGTTTACCACTACCCCTGGTGACCCCTCCTGATGGGGTGCTACTGGTTTGAGTGAACCGGTCCAAATCAGTAACATCCCATCACTGCTTATCCCCTTAAAAGTATGTTCACCCCATTCCCCATCAGTCTCAGACTATTCTTTCTCTTCATTCCCCCCCCCCCTTTTCTCCTCCTGGGTGCTGACAAACGTCCTGGCAAGAAAAGAATTCTTCTGCATGTTAAGATCTTCTTGTTATCACGCCAGTTCTAACTTCCTGTTTGATTGCTGTGTTATGGCAGATGTTTCTGGGCCTGCCACTGAAATAGTATAATTTTTTTTTTTTTAAAGCCAAAACCCACACATAAGAAAGACAGAAAACCTAGTCATGTGGGAAATCCCCTCCTGTCACTCCTATTCATCTTACTTAGGAAGCAGAGATGACACGTCTCTAACAAGGGAAAATGCTGGGCAGCAGGTTGTGCTGCATAAGAAGCAGGTACAGGAAATGAGTACGAATGCTTCACACTTATGGCCAAGACTGAAGACTGGTTAAGACCAAGCTTTTGCTGCCTTCTTCCAGGGCTCCTATGCATCGTCAAGGTCTCCTTTTGCAAAATCTTCATATGCCATTCATTTAATTTCTTAATTGATTGCCAACCTTTTGCCAGCAAAGGATCCTGTGCAGAAATTTCAAGCCATATTGGCAGCTTATTATTCCAAATATCTGGTTTTATCCTCTCAAAATCCTTTTGCATTTTTGGTACTTATTGACTTCTTATTAACTGATTAATAGCTTAATTCTTGTTCTTCAATTCCGAATATTGGCGATCATCATGGTGATCAACCATGAAGGTTGTCCTGGGAACAATATAATGCAATGGTTTTCTATTTAATTCCTGCATTGCAGCATAACACCTGTACCACTGATCCAGTTCCATGAATTACTTTCTGGTCCTGAGCCCTTTGGGCTCACAAAGTCCTCATCGGGCCCAGGCCAGCATTGATGAAGCTGCTGCCCTCCACCAAGATTATTCAATGGGATTTAATCTTCTTGGGGACCATCACCCTTCCCTGTGGACTTCACCACCCAAAGCCAGTAGACCTCAGGGTTGTAAAGTTAGTTAATCACTGCTCAATGATTGACATTGAGTCTCTGGCAGTATGGTCTACTTACCATAGGAGACAAAATAACTTATTTTAATCATTTAATTGACAAAATTGAAATGCCGAAAAAATTGTATACCTTGGTTCAATCATCAATCCAAATGAAGACAGCAGCCAAGAAATTAGAAGAAGATGGAGACTCAGAAGGGCAATTAGAAAAGATCATTGAATGTAGAGATGCATCTTTGGAGAGCAAGATCATCCATACTTTTGTCTCCCCAACCACTATGCACAGATATAAAGCTGGACAGTAAAGAAATCTGATAGGGGAGAAATTTAATCATTTGAAATATGGTGCTGAAAGAGAGCTTTGGCGATACCCTGGACTGCTAGAAAGACAAACAAGTGGGCCTAAGAGCAAATCAAGCCTTAATTGTCTCTGAAGACAAACATGCTGACGCTGAGGCTCTCCTGCTTTTAGCACATTACAAGAAAGCAAGATTCTCTGAAAAAGACAATAATATTACAGGCATTTGCATGAAAAGAGGTAGACCAACTGTGAGATGCATTGATTCTCTTAAGGAGTCAGGCTTGAGTTTGCAAGAACAGGGTTGTTGAGGACAAGAGATTTGAAGACCTCTCATTCATAGGCTCAGCGTAAGTCACAGACAACTTGATGTCATGTAACGACAACAAATTAATTTTTATTGCTTAATGATTCTGATGATGGTATTTATTTGTACAACATCTCACATCCTTCTTGACCAAAAAGGTAAACAAAAATGAAGGGTTTATTAATGAATTGTCTCTTCTCTAGTGTCCTTCTTACTATCTATGTAGATCAGGCATGCCCAAACTACGGCGCACAGGCTGAATACAACCCTGAAGCCATTCCATCAGGTCCACGACGCCCTTGCCAAACCATGAAGTGAATACAGATGCTGCTGCACATGTGTGGATGCATCCATATTCACTTCCTGGTTTGGCATGGACATGCTTGCACATACGCAGAAGCATCTGTATTCACTTCCTGGTATGGCATGGACGTGCTCGTGCATGTGCAGAAGTGTCCATGCCAAACCAGAAAGTGAATATGGACACTTCCATGCATGCACAGAAGTATCTCCATTGAACCAGGAAGTTAATACGGAAACTTTCGTGCATGCACAGAAGCATCCACAACGAACCAGGAAGTGAATGCCAATGTGCATGCGCAAATATGCCCACTTCTAGTGTTGTGGTCTGGCCCGCTCAGCTGTTCCGGGAGTGTGGTCAGGTCCCCAGTGCAAAAAGTTTTGGTACCTCTGATGTAGATCTTTGTAATCCAGCTGGGTTTTAACTGGACAGTGAGTCTTCTTATCTATCAGATTTCACATCCATTTTCAACTTTCACAAAAGTTGCATTTTTTAAAAAATGACTTCTATTCAAAAAATGGTGGAGTTTTTGTTTTTTCCCCAGCCATCCTATCCACCATTTGGTTGGGGGTTGGGAAAATGGGATGCACATTTTATGAATAAATCTATAAATACATTCTCCATAATAAATAATGTGTTTGGGACCTGCAAACAGAAATGAGGGCATGATGTGCAAGAAATGTCTGACCACCACAAATATATAAAAGTCACTATAGCACTGTCAGGAAAAAGAACAAAAAATATTGGCAACCCTCATTGATCCTAGCATGTCAGGCCATAAGACACTTCTAGAACCCAGTTCTTTCAACTATCACAGTACTTTTGTAAGTGTCTAGCATGTCAACCACCAACAACCAAATCGACAGTATTGACTCATGCTATCTTAACAAGCCACACCATACTAATCTAATTCCTGTATTAAGCTGATAGAATTCCACTTACAAGAAGACTCTTTTTACAACTGGGCTCCCAGGAGAGTAGCAATTAACAATTACACTTATATTCCACCACACAGCACTTAAAACACTCTCTGGGCAGATCACACAAATTGGCATTTTCACCCCAACATGCTGGGTATTCATTTTACCAACCTCAGAAGGCTGGGTCAAAGCCCACCAGGATCAAACACAAATTGTGAGCAGAATTGTGTGCCACGGTATTGCATGGTAACCACTGCACCTTGAGGACTCTTTAAGATGAGATGCTTTTCTTCTAATTGTTATTACCCAAGGAATACTGCAGGACGGAATGAGCTCCCATTTCTGTCCTAGCTCCTGCTAACATAGCAGTTTGAAAGCAAGAAATTGCAAGTACATAAATAGGGACCACTTCAGTGGGGAGGTAAAAAGCATTTCATGTGCCTAGTCATGCCTGCCACACAACCACAAAAGCAGACAGCATGGCTCTTCGGCTTTGAAACAGAGATGAGCGCTGAGCCCTAGAGTCAGATACAACTGGCTTTCAAGCAAGGAAAACCTTTACCTCTAGTTTAAGGAATGTTTGCCCATCATTCTAAACCAAGGATGGGCAACCGTGACAGACGTTGAGTTGGGGTGGGGGTGTTGGAAGCAATTTACTATTCTTAGGAGCCTCTGGTTGGGGGGTGCAGATAGACTGGGGGGAAAGATGGGGAAACCAAAAGAACAAACCTAGACGTGACCAGAAATCCATGAAAGCCAGGGGTTTTTTTCCCCCCCTAGGGGATTTGCATTCCTCCCACCCCAAAAAAAAGACTTCTAACAAAGAAGCAAAATCCTCTTCTTTACTATGGAAAGAATTTCAGATGCAAACATCTGGGATGTTTTGGGCTGTGAAATCAGCCTTGATAAGCCATTAGCTGAACTTTGCAGCCCTCTACACAAAAGCCTAGATATTAATTAGATATAAGCTGAATATGAGGAAAGGCTTCTTAATGGTTAGTGCAGTATGGGAGTGGTACCAACTGCCTTGAGAGGTGGTGAGTGCTCAAACACTGGAAGCATCCAAGAGAAAATTGGACGACAATCTGTCGTAGCTGCTTTTATTCGGATTCCTAAATTGAGCAGAGAGTTGAACTCGATGGCCTAAAAATCACCTTCCAACTCAGTGATTCTATGACTCTATGATTTCCTTATTGCAGCACATCAGATGTGCATGAGGGAGACCATGAGACACACACACCCACCAACTGCCAGTGAGCATTGGGAATGCCTGCTTCCCTTCCCCTTCCCTTCTCCAGCAAAACAGGAAGGACAAGTTTTCACTTTCTTTTCGCTATGGTTTTTGCTGTCATCCAGAATAAGGAACTGGGGTCAACTGTGTCATCTTTGGGCATTCTGGACAGTATAGGATTAACCAAAGATTGACAATGGGGTGGCCAACCCCCAGAGGTCCAGAGTTGAAACACTGCCTGTTGAAGTTTCTGACTTAAAACAGGCATCCTAGGATCTGGAGGGCTTTCACCAGGAGCTCTGAAGAGGCAAACAGCCTGTGATCTGCACATAGCCTACAACAGTGGTGGTGAACCTATGGCACATGTGCCAAACATAACACTCCCACTCTCTGTTGGCACATGTGGTGTCACCCCAGCACAGAGTTAACCCCACCCCTCTGCCCAGCAGCCCAATGGGAGCACTTCCTCACTCCCCCCAGCACAGAGTTTGCCCTGTCCCTCAGTTTGGGCACTCGGTCTCTAAAAGGTTTGCCATCATTGGCCTACAAGATGCCTTTTGTCCCAACCCCAAAAATACCCTCAGGAGTGCTCAAAATTATACCATCCCTGTTGCTAACTCAATCATTTTCCTTCAGTTGACATCAAGGGGGAAGATATGTCTCAAAACAACCTCACCATCCCACAGCCTAGCCACCGCAAGCCAATGGTTTTACTACGTGGGGATAGCACTGCCATACAATCACAATCATACCATTGCTCTGCCTATACATACATACATACATACATACATACATACATACATACATACATACATACATACATACATACATACATACATACATACATACATACATACATACATACATACATCTTCATCTGCTTTTGCCAATGTTGGCTCGTGATGGAAAAGTTTGAGATTTTCAGGTAACGTACAGAATTAACACAGTGTATGTTTAAAGATGTTTTGTTCCAAAGAAATTAGAAATCACCAGTCAGGTTCAAATGACTGGAAAAATCAGGAAATCCCCCAATAAACCACATCACCAGTTTCATGCATATCTGCTTCTCTGGGTAGCAGGTGTTCTCTATATTTACTGTCGAGCAAGAAGCTGGATATTTTCATTTTCTCCGCCCCTGTCCTTGCGTCTGACAGCAAACCAAATGTCTGTCAATTTAACTGAGTTTCTGAGGAACCAGAAATAATTTATCCTTTTCTTTTTCTTAAAAGACCTCCACTTTGTCATATTCTCTTCTCTTATTCCCTCTCACAGAGAGGGGTTATGGGTTTGAATGACAGAAATATGGACTACAGATCCATGGTTCATTTTCGCCAGATAAACCAAATGTGGATTAAATCCAATGGCTGATCCCAAACAGATTAAGACTGCTGTACTTGGGACTGCTGAACGCTATGTAAACTTTTTCAAAAAATCTCACTGAATGGGTCTTACAGTGGTTGGAATTATGACTTGTACTTAATCCTTTACACCTACCCTAACTCTCAAAATCCCTTGAATTTTGGAATGCCGCCTCTTCTTCTTCTTCTTCTTCTTCTTCTTCTTCTTCTTCTTCTTCTTCTTCTTCTTCTTCTTCTTCTTCTTCTTCTTCTTCTTCTTCTTCTTCTTCTTCTTCTTCTTCTTCTTCTTCTTCTTCTTCTTCTTCTTCTTCTTCTTCTTCTTCTTCTTCTTCTTCTTCTTCTTCTTCTTCTTCTTCTTCTTCTTCTTCTTCTTCTTCTTCTTCTTCTTCTTCTTCTTCTTCTTCTTCTTCTTCTTCTTCTTCTTCTTCTTCTTCTTCTTCTTCTTCTTCTTCTTCTTCTTCTTCTTCTTCTTCTTCTTCTTCTTCTTCTTCTTCTTCTTGGTTTATTGGATGAGCTGGTGAATCATTCTCGTGGAAAAGAGTTTTCTCCTGGGTTTTCAGAGGGGTTGCCCCCCACTTTTGGGGGGCAGCTGAAATCTGAAATTCCTGTGCATCCAGGGAGACATCTCCCATCCAGTTGCACCTTCGGGTGAGGAAGATGTCAGTGGATGAAATTTCCAGGTCGCTGAAAGGAGTGGCTGCCAAGCACATGGCAATGGATGATCAGGATGGAAAACAGCCTGTGTTATATGAGTTAAAAGGGGACCCTGCGCACCCTAAAGGGGTAGATGAAGACCCTAGTTTCTCAGGGGAGGGTCTTCCCTCCAGAAGTCTATTAAAAAATCACCCCCAAACCCATTGGGAAAGGAAGGAAAGGACCGTGAAAAAGGGGGCCCCTGCTGAGGCCTTCCAGTCTGTTGCATCCCCGGCCTGTAGTAGGCGGCTTGCCCAGGAAAACCAGGAGAAAGAAGGGCAATGGAAAGGCGCTACTAAGGACTGGAGGGGATAGTATCGTTTGGGGAAACTATTCTAGACTCATTTCAAAGTGTGGGCCCTGAAGTTTCAGAAGAGGAGCTGTCTGATCTTACACCCTCTTTAGAAACCCCGAAAGAAGCAGAAAGAAATGAGGGCCTTTTTGGACAATATTTAAACTGCTCCTCTACAGTAAGAGAAACAGGATCGATCCCAGACCTGAGACAGGATCTGATTGTTGTTGATGAAACCTGTGAGTCTCCCCTGTCCCTGGAACCCACAAGAAATAGTGCTGAGGCCAAGAGGGATAAATTTAAGAAAAATCAAAAGAAAACCAGATGGGCAGACTGGACTGTGGAGAAACGAGACCGATCCCCTCTTAGTGACAGAGGGGAGGAAAGAGATGGAGAGATGAGTTTGGCATATTCCCCTCTTGTGTCGGGGGAGGAAGATGAGGAGTGGAAACCTAAGGAAGAAGGGGGAAATGACTCTTATGCTGACACGGAGGAGGACTATCTCTGCTCAGATGAAGATGGCAGAAAGTCCCGCAAAAGGGGCAGAGGACGAAAAGAACCTAAGAGGTCTAGGGGAAAAAAGATTATGGATCTTTGGACCCAACAATTAAACAAGGACTATCGTGAATTTCAAGACTGGCTCTGTGAGCCCCCTTGGGATGAAGATGACTTACTGAAGCTTTGGGGTTTTGTAGTTTACCGTATTGATTACAATCGCATTGACTTGAAATGCGTTCTTAGGAACTGGACTCAGAAAAAACATTTTGACTCTTTGTCTTCTCTAAAGCAAGAGATTGTAGATTTCATTATGGGGAAAGATTTTGAAGACAAGGAAAGGGGACACTATGTAAAAACCTTGACTCTCAATCTTCTGGAACGACTTTTGAGAAGAAGGAAATCAAAAGTTTGTGATGTTCTGACCCCAGATTGGTTAACAAAATCTCAACTGATTGATCTTTTCTCAAGACTGGAAAATTACTGGCGTGATGAAGGTAGTGGATTGAGACCAAAGGACACTGGGATGAGAAGGAACTGGGACACCTCAGCTATGCAATTTCCACTGTTGACTGTGGAGGAGATGGCAGATTGGATGAAGTGCCTGAAGGAAGCTGGAGCAGTGGAAAGGACTCGACTCAGAGAAGGATAGCCAAAGGAGGTGGCAAGATGAGAAGTTGGGAGAGACAGCTGGATTTGATGGAAAGGGGGTCTCTGCTCTGGTTGAGCTCATGCAAGCGGGTCAGGTGATGGGAAATATTCAACAGAATTTGGAGGAGGGGAGGGATCACCGTTACTCTTTTCTGAGGGAGATGAGGGAAGAGATGAAGGAGAACAGGAAAGCAAGGAGGGAAGGGGGATGGAATACCAAAAGGGAGGGAGTGGAGAGGGAGGAGAAGATGGAGAACTAGTTCTGGGTGAGGTTTGTTCCATGCCAAGTCCTTCCTCTCCACCGAGGAAGAAAAGGAGGAAAGACGGGAAAGGAACAGAAAGCAGACCAGCTGGCCATACTCTTGACCATATAGATATCACTGGAGAGGGAAGAGACAATGGAAATGAAACAGGGCAGGTTGAGGACTGTCAGGAGGGGACTGGGGAGAAGGACAAATCAGGTACTGGTCCCCCTCTGGATTCATTTAAAATGAAAGGAACAGAGACTAAAAGAGGTGGATGAAACTAGACCAGACTCTGACAGACAAAAGACTGGTTCTAAAAAAAAACTGACCTGGACTGGGGGGGAAGAAGACTTCTGAAACAGGCCTTGAGTTGGATGCGAGTGGAGGGACAGGAGGACTGGAACTGGAGGAAGACTTCCCTACTCTGGGGGGAGGAGGTGTTGTACAAGGAAAGGGGAAGACCCTCCACCCACCAGGCCTGACAGATTTTTCTGTGACACGTGCTGGCCTGGACAAAGGCACGAGTCTCCATGAGGATACTCTAATCACTGAGGAAAGGGGAAGGAATGAAGGAATTCGGACGGAAGCTAGGAATTTGGAAGGGGTTAGAGGGAGGCCTCCCAGGATGAGTTATGCTTCTGCAGCTACATCTGGAGTGGGAAGACAGGGTGGTGGTTTGGGTGGGAGAAGGGAGGATTTGGGAGATATAATACAGGATGAGGAAATGTTAGATGCGTACTACCAGACTCTGCCAGAGGAACGGGATGAAAGGCAGAGATATGTAATAAGATTGAGGTACCGAGGGGTGGAGGAGAAGAAAGCCACCAGGGAATATGTGGAGGAAATTATCATGCAGGGGTTGTTGAATTACCCACTTTCCGATGTGTTAGCCATTATCGTGCCACCTGGGATGAGGGAGATTGATCTCTGTTTTCCTACCGAAAGGAATTACCAAAGGTTCTGGAAACGATGTAGGCTGGCGATAACCCCTTGGTTGAATATGATGTGGTGCCCCTTTTCAGGGGGGAAACAAAAGTCGTGATGGTGGCTTTTAGGACAACGGTGATCCCAGAACAAGATGTGGCTCTGTGGTTGGGCCAATACGGGAAAGTCCTGATGGCCCCCCAGAAGAAAACAGATAGTAAGGAAGTTTGGACAGGAGAATTTAGAGCTGTGGTTGCTTTGGAGAGAACGGGGCCAGGGGGAACCTTTCAGCACTTACCCAAATATTTCTTTCTGCGAGCAGATTGGGGCTGTACACAATATGCTGGTTAACCCATGGCATGTTTTCAATGTGGTGCCTTTGATCATATCCGAAGGGACTGTACCACTCCCTTATGTTCCAAGTGTGGGGTGAGGGGACACTCGACTCTATGTTGCATTAAGAGGGTGACTTGTAATCTGTGTCAGGAGGTGGGGCACCCATACGCTTGGTGTCCAAGCTCCTTCTACAATAAAAAAATAAAATAAAATAAAGCGTTAAAGAGAGCAGAAGAAGGATTGCGAAAAGACTCTGAGCATGAAGTGAGAGGGAGATCAGCAGGGAGGAAGGAGGCAGAGGAAGGTCTGCAAAGAGACTCTGTTTCTGAGATAGGGAGGAGATTGGGAATGAGGAAGGAGCCAGAGGAGGCCTTGCAGGCTGTGCGACCTTCGGAGGTATCGACCGGCTCAGAGGAAGGAAAAGGGGAATGGCAGATGGCAGGAGGGAAAAAGTGGAATAAAAGTGTCCGAATTACAGAAAGGAGAGGATCGGAAAGGGAAATGTGAATCTCAGTAATTCTTTTGCTGTGTTAGCTGAAGAGGAAGGCCGAGAGGGACTGATGGAGGTAGCAAATGATGGAGAGGAAGTAAGAGGAGAGGGAGGGGAAAGAGAAATCAGGAAAGAGACAGCAGGTGTGAGAAAACATTGTAAAATCCAGAATACACAGGAGGAAGAATCAGAGGTTAAAGGTTGGAGTAAGGGATTACGGGAGCTCACCTATGAGGAATTGCAGGTGGCAGAAGAGGATCTTTATACGAAGAGAGAACTGGCTCACAATAGGGGGATAGAAATAAAGGAAAGATATAATATGAAGAAAAGGTATATTCCTACAGAGAAAGATAGAGAAGAAATTCTAACATTACACCAGAAAGAAAGACTGTGTACAATTTGGTTGCAAGTGGTGGAGAAAGAAATGAAGAAAGCTTTGGAGGAGGGGAGGAAAGTGGTGGGAGAGGAGATGGAAATAGTATTTGCAGGGTCTTTGGGCGATCCCTGGGGGAATGGTGCATCAGGGTATCAGGAGGATGGGGGAGGGAATCAAGTTCCTCCCAGTGTGTCCTCTAACACTGACCTACCTACCCACCTTACTCTGGAAGTCAGTTTGCATTCTGACTCCAGAGAAGGGAAGGGAACCTCACCTAGTAGGACTACACCTCACTCTGACAGTAAGGGGGTAGAATCAGAGACAGGAGTAGAATCAAGTTCAGAGTTAGATTCTGAGATGGAATCTGCAGTGAAGGAATTAAAGTGATGCATTGTGGATTTTTTAATGCAACACAGTAAGGACCAGAGCATGGGTGCAGCTTTGTCGCTCGCTACTTGGAACGTCCACGGTTTGAGGCAGGCAAAGAGATCTAGAGAACTCTTGTCTTCTTTAGCCTTTTTAAATGTGGATGTGGTGGCAGTACAGGAGACCAATTTCATCTCTGAACAAGACAGGAGCAGGGCACAAAAAGTGTGGACCTGGGGACCATCATTGTGGTCATATAATGAAACAGGCAGAGGAGGAGTAGGGGTGTTATTTAGACAGAGACATGATTTGAAGATTGTCAGGAAGGTGGAAGCGGCACCGGAACATCTTCTTGTGGTGGATTTTGATTTAGAAGCATTTAGCCCTAAAGGGGTAAAACAGGCATTTTGTTGTCGCCTGTGCATATTGTATGCTCCAGTGAATGCTAAGTTAAGGAGAGAACTGTGGCAAACATTAAAGGACTGTACAAGGACAGGGAGGAAAATGATAGCGATGGGTGATTTTAATAACAGAAGCCGGGTGGCTGACAGATTTGCAGTGGTTCGGACAGGGACAAAAGAAAGGTTGATGGGAGGAGAGCACCCTTTAACGGCAGAAGAGAAAGAGTTAAACCAGATGTTGGCACAAGATCTCGGTTTGAGGAATGTTGGCTTGGAGAGAGAGAATGAACTGGAATATTTTCCAATATGGGGAAAGCGGGCATTTCACAAAAATTTCCCAAAGGTGGATGCGGTCTCCTATACGTTTTTTCATCCTCTGTTCGCCAGTCGCATAGACAGGGTGTGGGCCGTAGAGGAACTTTGCCCTGAGCGGGTAAAGTGGTGCTCACCCCTTGGTCAGATCACGGACTTTTGGTGGTGCATTTGAGAAAAGGAGAAGCTGTCCCTCAAGGCAAGCCGGGCTGAAGGATGCCTGTGATGCTGTTAAAGAACGTTTTCTGTAAGGAGGAGCTTAAAAAAGATTTGAAGACTATGTTGGTGATCAGAAAAGGGGAAACAATGGAGATAGGTTGGTGGGAAGGAGTGAAAAAAGAACTCAGGAGACGAGCGACAGAGCTCCAAAAGGGGGCAGAAAGGAGGGACCTGAGAAGGTACCATGAAGTCTTGTATAGCTATCTGAGGGCCCATTCTTTGATGTCTCAAGGATTTCCTGTGGAGGCCGGGAGAGTGAGGGATTTGAAGCAGGAAGCTAGGGAGTTTCAGCAATTGCAAAGGAGGAAAAGGATAGAAGCAGAGCGGGCTAGGACAAGGGGCCCGGTGATTGAAAAAGGGGAATGGGGAAAAGACAGGATGCCAAGGAGGAAACGGGAATGTATGGCTGCGTTACGTGACCCCCAAACGGGCGAACTGAGTTCAGATCCACAAGCTATCTTGGAGGTGGTGAGACGTGCTTATGAGGAGCTGTATCAAGGGAAGGTACTAAATGCGGAGGAGATGGAAGGATTCTTGAAGAAAGTAGACAAGCATAGGTACGGTGAGCTTTCAGTGGAGGAAGTTCTAAACATGACCGCTCCCATCTCTCATGAGGAAGTGGCAGCTGCTGTGGCGAAAGGCAGGTCTAACTCTACTCCAGGACCCGACGGGGTACCTTATGCGTATTACAAAGAATTTATGGAGCCCGTGTCGGGAATCTTGGCGGCTTGTTTCAATCACGCTCTACAGAAGGTAAAACTTGGAGATACCTTTTACAAAGGAACTCTGGTTCTGTTGCCTAAAGAAGGAGATCTGACAAATCTGGTTAACTGGCGACCTATAACCTTAACTAACGTAGATTACAGGTTGCTGGCAAAGGTGTTGAATAGAAGGTTGACTAAGGTGATGGGGAAATTGGTGGCGAAGGGTCAAACGTCATCTGTCCCTGGGAGAAAGATGACAGAATCACTGGGGATCATTCGGGAATTTTTTGAAGGAGCAGGACAGTTCAGAGGAGAAAGAACTCTCCTACAGATGGACCAGTCCAAGGCCTTTGATAAGGTGGACCAAACATATCTATGGAGGGTGCTAGAGCTGAAGGGAGTTCCGATGCAATTTGTGGCATGGCTGAAAAATCTGTACAGTCGGGTCATGGTGCAGCCGCAGGTGAATGGATGGAAAGGGGCAGAGATCCCCATTCGTTCTGGGTTGCGTCAGGGCTGTCCGCTGAGTGCAGCACTGTACGTGCTGGCACTGGATCCACTTTTGACACTGATAGAACAAGACAGCTGGATCGGGGGATTCCTACCTTTTAGGAGGGACCTCGATGGTAGGGAAGCAGATAGGAAAATTAAATTTGTTGCCCACGCTGATGACGTTTATGTTTTTACATCGGGAGAGCAGGAGTTGGATCCAGTGAAGGAATTATTAGAGGGTTATGGGAAAGCTTCCGGTGTACTCATCAATGCCACAAAAAGCAGAGTGTACATTTTGGGTGGAAAGACTGGAGAACTCAGGGGAAAGACACTAAAAGAAGCTTTGAATGGGAAAGGAGACGATAAAGGTAGCAGGCAAAATTCAGTCAAGATCTTGGGCATCCTGTTCACTGTTGACCCCAATGGATGGGAAGAGAATTGGAAAAGGTTGGAAGAGGGGTGGAAATCCTGGAGGCTGGGTCTCTACAAGAAAGTACAGTTCTTCAAAACTTATTGTGTACCGGTGGCGAATCATGTGGCGGCTGTGTATCCCCCTCCTCAGAGACTTATGGACAGGGTGATGGGAAGGGTTTTTGTTTTCTTGTGGGGAATGAAGGTTTTCCCTCTCCCTAGGGCAGTGGCGTATTGCTCGGTAAAAGAGGGTGGGTTAGGGTTGCCGGCTCTCGGCCCTCTTTTCCTAGGTGCCTTTTTGGCCAATAACTTGAAACAGAAGACTAATGAGGGAGAATCCCGACCGATCAGTGTGCAAGGCGACCTATGGCAAAGCAGAGGATGGGGGAAACGGTGGTGGGAGGAGGAACTCCGTTCTCCCAGATTGACCAGTGCTTCGACAACGGGAATGAGGCCGTACGTTAGAGATATGGCAGAGGGAGTCAATCGTTGGGCGGTGAGGGCAAACACACTTAAGATTGCCGATACAGTGAGGGGGTCAAAGCGGGTTATTTACACTGAGGCCGTAGAGGAAAGAATCGCTAGGCCATTCAGAGAGAAGCGAGCTTCGAAAACTAATCTGCCGGAATATCTGCAGCCAGGGAAGGAGGACTTGTCTGTGTTTAAAGATGGGAATATACCTCTCTGTCTGTGGGAAACAAGGTGGAGGGCATATCATCAGGTACTTAATGTAGGAGCGACCTACTCATGGAAAAAGGAAGAAGAACAGCAGTGCAGGAGGATAAGATGCCAGAATGTTAGAGGTGGGATAACAAGCCAGAGACCCCTGAGAGAAACCTGTTCACATTTTGCAAAAGAATGTCCTTCATCGCAAGAAATTTGGGGAGCTCTGGCAAGTAAATTGGACTGGCCTTATTTAAAGGAACAGAAAGCAGAGACGATTCTATCGGGGACAGAGCCAGGAAAGGGGTGGAAGGGGCCAAGAAAGAAAGGGAAGCTGGAGAACTGGAAAGTGCCCTGGTCCTTGGTTCAATTAATCAATCTGTTTGCCTTAAGTGCTCTGATGTTCCAAAAGGAACTGGAAGGGAAGACGGGAAAGCTGACAGATCCCAAACAAGTGGTGGGCAGTGTGATGGCAAGGCTCAGAGTATATGCTAAAAGAATGATGGTGAGACAGAAGGAACCCGACAGGTACAAATGGTGGGAGTGGTTGACAGAAAGAAATTTGGGAATAACTTAGAATATTAAAAGTTAAGTTTCATGTAAATGACAATATCATTGTAAATATTATTGTTATTTTGGTATTGTATATACTGTACTGTATATTTACCTCCATAATCACTATATGTTTAACTATGTTCACTGAGCTATGTAACTATATTTTTTCAAGTTTTTGAAAGTGATAAGTTTATGTAGTTCACCTCGAGAGATGGTACTGTAGTAAGAATTTTATCAATAAAAAATTTCCTTCTAAAAATTCTTCTTCTTCTTCTTCTTCTTCTTCTTCTTCTTCTTCTTCTTCTTCTTCTTCTTCTTCTTCTTCTTCTTCTTCTTCTTCTTCTTCTTCTTCTTCTTCTTCTTCTTCTTCTTCTTCTTCTTCTTCTTCTTCTTCTTCTTCTTCTTCTTCTATGTCCAGATCAAACTTTGGACTGCCAAAATGAAGCCACTTTTTTGGCTTAGACAATGGCCAAAATTAAACCTTCATTGGTACATGTTTCTGGTAATAATCAGCAGACCAGTAAGAGAACTGGATGAGTTTGAGCTAGCATGCTTCCTTTTTCTTGTAGTCCTTATGAAAGAAGAAATGGCTACTGGTTTGAGAAAGGGAAGACAGAGTTGGCCATCCCCCCCATTCCTACCCTCATTCCTATATCGGGTGGGTTAGTGTAGGGAATGAGAAGTTGTCTTTTAAATGGGTTTTAATTTTACTTTGTTCTTTTTGTGTTTTTAGGGGTTTATTTTATGTCTGTTATGCTCCGCCCTGAGTCGCTTGTGTGAGTAGGGTGGAATATAAATTTGACTAATAAATAAATAAATAAATCACCATGAATCATTAAGGCATTAAGCACCAATTATTTCCCCATAACCTGCACTGTAACACGAGTTTCTTAATATTCGAACACACTTATAATTTAACCTTCTGCTCTAGCTAGAAAAAATAAAATGGGTAAAAACCTCACTTACCTGTAACTACTTGAATAGCCCTTCCTCATGGTTTTCTCCTGCAGAGCACACAGCTGCTGTAGTGTCTTAACAATTCCCTTACCCAGACCCTCTCTCCCCCACACTTTAACCAGCCTACTTTGAGGGACTGAAAACAAGACACATTGTCCCTGAACACAAAGAAATCAGCTGTACACTCAGTAATAATCAGCAAATATTACTCAGCCCCATAGAGGACAGAAACCATATATACAAAATTTAAGCCAGAGTAGGAGAGTATACTAGAAATGAGAAAGAGAAAACAAGGAAGGAAGGATAAATTTTAATTACAAATTAAAGCAGAAGGCATGATACTAGGGAAGTATATTTATCGTGTTAATGTACCATTTGTCTTCTGGGCAAGTTACTAAAGGTCATTTGTTCTTCATGGCTCAAGTGTTGAAAGTAGTTTACATTGAGGGTCTAACTTAAAGGAACAATGTCAGAACCCTGGGGCCCAAAATGACCTTTCAACATCGACAGAGAGCTCTAAATCTCTTATTGAGGAAAGTGGAGATGCTTTCAGACCTTCCTCATTCTTCCCTCCTTCCTCCCCCTGCTACCCTCCTCCCCTATTTTGACTCACCCGTTAAGTATGAAACATTTTATGACAAGGAAATGGACTGCAGAGTTAATGCACTGAACTCTATACCTCTAAACCTTGAGTTTGAGTGGCTTTGTCACTGCTGGCCGTCTGTGGTCAGAGACACAACTACAGTTGTGTGTCTCAAATGTGTGAAGAGAAAGTCAACCATGCAGAGAGAGGCACCCTCCACTGGCCCATATTCTCAGGCTCTAAAATGTTAAAACATCAATGTAGGTTAACTCCAAAATATAAGCCAAGTAAACTTCTATACAATCCCTGTGATCATATATATGTTTACTCAGATTAACATCCCGTTCTGTTCAATGGTACATATTCTCTATGGAGGATGGATAAATCAGGCTATTTTGGATCTGTCCCAGATTCATGCACATTCAGTCGTAAGTCTGTTCTGACTAATTTCCACTTTAAACTAAGGATGTAAATTCTGAGCTTGTTCAGCTCTAAACAGTAGACAGGTAAGCACTTTCCCCCTTTTCTAACTTCAAGATGACAAAAGTTGTTTTTGTTATGTTACCATTAGATTCACAGTTAAAGACTGGTATAAAATTAACAGTTCAAGACCTAACCAAGGACTAAGCACTATTAACATAACATCTAATTGTTTAGACAGTTCTTATTAGGTTTTTTTTAAAAAAGTTAGGATATTTAAGTGCAATACATCCAGAATTTTACAAATATCTAGAAAGTCCTTTAGGTATTGTTCCAAGGACTAAGATTACTACTACAACAGATTTCTTCTCCTCCCCCTCCTCCTCCTCCACTTACATTTTCTTGCTTTCAAACCTGCTAGGCTGGGACAGACAATGAGTGCTCACTCTGTTGCACAGCACTCTGGTCTCGAACTGCTGACCTGCCAACCTTCCAGGTGTTAAGCTCAGCTTGGTGCAATTTGTTAATATATTTTACAGGCAAACCTACCCTAGTGATTTCTTCTTTCTCCAGCTGAAAGGCCCACCTCAAATCATGCTCCCAAATTCCATCCAGCTAAGCTGCAGTGGCTCAAGTGGCTAAGACACTGACTGGAAGGTGGGAGGTCAGCAGTTCAATTTCCAAGTACTGCAGGACAGAATGAGCTCCCGTCTTTGTTGTCAGGACATTTATATTGATAAGTATTGTAGCAGGATAAAATGTATTGTGGAGTCATCTCTTTAACTGGCCTAACCCTGCTACTCCCACTAACGAGAATGACTCAGCAGAAAGACTGCATTTAATGAGAGCTTTTAGGGTCTCAAACTTGAGGAGAATTGGAGGAGCACAGGCTGACTGAAGGAGCCAGGAAGATTTGCTAAGTGAGACTAACCTTGTTGAAGAAGCCAGCGTCTTGCTAGGGAGCAAATACATACTCAAGCAGCAATGGAGCTGCTGCTAGAAAGACTCAGGAGAAGTCTGGACTGCTGACAGAAAGGTATGCTAAACAACTGTTCCAGCTGAGCTCTGCACATGCTCTATGAACAAGTGGACTGTTTCTGCTGTAGATAAAGACTGTGTCTCTGTTGTTGTTGTTGTTGTTGTTGTTAGACTTGTATGCCGCCCCACTCGCCAAGCAACTCTGGGCAGCTAACAAAGTTACAAAGTATACAATAACAAAAAACAATACAGTATATCAGTTACAAGATATGGCATCACAAAAAAAAATTCAAAGGCATTTCAAAGCATCCCCAATCACAGTTCAAGTCATTATAAAACAGTTCAAAAATACTTCATAAATAATGCACAAAAACCTCCCAAACTCAACCCCACCCAGTATGTTCATATCCCTCGAGGCCGAGCTGGAGCTGGCCAGGCCGTGGAGGCTCCTTTTCACCCCAGCCGGTGTTGGGGGCTGGGTCAGAGGCTGCAAGTCCTGCCTCCATAAGCTGATCTAAAGCCAAGCGTCTAAAGCTGAGAGGCAAAGAGCCAACTGTTTTGTACATAGGTTTGTTATAGAGAAGTTATCTATTTTATGTTTTTTCTGACCTTGAAGAGTAAAGCTGTTTTTTTATTCCTTAAGTGACTGTCTGTGTATGAAGTTGGCGCAGTGATTTCTGCTGCTGTACAATCCTAATGGCTCTCTGCTGAATTAAGACACACACACGCTTTAACCCAAATCCCATCATTTGTCCTACCTCCTGCCAACCTAGCATTTCAAAAGCAAGAAATTGCAAGTAGATAAATAGGGACCACTTTGGTGGGAAGGTAAACAGCATTCCGTGTCTAGTCATGCCTGCCACATGACCACGGGAAAGTCTGCAGAAGCAGACAGTCCTGGTTCTTTGGCTTTGAAACAAAGATGAGCACTGAACCCTAGAGTCAGATACAACTGGCTTTCAAGAAAGGGAAACCTTTACCTTTACTAAGCTGCTGGTCTCTCATCTGTCCTTCCCCTCAAGCTTCCTTCTCCTCCCCTTCTCCCATCTATTTCTTTTGGGATCTCTTCCCAGTCATTTCTCTGTTCTTCAGTTCCTAAGGTCAGCATGGAGCTTTAAGCTCAGCCCAAATCAGTGTTCCTTTCCCTCACCAAACCTGAACTGCAGACAGTCTGACAGCTCTATATCCCAAAGCATTTGAATTTGTTTTGAACTAATCTAGGCAAACAGTGTGAGAGATTTCATCACTACAAGCGTAGCACATTAGAAATGACCATGAAGGAAACCTTGCTGTAAACTGCCTTGATGTTCCTAAGCTCTGGAAGAACAACACATATACCTTCACCTTCTCAGGTCTTTGAAAAGAGGTGAGGTCAGAATAGCCACTTTTCATTCAGGCAAAAGGATTGTTCCCCATTTTGTGTTTCTGCCCGTGGCGGTTTGAAGTAAAACATACATAAATCATCATATCCAAGAATGCATTTTTCCTAAAGCAGGAAAAATGCCATTGGCATGAATGTGTTCAAGGTGGATCCCAGCTTGTTATGAAGTGGCCCACACACTATGATCACAGAGCCATCTCCTGCAGTACATATGAAATGAGACATGCAGGATTTAACACCCGGACTGCAATGGACTGCCACAGCCTTGAGGATATTAACAAGGTGCATCTTCACAGCCAGTCCATCTGGCATGGCCTCTTCCACCTCCTTGACCACTGGGAATCAAAGTTCCTCCTCTACCTATTTTGTGGTTGGGCCCAATATGATGGCTTCCAGAGGCATTTCCTCCACTGAGGGAACCATCACCCCACCTAAAGGAGCTCATCTGCCTGCAGCCATTTGCCCCTTTAGGGAATCAGGTTATTTACTACCGCCCAACACTCAGCATTGAGTCACTGGGTGTACAATCTACTCCCGTGACAGTGAACCTTGGCTGTCCAGATGTTCTTGGACTTCAATTCCCAGAAGCCCAAGCCCCCGGTCTACTCCAGTGATGATTAGTCTTGGCACTCTAGATGTTCTTGAACTTCAATTCCCAGAAGCCCTCATCAGTAGGAATGCTGACTAGGGCTTCTGGGAACTGGAGTCCAAGAAAGGGGTGGGGGGTATCAGCATGCCATTTCTGTAATGGATTGTGGATTCACTTATGTAATCCAATTTTAAAAATAAAAATAAAATCGAGACAAAAATGAGAATAGATGGAGGGGAAGGAAGAGAAGAACACTTAATTCTTCTTCTGTGTCAAGGCTAGATGTGAAACTGTCAAAATGAAGGCACACTTTGGTGAGTTCATTTTCCAGTTGCCTTCACCTGACCTAGTGTGAGAAAGATTAGCTGTGAACACAATGTTGTCATTAGCAGGGTACACCTGATTGTGGTTCAAGAATATGACAATATTCAAGGCACTCCAGGTGTTCTTAGACTTCAATTCCCAGAAGCCCAAGTCAGCACATCTGGAGTCCTAAGGTTCACTATCACTGCTCTGTGGGAATCTACACATGGTTGTACCAAGACTGTGTGGCTGTTTGCTTAGTTACAAAAGAGTGTATATACATCAACAAAATGCAGAGCAAAATTACTTTTCCATAGAGAGATTTTTCTTTTTCTGTAAAAAGGTTTTGTAATTTCATTCCTGTTTGAGAACAGTATTGACTAGAATTAGATGGCCAAACAGACTGACCAGACAGGTATAAGGTAACTTCCAAAGAAGTTGGTTCAGCTTTTGGAAAAGCAACTTTACAATTCCATGGAGGTTCAGCCAGGGGTGGTGGGGTGGGGAAACAAGAATTGATTGAAATCATCAAAATTAAATGAAGTGAAATGTTTGTCGGCAGGAAACGAAAAACCAAGGCCCAAATCTTTGACAGAAACATAAAAGCGGAATTCTTCCAGCGCCTTTCATAATGGGTTTTCTATTGAGCTTCATTCTGACCTTTGTCAGAATTGAAAGATACAGCCTTTCAGCCACCTTCATCAGCTATTATTCCTGTTCCCATTGTTCACAGTTGTTAGTCACAGTTGTCCTAAATGTGCACTGTGTCCCCACCGTGTCCAGACAGCGGGGTTGCAGGGAATAGGGCGGAGGGGAGAAACTTGAGAATGAATTGATTGAATCCTCACCCTTTCTTTTTTTCTCTTGTCTTTTCTCACAAATCCTCACTGGCCCAGAGCACAGCGTAAACCCACCGAGAACCAAAACACAAAGAATCAGACTTAATACCTAGCAGATCATCTTCTCCTAACTTAATTGACAATTGGATAGCTGCAATAGAGGAGTGCTTTTGAAAAATCTATGGGGAAAGTACAAGAAGTTCACAAATGTAGCAACCTTGAGTGGTCTCTGGAATGTGATTGCTTCCTGGAGTCCATTACTCCAGTTTTTGGTACCCTTAAAGACTTAAATAATTGGGAAATGAGGCTTTTGAAGGATCACTAGAGTCTGAGGCTTTGTTTCACATCTAGTTGCCTTAACTTTAGAATACAAACACAGTTGTATTGTGATCAGACAAAAAACTCTATCTATTCCCAAAGTTCCTCTTCCAGCACGTTTCCTATGGGAAGCAGGGACACCAGGTCAACAGGATCTCATTCCTTGAGAATTCAGGGCCAAAATATGGGACCAGGAATGCAGCCTTTTGGCTTAATAAGGATGGATCCTACCCTAATCTCCTCCAAAATTTTGGAGTACACAAGAATTGAGAGGAGGTATTTTCTCCTAGGTTTCATGCCATGGTTCATGCAACAAAAAGGCTATGAGCTATTATATCCCCTTTTTGGATCTACTGTATTTACAAATGACTTAACCACAAGTATAAGTCCCTTACATTTAAAAAGATGGTATAAGCAGCATGCAAGTATGTCAATAGCTATTACAGAGGCAAAGAGTGTTACTTTTCAGGACAACGACTCTAAGAATACCACTGTGACTATCCTGGATGGGATATTCTTTTCAGCATACTTTGGTTGTTTTTTTGACTGCACCTCCCAGAATTCCACTCTTCCTCCAGCACAACCAGCTCCTAGAGCGACTGACACTTGCCAACTTTAGGGTTAAATTACAGATTACAGACAGCTGAATCTATATTCCTGTTCCAAACATGTGATTCAGGAAGATGGCCATAGCTGAGCAGCCATATTTGCAAATTATACCTGGTGCACTTCTTGATGATTAATCATAAAGCAATTCAGACTAATTGGAAAAACAAAACAAATTGACTTGCAAACTACAGGAACACGTATGTGATTGGATGAGACCAGTACATCAAGTTACAAAACTTCCCCAAGAACAGCGTTCCAACATCCACACTAGGGAACAAACCCTTATTGTGCAAAACAGCCTAATCACATTCTGTATCATGAATCTGGTATATTATTTTTACTCAAGCAGCACTGAGGTGGCTTAGTGGTTAAGATGCTGAGCTTGGAGACTAGAAGGTAAGATTTTGATACCCGAGTGCTGCATGACAGATCTTGGGGACATGAAAGGAGCCTCATTCATGAGTCCCCAGAGTTTCTCCAGCAAAAAATCCTTTCAACAAAGAGTAATTTCTGACACAAAATTGATTTTATCTTACTCAGAAGTTGCTTTCTAGGACATTCTGTTCTATTCCAGCTGATTTGGAGAGAATATTGGAAGTCTTTTCTTTCTAATATATTCTTCTGATGCAATGTCCTTCATATCTCATTAGTTTCTTACTCAATATTTATTATCAAGCCCTCTGTCTCAGCCCACTTGGTTCCATTCCAGTTCTTATCTAGTCCCATTAGGATTATTCTCACATTAGCCTGGTCAAGATGGTAGACATAGTTTAACCACTGAATTCCATAAAAAGCTAAAAAGCCAAAAGAAGATGTGTGTTCTAAATCTGAATTTTCAAACTAATTAAGCAACTAACCATCTAGCTTCTGTTTTAGCCTAAATCAACACAGAGTCTCAGGAATGACACAAATACGGTAGCATGAACATTCAAGGACAAATCCAACAGAGACTTGTTTTGATCATTAATGATCACCGGTTGTGACGATTGTTTTATAAAGCTAGGTTTGGGGAACACATCACAGACCTTCTTGGAGGGGGTGGGAAATGGGAGGCAGAAACAACAGCCAATACATGAGACCTTTCTGAGGACAAAAAACAGACACCATAGAAGCAGAGGAAATAGTAGGAAAGAAACGGAGGAGATGAAAACAATCAATACACAAGAGCTGATATGATGGAAGCTCAACAAGATATGAGTGGAAGTTTTGTAAGTGCCAAGTGTTCTTGTAACAGACAAAAGGCTGTGCATTTAGAGCAATAGGAACCCATGCACTCTGCTCTTTTCTGCTTCTCCTTTTCTGTATTCTTAACAGGGAGGCTAAGAGATTGGCAGGGTCTCAGCAAGAAGTCCCAAATCTTTTTCTCCCTCTCTGCCAATTTTTCTCATTCTTTCTTGCCCCACCAAAATCCAAGGAGGGGAAAAATATTGTATTGGGGAGTAACCAACAGAATAGAACTCCAAACATCTGCAAAAGCAGAAACAAGATTTCAGAGAAGGAGAGGAGCAAAAGGAAGCCGGAAGCCGCTAAGATCAGTTCACTAAGACACAGATCATCGTTCACAACCTGTTGGATGAAGTGCAATGCTTGAAGCATCCAGATACATACAAACACAAACCAAATTTCTGTGCAAATCAGAGGGGGAGAAATGTGGCTTTCCAAAATGTTGGCTCAGTAAAGGTCACCCTTGCTCGAAAGCTAGTCGTATCTGACTCTAGGGTTCAGTGCTCTTCTCTGTTTATAGTCAAAGAGCCAGCGTTGTCTGCATTTGCAGCCGTTTCTGTGGACATGTGGCAGGCTTGATTAGACACCACCTACCAGAGTGCATGGAACACTGATTACCTTCCCACCAAAGTGGTATCTATTTATCTACTTGCAATTTCTTGCTTTCAAACTACTAGGTTGGCAGGAGCTGGGACAGAGACAGGAGCTCACTCCATCATGCAACACTCGGGTCTTGAACTGCTGACCTCTCAACCTTCCAGTCGTCAAGTTCAGTGTCTTAACCAGAAAGCCACTGCAGTCCCTGTTGTTGGATTACAACTCCTTTCAACCCCCTTCTTGGCTATTTTAGCTGGAGCTAATAGGATCAGGAGGGCCCATCCTAATCAGTGGTTATTAAAACAAACCATCATTTATCCTCACTTTGGAAATAAACTTATGCCTCTGGGAGTTAGCCATTGAAAACTCAGGTGCCGTGACATTTCCTACTAGATCACCTGTTATCAGCTCCCCTGGTTGTTTAGTGGTAAAACGCTGAGCTGGAGACTGGAAGGTTGGAGACATGAAAGGAGCCTCATTCAGGCATCCCTTAAAAATCCTTTCAACCCAGAGTAATCTCTGACATGAACGAGCAGGCAAACCTATTAGTTTTCAAGCATCACCACATCACCTCCTTCCCCTACTTAAATCCTCTGCCTGCAAGTGACCAGGTGGTGTTTCTAGTTATTTACATAAATATAAGCTTCTAGATACAGGCTTCTTGGGGCTGCAGTGAGTTAGTGCTTAAGATGCTGAACTTGACAACTGGAAGGTCAGCAAGTCAGCAGTTTGAGACCTGAGTGCTGCATGATGGCGTGAGCTCTCGACATCTGTCCCAGTTCCTGCCAATATAGCAAGAAATTCCCAAGTAGAAAAATAGGTACCATTTTGGTGGGAAAGGTAACAGCATTCCATGCACTCTAGTAATGTCTGCCACATGACCGCAGAAATGTCTGCAGACGTAGACAGCTCTGGCTCTTTGGCTGTAAATAGAGACATGTACCACACCCTTGGGTTGGACACAACTGGCTTTTGAGCAGAGAAGATGTCACAAAACCAGCCGGCCCCCTCTGCTCTGGACCTCCTAAACCAAAGCCCCCAGAGGGCGAGCTGGCTGGCAATGAAGCTAAGCTGCTTCTCTTCTGCAAGGAGGTTTAATAGGTAGCGTATTCAGAGGCTTGTGTGTGAATGCATCACTGCTCTTACCCTTTAGTCCAATGAAGAGACGTTGTGGAAGCAAACGAAGGTTTTGAATGGTGTCTTGGCCTTTAGTCACAGGCTTTTGTTGCATCTTAGGCTCAGTTCAGATAAACAAACAGCTCCTTTTTCTTGTTCCTAGAAAATTATAATCTCCATCCAGTCTTCTCTTATATTGTTCCTCCCATTCATTTTTGTAAATGTTATTTTACTCTCATAAGGAAGGGGTGAAAATATTGTGGTCTTCCATATATTTTGACTTCAATCCCATACGTTTCTATCATCTGCCATGCTGAGTGAGACTTCTGGGAGCTGAGCTCCAAACTATACAAATCGCCAAGTTTTCCTGCTCATTATAAGCCAGGAATGATGTCATGACTCCTTTATTCTTATTTGTGACTAATTAAAACATTGTAATTTTTAGAACTCTTTAATATGAAGAAAAAATTCTCAAAATGATATGATGTACTGTATTCTCATTCTCGCTCTGCACTTTATTCAAACACATGCCAAAACACAAATCAAAACTGGTTTTGCATTCTTTAAAAACAATGGAGTCTGAAGAATGACACAAAGAGCCCAGAAGACGTCATAGACAGGATGGTATCCTCACATTAAATCCAGCAGTGCTAAGTTTTTTCTTCTTCCTTACTTCCTCTTTTACCCTGTCTGTCCAGTGTCAAGGGAGATACAAGGTTCTTGTTCCAGACTTCTATCAGCCACTACTGGCATTATTTGGTGTTCTTGTAATGTTTCTTTGCTACTATATCTCCACTTTCCCCTGGATCTGCCTCATGGTCTTTGCCCTTCTTCTCTTTCCACAAATCTCTTGTAAAGTATGGAATTCCAATTTTTCGAAGTAGTAGCCGTGTTATTCTATGCAAACATATCATAGAGCAAACAAAACAAAAACAGGAGAAAAATGTTGTCGCATCTTAAAGACTAACTCCTGTATTTTAATGTTAGCTTTCATGGACCAAGTCCACTTCATCAAACATAGTTTCCCTTACCTGAAAGCCAGCCGTATCCAACTCTAGGGTTCAGTGCTCATCTCTATTTCAAAGCTGAAGAGCCAGTACTGTCTGCTTCTGCAGAAGTTTCCATGGTAATGCCGCAGGCATGGAACACTGTTTACCTTCCCACCGATGTGGTCCCTATTTATCTACTTGCAATTTCTTGCTTTCAAACTGCTAGGTTGGCAGGAGCTGGGAGAAAGACGGGAGCTCGTTCCATCCTGCACTACTTGGAAATTGAACTGCTGACCTCCTGCCTTCCAGTCAGCATCTTAGCCACCTGAGCCACTGCAGTAAATTTTCATGGTACTGTATACTTTTATAGATTTGATATAGAGGCCCAGAGTAGCTGTGCAATTTTGGTTGGTTCAGGAGACAGACATGTTAATTAATGAGTTATTTACAACTAGTAATAAAATGAAATACTGTATTGTACTTTTTGATAATCAAGATACTGTACACCTTGGCTTCAGCAGGCACTTTACTTCTGAACAGAGTGCTACACTATCTAATAGCCAATAAATCAGATGTCATAAGTACAGTAAGTGAAGAAATCATAATCCAGTGGTGGCGAACCTATGGCAAGTATGCCAGAGGTGGCACTTGGAGCCCTCTCTGTGGCAGTCACCCCAACACAGAGTTCACCCCACCCTCCTGCCCAGTAGCACAATGGGAGGTTTTCCTTCCTCCCCTGTTGCTGTGTTGGCACTTTGCGATAAATAAGTGGGTTTTGGGTTGCATTTTGGGCACTCGGTCACTAAAAGGTTCACCATCACTGGTATAATCTGTCACACATCCAATACAAAAAGAGTTGGTAAATGAATATGCATAGAATCATAGAATAACTGAGTTGGAAGGGACCTTTGTGCTTGTAGTATTAGTGAGTCAAGTTTCCCCATCTTGCAACTGTGCATCTGGATTTTCCCCCTAGGTGTAAAACTTTGCACTTATCCTTGTTAAATTTCTTTCTGTTGGTTTCATCCCATTCTGTTGGCTTCATCTATCAAGATATTTTTGAATTTTGCTCCTGCCTTCGAAGGTATTAGCTATTCCATCCAGTTTTGGGTCATCTGCAAATTTGATAAGAATTCCCTGCACTCCCTCATCCAAGTCATTTATGAAAATGTTGAAGAACACAGGGCCCAAGACAGGTGACTTGCGGCAAACCACTAGTTACCTCCTCCCAGCTTGAGAAGGAGTCATTAATAAGAACTCTCTGAGTACAATTCTCTAACCAGCTGTATATCCCCCTCACACTTGTGCTATTCAGGCCACACCATCAATTCATCACTTCTGGCTTCTCCCTTCCAACCCAGCAGGCTCTTCACTTCTAATTCAACCAGTCATCCTGTAATTTTGACCAACTGGCCAGATACTGATATAGAACCACTTCTCATTTGCCCAATTTCAAAGGATGTGTTCCTGTGATCTTGAGTCTGCCCCCCCCCCAAGAAATCTTGCCTAGAACCTCTGACCACAGAGAAAATGTAACCCTTGCAGATTCCCCATCTCATCCATAAGCAATTTGTACTGTTATTGCCAATTAGAGATCAGAGGCAGGATATTATTTTAGGGATGCGGAATTCTGCCACTTTCATTTCCTCATGTGCCTGAATTTTGCAAACCTCAAAATCTTCTTCTGTCCTGAATGTGTAATGTGTGAATGTTGATGGATTCCTCAGAAACAAAGATTCAACAGAGGACAAATTCAATTCTACTTGCCACTTAACCGGAGTAATGAAACTGCCTATCAGAGAAGAGGGGTTGTGTGATTCCCTCTCTTTAAACTGCTCACAATTTTTGTTCACATCTCAAAGGGACAATGATGGAAAGAATATCTGATATCTGATTAATAGCAGTGACTTTTCCTAACCAAGAACAGATGAACTTGTCTGTGTCATGTTATGTAACATCCATGTTTCATCAAGCACAAATTTCTTCAACCCTTTTTCTTCATCTGTTGATTTCACTGGTCAACACAATTTTTCTGGCATGAGGTACTCTAATGATTGTAAGGTAATTTTGAGGTGCTGATTCCGAAACTGGCATCCCTTTTTTTTCTAGCACATCAGGTTTTTGAGATCTCAAATGTTGCAATATACCTACAAACAGCAAATTTATTATCATATTCGTCGATCTAAACAGACATACAGACCTAATAAAATAGCATCCAATATGCAATACTTTATTGAACAAACATATATAATTATGAACTGAAGCACAAAGTTGAGAGTGAAAGCATATTAACATGTAAGAATTGAAACGTTAAGATATGAAAATATATACAAAAAGGTAAATTGACAATATCAACCTTACATCACCATGAACGACCTTTTCTTGGATGCTCTGTGACGTTCAACATGTGTAATGTCTCTTATCAAGGACCAACAGTAATCTGCCATCATGTTGGTGTTCCATCGGCCTTGGTAATGTTCTTCCATTACTTTAATGTCTTGATGAAAACGTTCACCGTGCTCTTCGCTCACGTCACCCAAGTTCTCTGGAAAGTTGGACAAGTGACTATGTAAATAGTGAATCTTGATGCTCATTCTACATCCAAGTGCTTGGAAACTCAAGAGCAGCTCCTCCACAATCTCTCAATAGTTGTCCACTTTCTTGTTGCCAAGGAAATTCCGAACAACATTGGTGAATGCATTCCAAGCTCTAGCGTCTGCCACCGTCATTGTTGGAAGAAAGTGTGGATTCCTGATGAGAGTTCTAATTTGAGGGCCATCAAATATTCCTGCCTTTTTCTTCTCCACGCTGAGACCTGGAAAGGTTGTACATATATAGCTGAAGCAGTTTCCAGTGTGATTCAGGGCTTTGACGAATTGCTTCAATAAACCAAGTTTTATGTGCAGTGGAGGTAATACAATTTTATTCCTATCAATCAGAGGCTCATTCGTAATGTTCTTGTCATCAGGCGTCAAACTGATTCTTGGTGGCCAGGTCTTTTCCACCCAGTGTTTTACTGTAGCCCTACTGTACCAATAGCAAAGGAAGCAAGGGTATTCGGTGTAACCTCCTTGCTGGCCCAGCAAAACATTACCATTTTCAAATCAACACAGATCATCCATCCATGATGTGTGCCATCCAATCTATCCAGAATTGTCTTCATATTGCCATACTCTTCTTTCATTTGTACGGAGTGTCCTATTGGAATTGAACCAAATATATTTCCGTTGTGCAATAACACACATTTTAAACTCCTTTTACTACTGTCGATAAAAAGTCTCCATTAACTGGAATCATATGTGGGCAGTCCTATATGGAGAAGAAACCCTTTAACATCATTACAATAAACAAGTGGACCATCAGATTTGAAGTACTTTCGCAATGCTGCTTCTCTGTTACGATAAAAGGAGACACTAGTGCCAGGTCTGAGTAGTTCTTTCTCTTTCAGCCTGGAAGCCAACAATTCTGCAGACTGCTTTGGCAAATACAAATCTCTTACCAGATCATTCAATTCAGGTTGACTAAACAGACTAACAGAATCGGCATCAGATGGCGTATAGGTTGGAGCATCATTATCCTCATCATGTGTAGTAGAACCGGAAGAACTGTGGGATACAACATCAATCTCTGGTAGCGCTGTATATACAGGCACAGGTATTTCCTCACAGTGTCCAACTGGTTGTTTGGCAGACAGGATATCGGGGTATTGTATGTAGTGTATGTTCTTTTTATTGAAACCTTTGACATTGACAAGGCAAAACTAGCAGTCATCCACATGGTTTCTTGGTTCTCTCCAAACCATTGGCACACCAAACTTCAGCTTAGAATCCATTCCTTTAGAGTTAGACCATGACCGGAATGTTTCAACACAGGTTTTGCACACTGTATGAGGAGCCCAATGTTTGTCTTGGTCTCCCAGTGGTACTTTAAAGTAGGCAAGATATACCCTCTTGACAAAGGTAGTAATGTTGCACCTTTGATCCCTCAAGGTGAAGCTGCCACAGATGTAACAGAAGATATCTGCATCATTACGGCATTTCCTTCTTTCCGATGTTGTGTCCATTGTTATATCACAAACTGCACTAAAATATATACATAAATACGGTTATCTACATAACATCACATTATAATCACTAATTTTATCACTATAATTCTATAAATGACTCGCACCAACATGCAGTCAGGAATGACAATTGGGTTGGCCAATAGCATAAAAATTTGATGTGATAGAACAAATCTGAGATCATATTTGTAATCAGCAGCCTGAAATTAGTATAAAACAATTGCAAAAGCTCATGCCAGGAAAAAATTTTTTTGTATAGCTGTGTTTTTTTTAAAAAATCTGTGCATACTCCCCTGTCTTTTCTGTGTGGAAATTTATCCAGCATTTACAGTGCAATTTCCCTTTTGTGTGTGTGTGTGTGTGTGTGTGTGTGTGTGTGTGTGTGTGTGTGTGTGTGTGTGTGTGTTGTTCAGTCGCACAGTCAATTCCAACCCTTTGCGACCCCATGGACCACTGTCCACCAGGCACTTCTGTCCTCCACCATCCTCCTCAACTCGCTCAGCTCTGTGCCCATTGTCTCTACAATACCATCTAGCCATTTCATTTTTGGCCGCCCCTTTCTTCTTTTGCCCTCTGCCCTTCCCAGCATCAAGGCTTTCTCAAGCAAATCCTCTCTTCTCATTTGATGTCCAAAGTACTTTAGCTTCATCTTCACTATTTGACCTTCTAAGGAGCAGTCAGGTTTGATTTCTTCTAAGATTGACCTATTTGTTCTCCTTGCTGTCCAGGGGACTCTCAAATCTCTCCTCCAACACCACATTTCAAAGGCATCTATTCTTCTGTGCTCAGCTTTCCTTATGGTCCAACTCTCACAACCATACATAATCTACATGGGTTTCTTTTCTTCTTTTTGCACATAACTCACCCTAATGTACCTTTATCTGATGAGAGAATTGTGTCACCATATTTAGAGTGGGAAATGACAGCTAATTGCACTCCAGTTTGCAGATTAATCCAGGAAGTGCAAATTAGGCTGGCTCATATTAAAATTCAAATGAACAAATCATTCCCTCCACCTTACTCCTAATTGATTTCCCCACCCACCTTTCTTTGTTGACAAGGTTAGCAGAACCCTGTGGGGTGTTGGTGGAAAATGTGCTTACTTCCTGAAGTCCCCCACAAAAGATAACAGAAAAGGCCATCCCCTAACCAGCATAAATTTTGCTCTCCTGAATTTTCAAACAGGAACAAACTGGCCAGAGATAGCACAAGTTATTTGTGTGCAATGCTTTTGTGTAGAGCTTCACAAGGTGCAAATGCTAAACATTTTGCCTAATGTTAATCACCCAGCTATTCCCTGCAATCCTGCTGTTCAGCCATATGCTTTGCCTTTGACACCTGTACCTTTGTTCCCAGCTGGTTCTCTTCTTTAAATGGTTTTACATTTTCCTGAAGTGGCACCAGTATTAATATTTAGGAAACAAGCCTGCTACAGCCTAGACAGTAATTCTACATTGTCTATTTACTATGTGTATTCCTTCAGCTCTGGGAATGGGAAGCAATGAAAGCAGTGAAGGTGTGGTTATATCATTGCAGAAACAAATCTTTCCACTGTCATTTGCAGATTTTAAAATTGGTATTTGGAAACAGAGAAACAAGGCTTTCAGGAGATGCGTAAGTAGGTCTTGTGAAGATAGAACAGGACCAGAACTGGGAAACCATGGTTAGGCAAGCAGGAATGGCATGTTCTTTACACCAGTTCCCCATCTACCCAAACCACTACTTGCAAACCCCACAGTAGTCAATTTATGACTTGGTGCTAAGAGCAGTTAGCAAAAACACCAACTCAAAAGTGGTATCAATCCAGTATTGTACTTGTGAAGTTGCTTATGGAGAACCTACACCACCCTGGTGGCACAGTGGTTAAGTTGTCTGCCTATTTTCTCATTCTTTGAGTGTCCACTTCCAACAAGCAATCCAGCAAGACCAGTGATGTAGTGGAACCTGGTCTTGCCATATCAAAGCCCCATGAATTTTGAAGTTACAGGGGCATCTGCCCCTGACTCTCACAAGGCTTTCCTTATCCCTCTGAGTTTAGCTGCTGTGTTGACAGGAAGGATGAAAATGTATTTTCCCTTGCACAACATTGCATGGCTGTAATGAAAAATAACTGGAGATGGTGTACTCTTGAATGAGGGTCATCAGCTTTACAAAAATACTTGCTGCTGCTGCTGCTGCTGCTGCTGCTGCTGCTGCTGCTGCTTCTAGACCAGATGTGGAACTGCCAAAATGAAGGCAGCCTTTGGTGAATTCATTCTGCAGTTCCTTTTGCCTGACCTAGTGTGAGAAAGATTAGCCAGCAACACAAGGTTGCCATTGTCTGGGTACACTCGATTGTAGTTCAAGAATACCACAATCTTCGAGGAGCCACTTTCTGTGTAACCCAAGACATGCCCCTTATTTGTTGGTATAGAGTTAGACCTGTGGTTCCCAACAAGGGGTACACAGCCCACTAGTGGACTTCAATTCCCAGAAGCCTAAGTCAGTACATTGGCTGATCAGTGCTTTGGGGAAATGACTTAGGCTTCTGGGAATTGAAGTCCAAAAACCAGCATTTGGGAAACACTGATAGACCAAGGTTTCTCAAACTTGGCTCTCCATATGTTTTTGAACTTTAATTCCCAGAAGTCCTGATCAGCAAGTTTGTTGACTTGGGTATCTGGTATTTGAAGTCCAACAACACCTGGATAGCCAAGTTTGAGGAACCCCGGTATAGACTGATCAGCTGCTACATTTTTAGAATCACCTTATGGAAGAGCTTCCTACAAGGAACTGTCATAAGATCCAGCACATCCAAATTTACCATTGGTAAACTACAATGGTGGTGGGAATTCTGTGTGTGGCATGTAATTTATATCCCCCACTTAAGGCAGAGATTCATCCAAACACATGAGGAAATGCAGCGATGCATTATGTATTATTGAATGCCTCAGTCACATCAACACAGAGCTGTGAATCAGGCATCTACAGCAGATAACTTTTGGACAGATATATTGTTTTCCGCTATGCTTTTCATGTGGCACAACAGCAGCATGCCTTGTTTGGAAAGTTGCCAGTGGCTTGAGATCAAGTCGGACGACTGGCCCATGTGGCTCCACAGAATCTACCCTACCAAGGGAACCTGTGGGATTTCAGGTATTTTCTGTCCTCTTTCTTTTCTCCATTGAGCTGGATGTTTTAAATAATGAGGAAAAACAAAGCCCTTCTACCATAGATATCAAGACAAGCTTTTTCAGGTCAGCTTTTCCCATCCTTCCAGCTAACAAGGCAAGCTTCTTAACCACTGAGCCACTGCAGCACCTTTTTTTCAGGTGCAAACTCACAATAGCAATGCTAGAAAAGTGGGAACCTCTACAGGTCCCACGGTCAACATTCTGATACCCCAAAACAATTCAGTGTCTGCAGATGTATGAATGAATGAATGAATGAAGTGAAAGTGAAATTTCACCAGAATGGCTGTATATCTGCTTCCAGTTTTGAAAAACTGGTATAGGAGAGTGCAAAATGTTGCATCAGGGACCTGGAAACTACTAAAAAGATGAACCCATTTCTGAAAATGCACAAGTATTTCATTGTACCTGTTTTCTAATTTATCTTCTTCCATCTCATCTGGAGGGGTAATGACTGACATTGTTGACTTCTCTAGCTGTCTCTACTTTTAATGGTCCACACCAGATTTCTTCCTGCCATTCAAAAGTCCTCTGTCTTTTCACAACAGGGAGGAAACCCACATGTGTGAAACTCACAGCAACCCCAAAGAAAACCTGGAACATTAACGCAGCATCACCAGGCTGATCCCTTCACATCTTTGGGGTCTATCAGGAATTCTCAGACAGCGTCAGGGGCCAGATGGTCATTTTGCCCTTCCTCCACCACATGGTACTTCCAGGTGTAGTGGAGGTGGTGGGGGCCACATGAAATGGTGCCACAGGCTGCATCTGGCCCACAGGCTACAGGTTGAGAAGCCCTGCGGTAGATGACCTTTGGTCAGTTTCATTGTTGAAGCACCATCTGGTAGCAACAACAGAGATGGATAAAGGAAAACAAGGAAGCAAGCAAAATGAAAGTCAAAAGGTGGGGCAGATAATATGCAACTGTATGGACACTGCATTATAGACAGACACCACTGAACAAGACTCACAAAAATACAACATCAGGGTTTTTTTAAAAATGTTTGTTTTGCTTTTTAAATATGGAGACAGTTTTATCTGGGAACTGTTTTTTGTTTGTTTGTTTGTTTTTTAGTATGTATCTTGAAAAAATATTCATCTTTTTTTACCTGGACAATTCCTTGCAGATCTTTGTAATTTACAATGTTTACTTTCAAAGTTCTTTACTTCTGTTTAAACAGCTGTTTCTTAGCCTACGTGGACTTAAAACCATTAAGAGGGGGGAAGACACCCTGAAGCTACACATTGCAAGTGTTAAATAAAGCTGCTGTGGGTTTCTGAGGAATAATCGGAACCAGCAGGAAACAAGTTATTTTTATTTTTCCACACCATGAACCAAGGAGCGCAAAAAGACGTCTGCTCAAAGCCCTGCTGCACACTTAACGCATCCCAATTTACACTGCTTAAGAGGCAAAGAGGGACCCAAACAGAGGGGAAACAAGCAAGGCGAAATAGGGAATCTTGTCCTGCAAAAGGTTTGGATGAAGACCAACATAAGGGTAGAATTGTGCCTTCACAGTCTTAACAGCCCCCCAAATATGAAGCAGATTGCCAAACTTCCATATTTATAATAAATGTTATTCATAAATAGTGATATACACTACGGAGGAAACTCACCAAAAAGAAGGGAACAACTTGCATAAAGCGTGTTTGTGGGTTCTCCCAGCAGGTTCCCATATATTGAACAGTTGGATAGTAGGGAATTCCTTCCACGCAATGACTTTCAAATGGTGTGTCAGGGATTTCTAAAGCACCCCTGGAGTTTATTACGCATTCCTCGAAGAGAAGATGAGAAATAGAGGACAAAGTTTTCTCTCACAAAGTTTTCTTGCAGCTACTGTAATTTGGAACAGCTGAGCACAGGGGAACCCCTGACTGTGTATTTATTTATTTATTTATTTATTCAGATTTATTATCCCGCCCTATTCAGCTGAACCAGACTCTAGACAGCTTGCAGTAAAAAGAGAAAGATTATACATAATGAATACAACACAACACAAACAATCCCACTATATCCCTACAAATTCAGAAATTAAAACTGAAAGATTCAAACTTAATTTTTTAAAAATTAAAACTATAAATTTACAAAAAAAACCCTCAAGAATTTAAAAGATTAAAAAAGTTTAAAAGGTTTTAAAAGTTTAAAAGAGAGAGAGGGGTGGCTATCCAATCAAATCAACCACCCAACATGGGACCCCGTATTACTGGAGCCCCACACCTGCCCTGCCAGCCAGGTTTTTAGGCCCTTCCGAGAGGGCAATAGGTCTGTCTGTAGGTGTAACTCAGTTGGCAGGAGGTTCCAAAGGACTGGGGCGGACACGGAGAAGGCCCTTCTTCTGGTGCTAGAGAAATGCGCCTCTCTAGCTGATGGAATGATAAGAGAGCCTCTCTGATCCGCCCTGGTGGGTCAGACAGATGTTCTTGGGGTGACGCGGTCTCTTAGGTATCCTGGCGCACTACCATGTAGGGCATAAAAGGTAATGACCAGCACCTTGAATTGCACCTGGAGACATACTGGCAACCAGTGCAGCTCCCAAAGCAGTGGTGAGGCATGAGCATAGCGCCCGCAACCCATCACTACCCGAGCAGCCGCATTCTGTACCTGCTGCAGCCTCCGAATGGTCACCAAGGGCAACCCCATGTAGAGCGCATTACAGTAATCAAGTCTGGAGGTGACCAAAGCATGTGTGATCATGAGCAAGGAGTCCCAATCTAGGAGTAGGAAAGTGGATTCTAAGGAAAGTACAGCCAATGCCCCGTGTAAATTGTATTGCCTACATCCAATGTAATTTTGGGGTATACAGAAAGTGCCTTTTTGAAGATTGTGGTATTTTTGAAACACAATTGGGTGTACCCTGGTAATGGAAACCTCACGTTGCCAGCTAATCATTCTCACACTAGGTCAGGTGAAGGATACTGCAGAATGAACCCACCAAAAGGTGCCTTCATTTTGACAATTTCAAGACTGGCCTACACACAGAAGAAGAAGAAATGCAATGTTAGTGGAGTGTGCACATTTTACTTCTACTTCTGGCAGGAGGAATCACGTGACTGACCTGATCAGCTGTCCAAGGGGCGTGGTCATTCCCACAGCATGAAAGGTTTGACCACCCCTGCTTTTGGTCTTTGTCCTTCTCTTCTTTTCACATATGCCTTGTATATTATGGAACTCCAAGAGATTCTCTCTAAATGGGCAAACCACTTTATTTGTTATCTCTGGAAGTAGTTTAAAATTGGTTCTATTTCAATTCCTTCCCTTATAATCTCATTCTTGTTGTGAATTACCACATTAAAATAAGTTACAGTTATAGCTGGCTCATTTTTCACTCAATGGAGACTCAATAGGATACTGGTCTACAAGTTAAACAAACTTTATGAATTTCTTTCATACCCAGGGTAGAAAAACCTTGAGGATTACAACAGAAAGGCAAGAAAAAGCAAAACTAGCAAATGTTCTCATTGGTAGGACAAAATTTTGTACAGTATAAGAGATTCACCCTAGAAGTCTCCTAATTTAATAGTCTTCTTCTCGACTCTTTAAAGTACTGGATCTCGACCTCTCGCTTCCTATTTTCCCCCTAGCTTTTATTTCCCTTTCTCTCTTTCATATCAAGGCCTTTAAAATTCACAAAAAAAGATTGACTGCCTAAACCAGGGATTCTCAACCTGCAGCCTATCGCACCATTTCAAGTGGGACCTCACCACATCCACCACACCAAGAAATCTCATGTGGTGGAGGAAGGGCAAAATGGTCATCCAGCCCCCAAAGCTGAGGAAGCGTGACCCAGCCCCTGGCTTTAAAAGGTTGAGAACTCCTGGCCTAAATAATAAATATGCAGTAAGGAAGTCTAAGCCTGATTACTTAGGTCTTTATGAATGCAACAGAAGAATGAAGGAAAGTTCCCAAATTAAGACCCACTTCCAAAACAAGTCTATCCACCCTATTTCCATCCATATTTCCCACTGGCACAGTAGGGTAGATCTTCATTGACATTTTGCTAATGAACGCACAGCTAACACCAGCAATCAACTCTGAGGTGCTAACTGAGCAAAAATAATGTGTTGGAAAATAGGTGAAAATTTGTCATGAAAAATTTATTAAGATTTCAAAAAAAATAATCAAGAAATTGCAGGGAGACATATCAGGCAACAAAGGCTCATGAGTACTTGCTTTGATTCTACAACATCTCTTCAGGTTAAGATGACTGTGAGGCTGTGAATCTGAATCAACTGTAAATATGTGCAGTTTTTGTATTCCACGTGGTGGTCACAACCTAGCAAAATTCACATCTACCATCTCTGCTGAAAGGAATCAATCATCACATAAGGCAATGTTTCCCAAACTATGTTCCATGGAACACTGGTGGACTTCAATTCCCAGAAGCCTAAGTCAGTACATTGGCTGATCAGTGCTTTGGGGAATTGACTTAGGCTTCAGGGAATTGAAATCCAAAAAACCAAATACTGTATAGGGAAACACTGTAGTAAGGTAACCAAATAATACAAGTTACTGTAAGAGAACTGACTCCAATCTGATGTATTTCTTGGGGAAATGCCTTCTAAGCAGTCTCCCTCTTTCCTCCATAATGGTCCACCAATGGGCTTACACCTATCTTCTCCCATGGAAATAAAACCTTTGGATGGCACATGTTTGGAGAAAGCTGTCAGAGACTGATGATACATTTTGGGAATTATAGTAAGTTGAAATGGCAACTTTGAGACACCCGGCACAACAGTCCCAGATTGCTGGTGGTGAGCAGCATCAAAACATTAAATAATTTTTCAATTAAAAAAATAAAGTGGGAAATGGAATGGTGACTCGCCCCTTCTAGTCACAAAGTGGAAACTCCCGCAAATCCCCATCTATGAAATTATAACTCTCCATCTTAAATTTGCACACAAACACACTTTAGTCGATCATAGGGTAATGCATTAAAAATGCACACTTTAGGATACATGAAAATCAATATATAAAATTCAGTAAACCCCCTATTTATGTAAAAAGTCCATTCCGTAGGCTTTTGCTTAAATTGGTTTTTTATGTAACTCGAACCAAACCCATAACAAAAAATTATTCATTCCTTCATTCCTTCATATTTATATTGCTGCCCACTTGCCGAGGCAACTCAGGGCAGCTTACAGAGAATACAATCAATAAAATAATAATAATAATATAATAAATTCAATCAATATTGTTGGGGGTTCGGGGTGGCAGCAAACCTCAGTCTCCCATGTCTTCTTCTTCACACCCTGGCCGTTGGTGTGGGCTCGGGGGGGGGGGGGAGTCTCAGCTTCCCATGTCTTCTTCTTTTAAAAATGAAAATTTTATGTAAATCAAAGCAAACCCATAAGGAAATTAATTTTTATGTAACTCAAAACAAACCCATAGGAAAAAATGATTTTTTTTATGTAGCTCAAAGCAAACCCATAAGAAATTGTGTTATGTAAATTTATGTAAATTGGGACATTATGTAAATTGGGTCATGGTTTTAGCATAAAATCATTATGTAAGTCGAATTTTATGTAACTCGGGACATATGTAAGTCAGGGTTTTACTGCAATGTTTATGTGCAAAGAAGAAAAGGCTTGCAACTCGATATGGGCAGCAGTAAGAAAGCTAGTGAGAGTCTGACAAATGCAGTGAAAACGAAACTGACAGGTTTTCATATTCCTCAAACCAATCAACACCTGACAATCTTCCATATGCAAAACTTAGCTTCTCTCCTTCACAATGTGGTTTTATTATGCATGTATATTTTATCCTTTCCCACTCAAAATTACAATCTACGATTCCACATTATTGTTTCAAGGCAGTTTCCACCTGGCTGAGATCATGGCATGCTGGAAATATGGATGAGGAATAATATACAGAAAGTGCCCCAAATGCATTGTGTCTTACAGATCCCATAACAGAGCATGGAAATGATTCTTTGGCTATGCGTTTCTCAGAAGAGAGAAGGCCTGCTGCGAGCATCTATGATGAATAATGCTTACAGATTGGCTAAGTCTTAGGGAGCCCACTGACATCCATGGGTCTAAGAGAGCCCCATTTCCTATGGAAGCTCCATAGACACACCACACTCTTTTTCATGAATTGGTTCTAAGAGGGGTGGGCAAGCAGGCACACATGCATGCCCTCACCCCTGCTTACAAAGAACGTGTTCAATATACAGTACTGGGACATTCTACATAAAGTGGAAATATCTCCCAGATGGGTAGTAGATAGATAGATAGATAGATAGATAGATAGATAGATAGATAGATAGATAGATAGATAGATAGATAGATAGATAGATAGATAGATAGATAGATAGATAGATAGATAGATAGAAAGAAAGAAAGAAAGAAAGAAAGAAAGAAAGAAAGAAAGAAAGAGTTCCAAACATTTTCACAGGGATAGTGCAAGAGAGCAGACAATTTGCTAAAGAAACCTTGAATTACTGTACCTTCTTTAGGTAAAGGTTAAGGTCTCCCTTGCTTAAAAGCCAGCCATGTCCATCTCTAGAGGACAGAGCTCATCTCCTTTTACAAAGAACCAGTGCTGTCTGTGTCTGCAGACATTTCCGTGGTCATGTGGCAGGAATAACTAGTTACCTACTTGCTACTAGTTATCTACTTGCAATCTCTTGCTTTTGAACTGTTAGGTTGACAGGAGCTGGGACAGGCGATAGGAGCTCACTCCATCGCACAGTACTCATGTTTTGAACTGCTGACCTGCCGACATTCTGGTTGTCAAGCTCATCATCTTAACCACTAAGCCACTGCAGCACCACCACCACCCTGAGTCTTTGGATGAGGGTGGGATATAAATGTGATAAAATAAATAAATAAATAAATAATATACTTTCCTACTATATTTCACTAATATAGTTTCTATAATATACTACTATACTTCACAAACATACTTTCCTGTATATAGAGCTGCTGTCGCTGCAGAAGTAAGAATCTTACCATCTATCCCATACTTTCAGCAATCAGCGATTAGCAGATTGAAGGGGTTGTAAAGCCTCCCCAACACCAGAAATCTGACTAACCCTAAAATGGATGAACACACAACCTGACCAATTCCCCGCCTTTTTCTCATCCCTTCGGGATGTTTGAATACTTCACATGGCTCTAGTCAACAAAGCTGCCTGTTAGACAGAGCTCTTTATAACCTCACTACAACATTCATTGTGCACATCTTTCCCAGAACTACCAAATGTTTGCCACTGTTAAAAATGCCATGTGTTGGGTGACCTTCACAAATTACACCTCTTGTAAGTTGCTCACTGTCTCCATGCTTGATTTAAGACGATACCTGCTTCAAATCTAGTACAAGGGAGCAAAAGGTCATACCCGCCGATTGCAATACTCAAAAACTATTTTGCTCCTGATTTGGGGCTATATCTAACCCATCTTAACAATTGCTTCCTGGTTCATGTCCCTTCTCTCTCTCTCTCTCCCGCTCCTCTGGCTCACACTTCCCCAATTCCATAAGAAAGGGAAAGAAATAGAAATAGAGAGAGAGAGAAATTGAGTTTCCAACATTTTCCTTCTCAGCGGGATGCACCAATGTTTGTGATATCCATTTTGATACCAAACCAAAATTAGGCCTCTGAAAATAGCTAATGCATAAAAAAGGAAGCATTTTTGTTTAGCTGTGTGTATCTGTGTGTGTCACAAAATTATTATTATAGGTTACCTGTTAACCCTTAGAAGATGGAAGCCAGTGCTTCACCGCCCTGCTGTGTTGAGGAAATCATAGGCAGAGGGCTTTCAGATAAGGAATAAGATTCTGTTGACCTGTGCTTTTTCTGGAGAGCTTATTTATGTGAAAAGGAGGTTGAGTGCATTGCCAGTTAAACAAAGCTGGTGTGGCCTCTACACTGTCCCATCACAGAACAGCCATAAAAGAGGTGAGCAACTTGTTAGGGAATAAACAGTTTACCTTCAGCTATACTGATTTTTAAGAAAAGAAAGTGTCCTATATCAAGCAGGTGCTTTTAGTCTCTTCTCTGGTTTTCAGAAAATATATATTTATATATCAAACCAGTATTCCTTTGCTCCACTGATACCCTGAAAAGGCAGCTTTTGAGTTGACATAGATTTAAACAAAATAAACAAAATTAAATGAGCAAAGCAAGAAGGCATATTCAGGACTTGTAAATCTGAGACTAATACAAAATTCTGCATTTAGACAGCACGGCAAAATCAAACTGGATCTCTGTTCCACAGTGAATGCACCCAATGGCTTTGATGTGACTTTGGAAAGCTAAAGCTGACTACCTGAGTATGACTTAGACAGGAGGCAACCAGGGATGGGAGGCAATCAGAGGGTACCAGGAGTTTCTCCGCTAGGCTAGGAAAGATGGATGTGTGACCATTCAGAGTTGACAGTACCAGACTAGATATGGTCTGACTCAAGAGTAATCAAGAAAGACATTATGTCTGTACTCCAGGGTGATCTGGGAGAAAGCTGGTCCACTTTTTCTTTACAATGTTATACATGTTGGACAACAAAGTGATCCCAGTCACTTCCCACACACACAATATAACCCATCAGGGATTCTATTATTATTTTTAGTGCACTCCCATATCTGCTACACTCAAAAACTATGGACACTAAGACACATATTGATGGCACGTAACAACAATAATACCTGGTCATCTCAAATACTGTACCCTGTTTTGGGAACCATGCTTTAAGAACTCAGCAAATAATCTGGAAAATGTTTAGAAGAGGAAGACAAAAAAAACCAGTTTAGGGGCAAGTTTGATAAGAATATGTTTAAAGAAATTGGTATGTTGAGTCTTGATAAGACAGAACACAAAAAGTTTATTTTTTTCAGACTTCAAATATTTGGTTTCATCCTCTTCCTATAATAATAATATTTTTTTTGTCAGAAATCATTCTGAGTTGAAAGGATTTTTGCTGGAGAAACTCTGCTTAGGGAACGTCCAAATGAGGCTCCTTTCATGTCCCCAAGATTTTTTTCCCCACTGAAGTGGCCCCTTTTTATCAACTTGCAATTTCTTGCTTTTAAACTGCTAGGTTAGCAGGAGCTGGGACAGAAACAGGAGCTCAAACCATCATGCAGTACTCAGGTCTTGAACTGCTGACTTTCTGGGCTTCCAGAAAGTGAGCTTCTTAACAGCTGAGCCACCGCAACCCCTATAATTAGGCCCCATAAACAGGCTGAATAAAAACAAAGATTGACGTTACTACACTTCCCAAAATTCCCCTACTAGCATAGTCAGTAGGTCTTCGACCACTGCAACCATGCCCAAATATTGTCTGAATCTTGAGAAGTTAACATATTTGGGACTACAGTGCCCAGGAAGGATGCTGGGAAATGCACTTCCAAAAGGCAACACTTGCATATTCTGAAATAGAGGCAAATCAACTGAATGCATAAAAGGCAACAGGTGGGAGACTGCTACATACAGAACCATCACAATGAATTCAACAACAGCACCCCCGCAAAAAGTGTGTTTGGCTCTGGAAACTTCTTTCTAATTCAACCCCACCAGTTAAAACTAGAATAGTAGAACCAAAGTACAGTATCTCCTTCCCCCACCCCCACCCCATCTCCTTTACCATGTCAAACTTGTTAACGGCTATAAATAAGCTTGCAATTTGCAAGTTATGAATCACTTCTACTGACGGCTTTTCTGGCGTTATCACAGTTTTTTGTGCCTTGGCATCACAGACTTTGAGCCATCTCATTCCAGAAAGGTTTGTGCGAGTGTGTCTGCGGACATGTGTGCCTGTGTGTATGCGTTTTAATCTCTCATTAAGATGCAAGGGCCCAGAATACCTCAGAAAGGACCCCATTATTTTGCTCTCATTGTGGGAGTCTTCAGAACAGCTCACAACCCTCTCTCCAGAGAGAGAAAATTGTCCTTTTCTCAACAGAACAAGCCACCATAATATTGGGGTCTATTATCTGCTCACCTAGACTTCTCTTATCCTAAGCTCCTCTCTTTCCCTATCCTTCCAAACGCCGAGACTTCAAAAAGATGTCAACCATGATCTAAAGTTTGAGAGCAGCTGCCAATCAGTCTCTTCCCCTTGGATTTAAATGGAAATAAATCACCTTTTAATGTCATTTTCTCCCACCTTCAAGTCGACCACAGCTGCAGCCATGCAGAAGTGTGATAGGAGCAGGTTCTGTAGCCTGCCGGAATAGAGAAACAAATCTTTGGCTTTTCTGCTGCCACTTTAAACCACAATCTTTGGAAATACCTCCAGAAGTCCCCCAGCCTGCATGGCCAGGATTTTGAAAGCTGTTATTGAAAAACCTGCTTTGAACACAGTCACAACAGCATAGAAGTCATATTTATATGTGCCATGGTGGCCCACTGGAAGTTTGCTATCTGCAACAGGAAAATGCTTCTTAAGGAGGACAGACAAGTTTTCTCTCTTTGTGAAAATAATTATATGACGCAAATAGAGAGAGAACGGTACCTGGTTCACTCCAATGAATGAAATGTTGGTGTCTCTAGGTATCTTACTGTGGACTGGAACTCCCAGAATTCTGCCAGCAGACTACTTGTTCTCGTTCTCGTTCTCGTTCTCGTTCTCCTCCTCCTCCTCCAACAACTGTCAGAAGTCTCTAAGAATTCTTCTTTTCAGAGGTTCAGGTTCAAAACTAAAGGCTGTATTTCAGTAGTAGTAGTAGTAGTAGTAGTAGTAGTGGTAGTGGTGGTGGTGGTGGTGGTGGTAGTGGTAGTAGTAGTGGTAGTAGTAGTGGTGGTGGTGGTGGTGGTAGTGGTAGTGGTAGTGGTGGTGGTGGTGGTGGTAGTAGCGGTAGTGGTGGTGGTGGTGGTAGTGGTGGTAGTAGCAGTAGCAGTAGTAGTAGTAGTAGCAGTAGTAAGTCACAAGTGGTAAATTTAGTCTTTAGATTTGAATCTGACCCTCTGATGAACCTAGGAGTCCTCAGAGTTCCTCAGATGGCCACACTTTCTTCTTCACTGTGACATCATTTTGTCATCCACCAGCTTTTATGCCTCATCTCACTCCCACTCCATAATTCTGAAAGGTGTCTCTTTGAGGACTTAGTTGTGGGCAGTACAGTGATGGGATGTAACAGGTTCTCACCAGTCCGCCAGAACCGGTAGTAACTTTTCCCAGTGTCCCGGGGAACTGGTAGCAACTTTTGGGGGGAACCACCTTGGGGGCTTACCTTTTCACCGGTTCCCCCACTGTGCATGCACGACAAGCACTTGGTGTGCATGCACACCTGCAGGTAGGTGTGGGGGGGGTGAGGGGTGTGTGTGTGATTATTTTTATTTTATTATTTTATTTGGCCCCGCCCATGACATCATGACGTTAACTCCACCCACACTGTGATGACATCACAGTGGGGTAGTAAAATTTTTGACATCCCACCACTGCTCTTGAACTAAAATGCAGTGCTACTTTACATCCTACCTGTTTGCCTTTCTCACCCACCTTCTTAGTGCAACATGCCTCCTAAGGAACATTTCTGAAACAGGATCCAACTCTGAAACTGAATTCCCTACCCTTGCATATGTACCTGGAAGTAAGTCCAGGGTTAAAACAGTTTGCTGATGGATACTAGAAGTTGACTCTTACTCCAACACTGGTGAAAGGACAGCCTCTACCATTTCACCTGAGGTTAGAAGAATAATTTAGCAGTTATGGGACAGATTATCCTAGGATCAAGGAGAATAGACTGGTGACCTCACTGCATCTCAGAACCTGCTCTCTTTGCTTAAAAGAAGGACCATCCTGAGCACATCATATGGACATATTTGTGTAATCATTCAAGGAAAATAGAACTGGGACTGTTTTGTATGCTTTTTTGAAATGTAATTCCTGGAATTAGAGATAAGATGTTTCAAGGCTCTTCCTCCTCCTCCTCCTCCTCTTCTTCTTCTCCTCTTCCTTCTCCTTCTCCTTCTTCTTCTGTGTTCTGATCAACCCCTGGTCAAAATTGAGCCACTTTCTTCGCTTTGTCATTGCCCAAACCCAAATCCTCATTGGTGCATGTCTCTGGCAGTAATCGGCAGATCAGTAAATGAGACAGATTCTGTGTCTCTCCACATTCACACCATGCATTGTTGTCTGCCAGCAGCCCCCACTAGAGCATGTTGGTCTTGCATTTAGGAACTCCAACTTTCAGCCTATTCAGGGTTCTCCAAGTGACATTAGGGAGAAAATGAGGAATTTTTCTTCTTCTTCCATTTATTCTATTCCCTTCCCCCTTGGACTTTTACATCTCTGCCCAAATGCCCCAGCAGCACTATCAGAAGTTTTTTTTTTAAGCTAGGTTATACAGCTTAAGAAGTCAGCCTCTCTGTAAGGTTATTTGTAGTTTTTAATAATTTCCACTTATCTACAAATTATTCCCCAAATTGTTTTCTCAACTGCATTCTCATTTCACAGCCTGTTGTAAGGCGGGAGCTAAGGATTTTTAATAAGAGGCAAGACATAAGGAAGGCCCTCGCTTAAAAATCTTCCTCCTTTGCTCATCTAAGATCCTTTTTTAACTACAAGACTGAATCTTGTTCTCTCCCTTTACCCTGCCATGAGATACCAAAGAAGGCAAGATTTCTATTTTCACTTTTTGTTTCCTCTTCTTTGCTTCCTCTTTTTCCCTATCTGGTGTTGAGGGCACTTTTTGTTTGCTTAAAATATTTATACCTTGCCTCTTAGAACTGAAAAAAGACAGTAGAATACCTTATAGAGCAATATAACAATAGAAATGGCACCAGTAAAGATAGGATGATTGGGGGGAAAGCCTTTTGACAATTTGATCATTCGTGTCTGCTAGCTCCTGCTGTTCTCTATCCTACTTTCTCTATGTCTGTCTTCCTCCTTAATCATTGTGCATCAAGAGGTGACCTTTTATTCACTAAAATCATGTTTTGTTGCAGAATACACATAAAACTAGACCTATAAAGTATTGGGATTTGGCAATTCAGCATGCAAAGGATAAACACATAATCCTTGGGAGGAGGGAGCTTCTATTACCCAAGACTAACTTGCTTGCATAAATTTCTTTGCTACCCAATCATAAAAAGCCCCTGACCTCTTGCCTAAAATTTGATTGCCTAACCCTAAACAGGGTCATATTGGGACCGAAACTGTATCTTGCCATTTCTCCTCAAACCATGATACTGTATAGTGAAGCAGATGTAGCATGCTTTGGCTGTTAGGAAGCCAGTCATTTTCAGGGAGAAATAGCTTCTCTTCCAATAGAGATGGGCATACAGTAGAACCCCACATAATGAAAAACTCTGTTCCACTGAGCTCTTCACTATGCGTTTTTTGACATGAATTCTATGAACATCCTACTTTTCGGTTGACTGGTCTGGAAACTCTTCAAATGTAACAAAATCATGTTCTTTTGAGAAGCTGCAACACCAAAACTAAGGCACCCACGAAAATAAGGGTTATGTCATTTGAAAGATTGTCTCAGCAACTTTAAGAATTGGTAGAAACCAAAAGCCAAAAATGCAAAGCGATGACATCATCGCTTTCAGAAGTAGCATCAGAAAAGTGACAGTATTGCTAGGGGGGTCAGTTGCCAGGGTCCAGTGAAAAAAACTACCCAAACAATTCAGATGATCTAAAGTGTGTTTGAAAGAGAAAAGATTCACCTTTGTGGGGACACTTTCAGATTTGGAATTGGACTTCGGAAACATAATCTATGAAGCATTTTATAAAAAATCACTAAAAAGAGGTCACACAAACCCGAAAAAAGGAGGGAACCCAATTTAAAAAGTAAATATGATAACTTCCCAGGGTGGATAAAGTTCACATACAACATGTGGAGAAAAATTGACACTAAAGCAGGAATCCACAAAAAAGATATTGAGGAAAAATGTGACGCGTTGAAATGACATTTCTGCGAGGGGGGGTGTTTGGCGGTGATCCAACAAAAAACTGATCAACTGATCAAAGTGATCTAAAGTGCACTTGAAAGAGGGCAGAATAACCTTTCTTTTCATACTTATACAATTTGGATCAGACTTCAGAAACATTTTCTATGAAGGTTTAAACAAAAAAGAAACCCCACTCTTTCTAACCTTCTTTCCTTCAAAAAAAAAAAAAAGAATCTCTCTACTCCAGAATAGATACATTGGTGTGAGAATGGATACACTGTAGGAAGTTTCTCCTTTGACGTCATAACTAGTTTCCTTTTTGGCTTTCCCTCTTATTAAAGAACTGCTTTCAAGGAATCGTGAAGGAAAAACTCTTTTTCTTTTCAGTTTGACTATTGAAATATTTATTAAAAATAGGTCCTTTGCAGTTATTCACCTGTGGTGAATTGTTATTTGTACAGTGGGCTGCTTATGGACACATGTGCATAGTGGGTAGAGTCAGGGAGAATGGAAATAAAGGTTAAAAACATCTTTATTGAAAAATAAAAAATAAAATAATAATAAACACATTGGGATTTCTGGTTTTGGGTTAAAACAACGTAGCAGTGCAAAAACAAGAAATTGCAAGAAGATAAATAGGGACCACATTGGTGGGAAGGTAAACAGCGTTCCATGCCTGCCACATGTTCATGAAAATGTGTGCAGACACAGACAGTGCTGGCTCTTTGGCTATAAACAGAAATGAGCACTGAAACCTAGAGTTGGATATGACTGGCTTTCGATCAAGGATGACCTTTAGTTTAGCTCAGAAAACCTTAGATTTTATGAACATTTTATGAAAACCTTAATTTTATGAACATAATGTCTTTAATTTTCTCCATTTGAAACATCACCCTTAACTAATGAATGAAATAAAAGAAATAAATGAACTAATGAGCATAATTCAACACATTGAATTCATACACTAAATCCCTGACGGTAGTGTCCTTAGACTCAACCTGCCACTTTTTTCCATTATGCGGTTCCCTATGGGAGATACCCCGCATAATGGGGGGGGGGGGTGTTTCATTCCCATTAAGTGGGTATACCCCAGTTACCAAAAACTCCGTATAACGGATTTTTTTTTTTTTTTGTTATGCAAGGTATAGCCTTGCATAACGAACGCTTTGTTATGTGAATTTTTAGCTATGTGATGCATTCGTCATGCGAGGTACCACTGTATTTGAATTCTCATTGGCAGGGCCAGGCATAGAAATAGGTAACTAAGACACTCATCCATGGTGCTGAGTGGAGGTGGTTTCTCAGCTGAACTCAAATACATGTCAAGTTAAACCAAGGCCACCACCATTGACCAAAATTAAATCCTCATTGTTACATGTTTCTGGTAGTAGGCAAACCAGCAAATGAGCTATATATATATCCACATACACACAGCATATTGATGTCCACCAGCAACCCCCACTTGGCCATGTTGGTCTTACATTTAGGCACTTACATTTCAGCGTATTTTGGGTCTTCCAAACAACATAAGGAAGGTTGAATTTCATAGCCATATTCTCCTTTTATATTCCTTGATTAGTGAGCTCCTTCCTCCACCTTATAATTTGATTTTGCTCGGCATTGAAAGGACCTGGACAGACTGTCCATTTAAGTCCAGGATGGATCAGCCATGAAAGCATCACTTATGGTCAGGGAGCTGTGCCATTCAGTATGTTCATCCCATCCAAACAGAAAGTGACACTTTGCCCACTTCCCCTGATCCTTTGTGAACAGTCAGGGGAGTGATTTTTTTAATGAATATAGATCATTGCCGATGTAATACATCAGTTTGTTTAAATTTAAAAACATTTTTTCTTTGTCTGTGTATTGCTCATTGAGGGCCTGCCTGCAGCTACTGTTTCAATACATAGACAAAGAAGAGTGATGCATTGAATCAGCTATGAACTTCAGATAAGAAAAATAAATAACTCCCCCTGCTGTTCACAGACAATCAGGGGAAATTTTTAATTTTTGATCAGCCAAAGTGGCTTACAAGCTGTTTCAGAATACCAGAAGTTGACTCAGGAAACAGTTTTGACAGCTGCAATGCTCCCATAATTGTCATCCCATCGTCCACAGGTACTCAGAATAGTATATATTGGAGTGTGCTAAAATATATATATAGAATCCCCTGAAAAGGGCTCAAAAAGTGCACACAGGTGGGGTTGGACTGCTCCAGTGTCCAATGTATCTGGTCACTGTAAAAAAAAACAAACCAGACCAGCGTACTGTATTGCCAAACCTCTCCAGACAGCAGACTTGACATTTATCTGGACAGTCCCTTAGTAGCAAAAGCAAGAACCTTAAATGTTTTAATTGGTTGTGTGATTACTAAACCTATCTAATAAAACCCATCCTCTTTCTTCTTCTTCCTCTTCCTCTTCCTCTTCTTCTTCCTCTTCCTCTTCTTCTTCTTCCTCTTCCTCTTCCTCTTCTTCTTCTTCTTCTTCTTCTTCTACTTCTTCCATATCCAAATCCAAATCCAAATCCAAATCCAAATCCAAATCCAAATCTAAATCTAAATCTAAATCTAAATCTCCAAATCCTAATACTGTATAGGCAATCCTTGTGGCAATAAGTCATAAAGACTTTCCTGAGAATATAATACATTGGCCTTTCATCTGCCTTCTGCATTGCAGCATGACCCCGTACTATTGATCTAGTTCTACAAGTCACTTTCTGGTCCTGAGCCCTTTTGGCATGCAAAGTCCTCATCAGTCCCAGGCCAGTATTGATGAAACTGCTGCCGTCCATCAAGATGGATTCAAGTGGGATTTAATCCCCTGGGGACCATCACCTTTCCCTGTGGATTTCAGCACCCAAGGCCATTAGTATGCATGGTTATCAGGTTAGTTAACCACTGCCTGACATTTGGCATTGAGTCACTGGCAGTATGGTCTACTCTTTTACCATAGCAGGATAACCTGGCCAGATGCTTCATCCACTTAAACATAGCATTAAAGTACATTTCTTATAACAATTCCAGTCTGATGTTGTTTACACTAGATAAAAATTCCAGGAAACAGAGTTTTATACATCCATGCATGAGACTTTCTAGGGGGCAGGGGCATCACCCCAATATCACTCTTGGCCAAGCCCCTTCAAGTTAGCCCCACAAAACCAATTTCAGGGAGTGTTTGGAAATGCTAGACACCCCTAGAGTCAGCCTTGCTCACTGGGAATCTTAAATTCTAGCCACAGTCCTCACTCTAAATATAATGTCACTCTCATTGGGGTAAGAACCGCTTCATAAGTCACACCGATGCAAGTTGATCTCTTTGCCTTTTTCTAATAATGTACCTGATTTAAAGAGAAGCAGTACAGCATAGTGGGTGGAGCATTGGCCTAGAACTCAGGAGAGCTAGATGCAGATCCCTGTTCATCTGGGGAAACTCTCTGCAGGGTAACCAATTCCTTGAACATTTCACACATCACACAAGCCCCATTAACATCAACCGCATGTTTAGAAACAACCAGGCAGCACTTAACAATGACATCAAGGGTTCAAAGGAAAGAGAAAAGACAAAAAGAAATTAAGATAGTGCAGTTGGTCTGCTCAGATCAGTACACAGCACACTTACAGGTCACACCTCACCAGTGTACCCTGATAGACTAGATGTCCTCTTGGCACTTTGTTCAGTGTTAGAATTCACTGAACCGCACACAGCTAAATTGCATTTAAACCAACTGTTTTCCTACCACCATTTCCATCACCTTGCATATATGTTGACATTTACAGTCCATGGGATTGCACTGCAATCCCAACAAGACCCTAGCAGAACGCTTGTGCATAAAATATGGGAAGTACATACCTGCTTTTTTCCTCTTTCTTCCCTCTTGTCTTTCTTTCTACTTGCTGCCACACTGTCCTCTTTCCCATTCCCTTATGTTGCATCCAGAGGCTGAGATACCGGTCCTTTCCACACAGTGAGGAAGCCTTCGGTTCCCGATTGACACTCTCTTTTATTTATTCCAAAGTTTTTTCTCTCTCCAATGTAAAACAAAAATGCCACCTTTCTCAAATTGCTCCCATCCGCCGAAGTAACAGTTTACAGGAGGCAATATTCTCCAAAGCTATGAAGCATGCATTGCCCTAAATTACACTGCAGAGCTTGCTCGTTTTTGAATACGAAAGCTCCCTGGGATCCGTTCCCCTCCTTTCCATACAGAGAAACGCATTTGCTGCTTGAAAAACATTTTCAACCCAGACACCCAAGTGCCAGCCTCGCAGACCTCATGCTAATCCGAGTCCGGGTGGCTGTTCTTGAGGGAAAGCATGCAAAAAATTGTAAGAGAGCATCAACTTTGACCCTTTTCACTTAACACATGAGACTCCTAAATTCCAGAGGGAACGACTGAACTCTGACCTGCTTAAAATTAGCTTTGTTTAGTGCCTTGAGGGGTGACTCAACAGGCATGATTTTGCTTCTTTTTTGCCCTTTCTTTCTTTTACTTTTCTAAGAGAAGAAAAGCTTCTCATTGCTCCCAAAAATTCAGCCCCCAAAAAACACACCGCTCAAATGACAATATTCTCAACACTAGTTAGAAGTTCTTTTCCTCCCATTTACCAAGGTACCAATAGTGTAATACTTGTCTGGCCAGACATCCCACTAGAGTAATGGAGTAGACCCGTGATGGCGAACCGCAGCAGTGCAGATGTTCTTGGACTTCAATTCCCAGAAGCCCAAGCTCTCGTGAATCCACACGAATGGGTTTACTGCAATTCATCCAGCACGCACTGCCCTCGTCGCTCCTGGAAGCGGAAGTAAAACACACCCTTATGGGCCGGATGAATTGCAGTAAACCTATTTGTGTGGATTCATGGGGGCTTGGGCTTCTGGGAATTGAAGTCCAAGAACATCTGGACAGCCAAAGTTTGCCATCACAGGAATAGATTGTACAGCCAGCGACTCAATGCAGAGTGTTGGCTGGTGGTAAACTGACTCCTTAAAGAGGCCAACAGCTACAGGCGGATGAGCCCCTTTCAGTGGGGTGATGGGTCCCCTCAGTGGAGGAAATGCCCCTAGAAACCATCATATCAGGCCCAATGGCAAAATGAGTGGAGGAGGAACCACTTCGCTATTCTGATTCCCAAAGGTCATGGAGGCGGAAGAGGCACTGCAAGATGGACTGACTGTGAAGGCACATGTTGTCAATATCCTCAAGGCTGTGGCAGTCCATTGCAGTCTCAGTGTGAAATCCTGCATGTCTCATTTCATACGTGCCACAGGAGATGGCTCTGTGATCATAGTGTGTGGGTCACTTCATGGCAAGCTGGGATTATTGTAATGCGCTCTACATGGGGCTGCCCCTGATGACCATTCGGAGACTCCAGCTGGTCCAGAATGCGGCGGCCCGGGTAGTGGTGGGGTGTGGGCGCTATGCTCGTGTTTTGCCGCTGCTCCGGGAGCTGCACTGGTTGCCAGTATGTCTCCGGGTGCAATTCAAGGTGCTGGTTATTACCTTTAAAGCCCTATATGGTAGTGGGCCAGGATACCTAAGAGACCGCGTCACCCCAAGAACATCTGTCCGGCCCACCAGGGCGGATCGGAGAGTCTCCCTTGCTATCCCTTCGGCGAGAGAGGCGCACCTCGCCAGTACTAGGAGGAGAGCCTTCTCCGTATCCGCCCCGACCCTCTGGAACCTCCTGCCCACCGAACTGCGCCTTCAGACAGAGCTCTTACCCTTCCGGAAGGGCGTGAAAACCTGGCTGGCAGGTCAGGTTTGGGGACCCGGGAACGTGGGTTCCCATACCAAGTGGCTTATATAAGGACTGCCTTCCTGAGTTGGATTGGGGGAATACTGGGGTGTAGTTTCTGTTTTGTTTTTAAATTTCTGATGATTTTTAATTTTGACGTTTTTTGATTGAGTGTTTAGGTTTTGTTTTGCTTTTATTAGGATGTAAGCCGCTCAGAGTCGGGTCCTCCCGATTGGGGCGGGGTATCAAATTTTAATAAATAAATAAATCCACCTTAAACAAATTCACGCCAATGGCATTTTTCCTGTTAGCAGGGGGAAATGTATACTCACTAGCAGTTGACAATGATGCATTAGAAGCAGATCTATCAGTTTTGCTTCCCCGCTCCTGCCCCCCTCTTCAGACATTGGGCATTTCATAAACCCTGATCTCTAACAAATTGAAATGAAATTCTTATTGATCCCTACACATGATACTCCTGAAAACACAGGAACAGACTTGGGTGGTTAAGATAAGGAGGAGCAGTGTATGTATGTTAATGCTGCTTCATATCACAAGTCATCCACCTGCCTTTAGAAATTTCTCAAGAACCTGATATTCAGAGATACGTGGAACACAGAGATTCAGCAATGGGCATCAGGAATAGAGAAGTTTGGGTCAATTGATATGCTCCAAGTCAGCTACATACACTGTGTATAGTAAAGGTCTCCCTTGCTTGAAAGCCAATCATGTCTGATTTGGGCCGTGGGCCAGTCACATGGTTCAGGGAGCCAGTCACTATGGCCTGGGGACTGGATCTGGCCCTGATGCCAATTCTCCCAGCCCACGAAGCTCTCATCGTATGGGCACATTTTACTTCTGCTTCCAGGAGCGATGAGGGCTTCATGGCCCAGATGAATTGGTGTTGGGGGCCAGATCTGGGCCCCAGGCTGTAGTTTGGTCACCCCTGTTCTAGGGGGTGGTGCTCAACTCCATTTACAGCCAAAGAGCCAACACTGTCTGCATTTGCAGATGTTTCTGTGGTCATAAGGCAGGCATAATTAGATGCCAAAGCAGTACTATTTATCTACTTGCAATTTCTTACTTTCAAACTGCTAGGCTGGCAGAAGCTGGGACAGAGACGGGAGCTCACTCTGTCATGCAGTATTCAGGTCTCAAACTGCTGACCAGGCAACCTTCCTGTTCTCAAGCTCAGCATCTTAACCAGTATATACACAGCTTAACAGCTGTCATGTTTTGTGAAACCAACCTGTATAGGCATTAGCTGTTCATTTTTACATCTAGCTGTAAACTGAAATGTAGCAGTTGTCAGCATTAACACCTCTTATTTTTCTCATGGTCTAAACATCAATTCTCCTTAGAGTAGATGTTACATAAGACCATCATCCTATTGAATCATGGATGACTTCTAATACCATCACTCTAAGACTCAGTATTTTTCACCTACCTTTTATGTTCCAGTTCCTAGAGATGGTGAAAGCTTTTTTAAAAAACCAACAACCCTGTTTCCTGGAATATCACAGCTGTCTTGGCCATTTCCTCCCCACCTGAGAAATAAACAGGCAGGGCACAATAATGTGTGGTTCAAAGGCTCAGGCCACAATTTTATTTAATTCGTTAACCCATAACCTGCAGGGGTGGGGGAGGGAGTTCTCAACCTGATACTAGAATCAGTACCAGATGGGCAAATCCTTGCCCCTGTCCATTGCTGATTCTTCCCAGCTACTGTCCAGGCCGGCTATTCCGTGGGGAAACAACTTTGAGTCTGCAACAATCACTCAGTATTCATGTTTCATTTTGTTCTAATTTAACTCCTGTTGATTTGAATGGGTTTGCACAATGTAACTGAATGTCTGTCTACATAACAGAATGAAATGTTCAATTTCCAGCCTCTCTTTTCCGGGTGCCTTGAGAGCTTTGCTTTGTGCACTAAAGTTCTCTATTCATATAGACCTCTTAGTACTTCACCAAACTACAAATCCCGTGGTTCCTTTGGAAGAAGTCAAGACTATTACCTTGCTATCAAAATGCTTTAACGGTGTAGAGCAAGGGTTCTCAGCCTTTTAAAGCCACGGACCGGACCACGTCCCTTCAGACAGCTGAGTGGGCCAGACTGGTGGTTCCCCACACTGTCGCTGCCATAAATGCTGCCATAAAACACATCCACAGCCATCGTAAATGCATTTACAACAGCTGTAGGTGCATTTATGGCTTTCATAAATGCATCCACTTCCACTTCTAGTGCTGGTGGCAGCAACACAGGCCACATGAAATGGTCTCTCAGGCTGGGTCTGGTCCATGGGGCATAGGTTAAGAACCCCTGTTGTGGAGGTGCTACACCTTTGTTCTAAGACCCTATTAAAGTATAATCAAGGCTCAGGATCATACAAGCTGAACAAACCTACGAGCTATGCTTCAGAAGTCATGTTCTTCATACAAATGTCAGAAAGAGCTTGAGCACATGATCCCACCCCCTCTTGTAACCCTGTACCAGGACATAAAGCATGAATAGGGCTTTTATCTAAGGCTAAGCCGTTTCACTGTATTAATGGCACTTTATAAACTAAGAAAAGTTTGTGGAAACATATTAAAGTATGTGCTCTGGGAAAGGATTATTTTGACCCTTTGACAATTATTTCACTAGCTCCCACGGTGACATTGGGTACCACTGCAAATATCCAGGGCATGAGAACCCAATGGAGGATCCCTGCAGATGTAATCTGTAGATGTAATCCACTAGGCCTGCTCTCAGACAAAACCCTCAGACAGGCAACCAGAAAGAGATGTGCAGAAACTCTAGAAGGGATTTAACATTGCAATATGCTCATTGCAAAACTCAGCACTTAAGAAATGTTTGTACATCCGAGATAAACACTTCACGATAAGCAGCATTCCAGGAGGGTGAAAAATGTTGTTAGCAGTGCAATTCTCAGATAATTCTCAGATGAAGACTGGTTTGAATATACTTACTGCATTGGGAGCAACTGGCAGTGTTCAAAACTGTACTAACTACCTTCATCTGTTCTAGATAAAGGGATCTCTAAAGGATTGGTTTTAAGAGTGAAAAAAGCACTATAAACTATAAATGTTTTATTTGCCTTTTCCCATTATCTAGAAATGTGTCCTCTGATATTCTGTCAAGGAAAACAATGTAGATTCCTCGGCCCACCCCTACTTCCTGTAAAACTAGATTGGATTTAGCCCCTCCCATGTTGCTGCATGTCATTATTACAATTGGAATGGTTCACACGGAAGACCACACAGGTCAAAAGATTGTGCCAAGGGGCCATGGAGTCTAGCCCTGGTCCTATCACCACTGCCCACAGCAGAAATGCTTCCCTTTCCACATCTCTTGGAGGACCATGAGAAATTCTCTCCTACCTCCCTTGTTCTCATTCCAGGAAATGCTTTATGGCAAGAACAAACATTCTTCAGGGTAGGCAAGAGGAAAGCCAAATTAGAAGATGAAGAAGGAGCTCACTGGGCAAGGGACAACATTAAAGGAGGATTTAGCTGAGGAATTCAACTTCCCCTACTTCACTTGGAGGACCCTCAGCGGATGGAACATCATAGTGTCTAAATGTAAGACCAACATGTTCAAATGGGGGGCTGCTGGCAGACAACAACACACCGTGTGAATGTGGAGAGATACAGAATCTTACTCATTTGCTGGTCTGCTGGTTACTACCAGAAACTTGTACTGTTGAGGATTTAAGCCTGGCCAAGGACAAAGCCAAGAAGGTGGCTTCATTTCAGCAGTTTAAAGTCTGACCTGGACACAAAAAGAAGAAGACCTCCTATATGAGCTGACAGAGCATCTCTGCAGGAGGAAGAACCACAGTTTGGGGAAAGGAACTTTGCCTCTGACTAGTGGTCCAAGAATCTTCTGGCCAGCATCAGGAGTGCCCATGTCCAGCCTGTGGATTCTATCCTTTCTATCACCCCTCTATCTCAGGCTTTCTCAAGGTTTTTGGGTCACAGGCCTGACCACACCTCCTGGACTGCTGACTGGGCAGGCCATGTGGTTCCTCCTACCCAGAAGGAGAAGTAAAATGTGCACCGCACACGTGCAGAATGCATTTCAATTCCGCTTCCGGGACTGACGAGGGCTGGATGAATTGGTGTTGGTGGCCAGGTTTGGCCTGTGGGCCATAGGCTGAGAATGCCTGCTCTATCTGGAAGCCAGAAATGTTTGAGTTTTTGTTTTTTGGGGGGTGGACTACATCTCCCAGAATCCCCAAGCCAGACCTCTGGAAGTTTACGTTCAGAACAGTATGATTTCCATTATCATCAAGTCAGAAATCTGAATATTTGGAATTTGGAACAAGGCAAAAGAGGAATCCTTTTTTTTTTTTTTTTTTGGGGGGGGGGGGAGGGGACAGGCAAAAATGCATCCAGGACTGAAAAATACATGTAAAAATAGAGGATTGGTGGTAGACAGCAGAGGTGTTTGGTATTTTAATTCTCTTTTTTTCCCCTCACATTGCTGTTTGTTTTGTTTTGTTTCAGTTGCCAGTTTTTAAAAGAACAGCAGTCTGTGTTCCCAGGCTGCCTCAGACAAAGCACCATTCCAAGGGATCCTGGGGTTGTTCCAAGGGGCTGGCTGCTGATTATTCCCTAGATGCACAGGAACTATCCTATGTCTAGGACACTGTGGGAGAGTGAAATGGTTCTTGCCAGCTGTCATGGCTTTAGAAAGAGCTTCTGCCAATATCAAGGATGGATTAACTCAGCTGTCAACAACTCCCTCCTTTCTAAATCCCTGTAAATGTCCCTGACAAAGGGAAAAGTAAAAACCAAAGCTTCACCTCTTTTATGTATGTGCTTCTGTATCTGTAGGTAAAGGTAAAGATCTCCCTTGCTCGAAAACCAGTCATCTCCAACTCTGCAGGGTGGTACTCATCTCAGTTTACAACCAAAGAGCCAGCACTGACTGCATCTATAGACGTTTTTGTGGGCATGCAGCAGACATGACTATACACCAAAGCGCATGGAACACTGTTACCTTTTCTGTCTAAGTGGTACCTATTTATCTACTTGCAATTTCTTGCTTTTTGAACTGCTAGGTTGGCAGGAGCTAGGACAGACAATGGGAGCTCACTCCATTGCACAACACTCAGATCTTGACCTGACCTGACCTCTTGACCTTCTGACCTGTTGACCTGTCGACAGAAGAGTAGCGTGCCTTGGCGGGGCCCCGTATAAAAATTTGTTTGGGGGCCCTTAGAAAGGGTAAAGATTTGTTTTGCTTACGCACGTTGGGGGCCCCCGTGGCCCGGGGGCCCCGTATAATTGATACGGCAGATACGGCGGTAGCTACGCCTCTGCCTGCCGACCGTCTGGCTGCCAAGTTCAGCATCTTAATCACTAAGCCACCTTGGCACCTTGCACTACCTGAAAACTGAGGCTCCAAAGAACTGAAGGCTTATGAAGACACATCTGCAACCAGACATAAACTGCATGTGAACATGGACATTAATGCACACAAATACATCAAAGTCTTTCAAACCGTGACTCATAGAGCTATCCTGGTGATGTAGCAAAGATCGATTAATTAAGCTGCTTTCCATTGCGCTGGCTACACCTGAGCATCTTTCAGTAAAGGGCACAGAGCCAAGGAAGAGGGAGGAAGGCATCTGCCATTTTTTGGCTCATGGTCCAGCACAATATTTAACAACTTACTCGTACTTATCCCAGGTATAAAATTCATTCAGTTTATGTGATGCTCAAACACAAGACTGCATTTCTCATGTAACAATGCCTGAGCATCTGGGGAGATGGGGTTTAAGAAGAAGAAGATGCTGCTATTTGAGAAATGAAGCATTACGTTCCCACAGAAGAAGGGGTAGAAATACATAATGACAAGGTGCCTGCAAGAATCTAGATCTTAGGGCTAGGTAAAGGTCGCCCTTGCTAGAAAGCTAGTTGTATCCAACTCTAGGGTTCAGTGCTCATCTCAGTTTATAGCCAAAGTGCCAGTGGTGTCTGCATCTGCAGATGTTTCCATGGACTACATGACTAGACACATTCCATTGTCTAGCCATGTAGGCAGGCATGACTAGACACGTGAGTGCATGGAATGCTATTTACTTTCCCACCAAAGTGGTACCTATTTATCTACTTGCAGTCATCTTAACCACTAAGCCACCACAGTCCCACATGGCTACAAAGATAAATTTTGGCTCCTAGCAAAATATATAGGTCACTTGGATGCAGAATGTACCTTTTTTACTTATTTCATTACCCAGTTTCCCCTCTATGGCAACAGATTCAGAGCTACACCACTGACTTTATTTATTTATTTATTTATTTAAAAAAATTAAAATAAAACAAAAAAGCACAAAGAAAGAAAGAAAAACAACTAAATGCAATCTTAATAAAAACACAAATTTAACATATTATATAATAATATGTGCTCCTATCACCCAGTGGGACAATATATATAATTGTGTACTTATCTTCAGAGACTGCAGCAGCTTAGTGGTTAAGATGCTGAACTTGATGACTGGAAGTTTGGCAGGTTAGCATTTGAAGACCTGAGTGCTGCATGATGGAATGAGCTCCTGTCTCTGTCCCAGCTCCTGCCAACCTAGCAGTTCAAAAGCAATAAATTGCAAGTAGATAAATAGGAAGCACTTTGGTGGGAAGATAAACAGCGTTTTGTGCACTCCAGTGTCTAGTCATGCCTGCCACATGACCACGGACACATCTGCAGACGCAGACAGTGCTGGCTCTTTGGCTATAAAAGGAGATGAGCACTGAACCCTAGAGTCGGATATGATTGACTTTTGAGCAAGGGCGACCTTACTTATGTTCAATGTGCACTCTATTTTAAACTTTTATAATTTATAGTTGTCCCCTCTTTCCAGAATGGTGTAGCTTTTTGCCCTGGTTTTGCTCCTTTATCTTTTACTAGAAAATAATCAAGAAATTCTCCCCATAGTTCTGTAAAATCTGATTTTTAAAAAATTCCTTTTTAAAACTTTTAGTTCTGATGTTAATCTATCATTTCTTGCCCTGTATAGATGACTTTTGCAGAACTTGTCTTTGCTTACCATCCCATTGTAAATGTGGTAAGGTAAGCCTGGAATGTCCCAAAACACCTGGGGCCACGTGACCAAACAATCTTTTTCAGATTTTAATTTTTAATTTTTAAAGTTTTAAGGTTTTTAGATGGAAGCTCCCACTTCCTAATCCTGGGCCTTATCTGCCCAGGGAAGGAAAAGACTTACGTCCTCTGGCCGGAAGGAGGAATGGATTTTAGATGTTTGTGTTGTATGTGTGTTATTGTTGTTTTGTTTTTGTGGGTTTTTTTCCTGATTGTAAACCGCCCTGAGTCGCCATGGCGAGTGGGCGCTGATATAAATCGAAATAAATATAAATATAAATATAAATATAAATATAAATATAAATATAAATATAAATATAAATATAAATATAAATATAAATATAAATATAAAGCAACGGGCTTTGGCTCCTAAGGCATCATTTCTGTAAGTCAAGGCTGCGGTGGCTCAGTCGTTAAGAAGCTCTCCTTGTTAGCTGGAAGGCTGGCAAACTGCCAGTTCAAGACCCGGGTAATGCATGACAGATTGAGCACCCTTCTCTGTCCCAGCTCTTGGGGACATGAAAGGAGCCTCACTTGGGTGTTTCCTGAGCAAAGTTTCTTCTGCAAAAATCCTTTCAATCCAGAACAATTTCTGATATGAAATTATTATTTCTGTAAGTGTACACAATTTCCTCTAACACTTTCCATCTGTACTACTGCAGCCTAAGTGAGGTTACAAAGAAAGTGTGGCTGCCACAAGGAATGCAAAACATTATTTTCCTTGCCACAATTGTACCAATGTTTCCCCCAATGGAGTTGATAAGTGTGCAAAGATAACCACATCTCCAAACAGGCAAGAGACGTGTGCCAACAGATGGCTGTGGCTAGCCCGCATTCAGGGCTGCCAACTGGGTCCCATGCAAAAGCGAGGAGATTCAGCTCAGCAGTGGAGCACATGGTTTATACTCAAAAGAGCTCAAGATGAATCCCTAGTACAGTGGTGAGGAACCTATGGCATGTGTGCCAGAGGGGGAACCCAAAGCCCTCACTGTGGGCATGCTCACCATCACCTCAGCACAGAGTTCTCCCCACTCCTCTTCCCAGCAGCCCAATGGGAGTGTTTCCTCCCTACCCTGTCTGGGCTAAGGTGTCTAAAAGGTTTGCCATCACTGCCCTAGTATAATAACAATTTCATGTCATAAATTATTCTGGGTTGAAAGGATTTTTGCCGAAGAAACTCCTCTCAGGGGATGCCAAAAATGAGGCTCCTTTTGTGTCCCCAAGATCTTTTCCCACCGAAGTGGTCCCCATTTATCTACTTGCAATCTCTTGCTTTCAAACTGCTAGATTGGCAGGAGCTGGGATGGATGACAGATGCTCAAACCATCATGCAGTACAGTAAAACCCCTACTTACATAAAAAGTCTGTTCCATAGGCTTTTATGTAAATCGATTTTTTTACTTAACTCGAAACAAACCCATAGGAAATATGAATTTTTACATAACTTGAAGCAAACCCATAGGAAAATGATATTTATGTAAATCGAAGCAATCCTATAGGAAAAATGATTTTTTTAATCATAACTCAACGCAAACCCATAGAAAACGGTGTTATGTAAATCAGGAGATTTATGTAAATCAGGACATGGTTTTAGTGCAAAAATCATTATATAAGTCGAATTTTATGTAACTCGAGACATATGCATGTAGGTTTTTTACTGTACCTGGGTCTCAAACTACTGACCTGCCAGCTTTCCAGATAAAAAGGCAAGCTTCTTAACACTGAACCACCGCAGCCCCATACTTCCCTAGTACTAGCAGATAAGGAAGGTTTCTGAGTTTGATAATGTTTCCCTTTTTTGGACTAGAGCTCCCATAATTCCCTAGCTAGCATGGCTGCAGGGGATTCTGGGACATGCAGGCCAAGTTATAGAAAAATTCTTATTTCAAACCATTTAAAGTGACTGTCATTCAGAATGGATCAACCTTTTATGATATGCTACTTTTGGCCATTGTGGTTTAGTGCTTAAGACACTGAGCTTGACACAACAAACTGAGCTCCCATCGTCTGTCTCAGCTCCTGCCAACATAGCAGTTCAAAAGCAAGAAATTGCAAGTACATAAATAGGTACTGATTTGATGGGAAAGGTAGCAGGATTCTGTACACTCTGGCATTTTGTTATGACTGCCACATGACCATGGAAATGTCTGCAGACATAGACAGTGCTGGCTCTTAGCTGTAAACAGAGATAAGCACCACCCCCTGGAGTCAGATATGACTGGCTTTCAGGTAAAGGAGACCTTTACCTTAAATTTATTTATTTATTTATTTAGATTTATTATCCCGCCCCAATCAGGCAAACCTGACTCTAGGTGGCTTACCAAAAATTCATAAATTAAAACCTTGAGGTTCAAAATTACTTAAAAATCAATTAAAAAAGAATTAAACCATGAATTTACAAAGATCTAAAAGATTTTAAAAGGTTAAAAAGTTTAAAAAGATTTAAAAAGTTTTAAAGAGTGAGGGAGGGTTTTGAGATACTTCGAACTAAAACCCTATTCATTCCACACCAGTTGAGAGATTAAAGCATTGAGGGAGAGGTTTGGACTCCTCAAATCTCACACAGTGTTCATCCATATTAAGGTTTATATGGGGGGGGGGGGGAATCCTAGCTTCTTGCCCAAAATGCTTCCCTCAAAAAGTACTGCATTTTACCACACCTTTTTGTCAAAAATTTAAAAAGCAATTTCACCAAAAGTAACACAACATGGGGAAGTGTTAACTGTCAAACATGAATATGCTCCTGTGGAGATGTATTAGTTAAATGGTGACCCTGAATTGCCTTATTCCAATGTGATCATGCATAAATATGTTATCCTGTCCCAAAAATTCTGGGGTCAAGAATCTTCTATCTCAAGATGGGCAAATCTATTCCACAACAAATGTTGGCAGTTGTTTGTTTTTTCCTGATGCTGCTCTACTTTCCCTCAAACTAAGTCGGATATTATTAACTCCTTGAGAGCTACAATATAACTATAACAGACTAGAGTTATCTTAAACCATGCATGGGTGGCCAACCTTTTTATGCCGTGGTTTGTCCATTTGGAGAGAATGTCTTGGACTTCCATACCTTACAAGGCATATATGGAAAAAGGAGAAGGACAAAGACCATGAGGAAGGTGGAGAGATAACATTAAAAAAAATTACAAGAGCACCAAATAATGCTGGTGGAAGCTGCTAGAAGAGCCAGAAAAAGAGCCTTGAATCTTCCTAGACATCAGATGAAGCAAAGGAAGCAAAGAAGAAGTAGTTCCATAAACATTACATGACATTTTGTGATTCAAGATCACTCATTCAGGCATGTGCCAATTTTTGTGAATGGTGTAGAAAAATGCCTAGAGCAGTGGTTATGAAACTATGGCAGTGGCTGCGAACAGATGTGGCACTCCCAGCCTTTTCTGTTGGCATGCATGCCATCGCTTCCTCCCTACCCCCAGCACAGAGTTTGCCCCGCCCCCTGCCCAGAAGCCCAGTGGGAACACATCAACCCTCCCCCCAGCACAGAGTTTGCCCCACTGCTCTGTCCAGCAGATCAATGAAACCACTTCCTCCCTCCCCCAGCATAGAGTTCATTACACCTCTTTGCCCAGCAGCCCATTGGGAGTACTTCCTCCTTCCCCCAGCACAGAGTTCACTCTGCCCCTCTGTTTGGGCACTTGGTCTCTAAAAGGTTCACCATCACTGGTCTAGAGACTGAAGAGCCAGGAAGACCACCACAGTATCTCAGTTTGACAAAGGAGTAGAAGAAGACAGGACAAGCCTCCTTGTCTCAACCTTCCCCAGAAGGCTAATTGGCAAGTCACATTTCACAGACACAATATGGTCAACTGGCTGGTGGAAAGTGATGAGAAAATCAGGTGTTCAGATACACAAAATATATATTAGAAGGGTTTAGAGGAGAATAGAATGTCTTTCTCTCCTATAGGAAAATGGAAGAAAAAACCAAGAGTGACCTATCTGAGGGTCTCAATTCATTTAAAACTAAATTACTTATTTCAGAAACAGCTCCTCCGGTGGCTTAGTGGTTAAGGTGCTGAGCTGGAGCCTAGACAGTTGGGTTTCTATACCCGAGAGCTACACTTGGGGACATGAAAGGAGCCTCATTCTGGCATCCCCTAAAAATCCTTTCAACCCAGAGTAATCTCTGACACAAAATTATTATCACTTATTTCAGAAGTCTATTATTTACTTTTATTATGTTACTGCTCTTTTCCTTTTCTCCCAAAAAGGGACCCAAGGCCATTCTGAAGTAATGGGCTGCAAATAATAAAAAGTAATGCAGTTACCTGTAACTTGGACACTCTTTTTGTAATGAGGGAGTAATGAAGCCTCATTTGTCTGAACTCTCAGCAAGTAGGATGCCAGTGATCTGCTAGTCCTACTTCTTTATGCTTTCTTCCAGGTAAATCTGAAACTCAGCAATGAAGAATGGAAATTATGTTCACAGTAGGTGGATGGAGGCAAGGTTATTAATGCTCCTGAAACATTCTGTCACACTCTGGTATGACAGAAACAAAGTTAAAGTGTTACACCTGATGGCAAGTGATAATTTTTATATTATAATTAATTTTTTAATAATAATTAATTACTATATTAAGATGAGCAACTGCTGTAAACAGAGTTCAGGCATGTCAGGATGAAACTCCCAGGACTTTCCAAATATCAGAAACGGTGATGTTCTCTTCTACACCTGTAAAGCATCTGTATTATCTCTGAGTATAACTGAATCCTTAAGGTAGCCAGAAGATAAACAGCATATTGTTGCAAGGTATCTGTGTTGTAATATCTTGGGACTTAGTGTTAAAAGTATTTGGGATCAGGTAATTAAGAGGCATTTGCTTTACAAAACCTCAATCCTCATTTATTGATATAGATGAAAACAGCTGCCTGCATTTTGGATCTTCCTTGAAGAAGAGTTCTTTGGCGACTATAATAACAAGGACCTGTACTTCCAAATCCAGGGCCATGATGGCTTAGTAGTTAAGCCACTGAGCTTGACAAGCCAGAAGGTTAGCAGGTCAGCAGTTCGAGACCCGAGTGCTGCATGACTGAGTGAGCGCCCATCATCTTTCCCAGCTCCTGCCAGCCTAGCAGTATGAAAGCAAGAAATTGCAAGTACATAAATAGGCAATGCTTTGGCAGGAAAGGTAACAGCAGTCCATGCACTCTGACATCTAGTCATGCCTGCCACATGACCACAGAAACGTCTGCAGAGGCAGATAGGGCTGGCTCTTTGGCTGCAAAGGGAAATGAGCACTGAACCCTAGAGTCAGCTACAAAACCTAGCAGTTCGAAAGCAAGAGATTGCAAGTAGATAAATAGGGATGACTTCGGTGGGAAGGTAACAGTGTTCCGTGCACTCCGGTGTCTAGTCATGCCTGCCACATGATAATAGAAACGTCTGCAGAAGCAGACAGCACTGGCTCTTTGGCTTTGAAACAGAGATGAGCACTGACCCCTAGAGTCGGATACGACTGGCTTTCAAGCATGGGGAACCTTTACCTTTATTATCCATCCACCTTGTACACTACTCCCTAATTCATAGCACTCTCTAGGCAGTTTACAGAAATAAATTTAGTCAAATAAATAATACACCCAAAATACATTACAAAATGACATTAAACTAATCCACTGCCATAGACCAACCTCAGCTTTAAATAAATTAAACATTTAAACTGCTTAAAATCCCAGGTTCACATTAGTAAAAGCAGTTCTTTTTTTAAAAAAAAATACTCTCATATCTTCCTCAGTTTCTTAAATTTACTAGCATGAGTGTGGTTTTATTTCAAGCTTCAGTAAGTTGATTTTTGAATTTTCAGAGTGGTCGCTGTCTTAGTCTGTAAGCACTAAAGAAAGCTTACATGAATCAAAAATGACGTACAATCGTATATAAAACAATGCAATATGAAAAAGCCATTTTGTAAGAATCAATTTAAATACAGTAGCAAATAAATTCAAACACAGCAGTTAAATGACTCAGTAAAGGCCTACTGGCTTTTTTTTCTTTTCTTTTTTTAATGTTTTACATTTCCATCCAAATGATTGTCATGAGGCAGACAATTAAATCATGGGTGATTCCTCTGGAGACATAAACACTCATAGAGTGTGCATAGAGTGCAGAACCTTCTGAGGCAGATTTCAGAGCTCTGTAGGGAACGATGAGAGAAAGAACTTCTGGTTTTAAGAACTGGACATGCAGGGGAAACAAAACTGAAAAATTTGTACTTGGCCAATACATAGAGATCTTCCAACTGAGGAAAAAGGCAAGGCTATCTAATGAAATGTGCTTGACTCTACATAAACTTTGCCAAGTAAATCTGTTTAGTCTTTAAAGTGCCATGTTGAATTATGGACTTGGCTATTTCAAAAAGAGGGCTGATCCGTCAAACTGTCCAATATTGCCACATAATGGTCAAGAATTTGCGATGGATTCGCGTTTACGGGAAAAGAAACAAAAGGAAAATTTAGCATCAGCTTTGCTACTTATGCTATTTACAAAAACAAATTGATTAACCATTAAACATGAAACAATACAATGGGGGGGGGGGAGGTAATCCCTTATTTGTTATAACTTTTAATGCTAAACCCTCATGATCCCACTAAACCATTCTTACTCAGTAACAATAGGGGAAAGCCTTGCTTTTTGTTTTGTTTTTAAAAACTGCCATGAAATTACAACAGAAAAAAAGCTGCAGCAAAGTAACACTGTTAGACAACAGTCAATTTACAGTCAATCTGAATGTGGCTGCCCCGGTCATGATGGGGTGCGGGCGTTATGCTCATGCCTCACCACTGCTTTGGGAGCAGCACTGGTTGCCAGTGTGCCTCCAGGTGCAATTCAAGGTGCTGGTAATTAAAACCCTACATGGTAGTGGGCCAGGATACCTAAGAGACTGCATCACCCCAAGAACATCTGTCTGTCCCATCAGAGTGGACCGGAGAGGCTCTCTGGTTGTGCCATCAACTAGAGAGGCGCATATCTTTAGCACCAGAAGGAGGGCCTTCTCTGTGTCCACCCCAGCCCTATGGAACCTACTGCCAACTGAACTGTGTCTCCAGATAGAGCTGCTGCCCTTTCGGAAGGGTGTAAAAACCTGGCTGGCGGGGCAGGTATGGGGTACTGGTGGCACAACGATCTCAGCTCTCTCAATTATTAAATTAAGACTTAGTTTGCAATTTTAATCTCTTTTAATCTATAGATTTTTAAAAAAAAACTTTAAAAGCATTTTAATCTGAATTGCTGATGTTTTTTATGATATGTCAAACCACCCTGGGTTGCCTCAGTGAGGAGGAACACATACAAATATGAATAAATAAAATAATAAATAATAATAAATTGATAATTTTGACTGGTCAGTTGTTTAGAAACTGCAGGTTTGGGTGTGTATTTTTTTTAATTGCCAATATTCGTAACAAGGCTAGGAAAAGAATTGTTCAACTGAATCATTCATGCTTGCAGAAACCTTACCTAGTAATATATTATAATAATTAGAATTTATTTATTGTGCATATCTTTTAATTTAAATTACACAATGAACAACATCATTGCAGTAAGAACTCAAGAGCATTAAAACAGCCAATATAACAAGAATCAGCAGATGAAGCCATATGGTGTAGTAAGGGGAATGTCACATTAGGATTCAAGAGCCTTAGGTTGAAACCCCTGCTTGGGAATGGTAGCTCATTGGAAAGCAGGAATGACTAACCACTCGCTGAAGAAAACTTAACTAGGATCACCAATTGTCAGGAGCAACTTGGCAACTTATAGTAAGAACAGCAGCACATTAAAACCACATTAGCTTACCAGCTGGGGTTCACAGAAAGCACCTTTTTGAAGATTGTGGTATTTGTTAACCACAACTGGGTGTACCCTGGTAATGGAAACCTTGTGTTGCCAGCTAATCTTTCTCACACTAGGTCAGGTGAGGGGAACTGCAAAATGAACTCACCAAAGGGTGGCTTCTTTCTGTCAGTTCAAAGCCTGGCCTAAGCACGGAAGAAGAAAAAGAAGCTTACCAGCTAATGAAGGGGAGGTTTGGCATCTCTAGAAACCAAAATAATAGTTAAGTCAAAAAGGTTTTGATGCCACTCTGATAGAGGCCACAATCAGAATGATCTTTCCTCACCAAACAGAGCAAAGAACCAGAAGTTAAATTCACTCCAATACATCAGGCAGATAGATTTATGAGAGAGAAAGTGACATTTGAAACGTTCTTGTCCCAAACCATTTAGATCAAAGGAGGGAAAGTGTGATCTGAGGTATGGTATATCTGCCCAAGCCAGCACAGCCAATGACAGCCCATTATAGGTGCTACAAGACCAAACCATCTGGATGGGTACAACCACCCACTTCTCTCTCCTCTTTGGTTGAATGACTCTCCATTTAAAAGTTAAATATTGACCACACAGGAACAACACTGCAAAAAGAAATTTGATTCCTGATGTTAAATAGTTTAGTCCTTCAGATTCATGGGAATCTGGGGTGCTGCCTTGTCCTTTGTTGACTATTGGTTTGTCTCTCCCAGTTTGGTCAACTCTAGTTTTTTTCCTGAGTTTCAGGCAGGATCCTTTCCTTGTTCTCAGCCAAGAGAACAAAGAAAATACCCCATTCTAGTACCAACCATAAGGGACTGTGGTGGCTTAGTGGTTAAGACACTGAACTTGATGACTGGAAGGTCAGCAGGTCAGCAGTTCAAGACCCGAGTGCTGCACAACAGAGTGAGCTCCAATCTCTGTCCCAGCTCCTGCCAACTTAGCAGTTTGGAAGCAAGAAATTGCTAGTAGATAAATAGGTACCACTTCGGTAGGAAGGTAAACAGCATTCTGTGTACTCTGGTGTTTAGTCATGCCTGCCACATGTCCACAGAAACATCTACAAACGCAAACAGGGCTGACTTTTTGGTGTCAGAATTTAAAGAGGGGTTAAAAACACTGTTTCCATTGAGAACGCAGTTCTTTCCTTGTTAATTGTATGTGTTTACGGTAATACAAAAGACTGCATGCATCATCTAACAAACAAACTCCTCAACCACATCAGGCAGGCTGAGAAACCACATGGAGACCCACTATGAATTAATTTGAAACTGTTACCATCTCTTAATTACTGTAACTGATCTACAAAACAGACCAACAGAATTTCAAACCCCAAGTTCCACCTTCAATGACATATAATACATTTTGACCAGAAGCATTAACGAAGGATGCCAACACACAAAATCCTTTATATGTTAAGCATTTGTGTTCAATTTATGCAGGATTATCAAAAACAGCCAATTAAAGGATTTTTTTCCATTAGCAAAGCAGAGACCACTTAGCTGTAACTTTTGTTCTATCAAATCTAGCATAGGCATCTTTTTCCTGTCTGCAATTAAATAGCTGCAAACTTATTTTTCAAATTTCCAAAGAAGTTGCTATGTTATTCTAATGTCATAGAACTAAAAAAGACTCCTGTCATATCTTAAACATTAACCCATATACTGTATTATAGTGTGAACTTTTATGGACCAATTGTTTCTAATTGCCACAAGCCTTTTCTTTTTCCTGCAACAGACTAACACAATTACTCCTCTGGAAATACATTTCACCTTTGCTAGGTAAAGACGTTCAAGAGATTGTGATCCATATTTTCTGTTTTTACAGAAACCAATGAAAAACTCTATTAAAAGCCTAGAGAAAGAAACAGGTGTTGGACGTTTCTTGTTGACTTTTGTGAGGTTTCAAGCAAACACTATATTTAAATCAGGTGGTGGGAGATGGGGCTGCAAAACTTGTATTCTGCAGATATAAAAACAATGAAGGGAAAAACATTTTATGAGCAGAATAGGGCAACACACACACACAAAAACCCCTCAACAAGCTGGATCAATCAAAGGCTGTTTGAAAAGTTGCCCATAAGTGGACAGCATTTCTCTGTTGTTTGCCTTTCTGCCTGTACTCAGAGATACACTGCATATGGCCATGGAGGTTTGATTTCAGCTGCCACATCTAACAAATGCTGATATTTCAGACCTCCAAGAGGCTTTCATGCTAGTTGGAAGCAGCAACACCATGGCCCTTTTTAAGGAACAAAAATGTAAAAGCCACTAAATGATGAGAAAACTTTCCTTTTCACAAAGCTTTGAAAAACATGTTCACTATTTTGGCTCTCACTCTGTCTTAATAAAAGGAGTTTGCGCAACTGCTGCTGTTTGAATTTTTGCTTTTTTAAAAAAATCTTTTGCCCTGCTGATGACTCATACAGCTGTCTGTTTCCTAATATCTATTAAAACTCTTCCAGAATTCTGTTGGTGGGTTGTTGTTGTTGTTTTTTTGGGAGTTGTAGGGTACGGGGAGTTCTCAACCTTTATAAACTGGGGCCAGGGCCGGATTCTCCTATAGGCTAACTAGGCTTCAGCCTAGGGCCTCAAGATCAAGAGGGGCCTAGATATTGATCTATATCACAGTAATGATGTATTTTATTATCTCTCATGTAATTTACAAACTTAAAAATGGGAGGTGAAAGGGCCACATAAGTGGAATAGCCTAGGGCCTCTTTTCATGTAAATCAGACCCTGACTGGGGCCAGGTCACACTCCCTCAGTCAGCTTTGGGGGCTGGATGGCCATTTTTCCCTTTCTCCACCACATGGCACTTCCTGGTGTGGTGGAGGTGGCGGGGGCCACATGAAATGGTGCCATTGGCCGCATCCGACCTGTGGGCCACAGATTGAGAATCCCTGTTTTAGAGCCTTCAAAGATTAATCCCCAAGAATACTAAGAAACTATTAGAAAACAAGGTTGAATAGTTTGCTTCAGACATTCTGCCAATTCATTTGTTAAAAGGTTCCGTTCCTCTAAAAATACAAAAATATAAACTGCAATCGGATATGCCTACAAGTCTTCCCTAGGGCTGAAAGAAGCTTGTTATAAGGAAGAGGTGGGGGGGGGGAGATTCTAAGGATGGGGTCTCTTTTTTTTTTAATGAGCTACAAGGAAACACATCACTCTTGTCTTCTGCTGATTCCCACACTCTTCTCATCCAAAAATCCCACAGATTGCCATTGGTTCTGCCCTTGGCCAGAGCACAGAGTTAAACGCAGGTCCCAAGGGGGGAATCTGTTCATATTCTTCTTGACAAACAACCCCAGTTATTCTAAGATCCCAGCCTTGTGTTAGGAAAAAAAAATCTGGATTTTTCCCTCTAAAGACCCTGTTCACTCCAGCCTTCAAGGTTTAGCTTTCAAAGTTTAAATGCTCCTTTTGAAAAAATATCTCAACAATTTAAGATACTGTAGCTTTTTTCTTCTTTCCCTTTCTTTTATTTCTTGATATCCCCACCACCACCCCCAAAGAGGGGAGGGAATAACAGCTGCAAAAGAGTTTGTTTGAGAGCCCTTTCTCACCAAGCCGAGACAGGGCATTTTAAGGCTCTTTTTAAAAAAATAAAAACAATTAAGGAATGAAGGGTTTTTATAACAAAACAAAAAAACTTGGAAGGGAAAGCATCCATCGCTCGGAAGTATGTAAACAATGCCTTTTCTCTGTTGCCTCTCTGAATGGCTGGGTCCAGCCGGTCAATATTCCGCAAGCTGCAGGCTGACAAAGCATTTACAGGAAAAAGTAAATTAAAAATCCCAGCTCTCCCATCGCTGTAATAAGATGGAAGGGACAAGAAGAAGGAATACAAAAGTATGTGTGTGAAACAGACACTTATACAAGACCCGCAATCTTTTCCTTCGCTCTCTGACACCACCACCCCTTTTTTCCCCTTTTACAGGGCTGTACACAAACAAAGCGAAGGCAATTAAAATAATTTAATGCTTCCTGTCTGAGGAATCCCGAGGGAAGAGAACCCAGTTCCAAGATCTGAAAGAAGGGGAGGGAAAGGAAGGGAATTTTTTTTTCTCCCCGCACAGGCCGTTCTCACTGGTCATCTTTCCAACCCTCCCTGAGTTGGACTGAAGTTGACCAGGACCAAATGGCACAAGATCAGAAGCCAGTCTCCTTGCTGGATCGCTGGGGGGAGGGGGGAAGGACCCTAACAAGCTCAGGTATCTAACCCAGCATCAGAGGGCGACCAGGTGGAGAGAAGGGCAGGACAGAAAAGGGGGGCGGGTGTCACTGATCTCTCTTGGGCTGGGGGGCTGGGGCGGGGCTCCAAAGTTTTGGAAAGGAGGCGAAGAGCGTCTCTATTGGTGGGGAGCGGTTGGGCGCGCGTAAGGGCATTCCTGGTCCTCACCACGACCCCGGTGAGGGGGGGGGATGTCCACGATCGGCGGGTAGGGGGTTCCCCCCTTTAAAAAAATCACAAGCTTTGATTTCTCTCGGTTCTCCCTGTCATGAAAATCGTCCTGGTCAGGCGCTACACCACTCCCTTCTGGGTCACCCGGACCAAATAAACAAAGTCTGCCCCCCCTTTAAAAGAAAATCAATAAGTCCTGCACTCGCTCACAGGATCGTGGCCTCCTGAGCGGGAGGCTGGGAGAGAGAATCGCAGCCGAAAGGGAGATCTCTCCGCCAAGCCAGCCAACGAGGGGGTTCCCCCTTCCCTCCCTCCCCCCCCCCGCCAAAAAAGTTACTTCCAACCATCCCGCGTCTCCCTTCCCCGTCAGTCCGCTCGCTTGCAACACCTACCGGTTCTCCTTCTGGACCCCAGAGAGGGATGCCTGTCGTCAGAGAAGGGTGGGTGTCGTCAGAGAAGGGTGGGTGGGTGGGACAGGGTCGGTGGCTAAACCAAGGCGATCGTAGTCAAGAAGGGGGGAGAGGGGGTCACACTGGGGAAGGGGCAAAGGGGAGAGATCGCGTCCGGCTCGCTCCCTTTCTTCGCTTGGATCTGCTGGCTCTTCCAAGGACGAGGCGAAATCCCTTCTCTGGGCAGGGAGGCGACTCGCGATGGAGGCAAACTCCCCCCCCCCTTTCCAAGGCGATCGCAAAAGGACAAAGCTAGCTGGGGGGGGGGGGAGAATGAGGATCGAGAAGTGGAAGTGGAGGGGGGTTTGGTGATCAAAAGAGGGGGAGACCCAGGAGTCCTTCGCCGCCGGCAGGTTAATATTCCGGGGGGGAATGCTGGGGGGGGAGATACATGCGTGTGTAGATATATATATATATTTCTGAGTATTTTTATTGCGCCTGCATGTGAGGAAGAGTACGATCCGCAATTACTTCCGCGGCAATCGTCCCCCACCCTTCGTGGGTGGGAGGGTGAGGATGATGCCGGGTCTGGGGGGGGCCTGAACGGGGCTGGGGGCGGTGAAAAGGGGCGTCTTTCGTCTCACGCCCCGCCCTTCCTGCCAACGTGCGAAGGAGCCCCGGTGTAAACAACGGCGGCGGTAATTGACACGCGGCGAGTAAGCCGTGGAGGAATGGGGCGGGGGGGGGAAGGCCACTTAAAAGAGCAGCTTTTTGGCTGAGAACCCTCCCGGAGAAGAGGGCATCGGAGGGGGGAGCAGATCCCAGGGCTGCTTTCCATTCCCACCCCCTCCCCGAGCCTTTGGCCAAGCAGATTGTATTTATTTACAGTAGTTTATTTATTCACCTTTATATCTTGCCCTTTTGATACAAGCACTTCTCAGGGCGACTTACTCTCTCTAGTCTAGATAGATAGATAGATAGACAGATAGATAAAGTAAAGGTAAAGGTTTCCCTTGCTCGAAAGCCAGTCGTATCTGACTCTAGGGGCCAGTGCTCATCTCTGTTTCTAAGCCGAAGAGCCAAGCGCTGTCTGCTTCTGCAGACGTTTCCATGGTCATGTGGCAGGCATGACTAGACACTGGAGCGCTGTTACCTTCCCACCGAAGTGGTCCCTATTTATCTACTTGCAATTTCTTGCTTTCGAACTGCTAGGTTGGCAGGAGATGGGACAGAGACGGGAGTTCATTCGTCCTGCAGTACTCGGGAATCGAACTGCTGACCTTTCGCCTCCCAGTCAGCATCTTAGTGACTTGAACCACTGCAGTCCCAGATAGATAGATAGATAGATAGATTAAACCGCCCTGAGCAGACAGACAAACAGACAGATAAAAGGTCAGACTAAAATCATCCATTGATGACCAACAAAAACACACAAATCAAGTTTTATAAATCGAGGCCTGTTTTTAATTCTTCTTTCGTCCCTTCCTCGTGGAGATCGGCTTCTAAACAGGCGAGGTTCCGCACCTGCCCAAGCTACCTGAGGTTTTGAAGGAGAGGTTTCACACCTTGCCAAACTACCCCCACCCTGAGGCTGTTTCTCCCGGCCCGGCAGGGATTTGAACTCAGATCTCCCGAGTCTTCATCCGTCTCTCTAGCACGTTGGTCTCCCAATGCGTTTCCTGGCCACTTGACTACTAAAGGTGCCTACGCCGGGGCCACTTTGGGCGTTACTCCCAGCCAGGCAACTGGGCGAGGGAGGGCATGTATGTATCGCAGCAGAGGCGTAGCTACCGCCGTATCTGCCGTATCAATTATATGGGGCCCCCGGGTCACGGGGGCCCCCAACGTGCGTAAGCAAAACAAATCTTTACCCTTCTTAATGGCCCCCAAACAAATTTTTATACAGGGCCCCGCCAAGGCACGCTACTCTTCTGTATCGCAGGCTAAAGAGCCGGCGAGGTAGCAATAGCAATTACACTTCTATACCGCCCCATAGCGGTTCAGAATTGGCTTCTTTCCCCAACATGCTGGGTACTCATTTTACCGACCTCAGAAAGATGGAAGGCTGAGTCAACCTTCACTATCGGGATCGAACTCGCAACGTTCTGGCTGCAGTACAGCGGTTTCAACCGCAGTGCCAGCAGGGGCTATGTCCAGGCTTAATTGCTGTGGGAGTAAAGCAAGGTTTACAGTATCCATTTAATACAAGAGGTGTCTTCTCCGGAGTGGGTCTAGTCCAGTATTCTCAACTCTGATGCTTTTTTTAGGGATACAAAGCAGGATTCGCCTCTCCCCCACTCCTATCTGGACGTCCCCGGGAATCGAACCGGCAACAACCTCTGGGTTGTAAAGCGCGTCTAAGTACGGAGCTAGTGCTCTCCGCAGAGTTCGAGATCGGGCTGCGTTTTTAGGAACTTTAACGGTTCCTTCCAGTCTTTTACTCCGCATCCTTTCCTCTTCGATCGCTTTCCTTTCCCCCGGGAAAGTTAGATTGGAAACTCTTCGGGGCAGGAAATCTGTGACCCCCCCCCCCTTGGTACGAAAAAGCTCTGTGTGCGAGGATGATACTGGTGACATCATTGCCCCCAAGTCTTCGGTCCCCGATCCGGTGCATTTCTGTTAGAAAGAATCCCGTCCCGTTAAATTAGGGGTAAGCGACTCACTCCGAATTAAAGGGCAGGTCGCAGCGCAGATTCTCAACCGGGCGCCGAGTAACTTCTGCGGAGCTCATTCTGGGACTTCCCGGTTAGATCCCTCTGCGATTGCAATCTTAGGCTCCAATCTGTGGTCGTTTACTCGAAAGTAAGGCCAGTCAAAAATAAAGGGATTTACTTTAAAGTGCAGGGAGAGGCGTTTAGTTACTCGAATAACCAAAGAAGGCTCGTGGCTTGTATATGTGTGTGATTAAAATGCAAACAAATCGAAGAGAAGAGAGATTATGAAAATTAACCATGTTGAGAATTTCTCTTCGATTCCCTTCACTTAACCTGCGGGACTTCGTTTAAATTTCCCATTAGCCGTATTAATCTGCTCCTTATTCTTTCTCCGCTCTGATATTATTTGCATGAACCCTTGCAGAAGTACAGAACAGTGGGAGGATGAGTCCACTGGGCCAGGGCCGACCCAGGACATGTTGCTGCCTGAAGCAGAAATTCCCCCGCCCCCTCCAAATCTAAGCGTCAACCTAATTAAGATAGATTCCCCAATAATCCCTCAAGAGAGAAAGAAAGAAAGAAAGAAGAGATCAAGAGAGGAAGGAAGGAGGGAAGAAGAGTGGAAAAGAAAGAAAGTAAAAGAAGGAATGGAGAGAAAGAGAGAAAGAATGAAAAGAAGAAAGAAGGGAGGGCAGGAAGGGAGGGCAGGAAGAAGTTAAGGACATGGAGAGATGGGGAAGAAGGGAGGAGAGATGAAGAAAGAAAGAAGGAATTGAAGGAGGGTGTGGAGACCATGGAGAAAGACAGACAGACAGACGGCTGTAACAGTACCAAAAATGGGGAAAGCCTGTGGTCTTTGCTTACAGTTCAAAGATAAAGGTCGATGATATCTTTATTACCTCACTAAAATTTTCAAACATAAGCTAGTTTTCTTATCTGATCAGTGATCGTAATAAATAACGAGATCTATAGCTAGCTTTTGGCTCCCACAGAAGTGTTCATCAGAGCGGGCGATACAGAATCAGGAGTGATGCAGGGAGAAAGCAATAAAAACAAAAATTCCAAAAAATCCTGATGAGGATCCGTGAGTTGTCCTCCCCGTCCTTGTTTCTCATTCCATTCTATGCAAGCCTACATCTACCTAACTGTAGGGCCGGTCCTGTGGTCTTGCTGGAAGAAGCTGGACCAGGCGGCAAAGGAGAAAAATCCATTGAAGGACCTCCCGATAGAGCATCCTCTTCCTACTTTCTCCCCACCTAGGGAACAGGGAAAGGACACCCTGGGCTGTTCAGTTTATTTCCTCCGGCTTTAAGTTTTACTTCCCAGGCTGGTTGCCAGAGGGAGGAGTGGCAGGATGGTGGATCAGCCTCCAGGAGTTTTCCTTGCTTATGCCCCCCCCCCCAACAAAGATAAGGGTACAGAGAAGGGAAAGGGGGCTGATGGGGGGGGGGGCCCTGACACTTGCTTCTGACCTCACCTTGCTCCCATCTAGGCAGAGCGATGAATTTGTTCGGGAAAAGAGGGGGAAATTCACAGACTTTGACTTAGCATCCCTTAAGACAGGGGTGCCCAAACTACAGCCTGTTGGCCAGATCAAGGCCCCCCCCCCCATGCCAATTCAGCCAGCCCATGCTGCTCTCATTGCTCTCAGAAGTGGAAGCAAAATACGCCCATATGTATTTTGCTTTCGCTTCCAGGAGCGACGAGGGTGGTGTGGGCCATAGTTTGTGCACCCTGTTTTAAGTAGAGAAAGTGGTGGCTTAAAATCTATCTCATCCTGTTGCAAAACAGATTGCAAGGTGTGTTTTACTTCTGCTTCCAGTGGGAGGACCCATGTGACAGGCCCACTGAACCACATGACCGGCCCACAGCCCAAAAAGTTTGGGTACCCCTGCCTTAAGGTTAGATTTCCCCAGGCTTCCCATTTTCCTCTCTAAGAGGCTTCAGGATCTCATCTAAGCAATTTCTCTCTCTCTCTCTCTCTCTCTCTCTCTCACTCACTCACTCAATTAGCATTCTGCCTCCAACATGCTCGGTACTCATTTTACTGACCATGGAAGGGTGGGAGGCTGAGTCAACCTTGAGGCTGGGTCAGGATCAAACTCTCAGTATTCTGGCTGCAGTGCAACAATTTAACCACTTCACCACCAAAGCTCTTAAGAGCCATTTTTAAGTTATCTGGGTTTTTTTACAACTACTGAATAGATTTGGTGAAAAATAAAAATTGAGCTAAGATAATTACTACTCTTTTAAGATATGAAAGTTAAGTGTTCGAAAATGTTTCAGTTTCTTATCTGTTAATAAAAAATGGTCACCCAAGTCTAAATGAATGGGGTAAATCACATCTGTGCTTAAACAATTGTAACTTTCAAACTATTTCACCGAATTGGGGCCAGAGCAACACTGAATTGTCTTCTACTATGCCAATCTGGTGCTGATCTGAAGCCCAGTTTCAAAATGAGACATATTTGTTTGGCCTGCCCCCTTTCTGAGAATTGCCTTGTTGGATCTTGACTTGCTCTACTGCACAGTAACACAGTATGAGTGTAAATTACAACCTAGCAGTTCGAAAGCAAGAAACTGAAAGTAGATAAATAGGTACCACTTCGGTGGTCCACAGATGCAGTCAGCGCTGGCTCTTTGGCTATAAACAGAGATGAGCCCTAGAATCGGATATGACTAGCTTTTGAGCAAGGACGACAATTACCCTTGTTGCTTCTGAGGTCCATGCCTTGTATTTGCAATTAATTGTTCTGTACACTTGCATTACAATAGGAACAGAAATGTAGGGCAGGGAACTCAGCCCTTCAGTAAGCCTGGTAGATACCATTTCAGCTCACTTTCTAAGGGAAATGAAAAACAACAATAGCCTTAGAGTCAAGCTGATCAAAAAAGGAGAATGTTGCATTATTATTATTCTCACCAAGGGAAACCTTATCTTCTACAAAGGCTCACTACTGGGCTGAGGCCAATAATTAACAGAACAATCAAACAGTCTTTCCTTGCTTTCTTTGGGACTTTAAAGGCATCATCTGGAAGAATTCAGTAGATTTTTACTCTTCTTTTCTTCTCAGGAGGTTGCATTGTGCACTGTCTCCCTTCCCCTCAAGAAGAGCAAGCACTTAATGATTTTGATCTTTAAAAAAGTTGAAAAGAGAGGGGAACAAGATAGCCATTAGAATAAAATGCCCAACTGCTGAGCTATCTGGGCTTCAAAATTTGTGGCAAGTGAGCAGAAAGGAAGTAATTTGCATGGTATAAACTACTGCAAGGATTGCAGTGGCTCAAGTGGTTAAGATGCTGAACTTGATAACTGGAAGATCAGCAGGTCAGCAGTTCGAGACCCACATGCTGCATGACAGAGTGAGCTCCCATCTCTGTCCCAGCTCCTGACAACCTAGCTGTTCACAAGCAAGAAATTACAAATACTGTAGATAAAAAGGTACCACTTTGGTGGGAAAGGTAACAATGTTCCATGCACTCTGGTGTTTAATCATGTCTACCACATGTCCACGGAAACATCTGCAGGCACAAATAGTGTTGGCTCTTTGACTATAAACAGAGATGAGCATGGAACCCTAGAGTCGGATATGACTGGCTTTCAAACAAGTGAGCCCTTTGTTGTTGTTGTTCAGTCGCACAATCGATTCTGACCCTTTGCGACCCTATGAACCATTGCCCCCCCCAAAGTACTTTAGCTTCATCTTTACTATTTGACCTTCTAAGGAGCAGTCAGTGTTGATCTCTTCTAAGATTGACCTATTTGTTCTCCAGGGGACTCTCAAAACTCTCCTCCAACACCACATTTCAAAGGCATCTATTCTTCTGCGCTCAGCTTTCCTAATGGTCCAGCTCTCACAACCTTATATTACCACTTGGAATACCATTGCTTTTACTATGCAATTATTTTTTGCAAGGTGATGTCTCTACTTTTAACTATGTTCCCCTAGCTTGTCTCCCAAGAATCAGTCGTCTTTTTATTTCTTGGCTGCAATCCCCATCTGCAGTGATCTTGGATCCTAAGAATGTAAAGTCTGTCACTGCTTCTACTTCTTTACCTTTACCTTTACCTTTATATGCCAAGTGTCAGTTAATACAGAGGATCAAGTCTTCCAAAGTGGAAACGTTTGATTTGGGAGCATCTAATTGTCCATGTAGGAGCTTTGCAGGTTCTTCCTTGGTTAGCAAGTTAGCCATCTGAATACAAAGTTTACTAACTTTGTTAACTTCTCCAAATCATCCTGAAAGAAACATCTTCTCCCTCCTTCATACTGGCCAAGTTAAACAAAAAGAAGCATTGCCATGTGGCCCCAGTGTTGACGTGAGAGGGTCACCTCCTCTCCTTCTTGGGAGCAGGGAATTTGTCACCATCAGCTCCTCAACAGACCAGGGCAATGGGCTGTGGAAAGAATGGCTACCAGAAGAACCCAGGGACAGAGAAGCCTAACCCTGGGAGACTGGAAGCTGGTCAGAAATCCCTGGGCAAAGGCCCCAACTTAATAGATGGAGGAGGAGATGAGAAAGTTTCCTGGAGGAGAAAGAAGCAATTGGTTCCCGGGAGTGGGATGGAATATAAAGGTGGCCTTTGAAGCAGGGAAGGAAGGGAAATAGAAGTAGAAGATGGAAGAGAAAGTTCTGACTGGGGACCTCCTCCTGGAGATAGCAATGTGTAGCCTAAAGGCAATGGCGTAGCGAGAGGGGCAAGGGCTTGGCCCACCCCAGGCGACATTTTGCAGGGGACTGCGACACCACTGCCCCAGACTTCCTGGTGGCCGGGGCGGGTGCTGGGACCCTAGGTCACCATCAGCACCCTGGGCCCCACCCCGGGCTGGAGGGATGGGCTCAATGGTACAGTGGAGACTAGGGACACCCCTCCCTATTCTCTGTCCCCCTCCTCCCCAAGTGCCCCCTCTGCATGGCCTGCGGGGCTGGGGTGGCGTGGCATGGCCCCAGAGGGGAGCTCACCATTGGGGTCCCAGGTACTCAGCCATCCACCTCCAAGCCCGGTGGCAGCGGTGCCCAGGAAGGCAGGAAGCGAGGCCAGCAGTCGCCGTGGGCCCGCAACAGCCAGGCTGAGGACCCCCCTTCAATGCCTGGCTGGTGCTGCTTCAGCCACTGGGCTGCAATGACTGTCAGCCTTACTTCCCACCTTCCTGGGCACTGCTGCCACTGCCAGGCTAGAAGGCAGGATGGCCGTGAGCCTGGGACCCCGACGGTGTGGGCGAGGGGCTGGGGTGGTGCAGCACGGGCCCAGCGGTGAGCCCACCATTGGTGTCCCAGGTGCGCAGCTGTCCTGCCTCTGAGCCCAGCGACTGCAGCTCATCTGCTTTCGGCAGCACCGGTGCCCAGAGGGACGAGGCCGATGGTCTTTGTGGCCCAGCGCCTGCAGCTGGAGCAGCACCGGCCAGGCCTTGTGAGGGGAGAGGTCCTTGGGCCGCAGTGACGCCGGCCTCGCTTCCTGGGTGCCACTGCTGCCGAAGGTGGACAAGCTGCTGCTGCCGGGCTCAGAGGCAGGGTGACCACACGCCTGGGACCCAGATGGTGAGCTCCCTGCTGGGCCCATGATGTACTGCCACAGACCCTGGGCCTTGCCCATGCCATTGGGATCCCAGGCGCACAGCCACCTCACCTCCTAGCCCAGCAAAGCCTGAAGGTAGGACTTTCCCACCGGGGGGGGGCCCTCCCCAGTAAGTTTGGCCTGGGGCCCAGGGTGACTGAAACCCATCCTACGCCACTGCCTAAAGGAAAGCCATTCTGAACTTTAAGTGAACTAAGAGTAAAAAGTCCACTACGCTCTCTCCCTACACTTCTGTGTACATGCTGGGAAGCAGGTAAAGGAAGTTGTTATGCAAACAAATGTGGGACAAGATAAGTGAGCCTGGTCAGACCAGTTCTGGCCTATAGTAAATGTTGTATATTAGGATGCCTGATAGCTTTCTCAGTCTTTATAAAAAATACTTTTGTCTCCTCACTCTTTGCTGAAAGGTAGAGAGCCTGTATGCATTCGTGCAATAAAGCCTCTCTCTCTCTCTCACGTTTGGTGTATATATTCTTTTTGGTACCTACAGCCACATGAGCTGCAATTTGCCCCATTTTTAGAAACGGCAGGGTTAACTGGAGGAGGAGTGAGGAGACCTGTTCCAGGATTCAGAAGAGTCAGAACTCCCAGGTGATTGGTAGCATCCGGGGTCTTCATACAACTTAAGGTGTCCTGGGAAGAGGATGAAAGGCATTGTAATCCAACATCTCTTCCTGAACCAGTCACTAGGGAGAAAGGGAGAGACGAGAGTGGAGGCATCCCCAGTGGGAAAACCAGCCAAATGTTCCCTCAGCAATTCAAGAGTGATGCTACCCAAGGGAAAACAATCCTCCCATAAGATCTGGGACTGCCATCATTGTCTTTGGTGTGGACATATAAAGCCTCTCTGCTGCAGGCAACGAGGGGATGGCCATCCTGGCCCTATTCATTGAGAGGCAAAGATGTTCTAAACTGAACTGGTGAAGATAACCAATCTAATCTAAGGTTGTACGCAAGGCCCATGGGAAGTGAAGATCCCTAGGGCATCGTCTCATTCTGTGTCAGTTTCTCCCCCCTCTTAAATTAAACCCAGTTGTTTTCACAGCAAATAAGTTCTTATCTTTGGAGTCAGCAGCAGAAGATGAAAAGCCCCTTCCAAAGCCAGCCAGGTTCAGGCACCAGCACAGAGAGAATGATGATACAGTATATCTGTTGTTTAGACTCTTGGAGAAGAGAAGATGCTACCAAGAGGAGGAGGAGGTTCACAACATTCAGCACAGAGATTCAAACCCAGATTCTAAGACAAATATCCTCTTCAGTTTTACGATGCACAAAACTGCAATCGCTCCTATGGGTTTTCTGCAAGGGGCCTGTTGAATGGCATTATAATAATTTCATGTGAGAAATTATTCTGGGTTGAAAGGATTTTTGCGGAAGAAACTCCGCTCAGTGAATGTCCAAATGAGACTCCTTTCATGTCCCCAAGAGCTGGGGAGGAGATGGGCACTCAATCCATCATGCAGTACCCAGGTCTTGCTTGAACTGCCAACTTGCCAGCCTTCCAGCTTTGAAACCGGCCCTTTGTCCAATAGCTAGAACTGCTGCCACAGCTTTAACCCCGTGCACAGTAAACACCCAGGAGAACACTGGCTTTCAATGTTAAGGGATAAGGTCTCCCTTGCTCAAAAGTCAGTCGTGTCCAACTCTAGGGTGTGGTGCCCATCCCCATTTAAAGGCAAAGAGCCAACACTGTCTGTGTCTGCTGACATTCCCATGGTTATGTGGCAGGCATGACTAGGCACATGGAACGCAGTTACCTTTCCCACTGAGGTGGTATCTAGTGTCTACTTCCAATTTCTTGTTTTTGAACTGCTAGGTTGGCAGAACCAAGAGAGAAACAGGAGCTCACTCCGTCATGCAGCACTTGGGTCTTGAACTGCTGATCTGTCAACCTTCTGGTCATCAAGCTCAGCATCTTAACCACTAAGCCACCACAGCCTACTAAGAGACCTGACCTAACTGCACATTTACAATTGCATTAATACAACAGCATATGTCATTACGGCAAATTGCCGCTATTGCTGCTAATTAGCAAGGTGCAGGTTGCATTCTTGGACCCAATTGAGCATGAGGGTAGGGATGCAACCAATGCCTGGGTTAACTTAAAGGAAGTGACTTGTGTGATTTCACTCCCCCAGGTGTACATCAGTTATTGGATTGTGGCCAAGGTGTCTTAAGTAGCTTGGATGGACCAAGTAGTCAGTTTGGGTTTCTTACACATACCTATTTGCTGTTTTAAAAATTTCAGTTCTTCTTCCCAAATATGTTGAAATTTTCAAATGGAAATAAATTAATATTTTGAAGAAAGGATCTGAAATGAAATTCCTAGCCATCTCTACTTTAAAGGGTTTTTGTATCGTTTCCTTATACAAATGGCTTCTCTGAAGCTGGCGTTATCAATGGATGGTGGTCCAGGTTTGAACCCTCCTTAATTTTATTTTACTTTAATTATCATGATTTTATTTTATCCTTTTAACATGGAAACAAATTCCATATTTACTGCTGATACGAACTATGGCTAAATCTGTCAATGTGATTTTGATGTTCCAATGTTGATTATTTTCTGATAATCAAGTCTTTTGATATGCTGATGCTTACATTTTATTATGCATTCTTGCTTTCATGGCTGTTTTCCATGTATTGTAACCCACTTTGGGCAAACTGTCTAGGGAGAAAGTGCCATATAAATACACAGATGGTGATCATGAACAGCTTCCTTTGGTTGCATTCCTAGCAGAAACTGAGACCAGGGAGTATTTTAGTCATAAATATTGATTTGAACTACAAGGATTAATCACCTTTTACTCAACATACCAAATGCCCTAATCCAATATTGAACTCTTCTCCAACTACTTTAATTTTAATTCTATTTATCGTGGGCTTTTTAAAACAGTAAACGCTCTGTACAAGAAAGCTGCTGACAAAAATCTGAATTCATCAAAATGAGGGCACTGTTCCACCCTTTCAAAAAGCAGTCCACTGTTTATCTCCTTGGATGCTCAATTCTCAAACAAAGTACAGTATCCATAATTATAGAATGGATTTCCTCACTGGAGCAGAGGAAGAAGGAAGACTACAAAAGGACCTCTCTAATTAAATATTTCTTTCTTTCCCTCAATTTCTTGGTGGGGTTTTTGAGTGCATTTGTGTGGCTCAGTGTCTTTGTGTTTGAGAGGCAGGGAGGGAGAGACTAGGAAAGAAGGAAGAAAGCAATACGTACATGAAGAATAGAAGGGCATTATTCTTCATGTACCTTTCATTCAATCAAAGAAAGGCACGGCTCTATCAAAGTGGTTAGACTGACGCGCCCAGTAGATCTCACTGTATACTATGTAGGGGTCCTTGGACGGAACAGACCAACAGCATGAACAATTTAAAGCAGTTGTTTCCCAAATAAGTCTGAATAGAAGGTTCTCCCATATATGCTTGTTGTTTTCAGAAGATATCGCAAACTTATGTTGTGGGGGCAGGCAGAGGGCATCCTTGTTCGAAAGCCAGTCATATCTGACTCTAGGGTTCAGTGTCCATCTCCATTTATAGCCAAAGAGCCAGTGAAGTCTGCATCTACAGACATTTCTGTGGTGACTTAGCAAGCATGACTGGATGCCGGAGCACACAGAATGCTGTTACCTTTCCGACCAAAGTGGTACCTATTTATCTCTTTTGCAATTTCTTGCTTTCAAACTGCTAGGTTGGCAGGAACTGGGACAGAGATGGGAGCTCACTCCATTGTGTAGAACTTGGGATTCAAACAGCTTACCTGCTGCCTTCCGGTCATCAAGTTCAATGTCTTAACCACTAAGATCAGTCCATCTCAGCAAACAAAGGACAAGTCTTATGTAAGGTTAATGGCTCTTAGTGGACAATCTGAGACAAAACAACCCAAAAAAATCTTTATTTAATTGTAGGTATTATCTTTCTGCCTCAGCAATTGTGTTTCAGCTATGCTCAGAGGAAACAGGAACACCTGCAAGAGGGTGGCAAAATTGTAATAGACCCTGATCTTCAAAAAGTCTTGGAATTTTTCACCTAATAGCAGTGGTTCCATTACACTACTAGCCAGTGGTAGGCTCCAAAAAAAATTTCTACCACACTGTGGACGTGGTATGGTGGGCGTGGCAGCCGGAAAGCCGTGCATTGCACCTGAATTAGGACTACTTTATTTCAAAACTTGGATGAATGGGGCCAGCCAGAATTTCTGCTACCGGTTCTGGTGACCTGGTGCAAACCTACTGATGCCCACCTCTGCTACTAGCTAATCCTAATACCAATATTGAACCTTTTTCTAGGACCCAAGCATCACTCTAGGCTGCCCTTGCTCAAAAGCCAATCATATTCAACCCTAGAGTTTGGTGATCATCTCTGTTGATAAGCAAAGAGCCAGCACTGACAGCATCTGCAGACATTTCCATAGACATGTGGCAGGCATGCCTCAATATCAGAGTGCATGGAACACTGTTTACCTTTCGAACCAAGTGCTACCTATTTATCTACTTGCAATTTCTTGCTGTCAAACTGCTATGTTTGCAGGAGCTGGGACAGAGACCAGAGCTCTCTCCGTTGTGCAGCACTCAGGTCTCAAACTGCTGACCTGTTGACCTTTCAGTCATCAAGTTCAGTGTCTTAACTGGTAAGCCACAGCAATCCCATGAGCATCACTCTTCCCTTGTGCAATTATGACTTCATCTACAGTATTCTTCTTAAAAACAGGTTCCTAGGGTCTTCTACCCTATTTTGCAAGCAATCCCCCTTAAATATAATGTGTTTTATATGCTATTTTCACTAATACATACATTTGTATGACCATTCACCTCTTCCGTTTATACATTTTTCATACATTTTGTGGACTAAATTGAATGCTAGTCCCCAATAGAATAGGCCTATTTAAATAAATGGAACTTAAATTAACAACTCAGGTTCAATTGCAATAGGTCTACTCAAATTGAGACTAACAGGTAATTTCACTCTCTGACTGGAGAACTTCATCACAACCTTCAGTAAACTGCAAATATCATATTTTTCCTGGAAGTATGGATTTGATAAATTCCCACTGAAACAAAAACCAAATTAATTTCCCTGTATGCCTTTGAAAGACTCCTACATAAATTCATTGAGCTATTATAACCAATGGTTTGTCTTAAGCAAGACTCTTTCCTAAAAATGGCTTTTCATCTTATTTTAACACAGGGGTTCCTAGCCTAACACCTGCAGGCCACCTCCAGCCCCTGGCACCATTTCATGTGGGCCCCCACCCCTGCAAGGGCATTTGAGAAACAAAATGACTGCCCCTTTGAAGCTGTTGGGACAAAATGTCCACCACCACCCCCATCATGCAGGCAGGGTGAAATAGCCATCCGGGCCTTGAAGCTGACTGAATGAGAGTGACCCGGCCCCCAGCTTGAAAAGGTTGGGAGCCCCTGTTTTAATACATTCACCTCAAGTTGGGAATCGAACTGATGAATAAACAAAGTCCACAAGTCTTGGTGTTATCCGATTTTTAGTGTTAGCTGATCCATGTTAAAATCCTATGGGATGGATCGGATAACGTTAAAGCTCCATGGAGACACGTTGTAACCGCACACGCTTTAGTGGTTGTTATCCGATTCATCCCATAGGACCTTAACGTTATTCGATCCAATTCTCCTCCACAGATTAATTAACGTTATGCGATTTTAGCGTTATCCGATCTAATCGTTATCTGGTGTTTTACTGTATACAGAAATTGCCCAAAATGAATACACATTTTATGAGATGTTGTCTATGTCTTACTTTTCAAAGTTGAATAGAATTATGGTAGCAATGTGTAGTATGATGTTCACTCAAAAGAATTAATGCTAGCATTACCTTTTTGACAGGCTAGGCAAATAACAAAATAGTAAAATAAATATCTGATGGCGTCTGAGGCAAGCAGGCTCACATCTAAATATCTAACTTATTGGCCAAGGTAAAATATCCTTAAAGACCTTCTTGAAGATGAAGGTTTTGATCTGTTTTGTTAAAATGTCCACAGATGGGGCATGATGCAGCTTGACAGGCAATGAGTTCTGAAGTGTGGGTGCCACCACTGAGAAGGCAACATTTCTTGATACAGTTTTTCTTAATACAGTCTTTTCTTAAAATGTGTATATATTTTTGGCACCCTCTATATATAAATAGTCTCTATCATCATCAGGAATCTCATAAAAATCAGAGTCCCTAACAGTTCATCTTTACTGCCGTGACTATCCAATTCAACAGGGAGGGAAATCGCACAATTCTCCTGAAATCTTCCTAGCAGAAGAAAAATCATACCATTCCAAAAGCTGATACCAACCCAGTCAAAAAAATGGGTGGGGTTGGAGAGGAGTAGAGGTGAAAGAAATCGAATTCCTTTCCATCTAGTACACCTGATCATCAGGTATACTGACTTGGGCTTCTGGTAATTGAAGTCCCAGAACATCTGGAGAGCAAAGTTTGTTGACCCCTGATTAGGATCTTGCTGGATTCTTTGGAGCATGGGAGACCACAATTGCTCCTGAAAAAGTCCATGGATAAGATTCACATTTTTAAGATGAAAAGACAATCTGCCAGAATATCTTGTCCCTGTGTAGACCCTGTCAGGTGTACGATAAACCACCACCACCTCGTTCCCTTCACTAGCTGCCCTATTCAACCATCAGTGCCTGAAAGCAGGCGTCTAATCATTGGGGAGTGGCTGCACATAAGCCCTTTCTCGGGTGATCCTCCCCACCCATCCAGATGTTAACTGGGGCTTTGGACATTCACTACAATGGTCTACAAACTTGAACACAAATAGCAGCCATCCCAGTCATTATAATGGATCATAGATACCCTGAAAGTGTATTCAGCTGAATGCTCTTAATAGCATCTCTTTCCACGGAATACAAAACGGTCATCTGGAGGAGGGGGGAATGAGGACAGGATTTACCCCTTGCCCAAATGTCATCATGCCCTCTTTCAATCTATGAGACTGAACAAGACTAGAGTGTTTTGGAGACCTCAAAAGCACATCTCATTTGTGATTTTCCAATAATCCATTAAAACTATTACTCGGCACAGAATGAATGGACTGCAATTCTTGGCAAATGCAAATACATGGATACACCTGGATATACCTGGATGCTAATATCTTTTCAAAAACACATTAGTTAGTTATTTTGCTTTTTGTGGTCTACCGGGAGAGTTTGTTTCCAAATATTTATTTTAGTCTTTAGTGAAGATGTGTGTGTGTATTTATTATGATGTTCCAAACCTTTTGGTCACTCCATTGTTAGTCATATTTGGAAGATGTCCAGGCAGTGTTAGAGTAAAGACCAGGGGTCCTCAACCTTTTTAAGCAGGGGGTCGGATCACACACACCCCTCAGACAGTTGGGGGGCTAGACTGGTGCTGCTGCCATTGCCGGCTTTGGCAGCAGCAGTGATGGGGAGCTCGGGGTGGTCCCTCCACTTCCACTGCACAGCCACCACTATTGGAGGCACAAGTCCATCCTGAAAACTATCTGAGGGGGTGGCAGCGGTGACAGGAGCAACCCGAGGCCCCACACCATCCCCCACGCCACCACCTGTGGTGGCAGGACCACCCCAAGCTGCCCACCACTCCTGCACAGGCTGCTTCCCTGCTTATCTGCTTGGAGGAGCTGCATGGGCACCAAATCATCCAGTCCCTGCCCTCGCTCCAGCCTCCAGCAGCGGCAGCAGCGACTGGAGCAAGGGGGTGGGCTGGATGATTTGGTGCCATAGGTTGAGCTCCCCTGGTCAAGACAATAGAGTATTTTACAAAGCAGTACTGAATTATGTGGTTTACACACCTCTCTCACACACAGTCACACATACACACACAGCTTCAATGAGACTGTCACACAGCCATGCAAGGAGCTTTAGATGTTTCAAAAGCAACATTTATTTTACTCTCTTTCTTTCTCTCAAGCTTCCACAGGGCTTTGTTACTGAGAAAATCATACACTGTGCTCAAGCCCCTGAATATGTTATTAGTTATAACACTAGGAATTTGATTTGAATACCAGAAACTACACAGAACTCATTGTTCTTCCATACAAAGATGTAGTACTGGTAACTTCAAGCTTCCTTCATTCCTGTAGCACAATTTAAGTCAGAATGGGTGTGTCATTTCCCTACTATTTATTTATTTATTTATTTATTTATAATTTAAATTTATATAGCTGCCCACTCGCCAATTCGTGGCAACTCAGGGCAGCTTACAGAATTGCGGCAATGCAGTATCAAAGAAATAACAAAAACAAATGCAGCAGGAGGGGAAAGGTCACAACAGTTCGAATGTTTGGGTAGGCAGTGAGGCATCCCCCCCCCCAGGTGGAGCAAATCTGGAGGGAGGGGTGGAAGCATCCTCAGCTGCCCGCATGGCCTAGTCGGAGAAACAACTGCCTGCAGGGCCGGGGCAGCTTCTTCGGCCAGGGCTCCTGCTGATGGCCCTTTAACACACACACTTCCGGGTCAAATGAGAAATATTTTTTTGAACTAATAATCTGAAGTTTTCAGTGTAACCTGTTGTGCAGGGCCCAGATTTAACCCCGTTCAACAAGTTTGGCAGAACTGGATTTCTTCACCACTATTTTATTTATTTATTTAAATTTCTATACTGCCCTTCTGGCCAGAAGGCCACACACAAAGCAGTGAACAACCAGATAAAACCATGTAAATAAGTACAATACATTAAAACACCATAGAATAAATAAAATAAAACCTAAAAATGGCAACAATCAATCCAATATGAACATAAAATATAGATTTTAAGTGGTTAATAGATGAAATATATGACAAAACAAAGCAAACACATTTATATACCATCCCATAGCACTTAGTGCCCTCACAAGCTAATTAGTATTTTGCCCCTAACATGCTGGTTACTAATTTTACCAACCTTGGAAGGATGGAAGAGTGAGTCTACCTTGATCCCTGGTCAGGCTCAAACTCACAACCCTTTGGTTGCAGTATAGCAATTTAACCACTGGACTACCAGGACTCCAGTAAAAATCACTGACATCAGGGAGAGAGAATGTCTGGGCAGCTCCTCTATAAAGTTCAGCCTCTCCACATCATCAGGGCCACAATGAAGAAGGCCCAGTCCCCCCTCCCACCAACCCCCTAGGCCAGGAGTGCCCAAAATTTTGGGGCCATGGGCTGGTCACGTGGTTCCTCCCACCGGAAGCAGTAGATAAACGTGCCTTGCAATCTGTTTTGCAACTGGATGAGATAGATTTTAAGCTGCCATTTTCTCTGCTTAAACCAGGGGCGCCCAAACTACAGCCTGCGGGCCATATCTGGCCCCCAACACCAATTCATAAACCCATACTTCCCTCTTCACTGCCAGAAGTGGAAGTAAAATGTGACCATACACACGTGTTGTACTTCTACTTCTGGGAGCAATCAGGGTAGCGTGGGCTGGATGAATTGGCATTGGGAGCCGGATCTGGCCTACAAGCAATAGTTTGGGCACCCCTGCCCTAGGCTCTGGAAACTTAAAATAAATTATTTTTATTCCTTCTTCAAGTTGTTTCTGTGGACTTGAGCAGGTAAGCATCTGCAGTCCCCTCTTGTGGTCAATGTCTAGACGTGCAACATTCTCTTCTTGCCTTTTGACCGCTCCTGCCTCCACCATCCTTAAATGGTTGATGAATTAAATCCCCTTCCTCATCCATCATTTCAAACACGTGGTGTCAGGGGGGAAAAAGTGCCATGTTGCTCATAATTCTTACTTCAGGATGGGGAGAAGCATTTGCTGCTGAACCCAATGAAATAAAGGAAAGACAGTGTATCACACACACATCCTGTCGAACTACATTGAAATTATTCCTCAGGTGTTTCCTTGCAATTAATTAACAGTTTAAAATAGAAATAACACAGTGATATGCATGCTAGTACAACAATGCTGTCTAGAGAGACAATAGACTCCACATTTTCACCCTGTAAATATTATTAAGTCTCCCTTGCTCAAAAGCCAGTCATATTCAACTCTAGGGAGTGGTGCTTATCTCCATTCACAGTCAAAGAGCCAGTGCTGTCTGTGTTTGCAGACATTTCTATGGATATGACTAGTTACCAGAGCGCACCGAGTACTGTTATCTTTCCTGCCAAAGCAGTACCTATCTATCTACTTGCAATTTCTTGCTTTCAGACTGCTAGGTTGGCAGGAGCTGGGACACAGACAGGAGCTCATTCTGTCTTGCAGCACTTGGGCTTTGAACTGCTGACCTGCCAACCTTACATCCATCAAGTTCAGCATCTTAATTACTAAGCCACCACAGCCCCATTGGAAATATTGTTACATTAGATTAACTGCAGCCCAGAGTAAAGAAAGGGTTTTTAAAAAAGTGAATAAGGATACATATGTGTTCTTATCAGCTCGTTATGACTGGGGCTGCAGTGGCTTAGTGGTTAAGAAGCTCACCTTGTTAGCTGGAAGGCTGGCAAGTCAGCAGTTTGAGACTGGGGTACTGCCTGACGGTATGAGCCCCCTTCTCTGTCCCAGCTCTTGGAGACGTGAAAGTAGCCTCATTTGGGTGTTCCCTGAGTGGAGTTTCTTCCACAAAAATCCTTTCAACTCAAAATAATTTCTTACATGAAATTATGATTATAGTTTGTTATGGATTGCTTTAAAGGGAAATCAAAACTATGTCATCTTAAGAAAGCATTGTCCTCACTCAGAACAGGCTTTGTTGGGTTCCAACTGACAACTACTAATTACAGTTGGAATCACAATTGGTCCAGTTTTGTTAGTTTACTCATTAGGGAACATATGACTCTTTCGTTGAAGCTGCTTTTTTGATTTCCAATCTCCAGCATCAGTTAAACAACACAATTAGCACCTTTTAAGTGGGACATTACCATCTTTTAAATAGGACTGCAGCGGCTCAGTGGTTAAGAAGTCCACCTTGTTAGCTGAAGAGCTACCATCTTGCTTCTACAGTAAGTGTTCCAAAAGAGGCCCCTCCTACTTTTAAACAAATGTATTTCTGGAAATTGAAAGACTTTATGACTATACTGTATTTGGTTTGAAATCTATTCTTAATCTACTTTTGGGTTTTAAATGTTTTGATTACCTGACCTTTTTTTCTGATTGCTGTTTTCAGTGTATTTGCTTTAAATTGCTAAGGATGTTTTTAATTTTTCATGTAATTGTTTAATTGTTTATATTTAAATTGTTTTAATTAACATATGTAGCAATCATTGGTAGTAGACACCACAAATTGTTAGTGCTCACAAACTGCTGGATTTTGAAGATTCCAGCCCAAAAAATGTAACTTGGCTAGACTCTAGTTGGATCAGGTGAATAGGTTTGGAAACTGTGAGCTCCCTCAATTATCATTCTCTAAAAACATCTGGCATTACTCATTGTTGTATTTACCTGTTCAAACATTAACTACAAGCATTTTGTTTCACTTCACTTTCAAGATCATTTTGGAGCTACCATTTGTTTGCCAGCTCTGGAAATGAGTTCACACTTTGCCATGCAAATTGATGACACTGAAGTAAAGAGTCATCACCACCCACGCCATGCAAATGTCTTCATACGGTAAAGTCCACACACACATTTAATTCCTAAAAATGTCTTCCTCAGAGCCTTACTGTTATGACAAGAAAGTGTGCTGACATGCAGTGAAGTTTCAAAAGCTGAAGCCAAAAATAGAATTACATTATTATTATTATTATTATTATTATTATTATTATTATTATTATTATTATTATTATTATTATTATTATTATTATTATTATTATTATTATTATTATTATTATTATTATTTCTTGCTCTTGTTCTTACTCTTATTCTTATTTTTATTCTTCTTGCCCTTCCCCTTCCCCTTCCCCTTCTCCTTCTCCTCCTTCTTCCTGAAGATCTGTGTGGACTCTTTTGTTATCTATGAAACCCCTCCTTATGGCTTACCCAAGCCTTCTTCAATTGGATGTGTTCCAAAGTTTTGGATTCCTGCTTTCTTTAGCTCCAGAGAGACATAGTCACCTTGTTAGCTGAAGAACTACATGGTAGTGGGCCAGGATATCTAAGAGACCGCATCACCCCTAGCACAAGAAGGAGGGCCTTCTCTGTGTCCACACCAGCCCTATGGAACCTCCTGCCAACAGAGTTACGGCTGCAGACAGAATTGCTGTCCTTTAGGAAAGAACTGAAAACCTGGCTGGTAGGGCAGTTGTGGGGCCCCAATGGAGGGGTGATTCTCGCCTGCTGGTTTATATAATTAAGATTATCTCTCTCTTTTAATGGATGGGTTGAGTGGGTAAATTATTTTGAATTTGTAATGGGGTTTTTAAGGGTTTTTAGTTAGTTTTGATGTTTCTTTTAATTGTTGTTAGCCGCACAGAGTCATTGCCGAGTTGGGCTGCAATAGAAATTTGAAGAATAAATAAATAAAATAAATAAATAAGGAAAGATGGGAGCTGATCCAAAATATCTGGAGGGAGCCTGGTCAGTGAAGGCTATTTAAACTCCTTTACGGGACTGTATCAGAAATACTAAGATAACCTAAATAGGTGTGAAAGCATTCCGAAGCACCTCTGTAGGCACCTCAATAACTTTAAGTCTCTTGACTTAAAATATTTACAAAAACAAACTATTAAATTGCCAATCATTTCTAGACCTTTATACTTGTTGTCATGTCCTCCATCATCCATCATCCAAAAAGAGCTGGAATTCTAAAAAAAAATGCCTGAGAATCTACCCTTCTATAAAATTGAGAATTCTGCAGCAGAATGAGAATCAGAGTTGTTCCATACCTCCTCCTGAAAATTGATAATGCTTAAACAATGAAATCAAATCAGGCAGAAAAAAAATCTAACCTGAGCTCTCCCTAAAACTAGAAATGACTAAAGTGAGTCTACCATACTTTGTTTAGGGGCTGTGGTAGCTTAGTGGTTAAGATGCTGGACTTCATGACTGGGAAGTCAGCAGGTCAGTAGTTCTTGCGCCAAGTGCTGTAAATGGAGTGAGCTCTCGTCTCTGTCCCAGCTCCTGACAACCTAGCAGTCTGAAAGCAAGAAATTGCAAGTAGGTAAATAGGTACCACTTCGGTGGGAAGGTAAACAGCATTCTGTGCACTCCAGTGTCTAGTCATGCCTGCCACATGACCACGGACACATCTGCAGATGCAGACAGCACTTGCTTTTTATCTACAAACAGAGATGAGCACTGAAACCTAGAATTGCCTATGACCTTTACCTTTACCTTTACCTTACCATACTTTGAGTATATCATGAGAAGACAAGACTTTTCCTGGAGAATACAAAAATTTTGGGGGACAAATGAAGGCAAGTGGAAAAGAAGAAGACCAAAGAAGAGGTGGATCGGCTCAACCTTGAATTTGCACGAGATGTCCATAAGACAGCTGTGGACAGAAACTGGGTCATTTACCTCTTCTGACATTCAGTCTTTGCTCTTGATGGATGAACACCTTGTAAAAATGTTGTGGAATCAGCTTGGTTTCTTGGACTGTATAACTTAGCTGCTCCTTATCTGTTTTGTTTGCTCGCTCTGCCTAAGAGCTGACTTTGTCCCAGATTTCCCATCTCCTCCTTGACTGTTTGTAACTCTTGGTCAGCTTTGCCAGCCTATCTTGGACTGCCTGATCTGATGATTGGCACTTGCCTCTGAGAAACAGATTGGGGGGGAGGGGACCGGAACAACTTCTAGGTTAAGCAGTGACAGGAAATGCAACCTCAGAGCCAGTCTTAATATTAGGTAGAATAAAGCAGCTGCCTCAGGCAGCAAATGGTGAAGCACAGTAGAAACACAGGCATGGCCTTTTGTTGGAGGGCAAAGCTGTGTTTATCATGTCACCTGTTTTGTATTCCCCAAACTAACCTAATGCTCTTGGAAGATGCTCGAGGATAATATGTGGTTGAAAGTATCAGAGGAGAGATGTGTTTACCAGGCCTTTGCTTCTATATGTTGAACGGAGCTAGGGAGCCATTTTGTCCCTTGAATCTTTGAATAAGAACAAATATTCTTGAGGGTACACAAGAGAAAAACCAAATTAGAAGATGGAGGAAGGAGCTCACTAGACAAGGAACAACATTAAAGGGGGATATTGCTGAGGAACTCAACCTTCCCTACATCACTTGGATGGTTGGAGTGCCTAAATGCAAGACCAACATGCTCAAGTTACAGTAGGAGCTGCTAGCAGACAACAACACACAGTATGAATGTGGAGGGTTACAGAATCCAGCTCATTTATTGGTCTGCCAATTATTGCCAGAAACACACACCGATGAGGATTTAAGTTTGGGCAATGACAAAGTGAAGAGAGTAACTTCATTTTGGCAGTCCAGAGTTTGATCAGGACATGAAAGAAGAAGAATCTTGAATGAAATGTCTGAGGAAGTTCCAGCGCTGCTGTGTATTAATAATGTTTGAAATACAGAGTGTCCCAAAAATCACCACATATAGATTGAGGAAATGGGAAATTGTAGCTAAATGTACCTTTTTGTACATAATATCCATCCCAAATTTTTACAACATATTTATAAAATATTCTCTATGTACTGGCCACCTCTTTCTACACACACATTAAGTCTTCTCCCCCACTCATGTCAAACATGTTCCAAGATATCTGTTGTTATGCAGTTTTGTCTATGTATGGTGACTTTTGGGATGCCTTGTAGATCCATCTGATCTGGGTCAAAGAAAAAAAAAACAAGGAGGCAGAGGCAACAAGAAGATAGCCTTTGCGCTAACATTTTGAACTTTTTGATCTCCAAAGTCACACCTGATGACAAGATCTACACAAAAATAGACTTACAAAGCAGGTATCCCATGACACTGTCAACAGAAGGACTGTAAACAAAGTCAGGGTTTCAGCTATTGGCCATGTACCAGTCTTTTTAATTAACTGGTTGGTTAATTTTTATAGATTAAAAAAAGGCCAACACACTTTGTTTTTGTGTTATGCGCTTGTTCTGGGTTGCTTTGGAGAGAAGAGCAACATGTAAATGAAACTAATAAATAAACAGGTCAAAAGCTGTCCCACCAAATCCATTGTATCCCCCTTTTGTTTGTTTCATTGAAAACTAGAAAAGGTGATTTCACAGGACATTAACAATGTCCCCTGCCATCAGTGGTGGGATGTCAAAAATTTTACTACCCCACCATGACACCATCACAGTGTGGGCGGAGCTAACATCATGGGTGGAGCCAATGTCATGACATCATGATGTTGTGGGTGGGGCCAAAGAAAACAAATTAAAAATAATAAAAAAATAAAAATAAAAATAAGCACACTCTCTCACACACACACCTCAACCCACCTACCCACCCACCCACAACACAAACCTGTAAATAAATTAAATAAATAAATAAAAATACATTAAAATACACCCACCCACAACACAAATCAACCAGAGCTTTTAAACCAGAGCTTAAAGCTTATTCTGGCTAATCTTTCTCACACTAGGTCAGATGGAAGGAACTACAGAATGAACTCACCACAAGATGGCTTCATTTTGGCACTTTTCAACTTTTCAACAGTTAAAGAAGTTAGGTACTAAGTCTTTGCCTAACCAGTTTTCTAGGATATTTAGGGGAGCAGTCTATAGGGAGCTTCAGGTTAGCAGCTTCTCTTCCTCCTCCCCGCTTGGGAGGACAGCAAGGAGGCTGTGCATATGCGCCAAACACTGTAGGTGTGCATGCACACCAAGTGCTTGGTGCGCATGTGCAGTGGAGGAACCAGTGAAAAGGTTCCCCCCAAAAGCTGCAACCGGTTCTCCAGGACACTGGGGAAAGTTACTACCGGTTCTGGAGAACTGGTGAGAACCTGTTACATCCCATCACTGCCTGCCATTTTGGGCAATGCTTGATAATGAGAAGCTGAAGTGACACATTCTGGTTGTACACTGGAGCCCATTTAGAGGAGCTATTTGACTTTTTAGTGGATCCAGGGAATCCAAGGTATGTACATTTCACCCTAATCCTACTGTTGATCCTTTGCATGTTTGAATTATCATCAGTTCTGAAAATATTCTACAAGTCCTTCAGTGAAATTTTATTTAAATATTGGTGAATGATTACAAATAAACTCCAGGGTCTAGTCATGCCTGCTACATGACCAGATGAGCACTGCCCCTAGAGTTGGACACAACTGACTTTCAAAGAAGGGAGACCTTTATCTTTACCTTGCATTAATGCCAGGATAGGGGCAACAGCATACACAGAGGGGAATTGAGACAGGTCCTCCAAAATGCATGTTACACAGCCTTCTTTCCTCTTCCCTGTCATCTCTTTTCTGTAGTGATCACACCACAATGCTACTGCCACCATTTGAGGAACAGGTGATAGAGCTGTGGAGCAGGACAATTTACAACAGCAGGAGGAAATTATAGCACTTCTGATCAAAGCAAGGAAGGCATGGCCTCCTCCCAGCAACCTCTGCAGGCAGCTATCTATATTTATTAGGCTGTTGGATGTTTGACACTGTGGGAATGTTACAAGAATTAAGTGGCCTGTTTATGCATGCTTGTGCTCCAAAGAATACATGTATTGGTAAGTTAGGCAGCTGAATTTTCAGTGCATGGCAGTGGCATTTCTGAATGGCGCTATATCAGGCTAAACTTGCCTCTTCAGAGAGAAATTAGTGGTTAAGTTTTTGCAAAGTTCTTGAGCACCATATATTTCCCTTCCTCCTGGAAGCCAGTGAGATAACAGTGTCAGAGTTGCATTCACAACCTCCAAACCCAAATCCCTAATTAGCCATGGACATTCAGTGGGAAAGAAAGGGAGGGATAAACCACTCAGTCCCTTGCTCTTGGACAGTGGTGGTGAACTATGTCACTTTTGCCAGAAGGGGCATACAGACCCCTCTCTGACAGCATGTGTGCTGTTGCCCCAGCACATAGTTCACCCCACTCCTCTGCCCAGCAACCCAATGCCCAGCTTCCTCCTCCCCCCCCCCAGCACAGAGTTCGCTCAATCCTTCTGTTTGGGCACTGGGTCGCTGAAAGGTTTGCCATCGCTGCTCTAGGAGGTTCTAAACTAGAACTCTGTACAAGCAGAGACCCCTGTGGGGTATATGCAGAGGGTGCCAAAATGTATACACATTTTAAGAAAGAAAAAACTGTACTAAAATTGTGATACTTGATATATACCAATTTTTAAAAAGATGGATATAAGTCACATTTGACTTCTGCCATTACAAGAGGTGCTCAAAGTGGTTACCCTCTGCATCCAGATACTTCTGATAATGGCAAACTACAGCTTGAGCAACGTTGACCAAAGTGTCCTGGATCTTCCCTCATGCACATCCCTCACAGTGTCATGCATCTTGTACTTATCATGTATGTGTGCAATTGTTAGGCATGTTGGAGGCTCAGTTGCATACAGTATTAAAACATACTCACGTCTCCATTGTTGTACTGCCACAACATTCTCGAATTTAAAATACCACCTCAAGATGGTCTTACGCTCCTCGAATAACAATCATGCTCCTGCTATTTTCTTTGTTTATCCTACCTGTCAAATGGTAATGCTAACATTCATTTTTTAGTGAACATTATATTAGAGATTGCTACCATAATTCAATTCAACTTCGAAAAGTAAGACATGTATAACATATCTTAAATTGTGTATACGTCTTTGCACCCTCTGAATTCATCACAACTTGTAGCCACCAACAGGCTAATTCTTTGTGAACTGGCTACTTCTTTGGATGGCTTTAAATGAAGATTGGACCATGACTATATTTTCTGGTAGTGGCTTTTAGTAAAGATAAAGGTCTCCCTTTCTTGAAAGCCAGTCATATCCAACTCTAGGGTTCAGTGCTCATCTCTGTTTATAGCCATCTGCATCTGCAGATGTTCTCATGGACATGTGGCAGGCATGGCTCAGCACCAGAGTGCACAGAATGCTGTTTATTTTCCCACTTAAGTGGTCCCTATTTATCTACTTGCAATTTCTTGCTTTAAAACTGCTAGGTTGGCAGGAGCTGGGACAGAGACAAGACAAGAGCTCATTCTATCATGCAGTACCCGAGAATCAAACTATGACAAATAGGCTGTGCATCAAATAGGCTCTTCAGACTGCTAGGCAATAGAATTATACGCCCACGGTAGGCTGGTGAAGATATCAACTGTCTGAGCCACTTTCTTTTCATCTCCCCTTCACCTGGGCAAGTTTCCCAAGGTCTTGCAATGGGAGTCCTGCAAGATCTCACTCTCCCTGTAGCACAGGTTATCTCAACAGTTGAACCACTAATCCAGTTCACAAAACAAAACATCCTCTTTGTCTTTTGTGGAAACGATACCAATCCTGGCTCCGTCTTCCTTTTTTTATTGTAGAAACAATGAGAAGCAAAGCATAATCCCATGAAATATCCAAATGAAAAGCATAGCTAAACTGAAGCTAATAAACTCATAACACATTCTAGAAATAAAATTCCCCATTCCTGGGTTCCTAATCTAAATCTACTCTAACCCACAATTTATACTGATAAAATAAGAAAACACGCAAATTCTAAGTATTGTCCTGGACTCACCTCTCCCAGAGTTAAAGTCCAGACTTGCTGCAATTTTGGCTAACTGTAAGCCTGGAGAGATTTCATCTATCTCCTGACTAGTGGCCTAGCTGGGTCCCATGGAATCAAAGTTACATCTTCATGATGTTCTCCCAATCTTATCTTCAGAAGCACAAGGCTTCAACCTCCTTGAAGAAGCACTCCTTAACTTAACAAAATCAGGGGGTTTTATACACAATTCCCCCCTCTTCCTCCCTCCTTAGGAATTTTTTTAGGTGACCTTGGACTCAGATCTTGAGATAACGCTTATCTCCTCAAAATCTTTCAAGGTCAGGGCATGTTGGCAAAATGCCAAGCTCTCATTTTGTTCCCCCCTCCCATCTCATTGACTGATGGTTTAAAAGGACAATGAACTTGAGTTGCAAAGTTCACTTCCATTCATTGCACTTTGAGAATCTCTCAGGTGTTTCCCTGTCCTCTAGAGCCACTAATCCCAATGACGTAATGGTTTCAGGAATCACTCTGAATCATTGCGCTTTTAAAGCTCCGTTTCTCAACCTTGAGACACGGTAACAAGTAACTTAAAACAAAGTAACTTTTCCAAGTTCATGACACATGATGCTGAGTGAAACCTCACAAGAGGTAGAAACCAGAACTGGGTCACTGGGTCAGTGCAAAGTGGAAATCCACAGGTGCCAGAATGGTTCACTTTATTTTGCCTTACTTTCAGAATGACAACAGCATCAAAATTTTGGTTACACAATGGGAAATGAAAAGGATGGATTGTTACATCAGTTCATTCAAGGTAAAAATAAATGGAGACAGAAGCAGGGGAAGGAGAGGAATGTATCAGGTAGAGACATCTCATTTGAATGCAACAATGTGGTTGTTTAGAGCTGCCTCAGATGAAGTCAGGATCATCATCATGATGTACAGCCTTGTGTCATGAAAAGGCCTATTTCTGAGCTGCACTTTTTCATGAGATTTTGCCCACTAAATTACCTTGTGCTTTAGCCCATCCAAGATGGAGATTTCAATGTGTGGGAGTCCCTTTAGGACACATACCAGAGCAAGATTGGAATGTAAACTAATTGCAAGTGGATGAGATTCCACACTTGGGGAGGTTGATATCAAAAGAACAAAACCAGAGTGTGAGGAATTTTACTTCCTCTTTCACCATGGAAGTCCAGGGAGGAAGCCTCACAGAATGGACCTGTGAGTACAAGATGGGCCAAAAGGGCCAAGACAAGTTAAGTTTTCTTTTGTATGTATTCTTTAAGTGACTGCTTTGCAAGTCTGATTTCCTATGTTATATTCATTTCCTTAATTCATGCAAATAAGCTTCATAAAATATAGATCCTTTGTATCTATTGAATTGGGATAAGGGTCTGATTGGACCAGGCTAACCTGGCCACTTTTGCTACCAAATCTGAATAATCTGAACCCTGCACACTCACTAGCCTGAGGCCACATGAAGTCATAGAGGAACTCATAACGGCTGAGTTGCCCCACAAGGTAGAGGCAGAGGGTGAAGTGTCTCAGGAAGGAACAAGGGAATCTCTAGTTAAAGATACTTCTATGTTACACCTTGAAGAGGAGGGGGAGGAGGGAGGAAGAGAAGAAAACTTTGACTAATATAAGCATTTTTAAAATGGCTTGGATCCAAACTGAGTCCTATTTTATTCCAGTGGGTCTACTGTGAGTACTGCTAAGTGTGGATCCAATTTGATTTCCTCTTTGAGAATGTTAGTAGTCTTCATGAAACCCCTGGGAGTCTTTGAACTGGTTTAATTATTTGGTGATTACACCCTGAAGTCTAATCAGATGTTATCTCTGTCAACATACTTGGCTACAGAATGAGCACTTTGCTGTAGTCTTCACCTGATCATGTGGACAATTACAAGTGGTACCATTTCGCCCCTTAAAACCAACTACCTGGAGGCAAAAGTTACCACTATCCCTTATGGGGAACAGTAATTAAATAGAGGCAATGTGACAAATCAGTTAAAATCAGCAGAGGTGATGCTGTTCAGTGGTGCCAAGGAAAGTTGGTTAGTTGAAAATATTTAGATTGGTGTTGTTCAACTTTCTTTCATACTACTCTTATTTGCACAATGGTTTTGATATAGCATAACAGGAAATAAATCCAACTGGGTTGAACAAGTAATAGTCAATTGTTCTGTTTCCTCAAACTCTTTTCACATGAAGCTATCACATATTTATCTTTTCATTTATTTGGCTCATTATTCTGATTGGCTGCTGAGAGCAGCTCTCATGACAGAATTGAATGAAAAAAATGTCATGGATAATTTTACAGGCACGATGTGGGGGGAAAAAGGTTGGAGAAAGGAGGAAAACAAGACATTTATGCATCCCTCTTTTGGTAACATTAATCATTCGTGCTTAAAGAGCAATTTTCTTTCAGGAATGAGCAAAAGGAAACCAAAAGGTTAAAAAGGACTGCTTTTGTGTCCCCTTATGTTAAAACACAGAAGTTCCACCTCTAGTTGCCATTAATTTTTTTGTGGAGAGGAGGTAGCTATTCTTCTTTAATACTTATACAGGAGGCATGGACAAAATGTGGTTGTACTTGTTGTGCTGAGAGCATTTGTATCTACAGTATCTATAAGAGCCCCTGTGGCATAGTTGTCAAACTGCAGTAGTACAGCCAATGTTCAGTTCATGATCCAAGATCAATCCCAAAAGGAACAAGGTTGACTCAGCCTTCCATCCTTCCAAGGTCAATAGAATGAGTACCCAGCGTGTTTAGAGGTGGGGGGGGATGCTAACTACCTTGTAAACTGCCCAGAGAGTGCTCTAAGAGTATAAGTGTAATTGCTATTGCTATCTGCTGAAATTAGCCAGTGCGGATAAAATGAAATGTCATTTCATTTGGTTTTAAACAAATTACTAGAATCTAAAAGTTGTTATGCAGAAATAGAAAGACCCTGAAATGGAAAGACAGTGGAATACAGAGAGAGAGAGAGAGAGAGAGACCAACAGAAATACCAATTTTACATGTCTTAAGACCTCCTCTATCCTCCACACCCATCTCAGCCTCTTTCTCTCCCCTATTATCCCTTCTTTTTTTCCTTTATTGCTGGGCTTTCTTTCCTTCCAAGCAAATAACCTTTTCTCTGTTTATTCAATTCCTGACCAGCTGTCACCCTGTAAACCAGAGGTTCTCAACCTTTTCAAGTTGGGGGCCTGGTCACACTCCCTCAAACAGTTGGCAGGCTAGACTGGTGCTCCAGCCACCACTGCCACTGCCACCACTTCCAGAATCAGCTGTGGAATCATTTACGGCATCGTTTACAACAGCTGTAAATGAGTCCGTGATTGTTGTAAATGTGTTTACAACAGCCATAAATGAGTCTGTGGCTGTCGTAAATATGTTTACACTGGCCATAAATGAGTCTACAGATGATTCTGGTGGTGGTGGCAGCAGCTGGAGCAAGGACAGGGGCCGTATTATTTGGTGCCATGGGTCAGATCCGGCCCATGGGCTGTAGGTTGAGAATCCTTGCTGTAAATTTTTGAATAGTTCACGGGCCCTGCGGAGGAATCATTAGATGTAGCTGCCTACAGGCCTGATGGAGAAAAGAATATTCCGGGCCTGGAAGACTGAATCTGAAGAAGTGGAATGTAGTCTCAGCCATATACAACATGTTAGCCTTTGAAGTATTTTTCATCTTCATCCAAACCTTTGTTGATTTCGCAGCAGCAGACTACAGATTCACATGACTTCCTCACTAAAACAAACCTAGATATTATTTTATAATACTAGTCTAGAAATTGTGTTAAATAGATGACACACTGGTGACGAGAAGGGTGATTCGATGTACCTGTTCTGTGAATTTGAATTTCCAGTAGCACACTGATTCAATGTTTTGGCATGTGGAGAACATTTCCCGATGCCAAGAGAAACGTGACACCATTAGTACCATTCACATGAACGAGACTGGTTGTGGATCAGGCTGTTTTATGAGATATTAAAAGGGATCCCAACTTTTGATACACACAGTAATGTTATGTCGTACCGATCCCTATTCATCCCCCATTACCCATTAATACATTCTGTAGCACTGTTAGTCTCAGCTCTGGCATCAAACTGCAAGTGCCAACTATTTTAACAAGTCCCTTTTATCTCTCTGAACATCAAAACAGGCACACATTTTCCCTGGTGTCTGAACTGACAAGTGAATCTGTATCTTCCAGGAAAATAGCATCAGACTTGCTCTGAACATCCTATCTAGTGATTCTAACAGGAGGGAGGGGTGCTGTGCGTGTTTTAATGAATGCAATGTGTGTCTAGAATAGCATGGATCCCAATTTATTTCATTTTTGTCTGATTTCCACACATTTCCCATTCATGGGCGCATCTATCTCCTGAAAACATTGCCTTGGCTTTCTTCTCTTTCCAAACAGAAATTCATTTCTCTTATTCCACCATCCATCCAACTCTTGGAAATGCCGGAAGACATGCTTCTGACCACTCCAGATTCCTTCCTGCTCTCCTCGCCAGAGAAGAAAATTGGAAAAGAAACAGCTGCTCTGCTCCAAAAACAAAAGGTTTTTTTCCCCATTTAGAAATGGGTTCACAGTGAAGAACCATGGGCATACTTTCTGTGCATACATATGTAACTGATGAGGGATGTTGGTAGAAGTTGATTGGGCCACAGCTGTCTTCTACACCAGACAGAGTGCTTTGTCTTAGAAAGACTAGAAACAAACAGGAACCTTGGGAAGGAAGCCTACCTACTATTTGGTGGAGACGGAGGCTGCAATTTTTATCTACGGTAAGAGTGCATTTTCCCCCCTTGAAGCAGGAAAAATGCCATTGGTATTAATTTGTTTAAGATAGAGCTCAGCTTGTCATGAAGTGACCCACATGGTATGACAGTGATGGCCAACCTTGGCACTTCAGGTGTTCTTGGACTTCAATTACTAGAAGCCCAAGTCAGCACTCCTGCTGATTACGGCTTCTGGGAATTGAAGTTCAAGAATATCTGAAGCAGTGATGGGATGTAACAGGTTCTCACCAGTTCTCCAGAACCGGTAGTAACTTTTCCCAGTGTCCTGGAGAACTGGTAGCAGCTTTTGGGGGGAACCACCTCCGGGGCTTACCTTTTCACTTGTTAATGTATTTTTATTTTATTTTATTAATTTATTTACAGTTTTGTGTTGTGGGTGTGTGGGTTGAGGTGTGTGTGTGTGCTTATTTTTATTTTATTTTTATTTTTCTTTGGCCACGCCCACACCATGATGTCATGACGTTAGCTCCGCCCACACTGTGATGATGTCACGGTGGGGTAGTAAAAATTTTGACATCCCACCACTGATCTGAAGTGACAAGGTTTGCCATCACTGCACTATGATCACAGAGCCATCTCTTGCGGCACATATGAAATGAGACATGCAGGATTTAACACGGGACTGCAATGGACTGCTGCAGCCTTGAGGATATTATCAAGATGCACCTTCACAGCCAGTCCATCTGGCTTCTTCCGCTTCCATGACAGTTGGGAATCAGAGTTCCTCCTCCACTCATTTTGCCATTGGGCCCAACATGATGGTTTCCAGGGGCATTTCCTCCACTGAGGGAACCATTACCCCACTTAAAGGGGCTCATCTGCCCATAGTCATTGGCCCTTTTAAGGAGTCGGGTTATTTATTGCCCCCCAACTCTCCGCATTGAGTTGGTGGCTATACAGTCTACTTCATTACCATAGCGGGATGTCCAGTCAGCCATTAACCTACTGTTAGGGATTTTGTTACAGTATAAAAAGCTGTTGCAATGCAGAGTAAGCTGAGGTAATAATAGGGCCTGTTTCTCTGGTTGTGTTAAAAGAACTTGAATAGTAAGTGCCCTGTTTGAACTAGTGCAAGCAGAAAATAACGAGACTGACTAATACCAATGATCAATCAATCACTTATGGAGCCATCTGTACACAACAAAACCAAGGTGCTGGGAATCTTACAACATGACAAAATTGTGATAAACCTTCCAAGCAAAGCTGGTTATCTGTGGTCAAACAAAAGAAAATTGCTTTTCCCCTCAGGAAACTCCTCAGATCTCTAATTCAGCCAGACGAGATCAAAACTTTCACTTTCTTCCTTCACGACCAAACCACAAGAGGATCTTCCTGACTTTCAGACTATTATCAACAACAGTGGCATAGCGTGGGTTTCAGCTGCCTGGGGCATAGGCCAAATTCACCGCCCCCTGGGTGGTGCCCAGGATGCTGGCAGTGGTGGAGGGTCCCAGCGCCCATCCCCGCGGCAGCCTCTTCACCCCGGCTGCTAGGAAGTCTGGGGCCAGTGATGAAGTCCTATTTATTGTGAAATTTTGCCGCCCCAAAAAAGTGCTTGCCACCCTTTGCTACGCCACTGACCAACAAGCAGCAATTGCTGAAGTTCTGTTTACACTTTGCACGGCCCACTGCCAACCATTTCCCATCTTCCTTCCTCTAACGCCAAAACACTAGAGGAAAAGGGATAAATTAACATCTGAGGTGCCAGTTTAACAAAGAGACAAAGTAAAAGGTTCCTAAAATGGAAAACAAGACACTAAAGCCAGAATCCTGTTGAGAAAATGCACAACAGAAGGTGAACCATGTAAGCCATTTCCCCTCTTCCTCCCTGTCATGAACTTCTTCTCTGTCTAGGCCAGTGGCGTCGCGCAGACTTCAGCCACCTGGGGTGAAGAAAAAACTCGCTCCCCCCTGGCTCACTGCTGCCGCCACCGCCACTGCCGCCGCCGCTGCCCCCCACCCACAGGACCCAGGCAGAAGGCGGCCCTTTTGTTGCGCCGGTGGCCAGGCTGCCCCCTCTTTGCCTCCCGCCGGCCATGGCTGCCCTTGCTCTGCCTCCTCCACTACCAATTGCCTGGGTAGGGCAGGGTGAGCCCCTGACGACTTGCTGGGTGGGTGGGTGGGTGGGTAAGCAGGTGGAGGTGAGCAGCACTCAAGCGTGGGGCGCTCGTCAGGGGTAGGTGGCGGAGAGCCCCTGACGGCTAGCTGGGTGGGTGGGTAGGTGGGCGGAGGTGAGCAGCGCGCGCGGGAGGCGCTCGTCAGGGGTAGGTGGCGGAGGAGGCAGAGCAAGGGCAGCCATGGCCAGCAGGAGGCAAAGAGGGGGCAGCCTGGCCGCCGGCGCAGCAAAAGGGCCGCCTTCTGCCTGGGAAGTCCTGCTCCCTAAGCCCAGGCAGAGGGAGGCCAAAGCGGTGGGGACATTTTGCCGCCCCCTGAAAAGCGCTGCCCGGGGCATCCGCCCCACCTGCCCCCCACACTATGCCACTGATCTAGGCCAAATGTGAAACTGCCAAAACGAAGGCAGCTTTTGGTGAGTTCATTCTGCAGTTCCTTTTCACCTGATCTAGTGTGAGAAAGATTAGCTGGCAACACAAGGTTGCCGTTGCCTAGGTGTGCCCTATTGTGGTTCAAAAATACCACAATCTTTGATGGGAGCTCTTTCTATTTCCCCCATATTGCTTGTTGCTTGTGAAATCAGTTGTGTGACCTTCTTCTTTTGCCCTCCACCTTTCCCAGCATCAAGGCCTTCTCACGTGAATCCTCTCTTCTCATTTGATGTCCAAAGTACTTCACCTTCATCTTTACTATTTGACCTTCTAAGGAGCAGTCAGGATTGATTTCTTCTAAGACCGACCTATTTGTTCTCCTCGCTGACCAGGGGACTCTCAAAACTCTCCTCCAACACCACATCTCAAAGGCATCTATTCTTCTGCGCTCAGCTTTCCTAATGGTCCAGCTCTCACAACCATACATTGCTACCAGAAATACCATTGCTTTGACTATATGAATCTTTGTTTTCAATGTGATGGCTACTTTTCACTATGTTCCCCAGGTTTCTCATAGCTTGCCTCCCAAGAATCAGTCGCCTTTTTATTTCATGGCTGCAATCAAAGGCTTGGGATGTCTTCATCTTGACATCTTCTTCTTCTTTGCTTCCTCTTTTACCCCATCGGGTGTCAAGGGAGATGAAAAGTTCTTGCTCTGGCACTTCTAGCAACCTCCACCAGTGTGATTTGGTGTTCTTGTAATATTTCTTTAATGCTATCTCTCCACCTTCCTCTGAGTCTGCCTCATGGTCTTTGTCCTTCTCCTCTTTCCACATATACCTTGTAAGGTATGGAATTCCAAGACATTCTCTCCAAATGGGCAAACCACTTTACTTGTTGTGTCTCCATGAAGTGCAAGATTGGTTCTGTTCCAATTCTTTCCCTTATAACCTCATTCATGATGTTATCCCTTCTAGTCACTCCTGCAGCCTTCCTTAGACATCTAATTTCTGTGGTGAACAACTTTTGTTTATGTTTTACTTGACATCAGAAAGTCAAAAAAGTGGGTCCTAGATTAAGTCCCTGTCAACTCCCTTCCCAGGCCTGACCAGCTGGGGAGGAAAGGCCTTATAGCTATGGACCTCGGCTGCTTCAAAAGGCAAGGCTGCTAGAAGCTTACCATCCCTGTCGACTTCCTTCCCAGGCTGGACTGGCTGGGGAGGGAAGGCCTTACAGCTGTGAACCTCGGCTGCTTCAAAAGGCAAGTCAGTCAGGAGCTTACCATCCCTGTCAACTCCCTTCCCAGGCTGGACCGGCTAGGGAGGGAAGGCTTCCACTGCTGGATGCCGCCCGAGCTCCCCCGCCTTTCCGGGTAGGGAGCAAAACCTCCTCCACCTGGGCGGCCCGGCCAGGGACAAAAGGGGCAACGCTGAGGCTGCCCTGTCCTTCCACTGCCGGACGCCGCCAGAGCTCCTCCTGCCATTCCGGGCTCGCTAGTTGATTTAAGCCCCGCTTGCCCTCAATTAGTTTTTAGATTTTGATTTTAAAGTTTTAAATTGGTTTTTTTTTTTTTTTAGGAATGCTTTTTTTTAAAAAAATTAATTTTTATTAGGTATTTATAAAAGAAAAACAAAGCAAAACAGATACAATTACAGAAATACATGAATTATGAAGATCATATATCAAATTTTTCTAAATAACGATATTGCTTTAGCCACATTCCTTAAAACTGCTTTTAAGAGTGTTTTATTGTGGTTTTTTATGAATTGTGAGCCACCCTGGGTCACCTCGGTGAGGAGGGCAGTTAATAAGTATGAATAAATAAATAAATAAATAAATAAATAAATAAATAAATAAAATCAAGCCTGAACACACGCTAAAACAGTGGTTCCCAAACTTATTTTGGCTATGCCCCACCTAGCCTAAAATCCTGATGCCCCTCCCTGTGACAGATAATTCTTATTATATAAAAATTGAACTCCTATTCATGTGGAGGAAGCATAAAAGGCCATTAACTTGGTCTAAATAAGCTTCCAATTGGCCCGCTTAAAATCAAATTGCCCTCCTGTTGTGTGTGTGCATGCACACCTCCCCAAACACACACAGTGCTGCTAAAGAAAAGGAAGAAGGCATAGTAATAATAACCAATACTTTATCTTAAGATAAACGAGATCACCCTCCAAATAAAAACCCTTTTCAGCACTGACTACACTTTTCCAAATTCTTCTATCTGGATTTCCCCTAAAAATCTATGCCCAGAAACTGTTCTAGATGTGAATTGTCTTCTCTACTCCCATGTGAAACTGGTACTACAATTCCCAGAATCATTGGAAGGAATCTCATAGCCCAGCTGCCACCACCCACCCACTCCCGCTCCCCAATAGACTTCAGGAGTTATGTGTTTCCATTCAGAATGCAAAATGCCCCAGAATCTTTCATAGCAAATAGGAGAGTGACCATCCATGTCTAGGAAGAGAATTAATTAAACCCGACTGCACTGGGGTGCTTTTTGCTTTAGTGCTGGAATCAAAAGAGTTGCAAATAGCAATTTCCCATTAAAATATCTAGGGAGGTCTAGTCATTTGCCATGTGAGTTAAATCCTTTTATTCACGTGGAAACATAAAGCAGCCTTGTCTCAGTCAGGTCGATTGTGTTCATTTTACAATACACAAAGGTAGTTCATTTTACAATACACAAAGGTAATTCGATACATAGGATGACCTTTGCTAAAAGGAGGAAGAAATTTCAATACCTGACATTCATTAACAGCAGGTAGCTTGACGCTGACACTTGAGCCACTGATCAACCTCACTGTTAACTTTCGCTTGCCTTCACTTTGAATTTTCATGGGCAAAGCTTTTATATTTAATCCTGGCCAGGGCTGTGGTGGCTGAGGTGGTTAAGATGCTGAACCTGAAGACTGGAAGGTTGGAGTTTGTTACCCATGTTTTGCATGACGGAGTGAGCTCCCATCGTCTGTCCCAGCTGTTGCCAACCTAGCAGTTCAAAAGCAAGAAATTCCAAGTAGATAAATAGGGCCCACTTCAGTGGGAAGGTAAACGGCGTTCTGTGCACTCCAGTGTCTAGTCATGCCTTCCACATGTCCATGGAAACATCTGCAAACATAGACAGTGCTGGCTCCTTAGCTATAAACAGAGATGAGCACTGAACCCTAGAATCGGATACGACTGGCTTTTGAGCAAGGGTGGCCTTTACCATTACCTAGGGCAAATGAAGGGATGAGGGAAGAATTTGCTTGGGTTTGCACTTGAATTCATACTCATCCAGCTCCCTCCAAATGTTGATGAAGTCTTAATTTGTTCCTGGAACCACATACCCCAATATGTTTTAATGGCCATGCAGGAATCTGGACTCAAGTTTCCTGAATCCTGATCCAACTCTATCCACTATACTACACTGCCACTCAAATATGAAAAAACAGACAGACATTTAAACTAGAGTGGTACCTCCAGTGGTGGGATTCAATTTCTTTACTACCTACTCTGTGGGCGTGGTATGGTGGGCATGGCCAGGGGTAACCCTTTCGTTATTTCAAAACTTGGATGGGCAGGGCCAGCCAGAATTTCTGGCAAACTGGAGCAAACCTGCTGAATCCCACCACTGCGTACCTCGCTTAAAGAGCATAATGTGTTCCATGGGATTGTTCTTTAAGCAAGCTGCTCTTTAAGCGAAACACTTGGAGAAAGTGCCACCACTACCATTATAAGTGACTGGTTGTAACTTCTGGCCGGGGGGGGGGGCGGGATTGCGAACCCCGATTTAGTTGTTAAGCAAGTTTTTGGTTGTTAAGCAAGGGGGACCACTCAGAGAAAATTCTGCTCTTTAAACGAGTTAGTTTCTAAGCGAGGCACTCTATGTGAGGTTTTACTGTATTTACGTATACAATACTGTGCAAAAACATGGACACCCTAACACCAACCTTCACCAAAGTTGGAAAAGGATGATAGGAGAGTCAACAGAAGAATCTCTCCAATGCTGGTGTTTCTAGGTGGCTCAGGAGCTGGTGGTGGCCTAAGATGTTTGCACAGTAATGTAGAAATAATAGAATCACTGAGTTGGAAGGTGTCTTTTAGGCCATCAAGTCCTGTTCAATGCAGGAATCCAAATCAAACCAGACTTGGCAGATGGTCCAATTCTCTCTTGAATTCTTCCAGTGTTGAAGCACTCACCACCTCTCAAGGCAGTTGGTTCCACTGTTGCACTGCTTTAACCATTAAGAATGCATGTCCTGCATTCTGAAATGATGGAGAACAGATCCTTCCCTTCCTCTTTATGACATATATCCTCTCTCAGTCTCTTTTTCTCAAGGCTAAACATTCACAATTCTTTCAGTCTTTTCTCACATGGTTTGGTTTCCAGTCCTCTGATCATCCTTGTTTCCCTTCTCCATACTGCTTGAGTTTGTTTGCATCTTTCTTAAAGTGTGGTGCCCAAAATTGGACACAGTGCTCTAAATGTGGTCTGACTAGTGCTGAATAGAGGGGAAGTAGTACCTCATGGGTTTCAGATACTATACTTCTGTTAATGCAGCCTAACACAACTTTGCCCTTTTTTTTACAGACACATCACACTGTTGACTCATACTTAGCCTGTGATCTACAACAATTCCAAGATCCTTTCTGCTTATAGTATTATTGAGCCAAATATCCCCCATCTTGTAACTGTGCAACTGGTTCTTTTTCCCTAGGTGTAAAACTTTGCACTTATCACTGTTAAATTTCATTCTGTTGGTTTCAGCCCAGTGTTCAAGCCTATTGAGAGCTTTTTGAATTCTATTCCTGTCTTCCAAGGCATTAGCTATTCTTTACATATACATAGTGAATTCATGAGTGTACATTTAAACAAACCTACACACACGTACATTGGAACCACTGACGAATAGGAAATCAATACTTAGGGGGGAAAGTCTGCAGTGTTCCCAGTTTATTATTTAACCTTATTGCTTCTATCGCTTCTTAACTGCAATTCTCTTTAAATGAGCCCAATTTCTAAGACTGCAAATCCATTTCTTCTCTGCCTACCCAACCACCCAGCTTGTGTCTTTAAGTTTAAGTGTGCCCTTTGTTTAAGAGTAGCCATCACCTGGTTCATGTCAGAGTGGATTTCCAGTTCATATTCCCCAGACAAGCTTTGTTCTGAAGCTTGAAGAAGAAAAAACCCTGTATTGATCCAATTTCTTCCTTTGTTGGAAACATTCAGTGAGGACTGTCAATATTAATGTGGATGATATTGTCTGCCTTTTGCCAATAAAATAAAACCCCTCAGCTTCCTATGATTTTTGGCTAATGGCCAAGGCACTTGCTCAGTGTCAATTATGTTAAATATTACATTTGCTGAGTCCTGTCCTTGCCAGTGATTGTCAATGTGCATTTTGCCTCAAAGGGCGAGAAATGTCTGTGTGACATTGTACAATTTTAGCCTGGAGTTACTCTACTGTGGTTTATCTGGTTCATTTTGTGCAGGTCCGTAGTGCTACAGGCAAAGACACAATGAAGATGGGATGTTTTTTCTTTTTCTTTTTCCTTTTGAGAAATGAGAAGCAGACTGGGTTAGTGGAGCTCAGGAAACCAGCCAGGGACATCTGTGAATAGTTTTGCCTATCTGCCCAAAAGCCAACTCTGCAAAAACAAACAGCAGTAATTAGAAGGAGTGGCAGAGAGTTAGAAAACAAATTGATCCTTCACTTGTAAAGGGCCAATGCAATGAGGCTCACTAGATGGCTTGAGAAATATCCTTTTTTTCAACTGGTTTAATACCATGAAAAGGGCATTCAACAGGGATGTTGAAATTGAGTACCTGGGCATCAGGCTTAGAATGCACACAAGTCACCTGGTGACTACACTTTAGCTTTGTTGGCCTGAGTCCCAGTGCCTGTGTTGTAGTTGGCTGCCCATGTCTTGGTCTTTGACACCTGGTTCCAAGTCTTCCCCAAAAATGGTTTACCTTGTAGATCTCGTGAAAGCGATAATTGGACATCGCGACCCAGGCAGTCTCCCTGCTCAACATCTCACCGATGATGTCTTCCGGAGACAGCTGTCATTGAAGATGCCACTGTAAAATTTCACGTTCTGCATCAAACCATGGACAATGAAAAAACATGTGCTCCACATCTTCCTGCACAGGCTGGCAGACGGGGCATGAAGCATCATCATCCAGCCTAAAACAATGTTGGTAGGTTCTGAACCAGGCCTCCAATATTTGGCATGATCTTTGTCAATGCATTACATACTGCTCCGGCCCTTACACTCACAATTTGCAAATGCTCATCGTAGCGTAGCCTGGTGTCTATCTGGACACCCAAATATTGTAATGATGGTTGCAAGAGTATACTGCAGCCTCCAACAGTAAGGGTGATGGTCTCCCTAGCTTTCCTACTGGTCCTTCTTCTGAAAGAGAAAAACCCACTGGATAATCCATCATCTTATCAACCAACATGCCTGCTGGATACGGCAGGTAAGGTACTCGAGATGATCATCTGCAACCAGATGGAGGAGTTCAGTAAAGGAGCTCGTGGATTGTTCAAAAATCAACATGGATTCCAAAAGGTGAGATCTACTGTGGGTGCCATCAACGTAGTCATAACTATTGCACGCAAGGCCATAGAAGGCAAACATTGGAAGAGAGGTGCCAAGAAGTACTGTGCTATCGTCACCTTGGACGTGAGGGACACGTTCAGTTCAGCGAACTGGGATCGTATCATGGATGTTCTTAGATTGATGGGGCTCCCGGAGTACATCAGACACATAATTGTGAGTTATTTTACAGATCAAACCTTGATGTATAATACTGATGGTGGACTTCGAACAGGATGTGTTCAACAAGGTTCCGTGCTTGGTCCCTTATTATGGAATATTGTGCATGTGTGTGTGTGTGCGTGTTACATTTATATAACATCCATCTGTGTAGTTTCTGCATGTGTGCGTGCGTGCATGTTACATTTATATACCACCCATCTGTGTAGTTTCTGGGTGATCTTTCCCATTTTGGGAGATGTGTAGCCATGGGTAAGATGTGCAGTCCGAGTATGATCCCAGAAGAAGAGAATGAGAAACCACATCTCTACCTAGAAAACCCTGGGAGGGGTTGCCATAAATCAGAATTGACTTGATGGAACACAGTTATTATTGCCATATATATATGCGAATACAATCAATCACTTTATTACAGTCAATGACCAGCACAGTAAAATGGAGATAAACTTTTAAAATTTAAATGCTTAAAATATAGTTAAAATATATTATTTAAAAACATATCCATTCAAAATTTAAAAACTGAGTAAAATCCGATAATGATAAGGGTGAAGAGATAACATAATAAGTAGTGTAGGTCAGCTGCTCAGTGCGGGAGCAATCTCAGTAAACTATAGAGCCACACTAGACTTCCTAGTCAGCAGCCGACGTATCCTACTAGCCTGTGCACAAAAACCCGCCACTTTGCGCGTGATAGCAATACTACTGTCCTGGAGTAGGAAGGAAGCTTGTTGGGCCGGCAATTTTCCTGGGCATTGGCGCAGCAAGGGGATTATTAATTCTGCACGGGCATCCCTATAGAATGAGCAGAAAAGGAGAACATGCTCAATCGATTCAACATCCCCATCTCCACATGGACATAATCGTTCTGAATAGGGTATCCCGTTATATCTGCCCTCAAGGACAGCTGAAGGCAGGCATCCACAGCGGGCCTGGGTGAATTCCAGCCTATGTTTTGGGAAATCTAATTCCTGCAGATAAGCTGCGGGGACAAGCTGGTACCTGATGGAAACATTGGAGAAGAAACCAGGAGACTTGGCCACATCTTCCTGCCGTTCAGTGTCCCTTATTCTCTGTTTCACTAGCTCCCTGGCTTGTTGTGGTTCCATTGCAAGCAGGGTAGCTGGACACAAGCCCAAAGAAGCCAATTTATTAAGTATAAAACATTTCCAGGAAGAGCGAAATGAATCTTGAAGTGTAAGAAACACCAAGGTGCCCTGGGAATTGTGTATTTTAAGCCAATATGATATCATCAGCATCCAGCACCTCGCCTCTACCTTCACTAAGCCCGTCTCCAGTCTTAATCTGGCATTGGAAACGCAGCGGGGGGTCGAGAGAGCAGCTCTAAGAAACTTTGACTGAACTCTCTCCACCTGCTGATAACTGGCTAAGGGTCCTAGCTGCGCACCATATGTGAGCTGGGCAAGTGATTTAGCTTCATACAGTTTAATGGCTGCTGGTACATAACGCCCTCCCCTGCTCCAGTAGAACCTAAGGATTGCTGATGCACTCCTCTGTGCATTCTGAACTACATGGTCAATATGGGTTTTCCTAGAGCCTGAGGCATGGAAAAGAACCCCCAAATAATTAAAGCTGGGGACCTGCTGAATAGGATGCCCCTCGATTTCCCAATTGTAAAGTTTGGGTTTCCTGCCAAAGACCATGATCTTGGTTTTGGCATAATTGATAACTAGATGGTTTTCCGTGCAATAGGCAACTAATGCTCTGAGTGCCCATCTGAGGCCTACCGGTGATCTTGCCATAATGAGGGTATCATCAGCATAAAACAGTGAATTAATATGCCTCTCTGCTAACTTTGGAGGATGGAAGTCTGGATTTGCCAAATGATTGACCAAGTCATTAATATAGAAATTAAACAGAAGTGGGGCCAATATACATCCTTGTCTCACACCTTTCTGGGTGGCAACTGCAGAGGACAAGTGACCCCATGGGGAGCAGCGCACCTTCAAAGCTGAGTTCTCATGCACCACAGAGATCAAGGCCAAAAGGCGGTGATCAATTGAGGTGGCTTTTAGTTTCTCCCACAGTTTGGTCCGTGAAATGGAATCAAAAGCAAATCTTAAGTCTATAAAGGCGGCATACAGTGAACTCGGATACTTCTCACGAAGGTGATGTAGGATCAGGCAATTGTCCATGACTGATCTTCCTGTCCTGAACCCAGCCTGTTCCTCGGCCAAAATAGCTTCCTGGTCGACCCAGTCTTTTAGCTTCCAGTAAAGATGTCTAGTGTAGAGTTTGCTGACCACACTAAGAAGACTTATAGGTCTGTAGTTAGATGGATCATTTCTTTGTCCTTTCTTAAAAATAGGGACAATAACTGCCATCCCCCAGTTCTGGGGTACACAACCCATCCTATCTATAAAAGTAAATAGAGAAGCTAGAATGGGTGCCCACCAACTAGCGTTGTTTTTAATTAATTCTGGGGGGATACAGTCAATACCTGCTGCCTTACCAGGCTTGAGTTGGGCAATCAGATCCTTGATTTCTTTCTCTGATACTGGTGGCCAGGGGGGCAATTCCTCCCACTTAACCTCTATGGGAGCAAGGGGTTCAGTCTCACTGTATAAAGACCGAAAATGATTTTCCCATGTCTCCGGTGGAATGCTGCATTCAATATATGGTGATCTTACTGCCGAGAGGCCTGCCGTGATATGCCAAAATATTGTAGAGTGGCCTCCTTTGACTGCTTGTATGAGACGCTTCCATGTTAACTTGGTGTCCTCATTTTTTTTCTTGGCTATCAGCTTCTTATAACACTTTTTTGCTTCCAAAAGAGCTTGTGGCAAGAGAGGATTGGGACTTTCCTTGTAAGCTTTAAATTGGGTGATCAGTCTTTGTTTGGCTAAAATGCATTCGTTGTCAAACCAGGGCTTAGACCGAGGGTTATTTCGCTGTGACCTTCTATCAGATTTGAAGGTGAGATGTTTATTCAGGTCTGCAACAAGTTCATCGTAATGAGCTAAAAGCCCTTTTGGGTCCGCCTCCGAAATAATAGCAGTGGCCCTTTGCTGGTACTGTTCAGAGTCCAGGAGTGTCTTCATCCTGCCATCCAGGGCTTGAGACCATTTCACACCACAGCCCTGTGCCCTCTGAGTTAGTTCCAAGTTATGCCTCTCTCTTAAAAGTATAAATTTGTATCAGAGTCAATTTGTTGTTGTTCAGTCGCACAGTTGATTCCGACCCTCTGCGACCCCATGGACCACTGTCCGCCAGGCACTCCTGTCCTCCACCATCCCCCTCAACTCGCTCAGCTCTGTGCCCATTGTCTCTACAATACCATCTAGCCATCTCATCTTGGGCCGTCCCCTTCTTCTTTTGCCCTCGACCCTTCCAAGCATCAAGGCTTTCTCAAGTGAATCCTCTCTTCTCATTTGATGTCCAAAATACTTTAGCTTCATCTTTATTATTTGACCTTCTAAGGAGCAGTCAGGGTTGATTTCTTCTAAGATTGACCTATTTGTTCTCCTCGCTGTCCAGGGGACTCTCAAAACTCTCCTCCAACACCACATCTCAAAGGCATCTATTCTTCTGCACTCAGCTTTCCTAATGGTCCAGCTCTCACAACCATACCCTGCCACAGGGAATACCATTGCTTTGACTATGCGAATTTTTGTTTGCAACGTAAATCAAAAATTCTAATGCAAAACCTAAACACTGCCTAGAGACCTCCACAACCTTTGTACAAGGGCAAATAATTTAACATGCATTATCTAGGAAAGGCTCACAGAGGACAAGAGACAACCCTTTAGCACAAGGGTGCCCAAACCTTTTGCACTGGGGGTCTGACCACACCCCCAGAACTGAGCAGGCTTGACCGCGCCTTCAGAAGCAGACATATTTGCACATCTGGAACCACTTCCAAGATTGGCATGGACGCATTTGCGCATGCGCAGACACGCCACTGCCAGAAGTGGTTCTGGATGCAAGCAAACCCAAATATAAGCTGAGGTACTTAATTTTGACCTCGAAACCCAGGAAAATAGATTGACCCGAGTATAAGCCGAGAGTGGGAAATGTAGCAGCTGCTAGTGAGTTTCAGTAATTAAAATACAGTAATATTAATTATTATAGTGATTTTAAAAAAACTGTATTTGCACCACCCACCAGTGGTGGCACTGCAGGTAAAGTGGGTGGGCAGGTCAATTGCACTGAAGCAGAAAGTGTTGCTCTAGTCTAGCCTCTTGCTCCCCCTGCAAGGAAGGAGAATGGTTTCCTCCCTTCATCCTAGACACATGGAGTAGGGACAGTAAGTAAAATCCTTTCTGTTTCTATACCAGACTAGAAGGGGGACACCATTGCATTGTAGAGCTTCTTTCTTCATTTTCGGGTTTCCATAGGAATTAATTGAAAACATACCAGAATAGAAGAACTTGATTTTCAATGTGTTTTAATGGAAAATTGCTATTTGCGCCCTCTTGTGGCCAGTTGTGTAATTGCACCTCAGATTCTTTTGCTGCAGAAGTCCCAAAACAGACTTTTAAAGTGCAGAATAACTTTTTAAAAGCCCATATTTTTAGACCTTGTGGTTGTTAATGAGTCTATAGGCCAAGTTCCCTTTCAGGACCTCATTTTTAAGGTTAACAAACTTGGTTTATATTCGAGTATATACGGTATATAAAACAGACATTAGAAATAAAAGCAACCTTTATAATATTAACTTCTGAATTTACATTTGTACACATATATTTTGGAGGTCGCTATTTCATAGAATTAATTTGGTGTTGAGTGACCACCAAAGTACAAATTATCAGTGTCCCCTCTCTCCGCTTGGGATGGACAGCATCCATTTTACTTTTCATTTGACTTGTGAAAGGATTTTAAAGGTGTGTGTCAGTTATTCAGCATCACATCCACACAGAGAAACTAGTTGCTGGATTTCTCATTCAGCCCCAGGAATTCAATGTGAATATTTTTGCATGAGAAAAGAAAACTTATAGATCGTAAGATTAGAATCACATCCTCAGGCATATTCCCAGTAGAACTTCATTACTTTTTTGTGTCTTTGTTTCTGTTCTCACACCAGAGAAGCAGGATAAATGTATACTGACCAAAATGAAAAACACTTTTCATCCTAAAAACTTGCAAATTGGCATAACCAGTGATGGGATGTCCCCGGTTCCAGACGGTTCCCTGGAACCGGTAGGACCAATCCCGGAGGGTTCTCCGGGAGGAGAGTCCACTTTTAAGGCGTCCGGTTCTGGAAGCCTCACCGAAAGAATTTTTTTTAAAAAAAATCAGAGCTAAAATGGCTCCAATTGACTGCGTATGCGCAGAAACTCAATCTGACGCATTGCGCATGCGTCAAATTGAGTTTCTGGTCATGCGCACTAAATTGGAGCCAAATGGCTCCAATTTAAAAAAAAAATTCTTCCGAAGCTGGAGCCGCCCCTTTTTAGAGTGGCTCCGACAGCAGCGGCGGCAGCCCTAAGAGAAGGGCACCTCGCCTAGCCGGACACCGAGCTCCCACGGGCACGTTGGTGCCTGCCCGGGCTGTCCGTCTGCCTGCGCCACGCCCTCCTAGGGACTTGGGCCCGACAAACCCCCATGCCCTGGGTAAGCCTGGCGGGGCTCGCCACCGCCACATCCTCCTCCGCCGGGTGCCTGCAGCTTCCTCGGGGTGGTGCCTTTTCGGCCCGGCTCTGGCTGAGGCCACGGGCGGCCAGGGCCTGGGGGCAGCGGTGGCTCCAGCCCCTGGCCGCAGCTGGAGCCGCCACCATACCCACTGCTGCCCCCCCAGGCCCTGGCCGCCCGTGGCCTCAGCCAGAGCCAGGCCAAAAAGGCACCGCCCCAAGGAAGCTGCAGGCGCCCGGTGGAGGAGGATGCGGTGGTGGCGAGCCCCGCCAGGCTTACCCAGGGCATGGGGGTTTGTCGGGCCCAAGTCCCTAGGAGGGCGCGGGCGGACGGACGGCCCGGGCAGGCACCAACATGCCCATGGGAGCTCGGTGGCCGGCCAGGGGCTGTGGCACGGCCTTCGTAGGAGGAAACGGCCGCAGTCGGGGGCAGCGTGTCTTGCCGGGTGCCCCGGGCCACATGGAGGTTTGTCGGCGCCAAGGAAGATAAGTGAGGCTTTTATATTTAGGGTGGGTGGGTGATTTATTTGTGTTTTGGGTGGGTGGTTGTACTTTTATTTAATTTTTATTTTATTTATTTCTTTATTTTATTTCTTTAAGTTATTTACGGGTCTGTGTGCGTGTTTTTATTTTATTTTATTTTATTTTTGGCCTTGCCCACAACGTCATGATGTCATGACGTTGGCTCCGCCCATGACATCATGACGTCATGACATTGGCCATGCCCATGACGTCCATGACGTCATGGCGTGGTAGTAGAATTTTTGACATCCCATCACTGGGCATAACCATAGACCAGCGGTTCCCAACCTTTTTGTGCCATGGGCCAGACCACACCCACCGGACAGCTGAGCGAGCCCATCACATGGTTCCTCCCACCATAAATGCTGCCATAAAACATGTCTGTGGCTGTCATAAACGTGCTTACAACACCTGGAGGTGCATTTATGGCAGTGTTTACAGCAGGCACGGGCGCATTTACGCATGTGTGGGCACATTTTACAACTGTCATAAATTCATCTGCTCACACTTCTGGTAGCGGCAAGTGTGGCAGTGGACCACATGAAATGGTGCCACATGCTGTAGGTTGGCCACCCCTGCCATAGACAGTAGCCCACTTTGCCAGATGCAGTAAATTTGGCAATCCATACTTCCAGCATAAACCATTAGGACACTGCGGGGAATCAAACTCTCAGCCTCTAGCTCTGAAGAAAGATAACCAAACCACTGAGCTATCCAGCCAGCCTTCTCTGGAGGATTTACAGTGATAACTTTGTCACTCTACAACTATTGCTTTAATTGTTTTCAGTGTCACAATAGGGAAAGCCGGGTGGAAAATCAAAATACATTAGATTGGCCAGATTATGGACTGAGAAGCCTGTAATGTTACATGTTGGAGAAATTTACCCTTTGGCTTCATTGTCATAATTGCTTCTTTTTTACTTTCATTTATTTTCTTCTTTGCACCTGTCAGTACATTTCTTCTGCAGGCAGCTTGGAGTAACAATAACATCAGCCTTTATTGGCTTAAATGAGTAATTTTTCAGCTGTGAGTTAAAAATCAGGGAAAGAATCAATAAAGGCATCCCTGTAATTGAAAACCAGTGGGTGATAATTCTGAACTGAAAACAAGATAATAAGAACAGAGATGAAACACTGTGGAACATCGGGAATGGAAAATTATGGATACAATCGCAATTAAGTATCAATTATTAGCAGTGTGTGAGCAGAAACTTTCAGAACCCATTTTATTCCCCATTTTCCTGCTCTCTTGGATATTGTTAGAATGGGAGGAAACCACACACACATATTCAAATAGCATTAACACAAAAGCAAAACTTTTCAATCAATCAATCTATATGTGAGAGTAGGATTTCCTTTTGAGTAAACTCGCATCCATTTGCTATCCTATGAACAGTTTTCCTGGGAACAAAGTTCCATTGAACATTGGAGGTGGTATTTTGGTGCATATGCAGAGTGCAGGACTAAACTGAACTAAATGAATGCAAACCTGGTAAACTTTGAAGTTTACTTTTCCTTACAGCACAAGTTTAGAGGGCTTATACCAACGCATAAGAAGACTGTTTTGGAATTGGGTGATAGTCATATTTGCATCAAGATGCTGATCCTCTTGTAGTCTAAATTAGACAGCCCTCAGAAAGTTCCAGATCTGTGCTAGAATACTGAATTTCAACGCTGTGAGCCTAGGGGTGGAATCCACCTCAAAACCAGTACATTAGAAGGCCGGAAGGAAATGGTTTTTCATAAATTAATGTAGCTCCAAAACTTGAAACAGAGAGATAGAGGTCTAGGAACAAACTAGTTAATAAGCTTTTCCTTTGCCGCCACCCTAAACAATACTAAAAACGTAAGAAATAGTTGAGTTAGGGGGTTAGGGGCCTAGGAAACTTTTTGTATTGATAACATTCTTACTACATGTCGGACTTCAGGCGTCTCAGTAAGGGCCCCCCTCCCCACTCATGCTTCTGAGCATGTGCTCATCTCTGGAACATATTTAACCCTTACCTTCCAACTTTGAGAGACCTGGGCCGCGTTTAAAAGGAACTTAGTGAGCTCTAGCAGTAGAGCAGAACAAGGGAGGCTTCTTCTTCTGGTAGCATGCAGCCGAATTGCCTTGTGTGTGTGTGATAAGAAAAACAACAATCTTCAAAGAGAAACAGCTGTTTTATTCTTCAGGTTCATCGATAGTAAAGTCCATAGAAAAACGCAGATTAGATGGTCATAACCATGAGTTCAGTCCAATAAAAACAGTTCAACTTCGTTAGGTAATCATAGTGAGAAAAAGACAAATAACAGATCCATAAGCCAGACCAGGTCTTAATCCATGGAGAGACAAAAAAGAACTAACTCACTTCTCTGCAAACATGGAGAATCTGCAGTCAGGTGGGTTACTCTCAGCCAATCAGGTAACAGAGAAAACTTTCTCAAAACAATAAATTGTTTTTACACGTGTGTGATCAATGTTCTGGCCTATAGACAAAACACAGATCTCAGCTAGCTAGTAAGATAAGAATTACTGGAAAACAGGCAATCTTGTGACATGAGTTCATGAGGCAGAGAGAAGATAAATGATTTCTATGAGGCCAATAATGAGGCCTAGCTGAAAAATAGCAATTTCAAGCCTTGGGAGACATTAGGAAACAGGTCTTTTTCCTGACACTACAGTACAGTCAAACCTCGCATAAAGAGTGCCTCACTTAAAGAGTAACTTGCTTAAAGAGCAGAATTTTCTCTGAATGTTCACTTCACTTAACAAATAAAACCAACCAAAAACTCGCTTAACAAATAAATTGGGGGTCGCAATCCCCCCTACCAGAAGTCACAATTGGTCACTTACAATGGTGTTTTGCTTAAAGAGCAAACTTGCTTAAAGAGCAATCCTGTGGAATGCATTATGCTCTTTAAGTGAGGTACAACTGTATATACAATGCCAAAAGAAGACTAATATTTACAATTATATTGTCATTTACATGAAACTTAAGTTTTAATATTCTAAGTTATCCCCAAATTTCTTTCTGTCAACCACTGCCGTCATTTGTACCTGTGTTAGGGTAAGGGTTTTTGGTATTAACCAGTTAAGCAACTTTCTCCATCTCTAGCTCTTGAGGCACGCCCACAACTTCTACCCCAACTCTTGCTGTCTCCATCATCCATTGCTCTTTGTTTGCTAGTTGTTGCATTAGTCCAAAGAAACAGGAAGAATGAATCTCTCTCTTTCTTCTGATCATCAGCTGCAAGAGGACATGTCTGCTAGTCAATTTCTACCCTTTGCAACCCCATGGACCATTGCCCGCCAGCCACCTCTGTCCTCCGCCATCCTCCTCAACCCACCCAGCTCTGTGCCCATTGCATCTACAATACCATCTAGACATCTCATTTTTGGCCGCTCCCTTCTTCTTTTGCCTTCTCTACTGAGATTGAATTTCCCTCCTTTTTTTTTTACTTGTAATTGTAACTGAACAACAGAAATGTAGGTAAAATTGATTTTTTTTTTCTATTTAAGCTGCTTTTACACTGCTTTTGACTATTTTAAGCAGTGATGGGCTCCAAAAAAATTTACTACCACACTGTGGGCATGGTATGACGGGCATCACCAGGGGGAAAGCCCTGCGTTGCACCCAAATTAGGGACTACAGTTGTACCTCGCATAAAGAGCATAATGTGTTCCACGGGATTGCTCTTTAAGTGAGTTTGCTCTTTAAGCGAAACACCATTGTAAGTGACCAATTGTGACTTCTGGTGGGGAGGACTGCAAAGCCCGATTTATTTGTTAAGTGAGTTTTTGGTTGGTTTTATTTGTTAAGCAAAGTGAACATTTAGAGAAAATTCTGCTCTTTAAGTGAGTTACTCTTTAAGCGAGGTGCTCTTTATGTGAGGTTTGACTGCTGTACTGTATTTCTAAACTTGGATGGGCAGAGCCAGCCAGAATTTCTGCTACCGGTTCTGGCGACCTGGTGCGAACCTGCTGATGCCCACGACTGGTTTTAAGTGCTAGTTAGTGAAGGGAGAGGTTCTAGGAGAACACTCTCACACACTTCCCCCCCTGCTGCTGTTGTGTTTTTCTGCTTTATGCTCTGATAACTAAGAAAAAAGGGGCTGCAGTGACTTAGTGGTTAAGATGGTAAACTTGACAGCTGGTTGGCTGGTTAGCAGTTCAAGACCCAAGTGCTGCTTGACAGAGTAAGCTCCTGTCTCTGTCCCAGCTCTTGCCAACCTAGCAGTTCGAAAGCAAGAAATTGCAAGTGAATAAATAGATACCACTTTGGTGGGAAAGTAACAGTGTTCTGTGCACTCTGGTGTCTTTCATACCTGCCACGTGTCCATGGAAATGTCCGCAAATGCAAATTGCTGGTTCTTTGGCTATAAACAGAGATGACCACCAAACCCTAGTGTCCTCTAAGGCTGGCTTTCGAACAAGGGCATCCTTTACCTTTACCTAACTAAGAAAGGAATAACTAGATATGTATTTGTATTTGGGATTTGTATGCCGCTCTATTCGCCGAAGCGACTCAGAGCAGCTAACAACATAGATGACAAAATATCACATATCAAAACATCAAAGTCAATGACATATCAATCAGTGGTGGGATGTCAAAAATTTTACTACCCCACCGTGATGTCATCACAGTGTGGGTGGAGCTAATGTCATGATGTCATGACATGGGTGGAGCCAAAGAAAAAAATTAAAAAATAATAAAATAAAATAAAAATAAGCACACACACACACACACACACACACACACACACACACACCTCAACCCACCCACCCACCCACAACACAAGGACAGCAAGGAGGATAGCAAGGAGGCTGTGCATACGCGCCAAGCACTGTAGGCATGCATGCACACCAAGTGAAAAGTTAAGCCCTGAAGGTGGTTCCCCCCCCCCCCAAAGCTGCTACCAGTTCTCCAGGACACTGGGAAAAGTTGCTACCGGTTCTGGCAAACTGGTGAGAACCTGTTACATCCCATCACTGATATCAATGTATCACATATCAATAACATATCAAAATATCACATATCAAAACATCAAAGTCAATGACATATCAATGTATCACATATCAATAACATATCAAAATATCACATATCAGTAACATATCAAAGCATCAAAAAACATAGCAATAAACTACAAATATTACATCACAAAATATCACATATCACATGTCAAAAACATATTAAAGTATCACATATTAAAAAACATTACAAGAAATCCCCATCCCAATTACAAAATTAAGACATGAACATTTCAGAAATACATCCAAAACACTTTAAACAGTTCACAAAAATCTCAAACTCCACCCCACACGTTAAGTCCACTAAGTCCATTTCCCTGCTACTTCTTTCCCCTCTGCCAACCTTGGCTGAGAGAACGTCCAAATTGGTGATGGTGGAGGGAAAAGACCCACACAGCTGTACTCACTACCCCCCCCCTCCACAACCTGGTGAAAGCAGCATCAAAGTCCTCCAGTGGAGGTTCTTCTGGCTGCTGGGGCCACTTCTCCCTTCTCCCGGGCGGGATGAGGACAGACATCTAGCGGTTGTGGCGACGAGGTTTTAAAGCCTCCAGAAATATACATTCAACATTACAGATTAAAAAGCAGCTGAACAACCACAGTAATATTTAAAATCCTGAAGTAACTAAAAAGATTTAAAACTTTAAAAGCAAACTTAGGACGAAAGAAAAAAACCAGCATCCAGGGACTCGTACTGAGACGACGCAATGGCAAAATAATGAGCCAAGCCAAAGCTTTGAAAAATTACTTTCTTTGCCAGCCTGGCAAAATTCTAGGAGTTCCAACCAAAGAAGCAACTTTTCTGAGTTGTGTTTAAAGCAAATTTGTCACAAGTCCTACTATTATTATCTTGGTACCCAATTCTCTTCTAAATGGCTCTCTTCTTGTGCTGCCTTTTGTTGTTCTTGATTGCCCTGTACTGTTTATGGTTTCAGATTTACAATTAAGATGCAAAGGTCCTAAAAGGTGACAGTAGGCTGCTCATTTGAAGTATTCTATTCCCAAACATTAAAGCAATCTAACAAAAACATTTTTAAATAGGAGGATATTTATACAGATATTTATCATCAGGCCCTTTTAAAGCTGGGGAGGGGACCCAGGCCAATTATAGGCAAACAAAAGTTTTTATTATGGGTCTAATTTTGAAATGCAAATGGACCATTGTGAAATTGTATGTTGAAATTTTAATTTGTGCTTTTTATTGATGTCAGTAGATTAGTAAACTGTCCTGTGAAAAAATTAATTATAGAGCAAGATACATAAAATTGGCCACAAGACAGTAGCAATATTAAGTGAGCCCGCTATGCCAAAATTACTCAGAGGTTTACACAGAGACTGCTTTTAACCTGTTCCTTACAGTGGCTGTAAATAAAAGCCCGCCTATGACCTGAAGAGCTAAACAAATGTGTTTTACAATATGATGTGTATCCCATTTAAATATTGCCTACTGTTACTATGGCTATGATACCCTTAATATTGTAGGCTCACAGCAAGGTAGCAATTAGTATTTGGATTTAGAGAAAGGAAGCATAATGATTTCATATTGGAACATCTCCTGCTTAATACTCTTACCAGACATAATACAGCATGCAGGGTTCCATCCTGGAACAGATAAATGATCATATTTTGAAGTTTAGATATCTATTTCCCAAAGGAATCATGGGCTTTCAACAAAACCTTCTGAATTCTTTATGCCAAGACTGGGGAACTGTGCTCCTGATGTGGTGTGTTCCAACTTCCCACATTCTTTACCATTGGCCATGAAACCTATGGTGTTGGCACACATATATTTAAACATCTGGTGTGCCAAAGCTTTCCTAACATTGCTTTATACCAATGTTTCAAATTCTGTAAGTAGAAGATATTTTGCAGATTAAGGAAATTAACATGCTGTTTACCACTGCTCTATCCTTTCTGACATGTGTTACCGCCAACGTTTGTTAAGTTTTTTTATACACAGCAGTAGGGAGGGAAGATTAATAAATTGCTATACTGTAGTTTGAATCTGCAAGTTTTCCAAGTCTTATACTCCTCACTCTAGCCAAGCAATTAAACTCTCCTCGCTTGTTTAGAAAAATAACAAAATAGTTTTTTTACTTACAGTTGCTTCAGATAGATAAGTAAACATGTGCTTTGCTTGTTAAAAAGGAGTTACTTACAGTATGTTTTCATCTTAGACAAACATGCTTTGCTTGTAAGGCAAAATATCAATAACAGAAGAGAGAGAGAACAAAAACAGCAGAACAATAACTGGAAGAACACTGAACAGCAGACCCAAATAACAAGCAGCTTAATACATGTCAGGTGACCATAGAGGTGGGAAAAACTAGAAGACTTTTCTATTGTTTGGTTAGGGATCTAATTTATAATAATATCCCATTGCTCAATGAGGTTGCTCTTATATGCTCAACAAGTTTCCCTTCCACATAGAAGGAGTTTCCTCCCATGGCGGTGGACAAAAGGAATATGTTTGTGTGTCAAAGGAAAATACAAGATGTAGTCGTGCAGTTAGTAGAAATAAAAGTCTGAGGTTGGGCAGTATCTTAACCAGATCACTAAAATTTTTACAAATAAGATGAGTTATTGGGTTTTGTATATATTTCTTTTGCATATTTAGTCTTCTGATCCAAGGGCTGTGGCAGCTTAGTGGTTAAGATGCTGAGTTTGATGACTGGAAGGTCAACAGTCAGCAGTTCATGACCCAAGTGCTGTGCAACAGCATGAGCTCCTTTCATCTGTCCCAGCTCCAGCCAACCTAGCAGTCTGAAAGCAAGAAATTGCAAGTAGATAAGTAGGTACTGCTTTGGTAGGAAAAGTAACAATGTTTCATGTACTCCAGGGTCTAGTCATGCCTGCCACATGACTACAGAAATACCTGCAGACACAGACAGCAAACAGAGATGAGCACTGTACCCTAGAGTTGGTAATGACTGAGCAAGGGAGACCTTTACCTTTACTACCCATGATCCAGTTGACTGGTCCTGCATCAAGACAATGTTGAGCCCCAGGTTGATCTTTCCTCCTCTTATCTTAGCCAGGTATGGTATGCCAATCACATCTCCTCCACTCCTCCTCTATAGCCTGGTCTACCAACTGCATGGCTGGCAGATAATTGCTAGTTTTCCCTGAAGTCCTTGTCTCTTGCTATCTTTTCCTGGGACAGTGGTAGATCAGGCTACCAGGTCCAAACCCAGATGTTCGGTTGGGATATTCGTTCATTGTGGGAGACTGGGAAAGTGGTACGTTCTCTTTCTTTAGCAGCCCCAATGGCTCTGCCATAGTTACAGTGCTGCTGTTCACCAGACAAACATGGTATAAAATAGTTTAAACACTGGGCCAAAGGCAATGCCCACAACTCATGAAACCAAGCACCTAGCAGGGCAAAATGGAGCTTGAATTCCACCCAAGATAGAAGTGATGAAGGTCTCAGTCAGCAGTCTAGATTTCCCACCACACATCTGCTAGTTGCCTGATGTGAAACTACACAATCCTCTGGTGCAGGCCTACAGCAAAGCAGTGAGCAGCACAGTCTCCATTTTAACAATAGCAATAACAATTACACTCATAAGCCACCCATATCACTTCGTGGATTTTCTGGGCAGTTCACAAGATAATTAGCATTTTGCCCTGAACATGCTGGGTACTCATTTTACCAACTTCAGAAGGATGGAAGGCTGACTTAACCTTGAGCCCTAGACAGGACTGAATTCACAATGTCAGTGGTTTTGGCTGCAGTACAGCAGTTTATCCACTACACCACCATCAAACAAACGAGAATACATTTTGGTCTTATTATGTGGTTAAGAAGCTCGCCTTGTTAGCTGGAAGTCTGGGCAGTTCGAGACCTGGGTACTCCATGACAGATTGAGCCCCAGTCTCTGTCCCAGCTCTTGGGGACATGAAAGGAGCCTCATTTGGGCATTTCCTGAGCAGAGTTTCTTCCGCAAAAATCCTTTCAACCCAGAATAATTTCTGACACAAAATTATTATTATTTTGGTATCATACCAAGATGAAAAGTAGGTTGCAACCCTACAGATAGCCAGGTGTAGTGGACTGGAAGAAATGGAATCCTTACTGGAGCTTTGTCTCATTCAAAAGCCTCTTTTTGATGATAGAACTTCTCCCTGGTAGGCAGTCATGGTGTTTTTTCAGAGGAAATATAATAAGTGGCCACTGTTTCTACAATACACTATAACTACCTTCATTCAGAATTTGGGAAAATAGTTCATTTGTCTATGTGACAAGAAGGAGAGAACTAGCTAATTATGCACAGCAAAAATCTGAAGAAAAGGTAATCTATGTTACACGTGGAGGTTCTTTACTTGATTGCTGGGACAAATATTTGATATTCTTGCCATCTTCTCAATCTAATTTTTTAATGTATTTCTCTGTCTGTCTTACTGATAGACCTGTCCATCTATCCATCCATCCATCCATCCATCCATCCATCCATCCATCCATCCATCCATCCATCCATACATACATACATACATACATACATACATACATACATACATACATACATACATACAGCATGTTTTATTGCAGTGATGTCCAAACATTTTGGGCCACGGGCCAGTCAAGTGGTTCAGTGGGCCGTCATGTGGTTCCTCCCAACAGAAGTGGAATTAAAACACATCTTGCAGCCTGTTTTGCAACAGATGTTTTGCACAATTTTCTCTGTTTAAACCAGGGGTGCCCAAACTACGGCCCATGAGCCGTATCTGGCCCCCAATGCCAATGAGGGTGCGTTTTACTTCCCCTTCCGGGAGTAATGAGGGCGACACAGGCCAGATGATTTGGTATAATGGGCTGGATCTGGCTTCCTTTATTGTGCACTAATCAGGCTAAATCTATTCCTGGATCCAAATTTGAAGAAATTATGGCCGACTGGAGCAGGCAGGGAACTCAGAGGCCAAATTGGCAATAGCTCTCTTGATGCTGAAGTCCAATGGGGAACAGTTGGATGAGGAGGATCCAGCAACAGAATTCAGATAGGAAAAAACTACTGGGGTAGGAAAACTCTCGGAGGAAGCCCTTGTGCCAAATTAGATCACTGTACAAGGATGTTCTAAGGAGGACACATTTTGAGAGTGAGCAGGAATGAAGGCTAAGGGATGGGACTGAAAGTATTGTACTGGCCTATTGAACCTAAAGCTTTTGTTGCCAACAATTGAGCCTTAGGAGAGCTGTGTCAAGTTTATGCATGAGATAAAACCCATGTAAAAATTGGGGAGGCACCAAATGATGGTACTGTATCATGGGAACGCTATAGGATTGAATGGATTGCCAAGAGGAACAAATATAGCTTGAATGAGACCCCAACGGATGAGCTGGTAATAGGAACAGAAGAAGCAATTGTTCGTGTCAAAGACATTTAATCTCCTTGCTAATTGTTACAGCATGTTATTGGAGGGGCGGGGGACAGATGTAATTCATATTGTCAGTCTTTTTTTTTTTTGCCATTTGTCATAATTGTCATTAATGCCATCATCTTTATTACTCGGGGATGTACAATAAATTTTAAAAAGACAATTCCCCCATGCCCCAAGGAAAGGAACTAAAATTGACTTTTGATGCAGAGTAAGTAGGATGTAGAAGAGCACAGGGAAGAAGAAAAATATAGTCAATTTCCACCTCCAGTTGGCATTGAATTTAATGAAACAGAAGAGACTATCAGAGGCGTAGCTACCGCCGTATCTGCCGTATCAATTATAGGGGGCCCCCGGGCCCCGGGGGCCCCCAACATGCGTAAGCAAAACAAATCTTTACCCTTCCTAAGGGCCCCAAACAAATTTTTATACGGGGCCCCGCCAAGGCACGCTACTCTTCTGGAGACTATATTTGTCTTTCTTGTTGGTTTTTTGTTGTATGGCCTTTTCTTCAACTCCTCTTGTCCTTTTCTAAAAGGGCCTCTCCCACATTGCTCTCCCTCTCTTTGTTCTTTCTCTAAATATTTTCCACAACCTTTGCCTGACAGCTGTTGTGGTTGTCCTTGAGACAGCACCCTTAAAACCACAAAATCATTTTTCAGTGATACTTTGTTGTTGTTGTTGTTGTTGTTGTTGTTGTTGTTGTTGTTGTTGTTGTTGTTGTTGTTGTTGTTGTTGTTGTTGTTGTTCCACATCTAAATCCGAATATAGGCAATCATCATGGTGATCAGCCATGAAGATTGTCCTGAGAATATAATGCCGTGGCCTTTCATCTGCCTTCCGCATCGCAGCATGGCACCTGTACCACTGATCCAGTTCCACAAGTCACTTTCTGGTGCTGAGCCCTTTTGACACTCGAAGTCCTCATCAGCCCCAGGCCAGTATGGATGAAGCAGCTGCCTTAAATCAAGATGGGTTCAACTGGGATTGAATCCACTTGTGGACCATGACTCTTGTGTGTGGACTTCAGAACGCAAGGCCGTTAATCCTCAGGGTGGTCAGGTTAGTTAACCACTGCCTGACACTCAGTGTTGAGTCAATGGCAGTATGGTCTACTCTGTTACCATAGCAGGATAACCTGGCCAGACTGGCACTTTATAGGACCTATATTATGTCTCCATTCCTCCACAAGAAATTGTAACCCCCTGGCATTTAACTCCACCATTACACATCAGAGCCAAAGTCCAACAAAGTAAGCGGAGAGTGCTTGGTAGTTTTCAAATTCCTGAGTAACTTTCAAGTTCTTGATTAAGAGTCATATCTCATGGGAAGGAGTGAGTGGCTGAATTCTTAATAATTTCCTGCTTTTACGGTGTGTTCCCATCAGGTACACAGTTCCTTCAAAGCTATGTTATAATAAGGCTGGTAAACAAGGCCCATGTTTACCTCCCAATGGCCGATCATGAAAGAAGCAAATTCATTTACAGTGAATTTGCAAAGAATAGCATAACCTCATGCTTGGATAAAAATACTTTTCCCCCCTTATGCAAACTTTCTTCAATGGGGTGCTAACTGAACTTGCTGTTTTATATGTTTGTGAACTGCCCTGAGTTGGTCCAACCGAGTAGGGCGGTATAAAATTGAAATTAATAATAATAATAATAATAATAATAATAATAATAATAATAATAATAATAATAATAATAATAATAATAATAATAATAATAATAATAATAATAATAATAATAATAATAATAATAATAATAATAATAATAATCTAGTTATCAAACCAGAGGAATTGTGTGGTCACATAATACAGTACTATGAAACAGTTGACATATCATCTGCAGCTATCAACATAATGTACAGTATAGTCTGCCTTGCTATGTCTATTGCAAGGTCAGAATTTTCATGTGCGAAAATAGGTAGGGAGTAAGGACTGCAGTGGCTCAAATTGTTAAGATACTGACTGGAAGGTCAGCAGTTTGAGACCCAAGTACTACACGACAGAATGAACTCCCAACTCCTGCCAATCTAGCAGTTCAAAAGCAAGAAATTGCAAGCAGATAAATAGGTACCACTTTGGTGGGAAGGTAAACAGTGTTCCATGCAGTCCGGTGTCTGGGAATGCTTGCCACATGTCCATGGAAACATCTGCAGACACAGACAGCACTGGCTCTTTGTCTGTAAACAAAGATGAGCACTGGACTAGCTTTTGAACAAGGGAGACCTTTACCTAGAGGGTGAAGAGTGGTCTTCTGACTATTGATAGCAAAGTCTTAATAGGAAGTACTAAGACAAGTAAATCCCTCCTAGTGTAAATTATTTGGCAACCAAATTGGATGATGCATTTAGTCCTTTTTTTTTTTTTGCAAAGGTGCTCCCTCCAGTGGTGAAAGGGATTTGTTTGTCGCACCATTTGATTTGTGGAAATTCAGTTCTGAGAATTAAAACCGAGTACAGTACTGTAATTGCAGGGAACATACATTTTCCTTGATATCTCATTGACTGACAGTTTCCCTGTGTTCTACCAAATCTCAATTTTCTAATTGGTATCTCTTCTCTTCTCTTCTCTTCTCTTCTCTTCTCTTCTCTTCTCTTCTCTTCTCTTCTCTTCTCTTCTCTTCTCTTCTCTTCTCTCCAATCCAATGAAACAGTTGAAAAAGAGGAGATAAATTCACTTGCCTATTTGCACAGATCTAGAAAGACATAGTCAAAACAATGTCTGCATAGTCAAAGCAATAGTATTCCCAGTAGTAATGTATGGTTGTAAGAGCTGGACCATAAGGAAGGCTGAGTGAAGAAGAATAGACACCTTTGAAATGTGGTGCTGGAGGAGAATTTTGAGAGTACCCTGGACAGCAAAGAGATCAAATAAGTTGATCCTGGAGGAAATCAACCCTGACTGCTCCTTGGAAGAACGAATATTGAAGATGAAGCTAAAGTACTTTGTACATCAAATGAGAAGAGAGGACTCGCTTGAGAAGGCCTTGATGCTGGGAAAGATCAAGGAGAAGAGGACGTCCAAGGATGAGATGGTTAGATGGCATTGTTGATGCGATGGGTGTAGAGCTGAGCGGCCTGCAGAGGATGGTGCAGGATAGGGGTGCCTGGCCTGCAGTGGTCCATGGGGTCACAAAGGGTCAGACTCAACCATGCGACTGAACAACAACAACAACAAAAAGACAGAAGAGGCCAAAAACCACATGTGTGGGCTTTCTAGAGACTGTAGATAGAAGGAGAGAGGTCCTATGAAGGCTAGAGTGAGTTGGACAAGTGAACCTCAAAAGATGTATCCCACTTCTAAATTTCTTCCGGACACTCTTTAATCAACAAAGGGTTAAAGGGTCACTTTCAATGTTACATTTCAGTCATGATATCGACCTGCTTCGGATGACTTTGTAAGGACATCTTGCCTTGAACGCCCCTTCTGCAAGGGTTGGCTCTACCATTAGGTGGATTGAGTCACTGGTTTTCAGGTGGGAAATTCTGTAGGTAGCAATTGTAGCTTGGATACTTCTCCTCTTGAGCATCTGTTCATTTCCTTCCTTTACCCTTCCAAAGCAGCCTTTGGCTCTCACCTTTTGTGGGAGACACTAAGTGGTTGATCTTTTTGCAGTGAAAGTCAACTGCAAGTCCAACAATATTCTTTGTACGCATAGAGGGGGCCCTTGTCTTATCTTGGACAAATATGTACACCATTTTCACAGAACTTTGGTTCTTGCAGCAGACTTTGTGTATCCCCAACAGTGGTGGCCACTTTCCAGACAGGCATGGTACAGCGGTTACAAGATTGGATTAGGACTAAGGACACCCAAAACCACATCTCCACTGAGCCACAAAACTCTGGTTGAGTATGGGCCAACTCTTGTCTCTCTGAATAAGGCCCTGATTCCCTATCTAGAAGCAGGGCACCCTTTGGAATTAAAAACTGTTTGTTAAATCTAACTTTACCTCACTCTGTAATTGGCAAAGAAGCTTGCTTTTGCTTTGCATTTCATCCATTCATAGATAGCCAAGCTTTATTCACATGTCTGGTGCCTCAGGCACTTAACAGATGTGAGTTGATCTGTTGTTCAATCAGTCTCACAAAGTAGTTCTTTGAATAAAAATGAGGCAAGAGAACATGAATACCTCATTGAGCCCCATGCAGGAAAGGAAGTAAATGTAAATAACCATTGCTATAATTATATTTAATAGCAACAGCAATAGTACCAACTCTCCTATCCAATACCTGAGGTAATGTAGAGTCAGGAAGGGCAGTGCAGAGCCAGTTGACAAGGACCCTGATGTGAAATACTCTCTCTCTCTCCAAAAAAATGAAAAAGCAAAAAGAAGTCAGTAAATTAAGTTTTGGCCACTTATATATACTGTATTTTGTAGTGTGGCAGTAAATATGTACTGCAGTGGTAAGAGACATCTGGCTGTCATGGTCTTCACATGATTACTTTGAAGGAAGACAAGATTATAATCTGTTGAATCCAAAACAGAGCCTTTGATCTCACACTTAAACAAAAGGCTGCCACTGACTTGCTTGCTTGGGGCAAAAACCGGGAGGAATGAATTTCCTGTCCTTCATGGTCTTTTTAATAGATTTAAAGCAAAATATCCCAGTGGTTTTGGAAGGTGCCAGCTTTCAGATTTAAAAACAACAGCTACATCAACCATCTATGCTTTTTAAGCAAGGATTCAGGCTCTGCTTCATTTTGTTTTGCTGTAAATCAACAAATTCCAAGCCTTCTATTAGAAGAGGGCACCAATATGCGTGTACAGTATTTGACATCTCATTATTGTTGGCATTTGTCAGTGTTTGGTGAATGACAAGAAACACCACTTAGCATTTGTCAAATGGTATGCAGTTTTAGTTGGCTTCCCCTTGTGGTAGTGATACAAATGTGTATAGCCAAATCTCACCAACTGGTTGTTTGGGATGTGGGTTGGGTGGATGGATCACCTCTCCTTTATTCGCTAATGAACTGGTAAGGGTTTTCCATAACCCTGGCGGCCCAGTGGTTAAACTGCTATTCTGCAACTAGAAGGTTGTGAGTTTGATCCTGACCAGGGCTCAAGGTTGATTCAGCCTTCCATCCTTCTGAGTTTGGTAAAATGAATACACAGTATGTTGGGGGCAAAATTCTAATTAACTTGTGAACTACCCAGAGAGTGCACTAAGTACTACGGGGAGGTATATAAGTGTGATTGCTTTGCTTTGCTTAGTTTTTAAAGGGCTCCATTAGTTCATTTTGCAGAACTGAAATGCAAGATTTTAAATGTTTACAACCCAAAAGCCAGTGCTGGTATTACAGAAGCCTTGGAATTTGTCTGCAGAAATTTCCACTGTCACGTGGCAGGCATGACTAGAAGCCTGCTAGGTTGGCAGGAGCTTGGACAAAGAAGGTAGCAGGTAGCTCACTCTGCCATGTAGTACTCAGTTGACCACAGAAGTTGACTCACCAAATCCTCACTTATTCAGTGGGCCTCCTCTAGTTGCAGTTTACTATGCTAATCTAAGGGCTGCGGTGGGGTGGCTTAGTGGATAAGACGCAGAGCTTAACAATCGGTAGGTCAGCAAGTCAAGACCTGGTTGCTGCATGATGGAGTGACCGCCAGTCATCTGTCCCAGCTTCCACCAACCTAACAGTTTGAAAGCAAGAAATTGCAGGTAGATAAATCGGTACCAATATGGCAGGAAATGTAACAGTGTTCCATGTGCTCTGGTGTCTAGTCATGCCTGCCACATGACCATGGAAACACCTAAAGATGCAGACAACGCTGGCTCTTTAGCTGCAAATGGAGATGAGCACTGCACCCCAGAGTCGGATACAAATGTCTTTCAATCAAGGCAGACCTTTATATTTACCTGTGCTAATCTACAGGACTTTAGTCACTGTCTCACTGCATCTGTTGGCTTTGATGTTGTGCTACTGTTTTATTGTGATATGATTGTAGATTGTTACGTTAATGTGAATCACGACTCCCTCTACACACAAACATGCATACAGAGAACAAATTTGGATCTATTCTTCAGTCAGCGTAACTAATAACTTAGTTGTGCTATTTCTTAAAGTAAAGTCTTAAACCTGGAATAAAAGTCCAAAGCAGCTGCTGTTTGGGATTTGAGAGTTTACCACAATAGTGAATATTTATCAAGCAAGATCTGTGATTTCCCAAAGACATCTTTTTCTCTTGACCCCTAAAGCATCTCTGAACTTGCATTCTGTTACATGTATACAACATATCAAAACCCTGCAAAAATGAGATGTAAAAGGAGCATTTGGAATGCTAGCCTGCAGCAAAATATTTTCTTCTTACTGCAATCGGCATACATATTTTAACACACTACATAAAAGGCTGCTGAAAGAGATTTTGCACGAATAATGTTAGATCTTCTGGAGGCAATCAAAAGTTGGATATGTTGTTCAAAAGGGTTGAGAAATGCTCACACTTCTTAGCGGATATACAAGCTGAAGATCTGAGCCTAGGAAATAAGGTAGCTAGACTAGATCAGAAAAATCGTTTTGTTCCTTATTGAACTTTTGCCGCAAAAAAAGCTATAGGACAGTGATGGCAAACCTTTTATAGACCAAGTGCCCAAACTCAACAGGCTACCGACTGCACCACAGAGGGGAGGGAGGAAGCGCTCCCATTGGGCTGCTGGGCAGGAAGGAGTGAAATCTGTGCTGGAACAATTGCATGCATCCCCACAGAGAGGGCTCTGAGTGCCCCCTCTGGCACATGTGCCATAGGTTTGCCACCACTGCTATAGGACATCAATAAGGCTAATCTTGCTTTCTGGTTGCACGCAACATGAGGCCACTGGATCTAATGGATCGATCAGATGGAAATGCTTCTCCAGGATCAAACCTATGCTCCAACATAGAGATAAACTGCAACATCTTGCAAAATTGTTTAACTAAATTGTGCAAAATTATTTTATTGGATAGGAGAAGATAGGATAAAGCTGTTCACATTGACATCCTTTGTACAACCAAGAGCATTTGAAGATGAAAATACTGTAACTGTTTTCACCAGGAAGCCAGCATAACTCTGTTATCTCACCCTAGTTCAGTGATGGTGAACCTTGGCATTCCATATTTTCTTGAACTTCAATTCCCAGGAGTGCTGACTTGGGCTTCTGGTAATTGAAGTCCAAGAACACCTGGAGTGCCAAGGTTCACCATCACTGCACTAGTTCTACCCCATTTAAATCTGCCTCCATTCATTCACACAAACAGACCAGCTATTTCTACAAATAGAATTGTCCCGTGTGAGTAGGATTGTGTAGTGGGCAACTTCCTGATACTGCAGGATCGATCCATCCAAATTCTGTCAACACTAGGTCTGCTGGCTAAGGGGACTCCACATGTTGTCCATTCCTGCTTTAAGAAAATACTGGATCCAGCCCCTGATCATTGTCTTCTTTATTGTGGCTCTGAGTAGAAATGCCAAAATTGGTGTATTTATCCTAGTAGTAAGTGACATGGAGCAGATGGCAATACATTTAAGAAGTGGTTCACCTTTTGTTTCACTTTGGTTCGCTTTTTACAGCTTCCAACCACACAGCTGGAATAAAGAACTCTCTGTGTTGCTAACCAAGTGAAGGGAGTGCAGGCCATTTGTACTAAGAAACTATAGCAGGAGGCAATGTCCTCCCAGGTCCTTCTTGCCCGAAACATCAGAGGATGTTGATGGTCCAATATGGCCTTCAGGGAAGTTTGTGGGCTACAACAGGTGGTAGGGATTTTGAATCCAATTTTCCACAATGGTGTAGCACAGTGATGATAAACCTTTGCACTCCAGGTGTTCCTGGACTTCATTTAACAGAAGCCCAGGTCAGCACTCCTGTTGATCCTGCTGATCAATTTTGGGAATTGAAGTTTAAGAACAGCTGGAGTGCCAATGTTCACCATCTCTGGTCTAGCATAGTTCTTGACATTGAGACTCCAGATGTTCTTGGACTACAGCTCTCAGAAGCCTTCAGCATTGGCCATGCTGGCCAAGATTTCTGGTAGTTGCAGTCAAAGAACATCTGGGAACCCAAGGTTGAGAACCAGGCAAAACTATCTTATTGCATTGCTAAAAAGAAAGAAAAACATCAAGCATGAGAAACCAGGTCTGTTCCTATTACTGAGGCTTTTGGATGAAGAATGTATAGATAAGTATAAACACAGTTTTTCTGTTATAGTTCTCCTTGGTCTTGCTTGATAACACATGAAAAACTTGGAAAGTTATTTTTAAAATAAATAAAATAACAATATAATCCCAAGGTTCCTAAAAGTATTTTTTATCATCTTGGTTACAGCTGTAAAAGGTAACTCATTCATTTCATATTTCTAAAAATAATAATAATTAAAATGGTTACCTTTTCATCACTTTTTAAAAACCTGAATGTAATAAGCCTTTGACATGTGTTACAAATCACAGATTCCTCCAGTTCATCTTGTTCTCTTCTGAATACCATGGAGCCTGAGCCAGTGCTTTAACAATATAACAATTATCCACCTTTTAGCAAGGCGAGGCTGTGATGGCTCAGTGGTTAAGAAGATTGCCTTGTTAGCTGGAAGGCTGGCAAGTCCGCAGTTCAAACTTGGGTACTGGATGATGGATTGAGCACCCGTCTCTGTCCCAGCTCTTGGGGACATGAAAGGAGCCTCATTTGAGCCTCCTTTCAACCCAGAATAATTTCTGACATGAAATTATTATTATTATTATAGCAAGTCAAACTCCCATAACTATAAACGTAACCAAAAAGCTCATTAAACCACAAAAAGTGTTAATTAGTCCCTTGTCAAGTTACTCCCTTTGAAAAAGGAAATAATTACAAGTAATTTGTTATTTTGTGACTGGCTATTTCTAAGCTCTGTAGATTTCTTAAAGTCAAGAGAATTTCAAGTTGAGCCCATCAGCCATTCTGTTCATCATTCAACATAACAACAACAGATTTTTAATGTGTCTCTTCAGTCAATGAAAGATATCTTCAAGGCGTATCATGCTAGTCATTTTGGGGTAAAAAATATATTTTGAGGGTGATACAATCCAGAATTCTTTTTCCTTCAGTTATAGTGCAGTTGCTGATGTTGAAAATGAGCAAAAGCCACCCACTTCCTTCATGACATAAAAAGAAACATTTTGTGTTTCTCCGTTTTGTTTCGTTGGCTGAATGACACGAGCTGTTCAAAAGAGGACAGTAATGAACATAGCACAGAAAAAAAGGCAAAACAAGTTCACTCAGTTTGATCTTCCACATTTGCAATGGTGGTCAGTAGCAGACATGTCACTACCATTCACTTAATTGTGTTCTCCTTTTGAAAGACAAAAAAAACCTTTCCTTCTGACCCCAGTCATCTCAGATGTTCTACCCCGAAGCAAAGAGACTGCATCCCCATTTTATCATCAATGTCCTTGGTAATTGTAGCTGCAGGTGATACTACTCACCTTTTTATGCATTTAATCCTTTTTATTATTATTTTTCCAACTTCTCAAACACTTCCCTTCAATAATGTATTGCAGGAACAAGTTCCCCAGTCCTTGAATTATTGTAGGGTGGAGGTTGGAGTTGGGTGGGAAGGGGAAATAATATAAGAAAAAGAGGCAGAAAATATCAATAAAGGGTTTTATTTCAGGAGAGAATTAGGAATGTGTTGATCTTCAGAGTGGCCCATAATGCTTTAGGCAGGCTGAGTAAAACCTCCTCTATCCCTGAAGAGGCATCCAACCCTCTGTCAGGAGCATAACCTTTTCTGTAGAGTGATACCATCCTTAACATTAAGGCAATTCACAGCCAAGGGTGTTTTGCTGCCTGAGATAAAGAAAAGAGATGGCATCTTTGCCCAAACTCACCATGTCAGAAAAGAGAGGAAGTGCAACTTCAGTGTTGACAAATGGATGGAGTCCTTCATTGGTTCTGAGGACATCAGGTTTGTTTACAGGGTGGAGGCTAGGCTGTGGGCTACAAACCTGGGAGGGACAAAAGGTGGTTTTGGGACCCATGACAACAAGGAAAGGGAAGGAGAAAAGGAGAGAGAGAGAAGATGGATAACATATTCACTGCCATCGCCCAAAACCTGTTCTATCAGGAAGGAAGGGTGGGTGAGTGGGTGGTCAAACTAGAAGCAATCTAATAGAGGTGTGGGTTAATTCATGTAGATCAGTGGTTCCCAACAAGGGGTACACACAGCCCACAAGTGGACTTCAATTCCCAGAAGCCTAAGTCAGTATATTGGCTGATCAGTGCTTTGGGGAAATGACTTAGGCTTCTGGGAATTGAAGTCCAAAAACCAGCATTTGGGAAACACTGATGTAGATGCACTATCCACACACCAGATATCTACCTGAAAATTCAAAAGGAGAGAAAGGGGGGGGGGGGAAGGAACTGTATCACATCTGTGAAACCCTACCCCACTGACACCCAGTGTTAAAAATAATAGGCAAGATTGTTATTTTTACCAACAGAGGTCAAGTTTTGATCAACGGAATCTAAATGAACTAAATAAATATCCCTGATTACTGATTACTTACTTTCTTTAATTAGTTAAGCATTTTTGCTTGTCAGCTAAGATTGGTGGGGATGCAAAGCATTGCCCTTATTTTCATTTGGATTCCTGTAATATTTTTCGCATATTGTTCTCCTCCTCTTCCTCCTCCTCCTCTTCCTTTTCCATCTCTGTCTCTGTCTCCTCCTCTTCCTCTCCTTACTCCTCCTCCTCCTCCTCCTTCCTCCTCCTCCTTACTCCTTCTTCACAAGGAAATGTACAACCTCAGCACACATTCCACAGAATGTCTGCAAGTGACTGCAGTGGGATCCGTCCATTCAAACCTATCATCTTACATGACAAGGATAAATTGAGCATGCAAATTGTGCATCAAAATTGTGAAATGGGCTACTGAAGTGGTAAAAAAATGATGTATTCAAGAGTAGAACAAATGGAGAAACCATTGCTCATGGCAGAATGTGATATTTACACTAACAAAGTGCAATGTTATGAAAGTATGAGGGTAAAAGGAGTAGCTACTCTGGATGCTCATGGTAAGACTTTGTGTTTATTGTTTCAAGATATCCATTCTGGATAGGACTGTGGGGGAAATAGACCTAGGCATAGAAATTGGCTTCAACCTATGCTGATAGCCAGGCATCTTCCAGATGGAGTATTTTTGCATTCTTTTTCTCTGTGACTTGGTGCCACATGGTGTCAGACTAGTGTGGATTTCATGAAGGTTTCTATACACACATATTCCTGAATCCCCACTTTATTTCTTATTAAGAAACCATCAGCCCAAATCCTACTGGCAGTGGTTAAACTGCTGTACCACGACCAAAACATTGTGAGTTTGATCCTGCTCAAGCTCAAGGATGAGTCTGCCTTCCTTCTTTCCAGGGTCAGTAACGTGAGTACCCAGCATGTTGGAAGCAAATTGTTTATTACCTTGTGAACTACCCAGAGAATGCACTAAGTGCTATGGAGTGGTATATAAGGGTAATTGCTGTTGCTTTTGTGCAACTTGCTGTGACTAATTGATAATCAATGGTTGCATACCTGGTGACACCCATGGTTGGAAATTGTCAGTGACCTCTAGCACCTTATTTATTTATTTATTTATTTATTCATTCATTTTTCAAATTTCTATTCCACCCTACTCACCAGGGTGACTCAGGGCGGATTAAAACACAACATATAAAAACATGTAAAATCACAAATTCAAACACTGTCTAAAAGTCTAAAAACAATTTAAAACAAATTCTCATTCTTCATAAAATAGAGAGAGGGTGGATATAGATATTAAATAAGCCAGCGGGGAGGGGTTACTGAACCATCACTACCCCACACTTGGGTACAATTAGCCATGGAAAACTATGTAAACCTTTTCTGAACTCCATTAGAATTCTTGCTAATATCTTTTAAAGATACGTATGGTTTAAACTACAATGGTACCTCGCTTAAAGAGCATAATGCATAATTTGCTCTTTCAGTGAAGCACTATTGTAAGTGACCAACTGTGACTTATGGCGGGGGAATGCAAACCCCGATTTATAAGTTAAGCGAGTTTTTGTTTGGTTTTATTTGCTAAGCGAAGCGAACATTCAGAGAAAATTCTGCTCTTTAAGCGAGTTTCTAAGCAAGGCACTCTTTATGCGAGGTTTTACTGTAGAAAGCTTGAGGAAATACATTTCAGTGATCTTTGATGCTAGATAGAAGCTTGGTGGTTGAAATTTATGGGTGTAGAGCCAGAGGCTGAGAGTTTGATACCCCAATGTTCCTCTTGGGAGAAGATCCAGTCTGTATGGCTTGGACACGCTTCATAGACCTAGAATGCCTTCAGAAGAAGGAAATGGTAAGCCACTTCTGAGTATTTTCTACCTAGAAATCCTTGGGAAAAGTTGCCAAAACTCAGAATTAACTTGACGGCATAGTTATCTATTTATCAATCAATCAATCAATCAATCAATCAATCAATCAATCAATCAATCAATCAATCAATCAATCAATCAGAGAACTGGACACCATCTGCCATATTTGCTTTGATTTAGATTCCTGCAATGACCTGTGCATTGGATTCAATGACCTAAAACAGGGGCTCCCAACCTAAGGCCCGCCGGCTGGATCTGGCCCATGGCACCATTTCATGTGCCCTCCACCTCCCAGATGCATTTGAGAAACAAAATGCCCCCTTTTGATGTCGTTGGTACAAAATGGCCACCCCTATCATGCAGGTAAGGCAAAATGGCCATCTGGTCCTCATAGCTGACTGAGAGTGCATGACCCAGCCCCTGGCTTGAAAAGCTTGGGAACCCCTGGCCTAAAAGGACCACTCTAACACAGTGATTCTATGATGCTATCAATCTACTGACCTTTTTTAAAAAAGTAAATTAATGCCCTGATTGAAAACTTCCATTCCAATCTCTTTTCAGCAAAAGCTTACCCAATTGCTAATCTATTTTTGAAACCAGCTTGCTTTCAGAATGACTCTTCTAAAAGTATTTATTCATTCATACATTCATTTGCCACCTACCTAACATGTAGTGAGAAAACAATCCAATTCCTATACAGCATGATCTACTGGGTTGTATGTTGTTTGGTTGATTGGTAAATGGAAGTGGATTATCAGTATCATTAAAAGTTTCCTATCAAAGAAATTATTGTTAGCTGAACTCTGCCTCCAGTACAAATGGAACAAACCAAAGCCCCAAAGAAATGATGGTTTGAAAACCCTAGGAAAGCTGCAGTTTTTGTCACTCTTCATCACTGTTAATACCAGATTAAGACTTCCTTTTTCTTGATAGGCCAGGAACATGCAGAAGAACAAATGCTGCATCTGGATGAGGCCACAGAGACAGGGCCTCCACTTTATCAATTCCCCACTGGCAAAGAGGGGCAAAAGGCTAACTCACTTCCTTGGTGAAAGAGCAAATAGATTTGAGGCTGGTGACAGAGATAGTTTAATGTGGCCAAGTGCCCAATCCCACATTGTTCTCTCTTTCCATCACTGGTAATTTGTGACTTAAATAAGAATTGCCACATGTTTCAAACAACAAAGACTTTATAGGCCTTCAGTGGTGTTCTGAAACAAGACAACATATCAGGCAGAATCAGGGCTTTAACTGATACTAATAAAAGTGCCATCAAGTTGATTCTGACTCATGGTGACCATCCCAATGTGTGCAGCTTGACCAAGGACATACAGGTGACAAACCTTACATAGTGTGAGTGATCTCAGCTGCCCACACTCTTAGGATGCAGAGAGATGATTCAAACTCCAGAATACTGGTTCTGTGGCCAGACACTCCAACCCACTGAACTATTCCAGCTCTTACAGGATGTAAAAAGTAGTAGCAGACATTGGGAGAACTAAGCAAGAGAATGACCCTCGACATCCTCTGAATAGAAATGAGCCTCAAGTCCACCAGCTCAACAAGAACAAACATTACTTTGAGGCAGAAGAGTAGCGTGCCTTGGCGGGGCCCCGTATAAAAATTTGTTTGGGGGCCCTTAGGAAGGGTAAAGATTTGTTTTGCTTATGCACGTTGGGGGCCCCCGTAGCCCGGGGCCCCCGTATAATTGATACGGCAGATACGACGGTAGCTACGCCTCTGCTTTGAGGGTACACAAGAGCAAAACCAAATTAGAAGGTAGAGGAAGGAGCTCACTGGATAAGGAACAAGATCAGGCTTGGGCTGGGCCACAGGGACAGGGGATTCATCCCGGTGCACCCTCGCCTCTGGCACCTTGGGGCGCAAATAATATTTTTTTTATTATTTTATCTGCCCATGCACTGCACTTACAATTAAGCCATTGCTCCAAGCTCCCTCCTTCAGCTTGGAGCAATGGTTTATTCTAAAGTGCCACACACCAGGCAGAGCAAGCAAGGGGCAACAACCAAGCTGTTCCCTGAGGCAGCCTTCTCCCCTGTCCTTTGGTCGCCACCCCTTGCTCCTGTCCAGCACACTCCCATGGTGCCCAGCAGACCCCTGAACAACATTAAAAGAGGATATACCTGAGGAATTCAACCTTCCCCATGTCACTTGGAGGACCCTGAATAGGCTGAGGGTCAGAGTCCCTAAATGCAAGATCAACATGCTCAAATGGGCAGTACTGGCAGATAACAGCACACTGTGTGAATGTGGAAAGATACAGAATCTAGCATATCTACCAGTCTTCCGATTGCTACCAGCAACATGTACCGGCAAAGATTTAATTATGGCCAACGACACAGCCAAGAGAGTGGCTTGATTTTGGCAATCCAGTTTGATCTGGACACACTGCCAGTCCTAAAGAATTGCAATAACATCCACAGGGCTGTACTGTTTGTACCCTGATCTACAGGAAGCACTATATCTCAAACTTTCTGAAATCCATCTCCTGTTAAATGAGGGAACTGGCTTTGTGACCCGAGGACAGGGCTTTTGCTACCACACAAACACCAGTCCAAAGCTCTTGTTTTGTACGACTATGGAAAATAAGGAGTGAAAAAAATAATAAACCAGGCTGTACTATTGGAGTTGTGTCAGAAGGAAGCCACAGCATGACTTATGTGCCTAGATCTTTGTGTGGTTAATATTCACATCTCAATGGTATTTTTATTTTCCTTTTAAATGATTCCTGCCTGAAGTAAAATGGACCATGTTTCCAACGCTATATAAATGTTTCCATTGTAACCGGTCTCTGTCAGCACCTCTTTTCAAACGATCCCTGCCTTGTTTTTCTTGGCTCTACATCTCCTAACACTTGCAAAAAGAGTGCTCTGAGGTTGTTGAATAGCCATCTCATACACACATACACAAACACACATACACATTGTACACGTAACGCCCATGGGCGTGGATATGTTTTTCAGGCATTGCTTTGGAAATGCACGAGCCCATTTCTCTGGCCCCTCAATGAGCTCCTGAAGTCTTGGAAAAAAATGGAAGAGAGACTCCAAGAATGATTCAAAAGTTCTTTTTTTGGAACAGGGAGGTGTTTGTTTTAACACCTTACGGAGCAGAAAGTTGTTGGATGAGGGAAGGTGATGGCTGGACTTCAAAGAGGTTGCCTCTGGCAGGGACGGAGACTGGGGAAATGTCTCGGGGGGGGGGCAGTGGTGGTGAGGAGCTTGGCAGGTCTTTTTGGAACAATGAACACATTGGCTATAGTCAGGGCCCCTGGAATGTTGTGTGAGAGTGGGTGGGATTTGCTGTGGTTCTGTGGCGTTGCCATGGCCCGTTAATGTCTACTTCAACAGACGGTGAGACAAGGAAACACACAGAAAGCCATTCTAGGCCATTTGTCCATTCATCTAGATGTGGACAGTGCTGTGAGGAGGGCTTCTGAGGCCAGCTCTTGGAGGTGGGCTGGGGAAGGTTTCTGTTCCAATCCCTTTTGAAAACAAGAGGCCGTTTACAACAAAGGAAACAGCAGGGATCCAAGACAAAAGGGGTAAAGATGTTTGTTTCTAGAATTCAGTCTTTGATAAATTGAGTTGTAAGAATAGAGTCTCATTTCAATAATTTCGGTCTAACCCAGTGGTTTCCAACATGGGGCCCATGTACCAACAGGGGACTTCAATTCCCAGAAGCCTAAGTTAGTACATTGGCTGATCAATGTTTTGGGGAATTGGCTTAGGCTTCTGGGAATTGGAAGTCCAAAACCCAAAGTTTAAGAAACACTTATCTAACCAGAGGTAGACAGAAGATAGTTTGGGATCTAGTGGAAGCTCTCTGAGTCATCAATGACAGATCTGTTAGGAAACACCCCAAATAGACTCATTGATGTCTATGAACTTTGAGGAGACGTCACTCTCTGGACTTGGGAGGTGGTGAACTCTCCAATGCTGGAGATGTTCAAGAGAAAATTGGGCAACTATCTGTCAGATTTGCTTTGATTTGGATTCCTGCCTAGAGCAGGGGTTGGATTCGATGGCCACTTATTCTATGAGTGATTGATTCTATGTGCTGAAACGTTAGATGTTTTTACATGAGTTTAGATTCTTCTCATGTGATTTTATTTGTTGTGTCTCACCCTGAGGTTTGTTGATAGAGGAAGGTCTAGGGTGTGACTTCTATAAATAAACTTTTCAACAAATACTTACATTGATCAATCAATAGATCAATCAACCCACCTACCCACCCATCAATCATGCTTTTCCAAAGAGCACATGCTTGTTAAAGGGCTCTGAAAATGTTTGTGTCTGTGTGCATGCAGAGACATGAACATATTCATGGAAGGTCGAAAGCGGACTGTGTCCCCCACACCCCCAACCCCATGTGTGAGTATCAACATCTAGCTAATTCCTTCCCTTGCTGCTGGCATCTGTTTCTCCCACACAGTTTTAATCTGAGTCAGCTGCATTGGTTAGTGCCAACTTGTCAGCATTCTGGCATGGCTTCCCTTCAAGCACTTCCAAGGCAAGCTAAGCAGACACATTGTTTATCGCTGCTACCCACTGTCCGTTCCAAAAGTTGCTGCCCGGAGGCCTTCCCGCTTTCTCCAAACATGAGTTGTCACTGTAAAGTCACCCATCTCTGTCTTTTTTCAGGTGAGGCCGGGAGGCTTTAATGAACTTTGTCATCTTGAGTCTTCTCTCCCTCCATTCTTATCTAGGCATCACTGTGTTCTTTTCAAGAGCTTTGTAATTAGAGATGACACTCTGTACAGTGTTAAATCAATGCAGTATACTAAGGCCTTCTTGACACCTTGCATTTCTTGGAATCGGCAGTAATGGTCATCTACGGGAGGAAGGGCATGCTTTAATTTAATTTAATTTAATTTTCAAATTTATATCCCACCCCACTCAGGAGAACCTGACTCTAGGCAGCTTACATAAACATAAAATTCACACACAATAAATATAATATAAACAGCAAATCAACAATATACAGTAGCCAAAATACACAGCAAATAAAAAAGTGACAACATCACATCACACGGTATACAAAATACACTCGGAAACAGCAATTGACAGCATAAATAAATATAAAGTTATCACGGCTGAGGGATAAGGGAACAGTCCAGTGACAGGAGCAACCATGCCAGTATTCATGAAGCTGGACCAGCGCCCCACAGATGTTCCTCCTTTCCTAGAGCCTGGCCAGCCAAGGGAAAAGTCCAGTCTCACCACCCACAACTGGTGGCACTTCTCCTCCTCCAGGGGTCGGTGGTGGGGCCCGGAGGGGTGAGTGGGAGCAACCTCCACCCATCCACAGCTGGGGGTACTTCTCCTCTGGGCTTTGTTGGTGTGGTTCTGGCATTTCTATGTAAGGTAGAAAAAGGAAGAAGGGATGTTTATCAATGCAAAATACACATTCAGAATAAAAAATAAAGCCTTGTAAGTAAACATTTGTTTTCCTTCTGCTAAAGCTGTGCCTAAGCATTTGTTCTTGCATCTCCTAAGTCCCAGTCCTTTGTATTAACCACAGTGCCACAACGCCTTGTACTGTTCCAAAGGAGATGATTACAGCTTTTGAGGAGATTTCTGGAACAATTTCATTTCATTTCACCCGCTGCAGTCATTCATTCACCCCCTGCAACCAAAAGAGAATATTCCCATTTGTTGGTCTTAAAGTTGTCTAGTTCTGGCTGGTTCCTTCTGGAGGAAGGGACTTAACAGGCTAAAATCTCCTAGCCATGTCAAGCACAGATAGCAGCAACAAAACCATGTTTATTTCAATGGCTACTGCTTTGTTAACCTGCCCCTTTGAGAGCTAGATTGCATGCAGCTGAACAAGAGCTCCAATACTGTCTTGAGCTAGCAGAAATCAGTGTATCGAGAAAGGAAATAAGAACAAACAGGATTGTTTATTTTATTTAATTATTGATAATGGAAAGAGAAGGAAGACAGAGTATCCCTGTTTTGCTTAATGTTCTCCTTTAATGTGTGAAAGAAATGAATGAAAATCCATGAATGTAGTATAGAGGAAGAGTAGGGGAGGAATCCATGTATGCACTAATGTGGATGTGCTCATTGGAATAAATGGAGGGGGGAATGTAAGAGGCAGTTACAATGAAAGGGCAGGAAGCAATCTCAACCTTGTAGATATCTTCACTGAGATATGATCATGGGAATGTTGCTATTTCCTGAATAGTGATCACATTGGTCTATTTCAGAGAAAAAACAACAAAAACTCTTTAGTAACTGGCAAGTTTTAGTTGGGATAAGCTTTCATAGGCTTGTTGGTCATTCAGGTGTTATAAGCCTCTGTACAAGTTGTCCTACGTTTTCCTTCTAATCCTGTTTTCTTTTAAACTAAAAACGAAATGTTTTACCCTCCTGTAACATTTTATCAAAATTATTGCCATTACTGGTTCTTGGAAGAGCAACTGGATTTTCCTGCAGAGATAATCAATATCTGCTCTTCCTCCTCTCAGCAAAGCCTTTACATGACTTCAGTAGCCCAAACTTGCCTGATGAATTTACAGTGGAACATATGTGTCCTGTAGGCAGCAAAGATTAAATTTGCTTTAATATTCTGCCCATTATACATCCAGTTGGAGAGGGAGGAGCTCACGGCACTTTTTGGGGCTTTCCGTTCTGCTTTGCAGCCATGCAATCAGAGGATACAAAGGGCTTCAGAGCATGGCCTGCTAATAGCTGAAAGAGCCCTTTGTCTTCCATTTTGTTTGGATAGGAAATAGTTGCTTTTTTAAAGTCTCCAAGTGGGGATACAAAACTACGCTTTCCTCGTGAAATGGAACAGCAAAGATCCCCTTTGTGTGAAAGTTTCAGATTCCAGAATTCACCCTGGAAGAAAGGAGGCAAGGAGAACCATTTTGCCACAAAGGAATAATTCTAAATCCTGGGGTACACCGAAAGAGTTTGTGGTATTTTTGAAGCAGAATTGGATGTACCCTGGTAATGGCAACCTTGTGTTGCCAGCTAATCTTATTGTATATTTATATTAATATATTTTAATTAAAATGTTAATATTAAATATTATTATTATTTTATTGATTGTATTGTCTATAAGCCACCCTGAGTCACCATGGCGAGTGGGTGGTGATATAAATATGAATGAATGAATAAATAAATATTCTTTCTCACACTAGGTGAGGTGAAAGGAACTGCAGAATGAATTCACCAAACGGTGCCTTCATTTAACAGTTTCACTTCTGGCCTAGACATAGTAGTAGTAGTAGTAGTAGTAGTAGTAGTAGTAGTAGTAGAAGAAGAAGAAGAAGAAGAAGAAGAAGAAGAAGAAGAAGAAGAAGAAGAAGAAGAAGAAGAAGAAGATGATGATGATGATGATGATGATGATGATGATGATGATGATGATGATGATGATGATTCTAAATGTTGTACCTAAGCCTAGGGTTCCTCAGATTTTGGACAACTTCGGCATTCTTTTCTTCTTTTTTCTTAATTAAGATTGAAGATATCTTTCAGATGTACTGTATGTCTAAAAGGGTAATCTATTAGCAGAACAGATATTGAGTAGCAGAATAGGTACTGGGACTTGACCTCCATTGATATTTTCAGAGAAAACTCTGCAAGGAATCAACGCTAGAACAGTAACTCACAAGAGAAACAGCTGCCACCCACCTCTGACACAGTCTGGAGGCACAAATTTGCATCTCTGGTGTGCAAAAGAAGTGCAACCATGTTGTATTTAAGGTAGCCATTGGGGAGACAATAAAGAAACAGATTGTAGCTTTACTGGATTCTACAGCTTGGCCTCTTCTGATTTCTTTAAGGGGCTGATTTGTAGACTGTCCCTGTCAGAAGCGTAGCGTGCCTTGGCGGGGCCCCGTATAAAAATTTGTTTGGGGGCCTTTAGGAAGGGTAAAGATTTCTCACAAAAGAAAAAAATGCATAAAATTACTTAAACGGGGAAATCCCGCAGCCTGCGATAACCGATGTAGGGTGTTGCCAACTTTTGAACGCACACTTTACAAAGCTGGCTTGAGACTAAATATCAAGAAAACCAAGATCATGGCAACAGGCCCTATCAGTCCCTGGAAAATAGATGGGGAAGAAGTAGAGGCAGTTACAGATTTTACTTTCCTAGGATCAAAGCTCACTGCAGATGGGGATTGCAGCCATGAAATAAAAAGGAGACTGATTCTTGGGAGGCAAGCAATGAGAAACCTGGGGAACATAGTGAAAAGTAGAGACATTAAATTGCAAACAAAGATTCGCATAGTCAGGGCAATTGTATTCCCTGTGGCAATGTATGGTTGTGAGAGCTGGACCATTAGGAAAGCGGAGCGCAGAAAAATAGACGCCTTTGAGATGTGGTGTTGGAGGAGAGTTTTGAGAGTACCCTGGACAGCGAGGAGAACAAATGGGTCAATCTTAGAAGAAATCAAGCCTGACTGCTCCTTAGAAGGTCAAATAATAAAGATGAAGCTAAAGTACTTTGGACATCAAATGAGAAGAGAGGATTCACTTGAGAAAGCCTTGATGCTTGGAAGGGTAGAGGGCAAAAGAAGAAGGGGACGGCCCAAGATGGGATGGCTAGATGGTATTGTGGAGATAATGGGCACAGAGCTGAGTGAGTTGAGGGGGATGGTGGAGGACAGGAATGCCTGGAGGACAGTGGTCCATGGGGTCGCAGAGGGTCGGAATCGACTGTGCGACTGAACAACAACAACATTTGTTTTGCTTACGCACGTTGGGGGCCCCGTGGCCCTCCTCCCACCTTTGGTCCAACTTTCCTCCCCTTTGCGTTATCTCTTTGCTTCCCGTTAGAAAACCTGTCCAGGGCGGGCAGGCAGGCGCTGAAGAGCAGCACCACCCTTTTGCGGGTAACAGGCAGGAGGAATTGGGGGTTGGGGGGGCACCAAAGGAGACCGTCCCTTCTCAGGCCTTCCCACAATGACGTTGGCTTCGGCAGAAACAGGAGAGGTGGGAACCGCTGCAACCCGCGCTGCTGGCTGCTGCCCGTGGCCTTTGCCACCATTGGCAGGGCGGGTCCACGGCCGGGGAAGCGGGAGAGACCGTCAAAGCCCTCCCAGCCTCTTCCCGGGCCAGAGTGCCCTCCGCTGCTGTTGCTGCGGTCCCGCCGGAGGCGTCGCCAGCGCTCGGCGCCCTCTCCCCGTGCCGCCCCCTCCCCAGTGAAGGTCCCAGAGCGTCCGGCGGTCCGAGTGTCCCTGGTTCATCAGGGGCCGCGTGCGCACCCCCGCTCTCTCGCGTGAGTGGAGGCGACAGAAGCAGCGGAGAAAGGAGAGCCCTGCCCTCCCTTCTTTGTCCTGGGCAGGTGGGAGGGGGCAGCCCAAGGCCTCCCAGAAAGGCACCCGCCCCCAGCCCGCTTCCGGCGCCCTCTCCCAAGGCTCCCTGGCCGTCGCCTCCCTCCCGCTCTGCATTTGTTTTGCTTACGCACGTTGGGGGCCCCCGTGGCCCGGGGGCCCCGTATAATTGATACTGCTGATACGGCGGTAGCTACGCCCCTGGTCCCTGTTACATCACTTATTCTTATACCACTTCAAAGATATAGACTGGTTCCTGCAGCACAAATTCTTCTGTGAAAGTATACTCTCAAAATGATAAGGAGGATTGTTTTTTAAATCAGCAGTGGAATGAGTGTAAATTTGGATCTACTGGTGAATCTCTGAACAATCTGTGGTATGTCACGGTGACCTCCAAAACTAGATGTGGGTTGCCAGGTCATCAGTATCCCCAGGTTTTCAGGGCCAAAGCCTGAAATCATCTGGAAATGACCCCTAGGCCTAGACAGATTCTCAGGGCCGAATCCTGAGGCCTGACACTGTAAAAATGCACTGAACCTAGGGTTAGACTAGAAGGTCTCCAAAATCCCTTCCCAATTCTATGATTCTCCATTTCCCATTGCATTCCTTCTGTGCCCTGACAAACAAATTGCTTTAGACAATTCTGGTAATGAGCTTTCATCATAATGCTCTCCGCTCCATGGAAAAATGTACACAATTGTAAAAGAGAAATAACAATAGTCAGCATTGTTAAATCTTCCCTCTTTGGATATTATCAAAGAGAATGAGGAAGAAGATGAAATATTATCTTGTTGCAGGAGAAAAGGAGATTTTAAAGTGTCTATTAAACAAAGCTTGTGTTTTGTGGCCAGTTCAACGGGGGAGCACAAATCCTCCCAATGTCTGATCATTCAGCAAAGTGGGCTTTCCAATGTGGCTGCTTGGCTAATGTGCCATTGTTAAAAGGCCTCTCTTGATTGGGTTATTAGCCGATTTACAATAGCTTTGTGAAGTTACCTTGAACAAGATCAATCAGCACTTCAGAACAAAAGATGAAAGAAAATTCCAAAGGGGGGGAAATGCCTCCACTTGCCCCCTTGAACCCACAACACAATGTTTCTTCAAAAGAAGCATCGAAAACAAGCCTTTCCCCCCATTTGATTATAATGAAGAAATGAAAGAGGCATGGTTAGATTTTTTCTCTCTCAAGCCTCTTCAAACAATGCATGTCCTTGAAGCAAAACGAAGTATGGGGTCTACTTTTTTGATTGTGTATTGTAAGGGTCTTTAAAATGTCACATGTCCCTGAAAAGAAAATTCAACAATAGTAAATCAAAACAGCCTCTTCTTATTCCAAGTTTCTTGACAATGTCACTTGTAGATCAATGTTTATTTTACACTCTTACTATGTAGATGTAGAAAGATAGTAAGAATTTATTAGTGCTAATCCCAGGAAGCATAACATGGTATCACTACAATGTAGACTTGCAACAATGCAAGTCGCTGTCAAAAGTAGCAGGATACTTTGTAGCACATTTGGAAGTTCGTGCATCCAAAGAATTTAGGGTTAGAACAGGAGTTTTCAACCTTTTAAAGCTGGGGGCCGGGTCACGCACCCGCAGACAGCTTTGGGGGCCGGACAGCCATTTTACTCTTCCGCCACCACATGGCACTTCCTGGTGTGGTGGAGGCAGGGGGGGAGCTACATGAAATGGTGCTGTGGGTCGCATTCGGCCCTTGGGCTGCCGGTTGAGAATCCATGGGTTAGAACATACCAAGTAATCTGCATGGGGATGGAAGCTGACATAGTCTAGTAGACTCTAGTGTGTTTGCCTAGCTTATCTTTGCTAGATCTACATACAGGCAAGGATTCTGATTCATCCCTCATAGCTAACCTAGAGTATATAGTACAGTAATACCCCGGATAACACGAGTACCCGATAGCGTGAAAACCGCATAACGCGACAAGATTTTCGGGAAAATCTTGTATCGAATAACGCGATTTTCACGTTATTCGATACAAGCGTATGCGTGGGGGGGCAGTTGGATTGGGTAGAACATCTACCCAAACCAAAAAAAAACCCCAGCGCCTGCCCCCACGATGTTTGGAAAGGGTACGGGGATCCTTACGCTTTCGAAACTTCGAGTTGCAAAAGGGTAAAGATCCTTACACTTTTGGAACTTCGGGCGTGCGCGCGCAGCGGCGGTGATGGGAGGATGCGAGGGACCTTACCGCATCCTCCTGTCATCGCCGCCGTGCCGCGCAAGCCTCCAAGCTGTCCGACGTTGCAAAAGGGTAAAGATCCTTACACGTTCGCAACTTTGGGCGTGTGCGCGCGTGTTGTTCCGGGTTAGGGCAGGAGACGGGGGTCTTTCCCGTACCTTGCCCTAACCCCAAACGACACGCGATCGTGTGCCTACCCGGGGGGGGGGGATGCCGAGCCTTGCCTCGGCGTGGTTTGTCCCTGACGTCAGGGCTTTTTTTTAGCATTGTTCGATCAATGTATCGAACAATGTGAAAAACCGGACAACGTCATGACTTGGGAACCATGTCATCACGTTGTCTGGGGTTCTATTGTATATGATATATAGGACAAAGTATGGGGTTATGGGCCCTATTCTTCAGTTTGTTTCGTTTGATCCCATAATGATGAAAGATGAAATGTTGAACCTTTATTTTCTCTAACTTTCAGTAATAAATATTTCCTTCTCTAACCATTGGTTTTCCCTGCTCATTTTAAAGGTTGCACAAGCTGCACATGCCCACACTCACACATCTGCATAAGCATACATGTGTCACCAATACTCCCCCATCAGTGATGGGATGTAACAGGTTCTCACCAGTTCTCCAGAACCGGTAGTAACTTTTCCCAGCGTCCCAGAGAACTGGTTGCAGCTTTTGGGGGGAACCACCTTTGGGGCTTACCTTTTCACTGGTTCTCCCACTGCACATGCGCGCCAAGCATTTGGTGTGCAAGCACGCCTACAGTGCTTGGCGCGTATGCATGGCCTCCTTGCTGTCCTCCCAAGCAGGGAGGAGGAAGAGAAGCTGCTAGCCTGAAGCTCCCTATAGCCTGCTCCACTAGATAGCCTAGATAACTTGTTAGGCAAAGACTTAGTAACTAACTTCTTTAACTGTTGAAAAGTGCCAAAATGAAGCCATCTTGTGTTGAGTTCATTCTGTAGTTCCTTCCATCTGACGTAGTGTGAGAAAGATTAGCCAGAATAAGCTTTATGCTCTGGTTTAAAAGCTATGGTTGATTTGTGTTGTGGGTGGGTGGGTGTTTGGGTGTATTTTAATGTATTTTTATTTATTTATTTATTTACAGGTTTGTGTTGCGGGTGGGTAGGTGGGTGGGTTGAGGGGTGTGTGTGTGCGCATGCATGCTTATTTTTATTTTATTTATTTATTTTCTTTGGCCCCGCCCACAATATCATGAAATCATGATGTTAGCTCCGCCCACACTGTGATGACATCATGGTGGGGTAGTAAAAATTTTGACATCCCATCACTGTCCCCCATGGACTCCCAACAGCACAGATACCCGATCTCCATAGAAATGCCTGGCCAGGACATCCCTGAAAGCTACCTGCCTTTCTGGTACTCCAAGGCAGGGAAGAGAACTAGATCCACATTGGTATTAGAGCTCTTCTGCAGGTGACCTATATAAGCAGCAGGGTAACTGCCTGTTGATCAAACATATTCAGTGTATCACATGGGGGAAAGTTTTAATTATCCTGTTAAGGTCAAGAATGTGAGCCAGTAAAAGCAGAAGATGGGAGCCAGGATACCTAAGAGACCACATCACCCAAAGAACATCTGTCCATCCCACCAGAGCGGACTGGAGAGGTTCTCTGAAGATACCATCAGCCAGAGAGACCCGACTCTCTAGCACAAGAAGGAGGGCCTTTTCAGTGTCCGCTTCAGCCCTATGGAACCTCTTACCAACCAAATTGCACCTCCAGGCAGAGCTGTTGCCCTTTAGGAAAGATCTAAAAACCAGACTGGCAAAGCAGGTGTGGGGCACCAGTGGTGTGGTGACCACCCCCTTGCTGGCCCATATAGTGCTGGCCTCTGCTTTTTTTAGTCACATTTAGCTGCTTTTTAACTGTGATCTTTTAAATAATTGATGGGGGGGGGGGGAGAGATTTTAGTGTTTTAAGGTTTTAAGATTGTAGTGTTTTGTGTTGTTATGCCATCCAGAGTCGCTTGCTTGAATTGGGTGGCAGTATATAAATTTGAAATAATAAACAAATGAGAATAATGTTTAAAAATACATAACTTGTTACAGAGACCATGTAGAAAGATGGGGTTGGTTTTAATAGTCTGCAAAAAGGGTGAACTTGCATTCCAATATGACTGCCATGTTGATGTTGGGCATGCAAATAGAAATATGTAATTTAACACTTCCAGATTATGTTTTTAGTCCAGGAAAAAAGCTGTTTTATGTGTGAGACCCAAAATACATTATTCTTGCAAGAAGACAACGGGAGCAGTCTGACAAATATGTCAGGAATGTTGTCGGCCATTTGGGCAGATCAAGATTACCATGGACTAATTAAAGACTAATCTCAAAACCATCTCAAAATGAATTCTGAATGAGGAACATTTGCCACTCCAAACAAGGTAAATTGACTGTTGCATCTTATCAGTGGTGTGACATTCCTCGCTGTGCCCAGAGGCATGGCTAAAGGGAAACTCACCTCTCTCAGGATATTTGCAAAGGGAAAGCTTTTGGGAAGTCAACACAGACTTACTATCTCTTTAACTCTCGTGGACTTTTGACCTTCTATGAATTATGCTTATATGTGTGCTTACCATCAATGGATTATGCTCATATGTGCTTATGTAATTGTGCAAACACCGAAATCTTTCGTAACCTTTTATCATTGATGATATATGCTTGATTGTGTGGTGTAGCTTCCTGCTTGTATGATTCCCCCTATCCCCCGTGATAGGAGCAGCAAGCCCCTTTTGTATCCTTGTATTCTTGTGTATAAATATACAGTCAAACCTCGCATAAAGAGTGCTTCGCTTAAAGAGTAACTCGCTTAAAGAGCAAAATTTTCTCTGAATGTTCGCTTCACTTAACAAATAAAACCAACCAAAAACTCTTTTAACAAATAAGTCGGGCCTCACAATCCCCCCCACAACTGGTCACTTACAATGGTGTTTCGCTTAAAGAGCAAACTCGCTTAAAGAGCAATCCTGTGGAACACATTATGCTCTTTAAGCGAGGTACAGCTATACCAGGTTTTGAATTATTCAGGGCTGACCCCCAATTTTAGGGGGAGTTCTGTAGCAGGGTTTTTCATTGCACAAAATTTCTTGGGGCATATGCAATAAAAACTTTTATTTCCCCCCACAGTTCATTGTTTATTGGTCATGATTCCCTCTCGGCCAGAGGGTTTGAATCTAAGTAAATTAAATGATACCAAAATGTTTTCTTTAAAGGTATTTAACCAATGTGTTTCCAGGGCATTAGCACCTACCCATTGGGGGTGCTCCAGACTTTGAATTTCAGGTATTTCAGGTAAAGGGGCCCCCTGCAAAAAGGGCCATCCCCAGAATTTCAGGTATCAATGAAGCCATGCATATAGTGACAGGATGCTTCAAACCTACACCATTTGAGAAACCATACCCTCTTGCTGGTATTGGTCAACCTAAGATCAGGAGAGAAGTAGCAGTGGACGCTGAGAGAACTACGCAAGATAATAACCCTCAATATTCTCTGAACTGATATGAGCCTTAAGTCTGCTAGCTCAGATCCAGGAAGAGCTCTATGGCAAGAACAAACATTCTTCAGGGGACACAAGAGCAAAATCAAATTAGATGATGGAGGAAGGAGCTCACTAGACAAAGAACATTAAAGAAGGATGTAGCTGAGGAACTCAACCTCCCCTATGTCACTTGGAAGACTTTGAATAGGCTGAGGATCAGAGATCCTAAATACAAGATCAACACACTCAAGTGGGGACTGCTGGTGGACAACAACATGCAGTATGAATGTAAAAATAGACAGAATCCATCTCATTTACTGGTCTACCAATTACAGCCAGAAACATGCACCAATGAGGATTTCAGTTTGGGCAATGACAAAGCAACAAAATGGCTTCATTTCGGCATTCCAGGGTTTGATCGGGACATGAAAGAAGAAAAGCAATGGGTCCTATAATGCTGCTGGGACTTGGAGAAGACTAACTCAAATGTCAGAATCTGTTGCTTTTCTCTCTTTGGTTATCTCATTTCTTCTTGATGTGGAATGTGCACTATGTCCCATGAAGTCATATCATCTGGAACAGTTCCTAAGGGATCTCTGCTACTTTTGGCCTGATCATATGTTAGGGGTTTTTTATACAGCCTAGACTAGGGATTGTTGTGGCCTTCTGGATGCTTTTTACCCCAACTGCCTTTGGTATTGGCCTAATTTTGGCACCAAGTTGGAGCTTGATTATTCATCCATGTATCTGTGAGCAAGCAGAGCAGGCACCTAACCACAAAATAAGAAAGCGAAGCAACTCCTTTTCAAAAGATATATTGTAGAGTAGCAAAGGTCTCCCTTGCTCAAAAGTCAGTCATTTCTGACTCTAGGGGATGGTGCTCATCTCCATTTACAGATTTAAAAAACCCAGTGATGTCTGCATCTGCAAACATTTCTGTGGCCATGTGGCAGGCATGGCTAGACACCGGAGTGCATGGAATGCTGTTACCTTTCCCACTAAAGTGGTACCTGTTTATCTACTTACAATTTCTTTCTTCCAAACTGCTAGGTTGGCAGGAGCTGGGATGGAGATGGGTGCTCACTCCATTGGGAAACTCTGAAGTCTTGAACTGCTGACCTGCCGACCTTCTGATTGTCAAGCTCAGCATCTTAACTAGTAAGCCACTGTGACCCAATGAGTAACAGACTACTGTACTTAAATAAACAAATAAATACTATTGCCTTCTGTTGTGGAGAGTAGAGTAGGGTAGGGTAGGGTACAGTAATAGATTATTTAAATAAACAAATCTTGTTGCTTTCTGGTGTGGAGAGAGAAACATGTGCCCATTGCCAGAGTTGAAATAAATGTCTACTGCCAGTTCTCTATGCTCTGTTGGGTAGAACAGGGAAGCCATGTTGTCATTTGCCTCAGGCAGCCAAATTTCTTTGGCTGACACTGTTAAGAAGAGTAAGCATCTGCTCCCTTAACAGCACTATTGGAGAAAGATGTACATGAGAAATGAAATTCCCCCTTCACAGATATTAATGGAGGGGCAGAATCCCCATGTCTTCATCTGTTTCTGACTCCATGACGTGTCTCCCTCCAGAGCATGGATGCTCAAACTATCACCTGTGGGCCTTATCTGGCCTCCAATGCCAATTCATCCAGCCCCCAATTCCCTCACCACTCCCGGAAGCAGAAGTAAAACACACATACGTATGTGCAAAATGCTGCCTTAAATATGTTCTGTGCATGCACAGGACACATTTTACTTCAGCTTCCTGTGCAAGGAACCATGTGATTGGCCTGATCAGCTGTTCATGGAGCATGGTCAGGCCCATGGCCTGAAAGGTTCAAGCACCCCTGCTCCAGAATATGGGTACAGGCATCTGGGAGAAGGTTATGCTACAGAAAGAGACTGAGTATATTTCTGTTTAAATGCACCCATGTCTCATGTCTATATTTCAAGGAGGAACCTCAGCTCTGAAAAACAAATTTCACCTCAGAATCTTGGCACAAATTAAGCCCTGTAAATGGTCCAAAGACTCTCTCCAAACTGCACGGTGCTTTAAAAAAAAACACCAACCCTCAGTTAGGCCATAGATGAAGCCGCTCTAATGGTTCCACTGTATACAATTATCTAGTCTCCAACAGCATCCCTAAAGCAGATGTAATTAGGGATCTTCGGAGCCAAGCTGTGCATGATCTTAATTACAGAACCAACATGGGATACTTATTTGTTCCAACAGTTTAAAAGAGGCAGAAAGAAAGGAAGGAAGAAAATCATCTTTGGGGATGCATCTAATTGAACAGAAAAACTTATTTTTACGCTTGCTTTGACTTAAGAAGGGCACAGCTGGTGGGGCTACACCAGACATGTGGGGCCCTATGATTTCAGTGGATAGCTGGAGGGTTTGTTTTCTCAAACAACACGGGACATCTGAAGTTAACAAATCTGATTTGTAAGTGGGACCCACAATAAAAGATTGCAGCATGAAATCCTCCAGGTCAAGGGCCAGCCTACCAGGTATGCCTTGTTACAGGAAATTATTTCTATTTAGTACAGTACTTCTTAAATATAGCAATAGATCAATTGAAAGTGATGCACCATAAAATACGGAAACAGAACAGATACTGAACATTCTTCAAATTGCATGGCTGGCATTATGTGGCCTGCAAACTATATGTGGTCTAGTGATTAGAATGATGGGTTAGGCTGAGCCACACTCCGCCACGGAAACTAAGTGGGTAGAGGAGCTGATAAAACCACTTCTTAAATATCTCATTCACCTTGAAAGCTCTGTTATGGTCACTGTTCCAACTGGATGGTATATAACAACAACCAACAACATGTGTCTGCCACATTTTTGAAGACCCAAGGAGGCCCGAATTTTTCAGGGTTAAAATTGAAACAAAGAGAAGTATGCATTGAAACAGATAGGGTTATCCTAAAACAAGACATCTAAGGACCATGTAAGGACCAAAAGAATCCTGAAAACAGGGGGTGAAACTGAAAGTGACATCTGGTCTGGTTACCTCTGGTTTCAATGTTTGGCACCTTTTATCACCAGGGTGAGGATGATGGTGTTTACCATCCATGGTTCATGGAGTCATCAAGTTGTCAAACCATGGTTTAAATGAAGATACTCTACCAACTTCTGTTTAGAGGATAGAGCCTTGGTCTGCAAATGTGGCTCTCCAGATGTTCTTGGACTTCAATTCCCAGAAGCCCCAATCAGCAGGAGTGCTGACTTGGGCTCCTGGTAATTCAAGTCCAAGAACATCTGGAGAGCCACATTTGCAGACCACTGGGATAGAGTCATCATGGTGTTACAGTAGTAGGTCTCTGTGGTGTCACAGGCAGGCCATCCTATAAAAATTGCCAATTAATATTTTTTTTGTGTGAGTGAGTGAGTGTGTGAGTGGGTGGGTGGGTGAGTGAGTGAGTGAGTGAGTGAGTGAGTGAGTGAGTGAGTGAGTGAGTGAGTGAGTGAGTGAGTGAGTGAGACAGATGGTGCATGTATGGTGTTTTTTTTAAAGCAAATCTAAGAGAAAAGGAGTGACAAATATTAGCAAGAATCGAAGAAAATTAAGCAAATGTTAGTATGTTGGTTAGCTGCTGGTTGAAATAAAAAACAGAGTGCTACAAGGGTCCTATGCTATATACTGTAGCTGAAGAAAAGCCATTTTGAACTTTAAGTAAACTAAAGGGTAAAAAGTATCTCTCCCCCCCCCCCTGCCTTTGTGTCCTTGCCAGGAAACTGGTAAACGAACTGGGTTGTTAAGCTAAATACTAGAAAAGATAAGGTCTACTCTATTGTGAATTTTGTGTTTATATCAGGAGTCCTCAACTTTTAAAGCTGGGGGCCAGTTCACGCCAGACTGGTGGTTATGCCGGTGGGTGGCTGCATAGGGGCTCGGTGTGGTCCTGCCACCGCCACCACTGAAGACTTACAATATCCACCCTGCTATGGAGCACAGTTAGGGACATGCCAAGCCAAGTGGTCAAGGATTGAGGAGAAGGCAGCAGCAGAAGTGGAAGCGGTGGCTGGAATGAGGGTGTAGCCCAAATGGAATGGTACCGCAGGCCAGATCCAGCCCATGGGCCAAAGGTTGAGGATCCCTGGTATATATCTTTGTCCCTATTGCTGCAAGAGGAGTCCTCTGTCATAAAAATAAAAGCCTTTCTCTCTCTCTTACTTTTGGTGCAAGTATTTTTTAAAAAAAAAAACAACACCCCAAACTGCCCAAAACAATACTGCTTTGTCACTGTTTGGCAACTATATGATTGCATGATATATTTCAGATGCCATTGCGTATCAGGGCTCAAATACTGTTTTCATCAGAGGCCCAATATATATCTCTGGCCTTAACTGACAGGAGCCCTCATGAACAGAGTTCTCCTCCATATTTAACTGACAACTAGGAACACATATTTTGGGGTTCTTTACCCATGTAAGAGGAGGAAACTTTATTCAACAATGAGCTCCAACAGAGAATCAAGAATATAGCTTTATAACAAAACAATGGATTTATGTGGAGCATTACAACAGAAATGAAAAGTGAATTACACAGACAGCATTCCACTTGGACAGGCATTATTTCAATCAATTTTAAAGCAGGGATCAAGCACTTCTCCGCTTTGTTTCCCAAATACACACAAGCATTGCTTCTGTGATGGGTTCAGGTGTCAAGGACAATGCCTGCTAGCCATTTCTTTGGAGAAGGCTTGAAGGAGGAGCCCATGTGCAAGAGTGTATGTTCCACATAGGTTTCTAACTCACCTGCATGGAAGGAAGGATAAAACCAGGTTAAAATCAGTTGTGGAGAATATCATCAGTAATGAAATATTGGAAATGTTCTCCAAACCTTTTACTTGGGGAAGGCTGGATGAGCCCTCATAGTGCAGGGCTTAAAAGGCTGTGCTGCAGCCAAAACTGCTGACATTGTGAGTTCAGTCCTTATGGGCTCCATGTTGTCTGAGCCTGAAGATGCCAGAAACAGGTTATATTTACACCCCATTGAACCTTTTCACGCAGTCTCCATCATAGGTTATTCAACTTGGGGTGTTTGTTTTTTGATGGTACCACAGCTTCAACATCTAATGGCGCTCAAGGATAACTCTGCCTTCCATCCTTCCGAGGTCAGTAAAATAAGAACACAGCATGTTGGGGACAAAAATGCTGATTGCATTGTGAACTGGCCAGAGGGTGCTCAAAGCACTATGGGGCGGTATATAAGTATAATTGTGATTGCTACTGCTATGGTTGGAGATGTTATTAACAATATAGGCTACATAATTCTGGGAGGTGTAGTCCCCAAAATCTGATTTTCCCCAAGTTCTGTCCTCTGATTGTTTTACAGTCTAGTTGGGTGTATGTGGGTGGAAGAGCCACCATGGGTCTTTTTATAGGAGAAAGGCAGGGTAAAAATGTTTTAAATAAATAAATAATGAAAGCTTTCATACCCACCCCTTCAGCATATGCTATCCAGAAACACCTTTCATTTGCATTGGGAGCACCAGGTGTTTATCAATAAGGCCAATGACAGTTATTGATCTATCAATTAATATGGTGTCAGAAAACGACATCTTTTTCCTAATGTTCTCAAAGCTTGGTGAGGTTGTAGTTTCAAACAGGCCTCAGAAAAAATCCTTTGTCTTCTCTGAGCCTCAAGGCTGTGTCACAAGACTGCCTGTTTTTCAGTATTCCTTATCTCTCTAAGCTAGCTGAGATCCATGTTTTGTCTAAGTGCCAAAACGCTCTCTGTGCACGTGTGTAAACAATGTGTTGTTTTGAGAAAGTTATTCTCTGTTGTTCTCTGTTACTTGATTGGCTAAAGCTACACCACCTGACGGCAAATTCTCCATGTTTGCAGAGAAGTTGGGGAGTTCGTTTTTTGTCTCTCCATGGATTAAGACCTGTTTTGATTTGTGAGTTCATTTCTGGATCTCTATGAGCTAACATTCTTTCCCTAGGAGCTATGCATTTTTGCTCCTTAAAAATTGTCACCTAGGTTACCTGTGGACTGCATTGGACTGACCTATGCTACTGACTTTTATGCTTTATGAACCTGATGAAAATACCTGATCAATAAACCTCCAATTGTTTGAACAACGTGTCTTCATTGGACTAAAAGGGTAAGAGAAGCATTGCATTTCACACACAAGCCTCTGAACACGCTACCAATTAAACCTCCTTGTGGATGATAAGCAGCTAAGGGCTGTAAAGTTTTTATTGCTGGCCAGCCCGCCCTCTGGGGGCTTTGGTTAAGGGAGGTTACCAGAGCATAGGGGGCCAGCTGGTATGGGACATATGGTAATGTCCAGTTATCTTACTCTGCCTGGGTGAAATACAGGGATTCTAGAGGCAATAGTAGAAAGGGGGTGTCTGAAAAACCTAAGTCTATGCTCAAAACACAAACCTTGGTACCTGGTTAGCTGGTATCTGTCCAAATTTACTCAAAATGGTTAGGACCAAATCAGGGGGGAAACAGTAGGTAGTTTGGAATTCCTTGCACCCAAATGGGACTTTCTGTATCTTTTGGAAAATGCTTTTTGAGTGAGCAAAATGGAAAAAACTGCTTTTGTGCTACAACCACGGGCTCCATTGTTTTGAAGCAAGATGGAACACTCTAACATCCTGCTATTCCTTCTCTGTCATTTGAGTCATGACAACAGCAGCTGTTGGTCTGCCACCTTTTATGTCTATATTTGTGCTACCTGTTGCAGAATAATATTGATGTGCAATTACTGAGATAATGTTTGCAAAGTGCATGCCTTGCTCAGAAACCAGAGAAGGAATGCAGACATTTTAAGTCTTCCATGAGCACAGGAAAACGTCTAGCTAGGGCTCTGCCGGTCAAGTAAACAATCTTTCCACATAAAGCACTCTCTTATATAACATCTATTTGGTAGCATAACCAGTGTCAATGTCCCGTTTGAAATTAATCCAGGAAAACAAGTAATCACCGCAGTGGTGTAGCACTGGAGTCGCAATTCCAGGAGTTCCCTTGGATCCCATCATGCTCCAAAGTTAAATAACAACAGCAATTACATTGTACTTTACATCCTCCAAGTTCTGCACAAACAATAATTAAGCGCCACAGCTGCGTTTTAACAAGGCTTGGGGAATTTTTGTGACAGTCCGTGAGCTCAGGGAAGTCACAACGGGGAAGTTTCCTCTGATGGCTGGAGAAACACTGCAAAAGAACAAAATAACTTTGCAGGACCGACAGCTCTTCCACCAACATCCTAAGGTCCTGTACGACAGGGGAAGTGCCTTCTATAAGAATTCAGCAGTTTTAATGGCGTGCTAAACTGCAGTCAAATCCCTTGCCCAGATTTTTATTTCTGTATTTATTGTTGCTGCTTCTTATTACTCTGCACCCTCCCTTGCTCCCCCACCCCCGGGCTAGTAAAATTACTTCTCCAAATGACTTCGTTACATTTATTTATTTTACCAAAATATTTATGTCCCCTATATCCAAGGATCTCATGGTGGGGGTGCACAGGAAATAAAACAGCATTAAACAAATTTAAACAAGATAAAGGAGCCATTTGAAACCGTGAAGGCAATTTAATGTAGTTCAAAACGCAGTATGCTGAATACGCTAAGGCTTCGGATTCAGAATTTCTTCAGAAAATGAAGCAAAACAGAGGTGTTAGTCTGCTTTCCAACTGATCCAAAGTGAAGTAAGAAAACCCAAAGTAGCACTTTGATTAAATTGGGGCTCAAATCAAATTGAAGAAAGCAAGGAAAGAAACTGGTGGGAAGTTTCCATGAACACTGGGGGTTGAATAGTAGTTTGTGGCAGTGAGTTTCATTCCCCACCTGGCACTTTCCTCACCCCAGGTCAGAGTGTTTATTTCCCCCATGTTCATGACCCTGCAACCCAACTTGAATAAACACAAATACATATAAAGATGAAGGGATTTCAAATCAAACTGGATGGGTTACAATTCTGCAATTCTGAACAAATTAAACTGTATGGTATTTGCATGCCCCTAAAATATACAGTAGGGACTGCAATGGTTAAGATGCTGAACTTGATGACTGGAAGGTCAGCAGTTCAAGACCTGAGTGCTGCATGACAGAGTGAGATCCCATCTCTGTCCCAGCTCCTGCCAACCTAGCAGTTCAAAAGCAAGAAATTACAAGTAGATAAATAATACCACTTGGGTGGGAAAGGTAACAGTATTCCGTGTGCTCTGGTCACACCTTCCACATGTCCATGGAAACATCTGCAGATACAGACAGCACTGGCTCTCTGGCTATAGATGGAGATGAGCACCGAACCTTAGTGTCAGATATGACTGGTTTTTGAACAAGGGCAACATAAAATATACAGTATTTTATATTGTCTATTTTGTAGACAAGAAGCTACCTTGAGGACAAAATATGTAGAGACAGAAATGTTTCCCATAGGCAAAGGTGTCAGACAAGGATGCATTTTAGCCCCCAATCTGCTCAATTTGTACACAGAGCATTTCCTATGGAAAGTCTGACTAGACTGATGAAGAAGTGTGTAAGAAACATCAGTAATTTAAGACATGCAGATGACACTGTCTTTCTAGCAGAAAACAGTACTAACTTGAAATGACTTTTTTTAAAAAAATGCAAAAGAAGAAAATACTAAAGCAGGGTTGCAGTTGAAGATTAAGAAGACAAATATCACTAAAGAAGACCTGTACAACTTTAATGTTGACAATGAATAAACTGAGATAGTAAAAGATTTTGTATACCTAGCTTGAGTTATCAATTTAAATGGGGACTGCAGCCAAGAAATCAGAAGAAGTCTGAGACTTGGAATGACAGCAATGAAGAAGTTAGAAAAGATCATCAAGTACAAGACTGGGATCATCCACACTATTGTATTTCTGATCACCAAATATGGATTTAAAAGCTGGCAGTGAAAAAGGTTGACAGAATAAAAGTGATTCATTTGAAACATGTTCCTGGAGGAGAGTTTTGTGGATACTGGACTGGCAGAAAGACACATGAGTTGGTCCTAGAACAAGTCAAGCCTGAACTGTCTCTGGAGGAGGGTGAGGGAGGATGAAATCAAAACTGTTCTACTTTGGGTATATCATGAGAAGGCAAGACTCTCTGGAAAAGAGAAAATATATTGGGAAAGGTGGAAGGCAGCAGGAAAAGAAGAAGACCAAGCATGAGAGGGGCTGACTCCATAAGGGAAGCCACAGTCTATAACTTGCATGAGTTGAGCAAGGCTAATGAAGACACTACATTTTGGTGATCTTTCATTCATAGGATCACCATAAGTCAGAGACAGGTTGATGGAATATAAAACAGAGAATGGTGACCAGTCAAGCTGTGATCACTCAGCCCCCCAAAAGTGTCACAAGCAGCCAGGTTAGGACTTGACACTGAAATAATGCCAGTGGTGACATTGAGTGTGGAAGACATTCTGCCACTAGAATGCTAGTGTAGAAATCCTCCTACATCTCTCCACATTAAGTAATGTTCTTCCTAGTGGGCATAGAAAGTGTTTTCTTTAAAAAGATTAATTTGAAAGTGTGAATAGGAAGAGCATTCTAGCTTTGCCTCTTGCATGGTTCTGTCTCCATGTAAACAAGGGCAGCCTGAAGAGGATACAGTTTGCTAAACATGCTACCTCACCACATGTTCTAGAACCCTGTTTTTTTCCCTTCAGGATTCTAGACTATATAGAGATACAGTACTCTATATGTTGCAGAGTTTATCCTCTTTGGACAATCTCACTCTCCATGGAGAGAGTGGCCTAAAAGCAAAGCAATCACATTTATATACCACCCCATAGTGCTTAGTGCAGTCTCTGGCCAGTTCATAAGTTAATTAGCATTTTGCCCCCAACATGCTAGGTACTCATTTTACCAACCTTGGAAGGATGGATGGCAGAGTCAATCTTGATCCATGGTCAGGATTGAACTCACAACATTTTGGTTGCAGGACAGCAGTTTAACCACTGCACCACCAGTAAAAAGGCAAGTCTAGAACTCCTTGCTCACACTTTTAATTTTCCTTCAATGTCTGAGTTAGGGCTTTTCTGATGGGTGTTCGTTTATGCAACATTGTTTATCCACACACAATAGACACACACGTGTGCCTTGAGGCAGAATGTCAAGGAATTATGCAGTATAGAAGGTACTAGAACCCTGTTTAGTTTCTTTTCTGGCCTCCTTCAGCAAAATGCATTTCTAAAAATGTCTTTTGTCAAGTTACAGATGGCCTTTTTCTTAACCATCTTGAACATCTGACAAAACGGTCTTTATGGAAAAGGAATCCCAACACGATTGCTGCATATGAGGCACCAATGACCGCTAGTGTTAATTTTGTGTGTTTACCTTTTCAATGGCCTTGATAGAGTGTAGAAATCCTTAACTGAAAGTTTCTCTCTTTCCCCCACATAATGGTATATATTGTTCCTGAAATATTGCATACCTAATAAATGTTATGTTAAATACAGCACACACTTCACTGTTTTTGTAGGATGCAAAAAAAGCTTCTCATTTTGTCGAGCAAGTCCTCCCAGATGAAAGTTTCCAAAGCACGTACCAAGGCCTCAGAGAAATGATCTGGTCCCTGATAGAAAGGCCGTACAGTGTCATGGGCAGAGTGGTAATGGTGTTGTGGTAAGATGTGTGCATTTTAATTCCCATGAAACTAAATGGGTGACCTGGGGGGCTGTCATTTTCTCAACCTGGCCTACCTCACAAAGCTGTTGCAAGGAAAAGGTTGTGAGCAGAACAGCCACATAGTCTGTCCTGAACTCATTACAAGAAATACAGTACAATGGTACCTCGCTTAAAGAGCATAATGCGTTCCACAGGATTGCTCTTTGAGCGAGTTTGCTCTTTAAGCGAAACACCATTATGAATGACCAATGGGGGGGGGGATTGTGAACCCCGATTTATTTGTTGTGACTTTTTGGTTAGTTTTATTTGTTAAGCGAAGCGAACATTCAGAGAAAATTCTGCTCTTTAAGCGAGTTACTCTTTAAGCGAAACGGTCTTTATGCGAGGTTTGACTGTATATATATGCACATATAACTTACAAATGCATTAACAAAATGTATTTGAGCATTGATGAGAGGAAGTTAGATTTTGATTGAAGACCACTTGGTCTCAGACCAGCTGTCAGAATCTCCGAGCCAGTATGACCATGGGGAATATGTAGTCTAAAAAAGTAACTTGTCCAGGCCGCGCTGATGGTTTTAAAACTGATGGTTTAAAACTGATGGTTTTAATGAAAGGAATGAAAGATATAATATTTGATGGAGAAAAATCAGACAAAGAGTCCATCTCTGTAGTGTTATCTACCATCAAGTCACCTGGAATATAACAGGGACATTGACAATTAATGATTCCCAAAAGATCATACCATTTAAAGAATTCTCCTCAGATCTTGCAGGATTGTGTCTTCCAATATGGAGTAAGGAGCCCAAAAATGATGAGAATATGACAAAGAAAATCATTTCTGGCTGAAACCCTGTTCCATGGAGCCCCGTGACTCCAAAATGTGACTTTTCCAAGATCTGAGCAGGCCCACCCCATTCTATAGGATAGAGCAGGGGTAGGGAACCTTTTCCTTTTGAAAGTCCACTTTAATTTAGCTGCAATTTAATAAGGCCACATTGGAAGGCCATGTTAATTTAGCTGTATTCAAACAATGGCCTTGGGTGGTAAAGTCTACAGGGAAGGGTGATGGTCCCCATCTGGATTAAATCCCATTTGAATCCATCTTGATGGAGGGCATCAGCTTTGCCAATACTGTCCTAGGGCTGATGAGGACTTTGTGTGCCCAAAGGGCTCAGGACCAGAAAGTGACTGACGGAACTGGATCAGTGGTACGAGGGTCATGCTGCAATGTGGAAGGCAAATGGAGGGCCACTGCAATATATTGCTCCCAGGACAATCTTCATGGCTGACCATCATGAAGATGGCTAATATTCGGTATCAGATATGGCACTAAAAGAAAAAAAGAAGAATCAACTAAGGCTGCATTTAAGAAACTTCAATTAGATATACTTTAAAATGTACATTATTTTGTAAAAATCTAACTACTATGTAGTTAATAATTTCAAAAATTGAAAACTATTTGTTAATTTGAAATTTAGTAAAGAAAATAAAAATATAAAAGACAAACAAAAATGTACTAATAAAAATAAAAGGATTTGTTGTGTAAAACATGGATTCAGTCAAAAGGCTGCATTTAAGGACCTAGAAGGCCTTGTGTGGTCGTAAGGCCACAGATTCCCCACTCTGGGAGAGTCATCTCCTTCAATGTAAAAAGACCCCGTAGAATCTACGGCGTAGACTAACAAATATGACTACATTGTAAGGTAAAGGTCACCTTTGGTTGAAAACCAGTCGTCTCCAACTCTAAGGTTCAATGCTCATCTCTGCTTATAGCCAAAGAGCCAGCGCTATCTGTGTCTGCATATGTTTCTGTGGACATGTGGCAGGCATGGCTCAACACAGGAGTGCACGGAATGCTGTTTATCTTCCCACTGAATTGGTCCCTATTTATCTACTTGCAATTTCTTGCTTTAGAACTGCTAAGTTGGCAGGAGCTGGGACAGAGACGGGAGCTCACTCCGTCATGCAATATCCGGGAATCAAACTCCGACCTTCCAGTCATCTCATTCAGCATCTTAATCACTTGAGCCACCATTGTATAAATAAGTATACAATTATTGATATGTTTATAAAGGGCGATCACTAGCAGAGCTGAATTTTTAACTATCCCAAACAATTATTTGTAATGCCTAAATCTTGTTTATATCTAATGACCTGTTTGTTTGGTTTAGGATTTGCTTTTAAAAGATACACAAAGTGGGTTGGATAATCAATGGTTGGGAGGTTTCCTCACCCTAAATTATTCACATCCTGTCCTCATAAGATCACCATTGCCTTTTAGTCACATTTTATGACACTTTTGCAAAATCCATACAATTAAGACATGACTGACTTATTTCGGAAGCAATGCCTCTCTTTCCAACAGATAGTTTAAACATCCAGCTGCCCCTAATTTACATACAGTTTTATCAAGCTGATTAATCTCCGAGCAGGCACAAAAAGCACATTTATTTGAAAATGCCATTTCCTGGCTAATAGGAGAAGTGTGGAGGTTAAGCACCATCTGCTGTTTTCTGACTGAAACAACATTTTCCTTTGCTGCCAAGATATAAAACTGTCAAATCTCCTGTGTTAGGATCGCAATCCTACCCACACATTCACTAGTAGTTAGTAAATGTGACCAGACTCAGTGGAATTTACTTTCAAGTAGAAGTGTGTAGGTTAATTGTACTTGAAGTTTATTTATTTATTTATTGGATTTATATAACCGCCTTTTTCACCTGAATGACCCAAGGCAACTCACAACATCAGCTAAAACCCATATTCAATACCAATTAAAACCAAATACAGTTGTACCTTGCTTAAAGAGCATAATGCGTTCCACAGGATTGCTCTTTAAGCGAGTTTGCTCTTTAAGCGAAACACCATTGTAAATGACCAATTGTGGGGGGGATTGCGAATCCCGATTTATTTGTTAAGCAAATTTTTGGTTGGTTTTATTTGTTAAGCAAAGCAAACATTCAGAGAAAATTCTGCTCTTTAAGAGAGTTATTCTTTAAGCTAGACACTCTTTATGCGAGGTTTGACTGTACATAGCACTGCCTGAAGGTCCTGCTATGGTAATACCGTAGACCATATGGTCAGTGACTGAATGCTGATTGTCAGACGGTGGTAAACTAATCTGACAACCCTGAGGACTAACGGCCATGGGTATTGATATCCATAGGGAAGGGTGATGGTCTCCAAGTGGATTAAATCCTATTTGAATCCATCTTTATGTTGGGCAACAGCTTCATCAATACTAGCCTGGGTTTGATGAGATCTTTGTATGCCAAAAGGACTCAGGGCCAGAAAATGATTTGTGGAACTGAAACAGTGGTACAGTTGTCACACTACAATGCAGAGGGAAAATGGAAGAGTACTGCATCTTATTGTTCCCAGGACAACCTTCATGGCTAATCACCATGATGATAAGGAGTCGGATAAGGTACTGAGCAGAAGAGACATGCAAGTCAAGTGGAGATTATATGGAGACTTCTCATTGGCATGAAAATTCAGATGAATTAATTGCATCTGTTAAAAGCACATATAACTGGTGCAGAGCTATAGTACTATTTATACCTCTGCCATTTCTTCAGTAAGCTCATGGCAATATATGTGGCACTCCTCATTACCCCTTTATCTTCATAACAACTCTGAGAGGGATAACTGGCTCAAAATCATCACAATGTGCTTGGTGGCTCATTGGGAATGGCAAAATGGATAGCTCATGTCCTGGTCTGGCCTTCTAACAAGTGTACCATGCTGGTTCTCCAACTCAGAAAAAGAGCTGCCAGAATCCTCTAGCCAGAAACACTGTCTGGTGATTTTTGGAAGTTGTAGTCTAAAGAAGCAACTTTTTCAAGCTGAGATATTACCTTGAGTCTTAAGTGCCAAATCTTACCTTGAGTCTTTGTAGTCCTGTATTGTCTATTTCAATTGGCTGTGTCTTGCTAGGGTTTTAAGCAGAAGTCTGTAACGGGCCCCTTTCTCTCTTTTTAATTTTAAAAAAATGGTGGCAAAGTTGCTCAGGGTCAAACTTTGACATATAAAGCATGGACTCTACTTCTAGATGGTCCCTCTCAAGATGCAGGAGCGTATATTAAAATGGAGTTTCTTCTTCTCTTTTTTTGTGATGTGGTCTGGAATCTTACTAGGCATGTGTAACTTGCTGTGGATGGTTGCACTAATTGACAAAATACCAGAGAGCATTTTGGTGTGCAGTCAGACCCATGACAAAGTATGCAACCAAGACATGCACTGGTACCTTGCTGATATTAACTGGAACAAGTTACACCAGGGATTCTCAACCTGTAGCCCATGGGCCAGATGCATCCCACAGGACCATTTAATGTGCCCCCCCCGCCTCCACCACACCCGGAAGTGCCATGTGGTAGAGGAAGGGCAAAATGGCCATCCAGCCTCTGAAGCTGTCTGAGGGAGGATGTCCTAGCCCATGGCTTAAAAAGGCTGAGAACTCCTGAGTTACACAAACCACACATACAAACAGTTAGATTTGGGCTATGAGATGTTAATTTTTGTTATACCTGTACCCACCAGTATTCTCACTACTGTGGTGTTGATCAACTACAATTTCCAGAAGGACTTCAAATGTAACTCCATGTGGACATTGCATCCGAATAATCATGGTTTCTAGTGGTGCTGTGGTCTCTAGTGATGCATCTGTACTCTTGAGGGTCTTTTTTAGTTCCTTCATCAATGCTTTTCTGAATCTGTCTTTACAGTCTCCATCTAGAGCAGTGGTTTCCAATATGGGACCCATGTCCCACAGGAGGACTTCAATTCCCAAAAGCCTAAGTCAGTACATTGGCTGATCAGTGCTTTGAGGACTTGACTTAGGTTTCTGAGAATTGAAGTCCAAAAACCAAAGGTCAGGAAATACTGATCTAGATTGGCAATTGAACTAAGTTATTGAAAATAACTCAATATCAAGAAAACCAAGATAATGGCAACAGGCCCTATCAGTCCCTGGTAAATAGATGGGGAAGAAGTAGAAGCAGTGACAGATTTTACTTTCCTAGGATCAAAGCTCACTGCAGATGGTGATTGCAGCCATGAAATAAAAAGGTGACTGATTTTTGGGAGGCAAGCGATGAGAAACCTGGGGAGCATAGTGAAAAGTAGAGACATCAAATTACAAACAAAAATTCGCATAGTCAAAGCAATAGTATTCCCTGTGGCAATGTATGGTTGTGAGAGCTGGACCATTAGGAAAGCTGAGCGCAGAAGAATAGACGCCTTTGAGATGTGGTGTTGGAAGAGAGTTTTGAGAGTCCCCTGGACAGCGAGGAGAACAAATAGATCAATCTTAGAAGAAATCAACCCTGACTGCTCCTTAGAAGGTCAAATAATAAAGATGAAGCTAAAGTACTTTGGACATCAAATGAGAAGAGAGGATTCACTTGAGAAAGCCTTGATGCTTGGAAGGGTCTAGGGCAAAAGAAGAAGGGGACGGCCCAAGATGAGATGGCTAGATGGTATTGTAGAGACAATGGGCACAGAGCTGAGCGAGTTGAGGGGGATGGTGGAGGACAGAAGTGCCTGGCGGACAGTGGTCCATGGGGTCGCAGAGGGTCGGAATTGAGTGTGCGACTGAACAACAAAAAACCACCCATCTGGGATGTTTCCCACTCTAGGTGGCATACAAATAATTAAACAAACAACAATGCCATACCCCCTCCCCCCCAAAAAAGTTAAATACTAGAGTAGATCTGTTCTCTATAGACAGGCTTTTCATAACATATTGTCCTGCCATAGCTTTTTACAATCATTATTCTTGTCTTAATTCTGCCACACACCCACATCCCGAATGATGCTTTGGAAGTTTTCATTTTAAGTATTTTTGTTTGTTTGCTGGTTTACTTTGTTACTGATGAGTTAAGCTGAATGGGAGAATTTCATGTTACAGTGTAAACCACCCAGAATAGTGGTTATGCTACTGCATATTACAGTGATGGTGAACCTTGGCACTCCAGGTGTTCTTGGACTTCAATTACCAGAAGCCCAAGCCAGCACTCCTACTGGTCAGGGCTTCTAGGAATTAAAGTTCGAGAACATCTGGAGTGCCAAGGTTCACCATTGTTGGTGCTATCAGGTGGTATATAAATCAAATCAATCAATAGTTTGAATTATTTCCATTTCTTCTATCAGTCTTTACTCCTCCTTCCTGTACACAATTTCCCATACAATTTGTTCTGTATGAACAAATAGGGAGGTGAAATACACCCTTGTTTGATAACATTGTCTATGGGAAACTATTCTGTTTTTCCATATTCTGCCCTAACAATAGGTTCTTGTTCTGAGTATAGGTTATGTATTAGGACAATTGGATGGTGTGGCATGCTGTTTATATAGCCTATGCACAAAATAAAATGCAATTCTAGCAGCTTCAGAAGAAATGGTTATAACCCAGATGATCAAGAATGACTTGACAGCTGATTTGAATTGAGAATCCGTAGCACTATATATAAAAGGATCAGATCTGGTTGGAACTTTAGCCCAGCAGCCAGGTCTATCTCAGTCCAAAGACCTTGAATGTTTGGATAAAACTTTTGCTCTCCTGTGGATCTAATCAGTAAGCCAGGATGCTGAGCCCAAGACTCTCACATGCTATATCTGTTCAGCCCTGAGACAACATTCCCTTCTAAGATCCTACAGTTTCTGAAAATAAGGTTGTAAACTTTGGAATGATAGTCAAGTTCATCACAAGGAACTTGTGGCCATCAAAGGTTGTTGCCAGTTGCTATGGGTGGACATCATTTATTTACTTACATTTTTATCCCACCTTTTCACAACAACAAAAGAGTCCCCAACTCACCAATCATAATGTAAACCAGGAAAAAACCCCCACCATCATTAAATCAATTAAATAACACTTTTATGAAAAATCACAACAATTAATAAACATCAAACATGTTTCAAGAGAGAGGCTGCTTAGGGCTTTAAATTTTAGATCAGCAATTTGGATTGGGTTTAGAAAGAAAATAGCTACCAGTTTAGGTCTTCAGCACCAGTTATCCCAATGTCACAAGATGCACTATCGTGCAGCTCTTGGGGAATCAAACTTCTTCCTTTCGGTCTCCCAACACAGTGCTTTTACCCACTGAGTCACCAGGGAGCTGCTATAAAAGCTCAGTACAGTACAGTACTTGTTCCACCAAGAGTTGTTCACTCCCTGGGATCTGTCCAGAGTGCTGAAGATCTTCCAGCTGCTCTTGCTTTCCAACTAGTCTTCTGTTCATCACACAGAGACTAATTTTTGCAGGACAAGCTCTTCCTCTGGCTGCTCACCCCAGTAAAACCAAACATGACAAAAAGCTTAGTAAGCTTAGAGTGCAACAACAGCCTTCAGCAATGAAGTACCTTTCTGAAAACTGGAATTGTTCACCAGTGAACCAACCATAAAACAAAAGAAATAATGTATTTTTCATTGAAACAACAGTGAGCCAAATGTTACTGAAGAAGGTGGGCAGGTGAATTTGAACAATAACGCTCCAATGCTACTTGGAACGGACACATGAAGTTTTATGTACTGTACACAAGCAACACTTACTGCTCGCTGTGGTGTCCTCCTTAAGTGTAGACGTGATCAAATATGTGTTTTGTCTTCAGTCCCTCCCCGCTAAGGGTCCTTCATAGTTCTTCCCAGGAAGGAAAGAAATTCTTCACTTAGACCTTTCCTCTTTCAGAGAGGACATGATAGATCTCTTAAAAAATTAAGTTCTCACTGTTGATTTTGTGACCTAACATACTCAAGAGAAGTGGTCCTTAGAGATTTCACAAGTGGAGTCATCCTCTTTGTTTTCCTGATTGCTTCCTAACTTTAGTAACTCACTTCCTTTAACTGGTGCTCTTAGTTATATCTGAATACATGAAACACATTACATTGGACAGTGTACACAGAAAGAGCCTCCTCAAACATTGTGGTATTTTTGTACCACAATTGTGCGTACCCTGGGCAATGGCAACTCTGTGTTGCTAGCTAATCTTTCTCATACTAGGTCAGGTGAAAGGAACTGCAGAATGAACTCACCAAAAGGTACCTCCATTTTGGCAGTTTCACGTGTGGCCTAAGCACAGAAGAATTACACTGGACATAGCTGTTGGATGAGGTTTTACAATGTCTTTGCTAGGCAAGAGCTTTGATGAGGAGTCAGCCTGGCTCTAACAAAGTTACAGAAATTAGAGTAAACAATGCATGCAAATCAGATCATGGGGAAATTACATTTTTTTGGATTGCAGCTCAAATTTCCCAGCCAACATAGCTATTAGGATTTTGGGGATTGTAGGTAAGAAATGTCGTTTGCTATTAATTTGAAACCAATTTATAGCAACCATAGTAGGGCTTTCAAGATTAGTGGGATATTTGAAGAGTAATTTTATCAGTTCCATGCATACTCCATTATGAGTTTCCATGGCCAAGCTGGGATTCAAACCCAGATCTTCTGAGTCCTAATCTGTCATGCTATCCACTACACCACCCCACAAAATAATATTTTTTTCAAAGCCCTGTTCCCAAACGCTGTGTATACATTTATTTGTACTTACTAGGTTGTTGGAATTCTAACTAGATGAAAGGCCCATAAACAGATCTACCAGCATTCAACATATCTTGTTGAGCTTGGTAGGGCAGGTGGCTTGGAATGTCAGATGGTTCTTTCTCCAGCCTGCCAGGTGGATAGAGGCCACACCATTGATCAGGTAAAGGGATGGACAAAGCCAATCCACATCTCAAACTAAGGGAGACCCATAGAAGCATGTAATTATTTGTTATGTATACATTCCACATTTGTCCCCTTTGTATGCTCCCCATATCCCTATGGGATGAATAAGGATGAGAAAGAGCTACTGGCTCAAGTTGACACAACACAATGCCCTTGCTAGGGGAATCCTTTCCTGAAGATGAACTCAAGCATCCAGGACCAGAGAGGCACTGAGGAATAGAGCAACCTAAGTGACACGAGACCCTTAGGGAAAAGAGCTGAGCAACAACATCACAAGGAGAATGCTTATAAAGCTTATATTTTGGACTGTCTAAATAGTGCCAATGGCACCAACCCAACTTAAAGGACATCAAGTTGGGAAAAGAAGGACATCAAGATGAAGGAGAAGGAGACCTGGTTCTGCCAAGTCCTAGCCCTCCATTGTATCCACTACATGTGATTGAGTCTCATTTGTTCCTGGCCATGTGCTGCATTTTTAAGATGCAAGGTTCTATCAAGGTCAAGTCTGAGCAACCCCAAATTTTGGTTAATCACCACAGCCAACTACCTGGCCATGTAATGGGTGGGACTGCTACAGTATTTTCCTATTGTGACAGGGGGGGGGGGATTCTATGTAGAATGAAGGCAGGAATCCTCCACCTAGTATTTGAGGTGGAGCAATCAAGAAGAAAATTCTGCATTGCATTCTAGGGTATTAGTTCTTTGGGAAATACTCTCTACAAAACCTAAATGGCAGCAAGATAACAATTCCTAGGAAGCACCATAGTAACTAATATTACAATACTTCAATTAATGAATGGTCAGAAAGCCTACAGCCTCTAGGGTAGGCCCTGGTCCAGATGAGCAAAATGATGATTGTGTGAGGTGTGTGTTGGGAGGCTGAGACTCCCAGAATTCTGTCTGTGGAATTCCTGGAGAAGTCTGGGAGTCAGAGACAATTCCCCAAAATAAACCTTCCCACACGAAATGGAACACCCAATCAATTCTACAATCACTCAGTGCAGTATTTGACATATCCATAATGGGACTAGGTTAGGGAAGCTGCCTCTTTAAATTCCCCATAACCTTCTGTAGCATTGCTCTACATTTCATTGAGGAAGTCACAATGGTGTTTCTGATGGAGCCTTTTGGGTAAAATGGCAGCCCCCCAACAGCAGCCTGCCTGCCACCATCACCAAATCATGTGGCAAGCCCTGGGTTGCCCAGATGTTTTGATTTACCATTCCTATAACCTCTTGGGCATCCTGAATGAACCTTATGGGAGACAAAGGCCAGAACATCTGGAAAACCATGTTCTGGAGCCCCTTGTGCTACATCAGTAATCACCCCTGTGCTAAATTGGTTTTGGGCACATTTTAACGTCATATGTTGCAAGGGGCTCAAGCAAGTGTTCCCATACTAAAATAATATCTCATAAATAATGAAAGCATTCTGCAACATTAATGTCAGGCCACGCGGTAAAACAGGTGTCTATTAAACTGCTTTATTGGAAGCAGGACAACATCACATAATTACAGATACGGTTTGGAAAATGCAACCGGCAGAGTGTGTGTTTTCGATTGCCAGCACAATACAATGATTACTGCTTTTTTAGACACATGCATATAAAGGGTATTTTTTCCTATGCCAGATGGTTTCTGTGCAACAAGCCCATTAGGCATGTATAATTGTACTTCTCCAAAACTTTTAGAAAGAAGAATGAGGTAGAGTTTCTTTTCCTTTACCCAACCCTTTCTCTCAACCATCTGTTTCTTTACGGGTTTTATAGGCCCTTCTTTTCAGAAAAATACCTGTTACCTTAAACATTTATGAAAGGAGGGACCCATCTAAAGATTTCTTTTTCTCAGGGTGCCTTTTCTTCGCGACACCAAAGAACAGCTGGAGTGCCTCTGAAATGCTACTGTAATCTGTGATTTAGGACATTTCTCAAACTTGTGGAATTATTGGCTTTGAGATGCTGCTGGCTGGGACTCCCAGCAAATGGAAAAGCCATCAAATACATCTGCTTTTGCCAACATAATGCCCTGAAGATACGATAGACATCAACTTCCATCAAACACACCTAGCCTTGGGGGGGGGGGGATATCTTACAAGGCAGAAGAGTGTTTCTCGAGTGCTGATACATACATCATTGTCATAATAGTCTTCATTGTAGTCTGCTCAGATTATCCTACTATGGTAATAGAATAGACCACACTGCCAGTGACTCAACACTGAGTGTCAAGTGGCGATTAACTAACCTGATAACCCTGAGGACTAACAGCCTTGGGAGTCAAAGTCCACAGGGAAGGGTGATGATCCCCAAGTGGATTATATCCCACTTGAATCCATTTTGATGGAGGGGAGCAGCTTCATCTATATTGGCCTGGGGCTGATGAGGACTTTGCATCCCAAAAGGACTCAAGCCCAGAAAGTAACTCACTGAACTGGATCAGTGGTATGGAGGTCATGTTGAGATGTGGAAGGCAGATGAAAGGCTAGTTTTCATGGCCGATCACCATGATGATCATTCTATATTCAGATTCTGCAGAAGAAGAATAGTCTTCATAGCTCCTGTAGTTTCCAGTTCAAAGTGTTTTACTTTGTGATTGGTCTTATAAAGATGGGCTTCTTTTACACCTATGATTGCTCAGTCATGTAGACCTGTCCAACTCATACACTAGTACCTTGGATAACATTATGACTTGGTTCCACAAGTCATAACATTATCCAGTTTTTAACGTTGTGTGATGCATTGATCGCACAATGTTTAAAAAAGCCCAATGTTTAAAAAAGCCCTGGAACAGGGGGGTGATCTGGTTTGCTTAGCAAACCGAGGGGTGTGTGTGGTTGTTTCTGAAATGAAGGTAGGAAAACTTTTTCCTACCTTCTTTTCAGAAACCTCCGTCTGGATTGCTAAAGGGCTTAGCGATCGGGGGGGGGGGGCTTCTTAAGAGAGGCTTGGGACCCTTTCCCCAGCCTCTCTAAAGAAGTCCCCCCCCCCGGCCTGGATAGCTAAGCCCCTTAGCAAGCCAGGTGGGGGGATCTCTCTCCCAAAACCCCAGCTGTCCCAAGCAATTGCCTGGGACTGCCAGGGTGTTGGGAGAGAAGCCATGCACATGCATGATCTCTCCCCCAACACCCCAGCAGTCCCAGCGATTGCCTAGGACAGCTGGGGTGTTGGGGGAGAAATCGTGCATGTGCACAGTTTCTCCCCCAACACCCCAGCAGTCCCAGTGATTGCCTAGGAAAGGCTGGGGTGTTGGGGGAGAGATCGTGCACATTCACGGACCCCGGAAGTCTTAGTGTGTGATCAGATTGCTGGTTTAGTTGGGGGGAGAATGGGTGCACATGCCCTCTCCCCCCAACCAAACCGCCAATCTGAACGGAGATCTCTGCCCCAAAGCCTGTAGAGCTGGTCTTCAGCCCTGCAGGATTTGGGGCAGAGATCAACACCAGGGAATTTGAGGCAAACATTTGCATCGCACAATGTTATGTTAATGTTGTGTGATGCAAATGTTTGCCTCAAATTCCCCGACGTTATCCAATGTTAGCGTTATGCGATTCAAACACTAACCGAGGTATTATACTGTATTTCTAGAACAGTAATGAATTACACTTTCTAGTAATGGCCTATTTGTAATGTATCACTTGGCCCAAAGGCTACACCTTTTGCATTCATCTGGTTGGTGAATCTCGGGGGGGGGGGCGTGCGATCTGGTGAGATCTTGCAAACCTTGAGTCTGGGAAGCCCTGGTGAATACAATATTTAGTAAAACTCATAACATGTAAATTGTAAACAACAGTTTTCCTAGAAGTCTCTGCCACATTATTCTCACATCTTCATGCCTGAGAAATTTCACACTTGCAGCCAACCCTTAAGCATTGTCTTCAGAAGTTATTTTCTATTGATTTACTGTGTGTTAACTTCAAGGATATTGAAAAAGGAACCATGGAGAAAACATATATACAGTACAATCATGATCAATCGCAAGATATATATGATATATACTGTATATACAGTACTGTAAATTTGATCCAGCCCCTTGCATGTGTATATGCAACTTGCAACTGGTGGGACTTTAAAACAATAATGATCAATCCCAAAATTTATATTGGGATTGATCATTATTGTTTTAAAGTCCCACCAGTTGCAAGTTGCATATGCACATGCAAGGGGCTGGATCAAATTTGATCAACCCAATTAAACATTAAATAATTGCAGTCAATTATGCAAATTTGATACAACAATCTTAATTTGTTGATTTCTTCTTTGAACAGCCCCAAACGTTCCTATTGCTAGCCCATCTTACATGTTAAATGACCAATTAGCACAACCATAACTAAGCGATGAAGAATGGATAATTGCCTAGTTATGATGTACCATCCCCTTGCTATGTTAATCCACCACAATTAAACTAATAGTGCACATGGGAAAGAAAAGCTGCACAGATGTTCTTTTATAGTCCATTATTAGCTTAGGGAATTGAGCACTGTCTGCCTAAGCAAGGAGGGGTGACGGAGACAATAGAATCTAACATCTCCAATTATATTATTATCATTTATGGAGAAATAGATTTATTACATGAATTAGCATCTGGAAACTCCAACATATTTCAATCTAATCTTTAGGGCTCTTCAGCGGAGATCTCTCAAAGAGAAGACAAGAGCTCTATGGCAAGACATGATTTTGAATAAAGAAAGATTCTCAAGTCAGTCCAGAGGTTGGAAACTTTTCTTTCAACATATCCCAATATCTTTCAGCCAAATGGCCACTTCCCCAAGCTCTCGTTTTATCTACTCTTGGATATACTTTAACCTTTAAAGATCTGGTGTACGCTCTGTGTTTGTGTGTGTATGAGAGACCTATAGGTGAGCATGGCTTCCTTGTTTCTTACCCTAGATCAGTGGTGGTGAACCTATGGCAAGCATGCCACAGGTGGTACTCAGAGCCCTCTCTTTGGGCACCTGTGCAGTCACCCCAGCACAGAGTTTATGCCATCCCTCTGCCCAATGGGAGCACTTCCACCCTCCCCACAGCACAGTTTGCCCTGTCCCTCTGCCCAGCAGCCCAATGGGAGCGTTTCCTTCCTCCCCTGTTGCTGTGTTGGCACTTTGCAATAAATAAGTGGGTTTTGGGTTGTAGTTTGGCCACTCAGTCTCTAAAAGTTTCGCCATCACTGCCCTAGATTGAAGAGACAAGCAGGTAAATGAGACAGACATTCCTGCTGCCACTAGTTAGATGATGGAGCACAGAATATGATTGTTTAGCTCAGAGTTCAGAAATTCTTGTCTCTGCAGATATCCTGGACTACATCTCCCAGTCAACACCCACTGGGTGGTAACCAACCTTGTCTAGATGGGGTCATTCTCCAGGACCAGGTTCAACATCTGAGTGCCATTCTGGACATAGCCAGCTATATGAAGAAGCTAATATTTGCCATGGCCAGGTTTGCCTTCTCCCATTTGAGGCAGATAGCCCAGCTTTGCCCCATTCTTCAAAAGGAAGTCCCTCTTGATACTGGTTCATACGTTGGTAATCTCTAGGGTTGATTACTGTAATACACTCTGTGTGGGACTACTTTTGAAGATGGTTACGTGAACTACAACATGTTAAGAATGTGGCTGCCTGATTGGTGTTCGGAATTTTGAAATGTAACCAGATTTCAATGAAACAATGAATAACGGAGTTGGAAGGGATCTTTTAGGCCATTTAGTCCACCCCCCTGCTCAATGCAGGAATCCGAATCAAATCAGTTATGACAGATGGTTGTCTAATTCTCTCCTGAATGGTCCCAGTGGTGGAGCACTGACCACCTCTTGAGGCAGTTGGTTCCATTGCTGTACTGCTCTAACCACTAAGACGTTTTTCCTGATATTCAGCCTTTATCTGGCTTCCTTTAGTTTGAGCCCATTATTACACATCCTGCATGTAATGAGGGAAAACAAATCCTTCCCTTTCTCTTTATATTCCAGATATTTGAAGAGTGCTATCTAAGTCTCCTTTTGTCAAGGCTAAACATGCCCAGTTCCTTCAGTCTTTCTTAATACAGTATGGCTTGGTTTCCAGTCCCCCGATTATCCTTGTTGCCCTTCTCTTTTCTGCAATTTCCCCATCGCTGGCATGACTGCATTGGATACCTGTAGGCTGCCCAAGTTATCCTGCTTTGGTAATAGAGTACACCATACTGCCAGTGACTCAACAGGGAATGTCAGGCAGTGGTTAACTAACCTGGCAACCCTGAGGACTAATGGCTTGGGAGCCAAAGTCCACAGAGAAGGGTGATGGTCCACAAGTGGATTAAATCCCACTTGAATCCATCTTGATGGGGATCAGCAGCTTCATCAATACTGGCCTGGGACTGATGAGGACTTTGCATGCCAAAAGGGCTCAGGACCAGAAAGTGACTGGAGGAACTGGATCAGTGGTACAGGTGTCATGCTGCGATGCGGAAGGCAGATGAAAGGTCAGTGCATTAAGTTTTCAAGAAAAGTCTTCGTGGTTGATCGCCATGAGGATTGATAATGTTCAGATTCGGCAGCAGAAGGCGTCTGTGCCTGGTTCAAGATTTTAGTATTGACATAAAAAGACTTAAAACAGTTTAAGATCTTGGTACTAGACAGAATATCAACCTCTTTCTCTCCTGGCAAAGGATGCCTGGACAACTAGATTCCCCCAAGCTTATGGGCTCCAGCTGCCTACCATGGAAGAGGTCTTTGAAGATTCCAACTAGCAATCAGATCCCTGGAATCCTCTCCCATTACACAATTACCAGACTCCTATCCGCCAACTGTTCCATAAGCTCAGGGGTTCCCAAACTTTTGAAGCTGGGGGCCGGGTCACTCTCTCTCAGCCAATTAGCCCTGTCTGCATGATGGGGTGGCCATTTTGTCCTAACAGCTTCAAAGGGGTGACCATTTAGTTTCTTAAATGCCCTTTGTGGGGAAACATGAAATGGCACCATGGGCCAGATCCGGCCCACAGGTCTTAGGTTGGGAACTCCTGCATATGCTCATAATGGCAGAGCTATATAAGGAGACATTTGGTTCTCTCTTACCTGTGTTAAGGTTTATTTAATTTCAGTTAAACGTTTGTCCTCCTACCCTGAATGCTTTACCATATACAGTATACTCAAGCATAAGTCAGGTTTTTGAGGTGAATTCTATGAACATCTTACTTTTTGGTTGGGTGGTCTGGCAGCTTTTGCAATGTAATGAAAATCATGTACCTTTGACGAGATGCTGCCACAAAACTAAAGCACCCACAAAAATAACGGTTACATCGACTGAAAGCTCGTCTCAGCGACTTTCAGAAATGTAAAGAGCCATTGGCCAAAAATACAAAGTAATGACACCATTGCTTCCAAAATTTGCCTTGAAAAAATTCGATCTTTGCTGGGGGTGGTCGGTTTCCGGTGGCTCAGAGACCAAACCACACAACCGATTCAGGGGACCCAAAGTGCATTTGAAAGAGGAAAGAATAACCTTTGTGGTGACACTATTATATTTGAAATTGGACTTCGGGGGGGGGGGGACTATGAAGCTTTTTACAAAAAACCAAACGAGGTCACAAAAACGGAAAAATAAAAGGGAAAACTGTTAAAAACTGAATTTGACCATTTCCCAAGGTGGATACAATAGGAATACAAGTGGAGAAGAATGACACTGAAGCAGGTATCAATAACAAAAATATTAAGGAAAATGTGACTCATAAAAATGACATTTTTGAAGGGGGGGGGTGTTGGTTGGCAGTGAGCCTGCGATCAAACTGATCAACCGATTGAAGTGATCCAAAGTGTGATTGATAGAGGACATAACCTTTCTTGTGACACTTATACAATTTGGATCGGACTTCAGAAACATTGTCTATGAAGGTTTAAAACAACAAAAAAACCACTTTCTTTCTAACCTTTTCTTCAAAAAAAGTATCTCTCCACACCAGGATACACTGTAGCAGGATTCTCCTTTGAAGTCATAACCACTTTCCCTTTTGGCTTTCCCTCTTATTGAAGAACTGCTTTCAAGGAATCGTAAAGGAAAAACTCTTTTTCTTTGCAGTTTGACTATTGAAATATTTATTAAAAATAGATCCTTTGCAGTTATTCACCTGTGGTGAATTGTTGTGTATACAGTGGTCTGCTTATGGACATGCGTGCATAGTGGGTAGAGTCGGGGAGAATGGAAAATAAAGGTTAAAAGCATCTTTATTGAAAAATAAAATATATAAAAAATAAACACAAATGAAATTGGGATTTCTGGTTTTGGGTTAAAAGAACGTAGCAGTTCAAAAGGAAGAAATTGCAAGAAGATAAATAGGGACCACTTTGGTGGGAAGGTAAACAGCATTCCATGCCTGCCACATGCCCACGGAAATGTCTGCAGAGACAGACAGTGCTGGATCTTTGGCTATAAACAGACATGAGCACTGAAACCTAGAGTCGGCTATGCCTGGCTTTCGATCAAGGACGACCTTTACCTTAGCTCAGAAAACCTTAGATTTTATGAACATTTTATGAAAACTTTAATTTTATGAACATGTCTTTATTTTCCCCCATTTGAAACATCACCCTTACCTAATGAATAAAATAAAATAAATAAATGAACTAATGAGGATAATTCAACACATCGAATTTACACATTAAATCCCAAACAGTAGTGTCCTTAGACTCTACCTGCCAATTTTTTTTAGCCCCCCCAAATGAGGTCAGAAAATGGGACTCAACCAGAGATGGGCTCAAAAAAAAATTACTACCACACTGTGGGTGTGGTATGGTGGTCATGGCCAGGAGGAAAGCCCTGCGTTGCACACGAATTAGAACTACTTTATTTCAAAACTTGGATGGGCGGGGCCAGCCAGAATTTCTGCTACCAGTTCTGGCAAACTGGTGCGACCTGTTGATGCCCACCACTGGACTCGACCTATACTCGATCAACGTAAACATTCAAAAATATACCTACAGAAATGTCTAATTAACTGTATTTTCATGTATCTTAATTATTGAAACTCACTAGCAGCTGCTGCATTTTCCATCCCCGACTTGTCTTCGGGTCAATCTATTTTCCTAGTTCTAGAGGTCCAAATTAGGTACCTTGACCTATATACAGGATGACGTATAGTTGAGTATATACATTATGTTTTGACTAGTGTCATTATGTTTATATTTTTGATTTTGCTGTCCACTCATATGGTGGGGGTAGATGTGTATTCTTTGTTGCCTTGTTTCACTGTCTCCCGATGATGCCACCAAAGACATCATCAGGAGACTACAGAGAGCACATCTACATCCTGAGTGTTTTCCGATAGCGGTGATGTAGTAAATGTTGAGCTGCAGGCACTGGTCGTTATAGCCTCTATAGCCATCTCTCAAGGAGAAAATGCAGAATGCTGCAACACATCTGTCACAGGCAAAAACCCTTTGCAGCTATATCTTAGAATATGAGTTTCTATATGTGCTCTGATACCATAATGGCTAACACCCCCCAATGCTGACTCTTCTAATAGAGCAACTTTTGTACTTCATTACTGAACATCTTGCTATCCAACTGTGGCTCTTTTGGGATATTTTTTTGAAATCCATGTCATTTTTTCTTTCTTGCTTGCTCTTGCGTTTTTGCCGTTATGCAAACATAGAGAACATAGACAAGGGAAGGTATAATTTTTAATTATTTTCTCCCCATAGGATTGTCACGCAATATCAAAATACTCTGCTGGTTTAAGCCAGAGAACCTCTGTTACATTTAAGAAAAGACCATCTAAAAACCTGAGCCTTTTAGCAACCACACACTCTGAAAAACAAACAAACAAAAGCACCCCATACAGGTTGTATCAATTTACATAGATGGTTCCTTGGTACAAAACATTTCCCAGACTACGTGGCAAAGACCCAACAGTGCACTCTGGTTAAACGCCAAGGCCACAGAGCAAAGAGGTAAATGTCATATACATGCACAGAGTTCTCCTGGTCCTTGTTCAGCAGTTTGAATTTGGGGTGTAGAAGTCAAAGAGGGAAGAGATGAAACACACACTGATCTTGTCCAATTTCAGTAGCTGAACAGGGTTGATTTTAGTTAATACTCAAAGGATCCTTAGGTGGGTCTAGGATCCAGCTCTCCAGCTGGTAGAGAGCCACGTAAGTCAAAGATGACGTCCCGGGGCTATTCAGACCCATGTCTGATTCAGTACAAGGCAGATTTGTGTTTCTAACTTTGAGAGCATGCATAGATCTAGTGCAGTGATGGTGAACCTTTTAGAGACCGAGTGCTCAAACTGTAACCCAAAACCCACTTATTTATTGCAAAGTGCCAATATAGCAACAGAGAAGGAAGGAAAAGCTCTCATTGGGATGCTGGGCAGGGTGAACTCAGTGCTGGGGGGAAGGAAGCGCTCTCATTGGGCTGCTGGGCAAAGGGATGGGGCGAACTCTGTGCTGGAGTGACTGCATGGGTGCCCACAGAGAGGGCTCCGAGTGCCATCTCTGGCATGTGTGTCATAAGTTCACCATCACTGATCTAGTGTGTGCATGTCTCAGAAATGAAGCCAAAAATCCACTAATGATCAGTAAAATAGACAAATAGCTGCTTATAACTTTAGTGTTATTTTGTGAGCTTACTGTAAACCAGGGTTTCCCAATCTTTGGTTTTGGGACTTCAATTCCCAGAAGCCTAAGTCAATTCCCCAAAGCACTGATTAACTAATGTACTGACTTAGACTTCTGGGAACTGAAGTCCACCAGTGCTCCACAGAACATAGTCTGGGGAAATGCTGCTGTAAGCTATGATATCTAGGTCTATACCATTCATCTTGCTTCCCACTACGCTCTACAGAAGGCATCCTCAAAGAATTACATTTCTACTGTGACCTTGGTCTGCCAGAAGTTTCCTTTCTGGACAGGAAGCAGGCCCAAGACAGAATGACTGATCCAGAATGACTGAAATGCAGGTGTCTGGGAATAGGAGTCCAAACCCATCCACCAATGAACCAAATGGCATACTCTTAATGATGTCTTGTACTCTGTACTATGCAAACTGTGTACTGCTCTTTGGATTTGCTTTAAGCGACCTGCCAAACTTTCTTAGATGACTCCTTCTCCCTTGTCCTATAAAAATAAACATTATACTGTAGATTAAACATGACTGTGAATCTTGAGATTCAGCCATAGGTCTCAAGGTCATGCCTGTACTTGATTTTTAGTACACATCTATATCCATCTCAAACCCACTCGTTTTCACTGGCAAATATTCTTCCATGGTACTTGCAAAACAGGCCTACATTGATCCGTTGCAACTACTAGAAAGAGTCAGGCAGCGTGTCTCACTCTAAATCTTCACCCAAATTCTCCTAAAGCAGCTGGTTTAACAGGAGTGCACTGAAAGTAGCTTTGACGTACTACCAAGAAAATATACACCCTCTTGGTAAATCTTCTCCATCTCATTCAGTTGTAGTTATCGGAATTATCTTAATCATCCAAAGGCAGAATGCAATTAGAAGTAACTCAAGGAAATACATAAAACATCTTCATCTAACATGTCCATCAGTCAATGTTGACTACTTTTGACCCCTGTATATTACAACATGTATACAATCACAATTTTACAGTGCCGCTTCAACCATCTTTAGAGGGTACAATAACAATTACATCAAATGACAATGTATCAACATCAGAGATAACCTCAAACTTTCACAGACTTTGTACAATAATCAAGGGTTTTGGTCTTCCACGAGGTTGGGATTGGCTCTTCCACATAGTGTCACTAGTGTTGATAAAGTCATGCCTCATTGTTAATAGCATGCCATTAACATAGACCTGAAAGACAGTTTTTTTCCCATCCACAAACATTCCAGTCATCTCACTACTGTCTCAAAATAGTAACAACCATGTTTTGAGTCCTATCAACAAACCAGTTCTAGTATGTTTCTTCTTCATGGAAGCAGAACGTTTATAGAACTAAAACAGTGTTTCCCAAATGCTGGTTTTTGGACTTCAATTCCCAGAAGCCTAAGTCATTTCCTCAAAGCACTGATCAGCCAATGTACTGACTTAGGCTTCTGGGAATTGAAGTCCCCCTGTGGGCTGTGTACCCCTTGTTGGGAACCACTGAACTAGAATATAAGAGGAGGAATGGGCTAGAATATGGAAACAAAGACTTTTGAAAAATATGCCAGAATTAAAGAGGATTGTTGTAAAACAACATAGAGATGGTATAGGACTCCGGTGCAGTCAAATTATTATGATTCTAAATATATAAAAGTTTGTTGGAGATGTAAGAAAGTAGTTGGGACATATTTTCATTTATGGTAGGAGTGTAATCATGTGAAGAAAATATGGAATTGGGGGAGAATCAATCAAATATTGTCTGAAAAATCAGAGATGTGTCCTAAAATAGCATTATTAATGTATTTTGGAAATGTGCAGATATATTTGTAAAAGCTTTGACATTGATTATTGCTAAAAATGGAAAAGAGTGTACATTTGAATTGGATGCTTGGTATAAAGAGATATGGAATATAGCTATAAATGAAAAATTAACATATGAATTAAAGCTAAAAAAGAGATTTGTAAAAAACAACTGATTTCAAAGAAATAAGAGGAGAATTTCTACAATATGTATTAGTCAAAGGGAAAGGAATGAAGCCAGAGAAAGATGTATTATCCTTTTGGAACAAGGGGAAAAACATATAAATATTAGGAAAGAATAGTTAAATGAAAGTGTATAACAGGGATTTTCAACCTGTGCCCCACAGCGCCATTTCATGTGCCCCCCCCTGCCTCTACCAAACCCTGAAGTGCCATGTGGTGGAAGAAGGGCATAATGGCCATCTGGCCCCCAAAGCTGTCTGAGGGAGTGTGCCCTGGCCCCTGACTTAAAAAGGTTGAGAACTCCTGGTATATAATTTCCCACTGGTGGTGGGTGCATGTAGTTTTATATCAGTTTGTCAAGATGGGTCTTAACTGACCCTTCGTAATCACCATAAAATAGTCATATCGCACTAGAGACAACTCACGATAACATGCTCTTGTTGACAAACTACACTGCACCCCAGATACAATGATTGCAGCCAAGCTGATAGACAATTGGGAGGCCTGAGGTGGAAGGCCAATGATATTATCTTTGCTAATGGAAAAATCCTGGTTAGTCTTGACTCTAATCAAACTCTGTTTAAAATTGCCAACCTACAGACAGTTGTGCTAGGAATCTGTTGCTGTGTAAGCTCAGGATTGCCTGAAACTGAAATTAGGGAAAGAGAGGAATTAACTGCACCTGCAGAACAGCTGACAACTTACAGACTGGGATATGTTGTTCTAGAATCCTGACTGTGAGAAAAGTAGCTGTGGAGAGGGTAGTTGTGAGAGAAAAGAAGTGTGAGAGCAAAGATGAAGCATCCCTCTACCCTTTGCTCATCTACCATGAAACAACTTCCCTGTCACAAACGTTGGAAGTAAGAAATTGCAAATAAAATTTGGTTGTTGTTCAGTTGCACAGTTGATTCCAACCCTTTGCGACCCTATGGACCATTGCCCGCCAGGCACCTCTATCCTCCACCATCCTCCTCAGCCCACCCAGCTTTGTGCCCATAGCATCTACAATACCATCTAGCCATCTCATTTTAATATGCATCCATAATTTTATAACTTCTTTGGTAATGAGCCATAATGAAGTAGGACTTCAAGAACAGGAATGACCATTGGATTTGTTTGGTTTCCTTGGAATAATGAGCCACATTCTTCTTACTCTTTTGCCATAAAGTTGATTCTGATGTCTGGCAACCATAGGGAGGCTTCAGAAGTATGTGAGATTATTATTTTTGTTGTTCAGTCGCACAGTCGGTTCCGACCCTTTGCGACCCCATGGACCACTGTCCGCCAGGCACTCCTGTCTTCCACCATCCCCCTCAACTCGCTCAGCTCTGTGCCCATTGTGCCCACAACACCAGTGTTTTTAACCCTCTTGTGGGTTTCATGATGACACTGAGATTTGAACCCAGGTCTGAGTCCTAATCTGACATTCTGTCCACACACTGTCTCTCACTTATTATTCCAATGATCTTTAGCTCTAGTTTTAATAGAATCTTTCCTCAGGTTTTATGTTCAGCATCTCACTAATCCTAAAGAGATTGCCTCCCTTTAAAAAAGTCGCAGAGAGACCAATGAGTCAAGAATTATTGGTGTTTTTTTGTAATGTGAATAGCAACAAAACATTTTGCAAGAGAATAGTGTTCTCACATCATGTCTTCGCTTCATATATATACAGTTTTGGTCTTAGCAAAGTCTTAACAAAGATATACCCAAAAGGCACTCAACAGAGATGATCTTGGCCTTGTTCAAATAACCCTCTGCTTGGTGTCAAAATGGTTGTGCAATGCATTTAACATTGTGGCCACTGGCCTAATAAGTAGGGGGCACTTGAAGAAGAAAATACATGGTGCCAATTCTACCATAAATGGCATGATAGTTTGTGCTTAATGTGAGTATTCTAAACCAAACAGTCTGGTGTTATCAGCTTCAACTGGTCTTCAATAAAGTGGTATACAGACTTATAAAACCAAAGTCTTTCTTGAGTGGCCTGCTCACCAGCAGAAAGCAAAGCCACAAATCTGTTGTGATCCAGTCCTCGCCAGACTCTGAGAATGGCCTGGATCAGGGGACACTCCCTATGCCTAGCCCAGTTCTCCTAGCACCCGAACCTGAGGATGTCCTGAGCCAGGGATCTCAGCCTGCTTCTGGCCCAACTCTGTTTCCCCAAGCAGATGACCTGTCAGATCAGAAGTCTGACTCTGACAGCGATCAGCCTTCAGCCAGGGAAGGGTGCAAAAACAGCTGCACCTGAGACACAAGCAAACTAGAACTAGTTACCAGAGAAGGCTCCCAGCTGATACCGATTAGCTGGGAGGCTTATAAGCAAGCTTGTTGCAGCCTGCCAGTGTTGGTACAAACTCTTTAGTGTAAAGACTGACACCCTGCTTGACTCCAGACAGCCTACCTAGACCCTGACCTGCCTGCTGTGACCCTGACTTCCCTGCCAACCCTGACAATGCCCCTGGACACCCTTTGGATTAGACACTTGCTCGGACTACTGGTAACCAGACCTTGGCTTGCCTTTTGGACTTTGGTATCTGGGTTCTCCTCGAATAGACTCTCTGTGTAGCGCTGCTGTGCAGTGACCGTACCCGCTCAGGTGGGTCAGCACAAAATCCTACTTCGTCCTCCTCGTGTCTGCTCAGGTTTGAACTTGTGCAGAGAAAAGTTCATATGTGAACTGGCATCCTCACAGAGATACACTTGGCAGGATGTTCTCAAACTGAGATACCAATATGACCCTATGAACCGCCGTCAGCTGTATCTAGTTAACACTTCAATTATCTAATCTAATATACACATATATAAGCTAAATAAAACATTCTGAAAAAAAGAATTGGCACAGTCCAGTAAAGAGTTTCAATTCAGGATGTAGGTACGGGATTATATAGCTGACTTATTTTAAAAAAGCAAACCTCTTGCAACAGATATTGAACTGCACATTTCTTCTGACTGCCTACTTATACTGCTAAATGCATTAATATATTTCTGCCTTTCCAGGAAACACAAAAGGTGTGGTCCTCTTCTATCTCATAGAGCTGGCCCAAAACATTTTGGGGCTCACACCTGCTGTGCTCAAGGCGCAGAATACCCAAAGCCAGTCACATTATTTTGGCACACAAAGCTGAAAAGCTCTCTCCCTCCTTGGCAGTAAGAACAGAATGGTGGCAAATTAAGTAACTAAGCATTTACTGCCTTTTTAAGACACCCTGAATCTTCCATCTGAGTGAGTCACCTTATTCTGCCTAATGGCAGGGCTGGCCTTCTTCTGACCATCTCAAGCCAGCAGATCAAGAAGATACCTCTGGCACAACATTCATCCTTGAGTCACTTGCAATTGCTCACACAAGTCAGGATTTAAACATGCAGTCTCTCCACCACTTGCATTCTATAGAAAAGAAGTATGGGAAATCCCGTCCCATGTGCTTTTCATAAATATATACTTGGGTAACTAAAAGGTCAGAAGGAAACTGGGGCAGGGAGGGAGAGGGGCTAAGGATCTAACTGTTTATCAAATCAACAATTAGAGGTAGGATCAGTTTTTAAAAAGTGTTATTCAAAGTTTCCCAAACTTTCACCCTCCCCCTTTGGGGGGGGGGAAAGTATTATTATTTCTTCTCACACACACACACACACACACACTCGGTGTCTAGGCCAAACATGAAACTGCAAAAATGAAGACACCTTTTGGTGAGTTCATTCTGCAATTATTTTTGCCTGACCTAGTGTGAGAAAGATTAGCCGGCAACACAAGGTTGCCGTTACTAGGGGTACACCTGATTGTGGTTCAAAAATACCATAGTCTTTGAAGAGGCTCTTTCTGTGTAATCTTACAATAGTGCAATTGCAGAAAACCTTCCTATTTTCCATAGTATTTTATTGGCTAACTTATCAACATATTTTCAGTTCTTCTCCCATCAAACCAGAAGAACATTAGCTCAATAAATAACCTGGAAGTGTTGCCTTTTTGGCAAGATATCTGTTAAAGCTTGCTCAAAAAGGAATGAGCAAGAACTAATAATCTCACTTAGAAGAGGGCAAGATTCATGTAAGGTGAGAGATAAAATCAACCATAAGGAATTAACTGCAGAGCCATGATTAAGACCTAAATTGGAGGTATAGTGTGGAGGGGAAGGAAAGATGCATTGAAGAAGAGTTAAAAATAGCACTAGATCAATAGGGAAAAAATAAAATCCTATTCTACCCCAGCTCTTGTATCATACGTTTAATGTACTTCTCAAAAGGCTATTAGGTGTTTGAAATTGAACAGCAAGCTTTAAGACCAAGTGGGCAGACGACTTGATCAGACAGGTCTGATTTACTAGAAAATTGCTGGACTACAGTAATACCTCAGATAACGTTTTCCTCGGATAACGCTAAAATCGCATAACATTAAGTAATCTGGATGGAGAATTGGATCGAATAACGTTAAGGTCCTATGGGATGGATCAGATAACAACCGCTAAAGCCTGTGCGGTTACAATGTATCTCTATGGAGCTTTAATGTTATCCGATCCATCCCATAGGATTTTAACATGCATCGGACAACACTAAAAATCAGATAACACCAAGACTTGTGGAACCAAGTCTTAGCGTTATCTGAGGTATTACTGTATTTTGTTATAAAAAGTCAAGTGCTTTCTGATCCTTTGTTTTGCAACAGTAACAACAAAATGGCTTTTTTCTTTCAAAACTGGAATCCCTGATTTGTAGGAACTTAAATGCAAAGTTGTGCTTGTATATTCAGGATATTCCAAGGCATAGCTCGGGGGAGGGGGCAAAGACAGGGGGGGGAGATAACTGACTTTGACCTTAGCCCTGTCCAAATTTAGACATAATGAGCCCCTAAACTACGTCACTTTGAAGAGGCAAAAAAGTGTATAGTTCCAAGAATAACGTACAACTTGATATTTAATTTTTTTTTCTCTATTTGGAGGCATCTTATTGTTTGAGGCTCTGAGTTGCAGTATACTTAATTTTGGACAAGATTTTGGCACTGTAACGCCTTCTGAGGCACCATTTTGCTTCCCCTCACCAACCTCCTAAAGCCACTATTTTGTAGTTGGCTCTGCTCAGTGGACTATCTAGCAACTTGTACATGGGTTTAGGTCAGTGTTTCCCAATATTTTGTTTTTGGACTTCAATTCTCAGAAGCCTAAGTCAATTCCCCAGGCACTGATCAGCCAATGTACTTAATGACTTAGGTTTCTGGGAACTGAAGTCTTCCTGTCAGGCATGGGCCCCACGTTGGGAACCACTGGTTTAGATGCTCCCCAACATTTCAGAAGGCTTGAAACAGCACCTTCTGGGATTTTCTGCTAGATGAAGGCTGCAAAATTATAGGTGGGAAGCACAGCTAGGCTATGAAGGAGGTGCAGTGGATGGTGAGATTTCACAGTTGATGCCTTCAATAGCAAGCTGTGCAACCAGTGCTCTGTAGAAAGTATAAAGAAACAGATCACATAAAGGTCCATGAGTCACACAGAACTTAGTTCCATACAATACTCCACAGCACAGCACTGTTAGAAGTCACTTAGGAGCAAGAGAAAAACAAAACAAAACATTATAGTTTGGATCTACTTCTAGCCTGGTCTCACTAGGTATCACGGCAGAATCCTTTGCATCCAAACAGCTAAGGTGCTATGAGATTTGGCTTCAAGTGACCAAGGCAAAAATAAATAAATAAATGAAGAGGATATTAAAAGATGATCCTTGAGCAGGGGTTCCCAGCCTATGGCCTACGGGCCAGACCCACCTCCATTCTATCTGGCCAGTTGCCGCCTCTGCCACAACCGAAAGTGGAAGCGGGCACATTTACTTCAGTCATAAAGCATGCCCATACATGCACAAACGCACCCACAGCTGTAATAAATGTGGAAGTGGGCACATTTATGACAGCCGCAAATGTGCCTGCTTTCACTTCTGGGGGATGTGGTCCAGCTCGCTCAGCTGTCTAGGGGTGTGGTCAGGCCTGCGGTGAAAAAAGGTTGGCCACCCCTGCTTTAGAGTTCTCAGAATCAGTAACAAATGTCTCCCACATACACAAAAATACCAGAAACAAAGAGGAAAAACAATCTTAAGATATTATCTCAAAAGACTGAACATCAAGAGAAATCTCGGAGATCCTACAGGTTTTCCCCGAGACATTTTGGCAATTCGACATCTTGGTCTGTTGTTTAAAAAGTTAAATAAGATTAAAAAGTAAGAAAAACACTTTGTTTGCACTGAAGAACAGTTGAAGAAATTTTTACACCTGTCAAACAGACCAAGGACACAAGGGACACCAAGAAATCCTCTAAGTACCGTATCTATTGCTTACATCTAGCACCTCTACCAGAAGACAGGTTTCTATTCTAGAGCAGAATCACAGTATAAAAATCAAAAGGATTGTGTTCACACTCCCTGGCATGTGGAAACAATCATCCCCCACCCCAGGAACAAAGTGATAACAAAGAGACTACTCTACGCAGAGCTACAGTAAAAGTGGCCACCCTTCAGCTGGTACTTCAGCTTCTTTTGCTGTGTCTCCAGAAGGTTTGAGCTTTCCCTGCTGTTTGTGCTCATGACACCATAACCGTCCATTCGCTTTCTTCTCTGCCGTACTGAAAAACAGAAGCCAAGAGCTTTATGAGAACTAGTGTTGTGTAGTAATTAGAATAGCACATTGACAAAGACCAGGAAGGTCAAAAATTGGACATCTTCTTCAGTCAACCATGAAGCTTTCTTTGACCCATGTAGGCTTCACCAAGCAAAAAGTTGCAGAGGGCCTCAGACTCTCAGGGTACTGGTGGCTGTTGAAGATGATAGGGAGGAATACAGAAAAGCTGAGTCTGCTGCTTTGTTGTGGTAACTATGGAAGGAAAAGCTTATGTGGCCATGTAGTAGATACACTGAACATTGTGGGGTTTCAGTGTCATCTTTCCATGGGTACTTGGTACTTTAAGCCTATTCAAACAATTAAGATGAGCCTAGGAGACATCACTTTGAGAACAATACTGCTGAGGAAAACATGGAGGGGAATCCTCAGTTAAAACAATCTCTATGTCAACCCCCTACATGGCAACCATCATGTCTGAAAGAGGGTTTTGGACCATCTCTTCTCCCTGATGAGAGAGAGGGTAGCATTCAATGGACAGGTGGTGTAGGAAGAACGGCATTCCTGAGGCCTCTACAGATGCCAGGTAGGCAAACATGGGCTTCCAAATGTTGTTGGAACTGCAGCTCACAGCTTTCCACAGCATTGGCAATGCCAGGTAAGTCTGACGGGAGTTGTAGTCTATCCAGCATTGCCCACCCTGCCGTAAACACACATTCTGAGATCTTACAGGAAACATAAGACAAGTGATGGCAAACCTTTTAGAGACTGAGACCCAAGCAGAGAGGCGGGGTGAACTTTGTGCTGGGGGAGGAAGTGCTCCCATTGGGCATAGGGGTAGGGCAAACTCTGTGCTGAGGCAACAGCATGCGTGGCCACAGAAAGGCCTCTGAGTGACACCACTGGCACACGTGCCATAGGTTCACCACCACTGCATGAGTAAAATTCTGCTCTACCCAACCAAAACTGTATTTTCTCCATTATCCTTCTTCCCACACAATTTAGGTAAACTGGTAAACCTAATTCCTATGGACCACATTTAGATTGGGGGACAGGGAATCAAAGAAGTGAGACCCTTACCTGAATATCACTCAGTTGGTTCAAGAAACGTGTAGCTATTTGAGGTACATTTTCCATTGTTGGAATGTGTAATTTCTAAGGAAAGAGTCAGAGACATATTATTAAAATGGTTCAGAAAGGTGTAGATCTTACAAGTTAGAAAACCAAAGAACTTTAGGGAGGTAGTGGGACACAGTAACCAGTAGTGGGGAAATTAACTTCCTTCCCCTATTTCAGTGGTTCCCAACAAGGGGTACACAGCCCACAGGGGGACTTCAATTCCCAGAAGCCTAAGTCAGTACATTGGCTGATCAGTGCTTTGGGGAAATGACTTAGGCTTCTGGGAATTGAAGTCCAAAAACCAGCATTTGGGAAACACTGCCCTATTTTAAACAAATGACTCCAGTTACTTTCATTGTTTTCTTTAGACTGAAAAGCTTAAGGTCTGCTAGGACTCCAGGAAGTCCATTGTAATATATTGGCAAGGAATTCCAATATGCAGTCACTACTAGAATACATTCATGAATGTAAAAGTATTAATGCAATCAACTCCCAAACATTAAATCAGGTTGCTAATTACATTTCAGCCTTAGAGACAATGGTCGGAATTATACCTTTGACCAATTTCTTATTTATTTATTTGTTGCATTTTTTTATACCAGCATTCTGGGTAGTTTCCCATTCTAGGCGGTTTACAATTGTGTGTGTCAAACTAAGGATGCATGCAGTGAGCCATTAATTGCCAGCCAGAAACGACTGAATACTCATGCTCAACAAAGCAGTAAGATTTCAACTTATGTTTTGAAAATTACTTTTGCCATTGCACGCTAGAGTATTTAATACTTTAAAAAAGAGTAACCTTTTCATTTTGTTTCGTTAGTTTCTTGATCTTAAATTTAAAAAAAACTCAGGAGTAACAAAAATGGAATAAAACCTAAAATATGCTACCCCCAAGAACTTCAGAATGTTTAAAATGCCTTTTACAAGTAACTTTTAAAAGGCTATAGGAAACAAATCACATTGTACTAGTAAAGTGGATTCCGACTTGTTAATGTTCCTTTTGGCATGCAACTCCATTAAGGATTTTTTATTACCCTAAACTTGTTACACATAACTTTTTTAAAAAACTTGTAAATTGTTGGTTCCAGTCTGTAGTTTGTACTGCAGTACTGGCTTAGTGGATGAGATGCTGAACTTGATGACTAGAAAGTCAGCAGATCGAGACCTGAGTGCTGCATGATGGAGTGAGCTCCCATCTCTGTCTCAGGTCCTGCCAACCTAGCAGTAGATAAATAGGTACCACTTCAGTGGAAAGGTAAACAGTTTTCTGTCCACTCCAGTTTTTAGTCATGCCTCCCACATGACCATGGAAACATCTGTAAACACAGACAAGTACTGGCTCTTTGACTGTAAACAGAGATAAGCACTGAATCCTAGAGTCGTTTTGACTGGCTTTCAAGCAAGGGTGACCTTTACTTTTATTAAAAGATGATTTAAGTACTATATGAACATGTCTCTGTGAGTTCATGAGAAGTGGTTAGGCTTGTAATCTCTCTTCTCTTCTTGTACAACTGTTGGAAACAACATCCTGGTTTAAAATTAGCTTATTTATTAACCCACCAGAGCCTTATTAAGACATTTCAGAATTTTTAACAAAATAATAATAACAAAACTCTTGCTCTCACCTCTCCCAGATATAATATTGTTGAAATGGGACACACAATACAAGCTGTTCCAGCGCCAAACATCTCCTTCACTCTCTTTTCCTTCAAGGCCGTTTTCAGATCACTCATGGTAACGTATCGCTCTGACACTTTAAACTCTCCCTGCAAAAAGGAGAGACACATAAAATTAAATTACTCGTAGATCTCCTTTGTTTAAAAAGCAAACATGTCATCCATGTAGACAAAAACTACCATATTTGCTGGTGTATAAGACGCACCAGAGTATAAGACACACCCTGTTATTAGCAAAATAACCCACTATAGGCCACTATATACAGTACAAGATGCACTCCATTTTCCAGTGTCTTTTAAAGGGGAAAGAGTGGGTCTTACACGCCAGCAAATACAGTATGCATTTATTTAATTTCTACCAGTGCTAAAGGAAGAATCCTAATATTGGGTTCTGCTACTTGATCTCAAATAATGAGGTTTCAGTGGGGATGGGAATAAATTGAGCACTGGAAAAAACACAACACACCATGTCCTAATCTTGATTATTAGTCCCAGCTGGAACACATCAGTCTATGAATCATTAAATCCATAAATCCCATTGATCTAGCGGTTGACATCCTGTTGTATAACCTTAGGCAACTGACATCAACGATCATGTCATTTTTTACAAATTAAAAATTCCTGATCCTGCCACCCCCCACCCCCCCCCCCACACACCTTATGGTTCTAAGTTTCCATTCACATCCCTCAATGTGGGATTTTTGGAAATCTCCCATAAGCAGTAACAGGAAGGTGCAGATTTAGTAATAGCAATAGCAATTACACTTATATAACCTCCCACCCCCAACAGAACTTAGTACACTGGTTACTAGTCTGGTTCACAAGCTCTTTAGGATGTTGCCCCAACATGCTAGGTGCTCATTTTATCAACTCAGAAGGAGCGAAGACTGAGTCAACCTTGATCCCCACCAGGATCAAACTCACAATATCCACAGTTTTGGCTGCAAGTACAACAGGTGAACCACTGCACCACCAGGGATTCTAATAAGATGGCAGATTTAGAACATTGGGTGCTAACTGCAACCACTCTGAGCATCCTTTCTGCTTTGCAGCTGGCTGCTTCTGAAATCAAACTGGAAATTATTCCAGGTAGGTAAAAACAGAATAATGGATTAGGAGAAGGACAGGTAACCCGCCAGATCCCATTCTCCTGAGGCTTGTTTGTGCACTGCCAATTCAGACTGGGCAGGTTTAATGGACTCCAGGTTCTTTTTTAGGATCTAAGAGACAATGACACACTCAATGAGTATGAAACAAAGTTTTATTCTGACAATTTTCTAGGCAAAACATAACATATTTTAGAGACAGAGAGTACAAGAACGTATCAGAAAACAAGAGACAAGAATGCAAGCAAGCCTTTTCATATTTACCTAATGGGTTCCCTCTGTCCCTTCTCTAGCCACCTAGGGAGCTCAAAATTAGGTGCCAAGGGACGTTGCCAGTACTTCTGATGTCGAGAGAGCTCAAAAAATCCAGCTCTAAGGCTGCTCCTTATTTACTATAAAGATGCAGTGTCATCAGCCTTGGCTCTACACCCCTATGCTCAGAAGATGTCCAAAACTCATCAACAACCAGCAAAGTCTTCTTCTTCTTCTTTCATGTCCCAATCAAACTCTGGACTGCCAAAACAAAGCCACTTTCTTTGCTTTGTTGCTGCTCAAACCCAAGTCCTCATTGGTGCATGTCTCTGGCAGTAATTGGCAGACCAGTGAGCCGGATCCTGTGTCTATCCACATTCAAACCATGTGCTGTTGTCCACCAGCAGTCCCCACTTGAGCATGTTGGTCTTGCATTTAGGGACTCCAACCCTCAAGCTTATTCAGGGTCCTCCAGGTAACGTAGGGGAGGTTGACTTCCTCCTGCTATATCCTCCTTTAATGTTGTTTCTTGTCCAGCAAGCTCCTTCCTCTGTCTTCTAATTTGATTTTGCTCTTGTGTATCCTGAAGAATGTTTGTTCTTGCTATAAAGCTATTCCTGGATCTGAGCCAGCAGACCCGAGGCTCATATCCATTCAGAGGGTATCGAGGGTCATTCTCTTACTTACTTCTCTCAGCATCCGCTGCTACTTCTCTCTTAATCTTACATGGAGCGAAACTAACAAGGGGGTAGATTTTCTCAACTGGTGTAGGTTTGAGGCATTCTGTCACTATATGCATGGCTTCATTAACAGTGATGTCAACTTGTTTTGCGTGTGTGAATGAGCTCCATATTGAAGCAGCATACTCTGATGCAGAGATGTTCAGGGCCAAAGCTGATGTGTGGAGCATGGATGGTTAAGTTTCCCATTCATAGTTTGTGAGATTACTGATGATGTTGTTCCTTGTACTAACTTTGACTTTGGTATTCAGGCAGCGCTGCTTAAAAGAGAATGCCCGGTCAAGCGTCATACCAAGGTATTTTGGTGCAGAACAATGTTGTAATCGGTTCCCTTGCCATGTAAAATTTAACTCAGCCCTTGCCTCTTGGTTTCAAAGGTGGAAAACACATACTCTACTTGAGTCTTGCTTGGATTAGGCTTCAAATGGTTGATGTTGTAATACTGTCCTAATTCTTCATGTGCCCAGTAAGCTTTCCAGCTAACTCATCAAAGCTTGATCCTTGATCCAGCCATTGCTGTGTCGTCCATATAGATGAACAATTTTGTATTGTCAGGAAATGGTTGATCATTTGTGTATATATTATACAGCGTTGGGGACTATACACTTCCTTGGGGCAGTCCATTCTTTTGTAACCTCCATCTGCTGTTCTTTCCATTCATAGAATCTCCGGTTCTGGAGGAAGCTGCCAATGATCCTAGTAAACTTGTTAACTTTAGTAACATTATTTGTTTCACAGAGCAGGATCCTCTGATTGACAGTATCATACGCTGCACTTAGGTCAAAGAAAGCCACTCCCGTAATTTGCTTTCTTTCAAAGCCGTCCTCAATGTGTTGTGTAAGGTTAAGGATTTGACCATAACCACCAGCAAAGACTGAGTACACACCTACCCACATGCGTGCCAGGTCCAAGATGCTTTGCCTTGTCACACCAGGTAGGATGATGCCATCTAGTGGTGGGGTTGCCAGTTCATCATCTGTCAATGTAAAGCACAGAAGATTGGCATTAAAAAAAAGATTGAGCAACTGTCTTTTTATTTTTACCCACACAGATATACATGTAACATATATTTACATTTATAAACAATGCTTTAAAATGGGCTCAAATATTTTCAGGGTTCTGGTACAGACAGTAGGTTCATCTTTGGCTCACACACTGTTGGCTTATCAAGCAGGATTGATCATTTTTCTTCCCTTACTATCTAACGGAAGCTAGAAAATGGCCAGGTACTCACTGTGGTGTAACAGATAAAGTAATGGATTAGGACTCAGAAGATCTGGGTTCTATTCCCTGGTTCTACCGCAGAAGCTGACTGGGGCTATAGAGCTGGTAAAGCAATCCCTTCAATACGTCACTAACCATAAAAACACTACTAGGTTCTGACCTGATGGCATATAGAACAAATAAACGGCTAGCTGATGTAGCACATAATGTCACTTTGCCTAGTCACTTTGAAGGCTTCACACAGAATTGCCAACAGAAGTTAGAAAAGACAGGTGCTGAAATGCATGCCACTGTACCTCCATCTTCATTCTTCCAATACAGGAAAAGGTTCATGGTCCCAACCTCTGTAATTTGATGCTCATCTCCATAAAGCCAGAGAACCTGCTGGCACCCAAGTTCCATGGCTTCACGCTGGGCATAAATAGAAGAGCCATAGTTCCTTTAGGAAGCAGAGGAAAAACAACAGGACGCGGTTATCTGACTGAACATCGTCCTATAACAGAGCTTTTCCTATAATAAAACATTCTTACATAGAGTGGTTCTACTTACAAAAAACTCATGATAGAATGGAAATCAAGGGGGGAAATTGAGATATTAATTTTTAATAGGATTTTTTTCGAGATACAAAAAGGTATATGGTGACCTCTAGTGGCCACTTCTGGTAATGCAATGTGTTTTCATTGTGTTTCGAGATAAGAATTTTTCAAGATACAGTATGAACAACCTCGAGGAACGAATTAAATTTGTGTCTCAAGGTTTGACTGTAACTTGATTAAATAAAGTAATTGGTACAGAAAAATATGGTCGTGCATGGGAATAAGTTTTTGTAGAAATGAATAAAATACTAGAGTAATACCTCGGATAACGTTTACCTCGGATAACGCTAAAATCGCATAACGTTAAGTAATCTGGGGAGGAGAATTGGATCGAATAACGTTAAGGTCCTATGGGATGGATCGGATAACAACCGCTAAAGCCTGTGCGGTTACAATGTATCTCTATGGAGCTTTAATGTTATCCGATACATCCCATAGGATTTTAACATGCATTGGATAACACTAAAAATCGGATAACACCCAGACTTGTGGAACCAAGTCTTAGCGTTATCCGAAGTATTACTGTATCTCTAAAAACATGTATGCATCCCAAGGTTGCTGTGATAATGGATTTAAGTAATGTATCAGCAGATAAAAACAAGAAAGAATTAATTTTAATTATGACAACAACTATGAGATTGTTGATAGCAAAGAATTGGAAAGTGTGCACCTCCTTAAATTTAGAAGAGTGGTATAAAGAAATATGGAATTTAGCATCTCTCTGGCACTAGAAGGAGGGCCTTCTCTGTGTCTGCTCCGGCCCTATGGAACCTCCTGCCAACGGAGCTACGTCTCCAGACAGAGCTGATACCCTTTAGGAAGAATCTAAAAATGTGGCTGGTGGGGCAGGTATGGGGTATGGGATGCACAATCCCCCCCCCCCACTCACTGGATGATTTAAGATCCTATCTCCCTCTACTTTTTAATCAGTAAGATTAGTAAAATGTAGCAATTTGGTGTGCTTTTATTCTTTTTAGATTTAAAATTTAAATGTAACAGTTTTATATTTGGGGCTTTTAGGTAGTGTTTGTGTTTTTATTGTGATATCTTTTATTACTTGTAAACCACCCTGAGACACTTCAGTGAGAAGGGCGATGGATAAATATGAATGAATGAATGAATGAATGAATGAATAAATTGACATGGGAATTAAAAATAAAAAAGAGGATGATAAAGAATAATGAATTTCCGCAGAAATTTATTATGTTTTGAAAAAAATCTAAAGGATTCAGACCTGGCCAAGAAAGTATTAGTTTCTGGAAATAGGGATAGGTATAAAAGTTAAAACTGAGATTTGTGGAATAAAAGAAAAGGTCCTGAGGGTGGAGGGAGCACTTGCTAACTGTTAAATAAGTAGTTGTTGTTTATTCAGAAAGGGGGTGAAGATCTGGCTGGCGGGGCATGTGTGGGGTGCGGGCCAGACAGTCAGTTCAGCCGGCTGGCTCCTTTGAATAACCCCACCTCTCTCCCTGTTGTTTTTAAACATTTTAACTTCTAATCTTTTTAACTTAATTTTTAATTCATATTGTAAGCAATGTGTTCTTAATTGTTTTAAATTGTGAGCCACCCTGAGTCCTTGGCTAAGGGTGGGGTATAAATGTAATAAAATAAATAAATAAATAATTTCCCCTCTGCAACATAAATAAAGATGAATAATTAATGTAATGCCAACTTTGTAATAAGCTAACTGTTGATGTGTTTTTGTTCTGCTTTTGTTACGTATGTGACTTTTTATTTTGTTTTGAAAAATAAAACTACAATTATAAAAAATTATCCTGATTAATTCCATCCCATTTCAAATGCAATAAACAACAACAACAACAAGTACAACATTTTTCAGAGAATTCTCTTACCCTCCCAACTTGCAGTCCCCTGTCCCTCCTTTCCAAGCTCGGACATATTTTGGATCTGCCCATAACGATATGGGACTGAAGCTTCCACTTGAGAAGTAGGGACCCACAGGGCTCAGTATGACATACAGGAGGGCTTTTGAGGGCTTCTTGACTCCAAGGGAAGGCTGGACATTGGAAACAAAGACAAAAGACAATCATTGGGCTCATTTTACCTTAAACTGTCATCATTTAAATACTTAATAACAACAGACACCTGAACAACCCCAGTTTGAAAAGCCATTGACTCCACCTAGCATTCCAGTGACAAAGATAGCTCTGGGTGTAGTTCAATGCTACCCAGCTACTTCTTCAGACGAAAAGTGAAGCCAGTGCTTCCATGTACTGCTCCTCAGCCTATGACATCATTCTAATGCTGACCTAACACCTGTACGACCTCACTTGGTTTTAATGTAAAGCAAAGCAATCACACTTAGATATTGCCCTGTAGCGTTTAGTGCACGCTCTGGGCAGTTCACAAGTTAACTAGCATTTTGTCCCCAACATGCTTGGGTACTCATTTTACTGAAATTGGAAGGATGGAGGCTGAGTCAACCTTGGTCCTAGTCAGGATCAAACTCACAACCTTTTGGTTGCAGTGCAGCAGTTTAACCACTGCATCACCAGGGCTCCCCTGGTGACAAGAAGAAAGAGAGCATACTCCTGGTAAGGTAAAGGTCACCCTTGCTTGAAAGCCAGTCGTATCCAACTCTATATTATGGTGCTCCATAGCAGGGTAGATGTTGTAAGATGACGGTGGCAGCATGGGGCTGTTTGTGGGCCAGACTGGTGGTGTGGGGGCAGGGGAGTGTTGACGGCAGCAGTGGGGAATGGTGCTGGTTCACGGTGGTCCCTCCACCACCAACGTTGGCAGCAGCGAGTGGGTCCCTACTTCTCTTCCGTTTATAGCCAAAGAGCCAGCACTGTCTGTGTCTGCGGATGTTTCCATGGACATGTGGCAGGCATGACTAGACACCAGAGTGCATGGAATGCTGTTTACCTTCCCATCAAAGTGGCCCCCATTTATCTACCTGCAGTTTCTTGCTTTCTAACTGCTAGGTTGGCAGGAACTGAGACTCCATTGTGCAGCACTTCTTGAGTCTCAAACTGCTGACCTGCTGACCTTCCAGTTGTCAAGTTCAGCCTCTTAACCACTAAGCCACCACAGTCAATGAGCATTAAGTGCCCAACTAAATGACAAAATATTTCCACTAGATGGTACTATCGTCAACTGTAAGAAATGTAAAAGCAAAATATTTCTTTTCCTTGCCAGGCGTCTTTACGCCATGGAGTGGCTCCTATAGGACAGTATATAGCATTTTATCTTCTCTTTTCCCTAGAGACGCACACAAAGGAACACTTTTCTAAAAGGATGTCATTTTAATGCAGCAAGTTCTAGGTTGCCATATGTTCTCATGACACATGGCAGCGTACGCAACTCTTGTCTTCCTGCAAAGTGGCTTAGAGAGCATCAGAACACAGACGGCAAAGGGTCCCCAACTCCTTCTGAAACCCAAGATAAGATGGATAGGAGAGGGAATTCTCATTCCCCACCCCCCACACTCATTGGTTCTAGGCTTGCAGACACTGGATGAGGCCCAGCTTTGCATTTCAACTGGAAACTGTAAATGCTAGCAGATGTGCTCTTCCTGAGAGGAAGAGAAAAGGAGTTATGCCACCTGTCCTTGTCTAACATTTTACAAATGTCCTCTAGTTCAGTGTTCCCCCAACCTTTGATTTTTGGACTTCGATTCCCAGAAGCCTAAGTCAATTCCCAAAAGCACTGATCAGACTTAGGCTTCTGGGAACTGAAATTCAAAAACCAAAGGTTGGGGAACACTGCTTAGTTGAACCCCAGACTGAATTTCCAAATGCAAGCTAAGAGAGCTCTACTACTACTACTACTACTACTACTACTACTACTACTACTACTACTACTACTACTACTACTACTACTACTACTACTACTACTACTACTACTACTCACTCTGTGAGTAGGGTGGCATACAAATGTGAAAAATAAATAAATAAATAACTACTACTGCTGCTGCTGCTGCTACTACTACTACTCACTCTGTGAGTAGGGCGGCATACAAATGTGAAAAATAAATAACTACTACTACTACTACATGCAGAGCTCTTTTACCTAGCACTTTGTCTAGAGATCTGATGACAACAGGAGACATCTCCATAAGACCAAGGTCATCTGGCTCTTAGTTTTCCCCATCCTATATCAATCCTCTAGTTTAGGAGTCCCCAACCTTTTTTGCACCATGGACCAGTTTCATGCTAAACAATTTTCCCACGGACAGTAAGTGGGGGTGGTGGGATTGGACAGTGCATAAAGGTGGGGGGACAGAGCCCCACCATAGTTAAGCAATGTTGAGGAGGAGCCCAGCCACCTGCCTATCTACTTTGTCTGAAGCCCATGCTCTCAGACCCGGCAGACCCAGTAGAGCACATTGAGGGCACAAGGCTCCTATCAGAGCTCCCAGCACCGCCCACCCCCGTGGCCTGGTTCAGGACAGCCCATAGCCAGGTACCAGCCCACTACTACTACTACTACTACTACTACTACTACTACTACTACTACTACTACTACTACTACAGCAAGAGACTTGATGACAACAGGAGCCATCTCCAAGGTCACCTGGCTCTTACAGTTTTCCCACCCTATATCAGTTTCCTTAGTCCATTGACTCTATTTAGCATGTACCGCTGTATTTAGGACATACCCAAATTAGCATCTCTATGAACTTAAAAAACCCCAAATCAACATAGAGAAGAGAGAGAAAAAACAAGTTGTGTTGTCTTTTTTCCACCCACCTCTGTCCCAATTAATGTAGGGCGAATATATAAGCTAGCTGAGGTCGAATATGGAACCCATTCCTTTTCAACTTCCACCAGTTTCCGGATACACTCCAAAAGTTCTCCTTTGTCAAAGGCCTGAAAGAGACAAGACAAGAAGACAGAAATAATGTCTATGAGAACATGCTCCACCGCAAAAATTTAATTAGGCCATTAAGTCCGGGGCCGAGACATTCCAGGGGGGGTTTGGAAACTACTGTTAATGTGTGATAGGCCACTGTGCCAAAAGGCCTTATGATTTCAATCAGCCCAGAAGGAAGCGAGCTTGACTGATTTTGTCATGCTGGAAAATGTATTTCAAACACAACAACTACAGGCAAATATAAGTTGGGTACAGTAATACCCCGGATAACATGTGCACCGCACAATGTTAAAACTGGATAACATTAGGAAATCTGAGGGGAAATGTGCACCGCACAATGTTAAGTTAACGTTGTGCGATGCATTGCATTCCCCCCCAGATTTCCTCTGGAGACCTCTGCCCCAAAGACTGCAGGGCTGGTCTCTGCCTGGGAAGCACCTTCCCAGGCAGAGAGCAGCCCTGCGGTCTTTGGGGTAGAGGTCTCCGGAGGTACTCTACCCTTGCGGGTCTCATCGCCTCTTTGGAAAGGGAAGCGGAGATCGGACGCTCCGATGCCCGGTTCCCTTTCCAAAGAGGTAGGCGATCCGCTCAGGGATCAGGTCACTTTGACTTGGGAAGGGTCAGGGGGAGCCCAGCACCAGTCAGGGCAGCCTCTCGGCACTCTCCCTGGCCCTTCCCAAGTCAAAGCGGCCAGCGGAAAGCAAGCCCACAGTGGCCACTTTGACGTTGAGGGCGCGGAGGGTGCCTATAAGCTGCCCTGGCTGGCGCTGGGTTCTCCCAGCACTTCCCAACTCAAAGCGGCCACCGTGAGCTTTGCTTTAACGTTCACACAACGTTAAAAACCGCATCATGTTGAAGCTTGTGCAACCAAGCTTTAACGTTATGTGGGGTATTACTGTATTTTTATTTGTTCAACAGGGGGGAAACAATAGTCTTACTCCTATTATTGCAAAAATATAACATTAGATTTCCAGTCAAAGACTGATATAAGATTAACAGTTCAAGACCTAACCAAGGACCTAAGAACTGTAAAGATAACACCTCAGTTCCTAGTAAAGTTGCTTTTTGAAAAGGTAGGATATTCAAGTCCAATAAATCCAAAATTTCCTAATATCTATTCTAAGAGCCGTTTAGGTATTGCTCCAAGGGCTCCAATCACTATGGGTACAACAACATTCAAACATTCAACTTCAGTTTGCAAATCATAATATTTTGTGATTTTCTCCAGTTGTTTGTCCTCAATTCATGCATTCTCCTGGTATAGCAATGTCATTAAGCTAGGCCTTCTTCTTTTTCACAACAGCTATATCAGGTTGTTTTTGTTATTGTTATCATCATTATCATCACCTCCCAGAGATTGGAGATAGGGTACTGATGACTACATCAGGGTTTGAATGCCTCCCAGCCAGACTTTAGCATAGCTTCTAGCTGTGTCCCTTCAGTTACACCCAAATCAAAAAGCAGCTAAAAAAATCTTTCCAAACTGCTCTTTACATTCAGTTAATAGCACAGGCAGCCACATGGCTTCCCTTAGCTTCCTCACCTGCCATTTTAATGATTTCTGCACTAACCTCTGGGCCACAAAATGATTTTGTTATCATTTTTAGGCAGCATATCAGGCTGCGATATTAGTGGCCATAAACAAGTTCACAGGTGATCTTGTACGGGCAGTGCTCCAATAGGGTCTCATTAGTGGCCAGGGATGATGAAATACTAGATCCACAAGGATAGATTGAATGAATAGGCTGTATCCACTTTACTGAAATAAGGCTGAAGGGAATCACAATAGCAGTGTTCAAATCTAGGAAGGTGTGGCACACAAAGAGGGAAAAGACTTATTCTCGACTTGTTCCTTGCTGCTCCAGAGGACAAGACAAAGTCAAATGGGTTACAGTCACAAGTAGTAGATTCTGAGTGGGGAGCAACAGAAATTACACTATACTGCCCCATAGCCATTTGAGCAGTTCACAAGGTAATTAGTATCTTGTCTCCCCCTCCACCCATATTCTGGGTACTCATTAGACATCAGAAGAAGCATCTTAATGGTAGAAAACTTAGGCAATAGAACTGAGAATCAGCAAGGATTTCCTATCCTGGGTTTATCAAGCAAAAGCTATATGACTATCTCTCAGGAATATGCTACTTCTACATTGCACAATTACTTTTGCTAGACAGCCTTGCAAGACCTCCTCCAATTCTTGAATAGGCCAAGACAGAAAAATTATGTGAAAGTTAAGATACTTAAGCGAATCCCAGCAGTCTCCTGCTGTTCACAATAGCTTGAAAAGGATCACAATAGGTAGGGGGAACATCTGGGTTTCCAGATGTTGACCAGCTAGGTCAGGGATGGCCAACCTATGGCCCACAGGCTGGCCCTAGCTTGTGGCACCATTCCATGTGGCCCACCACAAAAAGGCTGGGAATTTCTGAGCTAGGTCACTGGAGAGAAATCTTTGGGAGTTACAGCCTGACTATGTAAAGGGACACAACTGTCCTATCGTTGGATTTAAGAAAGACATTTGCCTATAGTCTGCTTGTAAGTCACCTTATATGCCTCATGAGAAATCTGTACATGAATCAAAAAGCAATAGTTAGGATAGAATACAGAATGACAAGAGTGGTTAGGAATAGGAAAAGGAGTAAGACAAGGCTGAATTTTGTCACTCTGCTTATTCAACTTATACACAGAGCACATAATGCACAATGCAGGGTTGGACGAATCACAAGTTGGGATCAAAATTGCAGGGAGAAACATCAACAACTTGAGATACGCAGATGATACCACCCTAATGGCAGAAAGTGAGGAGGACCTAAAGAAGCTGCTGCTTTGGTTGAAAGAAGAGAGTGCAAACGCTGGCTTGAGACTCAACATCAAGAAAACCAAAATAATGGCAACAGGCCCTATCAGTCCCTGGAGAATAGATGGGGAAGAAGTAGAAGCAGTGACAGATTTTACTTTCTTAGGATCAAAGATCACTGCAGATGGTGATTGCAGCCATGAAATAAAAAGGTGACTGATTCTTTGGAGACAAGCTATGAAAAACCTAGGGAACATAGTTAAAAGTAGAGACATCACCTTGCAAACAAAAATTCGCATAGTCAAACCAATGGTATTCCCGGTGGCAATGTATGGTTGTGAGAGATGGACCACTAGGAAAGCTGAGCACAAAAGAATAAATGCCTTTGAAATATGGTGTTAGAGAAGAGTTTTGAGAGTCCCCTGGACAGTGAGGAGAACAAATAGGTCAATCTCAGAAGAAATCAACCCTGACTGCTCCTTAAAAGGTCAAATAGTAAAGATGAAGCTAAAGTACTTTGGACATCAAATGAGAAGAGAGGATTCACTTGAGAAAGCCTTGATGCTGGGAAAGGTGGACATCAAAAGAAGAAGGGGGTGGCCAAAAATGAGATGGCTAGATGGTACTGTAGATGCAATGGGCACAAAGCTGGGCAGGTTGAGGAGGATGGTGGAAGACAGAGGTGCCTGGCGGGCAATGGTCCATAGGGTCGCAAAGGGTCGGAATCAATTATGCGACTGAACAACAACAATAAAATTTCACCTTTCTCCCAATAAGAGACCCAAAGTGGGTAACAAGTAAAATTATTATTATTATTTTGTTCATAATAGTGTTGCAAAATTAGATTATTTTGGACCAGAAGTAGGTTACTTCAATGGTGTTATCTTAGCCATTTACTAGATCTTCTTGTCTACACTTGATTGGTGTATACCCCTGGTTCTTTCATACATTTAGTGGGACTTAAATTACATGCATATAAATGCTGTATTGATTGAATTTTTCCACATTCACAGAAAATCTATCCTGTGTCCAAGAAGCCCTATTTTATTTGACTATTCATTGAACTTTGAAACAGAAGTGTTGCACTGTAAACTAAAATTATGAAACAGTAGTTTTAGCAGTTTTAAAAATGCAACATAAATATTCTATTAAAACAATTAAACAGATAACAAGATTAAAGCCAATTTTAAAACATTTTAAAAACATTAAAATCTATTAGTTAATAAGCAAGAGACCCTTGCTGATTAAAAATCTGCCTCAAAAATAAGGTACAGTATTAGCCTAAAGACAGAAAGACAAGAGGGAGGGGGGTCAAGCTAGCTTCTCAGAGTAGCCCATTCCAAAATCTAAGAACAAACATTGAAAAGGCACTCTCTCGTGACCTCACCAAACAAGCTTGGGAAGCCAGAGGAACTGAGAAAACAGCCTCTCAAGAAGATCTTGACCCAAGACACACAGGACTTTATAAGTAACAGTCAGCTGTTCAATAGAGTCAAGATTGCTGGCCCATTAGCCTTAGATTGGGTGAAAATTAGTTGCTAAGTGGGATACAATAGTATACAGTAAAACACCAGATAACGTTTGGACCAGATAACGCTAGAATCGGATAACGTTATCCGAGCCAAAGCCTAGCGGCACCAAAAACTCGCTTAACAAATAAATTGGGTTTCACAATCCCCCCGCTAGAAGTCACAATTGGTCACTTACAATGGTGTTTTGCTTAAAGAGCAATCCTGTGGAACACATTATGCTCACTAAGCAAGGTACCACTGTATTTCTTCTTCATTCATGTCTAGGTCAAACTTTAAACTGCTAAAATGAAAGCCTTCCTGGCTTTGTCATTGTCCTCATCGACACATGACTGGTGGCAGCAGTAGTGGCACCAGCTGGTGCTTCTTTTTCTTGTGCCGTATCCAATTCCGTATATTCGCAATTCTCACAGTGATCAGCCATGAAGACTGTCCTGAGAATAAAATGCAGTGGCCTTTCATCTGCCTTCCACATCGCAATGTACCACTGATCCAGCTCCACGACTCAACTTTCTGGTCCTGAGTCCTTTTGGTACGCAAGTCCTCCTCAGCCCCAGGCCAGTATTGATGAAGCTGCTGCCCTCCATCAAGTATGGATTCAAAGTCAGATTTAATCCACTTGGGGACCATCATCTTTCCCTGTGGACATCGCCAAGTCTGCTCGTCCTTAGGGTTGTCAGGTTAGTTAACCGCTGCCTGACACACGGTGTTGAGTTGCTGGCAGTATGGTTTATTCTATTACCATAGCAGAATAACCTGGGCAGACGTATTAGTAATTGGCAGACCAGCAAATTAGCTGGATTCTGTATCTCTGCACAATCACACAGCATGTTGTTGCCCACCAGCAGCCCGCACTTGAGCATGTTGGTCTTACATTTAGGGACTCCAACTCTCATCCTGTTCAGGGTCCTCTGAGTGACGCGGGGAAGTTGAATTCCTCAGCTATATCCTCCTTTAATATTATTCCTCGTCCAGTGAGCTCCTTCCTCCATCTTCTAATTTGAATTTGCTCTTGCAAACCCTTGAGAATGTTTGTTCTTGCCATACAATTCTTCCTGGATCAGAGTCCGTGGAATTGAGGTTCATATCTGTTCAGAGGGTGCCGAGGATCATTCGTCTGCTGTAACTTCTCTCCTTATTTTAGGTGGGAATGATACCAACAAGAGGCTATATTTTCTATTGCAAGATTATTCCACACATTACATTCTGAATATTAAATCTGCATAACTAAAGGATCTATGAAATGCACTTTCTTCCATCCTTTTTAAACTACAGGCTAACCCAATATTATTATTATAAAATATTACTGTTTCTACTTCTGAAGAATCCCCATAGTAGGAATGTTATAAAGATGTGGCCAAAATCTTCCTAGTATGAATCTAAAGTTAGGAGCTATCATCACTTTTTGAAAACTGTCACCAGTGGGGATGAAATACTATTTTAAGCCAAAGGGGGAGAGGGGAAAATGAAAGATACCGGCAATGTTGCTCGTACAGCTGACCGCAACATCCTGTCCATGTTGAGTTTGGGACGAAACAGGCGGATTTTGCCATCTACTCCTCTATATGCCTTCATGCCTTCAAAGAGCTACAGAAATCAAGAGAACAATTGGAAATGGTAAGTTGTTCTGTACTGCAAACAATAATCTGTATTGTAAAAGCACTATTAAAATAAACACATTGTCTTTCAAAATGCTATCAAAATGAATGCACACTATATAAAACAAGATGGTCAGTAGTTTAATGTGTTCAACATGAATGATAAATAATAACTAATTCATAGGATCTTCACATGATGGAAGCAACTTAATCATAACAAATAACTCTTACGTTATTCCACACATGGTTAAACATCTTTCTATCGGCCTTTTACTTTACAAAGCAACCACAGATCTACTACACCTAATATTTTTAGGGGTGTTTTCTGGATTGTATTTGACTTCTCAGGTGAGTGGAGATTGCAGGCATCCTGTTTGACCTTTTTGGAGTTTTTAAAGGTCTATAAACATTAATTGATGGACAAAGTGCCTACCTTCTAATGTTGCTGGACTACAAGCCTCATCAACCCTAACCAGCATAGCCAATATTTAAGAACTGCCAAGAAGTGCGGTCCACTGATATTAGGGATGTCTAGCTTTGGTCAGCTCTCAACTAGAGTTTTAGCCAGTGGATTTGCCAATTGTAAATCAATAGCTAAAGTTTTTAAAAATGTGCAGAAATGCAAAATTAAAAATGGTTGTTGGCGAGAATCCAGATGCACTTTATGCCACGGAATCCAGATGATGTCATCAACTGTGGCCAGCTTTCAGATTCTGAGAGGCAATTTCAGCCATTAAAAACCCCTTTCAGACTACAAATATAAATGTAAAATTATCTCTGTAGTCATGAAAACTGGAAACCAAATTCATTGTTAAATGAAAGCTGGGATCACCAAGATCAAAATTTACAGGGGCCTTTGGACGGGACATCATCCTTCTGTCCTGCAATCAACAGTCAGATATATTAGCTTATACTTTGGATGGAAATATGCTGCTAAAACTATCTTGACAGCCCTGCTTCAAAAGGCTGTCTCTTATCTGAGCTATGCAGTTAAGAGAAGGATACATCTTAGTCTCAGCCTTAGATCATCACTTCTTATTATTTCTAGTTCATTCTACAATTTGCCTTTGAGTGACTAGGAAAACCAAGAATGAAATCACTGTCCAAGAACAAAAAGAGCTTGCTCTAAGCACTTCCTATCTCCCAAAAACCAGCAGAGCCCAATCAACCTTATCGGTTAACTAAGGGACAAACCAGCAAGGAGTTCCAGGCATGCTAACTGAGCTGAAAAAATATGCTGCTTAGAGGAGTTCTTTCCACTGAAAACAAAACCAGAATTGGATAATGGGAGTCAATGTGCTGCAGTGGAAATCCCAGATTACTGGCGTAGAAACCGGCAAACCAAAGTCAGGAATTTTGCCAAGAGAACCTTATGGACCAAAGCAAAAGGCAAAACAAATGGGGCAATTTAGATGTAATAGGATGCTTAGCACATCAGATCAGAAGAAGGGGAGGGACAGGAAAGGGGGAGGAGAAATACAGTGTTGCAAGGAACAATACTGTATAGGGACATGGAATGTAAGATCTATGAATCAAGGAAAACTGGAAGTGGTAAAAAAGGAAATGGAAAGAATAAGGATTGACATCTTGGGAATCAGCGAGTTAAAATGGTCAGGGATGGGTGAATTCAGCTCTGGAAACCATATCTACTACTGTGGACAAGAAAACCTCAGAAAAAATGGAGTAGCCATAATTGCAGTGGCGTCGCGTGGGGGGGGGGGGCGGATGCCCCGGGCAGCGGATTTCAGGGGGCGACAAAATGTCCCCACCAGTTTGGCCTCCCTCTGCCTGGGGCCGGGCTTAAGAAGCAGGACTTCCCAGGCGGAGGGCGGCCGTTTTGCTGGCGAGCGCTGCTCGCCTCCGTCCACCTGGCTGGCCGTCGGGGGTGAGAAGGAGAAAAAGGGTTTTTTTTTAAGGCGGACAATTCAAGGAGGGGGACCGCCCGCCCGGCTAGCCGTCGGGGGCTCTCCTGGAGGGCGGCCCGCATGCGCGCGCACGCTGCTCGCCTCCGCCCGCCCAGCCACCCACCAAGCTTGCCGTCAGACGGGGCGCTCGTCGGGGGTGGGTGGCGCCGTGGCAGGGAGCCCCTGGCGGCTGGCTGGGCAGGAGGAGGTGGGTAGCATGCGCGCGCACGTGGGCCGCCCGCCAGGAGAGCCCCCGAGTGGCGCCCTGGCGGTGGCGGCGCCCTGGCGGCTCAGGGGCCCCGGCCCTCGCTCCCGCGCGGCCCTCCTCCGGGGGTGGGTAGCGCCCGCCGCCTCCGTCCTTTCCTCCCTCCCTTCGGCAGCTGTGCTCTTGCGCCCCGGGTAGCGCGCCCCCCGGCTTGGCTCCGGAAGCCGAAGGGGCCGCCTCCTGCCGGCCAGGCGTTTGCGGTGGTGGTGGTGGGGGGACACGGCGGTCCCGAAGGTTGCCGCAGACACACACACCCCTCCCTGCCGGGACGAGGCAAGAAGCGACGGCCAGCCGGGCGAGCGAGTTGCCGGAGGTGGAGGTGCGCTCGTTGGGGGTGGGTGACGGAGTGCCCCTGGAGGGCGAGCGGGCGCCGCTGTTCAGCAGGGGGGCGCCTTCTGCCTGGGTCCGGGGGGCGGGGCGGCAGCAGCGGGGAGCTGGGGGGGGCGGCGGCGATTTTCTTCTTCGCCCCAGGCGGCTGAACACCGCACGACACCACTGCATAATTGTCAATAAAAGGGTGAGAAAAGCAGTATTTGGGATATAATCTCAAAAATGATAGAATGATGTCAGTCAGAATGCAAGGCAAGCCATTCAATATCACTGTATTCCAAATATACGCACCAACCACTAGTGCAGATGAAGCCACAATTGACCAGTTCTATGAAGACTTAGAACACCTCATAGAACAGACACCCAAAAATGATGTACACATTATCATAGGAGACTGGAATGCCAAAGTAGGAAATCAAAAAGTAAATGGAATAACAGGCAAGTTTGGTCTTGGAACACAGAATGAAGCAGGCCAAAGAGTGATAGAGTTCTGCCAAGATAACGCACTGGTCATAGCAAACACTCTCTTCCAGCAACACAAGAGGAGACTTTACACATGGACATCACCAGATGGCCAACATCGAAACCAGATTGATTACATACTCTGCAGTCAACGATGGAGAACTTCGATACAGTCTGCAAAAACAAGACCAGGAGCAGATTGTGGCTCAGATCACAACCTACTGATTGCAAAATTCAGGCTTAGACTAAAGAAAATAGGAAAAACAATTAGGCCAGACAGATATGACCTAGACAACATTCCTTGGGAATACACAGTGGAGGTGTGGAACAGATTTAATGGCTTGGACCAGATAGACAGAGTGCCAGAAGAATTATGGACAGAGATGCGGGACATCATGCAGGAGGCAGCAAGGAAAACCATACCAAAAGAAAAGAAGCATAAGAAAGCGAAGTGGTTGTCCGATGAGGCTCTTAAAATAGCAGAGGACAGAAGGAATGCAAAATGCCAAGGAGAAAGGAAAAAATACAGTCACTTGAATACAGAATTTCAAAGAAAAGCAAGGAGAGATAAGGAAACCTACCTGAATGAACAGTGCAAAGAAATAGAGGAAAACAATATCAGGGGTAGGACTAGAGATCTTTTCAAAAAAGTTGGGGAATTCAAGGGAACATTTAAAGCAAAAATGACCATGATAAAAGACAAAGATGGCAAGGAGTTAGCAGATGCAGAAGAGATTAAGAAAAGATGGAAAGAGTACACAGAGGAACTCTACAAAAAGGACCTCAACACCCCTGATAATCACAATGATGAGAACATTGAACATGAGCCAGACATTTTAGAGAGTGAAGTCAGAAAGGCCCTAAAAAACACTGCAAACAACAAAGCCAGTAGAGTTCAGCTTGGAGTATCCAAGCTGAACTTTTCAAAGCCCTGCTAGATGATGGAATCAAATTATTGCATTCTATATGCCACCAGATTTGGAAAACACAACAATGGCCACAGGATTGGAAAAGATCTGTATACGTTCCACTCCCCAAAGAGGGTAATGCCAAAGAATGTTCAAATTATCGAACAATTGCGCTTATCCCTCACGCTAGCAAGGTGATGCTCAAGATAATACAGGATAGACTGCAACAGTATGTGGAGAGAGAATTACCAGAAGTGCAGGCGGGTTTCAGAAGAGGCAGGGGGACTAGAGACCACATCGCCAACATAAGATGGATCATGGAAAAAACAAAGGAATATCAGAAACAAGTCTACTTCTGTTTCATTGATTACACTAAGGCTTTTGACTGTGTCGACCACAACAAAATGTGGCAAGTAAGTAAAGAGATGGGAATACCGGAACACCTTATATGCCTCATGAGAAATCTGTACATGAATCAAGAGGCAACAGTTAGGACAGAAAATGGAATGACTGAGTGGTTTGGAATAGGAAAAGGAGTAAGACAAGGCTGCATTTTGTCACCCTGCTTATTCAACTTATAAACAGAACACATAATGCACAATGCAGGGATGGAGGAATCACAATTTGGGATCAAAATTACTGGAAGAAACATCAACAATTTGAGATATGCAGATGATACCACCCTAATGGCAGAAAGTGAGGAGGACCTAAAGAAGCTTCTGATTAGGTTGAAAGAAGAAAGTGAAAAAGCTGACTTGAGACTCAATATCAAGAAAACAAAGATAATGGCAACAGGCCCTATCAGTCCCTGGAAAATAGATGGGGAAGAAGTAGAGGCAGTGACAGATTTTACTTTCCTAGGATCAAAGCTCACTGCAGATGGTGAGTGCAGCCATGAAATAAAAAGGCGACTGATTCTTGGGAGGCAAGCAATGAGAAACCTGGGAAGCATGGTGAAAAGTAGCGACATCACATTTCAAACAAAAATTCGCATAGTCAAAGCAATGGTATTCCCTGTGGCAATGTATGGTTGTGAGAGCTGGACCATTAGGAAAGCTGAGCGCAGAAGAATAGACGCCTTTGAGATGTGGCGTTGGAGGAGAGTTTTGAGAGTCCCCTGGACAGCGAAGAGAACAAATAGGTCAATCTTAGAAGAAATCAACCCTGACTGCTCCTTAGAAGGTCAAATAATAAAGATGAAGCTAAAGTACTTTGGACATCAAATGAGAAGAGAGGTTTCACTTGAGAAAGCCTTGATGCTTGGAAGGGACGAGGGCAAAAGAAGAAGGGGACGGCCCAAGATGAGATGGCTAGATGGGATTGTAGAGACAATTGGGCACAGAGCTGAGCGAGTTGAGGGGGATGGTGGAGGAAAGGAGAGCCTGGTGGACAGTGGTCCATGGGGTCGCAGAGGGTCGGAATCGACTGTGCGACTGAACAACAAAAAAAGCCAAGAACAGCCTGATTGTTTCCCAATTGAGCTGCGTCTCCAGACAGAGTTGGAAAGGGCTAAAAACCAGGCTGGTAAAGCAAGTGTGGGGCACCAGAAAACCGGAGACCCTTGCTTGCTGGCTGATTTAGTAAGAACACTCTCTCCCTCTTTTAATCTCTTTTAATCTGTAGGGGTCAGAGTAATTTTGGTGGCAGCTTTAATGGGGTTTTTGCTGGTTTTTAATATGTGATTTGTTTTATTTTCTGTGAGCCGCCCAGAGTCGTCAGAGTTGGATGGCAATAGAAATCAGAAAAATAAATAATAAAATAAATAAATTCCCATATACAAAGGGTAATAATATTGATATGCTCTACAGCAGGGGTTTCCAACCTTTTCTAGCTTGGGGCCGGGTCACGCTCTCTCAGTCAGCTTCAAAGGCTGGATGGCCATTTTGCCGTGCCTGCGCAATGAGGGTGGCCATTTTGTTCCAACAGCTGCAAAGGGTCACAATTTTGTTTCCTGAATGCCCTTGGAGGGGCGGGGGGCACATGAAATGGTGCAATGGGATGGATCCGGCCTTTGGGCCTTAGGTTGGGACCCCCTGCTCTACACGATTGTTCTGAGAATAATTGAGCAAAATGTTACTAGATTCCCCCCTCTTTTTTTTTCTCTTCCCCCCAGAAAGAGCAGTATGAATGATAAGCTTGTCAGCTTACAAACTGCCCATCACATCTTAGGAAGTGGAATGGCTAAAAGAAAGAAAATCTTTAGTGAAGAATACAACTTGGGACTGAAATTTCCCCAGCCATTCACAACCAGTCTTTGAACATCAAAGGTCTTTTAATTATTTATGTAGATTTCTAAAACATGTACACTAGTACCCCGAATAACGTTATGACTTGGTTCCACAAGTCTCGTCGTCATACGGTTTTTAACGTTGTGCGATACATTGAACACACAATGTTTAAAAAAGCCCTGTTTCCCTGGAGGCTGCAGGAAGCCAGAACGTCGGGATTTGAATCCTGACATTTTGGCTTGCTGCTGCCTCCAGGGAGGTGGGGGAACTTTGGAAACAGCTTGGAGCGGGTTTCCCCACCTCCCTGGACTGGCGGGGGGGGGTCAGAGACCCCAAAATTGGTAAAAAAAACCGTCCGTTTTTTTACCAATTTTGGGGTTTCTGACCCCCCCCCCCCGCCGGGTCCAGGGAGGTGGGCAGACCTGATCCAAGGTGTTTCTGGGCTTCCCCGATGTCCTCAGCCAGTGCAGCAAGCCAGAATGTCAGAGTTCGAATCCCGACATTCTGGCTTGCTGCACTGGCTCAGGACGTCGGGGAAGCCCAGAAACACCTTGGATCGGGTCCCCACACCTCCCTGGACCCAGCGGGGGGGTCAGAAACCCCAAAATTGGTAAAAAAATGGATGTTTTTTTTACCAATTTTGGGGGCTCTGACCCCCCCCCCCCCGCCGGGTCCAGGGAGGTGTGGGGACCCGCTCCAAGGTGTTTCCAAAGTTCTCCCACCTCCCTAGAGGCTGCAGCAAGGCAAAATGTCAGGATTCGAATCCCGACGTTCTCGCTTCCTGCAGCATAAAAGAGGGTGGGAATAGTTCAAAATTAGCGCGCATCAGCTCTAGGGAGGTCGGGAGACCCAATGCGTGCTAATTTTGAACTTCCCCCACCCTCTTTTATGCTGCAGGAAGCGAGAACGTCGGGATTCGAATCCTGACATTTTGCCTTGCTGCAGCCTCCAGGGAGGTGGGAGAACTTTGGAAACAGCTTGGATCGGGTCCCCACACCTCCCTGGACCCGGCGGGGGGGTCAGAGCCCCCAAAATTGGTAAAAAAACGTCCATTTTTTTACCAATTTTGGGGTTTCTGACCCCCCCGCTGGGTCCAGGGAGGTGTGGGGGCCCGCTCCAAGGTGTTTCTGGGCTTCCCCGACGTCCTGAGCCAGTGCAGCAAGCCAGAATGTCGGGATTCGAACTCTGACATTCTGGCTTGCTGCACTGGCTCAGGACGTCGGGAAAGCCCAGAAACACCTCCAGAGAGATCAGAGGACCCGATCTACAGCTGCAGGGTGGCTGGGGAAGCTGACGGGGACTCCCTGTCGGCTTCCCTAGCCACCCGCCCATGCCTCCGCAGCTGTGGGGTGGCTGGGTAAGCTGATGGGGGAGCCCCCTGTCAGCTTTCAAGCCTCCCCACCCCTGCCTCCGTAGCTGCAGGGTGGCTGGGAAGCTGAACGGAGAACCCCGTTCAGCTTTCCAGCCGCCCTGCTGCTAAGAACGACTGTATCGGATAACGTTAAAAATCGTGTTATTCGAAACAAGATTTTTCCGAAAATCTTGTAACGTTATGCGGTTTTCATGCTATACGGTACTCGCGTTATACAGGGTATTACTGTATACACTTTTCATTTTAAAAATCGAAGCACTACAAAGAGGCACACAGACTAAAACATAACAAAATTAAAAAAAATCAATCAATAGGAGAATAAAACAATAAAATGACTCATTTTCCCTGGCTAGGAATAGCAACTAGTACTTAATTGTCAGGAAGATATCCAGGCAAACAACCGTGTATTGTTTTATCAGCAGAAACATGCTAAATTGTAAGCCTATTTGGTCTAAATTAGTGGATTATTCAACAAGGTGGTTGTACAATAAATAGGGGGCTCCTATACACATTACCAATGAAGATTAGAAAGCCATGTTTCAATAAACATTCTTTGGTGCGAACAACAATGGACAACCTGGTCCTGAACTGGATAGCGCCTTATATTTCCATGTTAACGCCCTGAACATGGCTTGGCTAATAACTGGAATGAACCACAGCGTTTCCAGCCCCAAATCAGATGTACATGGTAATGGGCTTCACTGAATATCCTAGCCTTCACATTCTGCACTTCCTGTAACCTCTGAGCACCCCACATAAATCATATTACAACAATCTAGCCTTAAGGCTAGCAATGCACAGATCTCAGGCAAGGTTTAAAATGCTCTGGAAAAAGTCTTAAGCTTAGACTTTGCTAAATTTACAACTGGGAGTAATTCCATAATTAAATGACAGCTTCTCAAAATTTCTCCTTAAGCTGTGGTCCAAACCAAGGAAGGGCAAAATTTAGGCTTGCAGGACTTCTCTTCTGCCGGATAAGAACCATGAAGTCTAAAACTATATACAAAATGGAAGGGGAGGTCTCAGTTACTTGGTGTACCCCATTAGTACCATATTGTAATAACCTGCACATAAAAGTATAAATCTGTATCAGAGTCAATTTGTTGTTGTTCAGTCGCACAGTTGATTCCGACCCTCTGCGACCCCATGGACCACTGTCCGCCAGGCACTCCTGTCCTCCACCATCCCCCTCAACGCGCTCAGCTCTGTGCCCATTGTCTCTACAATACCATCTAGCCATCTCATCTTGGGCCGTCCCCTTCTTCTTTTGCCCTCGACCCTTCCAAGCATCAAGGCTTTCTCAAGTGAATCCTCTCTTCTCATTTGATGTCCAAAGTACTTTAGCTTCATCTTTATTATTTGACCTTCTAAGGAGCAGTCAGGGTTGATTTCTTCTAAGATTGACCTATTTGTTCTCCTCGCTGTCCAGGGGACTCTCAAAACTCTCCTCCAACACCATATCTCAAAGGCGTCTATTCTTCTGCGCTCAGCTTTCCTAATGGTCCAGCTCTCACAACCATACCCTGCCACAGGGAATACCATTGCTTTGACTATGCGAATTTTTGTTTGCAAAGTACAGTAAAACCTCATATAACACTAAAACCTGGTTCCACAAGTCTTCGTGTTATATGATTTTTAGTGTTATCTGATCCTCTATGGGATCCACAGAGATACATTGTAACCACACAGGCTTTCGCGGTTGTTATCTGAAGCATCCCATAGGATCTTAATGTTATCTGATGCAATTCTTCCCCCCAGATTCCTTGATGTTATGCGATTTTCGTGTTATTCGATACTAATGTTATATGAGGTATTACTGTAAATCAAAAATTCTAATGCAAAACCTAAACACTGCCTAGAGACCTCCACAACCTTTGTACAAGGGCAAATAATTTAACATGCATTATCTAGGAAAGGCTCACAGAGGACAAGAGACAACCCTTTAGCACAAGGGTGCCCAAACCTTTTGCACTGGGGGTCTGACCACACCCCCAGAACTGAGCAGGCTTGACCGCACCCTCAGAAGCAGACATATTTGCACATCCGGAACCACTTCCAAGATTGGCATGGACGCATTTGCGCATGCGCAGACACGCCACTCCCAGAAGTGGTTCTGGATGTCTCCGCGCATGCGCAAACGTGTCCACACCACTACTGGAAGTGGTTCTGGACACGCATGCGCATTGGCCGACGCATCCCCCATCCACTTCCAGGAGCAGCAAGGGCATCGCAGGCCTGATTATTGGTGCTGTGGGTCGTATTCGGCCTGTGGACCGTAGTTTGGTCACCCCTGCTTTAGCACAAGGCCAGCCATGGCAGACAGATCCCATGGTGATGTTAAAGAACTAGAAGATGAAACAGCGCCAGAGCTACTGTAAATCACCTGAAGAATTCATTCAATCTACCATCTCTTCCCCATTGTTTTGAGATCCGTATTAGAAACCCTGCTCCAGATATTGCTAATTTTGGACTTTACATGACTGCCAACAGGATATTAGGCCTTCTCTGTTGTGGTACCTCACTGACAATGTTCTTACAAGCAGCATTCATGTGTTTCTAGTTTAATTAGCTTTTAGGCTACCGGTGAAGATGAATTTGTTCTCACAAGCAGGAGTTTCTCCAGCAAAAATCCTTTCAACCCAGAATAATTTCTGACATGAAATTATTATTATTATAATGAGGAAAATTATACCTGCAAGCTCCTTGGTTTTATTACTGTTTCTTGATTTTGTTTTTTATGATTACTGTGCTTAGCCACTTTGCATTAATTGTTGTTCTGACAAGAGTGATAGGAATGTAAGTTAATGAAATGGGATGTGAAAAGATTGAATCATCATAAGAAGAAACCAAAAGCATATCTCAGAGATTACGTTTAAAAGGGTAAAGCTGGTTAAGGCCCGTCTTCTAACTAGATGCCTATCATCTGGGGTGAAAGCAGCCATTTTTGCCTAATTATTTGTCCCAACTAGAGTACATCCATTGAATCAATATGATTTCCTTAAAGGTTATTATGGATGTTCTGCTTTTACAGCTCATTTATGTTGACTCAGAAATTAGTGCCATTCACTCATTTAAAGGGGGCTGCGGTGGCTCAGTTGTTAAGAAGCTCGCCTTGTTAGCTGGAAGGCTGGCAAGTCAGCAGTTCGAGACCAAGGTACTGCATGACAGATTGAGTGCCCATATCTGCCTCAGCTCTCAGTGACAGAAAAGGAACCCCATTTGGGTGTTCCCTAAGTGGAGTTTCTTCTGCAAACATTCTTTAAACCCAGGATAATTTCTGACACAAAATTATTATTACTCATTTGAAGGTTCTCAGCTACAAGGAACTGGGCACAGAATAGCAAGCTTAACTATATATATGAACAAGCAGGCTAACCAGTTTTATGAACTTTCCACACAGATTTCGTTATTGATGAATCCACACAAACAAACAAACGAACAACAATAATCTACCATCTGCCATGTGTCTGCAACAAAACAACTAGACCATGTAACAAGACTGGATTACTGGAGGAGTGACAGATTACAAGAAAAGCAAAGGGACACAAGGTGGGGAAATGCTAAGAGCATCATTGTCATTTCATGTTATACCCACTGTGTATTCATTGAGCCATAGCATTTGGAGCAGTTTCGCCTCTGTCAGTCCTTTTGGCTGGAGGAAACGTGATGCAATAAGGGTAAAAACAAATAGAAATAAAAGTAACAGGAGGAAAACGTATGAAAAAAAGAAGAAGAGGAAGAAGAAGAGCATATTCATTATTAGCAATGAGGATTTCAGATATGGAGTATTAACAGCACTTAATGCTACTCTGAGCGAGAGAAACCTCCAGTACTCCAGCGTGGTTCCTTGCTCCTTTTGGAAAAACTGGGAGCTGGTATGAATCTAGATCTCCTCAGAGAAACTCCTACCCCCCAAAAAAATGGCAGGGCCAGGTCTGAGGATTTTGAAAAAGAATTTTAAAAGGAGAGAAGACAAAATAACTTTTGGGAAGATCCCAAAGTAAAAAGCTTTGAGGGCAGATTTTCTTTCCCACCTCACTTTTGAAACAACCTGGGAATACATCATGCCAAAACAAATTTAATATTCTAAAACTCTGCAATAAAATTTGCAATGAAGAGTGACTTTTGATTTTTTTTAAAATGCCCCCACGTTTTCTCCATATGCTCCTTGGCAGCAAAAATGTGCCTAGAACTCAGGCTCCAACACAAATGGATGTATAACATATGCTGCACTTATGGACTCCCAAACAGCCATGTTTGGCACTAAACTCCTCAGCTGTTAACCACGCTGGCTTCTGGCAGTTACCATTTCAATTTGCTGCACGCAGCCACTCATTCTGGGCTTCGTACATAGATGTTTACTACACCCAAAGTGTATGAGACTTAATGACTCAGCACAACTCAGCACAACTACAAGGAGTTTGGAGAAGGAAGAGGACAACCTGACATAGTCTGTACTGTTAGCTAAAGTAAAAATTGATTCATGATATCTCTTCATCACTTGCCACCTCAAGGTGAGCTGCAGTTTCAAACTTGCAATACGGGCCTGTACAGCACCGTGTTCTAATGCCAACAGCACAGTGTTCTAATGCCATGATTTTGACTTCAGTCACTTTGCCTGTTCAACAGTATGTCTTTCAGCTTCGAGAAACCAAACGAAGTGCACACAGGAACAATACTTAAACAGTATATTTTATACTTTTGCTTACTGATTATTCACTGTGCATACTTAAGGCTCCGTATCAGGGGTTCTCACCCTCCGACAGCTGAGAGGGCCAGACACATGGTTTTCCCCTGCCGCAAACACTGCCATAAACCGTGGTGGGTGCTTTTGTGCATGGGTGGGTGCATTTACGGCTATCGTAAATGTGTCCATGTCTGCTTCCGAGGTCGTCGCTGCGGGCTGGATGGAATGGCATCAGGGGCAGGGTTTGGCCCATGGGCCATAAGTTGCGAACCACTGCTCTATAATTCAACATCATAAAATATGGCTAGGGATGTATCCATATGTATAGATACTTGACCATTTTCACTTTTCTCTCCAGAATAATTCTTGGGAGTGTTTTTGAAAAATATTAATGAGAACTTGGAAACATACACACACTCTCACACACACATACACACACATGGCTGGTACCTTATGATTAGTAGGTGGTAATGTGAGAAGCCCCAGTTAGGCATATGATCTCAGCAGGTGAATGTGTGGATTCATCCCATCTTAGAGAAATCAAGTACCAGTATTAATCTGAGAATCATTGGTTTGTTCTGCTCCCTAAACTAAAAGGCCTGCTATCCCCTTTCTTATTATTTTGAATAATTATTCTTTTATATGAGCTGTAGAGAATTGGAGACCTGCAACCCCACCACAACAGAAAACTGGGTGGGGGATAATAAATCCTAGTATTTATCTCATTCTGGATTGAATAAATGTTGTACATAAGGTGTAAGTGAGCAAGCACTCTTAAACCAAACATCATGGAATGTTACTACACAGAAAGAGACATGCAAATTCAATTGTTTCACTCACTGTGAAGTCACACTAGAGTGACGGTTCCCAAACTTTGGTTTTTGAACTTCAATTCCCAGAAGCCTAAGTCAATTCCCCAAAGCACTGATCAACCAATGTACTGACTTAAGACTTCTGGAAATTGAAGTGTACCGCGGAACATAATTTGGGAAACACTTCACTAGAAAGTCTGGGTTTCACTGGGATCTGTTTGGATTAATTGGCCACTCATGGAAAGTTGCAGAAGCCTTGTTTGCAGCTTGAGAACAAAGCTCTTTTGCTATCTCAGCAGGTGGCCAAGTTTCAGAAGAGCTACTTAACAAGCTGTAAACAAGAAGAGAGTGCTAAGTTCTTCCTTGTTTCTTCTTCTCGTTCTCTTTTGCTGTTGCTTTCTAGTTATTGCTCTAACACAGGGCTGCCCAAACTAAGGCCCGGGGGTCAGATGCGGCCCTTGAGGCCAATTCATCCGGCTCACAAAGCCTTCATAGCTCATGGAAGCAGAAGTAAAACATGCCTGTATGAACGCATTTTACTTCCACTTCCAGGAGCGACGAGGGTTTCGCGGGCTGGATGAATTGGCCTCAGGGGCTGTATCCGGCCCCCGGGCCTTAATGACTGGCTCCCTGAACCAAGTGATCGGCCCATGGCCCGAAAAGTTTGGGCACCTCTCCTCTAACACATCAACATTGGCACCAAACTATTTTTTTTAAAAAAAGAAATGATATAATTTACAAAGATCCAGACTTCTTGGCCAGGATCTTTGCAACTACCCAGATTGCTTACCTTCTTCTTGCTTGTACACTTAGGAAAAACAGCTGTAGCTAGACCTGGAGTCAGTGTATGTCCCTATGGTATTATTTTCAAAGATCCAGCCCTTTCAGGTGGGGTCATTACCCCCCTCACCCTACCACTGTATTTTTCTGCATCAAGCAATCACACTGCATGAACTGAAGCAAATGGAAATTTGGTTTCCCCCCCCCTACTCCAGCAGTTGAAGGAAGAACTAAGGATTGGTGGGGAGGGAGGGGACTCCAAGCTGATCTGCATTTCCCCTTGCATTATGTGATCAATGAGGGGGGAAACGCAAATCATCTGTCCCCAAATGCATAGCAATAGCAATGATATTGTATATAATCCCATAGTGTTCTCTGGCTGGGTCACAAGGTAATTAGCATTTTGCTCTCAACATGATGGGTACTCATTTTACTGACCTTAGAAGGAAGGAAGGCTCAGTCAGCCTTGATCCCCACCAGTATCAAACTCACAACATCAGAAATTTTGGCTGCAGTACAGCAGTTTAACTACTGCATCACAAAGGGTCAAAATCCATAGAATTTCCCACATTTTTGCCGATGTTGTCACACTCACAAATAAATATATTTCCTTAATTTCTGCCATTTTAACAAGCCTCAGAGTCACTGAACCTCAGTTATCAATGCTCAAGGACACGCTCATAGACTACTAATTATGGCAAGATAACTGACCATTTTCTCATCAGCAAAATACAGCTTAGGAAAGCTACTGTTGTGATGATATTGCATTGAAATTTCTCTGCCTCATGGAAGTGACAGACACTCAGTGCTGGGAAGATATGGGTCAGTAACAGCTACATGTTTTTCTGTAACCTTTTTTGGTAAAAATTTCCCCATAGCTTGAGGTCCAGGAGGCCTTGACCATTCATTCTCCATCCTGTCCCCCTGGTTTTAGTATCACTCACTGTACCTCGGTGAATAACGAGTGTAAACATTCCCCACTTTGCATCAAAGTCCTAAAACAAAGTTAAAATCTAAGAAGATTTGGGTAAAAAAAGAGGAAAAATTACAAACACAAAAATAAACACTATTTTGAATTCTATCTAATCATACTTACTTCCACAGCATAATGAAAAGCTGATATGGCAGGATGCACAGAGAGGTTCTCCAGTGGCTTGATATGAGGTGCGTCCCACCCTGAAGCCAATGACCATTCAACGAATAACATGTTGTCTGTGAAAACAGTTCCAAATACCAAGCCATTTGGATCCGGCTTTTCTTTTAAAGTGGTTGCTGGGGTGATGATCAGGTCAACAGCCTAAGAAGAACAGGCATGAGGGAGAGCATGAAATATATATATACAGATATGCTTCTTCTTCTTCTGTGTCTAGGCCAGACATGAAACCAGATATTCTGATTCTATTAATGGAGTGGTTCCCAACCTAAGGCCCTTGGGCCGCATCTGCCCCACAGCACCATTTCATGTGCCCCCCCTCTAAGGCATTTGAGAAACAAAATGGCCATCCCTTTGAAGCTGTTGGGACAAAATGGCTGCCCCCATTGTGCAGGCAGTGCAAAATGGCCATCCGACCCTCAAAGCTGACTGAGAGCGTGTGACCCCCAGCTTGAAAAGGTTGAGAACCCCTGTTGTCATGGAACGATGCCTTTTTCCTAACGTTTTCCAAAGCATGGAGGGGACCTGGTTTTTACTAGGCCCCAAAAATCATTTCCCCCTTTGTGTCACAAGACTGCCTGTTTTCCAGTACAGTGTATAACCTTTATCTCTAAGCTAGCTGAGGTCTGTTGTTGTGACTACATATCTATGAAAACACTTTCCATGTTATGGGAACTTTCTCTTTCTATGGGAACAGTCTCTGATTGGCCTAAAACATGCCACATGATTAACAATCTCCATTTTGGAGAGGAGAAGTTTCAGTTCGTTTTGGGATCCCGTTGGATTACCAAGACACGGGATATTTCCCTTTTATTTGCAAAATGATTACCTAGGATTATTTGTTTTGCTTTTGGACTGATTCTTATGCTACTGGACTTTATTTACGCTTTTCTGGACTATCCTTTAAGAAACCTGATCAATAAATCTACATTTCTGCTTGAACAACAAGGTCTCTTATTTTTGAGCAAAAGGTAACTATAAGTTCTGCACACATTATCTCCCCATCCACATATAATTACTCCAGAACGGAGTTGCAGCTACGTGTAGCTGGTTTTTTCCCCCTGTGGCCCGGCCCTCTTGCTGAGAGGGGTGAAGTTTGTGTGGGACTGGAAGCGTCCCTAGTGAATGCAGGGGAGACACCCTCGGGGTGAGACGGTCGGATGTCTGACACCTGTATTAAAGTGAAACTATCCCCCCATCGGGAGACCATGGTGGCTCAGTGGTGAAGACACTGAACTTGATGAATGGAAGGTCAGGAGGTCTGCAGTTTGAGACCTGAGTATTGCACAACAGTGAGTTCTTGTCTGTCCCAGCTCCTGCCAACCTAGCAGTTGAAAAGCAAAAAATTGCAAGTAGATAAATAGGTACTACTTCAGTGAGAAAGGTAACAGCATTCTGTGCACTCTGGCATCTAGTCATACCTGTCACACGACCACAGAAATGAAAATGAGATGAGAACCACCTCCTAGAGTTGGGCACAACTGGCTTTCAAGCAAGGGAGACAGTTACTTTTACCTTCCTACTGTCAACATAGCAAAGGAATATAGAGAAATGCCTGCCTTAAACTTCTTAAGACCTGAAAAATTTCTTAAATTGCTAGTATGGAAAAGTGGAAACAAAACAACAAGGGTTGGTCTGGAACCCCAGAACAAACTGCAAAGCCAAAGCTCTGAGCATTGCCTTGCAATAACCTAAACCAGTGATGGTGAACCTTGTAGAGACCGAGTGCCCAAACTACAACCCCAAACCCACTTAATTATCACAAAGCACCAACACAGCAACAGGAGAGAGAGGAAATAGTCCAGCTGGGCAGACAGGCGGAGGAAACTCTGTGCTGGGGGGAGGGAGGAAGCGCTCTCATTGGATTGCTGGACCCAGGTGCGGGGTGAACTCTGTGCTAGGGAGAGGAGGAAGTACTCCCATCGGGCTGCTGGGCAGAGGGGCAGAGCAACCTCTGTGCTGCGGTGACTGCATGGGTGCCCAAAGAGAGGGCTCCAAGTGTCACCTCTGGCATGTGTGCCACCACTGACCTAAACTACTCAAGGAAATGGAAAAAAGCAAGATCCCATTGTGTCAAGACATTAGGCTGATAAATGTAGAAAATCTCAAGGTTAGCATTTCCTTATCCGGCATAGATTTCCTCTAGGAAAATCACTTAATCTTTGTTTCGGCTTCCAGTTTCAGCAGCCGTGGGAAACAGCTCTACTGCTTCAGTTCACAATTAACAGTCCAGAACCCATCACACTTGTGTAAATACAGATGGTGACAAAAATGCATAACCAGAGATGTTATCTATGTCCTACTTTTCGAAGCTGAATTGAATTACTGTACAAATGTGTAGAATGGCGCTCTCTTAAAAGAATTAATGCCAGCGTCACCACGCGACAGGCAAGATAGTCAAAGAAAATGACAGAAGCAAAGCTGTTGTTCAAGGAGTACACCACCATTTTGAAAAGGTGCAGTTAAGTTTCCACCACATTCTCCCGATTTAACACCCCTTAAAGAATATAGAGTACCAAAGAAAACCAGCTACACTGGCGATACATGATACAAGTGGACACATTGGTCAATGTTGTTCAAGCAGTAGTTTGCTGTAATCAGTTGTGTCTGGACGCAGATAGTAACCACTTTGAGCAACTCTTGTAACTGTAGAACTCAAACGTGACTTTGTATTCATCTTTTGTTATCAATGTACATTGAGTACTACAATTTTAATAGTCTTTCCTTTCTTACGATGTGTATATATATTTGCACCCTCTGTAAATATGGGCACAATCGCAGGCATTTGTTAAGCTTCTAGTTTTCTTCAGGAGGCATGAAACATGAAGATTTTTTTATAGCAAAAGGATATCAACATAGAAAATAAAAACACATGAGTCAAAGCAATGGTATTTCCGGTGGCAATGTATGGTTGTGAGAGCTGGACCATTAGGAAAGCTGAACGCAGAAGAAGAGATGCCTTTGAGATGTGGTGTTGGAGGAGAGTTTTGAGAGTCCCCTGGACAGCGAGGAGAACAAATAGGTCAATCTTAGAAGAAATCAACCCTGACTGCTCCCTTGAAGGTCAAATAGATGGAGCTAAAGTACTTTGGACATCAAATGAGAAGAGAGGATTCACTTGAGAAAGCCTTAATGCTGGGAAAGGTGCAGGGCAAAAGAAAAAGGGGGCGGCCAAAAATGAGATGGCTAGATGGTATTGTAGAGACAATGGGTACAGAACTGAGCGAGTTGAGGAGGATGGTGGAGGACAGAAGTGCCTGGCGGACAGTGGTCCATGGGGTCGCAAAGGGTCGGAATCAACTGTGCGACTGAACAACAACAAACATGAAAAGTGCCATACATACCACTAGGATGCTATTTTTTCAATGGCTTAGTCAGAACCTTTTTTTAAAAAAAAGGTTAGACAGAATACACCTGCTAGAAAGCATGCCATAGGTAATGTGATGAAACAGATCCTGGTCACGTGGTTGATCAGGCCAGTCACGTGGTTCCTCCCAATGGAAGCGGAAGTAAAACACGCCTGCCAATGTACATAACGCTGCCATAAATGCATCTATGGCTGTTGTAAACATGTTTACGAGAACCGTGGGTCATTTACAGCAGCGTTTTGCACATGCACATTTTACTTTAGCTTCCGGGAGTGGCATGGGCTAGGTAGAATGGTGCCGTGGCCTGGATCCAGCCCGCAGGCTGTCGTTTGGACACCACTGCCTTAAAAGTTAATATCTTGCGGGGAAATAGCAAAAAGGGAAAACAATTGTCCTCAAACTGCTAAATACCAGAGAAAAGGGAGTTACGATATTGCCTACCATTCCCCTTAACTCTTTCTGCCCCAAAGCCAACTATGGGAACAGAAGACACCAGATAATTATGCAAGAGTGACACCTAGGCTGGGAATAAGTTGGCAGGTTAAAGGGCTGTATTTGGGGAATTTTCTCTTCAGCTTTGGTGCCCTATCCTAATTAACTGCATTCCCATGCATTCTGGTGTCTAGTCATGCTTGCCACATGACCACGGAAACATCTGCAGACCCAGGCTGTAAATGGAGATGAGCATGGCACCCTAGAGTCGGACATGACTGGCTCTCAAGCAAGGGAGACCCTTACTATACAATATCACGGACATCCCCAGTATGGTACAGGGGATAGAGTGAGAGACTAAGACTTCAAAAAACTTGTTTTGATTTCCTACTCAGCTAGGAGAACTCACTGTGAGGGACAGAACTGGTAAAAATACCCCTCATCACCTCATTTAACATGAAAGCCCTATTAAGGCTGCTGTACGTCTGCTCCAACTTCACAACACACACACACAGACAAATAAAACAAGAAGCCCTGAGTAATGACAAATCTACCATCATGGTAAGAGTTAACACTCATTTTGCATCCAAAAAGTATTGAACCAGATGGGAAATGAAAGGTTCATTTCCTGAGCACAAGAAGTCTCTGATGAGGAAATGTTAATGCTGATGTATCAAAATATGGAACTGACACTAACATGGAAAAATAGGGGATGTTTAAAATATTGTTACGAGGAAGCTAACAAGATACAGTATTCCAGTTATAACAGCATTTATGTAGAGACCATTCTCTCTGGGGTGTTTCATTGGGTAGGAGTTCCTGTTCTAAAGAAAGCTGCAACCTTTTAGCACATTCACATAAACCAAAACAATATTTATTTATTTATTGCTCACATTTGGTATCCCGCCCCAATCGGGTATATGTATAAAATCAACTTCAGCTTGACATTACATACTCAGAGACACATCTCTTTCACTTTAAAAACAAGCCAGCCCATCTCTGATAAACCCTAATCACTTGTTTGGTGGCAAAGGAAACATATATAATATCAGAGTAAATTCTTCAGGTTTGGTAGAATCTGGAAATATGGGTACTATATGTCTCAGCAAAACAGATGGCTAGACCTTTAATCAACATGCCCTGAGCTTAGAAAAATTGATTTTTTAAATAGGAGTTTTAACACCTAGTATTTCCAAGAAGCTACTGCCCTTTCTGTTTATGAGAGGCTTGTCCTAGCTCTGACCAAATTCAGCAGGCTGGTTGATTTCCTGCCCAGAGTGGGAGTTTATCCCAGATGGGCAGGGTATTAGCCAAATAAAATGAATGAATGAATAAGTGTGTAAAGCCTAAGCTTTCAATGTATTACATTTTTGTGAGCAACACACAATGGCATGTGTGAAAATGTTCTCATGGGATATTCAAACTGCCTTCTCGTGTTAAGTTTTTACAGAATATCTCCACCAGTATTAAAAGAAGCTAGTCAACTTTAATGTCGACTATGAAGAAACTGAGATAGTGTGTACCTTGGTTCAATCATCGATAAAATGGGGAGAGGAACCAAGAAATTAAAGAATGACTGGGATTCAGAAGGGCAGCAATGAAGGAACTAGAAAAGATCATCAAGCGTAAGGAGACCAAGATCACCCAAATTCTGGTATCCCCAGTCTTCTTCTTCTTCTATGTCTAGGCCAGACGTGAAACTGTTAAAATCAAGGAACATTTTAGTGATTTCATTCTGCTGTTCCTTTCTCCCGACCTAGTGTAAGAAAGATTAGCTAGCAACAAAGGTTCCCATTACCAGGGTACACCCGACTGTGGTCCAAAAAATACCACGACTTTTGAGGAGGCTCTTTCTGTGTACCCCAGGTATTCTCAGTGACCACTTATGGATGTGAAAGCTGTACAGCAAAGAAGGCTGACAGAAAAATTGATTAATTTGAAATATGGTGCTGGAAGATAACTTTTTGGATACCCTGGACTATGAGAAGGAGAAACAAGTTGGTCCTAGAGCAAGTCAAGCCTGAACTGCCTCTGGAGGCAAAACTGATGAAGATGAGTTTGTCCTTCTTTGGGTACATCGTGAGAAAGCAACATTCTCTAGAAAAGACAGTGATGCTGAGAAAGGTTGAAGGTAGAAGTAAAAGAGGAAGATCATGTGTGAGACAGATTGAATCATTAAGGAATCCACGAGCTTTAGTTTCCAAGAGCTGAGCAGGATTATTGAGAACAGGACAATTTGCAGATCTCTATTTCATAGTGTCACCATGATTGAGAAGTGACTTGATGGGATAACAAAAATTGTGACCAGTCAAGCTGTGATTACACACACACCATACAACATGTAACAACATCAACAACAGCAAGATGTGGAAAAAAGAAAGAAAAGAACATACTAAATCCTGCAAGGGGTCCCTTGAAGGAAACCACAAACATCTGCTGAGGCTGCCAGGCTTTCTCTGTGTTTGTGGCTTTCTGCTGAATTTAGAAATGCAACAGTATAGCTCAGTGTTTGTGTGTCCCTAGATGTTCTTGGCCTTCCATCTCCCAGATCAGCAGCTGAACTGACTTGGACTTCTGGGAATTGAGGTCCAAGGTCACCTTGGGAACCAGGGTTGAGAAACCCTGGATAACTGGACCTTACATGCCAAGTGTCATAAAGGAAGCAACTATTCTAGAAGACAAGAGAAGAAAGGAAGCTTCTAAAGGGGAAAATAAGTTAGTTGTCTCTTGATCTTCTCCTAAGATTTGCATAAATTTCTTCAGCATCTGACGAGCTGCCACAAAGCACCTTGAAAAGCACCAGTTTGTGTCCCTGAATGTACAACCACGATGGATCCTAAATTCAAAATGCATAGACCACCTATGAGCAACCCATCCCTTCAGAAACAGGACACTCTGATAATCAGTCACACTGGCAGAGATGACCTCTGGCATTAAAGTTGGGGAAAACCTGTTTGTCCAAAATAGTGGACAGCTTCTGCCAGTGAAGAATGGACAATACAAAGCTGGTCCAATTGAGGATCTGATATCTGTAGCTCTTTATGTTTACACTGCTAAGGGCCGGAGCTTCTTCAGGTGTGTTCCTAACTTAACATGGCTGGATAAAATCATCTGCCTGAAGTGATTCTCCAGTTGTGACTCCATCCACAACCAACAACACAGCACATCCATTTTATAACAAAGAATGATTTCTGGCAGGCAACATAATACAGTAATACCTCAGATAACATTAGTATCGAATAACACTAAAATCGCATAACATTAAGCAATCTGGGGGGAAGAATTGCATCGGATAACATTAAGATCCTATGGGATGCATCAGATAACAACCGTTAAAGCCTGTGTGGTTACAATTTATCTCTATGGATCCCATAGGATTTTAACATGCATCGGATAACACTAAAAATCGGATAACACCAAGACTTGTGGAACCAGGTTTTAGTGTTATCCGAGGTTTTACTGTACACCCATCTCCAAGAAGAAAGCAGAGCTAGAATGTAAAGAAAGTGCTGGGGAAGATTAAAATTTGCCATGCTGGGGGAAAATGGGAACCTCACCAACAGTTATGGGATGCTCTGTTTTCTGAATTGAATGGCCGTATTTTTAAGTGTTTTAAAACAGTGCTTGTTAGTATTGTTAGTTGTTCAACTTTTAAAGCATATTATATTACTGCATTTTAACTGTGTTTATTATCCTGCTCTAACTGTGAGCCACTCTGGGTTCCTTAAGACAAGAATAGCAGTACAGTATATAATTATGAAAGACACTCACAGAGCGAGAAAGAAAATTGCAGCCGGCGGGTGGGGACAGGATGGATACAAAATTCAGTGTGGCATGTAATGCTATGCATCGTCACAGCGCTCATCTTCAACTGGCCATACCAAAATGACATCACGTCTTAAGCAAAAGATGTCTGTAGATCTCACGTATTGCTTCTTCTTTTTAAACCAGTGAGCCATTTTTAGACACATCAGCTTAGATGAGCAAAGGAGGGATGGAGGGATGGATGGAGAGAACAGTTGCTTCTTCTAGACTGGTTCTAAAGCTTCAAGGAATCTTTACAGCTGGAACCATGACTGTATCTCATAGGGAGTTAAGTAACAGAGCAGTTATATTAAGTTAAGCAAAGCAGAATAGTACTTACTGCTAAGCCTTTATGTTGACCTTGCTGGACAGGGGGTGGGGCACATTCTTTCTAAGGGTTCATTCCTACAGAGCCATCTGTCCCTTTTAGGGACACGCTTCTTTGCCTGCCCTGAGATTTAAAATGCTTGGTTCTTTCTGAAAGAGACAGTGCGGGAGCTAAATCCAACAGAGGAGCAGACTGCAGCAATTTAAAACAGTGGTCTGTTTTCCGTTGAATAATTAAAACCGTACCGTCCCCCATCTCCTGACCAATTAAGGCTGTAAATGGGTAATACTTCCTATTGGCCAGCTATGCTGATTTTTCCACCATACGCCTGCCCTACCATTTTGCTACACTTTACATCAGACAAAGTAGTCTGCAAACCATCAAAGCGCATGCCAAGCAAAATATGGAAGTCCTTAGGGTGCCACAAGGTTCTGTTGATTTTGTTGCAACAGACTAAACACAGCTACCCTGCCGTTAAACTGGCCCTGTGGCTGCCACTGAAGGATAAGTTCCAGCTAATTTTAATCCAATTCTGGACACCACTGTTTAGAAGTACATTAAAACCCCTACTTATGTAAAAACCTCTACTTACTTACTGTAGGCTTTTATGTAAATCGGTTGTTTATTTAACTCAAAGCAAACCCATAGGAAAAATGAATTTTTGACTTAACTCGAAGCAAACCCATAGGAAAAATGAATGTTTTATGTAACTCAAAGCAAACCCATAGGAAATTGTCTTATGTAAATGAGGACATGGTTTTAGTGCAAAAATCATTATGGAAGTCGAATTTTATGTAACTTGAGATATATGTAAGTCGGGTTTTTACTGTAGAACGTAGGCATAACATACCAGATTCTATTTTGGGGCCTCTTTCCCAGCGGACGGAGGGACACCACACAAGAGCCCTGGTGGCGCAGTGGATAAACTGTTTTACTGCAACCAAAAGGTTATGAGTTCAATCCTGACCAGGATTCAAGGTTATCTTAGCCTTCCATCCTTCCAAGGTCAGTAAAATGAGGACCCAGCATGTTGGTGGCAAAATGCTAATTAAATTGTGAACTGACCAGAGAGTGGATTAAGAGCTACGGGGTGGCGGTATATACCATAAGTGCAGTTACTATAATCTGAGTATTATAAATGAGTGCTCCACAAAGTACAGAACAAGATGTAAAAAGGGACAGTCAGAGAAAAGAAGAGAGCAATATTCAAGAAAAAAGATGGCAAGAGCTAGAGTCACAGACAAGGGGAACAAATGGGTAGGTTGGTATAATACTACACAAAGGAAAACGTCTTGGCTAGTAACTGTTTGAAGATGAAGAAGATAAAAAAATATTGCTGATGCAGTATGGTTTAGAGCAGGGATGCCCAAACTACACCCCATGGGCCAGATCCAGCCCATGGCACGAAATAATCTGGCCTGCACCGCTCCTGGAAGCAGAAGTAAAATACGCCTGTAAATGCATTTATGACAGCCATGGGTGCATTTACGGCAGTGATTCATGCATGCGCGGGCACGTTTTACTTCCATTTCTGGTAGGAGGAACCACATGACCAGCCCGCTCAACCACATGACATGCCCACGGTGCAAAACGTTTTGGGACCCCTGGTTTAGACCGTTGGGAGATGTAAAATTTCCAGGTGAAAAAACTTTTCCTCCCCATTTTATTCCTGAAGAAACTGGTGTGTGGGTGGGTGTGTGAGAGAGAGATGCACAATACATATTTTTCAACCAAACAAAAATTATTTTTACTGTTTTAACAATATAAAATGCTCCATTCGTAACTTACCATTCTACACAAAGCTATTCTTCTTCTGTGTCTAGGCCAGATGTGAAACTGCCAAAATGAAGGCACCTTTTGGTGAGTTCATTCTGCAGTTCCTTTCGCCTGACCTAGTGTGAGAAAGATTAACTGGCAACACAAGGTTGCAATTACCAGGTACGCATGACTATGGTTCAAAAACACCACAATCTTCGAGGAGGCTCTTTCTGTGTACTCCAACAAAGCTATGAAAGACAGAAAAGTATTTAACTTTGTTCAGCAGAAATATACCTCACACTAAAGACAGAATTCCAGCTGTAGCACTCTGAGAGTTGCAGCAGTCCACATGCAATGAAGATCGGTGGCACAAATACAACTTGGATTTGAGTGCTGTAGAATTTTTAGACTGGGGAATTTTTGTTCTGATTCTACACTCTTGGTTGTAGACTAATCTGTAGAGCACAATTTTGGGGTGTTTCACTTTTTTCAAAAGAGGAAATAACTCATCAGTCTCTTTGCTTAGATTCCATTAAGGTTTCTGCTTTTTCCATTAGAAAAAATTAACAACTGTCCTTTACATCTTTTTCTTAAGCAAGTGTTGCCCCCCTCCTTTTCCTGAATTAGATGGTTTAAGGATCTGATTCGCTAAAACATCTCTAGGGTGCAGTGCTCATCTCCGTTTACAGCCAAAGAGCGAGTACATTAATACCCCGGATAACGTTATGACTTGGTTCCACAAGTCCCGTCGTTATCCGGTTTTTAACGTTGTGCGATACATTGATCATACAATGTTAAAAAAAGCCCTGTTTCCCTGGAGGCTGCAGCAAGCCAGAATGTCAGAGTTCGAATCCTGACATTCTGGCTTGCTGCACTGGCTGAGGACGTCGGGGAAGCCCAGAAACAGCTTGGATCAGGTCTCCCCACCTCCCTAGACCCAGTGGAGGGGTCAGAGACCCCAAAATTGGTTAAAAAAACGTCCATTTTTTAAACCATTTTTGGGGTCTCAGACCCCCCCCCCCCGCTGGGTCCAGGGAGGTGTGGAGACCCGATCCAAGCTGTTTCTGGGCTTCCCCGACGACCTCAGCCAGTGCAGCAAGCCAGAATGTCAGGGTTCGAATCCCGACATTCTGGCTTGCTGCACTGGCTGAGGACATCGGGGAAGCCCAGAAACAGCTTGGATCGGGTCTCCACACCTCCCTAGACCCGGTGTGGGGGGGGGGGGTCAGAGATCCCAAAATTGGTAAAAAAAAAATCTGTTTTTTTACCATTTTTGGGGTCTCTGACCCCCCCCCCCCCCCGGCTGGGTCCAGGGAAGTGTGGAGACCCGATCCAAGCTGTTTCTGGGCTCCCCCGACGTCCTCAGCCAGTGCAGCAAGCCAGAATGTCAGAGTTCGAATCCCGACAATCTGGCTTGCTGCAGCCTAAAAGAGGGTGGGGGAACTTCAAAAATAGCGCGTATCGGCTCTAGGGAGGTCAGGAGACCCGATGCGCGCTAATTTTGAAGTTCCCCCACCCTCTTTTAGGCTGCAGCAAGGTGGGTCCAGGGAGGTGTGGAGACCCGATCCAAGCTGTTTCTGGGCTCCCCCGATGTCCTCAGCCAGTGCAGCAAGCCAGAATGTCAGGGTTCAAATCCCGACATTCTGGCTTGCTGCACTGGCTGAGGACGTCGGGGAAGCCCAGAAACAGCTTGGATCGTGTCCCCTGCCTGCTCCAGAGAGATCAGAAGACCCAATCTACAGCCACAGGGTGGCTGGGGAAGCTGACGGGGACTCCCTGTCGGCTTCCCTAGCCACCCGCCCTTGCCTCCGCAGCTGTGGGGTGGCTGGGGAAGCCGACGGGGGAGCCCCCCGTCAGCTTTCCAGCCTCCCCACCCCTGCCTCCGTAGCTGCAGGGTGGCTGGGAAGCTGAACGGAGAACCCCGTTCAGCTTTCCAGCCACCCTGCTGCTAAGAACGACTGTATCGGATAACGTTAAAAATCGCGTTAATCGATACAAGATTTTTCCGAAAATCTTGTAACGTTATGCAGTTTTCACGCTATACTGTACTCGCGTTATCCGGGGTATTACTGTACTGTCTGCATCTGCAGATGTTTCCATGGCCATGTGGCAGGCACGACTAGCTACTGGAGCAGATGGAACACTGTTTACCTTCCCACCTGTTTATCTATTTGCAATTTCTTGCTTTCGAACTGCTAGGTTGGCAGGAGCTGGGACAAGCGATAAGAGCTGACTCCATCATGCAGTACCCCAGTCTCGAACTGCCAACCATCTGGTCATCAAGCTCAGTGTCTTAACCACCAAGCCACTGAAGCCCCAAAAACCCTACTGCCCCATAGTCCCACCCAAACTGATGATTCTTTAGTTGTCACTGCTTGGACATAAATCTGTAATCAACTGGTTGATTGATCATTCACTTAACATACTTCTTCACTTTGTTCAGCTGGCTGAAGAACTGTACAAATATAATACCTGTTAGTATTTTGTTTTTTAAAAACCAATCTTCATTCTGCTTATACAGCCTGTATTTTTCCATTTCAGGTATGTTCCTGGTCTCATCTAAAAGGACACAGGCCGCTACACATACACAGACACCATAAAAACAGAAATAAATGCTGGACTGACCTTGGATACAAACTAGAAAAGCAAGCTCAGAAAATACTAGCAGTTTTAATACATCTAGCAGGACAGTTAACAACAACAGGAAGGAGAACTGCTGAATAATTAACTGACTATTCATATTTCTGTTTGCATGAAAAACTGATTCTCCCCAATCTTTTCAAATGATGTTTGTTATGAATGAGGAACCCACCCCATTGTAATTTTCCTTTACTCCAAAGTACAGTACCCTAAAAAGTAGATGAGGCACAAAACACCACCACTCTTTATAACTCAGAAGTGATTATTAAAGGGTTTTATTTGTTTCAGATGTGGTTCCCTGTTATTTCATACAGAATGGCTCCCCTAGCAGCTTACACGATTAAAACTGATGCATGCATAACAAAGTTCAAACTCTAAAATCTACTAAGTTTTTAAATGGGGAGGGGGAAACCATAAACACACACACACAGTTAAGAATGTTTCCCCTGATATTCAGCCTAGCTTCTTGTAACTTGAGCCCATTATTATGTGTCCTACACTCTGGTATTATCAAGAACAGATCCTACCTAGCCTCTATATGACAGCCACTCAAGGATGTGAAAAGCGCTGTCACATCACTGTTTCTCAAGGCTAAACTTGCCCAGTTCTTTCATGATAGGGTTTGGTTTCCAGTCCGCTGATCATCTTAGTTACCTTCCTCTGAACTTATCCAAGTTTGTTGGCATCCACCTTCAAGTGTGGTGCCCAGAATGGGACACAACACTCCAGATGTTTTTTAGTTAGTGCCAAATAGAGGGGGACAATTACCTGATGGATTTTGAAGACTAGTAAAGGTATAGGTTTCCCTTACTCGAAAGCCAGTTGTATCCGACTCTAGGGGTCAGTGCTCATCTCTGTTTCAAAGCTGAAGAGCCAGTGTTGTCTACTTCTGCAGACGTTTCCATGGTCATGTGGCAGGCATGACTAGACACCGAAGACTATAGTTCTGTTAAGGCAGCCTGAAATAACATTTGCCTTTTTTGCAGCAATAATGCACTGTTGACTCATATTCAGCTTGTGATCTACAAAAAGCACGGTGACTATTCCTTTTGATTCCAGCCAGGCAGCTGTATCCAATTTTGGGATGCCACTCCAAGGATTTTCAATGGATCCCCCCTTAGCATTCCATGAAGACTGAACATGCTCTGTCCTCAGAAGGCTGTTTTGAAGTTTTTGCCTATTTAACCCACTTTCCAAGACAATTTGCATCTCTGCTAATACACCCTAGCCTGCTGGTTTCCCTCTTAAAGAAGGAAACACCAAACCACTATTGGCTATGTAAGGCACACATTTTGATTATGGTAACAAGGCAGTGAATTACAACTGGATCCTTAATCCGCAACTTGGGAAAGTTACTGGTTTTTTGCCTGCAAAACTCTAATTACTAGGACTGGCTGTAAGAGATTCTTGGACCTCTACTTAAAAGGAGGGAAAAGGCATTTTTAAGTAATGTCTTAACCTCACCCTGCCTCTTCAAACAAGCAGTACTCATTCAGGTCCATAAATTCCACCAGCTGACGCCAAAACAATTTTCCTGCATTGAATTGAGGCAAAGGACACTCTTTTCCACGGTGCACAGAACAGCTGCAGGCAATTCCCACACTCTCTCACACACAAACAACATACCTTGAACGATTCGGTCACTTGTTTCGCAGCGGCTGTACAGCCAGCTGCGCAGTCATTCTGACAACCCTGCAAAAAGAAGGGACAGTTTTTAAAAAACGTGAACAAGCCCTTTCGCAAACCAAGCTGCACCTATTCAATCTGCGACTAAAGAGAAATTGAGACATTCTTTGTTTTGGGAGTGCAGAAGAAACATTACCCGAGTTCGATAGTTGCCGCAATCCATTTTGTCACAAGGCAGCTCATTTTGTTTCTTCTGCACTCTGGCCTCCTGATGAGGATTGGGTAAATCCTATTTCACCCCGTGCTTGGGTCTCTGACCCACCAAAGAACAAGAGTCCGATTGTTTCTTAATTACAAATTAAACCAATAATCAGATTCAACAGTGGCAATGGCATTCCACCAAGTCAATGGATTTCCATCCTTCTTTATTTTGACATTGATTACAACTTGTATGGTTGCAATTTAAAGAAAGACCTCAAGTGAGAGTTCAAAAAAATATTTAAAGGCATGACAGTAGGAGAACATAATCCATCATCTTTGAAAATTAAAAAGAAATGGCATCTTTTAGTAGGAACATCTAGCAAAGCTAAAGCTTCAGAACATGAATACTGAAGCGAAATATAGAGTATGGACACTTCAAACTATGTGCCATTATCAATTTTTAATTCACGACTTTAGATGCCTGTATGAAGACCTTATTCAATCATTTCATACAAGCAGAGCTCATAGATGTATGTAACAGGAGGACTCTAAATCTATCTTCTGCACAGTGTTGACCACTAGAATTTTAGAGGCCACTACTAGTAGAAGCTTACTCAGCAAATCAGTGGATCTCAAGTTTTAGAAAAAGGTAAATACATGGTTTTCATTTAAGTCCCATGTAGAAGTTCCCCAAAAGCTTCTCATCAAAGTTCTGAGCAAATATAGTACAGTAATACCCCGGATAACGATTGCATTGGATAACACTAGAATCGGATAATGATGCAAGTTTTTTGGAAAAAACTTGCATCAGATAACGATTCTGGATAATGATTCTTAGTGTTATCCAATGCAATGGTCTGCGGGTGTAGGGTGGTTTGGGTAGAACTACCCAATCCACCCCCCACCCGCAGCGGTCTCTGCGACTGCAGTAGGGTTGGGGGGAAAGCACACGCCTTTTCCCCAACCCTACTGCAGTCGCAAAGACTGCTTTTTTCTTTCTTTCTCTCCCTGTATTTAAACTACAGGGAAGGGGGAAAGAGAGAGAGGTGATTGGTTCTCTAGAGAACCAATCACATCTCTCTTTCCCCCTCCCTGTAGTTTACATACAGGGAGGGAAAGAAAGACGGAGCAGTTCTCTCTCTCCCTGTAGTTTAAATACAGGGAGGAAAAAAAGACGTTATTGCTCTAGAGAACCAATCACCTCTCTCTCTTTCCCTCTTCCCTGTACTTTAAATACAGGGAGGGAAATAAAGAGACAAAGAGTCTTCGACTGCAGTAGGTTCGGGGGAAAGGCGCTTTCCCCGACCCTACTGCAGTCGCAGAGACCGCTGCTCGTGGGGGGTGGCTTTAAAGGCAGGGAGGTCTCTTTCTTTCCCTGCCTGCCTTTAAAGTGGTTTGTCCCTGAAGTCAGGGCTTTTTTTTTTTTAGCGTTGTTCGATGTATGCATTGGACAACGCTAAAAATCGGATAACGTCATGACTTGTGGAACCAAGTCATAATGTTATCTGGTGTATTACTGTACTGTTATTTTTTTTCTGACTTAGTAAGAATCAGATTTCTTCTCCCTCTTTCTCCTCCCCTTCAGGTGTTGAGGGAGATACAAGGTTCTTGTTCTGACACTTCCAGCGGCCTTCACCAGCATTATTTGCACATTTATGTTTTCTCAGTAATTATGACTTTCTTCTCCACTTTTCTTTTTATTGGCAACCTTGCTGAATTGTTATAATGTCTTTATGGGGATGCTACACCACGCTGCCATTTAGCATTATGCAAATCAATCTCAAATTAATCAGTTCCCACCCCACTTCATCTGTCTACTCTAGTGTGGCTATGAAGAGGGAGGAGGAAGCTTTTGTTGTTGTGCTTCAAACTAACTAGAATTTTGTACTGCATCCAAACGTTAAACATAATGTACATGTCACTGATGAAACAAACCTACTTCATAAACCACACATTTAAAGTTATTTCAGTAAACCCAAAACTTGCTGCATCTTGGTTGGACTGCTGCCAATAAGGAAGATTGGGATGGAAAATTTCTAAAACTTTTCATTTCTTGACCTTGGCATATTTTTTCACAACCACCCTTTGACCACTATACTATACCAGCTGTCCACTTAGGATACTATTTGTTTTACTGATGGTTTTATATCAACAGGGCAAAACTACAGTCATGCTGAGATGCCTAAATAAAGGTAAAGGTCACCCTTGCCAGTCGTATCCGATTCTAGGGTTCAGTGCTCATCTCTGTTTACAGCCAAAGAGCCAGGGCTGTCCGCGTCTGCAGATGTTTCCATGGACATGTGGCAGGCATGACTAGACACCGGCGTGCACAGAAAGCTGTTTACCTTCCTACTAGTGTTACCTACTTATTGCTTGCAATTTCTTGCTTTCGAACTGCTAGGTTGGCAGGAGCTGGGACAGAGAAGGGCACTCACCCCGTCACACAGTACTCAAATCTCGAGCTGACCTGCCAACCTTCCAGTCATCAAGTTTAGGGTCTTTAACCACTAAGCCACTTCATTCATAGATATGTACAAAATCCATCGAGTCAGCATGAAACAGGGAGAAGGAGCTCTCCACTAAGTCAAAGAAACAGCTCTCCTTATTCCATTATGGCATCAAAATACAATAACATGGAACACTATGGCTACTTTCTCTCTCTCTCTCTCTCTCACACACACACACACACAGTGTTCTCAAGATGAAGCGAACATAACTGTGTTAATGGATCGCTCTGCCCACATACTGTTAACAGAATCCTGCGTGTGCGTGCGTGCATGTTTTACTTCCAGTGACAAAGCTGACAGTTTTATGCATCGCCCTTTAAGGCCAAGCCGAGTTCAAGATGATTCAGAGGGAAGCAATGCAGGCATAACAAACCCAACAGTCCATCTTTCTTTTATATTCTAGGGCTATTCCTGGGAGAAGCTCAGTCAATTCAAAGAGAGCAGGGGATTACCTACGTTGCCAAAATGTCTGTTAGCAGAGTCCTCCCCTTCTTCTTTTATAAACCAATTCAGGTTACAGCTTTTATTGCTTTCTATTACTACAGTGAAATGCAAGCAGGGTATCAAGTTATGACCAGAAAGACAATTTTCTCCTACCTGCCACCTGCCCCCTCCTTTTTTTTTCAGAAAGCAATAAACAAGAGGTTTGCTGGGAAACAGGGCCATAAAACAGGGAAGGGAAATCTGTAGCTCTCTGGATGCCCTTCCTTTAGACCCAAAGGGATGCCCAATCTTTGGTTTTTGGTCTTCAATTCCCAGAAGCCCAAGTCAATTCCCCTACAGCACTGATCAGCCAATGTATAGGCTTAGGCTTCTTGGAACTGAAGTCCAATAGTGTTCCGCAGAACATAGTTTGGGAAATGCTGCCATAGAGAATGATAAGGGATGACAATAAATGTAGTCTAGCAACATACCATCCTACTATCCTGAACAGTGTAACACCATACCACCTTCAAAACACTCTCATGAGTGTCTCATTCTGGAAACTCAACATAGTCAATACTGGTTCATATTTGAATGGGAAACTACCATGGAATTCCAGCAATCACGCCGTAGGGCTAGGAAAGAATTTGATCTGAATCCTCCATGTTGAGCATACTGGGTTTGATAAATTAAGGGTCTGGGTCAGGATAAATCATGTTCTTGTGTCTCTTCCTAATACCTGGACAGCTGCATTTCCCCATCCCTGCAATTAAACAGGATTGAGGTGTGGGGGCGCAAGATAAAAAAGAGGAAAAAACAGCACAAAGGAATTGATGAAGCAATGTCCCTAATCTTTTCTATGCTGCTGCTGTTGCTTTCTGAGCAGTTTGTCCATCCGTCAGGAGAGTGGGAGCCGCCACCATTGCCAGTTCTGCTGCTCTCTCCACTGCTTCTACTGGCACTGGGAGAGTGCGGGGGGGGGGCATATCCACTCCATTACACCTTTTGTCCGTGCTCCTTCCACAGCATGCTTTAGCTGGGAACACGTGTCGGACGAAGACTGGAACAAAGTGGTCTTCATCCAACGTGCGTTCCTGGCTAAAGCGCGCCATGGAGGGAGCTCAGACGAAGAGCGCAACAGAGTGGATATGCCCCCCACACTCTCCCAGTGCCGGTAGAAAGCAATGGGGACTATGGAAAACACAGCAAAACTGTTGCAATCGCTGTTGCCTCCACTACCACCATTGTAAGTGATGTCTTGTGACTTCTGGCCAGAAGTATAGCGAGGGGGTAGCATGCCCCGGGCAGCACTTTGGGAGGGGCAACACCGCTGACCGGGACTTTCTGGTGGTCAGGGCAGGCACCGGGACCCTTTGTCACCACCAGGTTAGAGGGCACGGGCTCAACGCCCCAGCGGAGACCAGGGGGTACCCTTCCCCCTTCTCCATTCCCCTCCTTCCCAGACACCCCCTCTGCATGGCTTGCCGGTGGCGGCAGTTCATCCGCCTTTGGTGGCAGCAGTGCCCAGGAAGGTGGGAAGCAAGCCCGGCAGTCACTGAGGCCCAGCACCGAACAGGCCAAGGACCCCCCAACACCTGGCCAGCGACTGCCGGCCTCGCCTCCCCCTTCCTGGGTGCCACTTCTGCCACCAGGCTAGGAGGCAGGGTGGCCGCACCGCCTGGGACCCCGATGGCGCGGGTGAGGGGCTGGGGCAGGGCAGACCCTGTGGTGAGCCGACCGTTGGCATCCCAGGCATGCGACCGCCCCACCTCCTAGCCTGGCGGCGGCAGCTCATCTACCTTTAGCGGCAGCGGCACCCAGAGGGGCGAGGCCGGTAGTCTTTGCGGTCCCACAGCCAGAGCAGCGCCAGCCAGGCCTTGCAGGGGGGATGTCCTACAGCCACGTGCTGGGCTGCAGCAACCGCCAGCCTCGCTTCCCGCCCTAGACCCTGGGCCTCGCCCACACCATCAGGATCCCAGGTGCATGGCCGCCCCGCCTCCTAGCCCAGCAAATGAAAGTAGGACTTTCCTACCTAGATGGGGTGGGAGCCTGGGGGGACGGCAAGTTTGGCCTGGGGCCCCGGGCGCCTAAACCCGCCCTATGCCACTGCTTCTGGCAGTGGGGACGGGTGGTGCGGGGTGGAATTTTTTAGTCTAAAATGACTTACCAGACGGAAGGCAATTCTGGGGAAACCTGTTCCATAAAATGATTATTTCATGGAAAATGGGGCGTTATTTCCCCAGAATTTCCTTCTGTAAAATGGGGTTTCCAGAAAATGAAGTGTCCGTAAAACAGGGTTTTACTGTAGTACTGGCAATATTGACAGTAGCCTATTCATTCAAGCAATCTGCTCTAGTTGTAAAGTTAAAATTTTCCCTTGCTTGAAAGCCAGTCGTGTCCTACTCTAGATTGCAGTGCTCATCTGTTTCCAACCAAAGAGCCAGTGCTGTTTGCATCTGCATACGTTTCCATGGTCATGTGACAGGCATGACTAGACACTGGAGTGCACAGAATGCTGTTTACTTTCTCACCGAAGTGGTACCTATTTATCTACAGTAAAACCACGCATAAAGAGTGCCTCGCTTAGAGAGTAACTCGCTTAAAGAGCAGAATTTTCTCTGAATGGTTGCCTCGCTTAACAAATAAAACCAACCAAAAACTCGCTTAACAACTAAATTGGAGTCACAATCCCCCCTGCCAGAAGTCACAATTGGTCATGTACAATGGTGTTTCACTTAAAGAGCAAACTCGCTTAAAGAGCAATGCCATGGAACACATTATGCTCTTTAAGCGAGGTACCACTGTACTTGCAATTTCTTGCTTTCAAATTTCTAAGTTATCAGGAGCTGGGACAGAGATGGGAGCTCACTCCATCGTGCAGCACTCAGGTCTCGATCTGCTGACCTGTCAACCTTAGTCATCTAGCTTAACGTCTTAACCACTAGCCGAACAGCTTTACCATTGGCTTGTCTCATCATTTTCAGGGTCTGCCTAGTTGACTTTTGTGGCCCCTTGATATCCAGTCTATTAGCGGACAGGTCCATCTGTCATCCTTTAGGCAGGTAATATGGCCTGCCCATTTTCTTTTTGCCACATAGAGTTCATCAACCACATCACACAAATCCGTTGTTTCAACACACATGCCGAAGAAGACACACAATCTTATTTCGATCATTTGCTAGCGACTGCAAGCTCTCCACAGAGGAACTGTGTAATTTTTAGATTAGACATGGAGTGATTGTGGAATTACTTTGACTGGTCTTTTATATTCTATTTTTAAACACATTACCTGTATTGTGAATAAAGTCACTCTATACCAACTCTAACTGAATATTATAACATAGGATACTCAATTTCTGGATGTCCAAGCACCAATTTTCAGGCGCCAAGATCTTCTACATCAGAAATTCTCAACCTGCGGCTCATGGGCTGGATGCGGCCCATGGTACTATTTCATGTGGCCCACCACCACCTCCCCCACACCAGGAAGTGTCATGTGGTGGAGGAAGGGCAAAATGACCATCCAGCCTCGAAGCTGTCTGAGGGAGCATGACCCAGCCCCAAGGCTTAAAAAGGTTGAGAACTCCTGTTCTACATATTGCACCCCACCAAAAAAGGAAAATAAAACGAAACAAGAGATGCCCAACATCTGTTGCTGGTTTCATGGAACCACCTTTGATGGTTTGGGAGTCCTGCCCTTTGTTTTGGTGGATGACTGCTACTGGATCCTCTCCAGAATGGTAGAATGGGAATTCTACCTTTTCTGGCCAAACATCTTCTAATGGGTTAGCACCTAGGAGAACCATCATGAGAGAGCTAAAATAGCTCCCACCCTGATTTACATCAACAGGTTGTGAGGGTCTCTGCCAGACGCAACTGGAGATACCAACGATTGAACCTTGGACTTCCTCTCTCATTAAGCCTCATCCATTTCCCAAATCACCTCCGAACATCATCTCAAAACTGAGTAGCAGAGTATTCATTTTTCGTTCTTAAAAAGTTTGCGGACTGTGGTGGCTCCAATCTCGCGACAGAATGAGCACTCACCATCTGTCCCAGCTCCTGCCAACCTAGCAGCTTCAGTGGGAAAGGTAAAAGCATTCCATTCACTATGCCATCTAGTCATGCCTGCCACATGACAATTGAAACGTCGGCACAGTACAGTACAGTACAGAGTGACTGTACAGTAAAAGCTCGCATAAAGAGTGCCTCACTTAGAGACTAACTTGCTTAAAGAGTAGAATTTTCTCCAAATGGTCGCCTTGTAGAACAACTAAAACTCACTTAACAACTAAATTGGGGTTTGCAATCCCCCCCACCAGAAGCCACGATCGGTCACTTACCATGGTGGCAGTGGTGCTTTTTCCAAGTGTTTTGATTTGATTTAATTTTCCAATTTATATAGCCGCCCAACTCAGAATGACTCTGGGTGGCTTACAACATTAAAATCAGTACTACAATCTACAAACTAAAAACAGGTAAAAATCCCAATTAAAATACAATAAGTTACAATTAAAGAGCAATCCTGTGGAATGCATTATGCTCTTTAAGTGAGGTACCTCTGTAATTGGAGATGAGCCCTGAACCCTAGAGCCAGATACGATTGGCTTTCGAGCAAGGGAGACCTTTAGTAAAGGTAAAGGTTTCCCTTGCTCGAAAGCCAGTCGTATCCGACTCTAGGGGTCAGTGCTCATCTCTGTTTCTAAGCCGAAGAGCCAGCGCTGACCTTTACCTTTACTAAAATGTATTAAAATCATAGCTGTTGCTCTGAAGTAGTGCCAGAAGAAAAGCAACTGACTTATCTCAAAGTGCATTTGCCACCAAGCCACCCAGGTGACGTACTGTCAGTAACTGTGCCTGGGCGTGGCACTGGTTGCAACATGAACAAATGGTAGACTATACCTTTAAGGCTCCTTCTGGAACAGTAGCCAGCTGCACTGGATCAGCTGCTAACAAGGAACCATTCTTTTGCATAAGAGGAGGCAAAAACCGAAGCCAACTTGCTTCAATGCCTGGCTGCTTCTTGTGCCATTTTTGCTTCCTGTTGTTCCTGCTGCTTATCTTGCTGGACTACTCGTGCTGGAGTGTTTTTCACTCATCGTGGAGCTGACCTTACGGGCCTATGAGTTTTGGGACCCTTGCCACATTGTGGAAGTAAGCACTGCTCATATCAGTAACTTATCAATATCATAGTCTGTTTTCGTCTGGAGTTACTGCTTCTGCCAAAGAACTTTGCCTAACAGCTGTTCCAAAGGTGTGGAAGCATCTTCCAGAAAACCAATGAGGACTTTGTACTCCGCTCACTAGGTGAGCAGAAGAAAGTAAGCTGGGAACTCTCTATGAACTCTGACTCTTTGTGTAAATATTCCCTTGCTGTTTTTGCTGAAGAAACACCTGTTATGTTTTGCCATCATTGTAAATAGTTTTTCTGCTTGCACCTCACCTCAAGAGTAAAAGTTCTTTTTCAGTTTGTCTCACAAGAACTGTATGCCTGTGTTTTCTTGGACACTCATTCTGCTAGTCACAAACACATAAGGCAAGGGTGTAGCAGGAGCACACTCCGCTGCTTAAACACTCTGTCACGTACCACCAAGGAGGAGGCAGCCCTAGAAAAACTTCAAAAGGCTATTAAATCAGATGGCTCCTTAAAAACGAAGAGGAAGTTATTTCTTCAGGCTGCCCAATTATCAAGGTCAGACGAAGGAGATCAAATGCAAAAGAAGAAAAAAGGCAGAATGAACAGAACCTCTGTGCCATCCAATATTTGCACAAAATAAATATATTTTCAGCAAGAATCTTATCATAGCTATTAATCATCCATATGTTAAAATCCTTTCTTCTGCAAAATATCAAAGACATAAGAACCTTGTTCTTTCTCTGCTTCAGGGCACTTTGGCCCTCAGCAGTCTTACATGAAACCAGTTAGGAAGGATACTCTGGCTTCATTCAGATACTGTATAATGTTTGATCACAGTTCAACATTACACAAATAAAACAGGATCTTCAACCCTTTTCAACAATAGAGAGCTTAGAAACTTTACTTTCAAAACTTTTACTTTAAAGTGTTTTCTTTTTTAATTTCACACAGTTTAGCAATGGGGCCCAGCCTTAAACAACACTTAATTTTAATTACAAATTATTAAAATAAACCAGCTTTGTCACAAACATAGTTTGAAATTGGCTTATTGCAATAAACCATAATGATGATTAATCACAATCTCTTTGGATCCAGACATATTGCATTAGTTTAAAACTGAAGAGAAAATTTTCTATTAACTGGAATTCTATAGGTGTTTGCATTAGGTTAGCAGCACTTGCCACAGATAATTGCTACTAATTGATAAGGTGAAAGGACATATCTCAACTGAGAGAGCACACTGCCAGAAGCAGGATTGAGATGTGCCCTGCCACTTTGTTAATTAGCTCCAATTAGTTGCAGGAAATTAGAGAAACCTTACACATACACCAAAAAGGTACTTCTCATTGCCTCCTTGCAATCATGCTGGAAGAGAAGCGGGGAGCAAGAGAGCCAAGCCCACAGTTATCCTCGTTATCCTCATTTTATTTATTTATATTTATATTTATATTTATATTTATATTTATATTTATATTTATATTTATATTATTATTATTATTATTATTATTATTATTATTATTATTATTATTATTATTATTATTATTATTATTATTATTATTATTATTATTATTATTAAATTTGTATAGCAACCCCAATCGACAATATTATATTGAATAACATTAAACTATGATTTAGTCCATATTGACTAAAATTAAACTATGGTTTATTCCAAACTGTACTGTTTTCCTTTAGTTGACAGTCTGAAGCCAACAGTGACCAAACAAAGAGCAATCAATCCAGGCAAGAGCAGTCTGAAAAGGTCTATCCACATTCTCAGGTTAGACTACCTAATGGGGAAAAAAATAGTGAATCAGGATAAGATAATCCAAAGCCAGAGCCAAAAAGCGTCTGAGACTAAATCCAGTTAACATGCAAACTAAAATGAAGTGGATCACACAGGGATACTCTAAGAGAAAAGCCAAACAAAATCCACATTCAGTTACCAAGAAATCAATTGGACTAGAACAAGGAATAGCCTTAAAGCTGAGGAATTGGACCTCCCTATGTCACTTGGAGGACCCTGAATAAGCTGAGAGTTGGTGTCCCTGAATGTAAAACCAACATGATCAAGTTGCGGACAACATGCTGTGTGAATGGGGAGAGATACAGAATCCATCTAATTTGCTGGTCTGCCAGTTACTACCAGAATTATGTACTGATGAGGATTTAAGCTTGGCCAATGATAAAGCAAAGAAGGTGGCTTCATTTTGGCAGTTTAAAGTCTGACCTGGACACGAAAGAAGAAGTTGGAACAAGAGACAAGGACTTAACGAATCAATGTCAAGGCCCACAGCCAAACATAGCTGTTATTTTTGGAAGTTCTTTTGGCCTGGAATGAAAGCTTCTGCCTGGACTCCAGCTAAGATGAAGCTGTAGGCACTTCAACATAGAGGAGGACCCTCCTTCTCAAGGACATCCATTATGCCTGTGGCGACCTCTACGTCTAAGAAATCTTCCTTTCAGATGGGCAGTTTGTTGGTTCACTGCCAACCTTGCTCTTGTTGCCCTTCTGCCCCGCTTTTGAGCTTGGAGGAAACCATCCTCTAACTCAGGAACTGCGTCTCCAATGCTCCGACAGCAAATTCTGTCACCCGTTTATACCCAAGGAGCTACGGTCTTTCAGAGTGATCTCCTCTTTGGTGCAATCTGTCCCTAGAAATTCTTGTTGATGTTCAGTTGCAAAGTTGAACCCAAACTTTTGCAACCCCATGGACCACAGCACACCAGGCTGCTCTGTCACCTGTCATCCTCCGGAGTTCGCCCAAATCCATGCCCACCATGTCAATGATGCTGTTTAACCATCTCATCCTCTGCTGCCCCTTCTCCTTCTCCTTTTCATCTTTCCAGGAATTGGGGTCTTCTCCAATGAGTCCTCTCTTCTTATTTGGTGGCCAAAGTACTTGAGCTTCAGCTTCAGTATTTGTTCTTCCAAGGAGCAGTCATGGTTGATTTCCTTTAGGATTGATTTCTTCTCCTTTGATTGAGTTGATCTCCTTGCATAGTCCAGAAGATTCTCAAAGGTGTTCTTCAGCAACTCTCAAACCTTCTCCAAAAAGAAATCTTCCAGTGAAGGCCCAGATGTCATGCTGAATGAAGCCTAGTACAAATTTTCTGAAAAGAAACTGAGAGAACTAAAGGTGAATCAGGGAAAAGGAGAAAAAGATGGTATTTACTGGACAGAGCTAGGATGGAAAAGATATTTGCATTAACTAAAGGTAAAGGTTGCCATTCCTCGAAAGCCAGTTGTATACGACTCTAAAGTTCAGTGTTCATCTCCGTTTATAGCCAAAGAGCTAGCGCTGTCTGAGTATGTAGACATTTATGTGGACATGTGGCACACATGCCTAGACATCTAAGTGCACAGAACACTGTTACCTTCCTACCAAAGCAGGTGTCTCAACCTTGGGTCCCCAGATATTCTTGGACTTCAATTTCCAGAAGCCCTGATTAGCAGAGGGAGGTGAAATCCAAGAAAGTCTGGGGACCTAAGGTTGAGAAACCCTGTGCTAAATAATGGCTCAAATTCTGTTGATTAGCATAACAATTTGCAACTAGAGTAAGCCCATCCAACTAGTGAAAGTTACAGAGAAGCTGACTCGACTCTAGTTGTGACTTAATACACTAAGCAACAGAATTTCACCCTGTTTATCTGGAGTGACAGCGCCCCATTCCTATGACAAAGGAAGCATCTAGCCTAGAGTTCAGCAGTGAGTCATCAACTAGACAGATTTGTTTTTAAGAGATGCAAAAAATGATGTATAAGTAGAAAAAGGTCTAAGCTTGGTAGCCTAGGCAACCATCTTATACTCCAAGAGCCATTGATCTGGCATTTAAATTCTGCATATGTAAGGCAAAGATCAAAGGAAGGCAAAAAAGTTGCACCCAGAGAATCTCTAACTCAAGATATCAAACACAAGAAGAAACCTATGTGCTCCTTCAGTTGATTTATCACATGAGACAAAACAACTGGAAAGATATGATTAGCTTAAAAGGCCATTTCCCAGGGATTAGGCAGCAAAAGGAAACACAGCTCTGTCAGATAAGCAAAGCCAGCACACTCTCACTGCTGGTTACATATGGCAATATTTGCTGAGCCCGTGCTTAGGGATTAAAGTTAATTTAACCTCTAGTCTAATGTAATAATGGCTTGTTTAAGAGGACAAGGCTACCCAGCTATTTAAAATTCAGTACCTCCATTTCCTAATGGATACTTCATAAGACAAAGCAATTAATTCCCAGGAAAGTGGAAGACAGCTATCCTGGATTTATAGCAACTGTAGGAGTGGGAGGTAGTGGTGATAAAACCTAGTAAAACAAGTAAGACAACTGCCAGCTTTTCCAGCCTTTGTCCCTTATTTTACTACTGCAACAAAATTCAGCTTGACAGTTATAGCTCCTTCTTGTTGATTTTTAGCTCTCGTGCTGTCACTTAATGTTGTGGAGAGATCTCTGCAGTAGGGAGGGGGGAGAGACTGGAAAATTTAGAAAGAAAAAGATCCACTCAAATCCTCTCACTGAATTTTAATGTTTTTTCATAGTATGCTACATCGTTCTTGCACTTTCCTCCATGGTGAACCTGCAAGCAGGAAGTTGGGGCATGCCAGCTAGCCACACTTCTGCTATTTGAGATTAAGGGTCCAGTCAGTTGGCTGGCTGCACCAGAAATGTCTCTTCCATCTGTCAGGGAAACACTCCAGCTCAACCCCAAACAGCAGCAGATAGTGGGCATGGATCAGGGTCACACTGAAGTTCACATTTCCCCATACATTGTGTGATAGCTGGAAAATTCATTGCAATAGTAACTAGACTTATATACTGCCCCATAGCACTTAGGACTGCGGTAATAACTTTGTACCAGAGATTACTCTGGGTTGAAAGGATTTTTGCTGGAGAAACTCTGTTCAGAGGATGCCCAAATGAGGCTCCTTTCATGTCCCCGTGTAGCCCTCTGGTATCTAAACCCAATCTTCCAGTCTCCAAGCTCAGTGTCTTAATAACTAAGCCACCAGGGGAGCTAGGTTTGCAGTGGCTCAAGTAGTTAAGACCCTGAACTCAAAAACCGGAAGGTCAGAGTTCGATTCCTGAGTACTGCATGACAGAGTGAGCTCCCATCTCTGTCCCAGCTCCTGCCAACCTACAGATTGAAAGTAAGAAACTGCAAGTAGATAAATAGGTACTACTTTGGTGGGAAGGCAAACAACGTTCTGTGCACTCTGGTGTTGAGGCATGCCTGCCACATGTCTGGAAACACAGACAGCACTGGCTCTTTGGCTATAAATATAAATATAAACAGAGATGAGCCCTGAGCCCTGGAGTCAGATACAACTGGCTTTCGAGCAAGGCGACCTTTACCTAGCACTTAGTGGACTCTCTGGGCAGTACACAAGGTAATTAGCATTTTGCCCCCATCATGTTGGTTACTCATGTTACAGACCTCGGAAGGATGGCAGGCTGAAACAACCTGGTACCCAGTCGGGATCGAACTCATGTCAGCAGCAGTTTGGGCTGCAGTACAGCAGTTTAATCACTGCGCTACCAGGGCTGGATTGGTGATCACACCCTAAAACACACTACCCCAGCAAGCAAACTCTCTTTGCAGAAGGCTTTGAAGCAGAAGATAAACAGTGAGCTGTCAAGGAAGTTTAGCTGTGGATTCCCTGCCCTAACAGGTGTAATACTAGATTACTCACAGAGTTCCTTCTAGATATACTTCTGTGATTCCACAAGATCACTGCCTAGAAGTCCATTGGATTACAGTAATACCTCGGATAACGCTAAGACTTGGTTCCACAAGTCTTGGTGTTATCCGATTTTTAGTGTTATCCGATGCATGTTAAAATCCTATGGAATGGATCAGATAACTTTAAAGCTCCATAGAGATACATTGTAACCGCACAGGCTTTAGCGGTTGTTATCCGATCCATCCCATAGGACCTTAACGTTATTCGATCCAATTCTCCTCCCCAGATTACTTAACGTTATTCGATTGTAGCATTATCCAAGGTAAACGTTATCCGAGGTATTACCGTATATGGCAGGGAATTGCTCTACACATAAATTGAAACAAGCGATGCCAGGCTAGCTGGTGAAACAGCAATTACACTTATATACCACCCCAGAGTGCTTAGTGCACTCTCTGGACAGTTGACAAGGTAATTAGCATTTTACCCCAAACATGCTGGGTAGTCTTTTTACTGACATTGGAAGGCTGATTCAACCTGGATCCCTGTCAGAATTGAACTCACAAAGTCAGCAGTTTGGCGGCAGTACAACAGTTTAACCATCGTGTCACCAGGGCACAAGGGTGTGGCCTAATCCTGCAGTCAATGAAAAATGACCCAATATTTGGCTGCGTACAGCTCAGAGCGAGGATTATGGTTCTAATTCCAGTAGCTGGAGTTGTGTCCTGGCTCTGAGCCATACACCATAAATGTATAGTAATTCAGTAACTGGCTATGCCTCCTACGCTACTGTCTCAAACTGTCCACCCGAGTCTAGTTCTGGTCTGTGAGCCTTAAGGTAAAGGTCGTCCTTGCTTGAAAGCCAGTTGTATCTGACTGTAGGGTCATATCCATTTATAGCCAAAGAGCCAGTGCTGCCTGTGTCTGCAGACGTTTCCAGATGTGGCAAGCTTGACTAGAGGCCAGAGCACATGGAATGCTGTTAACTTTCCCACTGAAGTGGTACCTATTTATCTACTTGCAATTTCTTGCTTTCAAACTGCTTGGTGGGCAGGACCAGAGACAGGAGCTCACTCCATCATGAAGCCCTGTGAACCTTTGATTGCCTTTAAAACAAATCAGCTTGGAATCATGGCCCACTCTCATTAAAAATGCACAACCCATTCTGTCAAAATAAAAAAAACAACCCCTGTGATTTCTTCTTAACCCACCCTCCACTTATTTATCTATTTTTAAAAAACCTGTATGAACAGCATCATAGCGCTACACTTGAATGTATAGTCCACGGAATTTGCAGCTATAGCAGTTTATTTACTTCAGCTGCCTTTGTAAACCTGTCTTGCTACATTGCTTCCTCTCCTCAAAGCTTTTGGGGGGAAGAGGGGTCCCCCAAAACACAATTCCCATCCACCCCTCAACCCATACCATGCTGAAATTAGCAAGCAAAGATGGGATTTGCCCTCAACTAACATCCCATAAACTGCCTACCCTTGTTCAACAAGGATGTTTTGAAAAGCCAAAAGATTTACCGGATTACTGTTCACCACCCCCAATATACATTCCAGTAACTTTTGTTTGTACAGTGGTACCTCGCTTAAAGAGCACAATGCGTTCCACAGGATTGCTCTTTAAGCGAGTTTGCTCTTTAAGCGAAACACCATTGTAAGTGACCAATTGTGACTTCTGGTAGGGGAGAGTGTGAACCCCGATTTATTTGTTAAGCAAGTTTTTGGTTGGTTTTATTTGTTAAGTGAAGCAAACAGTCAGAGAAAATTCTGCTCTTTAAGTGAGTTACTCTTTAAGCGAGGCACTCTTTATGCGAGGTTTGACTGTATGTTCATTTCTCTTACTAGCATTCTTCACAGGAAGCCAGGCTGCTATAATCTAAAGTGTGTTTCCTGTAAAATTTAAAAGAATTTCTCAGTACTGTTGGCACAACAGATCGTAATCGCAATTGTGAGGTAGGTATTGCCACTGGAAACAACAATTAATGACTGCTTCTGATATTTTGCAGATACAGTACTGGTAATTAAAACCCTACCTGTTCGGATTTGCTCTATCTGTCCCTAACTGCACAGAATGGATTGTTGGCACTAAAGAGAGAATCTATTAATTCTTTGACTCAAATAGGTAAAGGTCTCCCTTGCTCGAAAGCCAGTCATGCCTGACCCTAGTGCAGCATTTCCCAAACTATGTTCAGTGGCACACTGGTGGGCTTCAAATCCCAGAAGCCTTAGTCAGCACATTGATTGATCAGTGTTTTGGGGAACTGACTTGGGCTTCTGGGAATCAAAGTCCTCAAACCAAACATTGGGAAACACTACTAGTGAGTGGTGCTCATCTCTGTTTACAGTCAAAGAGCCACTGTCTGAGTCTGCAGACGTTTTTGTGGTCATGTGGTAGGCATGACTAGATGCCAGAGCACACAGAACAGTTACCTTCCCTGCCAAAACGGTACCTCTTTATCATCTTGTAATTTCTTGCTTTCAAACTGCTAGGTTGGTAGGAGCTGGGACAGACAACAGGCGCTCACTCCATCACACAGCACTCAGGTCTTGAACTGTTGATCTGATGACATACTGGTCATCAAGCTCAGTATCTTAACTACTAAGCTACCTTAGTCCTTCTTGACTCAGATAGAACCTATTAATCCCTCCACCCTGTCAAAAAACCCTACATATAATGGAGCTTCTGTGAGGAATGGAATGTAGAATCAAGAAAGATGTGGATGGTTGGACATCTGAAACGAAACATATCACATGATACCATTCTGTTGCAGATGCAATTTTCATATCCCATAATATACACGTTACTCTTCAAGTTACCAACTCTTCCCTCATGCCCTACTCTTGTAGCCTTCAACACCATCCTGACACAATTTTCCACCTCAGAGACCAAACAGGATGTGTTTGAGGAAAGCTTGAGTTACTTACAGCTGTTGAGCAGCTATTAACAGCACAGAAATGGAGCCAGCAGAAAAATTGAAGCCTTAATTTCCAATTAGTGTGGTAACGTAAGTATTGATTTACAACAGTTGATGAAGAATTCAGGGTACAACAAAAACTTAACACAGTACTAGCTTTGAAAATGTCTGTTGTGTGTCACCATGTCTTCTCAGTTCTACTGTAGAACTGGGAATTGTGGAATGTTAACATGTGTTGTTTTGGAATAGTCAACAATATTAGGTTTATCAGAACATGCTAATAACCTCTTGGATAGAGAGGATGACCAACAAAAAAGTTCTAAAGCAAATGAAAAAGGGTCAAGAAATCTTACAAGAGATAAGAATACATTAAGCCACAAAATTAGAAACAAAAATTATAGCTTGTTACCGCTAATCATTCAGGGGGAAATAAACAGGAATAGCACTTGGAGGATTAAAAGGAACCTGAGAGACTGGTTTTGGATGTAATGTTGCATCATTATTCAGAGCTGCCACAAAACACGAAGTGGCCAAAACAGTATCCCCACCTCCAGTAGAACAGGAAGAAAGGAAAGAAAATAAGATCCTACTAAACAATTCCAGATGGATATAAGGCACATCCCCAAGCCAGCCTTTTGGCTAGCAATATGTCCTCTTTTTTGCCACCCAGGTATCATCAAGAAGGTTCAAAATCTGCACGGTAGTGTAGAAAAGATGATTTCCCTTTTTCTCCATCTTAAGGCAAGCAGGTGGGGGAAAATATGATCAAATCATCTGGTTCAAAACAAAGCAAAGGGGGGGGCTTAATTAGCAGAGACAGGCAGAGGTGGTACATGCAAAATCTCATATTGGGGGTGGCACTAAACCCCTGCTTTGGCCATCAACAGGGCCTCTGTCTGATGACCTGAATGCTGCAAACTGATCGCAAAGCAAAGATCTATAAATAAATGCCTGGGCCTTTTAAATGCAACATCCAACCCACCCAGTCCAGTAAAACAACAACCCTCCGTCCCTAAAGCACTTCAGTTCTCTATCCACAATTAGGGGGTGCATTCTTTTCATTTCTTGCTTTGCTTTTAGCCTTTCTGTTGCTAAATCTGGAAGGAAAGGAGAAGGAAGATCTGGCACTAAAAATGCAGGCGAGGGGAGAAAGGATGCATGCAAAACTGAAAATTAAAAAGCCAGATTATTTAAGGGGGGCAATTTGTGTCAGAAGGGTGGGCGAAAATGAGGATCCATCCTGAAAATATTAGGACAGGCTTAAGGAAACAAGCCTATCTCCAGAATCAAACCTGCTAAGGGCGGAAATGAATGCCAATACAGTAATACCTCGGATAACATTAGTATCGGATAACGCTAAAATCGCATAACATTAAGCAATCTGGGGGGAAGAATTGCATCGGATAACATTAAGATCCTATGGGATGCATCAGATAACAACCGCTAAAGCCTGTGTGGTTACAATGTATCTCTATGGATCCCATAGGATTTTAACATGCATCGGATAACACTAAAAATCGGATAACACCAAGACTTGTGGAACCAGGTTTTAGTGTTATATGAGGTTTTACTGTACCTCGGATAACATTAGTATCGGATAACACTAAAATCGCATAACATTAAGCAATCTGGGGGGAAGAATTGCATCGGATAACATTAAGATCCTATGGGATGCATCGGATAACAACCGCTAAAGCCTGTGTGGTTACAATGTATCTCTATGGATCCCATAGGATTTTAACATGCATCGGAGAACACTAAAAATCGGATAACACCAAGACTTGTGGAACCAGGTTTTAGCGTTATCCGAGGTTTTACTGTACTGTACTTCTCTAATTTGCTGATGGTTCTACCACTTTCCTCTCTGATGCTGTGGATTTTCAACGCCAATCCATACGGATCTTGTCAGAGAGAACCTTAATTCGAATTTAGACTAGGACATCTCGAGCCTGGCTGCAAATGCACCATCCTATCACCATCATGTTTCAAGCTCTCCCCCCCCCCCTACCCCCACCGTCTTTGGTTGTTGTTGTTTTTTGCAAACGTGGCAAGGGTTCCTCCGAATTGGGCGTCCTCTGTGTAAACGTGACGCGATCCGGTTTCATTACCTTCATCATGGTGGCAGGAGAGATGGGTCCTCCAAAATCCCACCCCCGAAATACCAAAAAGGGAAGGCAGGATAGAGGCGCCAAGAAGAGAGGAGGTGGCGGGCTGTCGGCTTCTCTCCTCCCCAGGTCCCAAGGAAGCTCCGACGAAGCCGCGGACAGCAGGGCACGTTTGCAGCGGAGGAGCCTAGAATGAAGAGTCCCCGGAGAGGCGGAGGAAGGTCCTGCTCATCGCCCGCTCCGATTGCATCACGGCGGGCAAAGGAGGCGGCGCTTCACGCGGGAACCGCGAGGGGGAGCCCGAGGGGACGATCTGCGCACATCGCCGGGCAAGGCGTCCCCGCGCGGCGAAGCAAACGTTTGTAAATAAGCATAATTATTTATGTTATTTATTTGTTGCCTTTTTATACCGCCCATCTGGGATATTTACCCACTCTGGGCGGTGTGTACATGCAAGTATTATTATATTTGTTATTATTATATTTGTATTTATATGCCGCTCTCCTTGCCGAAGCAACTCAGAGCGGCTTACAATGTTACAATATCAAATATAAAAGCAACAACATATCAGTACCAGTAAAACCTCATATAACACTAAAACCTGGTTACACAAGTCTTGGTGTTATATGATTTTTAGTGTTATCTGATGCATGTTAAAATCCTATGGGATCCATAGAGATACATTGTAACCACACAGGCTTTAGCGGTTGTTATCTGCTGCATCCCATAGGATCTTAATGTTATCTGATGCAATTCTTCCCCCCAGATTCCTTAATGTTATGCAATTTTAGTGTTATTCAATACTAATGTTATATGAGGTATTACTGTATAACAAATATAATACAGTCAATAGAGTCATAAAAGCAAAAGCACAATACAATCAGAAAAATGCAATTCAATCAAAAGAAAATACATAATAACAAAATAACATAATAAAACAAACAATAAAATAAAATAACGAAATAGGTTTTGTTGTTCAGTTGCATAGTCGATTCCGACCAGTGGTGGGATGTCAAAAATTTTACTACCCCACCATGACATCATCACAGTGTGGGTGGAGCTAACATGGGCGGAGCCAATGTCATGACATCATGATGTTGTGGGCGGAGCCAAATAAAACAAATTTAAAAATTATAAAAAATAAAATAAAAATAAGCACGCACACACACACACAAACACACACACACACCTCAGCCCACCTACCCATCCACCTGCAACACAGTAAATAAATTAAATAAATAAATAAAGAATACATCAAAATACACCCACCCACCCACCCACAACACAAATCAACCAGAGCTTTTAAACCAGAGCTTAAAGCTTATTCTGGCTAATCTTTCTCACACTAGGTCAGATGGAATGAACTCACCATAAGATAGCTTCATTTTGGCACTTTTCAACTTTTCAACAGTTAAAGAAGTTAGGTACTAAGTCTTTGCCTAACCAGTTCTCTAGGATATCTAGGGGAGCAGTCTATAGGGAGCTTCAGGTTAGCAGCTTCTCTTCCTCCTCCCCGCTTGGGAGGACAGCAAGGAGGCCGTGCATATGCACCAAGCACTGTAGGTGTGCATGCACACCAAGTGCTTGGCGCGCATGTGCAGTGGAGGAACCAGTGAAAAGGTAAGCCCCGAAAGTGGTTCCCCCCAAAAGCTGCAACCGGTTCTCCAGGACACTGAGAAAAGTTACTACCGGTTCTGGAGAAGCTGTTACATCCCATCACTGATTCCGACCCTTCACAACCCCATGGACCACCGTATGCCAGGCACCCCTATCCTCCACCATCCTCCTCAGCCCGCCCAGCTTTGTGCTCATTGCTTCAACAATGCCATCTCATCTTCTGCTGCTCCCTTCTTCTGTTGCCCTGGACCTTTCCCAGCATCAAAACTTTCTCGACCGAGTGAATCTTCTAATTTGATGTCCAAAGTACTTTAACTTCATTTTCAATGTTTGACCTTCCAAGGAGCAGTCAGGGTTGATTTTTGTTTTTAAGACTGACCTATTTGTTCTCTTTGCTGTCCAGGTTACTCTCAAAATTCTCCTCTTCTGTGCTCAGCTTTCCTTATGATCCAGCTTTCACAACTATACATCACTACCAGAAATACTATTGCTTTGACTATGCGGACTTTTGTTTGCAAGGTGATGTCTCTACTTTTAACTATGTTGCCCAAATTTCTCATAGCTTGGTTCCCAATAATTAGTCCAAATAAGTATAGCAGAAAATAAAGTACAGTACCTGGCATCTGTGGGCACACGGGTTCAACTGACCAGCTAGTTTATTGCTTATTGATGTGAGAGCTGGACCGTAAAGAAAGCTGAGTGTGGAAGAGACGCCTTTGAAATGTGATGTTGGAGGAGAATTTTGAGAGTACCCTAGACAGCAAAGAGAACAAATAGGTTGATCTTGAAATCAACCCTGACTGCTCCTTGGAAAGTCAAATATTGAAGATGAAGCTAAAGTAAATTGGACATCAAATGAGAAGAGAGGATTCACTTGAGAAATCCTTGATGCTGGGAAAGGCTGAGGACAAAAGAAGAAGGGTGGCAGAAAATGAGATGGATAGATGGTATTGTTGATGCAATGGGCACAGAGGTGGGCAGGTTGAGGAGGATGGTGGAGGATAGGGATGCCCGGTGAGCGTTGGCCCATGGGGTCCCAAAGGGTCAGACTCGACTATGCGACTGAACAGCAAACTGATGTTTTTATTGTAAGTTTTATGGGGTGTGATTCTTAATAATTTTTGATTGTTGTATGAGGGCTTTTATGATGTTAGCCACCTTGAGTAGGGAGGATATAAGTGTAATTAATTAATTTATTAAAATAAATTAAGGGTGAGAGAAAGCAAAACAAAAAGACAAAAAAAATTGTGGCACTTTAAGGACTAACTGCTGTCTTTTTACAATTAGCTTTTGTGGATCAAGTCCACTTCGTCAGATAGAAGAGTGAGACTTCATGGCATCAATTTATACACATCAAGTACAGACATACAGAATAACAGATAAGTAAGGTTGTAATTAAAAAGGTCTATGTGGACATCATTCTTCCTTGGCTATCTTTTTGGAAAGAGGGGAAAAATAAATATATATCAAATGTTATATGGAGAAGAGTTAAATTAAGGTATATAATGTTATAGGGCTGCAGTGGCTTAGTGGTTAAGATGCTGAACTTGACAGCTGGAAGGTTGGCAGGTAAACAGTTTGAGACCCAAGTGCTGTAAGATGGAGTGAGCTCCCATTGTCTGTCCCAGTTCCTGCCAAACTAGCAGTTTGAAAACAAGAAAGTGGAAGTAAATAAATAGGTACCACTTTGGTGGGAAGATAACAGTGTTCTGTGCGCTCTGGCATATATTCATGCCTGCCACATGACCACAGAAACATTTGCAGATGCAGACAGCACTGGCTCTTTGGCTTTGAATGGAAATGAGCACCGCCCCATAGAGTCAGACATGACTGGCTTTCGAGCAAATGCAACATTTACCTAAATATTGGATGAACAGACTCCATAAACTAAGGAACTATAGTAAAACCTTGCATAAAGAGTGCCTCGCTTAGAGACTAACTCGCTTAAAGAGCAGAATTTTCACTGAATGGTTGCCTCGCTTAACAACTAAAACCAACCAAAACTTGCTTAACAACTAAATTGCGGTTCACAATCCCTCCTGCCAGAAGTCACAATTGGTCACTTACAATGGTGTTTCACTTAAAGAGCAAACTTGCCTAAAGAGCAATCCCGTGTAACACATTATGCTGTTTAAACAAGGTACCACTGTACAGGGTTGAGTTTACAAACCTGAGCAGGATTGTTGAGGACAGGACATTTTGGAGGCAACTTAACATCAGATAATAACAATAAATTAGAAAACAAAAAAATAAAAATAAAATAAAAAACACTGTAGCACTTTAAAGACTAACTGCTTTATTTTTATTGTTAGCTTTCGTGGATCAAGTCCCCTTCTTCAGACAAAGAGTGAAACTTACAGGTATGGTTTTTATACACCAAATTCAGGGGTCAAAGGGAGATGGGTGTGGTCAAACAAGATGACAGACAAGCAAGCACAACAATACAGCTTCACACAACCATTGTTGTCTTGCTTTTTGTAATTTTCTTGATTGTTTTTATGTGCTCAGAAAGCTAGAAAAGCAGGACTGAATAAAAGCAAAATATTTTTTTAAGTCATCAATTCTAAAATTTCACTGAAATTCTGAAAGGCTGCTGGGTTTGAACTGAGTACAAAAAGCCATGCCTGCTACCCAGCTATAGCTTTGAACTGATCAAAGACTTCAGGCAAAGCTGGTGTTTGTTTGCTTGTTTTGTTTTGCTTTGATGAGTAGCATGAGCTCTTCACAGCACACAGAGCAACCTGAGTAATTCTTTAGAAGATCAGAGGCAGGAAGGGATGGTTGCCATGGAAATGTCCAACTAATAAGCCAGCACTGAATGAGGATGCTAGAAATCTATTCACTATGCCAATGAGTACTGCAGACTTTAAAAAACACAAACAAGCAATCTGACAACGAACTAGACCAGGGGTTTGCAACCTACAGCCTGCAGGATGGACCTGGCCCAAGGCACTATTACCTGTGGTCCGCTACCCTTGTTCCCGCCACCGGAAGCAGCTGAAATGGTGAAAACAGCCAAAAACATGCTGTAAATGCACCCACAACTGTTGTAATGCACCCGTGTTTACGACAGCCATGGCTGCAGTTTACAGCAGCATTTATGGTCAGGTGAATGTGTCCGGCCCACTCAGCTGTCTGAGGGGGCCTGCAGCAGGAAAACGTTGAGAACCCATGAACTAGACAGAGGTTTGGCAACTGTTGGGACTGTAAAACCACAACTGCTGATAATAAGACATCATTGAAAGGCATCAAGAAAATCTACAAAGTTCAAAAGGATTGCTGCCTTTAGGCATATCCAAAGTCAGAAATGTTTCTTAATAGACTTCAGATTCCTTTCTTCCATCAGAGGTGAAAATCAGGACATCTGCAGGATCAAATCCCTATGTGGGAAAATTCTGTCCTTGAAGACTCCAGGAAAACCAATTTCAATTTCATGGTAATCAGTTAAAATCAACACAAAAAATGCAGTCAAAGGTCTAAAAAGGGAAGCATGGACCATGTTGTCTGACACAAATCTTTGAGTGAAAGTTGGTTGAATAAACAGCAGAACAGTAGGCATTCAATAAAATGAGATAGCTTTGAGCATTTTTCTTATGATGAAGACAATATGATATGACAATAATGAAAAATTGGCTTTGAGAACCTACATTGTATGGAGCTATATATCCTTGATTCAACTGTAAGGCATAAAATCATAGGTTTTCATGCAGGTAACTATTTTTTTTTTTTAAAAGCAGAAGCATTTGAAATGTGGGATTATCACAGGATGCTAAGAATTACTCAGACTGAGAAGTGAAGAACTGCTAGGATAAAAGTGTGTTGGAGATGTAAAGAAAGGGATGAGACCTATTTACAATTATGGCAGGAGTGTAAAGAGGTGCATAATGTATGGGGGGGAAGTTTTTGAAGAAATGAATATGACATTATCTCTAAAAATATATGAGTCCCAAGAGATATAAAGGTGTGTATGTGTGTGTGTGTGTGTGTGTGTGTGTATGTATCTATATATATATAAAGAACTTATTATAATTATGATAACAGCTATTACGGTATGATATTCTTGATAGCAAAGAATTGGAATGTGTGTACTGTATCTCCTTAAATTTGGAAGAGTGGTACAAAGAAATATAGAATATAGCAGGGGTGGTGAACCTATGACACGGATGCCAGAGGTGGCATCAGTGCAGTCACTCCAGCACAGAGTTTGCCCCGCCCCCTGCCCAGCAGCCCAATGGGAGTGCTTTCTTCCTCTCCTGTTGTTGTGTTGGCACTTTGCAATAAATAAGTGGGTTTTGGGTTGCAGTTTGGGCATTCGGTCGCTAAAAGGTTTGCCGTCACTGGAATAAAGCATTGAATGGTAAGCTAACATGTGAATTAATAATTAAAAGGGGACAATAAAGAACAACAAATCTGTACAGATATTAGGAGACTTGAGTATGTGTTTTAAAAAACCTAAAAGATTTATGGCAGGTCAAAAAAGTGTAGTTTTTGGAAATAGGGAAAGGTATAAAAGTTAAAATAGAGAATTAAGACAAGTAGAATAGAAGAAAAGGTTCTGAGGGTGGAGGATGCACTAGCCAAGCCAATTGTTAAATGATATATATGTTGTTGTTGTTTTGCAGTATACGTAAGGATGAATAATTAATGCAAATTTTGTATTAAGCTAAATACTGTTGCTGTTTTTCTACTGTTTTGCTTTTTTATTCTAATTGCAATTTTATGTATTTTGAAAATCAAAATAAAATATATATTTTTAAAAAATAAGTGCTAGGACAAACACATAAAGCCAAGGAATTGCAAAATTCATAAAATGCAGAAAGCTGGAATGCTTTGGCCATGTAGGGAGAAACAGATGGTTGCAGCTGATCATTCAAGGTAAAAATGAATGTGGAAAGTGCAGGAAGGAGAGCTCCTTGGCTGAAAAAACCTTTTTGCAGGAAAATTTTGTCTATAGCTGCTCCATCTGAGTTAAAATAGCTGTACTGCAATGATGACTGACCTCGGGTACAATAATATGAAGATGTGGAAGAGGAATCATTCCTGAGTGGAAACGTGAGACAGCTCATTTTATTAATGAGCTAACCCTCAGTTCAATCATCAATCCAAACAGAGACTATAGAAGACGACCAAGGACTCAGAAGGGCAGCAATAAAGGAACTTGAAAAGATCATTAAGTGTAAGGATGTGTCATTGTAGGGGTGACCAACCTTGGTGGTCCAGCTGTTCTTGGACTTCAATTACAAGAAGCCCAAGTCAGCACACCTGCTGCTCAGGGCTTCTGGGAATTGAAGTCCAAAAAAAGCTGGAGCACTAGGGTTGGCCACTCCTGTTGTAGACAAAGGCCAAGATCATTCATGGATCATTCATTTTCCTCCATAAGCTTTCCTCATTGTCCATGAATGATCTTGGCCTTGGTCTCCAGTGACATATCCTTAATTAACTTTTCTAGTTCCTTTATTGCTTTTTCCCATCAGATTTATTTATGGTCCAGCTTTCACACCCATACATTGTTCTTCCATAGTCATGATTCTTTGTCTTCTTCATGTTCAGCTCCAGGATATCACAGCACCTTTCAAAGGAGAAGCCATATTAATTGTGCAGTTTTGCAGGACAAGAATCACGTGGCTCTTTTGGGGACAGATTAATTGTAGCAGTATCCAGTATCCCTTATTAACTGATTAGTCATCTGACCATATCTGGCTAAAATGTGATAAAATGTGACATTATAGAAAATGTAATTACATAAACAGAATAAAAACAGGATAAAAGTAGAATGATACAACCACAATTAATCAAGATATAAAATTTACTCAATAAAATTATCAATACAATTCATCACCTTTGCATCCAACCTCTATCTCTGTGATGACTAACCTTGGCACTCCAGATGTTCTTGGACTTCAATTCCCAGAAGCCCTAATCATCAGGAATGCTGACTTAGGCTTCTGATAATTGAAGTCCAAGAACACCTGGAGTGCCAAGGTTGGCCATTACTGCCTTATCTGATCAATAAAACATATTCTCTTTTGAATGGCCCCAACTATAAACTCAACAATCAAAGTCCTAGTATTTTGTTCAATTAACTGTAGCACTAACTTCATTGGATTCCAATACAGATCCAAATAAAATTGACTCCCTGATGTACAACACATGCATCCAACGAACTGCACAGCAGTATTAAAAATGCATGGTGTAATAGATCTCAGTCTTAAGTGTGGAATTGCTGTTTTCCTTGTTCACTGAGCATTCTCAGGAAATCCTCACATAATCCACACCATGCAGAATGTTAAAAACCACCCCAACCAAGAAAGTAAAGATAAGCTTATAGTGAATTTAACCAATATGTTTGACATTCACTGTTTTGCGAGCTAGCTGACTGAATAGTCAAACCTTGCATAAATAGCACCTCGCTTAAAGAGTAACTTGCTTACCGAGAAACTCGCTTAAAGAGCAGGATTTTCTCTGAATGTTCGCTTCGCTTAAACAAATAAAACCAACCAAAAACTTGCTTAACAAATAAATCGGGGTCTGCAATCGCCCACACCAGAAGTCACAATTGGTCACTTACAATGGTGTTTCACTTAAACAGCAAACTCGCTTAAAGAGCAATCCTGTGGAATGCATTATGCTCTTTAAGTGAGGTACCACTGAAGTGCCACGAGTTGGGCATCTGGTGTCAAAGGCACAGGTCAGGAATTTGATTGCCCACTGTGTCTCTTGGGAGAAGAGCCAGTCTCCGTATTCCTGTGCAAGTTACACAGTCCTAGAAATACCCTTAGGAGCAGAGAATGATAAACACTTCCATATCTCGAAACCCATGGAATGGGTCAACACAACTCTAAATCAACTTGATGGCATAAACTAGGTTTTTTTCTTAGTATAAAGAATTTTCCTTCTATTTTAGAGTGTTAGCATGTATTATTTGCATTATATACAGGATATTTATAAATTTGGTTGTTGTTTTTGCTAGTGTTATCACTTTTTCCTCTTAATTTTTTGTTGTTGTTTTGTCGATAAAAAGTTAGAAATATGAAAAATACAATACAGTTAAGATACAATAGTGGAATCTCGGTTAACAAACTGCTCGGTTAACAAAAACCGCACAACAAAAGGAAATCCATAGAAAATAGTGGCTTGGTTTACGGATTTTTTTCCAGAACGGATTAATTGGTTTTCAATGCATTTCTATGGGAAACTGCACTTTGGTTAAAGTAGTTTGGTTTTCAATGCATTCCTATGGAAAATTGCATTCAATGCATTCCTATGGGGAAATTGGTTAATTTTTACTGTAAGAAATGTCCTGGAGAACGCATTAATTACATTAACCAAAGTTCCCCTGTATGTAAATTTTCCATGTTCACAACACCCTTTAAAAAAGCCCTTACCTGCAGGTTATTTTCACTTCCATTTCCAAAGGTGTGTGGAAAGATGTAATAATGTAATGATTACTTGAACTGTGAGATTTCAGAGAAATTAATAAACAGTTAACGAGCATTTAAAATAACATTGCTGACAGGCTGCTTCCAGTTCTTACCATGTGTACATTCTGTAAGTCTCTTTCCCCTGCATGCCTCTCCTTTATACACACTTTTGGCGCAATTTGTTGTGCAGCAAATGCTTTGTCAATCCTGCTGACAGACAGTGCATTTGCATCTGTTCAACAGCTGTGTTTTGAAACCTAATCAATATTCCAAAGGATGCTACTATGGCAGCAGCAAGATGTGTTGGAAACGGCTCAACTATGGAAGCACCATTAGGAAGGGGGTGGGGAGGCAAACATCTCACTGATTCTGGACCTCCTCCAACTAATGCTTAAAAATCAGTCAGCTCCCATTACTGTACTATGGTTTTTGTTGTTCAGTCGCAGTCGATTCCGACCCTCTGCGACCCCATAGACCACTGTCCGCCAGGCACTTCTGTCTATGGTAGCGATACCAAAATTGTTTGAGAAACTGTTCAACTGGACTCCCTTCTGAAATTTCAGCAGTGTGCTTGTGTGAACATTATGTACAGCTTGTATGGGGAAGATTGGAAGAAAGCAGGGATCAAAGACAATCCTATACATGTGCACAGGATTGGCTCTTCCAGCTGTTCCCCCTTCATAGAGGGGAACACAGAAAGAGCCTCCTCGAAGATTGTGGTATTTTTGAACCACAATCGGGCATACCCTGGTGAGGCAACCTTGTGTTGTCAGCTAATCTTTCTCACACTAGGCCAGGAGAAAGGAACTGAGGAATGAATTCACCAAAAGGTGCCTTCATTTTGGCAGTTTCACATCTGGCCTACACAGGGAAGACGACCCTTCATAGTGAAAACTACAGGCATGGGGGTTGGGCTACAAATCACAACAAAAGTACAGTACAAAGTTACATTGCTGTGCCTCACCCACAATGCCAGATAGCCAATCTTAAAGCCCTTGCACTCATTTTCCGTGTGTGTGTGTGTGTGTGTGTGTGTGTGTGTGTGTGTGTGTAAGTGGATAGTTGGACTCAATGGCCTCTAACTCAATTATTCTATAAATGTTAAATTAGCAGCAGATGCCAAGAGAACTAAGCACGAGAATTACCCTCAAGATCCTGTGAATGGTTATGAGTATCAAGTCAGGTTATGAGTATCAACTCAGATCTAGGAAGAACTTTATGGCAAGAACAGACATTCTTGATGATACACAAAAGCAAAATCAAATTAGAAAATGGAGGAACTATCTTGACAAGGAGTAACATTAAAGGAGGATATGGCTGAGGAATTGGACCTCCCCTATGTCACTTGGAGGATCCTGAATAATGAGGGTTGGAGTCCCTAAATGTAAGACCAATATGCTCAAGTGGGTACTGCTGGCAGACAACAATGCACTGTGTGACTATGGAGATACAAAATCTGGCTCCTTTGCTAGTCTGATTACTACCAGAAATATGTACCAATGATGATGTTTGGTCAATGACAACGCCAAGACTTTGTGTGTTTAAAGTCTGACATGGACACGAAAGTAGAATGAATGAATGTTAAATTATGTTGACCCACAACTTGTGCACTTCTGATCCCAGAGATCCTTCTTGCAGAAGTGAACTGCGATATGAACCATCAAAAAGTATTAAGATGGTCAATCCAGCTGACATTGTGGTTTACAGAGGTTCTTCATGGGGGGAGGGGACTTAACTATTCACCTATTATCATAATGGTGAACCTTGGCACTCCAGATGTTCTTGGACTTCAATTCCCAAAAGCCCAAGCACCCTGTGAATCCACACAAATGTGTTTACAGCGATTTATCCGGCCCACACCACCCTCATCGCTCCCAGAAGCAGAAGTAAAACACACCTGTACGGGCACGCTTTACTTCCAATTCCGGGCGCAACAAGGGCGGCACAGGCTGGATGAATCGCAGTAAACCCATTCGTGTGGATTCACAGGCTGCTTGGGCTTCTGGGAATTGAAGTCCAAGAACATCTGGAGTGCCAAGCTTCGCCATCACAGACCTATTATGTAGCATTTTACATATTGCCAAAACATTTGATATCAACACACTAGAAAAAGTATCCATTTATTCAAGGTATGACAAGTGTAAATAAAGGATTTTTAATTTTTCAAGACAATATCTTAGGGTAATTCTTAAAGCACCAATAAAGAATTACATTTAAATGGGTAAAATATGAGTTTATTACAGAAGACATATTTTATTTTGCAAAAAAAATAAAAATCAATCCAGTTGATTGGACGTACACTCTTCCCAATTCAGTGTGATTTACTCCCAAAAAAATATGAATAGGATAGTAGCCTTAAGGGTAAAGAATCTTTCTGCCTATCATTATACTAATTCTGCAAGATTTAACTTTGCATCCATGATGGTATATCATTTTGGAAACTGCAGGTTTTATTCCTTCTGTTCTGTTAATTATAAGTCAAAACCTTGAGAAAAATTATACTACTGTCCTCAACATAAGCATTTCAAATACAGTAAAACCTCATATAACACTAAAACCTGGTTCCACAAGTCTTCGTGTTATATGATTTTTCGTGTTATCTGATCCTCTATGGGATCCATAGAGATACATTGTAACCACACAGGCTTTCGCGGTTGTTATCTGAAGCATCCCATAGGATCTTAATGTTATCTGATGCAATTCTTCCCCCCAGATTCCTTGATGTTATGCGATTTTCGTGTTATTCGATACTAATGTTATATGAGGTATTACTGTACTCTCAACATAAAAGTATATTTAACTAGAGCAGAGGTCAGGTTTTATGGACTTTAAATTTCCCCAAAGGACAATGACAGAGATATTACCCATTCTTAGTCTCCCAATAAATTTGGGGCACAGAAACTCTCTGCATACTTTTTTTATCAGACAGGTCAGTAGACAAAACAAGAATGGTTTATATTTTGATCACTTTAAAGACCATCACCCTTCCCTCTTAAACAAGGGCTTGAAGATTAATGCAAGTCTCACCAACAACCCAGAGTAATCTCTGACATGAAATTATTATTACAAAACAACATGATTCCTAATGAACCAGACTGCTGAAGAAGAAACCAAATTATGGCATTTTTAAAGGGGTAACAGAACTATTTCACTTTCAACTTTCATTGATCAAAAGCCACTTCTTCAGACACAGCTTCTCAGTGTGATCTTGTGAACATTCCAAAATATAGGTTGGGGGTATGAGTAGAAATTGGGAGATTTGAAAGCGTGTTTGACGTAGATTTTGATCCATGAAAGCTCAAACCAAAATAAATTGTTATTCTTTAAACTGCCACATATTTTGCTTTTTGCCTTTAATTTTGTCGACACATGTAGACAGACTAACACGGCTGCTTCTTTGGAAGTTGTAAGAAGCAATTTGTCGGTATTGCCTAAAGGACAAGGCTATCACTTTTACTGTTTAATGAAAAAGCCCCCTCTAATACGTAAGTAAACCAGACACACGTGAATGTCACATGCGTACGATTAGTCTCAGCATGCATTCAGATGCTTCTCTTCACACTGGAAGTGACTGGGTGCAAGTTCCATTTGTGTTCCCATCACCACAGGATGAATGAGGAATTGGGAAGATTATGTATTTCTCTGAAAGCAGAGGCTCCATAACTGGGTAAAGGTCCCCTTTGCTTGAAAGCCAGTCATGTCCGACTTTAGGAGATAGTGCTAATCTGTTACCAGCCAAAGAGCCAGTGCTGTCTGTATCTTGCAGACATTTCTGTGGTCATGTGGCAAGAATGACTAGACATCTTGAGTGTTCAGAATGCTGTTACCTTTCCCGCTGAAGCTGTACCTATTTATCTACTTGCAATTTCTTGATTTTTGAACTACTAGGTTGGCAGGAGCTGGGGCAAATGATGGGAGCTCATTTTGTCACAGTATGTGGGTCTCAAACTGCTGACCTGCCAACCTTCAAGTTGTCAAGCTCAGCATCTTAACCACTAAGCCACCGCAGCCCTAACACATAACTGGGTACCAAGTTGCACAAACCAGGACTTTGACCCATCCCCCCAATTCACTCGGTTCCTTCTCTTGATGGTGAGGGGAACGAAACATGCAACCAGGCCTCATATAATCTCCTTTTATGTATAATCCTCAGAACATACCACTATCCATTGCAGATCTAGGAATGATGTGTTAATTTCTGAGTTCTCTCCAAACTGCAAGCATCTCTCCTGGAGCATGAATTCATTGGTTCCAAACAGTGATTCACAAAAGCTCTCTTTTGTAGTTGAAACTTAATGAGGAATTAACAACCATATATAAGAAATGTCAAAAACACATTTCACAAGCATTTCTCATGCAATTTGACTGGAGTCACTTTTTAAAGGATTGTTCCTTTTCAAAAGAAAAACATCTTACAGACAGCATTGAATGTCACAGTGAGGAAAGGAGGTACACATATGGCTTCAGGACTGAAGGTAACTTACTTCACACCTCTTTGAAGAAGAATCTGTGCAGCTTCCAAACAGCTGCTTTGTGTTCTCTCAGAAAGGACCAAAGAAATGGGACTGTTCATAAAGGCAGTTTGTGTGACCAAAAGATGAATTCAAAAATGATTTTCAGAAATTTTAAAACTGGTTCATCTCAACTGGAAAAAAGTTGACATAATCATATAATTGGTAAAATCCTGCTCGTATATCCTTGATTTGGGTGCCAGAAAGGAAAATTAATTTAAAGCTTCCTATCTTTGTCTTAGCTTCTGACACTAGACCTCCTTTTTGCCCTGGCTAAGCCTTTGGGATGGGGTTGGGGCTTTTAATGGCTAAAAATTGCTGCCTGGTCAGTGACAGCCATCTAAGCAGCAGCAATCTAGTGGCAATTTTTCACTTTTTTTAACTATTAAAAGGTTCCTTACCCCACTACCATCCTGAGGGTCTCAAAGACTTCTCCACTGCAAAGGAAGCCCTAGAAAGCTTACAAATTAAAATTAGGGGAATAGGAAGCTTTACATTAAGGTAAGTTGATTACTTCTGGTACCTCAATTCAGTTTATACCAGCCAAATTCTGTCTGTTATTAAAACTAATTTTTCATGGTTCCTTTATCTAGACATTTGCAGACACAAATGATTTATACTAGTGTTCAAAAATCAGCTAGCATAAATGAAATAGGCCAACACTTAGTCAGATAACAAGTCTTCATCCAGCTCTCTTAATAGGCACTTACAAATAAATAGTAAGTCCTGCATTGATAAGCAACTTTGTCAACAATCAGTTTGGTATGGATATTCCCAAGAGCAGTTTCAGATTGCCAGCAGGAATGAGTGAGGGAAGCATATGTGACCAGGAGTATTTCTATACTTCTACATCAGGGGTGCCCAAACTACGGCCCATACGGGCACATTTTACTTCTACTTCCGGGAGCGATGAGGGTGGTGTGAGCTGGATGAATTGGCATCAGGGGCCGGATCTGGCCCATGGGCCCTAGTTTGGACACCCCGGTTTAAGCAAATAAAATGGCAGCTTAAAATCTATCTCATCCTGTTGCAAAACAGATTGCAAGGCGTGTTTTACTTCTGCTTCCGTTGGGAGGAACCATGTGACTGGCCCACTGAACCACATGACCAGCCAGCTGAACCATGTGACCGGCCCACAGCCCAAAAAGTTTGGGCACTCCTGTTCTACATCTCTGGGTAGGGCCTTTGGGGAGGAATTGCGAATTCTGCCTGTTCTCATGTCACTTATACTTCCTCTGTTCCTGATTCACTGGAATGCTCAGAGTGGCTCTCAAACTTGTCAATAGCTGAAATATGCATCCTTTGCTAAACATCAGGAGAACAAATTGAAGTAAATGGATATAGGTGTGTTTTTCGATGTGGCATTTGATCAAGTAGACTTAAATACCATCTTCTAAGCTTTCCCAATACAGACAACTTTCATTTTGTTTTCATTTCATTGTTAGAAAAATTGTTATTTACACAATAAGTTAGTTCTCCATCATGCTCTCCTCAAACAACACCCATGTCCTAATATCTATTTGGCATACTAGACACTTGGTTAGCATAGAAAACACTAAATATGCTGCAGAAATAATATGCCAGCTGCAAACAGAGGGAGCAGCAAATAATATTCAGGATGGGCATGTTTTTTTCAACGGGTTGGCCTGTTGGGCCAATCCTATTTTATAATCTGTGATCACACGAGATCACAGCAAATCATTTCAGCAGCTACACATGAAATATACATAGTTTATTCAATGGAAAAAGCTATGTCACACTTGAAACAAAGATCCAGCCACCAAGGAAGAGTGTAAAAATGGTTCCCACAGCCCCTGATAAACAAACTGATATCAAAACCAGGAGTGTTTTAAGACTGAAGTCTAGTTTTTTTAAAAATGAGTCTTTTTGCATATTCCAATAAAACACAAATGTAAATCAGAATTTACATTTGGCTTTAAATACCTTCCTACCAAGTTTTATTTCAATCATGTATTTACAGAGAATCCAGGACAACCGTGTAGTGAAATCCTTTGCTAAAGAGTACAGTTAAAAGTGAAAATCCATCTTAAACACCATGCACCTCACCTTTATGGAAACTTGCTTTCAATGGCAAAAAAGACTGAGAGATTTAATTTCTTCCATGACAGGAGAGGAAACAGGATGTTTGGCAGGTGGAAAGGTTCATCTTAAAAATAGACCATGGTTTGCTCTGTTACACCTTTGGAAGTAGGCGGTAAAAGTTACAGGCACTGTTAGTTCCAAGGGAGGGTGGGGACTGGCTCCATTTAGCTCAGCATTAAGAAGTCTTGAACCGTTTAATACCATAGTTTTCCGTATGAATTTTTCTTCACTTTAATTGACAGAAAATTCCTGGAAGCTGCAAGTCTTGGTGCACAGTGGCTCCATTTTTCTTTGCTAAAGATGTATTTTTTTGTATGGTGTAAATTAAAAACTTACATCAAGACCATTACAAACTTGGCCATTGTGTACATCATAATCTCTGTGATCTTTCTTTTAATCAAGAAGACCTTATAAATAATATAAGTTCAGATCCAGCCTTCATAGCTCTTCTCATTATACCATGTTGTTGCTTTCTCCAGCTTTATCTACAAGCTGCCAGGAAAAGAAACAAAAGAAAGTGGGAATGAAAAGAGACAGCAATTTTAAGATCCAAACTTACTGACATGCAGCTTTACCAATATATAGGCAGTGTACACTTTTAAGTAGCATTAATAGTACTCACCAAGGTCTGTGTGGTTTATATGAAACAATGCAATCTGCATGACAATTGTGTTTAGTTATAGCATGTTTCTATGTTGACACAGAGCAACAAGAAGATGCAACACAATGGAGAAAATAAAAGAACCAGAAAAATGCAAGTATAAATATTGTTAGCTGAAAAGCCCAAAAAAATTGGAAAAAAATTCTGTTCATGCATTAATAGACTGGAGATGATATTTTCAACTAACCATTATTGGGATTGTCTCCTGAGCCTACGCAGGCTTTGAAGAAAACATTGATAGTTAACTTTTCAAATAGGATTTAACTCAAAAAAGACCAAATTATAAATGATATTGGTACAGATTAGTGCTTAGTAAGATGTCAAGCCAAATTCCCAAAGACTTAGATAACAATATTAAAGTATGGTAGATTTAACATAAGAAAATTCTGTCTACATATATATCTTGCTTAGGCTTTTGGAAAAATCTTACAAATTGCTGTATTGATCACATTTTAGTGGGATGTAGTGACCACTAGGAAGCATGAGTAAATGCATAAATGTGTGGCCTAGTCTAAGGGCATAGTGGTCATATCGGTTCATTATCATGGTGCAATATTATTACCTAATTATTATTATTTTTTGCTTGTATACCATACAGTAAAACCCCTACTTATGAAAAAAGTCTGTTCCGTAGGCTTTTGCTGAAATCGGTTTTTTATATAACTCAAAGCAAACGCATAGGAAAAATTATTTTTTTACCAAACTCAAAGCAAACCCATATGAAAAAATGAAATTTTTATGTACATTGAAGCAAACCCATAGAGAAATGAATTTTTACACAACTCGAAGCAACCGCATAGGAAAAATAATCTTTATGTAACTCGAAGCAAACCCATAGGAAATCATATAAATCGGGACATGGTTTTAGCACAAAATCATTATGTAAGTCAAATTTTATGTAACTTGAGGCATATGTTAGTTGGGGTTTTACTGTACTGCTAGTGGGCATCAACTACTCTGGGAAGTTTAGAAAATAAAACATTACCTGAAAATGACCCTAGCTGATATGTCTACAAGAACATGTGTTCAAGCACGCATGATGCCAAAAACTAGCCATTGCAGCCACAAACAAACAAGGCGGGACCCACACAGAGGACACCATGTTTGTTTACATGCAGGGACTATTTTCTTCAGAAGGGGTTGCTTTATATCACATGAGCAACCCATGACCTTTGGTGCAGCCCATGAGTTTTCAGACATCCTCCTATCTCAGCATGATTTCTTCATGGTTTTGTTGTCAAAACTAATCTATGTGCTTGTCGTAACACCCATTTATTATAGAGTGTACGTTTATGTAACCAAACTTTGCATGTTAGACACAAAAAAGCCAATTAATTACTATTAGCAAACCTATCATTCACTTGAACCTCCACCTTCTGGATTCTCAAAAACCTTTGTAATAATGCTGATCATGTACAGTGATACCTCGAGTTACAAATGTAATGCATTCCAAGGCATTTTTCACATTATGAAAAAATTGTAACTCGAATTTCCCATAGGAATGCATTGAAAAACAAATTTCATAACTTAAAACATGGTTTCCCATAGGAATGCATTGAAAACCAATTAATTTGTTCCAGAAAAATTCGTAACTCAAGCCATTTTTTCAACTGATTTTCATTCGTATTGTGAAAATTTTGTAACTTGAACAATTTGTAACTCGAGGTACCACTGTAATTACTATTGCTTCCCTTATCAGGTCGCAAAAGGTTGGAATCGACTGTGCGACTGAACAACAACAACAACAAAATTAATTTGTGATTATATATTCTGTAAACTGCCCTGAGTCGGGTTACTGAGTAGGGCAGTATATAAAGCTAAAAATAAAATTAAAAATAAAATAAAATCCTCCTCCAAGCTCACTTTGTCCAGGGGATTTTTTTTCTTCACAGTAACATAAAAATGTAATTATGCATCATTCTGTTTTTCTCAGCACAATTAAGAATTCTGCTTTCATTTTTATATAGCTATTAATGCAGACCACAGCAAACAATTGCAAACAAACAGTATTTTTAAAATACAGTGTATCTTTACACAAGCTGACAGCAAGGCAACATATAATCCATTAACCCAGACTCTTTTAATAGTTGTGAACATCTGAGCACTGACAGAACCATTTTTCAGAACAGAAATTTGAATATTTGAACTGTACAGTCAGAAAACTGAGAAGGTTCTACACATTGTTTGCATTATCTGTGATGTATTTCTCTTCCTAAAGTCTACAGATGCAGTCAGGCAGCAAACAGGACTAAAAATGTCCAAACATAAAGGCAGTTATCACAGGCCCTAGAATTAAAAAAAGGTAAGTAAACCAAGAGTTCAGAGCTTTTATAAAGTAGTTTAATACTTACTGAGCTTATACCCGGTAAATTCAGAAGGTATCCAAGAACAGGAATTCTTCTGATAAAACCAATCACCACAGGGAAAAAACCCCTTTGAAGAAAGAAAACACCACTAGTTAGGAAAGATTTGTTACCTTGGCCACCTGGATATAAATGACTAAGAAATGACAGCATTATCATCAAAGTTGTCATCTTTTCCATCAATGACACCCCACACAGTATATCCTCTGCCCTAATTTCAGAAGAAGTTCTTCTAATGTTTACACACTTCCAGAACTAGACACTACTTTTAAAGGAAAAGGCAGGAAAGCTTTAAGTAGGCTGCAGGCATTACATTCTTCAGCAGACACTCCTCTGAAGAAGCCATGATCAGCAGTAGCTTCCCAAATGGTATACTGACTACATGTCAGTTACTTGACTTGGCACAGTACAAATTATGTAAGTGGCCAATTGTTAATTAGCAACAATTCATTGCTGCAATTTATGTTACAATGCTTAATGCCAGCAGAAATCCCCCAATAACATTTTGCCTACTGTAGACTTATATTAGCATAAGTGTAAAGACATAAATCACAACAGCAAACTGGTGCTAATTAATTAGTTCTTGCTTGCATGCCTAGTTACATGACTGGGACTTGATTAACAATGCAAGCAATAATTTGTAAATGAGTGGCAATTTGCCACTACACTTTATAACAGGGGTGCCCAAACATTTCGGGCCTTGGACCATTCATGTGGTTTAGGGAGACAGTCACTATGGCACGGTGGCCGGATCCAGCCCGATGCCAATTCATCCGGCCTGTGAAGCCTTCGTTGCTCCTGGAAGCGGAAGTAAAACACACCCGTACGGGCACATTTTCCTTCCACTTCCAGGAGCGACGAGGGCTTCGTGGGCTGGATGAATTGGTGCCAGGGGCCGGATGTGGCCCCAGGGCCATAGTTGGGGCACCCCTGCTTTATAACATTTACAGTTATGTCAGAGAAAATTTTCAATAGAATTCTGACTACTGTCTCATAATAGAGTAAAAATTTATAATTTCTATTCCTTATTGAGCAGCATTAAAATGGAGATGGGCACCAGTATGAGACAAGCAGATGGAAAACTGAAAAAAGAAATCTACTAATGGTGGCCTTGGATTAGAAGAAAACATATGAAAACCATTAACTATGTGGATGATTTTATAAATTCTGCAGGACTGGTTTGGATTAAAATACAGATGTACCTCGCTTAAAGAGCATAATGTGTTCCACAGGATTGCTCTTTAAGCAAATTTGCTCTTTAAGCAAAACACCATTGTAAGTGACCAATTGTGACTTCTGGTGGGGGGGATTGCGAACCTCGATTTATTTGTTAAACGAGTTTTTGGTTGGTTTTATTTGTTAAGCGAATCAAACATTCAGAGAAAATTCTGTTCTTTAGACGAGTTACTCTTTAAGCGAGGCACTCTTTGTGCGAGGTTTGACTGTAATGCAATCTAGATTATGGATTAGAGCCAGATTTCCCAATCTTTGGTCTTGGACTTCAATTCCCAGAAGCCGAAGTCATTTCCCCAAAACACTGATCACCCAATGTACTGACTGAGGCTTTTGGGAATTGAAATCCACTAGTGTTCTGCGGAACATAGTTTAGGAAACACTGCATTAGACTATCACAGTGTTTCTCAAATGCTGGTTTGTGGACTTCAATTCCCAGAAGCCTAAGTCATTTTCCCAAAGCACTGATCAACCAATGTACTGACTTAAGCTTCTGGGAATTGGAGTCCACTTGTGGCTATGTACCCCCTGTTGGGAACCACTGGACTATCATAAAAGGCAAACAACAACAATAATTTTTCAGCTAAATCAAAGCAAAATCAGACCACTGAAGAAGTCTTACCTGAATAAAAGGAAGAAACCATAAATTTCAAGGACCATTCCTATCAAGGGCCAACCGATAAGAACTATAAATACACCACCCAGAAAGAAACCAGTTGCTTTCATTTTGTGTTTCTGGAAGAAGAATCTGAATGTCCTTTCCAAACCAATCACAAAGGCCAGACCAGCCACAAATAAAACCTGAAAGAGACAAGAAAACTGCACAGTGAGGTGGCAAGATTAATTTTAACTAAAAATTGGAAAGTAAAACTTGATTTCCAACTTGATGAATAATAAAGAAACCAGCTATTAATGACAAATTAACATGTGAAAATAGGTTGAGAAGAGGATTGCTAAATGAAAATAAATGTAAAGGTATTTGAGAATTTTTGGTTATGCATTACTGAATGATAATGGAAACATACCAGAGCAGAAAACATTGTCTTTTTAGAGATGAGGATGAAATAATTGGGTAAAATTATTATACATTTCCTAAATTCCCATAGGTGGTGGGTCTTCTTTCTCTTTCCTTACTTCCCCTTTTACCACTTTGGGCATCAAGGGAGATACAAGGCTCTTTGTTTGTAGAAGCCTTCACCAGCATTATTTGGCATTCTTATAATATTTCTTTGATGTCATCTCTCCACCTTCCTCTGGGGTCTGCCTCCTGTTCGTTGTCCTCCTGCTCTTTTCACATATGCCTTGTACGGCATGGAATTCCAAGATATTCTCTCCAAATGGGCAAACTGCTTTATTTGTTGTCTCTGGATGTAGTTTAAGATTCTATTCAAATTCTTTCCCTTATAATCTCATTCCTTATTTTATCCCTTCAAGTTGTTCCAGTAGCCTTCCTCAGACCTCTCATTCCCAGTGACCAACTTTCATTTATGTTTTGTTGTAAGGGTCCATGTTTGGCACTGGAAATGTAAAGTGGGAGTGAATATGCTTTGTATGGAATATTTCTGATGATCGGTATTGCCTTATTGTTGTAAAAGCAGAGCTAACTGCCCCAATATTTGGTTTGTCTTGTTAATCTCTTTGTCCATTTTACCATCTTCAGTGAATGTCTTTCCTAGGTATTTGAACTCTGCCACTTGTTTTATTCTTTTCCCCTGTATTTCGATATTTAAAGTACGCTGTTTCCTTCCAATTACCATTACCTCAGTCTTCTCTTTACTGATACAACGCCTAATCATCTGCAAAAAGTAATTTGTTGCTATTTTTTCCATTTATGAGCTTAGCCCCCCTTTTTTTGCTGATGTGATCTATGTACTGTAGGTGATAAATAATAATGGTGCTAGTAAGGATCCATGTCTTGCTCCAGATGTTACTGCAAAGGGTTCCGATATTCCTTGACCGGTGCAGAAATATTAAGAATTCATAGAATAAATGCAAACCATAATACAACATCAAAGTTGTTTCTTGAAACCTCTGTGACGTTATGTTGATACTGGAAGAAGAATGCATATGTTTTACTAGCACAAAACGAAAAAAAACTTTGCTGGAACAAATCAATTTGTAAGCACTGAGAATAAATGGAATTGACATGCACAATCTGTCATGAACAGTGTGTTCTGAGCAATGTTGTTTCTATTATCGAAAAGTTTTAAATAGCCCAGAAAAGCAAATTAATCTCTTTAGACATATCCTTTCCAGCTCTATTCAACACAACATCACTGAAAGTTTGCAAGAAAACTAAACTGATATTAACAGACTGAAATACACGAAGAAGAGCAAAAGCAATAATTAATATGTGATGGAAAGTGGAATCTCTGGCATTCTACAGGGGCATGGTGAAATCAAAATTACTGCCATTATCATTTCTAGAATTGCTATACATTTCAACAGTCAAGTACAATCATCCTCATCCTTTGAACAAGCTGATCGGGTAGATTTTTTCACAAATAGGGCATGACTAAACTGAAGTCAGACACTTTAAAATCTCACTGATATCTGTAAATTTAATTTAATTTAATTTTTTTGATTTCTACCCCGCCCAATCAGGAGAACCCGACTCAGGGCGGCTTACAATCAAAAATATAGACACAAGTATAAACACAAGTAATAATACACATAACACCATAATTACATCACATTCAAAAGAACAAATACAATCCTTGGTACAAAAAATAAAGATAAAAAATACCGTATTACAATAATAAAGTTAAAACACATTGCTACGACAAGAATAAAAATTAAAAGTTAAAAGATTAAAAAAGATAAAAAGTTAAAAACAACAACAGAGAGGGGGAGTTATTCAGAGGAGCCAGCCGACCAAGCTGACCGTCTGGCCCGCAACCCACACATACCCTGCCAGCCAGGTCTTCATCCCCTTTCTGAAGGGCAGCAGCTCTGTCTGGAGACATAACTCACTTGGCAGGAGGTTCCATAGAGCTGGAGCGAACACAGAAAAGGCCCTCCTTCTCATGCTAGAGATGAGCCTCTCTAGCTGATAGTACGACCAGTCTGCTCTGGTGGGATGGACAGATGTTCTTGGGGTGACGCAGTCTCTTAAGTATCCTGGCCCACTACCATGTAGGGCTTTAAAGGTGATAACCAGCACCTTGAATTGCACTCGGAGGCATACCAGGAGGCAGTGCAGTTCTCAAAGAAGCGGTGAGGCATGAGCATAACACCCTCACCCCATCACAACCCGAGCAACCACATTCTGGACCAGTTGAAGCCTCAGAATGGCCACCAAGGGCCATTGAACTACAGTTGAACTACAGGCTTATATTTCTTCTTCCATTACAATGTGGATCCCCAGAGAAGGTCAAAGAAACTCAGAAAATTATCTACTTTTGCTTTAACATAAAGATACAGACTTGTACTAAAAGTGAGAAAGACCCTGTGTAGTGATTTCAAGAGAAAAACTGGGAAGAAAAACACAGGAAGAGACTCCAAAGTGATGAAACTGGATCTTTACAATTAGGAAAGCTGAGCGCAGAAGAATAGACACCTTTGAAATATGGTGTTGGAGGAGTTTTGAGAGTACCCTGGACAAACAGGTCAATCTTAGAAGAAATCAACCCTAACTGCTTCTAGAAGGTCAAATAGTAAAGATGAAGCTCAAGTACTTTGCACATCAAATGAGAAGAGAGGATTCACTTGAGAAAGCCTAGATACTGGGAAAGGTGGTGGGTAAAAGAGGAAGGGAGTGGCAAAAAATGAGATAGCTAGATGGTATTGTAGAAGCAATGGGCACAGAGCTGGGCGGGTTGAGGAGGATGGTGGAGGACAGAAGTGCCTGGAGGGTGGTGGTCCATGGGGTCGCAAAGGGTCGGAATAGACTGTGTGACTGAACAACAACAAAACAATCAGAAGCTCCAATTAATTATTCAGCTACAAATCAAAACAATTTCATCTGGTATATATTGTCAATGTGATCCCAGGATTCTTTAGTGAGTCCTATAATGCATGATCTCTAAGTAGTTAACTTAGTTCTGAGACTGTTTACTTGTGTCCATCCCATAACACAACATATGCAGAGGGAACCATGGTCAGTTTACATGCAAACACTATCTGCACAAAATCACTTACATTTCCAATAGCCAAAAGTGCTTTGTCAAAAAATAGGATCATCCCAAAGAAGAGGAAAAACACTCCAAAACCTGTAAGTCCCATTCCAATTTCTGCAACAAAAAGAATGAGAATGTTAGTAACAGTGAAGCCTAAAATTATGTCAACATGCAAAACTTTAGTTTTTTTAAAAAACTTGCAGCCATAACATTCCCTGATAATTTAGCTTTCTACAGATACACAAGATATCTGCTCAAACTAGTGCAGGATACATTTTATGACAGCAACAGCTGCTGCATTGTATATGAATTTCCTTACTGGTCTTATACATGACTAACAGCCCATCTTGTATGATAACCTTATCTCCAGGCACAGGCAGCCCCTAAACAAACACTTCTAACTAATCCTGCCATTCATCAATTACATTTGCAGTTTCAATAGTTTTTTTCTCTTTGCTTCTTTTAGTTTTTTTACAAGTCAATCAAGGGGCTCATTTAAAATAACTGCTACCGTATTTGCCGGCATACAAGACAACTGGGCGTCGTATAAGACGACTCCCAAACATTTCCACTCAAAATATAGTTTGTTATATACTCGCTGTATAAGACTACCCCCTCTCCCGCACACCTTCCACACACCAAATAAAACGTAAAAGAACATCAGATTTGATTTCAACATGTTAATTTATATTCAAATGCTTATGCCATACAGAAAAACTGTCACAAGGCTGTATGTTATCAAACATGTACAGTAAACATAAAACAGTGCAAGTTTATTAAACGTAATTCACCAAAGACAATTCACTAAAGCTGAATGGAACAATAAACCTATGGGAGCTGCCATGCTGTTTGTTTTCTAATCTGTTAACCAAACTGGAACTGTCAATGATAGAAGGAAGATAACAAATAGAGAGAGAGAGCAAGTGCCAGGCAAGTCCGCTGGCTTGACAGTTTCCTTTAAAAGCCTTCAAACTCCTATTCGTCATCTGATATTAAAAGTTGTTATCCGATCCATCCCATAGGACCTTAACGTTATTCGATGCAATTCTCCTCCCCAGATTGCTTAACATTATGCAATTTAAGCGTTATCTGAGGTAAACGTTATCTGAGGTATTACTGTATTTTATTCAACTGAAGTGCACCCAGCGTACAAGATGACCCCCCCCCCCCACTAGGAGGCATGTTTTTCAGGGGTAAAAAGTCATCTTATACCCTAACAAATACGGTAATTATCTTCAGATTGTTTCAAAGATATAATGGAGATGCTGGCTGAAATTCTGATCAGCACAGTAAATTACACTAGAGTAGACCCACTGAAGCTGTCAGATCCTTGATAAGAATACTCTGCACATAACTCACAGGTAGACCTGATTGTGTCAGAACACTTGGAAAGGTTCAGAAGTCTAGGTGTTTCTCACCTTGTGTATTATACCTTCAAGTATGACAGAATGTCCAGAAGAGATTTTTCTTTCTTAATATTTATTTAACAAGCAAAAGATACCACTTTGTTAAGTTATAGGAAATGAGTGTACTGTAAGTGACCAATTGTGACTTCTGGCTGAGGGGATTGTGAAACTTTATTTATTTGTTAAGTGAGTTTTTTGGTTGGTTTTATTTGCTAAGTGAGGCAACCATTCAGAGAAAATGCTGCTTTTTAAGTGAGTTAGTCTCTAAGTGAGGTGCTCTTTATGCGAGGTTTTACTGTATACAGTATTGTGCAAAACTCTTAGGACACCATGAGCTGGTTTGGAGGAAATTCAGTGAATGATTTGGGGAACATTAAAATACTTGGTCACCAATGTGCAGGTAAAATACTCCAAGAAAATAATAAGGTGTGACAAAAAATAACCTTTCTTTAGCCTTGTTAAACTGCCTTGTACATTGTAATTCCAGCTACCAAGATTGAGGCAGAGACACAGGATAAAGGTTCACCCCAAATTTCCTCCTAAACTTCAAATATGTCTGCTATGTATCTTTTTATCTGGTTCTGGCCAGGCTGACTAAACTGATCTGCCCCTTTGTTGGTTGTGTGTCCACTTCATATTTTCTACTAACTCCTAATAGAAATAGATTATGAAATGTTGGCCATCTGCCCAATCTAATTTGATGGTCCAGGTCAGACAATAGAATATAATGGGTCACTTCATTTACGGGTCATTCCATATCAATTCAACCAAAAAAAAAAAAATTAACTTTCTCACCCAACATCTCAGATTTTGGAGAAACGTGGCTTATTTGTTCTACCCACAAAGATAAGTACCCATGACAAATTTTAACACTCTAGCTCACTTCGTTTCCAAATGTAATGGAGTTTTGTAAATCAAACATTACGAAAGTTAATTTTTATTTTATTTCTAAAGATGACATGTCAAAGATACGCTCTGACTTGGAGAAACGCTTTGTAGACATACAAACAGTTCCAGGAACCAGATGTTTCCATAACTTTAAGCCAATAGACTGTTTGGGGAACTTGGAAGCAAGAAGGATCAGTACTGACGAAAAACCCGCTCTCATGCTTGACTTAAAAAGAACAAATTAACATCATTTGTGAGAGAAGAAAATTTGAACCCATCGTGCTATGTGGCTTGTAAATATGACAATCTATGGTACTTTGGAATCATAACTGAAGTGAACAAAGAAGAAGGTGATGTGACAGTTCAGTTTTTACATCCTGCAGGGCCATCCCCATCATTTTATTGGCCTAAGCGAGAGGACATTTGCGCTGTGCCTATACCTCATGTACTCTCAATTGTTGATCCTCCTGACACTTCAACTGGAAGGACCTACAGGTTTTCTGAAAAATGTATGAGGTCAATTGAAGAGAAAATGTCAAACCTCCATTAAATTTGTTACTGTAGAAATTGAAGAATGTAAATATTGGAAATATCAAATACATTGGTAAGTTTCCAGACCTTATCGTTTCTTTATGTTGTTGAGTTAGTCTAAAATTAAGTTATTGAAGAAGACAATTCTGGTTAAAATATTATGTTATCAACTGATGATAAAATAGGTAGTTGTCCAATCTTCATAATAGTCTAAACCTAGAGAATTTTAATCCCTTAAAATCCTTATTACTCAGTAAAATCGGTGAATAAAACAATTTGAAAAACTAATATATAACATAATGAAACAGAACAAAGGTATCAAAACCACATCAATTTTTTTTCTGCATTCGATAGCCCATTTAGTAAGGATCATTTTGAAAAAAAAGATTTTGTGATTATCACATACCTTTCTGTGATATGGAATTTTACGCTGACCTATGTTTTGGTTTTTAAAAAATACAAAGATGTAAACAAAAATATTTTTTCAGACTTAGTAGGTTTTCTTAGAGGTATTATGTATTTTTTTCTAGAATCCTCATTTTCTGAAGAAAAAGACTACAAACTTTCATCAAGATTGGATGGTAAATAAAAAAGTTATAAATTATTTTCAAAATGTCAGCGACCTTCATTTCGCGACATCCGTTGGTTACAATTGCCAAAAATACAAAACTTCAAAAGCCTATAAAATGGAAACGAAGTGAGCTAGAGTGTTAAAATTTGGCATGGGTACTTATCTTTGTGGGTAGAACAAATAAGCCAAGTTTCACCAAAATCTGAGATGTTGGGTGAGATAGCCTGGTTGAACTGACACGGAATTACCCTTACAGGAAGAAAAGAAATGGACAGACTTTCTAGACAATTCTTTTTGTGTAAAAACAAAAGAAGGTAATCTAACCTGTATGATTTTTCTAGTAAAGGTTGCCCTTGCTCGAAAGCCAGTCATATCCTACTCTAGGGTTCAGTGCTAATCTCTGTTTATAGCTCTCTACAAGACGACTATCCTGTGAAATGATTCTGTGGCTGTATTCTATGCACTTACATTTATGCCAGCAAAAGAGCCCTGGTGGTGCAGTGGTTAAACTGCTATACTGTAGCCAAAAACTGCTGCTGATATTGAGTTTGATCCTTGCAGGGATCAAGATTGACTCAGCCTTCCATCCTTCCAAGGTTGGTAAAATGAGTATCCAGCATGTTTGGGGCAAAATGTTAATTAACTTGTGTACCACTCAGAGGGTGCACAAAGCACTATGGGGTGGAATATAAGGGTAATTGCAATAGCACAAATCCACAACAGAATTCTGGGTCATTATTTATGGCAATTGTATGAAAGGTGGTTGGTAGTTAAATGTGCTGGATCAAAACTTTTCATATTTTAGGTAGTCTCACTAAAATTAATAATTGAGCCTAAGTAGGACTAAGTCATAATGCAATCTAAGATACTGTACTGTATTTTATATTTAACATTTAAGCCATACATGAAGCCTAAGCACAAAGCACTGCCTGGCAGGCAGTGGTCCATTGGGTCACAAAGGGTCAGAATCAACTGTGCAATTGAACAACAAAAACAACAACAACAAAGCATTCTAAAAATATCTAAACATCTTTATCCAGCAAAACATGCTTTGCCATCCACAAAAAATGCTACAGTTTAACCTTGGTTCTTCCTTTTGCTTCCTACTGGCAAAACATTACATTATTACCAGCAGCATCCTTCACTGTTAACTGGCAGTAATGTCTTGAACTTTACTCAATACTACTGTAAGATTCAACTATATCACCAAGACACCCAACGTGACATAATATACGCAAAGTGATTATTCTTACATGGTATATGCTTAGATGTAAGACCATATAAAACTTCTAAAACCTTGATTTTCACGTACAGTAATACCTCAGATAACATTAGTATCGAATAACATTAAAATCGCATAACATTAAGCAATCTGGGGGGAAGAATTGCATCGGATAACATTAAGATCCTATAGGATGCATCGGATAACAACCGCTAAAGCCTGTGTGGTTACAATGTATCTCTATGGATCCCATAGGATTTTAACATGCATCGGATAACACTAAAAATCGGATAACACCAAGACTTGTGGAACCAGGTTTTAGTGTTATCTGAGGTTTTACTGTATTCACATTGAAAAATCAGTTATATCTTGATAGGATTTATACCAAACTTTACAATTTTGCTTGAAGAAGTATAACACAGCAGACACAAGCTTGTTTTTTATGCCAACCAACTTGCACCACTAAATTCAGTGGTACCTCACTTAAAGAGCATAATGTGTTCCACGGGATTGCTCTTTAAGCGAAACTCCATTGTAAGTGACCAGTTGTGACTTCGGGGGGGGGGGGGAATTGAAAACCCCAATTTAGTTGTTAAGCAAATTTTTGGTTGGTTTTAGTTGTTAAGCATTCAGAGAAAATTCTGCTCTTTAAGCAAGTCATGATCACACACGTTCTGGTCACCTCCAGACTTGATTACTGTAATGCGCTCTACATGGGGCTGCCCTTGACAACCATTCGGAGGCTTCAACTGGTCCAGAATGCGGCTGCCCGGGTTGTGATGGGGTGTGGGCGGTATGCACATGCCTCACCGCTGCTTCGGGAGTTGCACTGGTTGCCAGTATGTCTCTGGGTGCAATTCAAGGTGCTGGTTATTACCTTTAAAGCCCTACATGGTAGTGGGCCAGGATACTTAAGAGATCGCCTCACCCCAAGTACATCTGCCCATCCCACCAGAGCGGACCGGAGAGGCTCTCTAGTTGTTCCATCGGCCAGGAAGGCACATCTCTCTGGCACTAGAAGGAGGGCCTTCTCTGTGTCTGCTCCGGCCCTATGGAACCTCCTGCCAATGGAGCTACGTCTCCAGACAGAGCTGCTGCCCTTTAGGAAGAATCTAAAAACATGGCTGGCGGGACAGATATGGGGTGCGGAAGGTATAATGACCCCAGCACATTGGATGATCTGAGCCCCTCTCTTTCTCTACTTTTTAAATTAGTAGTTGTAGCATCTGGTGTGTTTTTAATCTTTTTTAGATTTTAATTTTAAATTTTAAGTTTTAAGGTTTTTAGATGGAAGCTTCCACTTCCTTATCCTGGGCTCTACCTGCCCAGGGAAGGATAAGACTAATGTCCTCTGGCTGGGAGGAGGAATGGATTTTAGCTGTTTGTGCTGTGAGTTTTTCTTTTCTTTTTCTGATTGTAAGCAGCCCTGAGTCGCCATGGCGCGTGAGCGGTGATATAAATCTAAATAAAATTAAATTAAAAATAAATAAGTTAGTCTCTAAGCGAGGCACTCTTTATCCAAGGTTTTACTGTCTAGCAATAGAAGTTTTTCTTTATTTTAATTAATTAATTAATTGTGGAAATACTGATTTTTCTCACTGAAAATATACAAGCTATTATATACACTGTACAGGAACAATTATTTCTATTAAAATGTTTATTAAGAAACACTAATTGTGCACATACCAGCTAAAAAATTACAGCTGATGTAATTCACACTAGGCCCAGGATTTGCTCCTTGGTTTAGTGTGCACTGGACTGCAGTCAGATATACTTCCCCCTTTGAGAAAAACTCACAGAAATTATAATGGACAATGAACAGGTGAAGATTGGGGAGTGGTGTATGAAACTAATTATTGGAATTAAAAGCTCTCTTTCTCTAAAACTGGAGAGCACCCAGGTTTTTTTTAATTAACATACATACCCCACCTCAAATCTTCAGACTGAAAAAGTGTGCGTAATGTGAAGGAGATAATAACAATAATAAAAATAATAATAGACTTGCCCTAGATTTGACTTAAGCAAATTAAGTACTGAGTTTATGTTACTATTTCCTCACATAACGAGCAGGTGGAAACACACTTTTCAGGAACAGGGACAATTTTCATTTCAAGACAATATCCAATCTCATTTGTCACCTAATTACAACCAAAATCCATGCACACCCTTGAAATGCAAGTTTTAGTGTTGATCTCCTCAATCTAATTAATCTACTACCCTGTGCGCTGTACTGGATGCTGACAGACAAGGAGTTTCAAAAGCAGGGTTTAAATTGCCACTTGACCATGGAAATTCATTTGAGGAATGGAACTGGTAAAACCACCACTTAAATAATCAGATTTAGCACATAGCTAACTACCGGTAGTGTTGCTCTCCTCAGCCTCATTAATCTATGGCCCTAAAATGTTCCCTGTACCTATCTTCATCCATTCTCCGAAATCAGGGGTTTTCAACCTAACTGCGCCACAGGCCGGACAACTCCCACTTAGCCGAGATCTTGGTCCAGACACGTGGTTTTCCCACCACAAATGCTGCTGTAAACTGAAACGGGTGCATCTGCACACGTGGGGGCGCATTTATTGCTGCCGTAAACATGTCCGCTTATGCTTCCAGGGTCGTCACCACGGGCCAGATGGAATGGCAGCCTGTGGGTCATGAACACCTGTCCCAAATGTTCTCCACCAACAGCAAATAATCCATCCACTGTGTGGGTGGCCAACTTGTAGCCATGCAGTTACCCTTGGAGCACAACTCTACTCAGCCCAAAACTGCATAAAGAATGGTGATAGATGCTGACACTAACATGACAAACAACACTTCCTTGATCTAATTTCTCAACTTTGGCCCCCCAGATGTTCTTGGACTTCAATTCCCAGAAGCTCTGGACAGTTGTGCTATCTTGGGCTTCTGGGAACTGAAGTTTAAGAACACCTAGGGACCCAAGGTTGAGGAACCAATATGACATTTCTGCACACCCACCCCACCCCATCCTCTTGCCCTCATTTCTCCTATAATAATTTCATGCCAGAGATTGGTCTGAGTTGAAAGGATTTTTGCTGGAGAAACTCTGCTCAGGGGACGCCCGAATGAGGCTCCTTTCATGTCCCCAAGTGTAGCCCTCGGGTATTGAAACCCAACCTACCAGTCTCCAGCTCAGCGTCTTAACCACTAAGCCACCAGGGGAGCTGTCTCATTCCTCCTGCTTCTCCCTCTTTACAACTTCCCATTAACCTTAACCCTCCCACCCAACAACATTTTCCAAATGATCTCAAATGTGTACATAATAGGTGCAAATAATGTCTCAGACACACATATTGACTTGTCTTCTTTAGTTTGATCTATATCTATTTTTATCTATCTGTATCTACATATAACCAGTTAAATCTTTAGTATTGGGAGACAATGGAATAGGATGCAAGGGCCATTCTGATAATCCTATAGACAGTGATGGCCAACCTTGGCATTCCAGGTATTCTTGAACTTCAATTCCCAGAAGCCATGATCAGCAGGAGTGTTGACTTGGGGTTCTGGTACTTGAAGTCCAAGAACACCTGGAGTGCCAAGGTTCGCCATCACTGCTACACTGTAGTGTATCCCAACCTTTGGTTTTTTGGACTCCAATTCCCAGAAGCCTAAGTCAATTCCCCAAAGCACTGCTCAGCCAATGTACTGACTTAAGCTTCTGGGAATTGAAGTCCCCCTGTGGGGCATGAGCCCCACGTTGGGAACCAATGCTATAAAGTAATAATAATAATAATAATATCATGTCAGAAATTATTCTGGGTTGAAAGGAGTTTTTGCTGAAGAAATTCTGCTCATGGGACACCCGAATGAGGCTCCTTTCATGTCCCCAAGATCTTTTCCCACTGAAGTGGTCCCTATTTATCTACTTGCAATTGCTTGCTTTCAAACTGCTAGGTTGGCAGGAGCTGGGACAGAAATGGGTGCTCAATCTGTCATGCAGTACCCGAGTCTCAAACTGCGGGCTTGCTGGCCTTCCAGCTAACAAGGAGAGCTTCTTAACCGCTGAGCCACCACAGCCCTTGCTACAGAGTGAAAGTGTGGAAAGGGGCGAAAAGTTCCTCAATGAAGCTATTACGTCAAAACATTACTGCTATTCTCCCAATGATCTCTTTTTGTTGTTCAGTCGCACAGTCGATTCCGACCCTCTGCGACCCCATGGACCATTGCCCGCCAGGCACTCCTGTTCTCCACCATCCCCCTCAACTCGCTGAGCTCTGTGCCCATTGTCTCCACAATACCATCTAGCCATCTCCTTCCTGGCCGCCCCCTTTTTCTTTTGCCCTCCACCTTTCCCAGCATCAAGGCCTTCTCAAGCGAATCCTCTCTTCTCATTTGAGGTCCAAAGTACCTTAGCTTCATCTTTACAATTTGACTTTCTAAGGAGCATTCTGGGTTGATTTCTTCTAAGATTGACCTATTTGTTCTCCTCGCTGTCCAGGGTACTCTCAAAACTCTCCTCCAACACCACATCTCAAAGGCATCTATTCTTCTGCGCTCAGCTTTCCTAATGGTCCAGCTCTCACAACCATACATTGCCACAGGGAATACTATTGCCCTGACTATGCGAATCTTTGTTTGCAATTTAATGTCTCTACTTTTCACTATGCTCCCCAGGTTTCTCATCGCTTGCCTCCCGAGAATCAGTCGCCTTTTTATTTCATGGCTGCAATCCCCATCTGCAGTGAGCTTTGATCCTAGGAAAGTAAAATCTGTAACTGCCTCTACTTCTTCCCCATCTATTTTCCAGGGACTGATAGGGCCTGTTGCCATGATCTTGGTTTTCTTGATATTTATCTCTATCTAGCTGATGTATTTGTTTATTTTATTTATACCCCGCCCACCCAGGAAATATTCCAACTCTGGACGGCTAACAGCTGAAAATGTACACATTAAAAGCAGTCACACATTTCTAAAAATATAATATAAATATACCAGGAACAGAAAACCTATTGGCGACGGAGAGAGTTTTTTAAAGCATTAATTAGCATTATTTGGGCTAATAGCGTCTTGACTTTAAACGGACGTGGGAGGGAGCCCTACGCCTCCCTTTTCTCCTCACGGAGACGAGTCTTCTCCCCTTCTCAGGGTAGGCCAGTCTCCCCTTTTCAGCCTTCTGCGAGGAGCTTCCCCCCCCCCCTTCCTCACCACCCCGCAGGCGGAGTTCCCCTCAGAGGCTCGGCCGCCCTTTCTCTACTACTTCACCCACTCTGAGTATCCGTGAGGGAAATCATGATGCTGGCACGAGGAGGCCGCCCAGAACCGCTTGAGAAAGGAGCCTCGGGGCCGTCGTCAGAGGACCAGCCTCAGCCGCCACGTCCCCCGGAAACACGCAGCCGCCGCCGCTTCCTCCCTCAAGTCCGGCTTCCCTAGCCGAGGCAGCTGGTTCGTTCCTCCTGCCGGGGCCGCCGCCGCCGCCGCCGCTGCCACAGGCACCATGGCCAAGCAACGCGGCGTCCTATTGGCTGAGACGCGGAGTGGCCAATCAGCGTCCGGCTTGTTCCTCCCTCCCACCCTCAGAGCCGTTGAGATGAGCCCGTCTCGCGCGCTGAGGTGGCCCGTGCGGGGGGAGGAGCAACGGAGGCGTCAGCCATTCCGAGAAGAGCAGGGCACGTTGTTATTGGCTGACGAGGGACAGGAACGTGCGGGGAGGAGACTGATTGGTTGGATGGTTGCCGGGCAGCCGGAAAGGGAAAGGGAGGCGATACTAGGGATTGCGGTCGGATGGATGGAGGACCTCTTGGCTGGAAGATCCTCTGAGTCAAAGGGACTGGCTGATGACATCCTTGCAGGGTAGGCCAGTCTGAGCTTATCCCTCCGTAACAAGGAGAAAGAGGCCCTCGCTGGCTTAGTCAAGACGCTGAACTTGACGACTGGAAGGTCGGCAAGTCAGCAGTTCGAGACCCGGGTATTACATGACAGAGTGAGCTCCCATCTCTGGCCCTTCTGCCAGTTTAGCAGTTCGGAAGCAAAAAAAATTGCAAGTAGATGAATAGGGACCACTTCGGGAGGAAAGGTAACAGCGTTCCGTGCAGTCGGTGTCTAATGCCTTCCACGTGACCAGGAAACGTCTGCAGACATAGACAACAACATTGACTCTTTGGCTGAAAGTAGAGATGAGCATTGACTCCTAGAGTCGGATACGACTGGCTTTCGAGCAAGGACGACCTTTGTCTTTACAGTAATACCTCAGATAACATTAGTATCGAATAACCCTAAAATCGCATAACATTAAGGAATCTGGGGGGAAGAATTGCATTGGATAACATTAAGATCCTATGGGATGCATCGGATAACAACCGCTAAAGCCTGTGTGGTTACAATGTATCTCTATGGATCCCATAGGATTTTAACATGCATCGGATAACACTAAAAATCGTATAACACCAAGACTTGTGGAACCAGGTTTTAGTGTTATCTGAGGTTTTACTGTACTATTTTACTAAATACCCAGTGTGGTGTAGCCGGTAGAGTAGGGGACTATGACTCTGGAGACCCAGTTTTGAATCCCTGCTCTGCCATGGAAGCTAGCTGGGGGAGTGGAACTGGTACCCGAGAATGCATTTTTTCCCCTAAAGCAGGAAGAATGCCATTGGCGTGAATTTGTTTAAAGTGGATCCCAGCTTGCCACGAAGTGACCCACATGCTATGATTACGGAGCCATCTCCTGCAACACATATGAAATGAGACATGCAGGATTTAACACCAGGACTGCAATGGATTGCCACAGCTTTGAGGATATGGATAAGGTGCACCTTCACAGCCAATCATCTGGCACGGCCTCTTCTATCTCTTATGACCATTGGGAATCAGAGTTCCTCCTCAGCTCATTTGCCGTTGAGCCCAAGGAACTGGTGAAATTACTCCTTAAATATCTCCCTTGAAAGCCCTATTAAGGTCACTATAAGTTACTTCTGGCTTGATGGTATATAATAACAATTTAAGCACCTGTCTATATGGTGGAACTTTGTTTAACAAATGGCTCAGTTAACATAAAAATTGCATAACAAAAGGAAATACAAAGAAAATAGTGGCTTGGTTTATGGAATTTTTTTCAGAACGGATTAATTGGTTTTAATGCATTTCTATGGGAAACTACATTTGGGCTAAATTAGTTTGGTTTTCAATGTATTCCTATGGGAAATTTGGTTAAAGTAATTTTTGCTGTAAGATATTATCAGGGATTCCCCTAGCGATATGTGTGGCTCGATAGCAGAGTAGCACTTTTAAGCTCTTACGCAGCGAAAGCCTTAGTGCAATAACACACACACATATGCCTTCGGTGGAAAGGTGTGCTTTACTTACAGTGAGGGGAAGACAGACATACACAGGACTATATACAACAGTCTCTCTCTCTCCAAGCCTCACAGTAGGTAGACAGCTTGGAGTCCTCTGTTGGCTCCAACTCCAGGAGCACTCAAAAAGTCCTGGTGATCCTTTAGCAGTTCTTTCTTCTCAGTTGAAGAAAAACTCTGAACACCATCACCTCCTTCAGTGTCTCAGTCCTTCTCAGTATATAGACTCCTTCAGAATAACAACCTCCTCACAGATAATCTCCTCCAGAATAATATCCTCCTCCATAGACCCTTCCCAGAGGGCCACAGTTATACCCCAGTGTTGCTGGGCAGATTCTCTAATCAGCCACAGCTGGGCTGTTACAGGAGCACATGGACACGGCATGCACAGCCTGGCCATCAGTTTGAGGCTCTATAATGAACACCTGTGTTCAGAACACATGGAGGGCCTTAAAGTTGTACTATTCCACTGGGCAGCAATCTTTGTACAATACCCCCAAATGAAAAATGTCCTAACAGATATGTCCCAGAGAATGCATTAATTATGTTAACAGTTTCCACTGAACAATAGTTCCAAGCCACATGACCACAGAAACATCTGAGACACAGACGGCGTTACCTCTTTGGTTATAAATATATATGAGCAGCACCCTCTAGTGTCGGATACAACTGCCTTTCAAGCAAGGAAGTCCTTGACCTAACCATGGAAAAATACTGTATATGCTGGCGTGTAAGACTACTTCCCCCCCTGAAAAACATGTCTCCAAGTGGGGGGGGGGTCGTCTTATACGCCGGGTGCACTTCAGTTGGGATAGACATAGCTCCCCACCGTGGCCTCCTGATGCTCGCCCTGTGTCCATAGTGGCCTCCCAATGCCCGCCTGGTGCCCATAGTGGCCTCCTGATGCCCACCCACCTCATTCTATATACCATCCAGTATCGCGCGGTATCCAGCGTGGCTGTGGCGAGCATCAGCAGTGAGACGGGTGCCAGCCTTTTCGGTGTGACCGGTCTGTTCTGCTCAGTGGGAAGCAGCGGTGCTCCGCCCCGCCCCTTGTCTACGCAGAGCTTGCACATGCGCACTTGCGCACTAATGCCAGCCACAGGGAGATGTTGAAATCAAATCTGATGTTCTTTTATGTTTTATTTGGTGTGTGGAAGAGGGGGTAGTCTTATATGGCGAGTATATAACAAACTATATTTTGAGTGGAAATGTTGGGGGGTCGTCTTATATACCAGCATATATGGTATTTGAAATATGAGGCCAGATGAGAGCTTTGTGGATATTTTGGACTGCCACAAAGATGAACAAGTAGATCCTATAAAAGAAATCAAGCCTAAAGTATCTCAGAAGGCAAACTGACAAAGTTGTGGCTGTCCTTCAGGCACTTCATGAAAATGCAAAAGAATGGAAAAGACAGTGTTGGGGTGTGTCTGTGTGGATGACTGGAGAAGGACCTAACACAAGATGGGTAGATTCCCTAACGGAAGCCACGAGTCTGAATCTGTGAGAGCTGAACATACCTGTGGAGGACATTTTGAAGATTGTTCACTTACAGAGTCTACATAATTTGGAACTGACTTGACGGCCTATAATAACAACAACAAGCATGGGGAGAGTAAAACAGCAATGAAAACCCTGCAGTGTAGTTCTACTTCATGTTGCCCTTCCAAAGTAGGAAAGTGGTTGTTGTGCAAAGCTGGTTTAATATCTTCTTTCCTAAGCAAATCAGCAGAAAAGTGCTTGATGCATAGTGTTGTAATACCTTTGGTTGCAAGAGGGGCGGATGGCTGGGTATAGCTCTGCTGTATGGTCCAATGTTAATTGTTCCATCCAGAGGCAAGGGGAAGAAGAACGTGGTTTGAAATATTGTCCTGCCTTATTTCTGAATGGTGTGGTGGAGAGGAAAAGGTACATGACAACAATTGTTCAGTGCTATTGTCTCTCCCCCCTCCAAACAGGAATGAGGTGAAATACAGTCGTCATATTCACGAAAATACATTCTTCATATACATGAGCAGTATTATCTGCTCAGGGTTCTGCAAGGAAGTGGGGGGTAAGTGATATTTCCCTCAACCCAGCCAGAGACATGCAGTTTCTTGGGGTCTTGCAACATTCACTTGCGCTGATTTGAATCAGCATGGAATTTGGAGAGGTATCTCCAGAAAGGGGGGGAGGGGGCTTCACACTTTAAAAAAAAGGTTGATTTCCAGTTTTATATAGTAAATTTCTTTATTATTTATTTATTAGTTCAAATTTATATTGCCACCCACTCGCCGTGGCGACTCAGGGTGGCTTACAAAAAATACATTACAATACAATATTGTTGGTGTGGGCTCAGGGGGAGGGGCGGCAAAGTCCTCAACCTGCCCTGACTTCTTCCTCTGGCAGTTAGGCACAAGAGGAGGAGTGGCAAGGTCCTCAACCTGCCCTGGCTTCTTCCTCCCCGGGCAGGTGGTGTAGGCACAGGGGGAGTGGCGGCAAGGTAAATACAGTAAAAACCCGAGTTACGAAAAAAAAAATCAGTTCCCTGGCCTTTTTCGTAACTTGATTTTTTTCGTAACTCAATGCATTCCCAAAGGGTTTCATTGGGGAAAAACAACAAATGGAGAGATCTACCTTTTGAATGCTGCTGCTGCTTCCTTCCTCCTGCTCCTCTGGAGAGTGGGAATAGCTGCCCCCCTGCTTATATGGTCCAGTGGGTGGGTGGGGAGCAGATCAGTGCGGCCATGCTGGCGGTGCAAGGCTTCTGCAGGGCTCCAGTCAGGCTGGGAATGAGGCTCGGAGGTGCCTCCTCTCCCCACCCCCGAAAGAACTTTGCAAATAGAGGAATGGAAAGTCCTCTTTGGGGTGGGAATGGTGGCGCCTCCTCTTGCCACCCCAAAAAGGACTTTCCAGTCCTTCGTTTATAAAGTCCTTTCTGGGGTGGCGAGGTGGGTGCCTCCTTTTGCCACTCCAGAAAGGACTTTGCAAAAGAACTTTGCAAACGGAGGTGGCAAAGTCCTTTTTAGGGTGGGGAGAGGAAGCACCCCCTTTCATTTCCCTGTTTGTCCAAGGCTTCTGTGAGCCTCCAGTTTGCTTTGGCACGTTATTTGGAGGGAACCAGATGCTCACAGAAGCCTTGAATGTAGAGGGAAAGGAAGCGTTTTTACCGACAGAGCTCGTCCCCAGCCAGACCAAGCTGGGGCCACTGCTTCCTCTGACGTCTCCACTGCTGTCAAAGTAAGTGATTCTTAAGACTTCTGGCAGGGGGATGGTTGGCCCTGGGTAGATTTTTAGCATTCAAAAGAGTGGTGCCACCCTTTTGAGTGCTAAAAATATGAATTTTAGAGACCAAAATGGCAGCAACACCATTTCGTAAGTCAGGTTTTTTTTTTTTTTGTAAACCAGGACACCCTTTTGTAATTCGAATTTTTCATAATTCGAGATGTTCGTAAATTGGGGTTTTACTGTAGTAATTGTCTGGTTTTTTAAAAACAGCCAATCCACAGGACAAACATTTTTGCCCTTTAACTGCTTTCCACTAAGTTCTTTCTGACTCAAAATGTTACCGGTAGTAACTAAGTAGTACTACAGTATCTTGAAACTATTATTTGCCTGAGAAATGTTTCTTAATGCAACCAAGATTAATTGAACTGCTTTATTATATTTTTGCCATATACTTGATAACTTTATTTAAACATAAACTTTGCAAGTGAATTCTTTTCTTGCCTTGGTAGTTTGTATATTTCAGGGAGATTAATCTAGTAAGCTGTTTATTAGCCTGTTGTGTTTCTGCAGGGGTTATTTTGCTCACAAAGTTTCAAACTTCTTTCCTTCCAGAGTTATTTTAGGAAGGACTAGTAAAGTCCTTTAAGATTGATCGATCAGAGGAGGTGCCTTCTTAACATTAAAGATGGCGACAACTCTTTCAGGTAAGCAGATATTTTGTTATGTCTCTTCAACATCACCAGGAATTGCTCATATGATCTGCAGTCTAGAGAAGCAATGGAAAAACATGGTTATATACAAAAATGATTTGCTTGTTAATGGCTTTAGGCAAAACTGTGTAATGCCGAATGGGAAGCAGTAAAAGAAAAAGATCAGATCTCATCAAGAGACTGAAATAAAAAGCTAAACCTTGGGGATACTTTAATTTTGAGGGAGAGAGAGAGGTTGGGGGATTTAGGAAGGAGGCTTGATTGATCCAAGAAAGACTTTCCTGTTTAAAGGAAGGAAATGGAGAAGAGTGCAGGCAGATCATGCACCCATTCTGACCAGGTTATCCTCCTATGGTCATAGAGTAGACCATACTGCGAGTGACTCAATGCTGAGTGTCAGGCAGTGTTTGACTAACGACAGCCCCAAGGATGGGACACTTGCAAGAAAAAGTGGCCTCTCTGGAGAAGGGAATCTCTCCTGTGATGACCACATTGGGGAGTTGATCAGGCCTTGGATGCCGAAGTCGCAGGTAGGGGTGATGGTCCCCCAAATGGATTAAATCCCACTTGAATCCATCTTGATGGAGGGCAGCAGCTTCGTCAATACTGGCTTGGGTATGAGGAGGACCTTGTGTGCCAAAAGGGCTCAGGACCAGAAAGTGACTTGTGGAACTGGATCAGTGGTACGGAGGTCATGCTGTTTTGCAGAACGCAGATGAAAGGCCACTGCATTATATTCTCAGCACAGTCATCATGGCTGATGGCCATGATGATCACCTATATTCAGATATGGCAGAAGAAGATGAAGATCATGCATCGAATTCTGGGTGGATAAAAATGTTAGCACAAGTCAATTTTTGGAATGCATACTCTTCTTTTTCTACTTCAGTGCTGGAAGAAGAACTGGCCTCTGTTGACAGTGAGCTACAAGCAGTAGAGATCCAGGTTCAAGAACTTCTGGAACACCAGCAAGGACTTCTTCACAAGAAGACGGTCCTGACAAAGAAAATAAAGCAATTTTCAGATGCAGGGAGTGGTAGCAGCAAAGATACTGATTCAACAGTTGAGGACTGGAATAGAGAAGGTCTGTAAGATCAGGTTATTATATTGTTGTAGCTTTGTGTTTAAGCAATTAAACAGTAGTTTGTCGTCTTGAAGGTACTAATGCTATTGAAATATATAAGATGTAATTTTAGAGCACGGAAGCATTATCTCATTAATTATTAAATTTGTGTGGGGGTAAAGATGCTTTTTTCTACTACAGTGAATCCCTGCTTTACAGAATTAATCTGTTCTGCAGGGTTTTCCTTATAGCAATTTTTCCTTAAAGGGAACTACAGTTTCCCATATGAGTGCATTGAAAACCAATATTTCTGTTCCAAAGGTTAGAAAGGAACCAAGGAAACATTTTTTTTCTGTTCAAAGCTCTTTCTAAAATGGCGAAAACACAGCAAAAAATTCCAAAGTGTACTTTGGAAAGAGGTTTGAACAGAGTTACTGTATTTACAGGATATTGTATTTGTTATACATGGGCATAGCTCAAACTCTGGCAGCTTCAAATATACAGTGGTACCTCACTTAATGAGCATAATGTGTTCCACAGGACTGCTCTTTAAGTGAAACACTTGGAAAAAGTGCTTCCACCACCATTCTAAGTGACTGATTTTGACTTCTGGCGGGGGAATTGCAAACCCCGATTTAGTTGTTAAGCAAGTTTTTGGATTTTTTAGTTGTTAAGTGAGGGAAACCATTCAGATAAAATTCTGCTCTTTAAGCGAGTTAGTCTCTAACTGAGGCACTCTTTATGTGAGGTTTTACTGTACAGTATTTTAATTTCAGTTTGAAAAAATTCCCTGCTGCACCTGACGACTATAAAAATGTTGGCCCAGAACTAGCCACCGATTTACCCTCTACTCATCCATATATTTCTAGAAGATAAAAGGAATTTTTGATGTTGGGTGATTTCTTCAAATTTGGTTTCAGTTTAGATTAGTTGTCTGTCATGCACCTACATGTATTTATCCTGCCAAATGTGTACAGTTTGGGCAAATAAATAATTATTTGCAGAGTGTTGCTTTACTGCTGGTGTTTTGTAGAAAATAGAAGAACCCTGGTGGCGCAGGGGTTAAACTGCTGTCCTGCAGCCAAAATGTTGTGAGTTTAGTCCTGACTGGGTTTAAGGTTGACTCAGCCTTCCATCCTTCTGAGATTGTTAAAAAGAATACCAGCAAGTTGGAAGCAAAAATGCTAATTGTAAACCACCCGGAGAGTGCACTAAGCACTATGGGGCAGTATATAAGTATAATTTGAAATTGCTAAAATATCTCCTTTCAATCAGTGTCTTGCTGTATCCAAATGATTCCCAGGGTTGTTTCTAAATGTATTGCTTCTGTGTTGCAGATTTCCCATGGTCCGCTGGAATCAGAGATGCATTGCAAAACAATTTCAAGCTCCAAAAATTCCGGCCTTTGCAGCTGGAGGCCCTCAATGCTACAATGGCAGGAAGAGATGTATTTGTTGTTATGCCGACTGGCGGTGGAAAGAGTCTCTGTTACCAGCTACCTGCTGTGTGTTCTGATGGTATGTACTTGTGTTTTAGAAACAAAACAACGTTGGCTGTACCTAGAGTTCTCATGGGAGAAGAAACTTTTGCTTCTACATCTTTTAATTCAAACATTTCTGTCCATTTGTGGCAGATCTATTTTCCTGTAAAGCACTAAAAGTCCCATCTTAAAAGTTATTCCTTTGAACCATGTTGAACATTTGTGTATTCACAGCAGTGGCAATTGATGCCCATTTTAGTTGTGGGACAGAAGGCACAGTAGCCAGTGGTAGATGGAGCCAGGAGTGATGGGCAGGGCAGCAAGCATATGGCATTCACACAAACAACAGAGGATAACTGTTGGGTGGATAGCAATAGGCTGAGCTTGGAGTGAGAAGATTTTCCCCTATCGACTAGCATTCAGTGATTTGTGTACATAGAAAATCTTGAGAATCACAGAGACATCTTGAAGGTGATCAGATATTTACTGTTGTACATTTTTCTCCATGGTACAGTTAGAAATTCCTTCCATTAACCATCCCTAGTTAAATAAGGATAGCCTGTGGGCAAAAGGAAGATGAGTCACAGTAATAAAATGGAAATAAAATGTTGTTTGACTTTCTGGCTAAAATTCCCTTTTCCCTAATGCCTGACCATATGATACAGAGTGGAGATGGTTTTTCTTTTCTCTTTTCAAATATAAACATAAATGACTGTTGAGAAACCAGCCTCAACAATCGACGCTGAAGAAATTGAGTCAGCAATCTTTGGATCCAAGTGAAAAAAGCCTTTATTAGGTTCTTCATGTCTGAAGAAACCTATGAAGTGTCTGCGCTGTGATCTCTGTGCTAGCTTGCTCTCTGTTCGTTCTGCAGACTGCTCTGATCTGCTATTTTGCACACAGCCTGGCATATCTCTAATACACTACACACACACAAAGAGATTCCTAAGCCAGAAGAAAAAAAGGAGGGGGTGAGATATGAGTAAAAAACCACAATTATATAGTGTTCTTATAACAAACTGGCATTATCTTTAATGCCAGCCAGAGCTAGGCATTTCAAAGACATGCATGCATTCCTTCAAGAGGCCCATTTCCAGCACTATACACACAGTATGAAATCTAGCATTTTAAGTATCAAAACCTAATACAAGTCTATGATCTATAACACAAGTATATAAAGGAATACAATCTTGATTAAGGCTATAAAATAAATCCCTACAAATGACAAAAAGAGCAACAATGTACAAAGACAAGATATAAGAAAAAGAATACACAAAGTCTTTTTAAAAACCAAAATAACAACTTAAAAACACTTATGTAAACTATTACGTGAACCCACCATCTTAATGGAACTTGTATACAGTAAAACCTCATATAACACTAAAACCTGGTTCCACAAGTCTTGGTGTTATATGATTTTTAGTGTTATCTGATCCTCTATGGGATCCATAGAGATACATTGTAACCACACAGGCTTTAGCGGTTGTTATCTGAAGCATCCCATAGGATCTTAATGTTATCTGATGCAATTCTTCCCCCCAGATTCCTTAATGTTATGCGATTTTAGTGTTATTCGATACTAATGTTATATGAGGTATTACTGTACTTTCATCTAAGTATTCTCCATATAACATTTTATTTATACATTTCTCCCCAATTTTCAAAACAATACTCTTGCCTTGGCCTTTCTTCTTTTTCCTCCACTAAGACATATTCAATGACTTCTCCCCATATTTCTCTAATACCAGTCTTTTTAAATATTTTACAAATTCACATGTCTGTCATTTATCGCCGTATTCCATATTTCTTTACACCAATCATCCAAATCAAGTTTGCAATTTATTTTTCATTTTTAACCAATCTCAAAGCTATTACCATTAAAATCTTTTCTTATTCCTTTCTGTCTGTTTATTTCCAAAATCCATTAAGAGTGCTACTCTAGGATACAGCTCTAATTTTATAGACTAGTGGAAATAGTTTTTCACAGTATGCTTCAGATCCAGTCTCATGTACTGGACCTGGTACAAACAGACTTCCTTTTCCCCTTCTACCCGTACTAGCCAATCTTCCCCTATACCAGTGGTGGTGAACCTATGGCATGCATGCCAGAGGGGGCACTCTGTGGGCACATGTGCCATTGCGCCAGAACAGAGTTCACCTCTTCCCAGCAGCCCAATGGGAGCTTTTCCTCCCTCCCACCCAGCACAGAGTTCTCCCCAACCCTCTGCCCAGCAGCCCAATGAGAAGACTTCCCCCAGCACAGAGTTCATCCTGCCCCTCTGCCCAGCAGCCCAATGTAGCACTTCCTCCCCTTAGCACAGAGTTTGCTCTGCCCAGCAGCCCAATGGGAGCGCTTCCTCCCTCCCCAGCACTTCTAAAAAATTCACCATCACTGCTCTATACGGAGGGTTGGAGGATCTTGCTGAATTCTGTAGGCTTGATCCAGGGGTGGGGAAAGGGGTGCATAAACGTAGATAACATATTTTCTGAGATAAGACCTCATGGAAGATGCCATGGGACAAAGGGGACAGGGTAGTCTCCCATTAGCCCAGTTGTGTTGGCTATCGTGCAAGATGGAAAGCTCTCACTTGCTGTTTTGTTTCAGCTCAATCACTTAAGAGTTTTCTCCTTCAGTTGGGACTGCAGCAGCTCTTAGCCTGAGTTGGATGGAGCAAAGAAGGGGTAGAGGAAGAAATGCCTGGTGATTGATCTCCTTCTGCTACTGGCTTACCTTAATAGCAGCAGTGGGGGGTAATAGGAGGTTAGAAGCAAGTGGAAAATAGAGACCATCTCTGTAATTCAGCAATGGAGTAGACAGAGCAATGGTATGAATTTTTGCAACTTCACGGGGCCGTTTCCTGATTGTCACAGATTACATAAGATGGATGCATGTCATAAGATTAAGTTGTTAGTGTGTCATTGATGTACCTGTAAGTGCAACACCCATTTTAGCTGTTAAAGCAGCTCATTGTGGAAATGTTTCTGTTTTGTTCTGTTTCTCTCCTTTATCAAAGGAGCACTTTTGTCACTAATCATGGCACATTTAATTAACACAAAAGTATGCGGGGCAGTCAGCGCAATCTTTTTCTGCTTATGCCTGATCTAGCAAACATGGCATCAGTGTGCTAAAAATACTGCAGCTGTCTGGTTGGCTTCAGTCTACTGTGCAGTGAGCATGACCCCTTTATAGCATCCTGCAGAATATGTTCTTGGTGAGCTATGTCAGAGCATTATAGTTTAGATATGACTCTAGAAAAGCTGCAGATATCACACATGCTACTATATTCCATCTTATTTTTATTTCTTTGTCATATAAATTGTTAGTTGTACCATTTTGCATCTCTAATTAGGCCAGACATCTTGTTAAAGCCTGGAGTAGACAACATGAAGCCTGTGAATTACATATGATCCTCCCAGGGGCATTTTTGTGGTTCCAAAAGCAGTTGTAGAACCACTTAGATTTGAAATGCCCCTCAGTTTATTTTGAACTGTGAAGAAGTATTTCTACTCCAGAGGGGCCTCCAGGAGTGGCAGTTTGGGGATTGAGGCTTGGAGCTAAGATCTCAACCTATGCACCCCAAAATAAAAAGTTTTTCATTTTTTTTTTACAGTTATAGTTTCTGGTTGTTTCTGAGTCTAGTGTGGTCTGCAGTGGAATCTGGGGGCAAAAATTTTCCCTTAAATCCATCTCACAGAGATCACCCCACCTCTATTTTAAAGCAAATCTTTGCCATGAAAGAGACATAGCTCAGCGATTCAGCTTGTAGAATTATGCGAGATGATTTTGTCTGAAAAAAATTCTAGCTGGGAAGAGTAGATTGTATATAATAAAGATAACTAGCAAAAGACCTGCTTTACCATGGGTGAAACAACGGTTTATTCTCATCCTTGTAAGAGAAATGGAGCATTGAAAAAGTTTATACCAGTTTATATATATATATTGGGGGGAACAGATTAATTCTGTGCCTCCGTGTGCAATTCAAGGTGCTGGTAATTACCTTTAAAGCTCTCCATGGTAGTGGGCCAGGATACTTAAGAGACCGTGTCACCCCAAGAACATCTGTCTGTCCCACCAGAGCAGACTGGAAAGGCTCTCTCATTGTGCCATCTGCTAGGGAGGCTCATCTCTCTAGCACCAGAAGGAGGGCCTTCTCTGTGTCTGCTCCAGCCCTTTGGAACCTCCTGCCAAGTGAGCTGCGTCTCCAGACAGAGTAGCTGTCCTTCAGTAGCTGTTCTTCAGCTGATTTAGTAAGAACACTCTCCCCCTCTTTTAATCTCTTTTAATCTGTAGGGTTCGAAGTAATTTTTGGTGGCAGTTTTAATGGGGTTTTTATTGGTTTTTAAAAATGTGATTGGTTTTATTTTCTGTGAGCCACCCAGAGTCTTCGGAGTTGGGCAGCAATAGAAATCAGAAAAACAAACAAACAAAGAAATGGGTTTCAATACATTCCTATGGGAAACCACATTTCATTTAATGTATTTTGGTTTTCATTGAATTCCTATGGGAAATTGCATTCAGTGCATTCCTGTGGAAAATTTGGTTAAAGTAATTTTTGCTGTAAGAAACGTCCTGGAGAATGCATTAATTACGTTAACCGAAGTTCCACTGTACTAAAGAGTGCTATAAATCATATAGTGCTTTGAGGACTAACATTAAGAGCAGACATGAGAACCTTGTAGTCCTCCAGATACTGTCAGAATGGAACTCCTACAGTTATACTATTGTGCTGCAGATGATCTTTATAGCTTTTTAGGTTTGTGACTCAGGACAAATGCTAAGAAAGAGATCATAAAATCTGTACGGATGTCAACAGCATAAGTTATATAGTATCTTCTTTACCTGTACACCACATCTCAACTCCAGCTGGATCTGCTATGCCAGAACCTTCCTAATTAAGTATGTCTTCCTCTACTACTTGGTGGGGTTGGTTCAGTTATGCTATTACAGTAATACCTCGGATAACACTAAAATTGCATAACTTTAAGTAATCTGGAGGGGGGGGGGAGAATTGCATTGAATAACGTTAAGGTCCTATGGGATGCATCAGATAACAACCGCTAAAGCCTGCACGGTTACAATGTATCTCTATGGAACTTTAACGTTATCTGATGCCTCCCATAGGATTTTAACATGCATCGGATAACACTAAAAATCAGATAAGACCAAGACTTGTGGAACCAAGTTTTAGCATTATCCGAGGTTTTACTGTATTCATAAGTCCTATAGGTTATGCCATTTCCTGACAATGTTACCTGTTCGTACAGCCCAGCAGAAGAAGAAAGCTACAGCTGTGACAATATCAAAGAGAGAACTTGAAATAGTTAATCTAGATACAAGTTGTACCTTGCTTAAAGAGCATAATGTGTTCCACAGGGTTGCTTTTTAAGAGAGTTTGCTCTTTAAGCAAAACACCATTGTAAGTTATCAGCTGTGACTTCTGGTGGTGGGGGATTGTGAACCCCGATTTATTTGTTAAGCGACTTTTTGGTTGGTTTTATTTGCTAAATGAAGTGAACATTCAGAGAAAATTCTGCTCTTTTAGCAAGTTACTCTTTAAGCAAGGCGCTCTTTACGTGAGGTTTGACTGTATGTGAAGCCACCCAGATGTGCTGGTGGAAAAAAGCAGCAGCAAAAATGTTCACCTTAGAGTTTACTGTCGGGTGTATACTTCTATGTGCTCAGCTGGCCTTGACTTGGTATCAGAAAAAGGGGGTGCAGGTCTCCATTAGTAAAGGTAAATGTTGTCCAGTTGTATCCGACTCTAGGGTGAGGTGCTCATTTCTGTTTACAACCAAAGAGCCGGGGCTGACTCAGTCTGTAAACATTTCCATGGTCATGTGGCAGTTATGACTCGATGGAACACTGTTACCTTTCCCTCCAAAGCAGTATGTATTGATGTACTTGCAAATTCTTTGCTTTCAAATTGCTAGGTTGGCAGGAGCTGTGACAGAGATGGGAGCTTACTCCATCATGCATCACTCGGTTCTCAAACTGGTGACCTGCCAACCTTCCATTCGTCAAGTTCAGCATCTTAACCATTAAGCCACCTGCAGTCCATGAGGCATGCCTAAATAATGTGTGGTATATCAAGACAACTCTTGATCATGTCTTGCCTAAGGCAGTTTCCCCTTCTATCTAGCCCTCTTTATAACTCATAAGGTGTCTCTTCATCCTTTGTGGGTAGATATCTTTTTCATTCTAAGTTGCAGTTTTACTATGTGTTTGGGATCAGTATTAGTATGATTAGTATTAACCGTAGCCTCACTACCAGTGTCCTGAAGAGGCTGCATATTAGGTTTGTGTGAATTATCACTCTTGGCATTCATTTGGCCTAAAACAGGAGATCTGATCCTAGATTGTGAATGTTCTTTGTTTTCATATTAACTTTAGTTCTGCAACATTGCACTTTTCCTGCTAAAATCCAAAGGAGTAACATCTTTCCATGTATTAAGACAAAGGATTTTGTTTTGTTTCAGGCTTCACTCTTGTGATCTGCCCTCTTATCTCACTTATGGAGGATCAGCTAATGATGTTGGAGGAGCTGGGAGTTTCCGCAACTTTACTAAATGCATCAAGCAGCAAGGTATAATTGAGTACAAAGGAAGTTGGCTAACTGCTAAGGCCTAGGTGCAAAGGGCTGGACATTGGTTCTTAGTATCATTGACTGAGATGCTTGTTATTCTGCCCCTTGTGTGAAAGTTGAACTCACATTTGTTTTTGTAATTTGTCACTTTCTATGAAAATTGAGTGGCATAGCAAATTATGATTTGTGGGGAAACTCTTTTAATGTGATACTGAAGTGATCTAGTCTACCTATTTGTTCAAATGCAGTTAGTGATATGCATTGGCTGCATATTGGGTGGGTGCAACTATTATGAGCTACCCTAATATATGTTTGTTTAGACACAACTAGCATCTTAAATCGAAACCAAGAAATTGCAAGTAGATATGTAGGGACCACTATTGTGGGAAAAGATCTTGGGAACATGAAGGAAGCCTCATTTGGGCATCCTCTGAGAGGAATTCCTCCAGCAAAAATCCATTCAACCCAGAAAGCACCTTTGTGTGATTCTGACATGATAAGAAAATATTGAACTGTTTATACTAATAGTTTCTTGTCTCTTGCAGAGATTCACTGACAAGAATCTCTTAGAATTTGACCCATAGCTAACAAAGTATTGGGTACCCCATGAGCAGTTTAATTTGAGGAGAAGCTGTTACTGAATCATAATCTTCCTTTTCACCTTTATTATTGCTGTATGTCATTTTTATGCCCCAAGTGTCTTGTTCCTTCTTCCCAAACAGGAACACGTAAAATGGGTCCATACTGAAATGCTCTCTCACAGTTCACAGCTAAAACTCATCTATGTGACCCCAGAGAAGATTGCAAAAAGCAAAATGTTTATGTCCAAACTGGAAAAAGCTTACCAAGGAAGAAGGCTTACACACATTGCGGTAGATGAGGTTCATTGCTGCAGCCAGTGGGGACATGACTTCAGGCCTGGTATGTCTCTCCAGGAGGAACTTAATCTGAACAGGCAGATTTTCCACTCTTCTTATTGCTATTGTTTCCCCTTTCCTGGAAAGATCTTCTACATTATACTACACAAACAAAGTACTGTATAAAGCAGTGCCATAGAGGGCTAGGAAAGCCTGCAAACCCACCGCAAGTCCATATAGACCAGTGATGGTCAACTTTGGCACTCCAGATGTTCTTGGATTTCAATTCCCAGAAGCCTTGATCAGCAGGGATTTAGGCAATGGTTTAAGGATCCCCCATGGCATTTTTATTTTGTTTGTGTGTTTAAAAAAAATGGCTACAAGAGGACATAAGGCGGATTGGCAAGAGCAAAATTTTCATGGTCATGGGAACAAATTCATATTTCCATGTTCCTGGGATTGATGGATGCGACTCTCACTAGAAGAGTATTCACCCCTCCTGTAGACACTGAGAGGCTAGACCAGAGGTCTGCAAACTTGGCTCTCCAGATGTTCTTGGACTTCAGTTCCCAGAAGCCATCATAGTTGGCTGTGCTGGCCAAGATTTCTGTGGTCTGGGGGCCCAAACTTAGGAATTACTGCTCTAGTAGATAATTTATAGCATTTTAGGCCATCATTTAGTATGAGTCTTCAGGTACTAGAGAAACGTTTGCAATAGATCCACATGGCAACATTCATTACAGAAAGCAATCTTATGCAAAATTATGCTCCCAAATTATTATGTGTGGCTACAAAACTTCCTCGAAAACTAGCATTTTTAAATTGAGTGTTATCGCTACCCTTGTAAGAGGATACTATAAACGAGATTATAGCAGAAACAGAGGAATTGCCTTCATGAAGGAACTGGCAGGATTTAACCTTACAGTCAAGTGTTTTTAAACTTCCCACTGTCAAAGCATCTTTTCTACGTGAATCTACAAGTGCCTTAGGATACCAGCAGATTTTAGGGTTCTGTTAATTGGGAGTAAAATGTAGATTGGACCAAACCCTCTGCAAATACAGGTGAAGATCACCAGAAGTGAGAAAAAATTATATTCAGGAGTTCTTCAGAGCCTGATGCTGAAAGCCATTCATTTTTGTGTTACTGAGATTTGGTTTAGCATTGCAGAATAATTTTGCAGGACTATAGTAGTGATAATGTTAAAGGTTTGCATTTATGTGTCTCTGCTTCTGTCTTTCACTTTTATCTAGATTACAAGTTGCTTGGCATCTTAAAAAGACAGTTCCCCAATGCTCCCCTGATTGGGTTGACTGCGACTGCCACAAGTCACGTTCTGCATGATGCTCAGAAAATTCTGTGCATTGCAAAGTGCATTACTTTCACAGCTTCATTTAATCGACCCAACTTGTATTATGAGGTACCCTTGTCAAGTTTGTGTTTTTTCCAGAAAGGCAGCCTGTTCCAAGAATGCGTGAAAAGCAAAATGTTCAACCTAAATTACTAAGCAAGCTAGCAAGAATGTATGGGATTAAAATGGACTTGGTCCCAATGAAGTCATTATATCTTGTGCTGGGCATCTGTCCCAAGTACCGGTGGAATTAAGTTTTTCTTCTGCTCCATCCCTGGCAGCAACATCCGTGATGCCAAAAACCCACTCCAAGTGTTCCCCATCCTTTTATTAAAGTTTTTAGGGTATCTAGAGAGCTCCAGAACTAGTAAGGGATCATAAATACTTGTGAAAGCAGCAGATCAGAAGTAAAACGTTGGATCTTGGCCCATTTGTTTATTTTTGGAATTTCTAGATTCTGTACATCAAGATCAAGGCATTTCAAGTCTGGGAATCAGCTGCGGAATAAGGGGCTGTGGTGGCTCAGTGATTAAGAAGCTCGCCTTGTTAGCTGGAAGGCTGGCAAGTTGGCAGTTCGAGACCTGGGTATGGCAATGACAGAGTGAGCTCCCATCTCTGTTCCAGCTCCTGCCAACCTAGCAAATCAAAAGCAAGAAATTGCAAGTAGATAAATAGGGGCCACTTTGGGCATCCCCTGAGCGGTGTCTCTCCAACAAAAATCTTTTCAAACCAGACTAATTTTTGACACCAAATTCTTATAGCTGCAGAATATGCCCTTATGCATAATTTATTTATTTATTCATATTTATAAATGTATTGTCTGTAAGCTGCGACACAGGGCAGCTTATAGACAATACAATCAATAAAATAATAATATAATACAATCGAGCAATGTTGGAGTGTGCTCTTTATATAGCAAATTAGTTCCTTCTAGATACTGGGTATATGTTTCTTTTAAGTGTCTTTTTGGAGCTTTTAAGTGTTTTGTTAACCTTTTAAATTGCTATTGTATTTTAATTGTTTCTTAACTTCGCAGTTTATTGTGTTTTTGGTATAACTTGTTTTATCTATTTATTTAAAATATGTATAGCTCATCCTGTATGGCAGGATCTCAGGACAGTTACAGAGCTATATAAAACAATTTTAAAACATAAGGATAATTGGAACAATTTAAAATCAAGCAATCTAAACCCATTGTACTTAAATTCATGCGGGTCACAATTGTTAACCCCAAAGGGTGTAACAAATAAGTACAGTAATATTGACTTGGCACAGAAATAATGCCAGTGTCTGTGCCAGTTGAACCTCTAAGGCAGGAGTTCTCAACCTTTTAAAGCCAGCGACTGGGTCATGCTCCCTCAGACTGCTTCAGGGGCCGGACAGCCATTTTGCCCTTCCTCCACCTCATGACACTTCCGGGTGTGGTGAAAGTGGAGGGGACCACATGAAATGGCATTGCTGGCTGCATCCACCCCCTGCTCTAAGGAAATGGTGCTAAGGAGGAGAAACCACTCTCTGTCTTCACGTAATGAACTGTTCTCAGTGGTGGAACACAGAGAAGGACTATTGCAGCAGTTCATAGGTGATTAGGTAGGTTTATGTAGAAAGAGCTGCTCCTTCAAATATCCAAGGCATTGTAACTCATTGTGAACGCCTTGAACTCAGACCAGTAGCATATTGGCCACCAGTTCATATCCTTCAGAATCAGTGTCATGTGGGTTCTGTTAGTAGTATAGCTACTTGTACAGCATCTGTGCCATCTTTATGGCTGGTCCCACATAGAGTTCATTGTGGTAGTCCAGCTGGTACCAAAGCATGGACTTCAAATCTGGGGATCAATTACAGACTATACTCTTCTGCGTAATACTTTTATTTGATGTACATAAAGCACTGGATTAAGCTTGTCACAACAAACCATAGAAAGAGGCTTTCCCTGCTCAGGAGCGGTTGCAGCTTGTAGACCAGTGAACCTGGTCCCAAGCACTCATTGTGAACAACATTGATTTGACACCCTCTCCAGGAGAAGGTCATTGACCATGCCAGCTGAAAACTTCTGGAAGATGCCATTTGAAAAAATAATTTCCTAAGCTTTGGTGATAGCATACAGAAAACTCAATTTAATTAAAGTAGGTAAGTTTCTGAAGATATCAGTATGCGGGTGTAAACTTATCACTTTTAAAATATGTTTTAGGTTCGACAGAAGCCGTCGGCTGCTCAGGATTTCATTGAGGATATTGTTAAACTCATCAATGGAAGATATAAAGGCCTTTCAGGTGAATACAATAAAGAAAATAAGTACAATAGTACCTCGGATAACGTTATGACTTGGTTCCACAAGTCATAACATTATCTGGTTTTTAACGTTGTGCGATGCATTGATTGTACAACGTTAAAAAAATCCCTGTTCCCTTTCTGAAGAGGAAAGGGAACGGGGGAGCGATCTGGTTTGCTTAGCAAGCCAGGCCGGGGTGTGTTTCTGAAAAGAAGATAGGAAAACTTTTTCCTAACTTATTTTCAGAAACCTCCATCTGGCTTAGTGATCCAAGCATGGGGGGAGGGTTTCTTAAGAGAGGCTTGGGACCCTTTTCCCAGCCTCTCTTAAGAACCTCCCCCCTCCCAAGATAGCTAAGTCCCTTAGCAAGCCAGGCGGGGGGGGGGGGATCTCCCCCAACACCCCAGCTGTCCCAAGCATTTGCCTGGGACTGTCGGGGTGTTGGGGGAGAAACCGTGCATACGCACGATCTCTCCCCCAACATCCCGGCAGTCCCAGCAATCACCTAGGACAGCTGGGGTGTTGGGGGAGAGATCATGGGTGCACAATCTCCCCCAATGCCCCGGTAGTACCACCCATTGCCTAGGACAGCTGGAGTGTTGGACAGATCATGCGCATGCATGGTTTCTCCCTCAACACCCCAGCATTTCCAGCGATCGCCTAGGAAAGGCTGGGGTGTTGGGGAGAGATCATGCACAAATACAGTTTCTCCCCTAACACCCCTGCAGTCTCAGTGTGTGATCAGATTGCTGGTTTGGTTGGGGGGAGAATGGGGACGCATGCCCTCCCCCCCAACCAAACCTCCAATCTGAGTGGAGATCTCTGCCGCAAAGCCTGCAGAGCTGGTCTTCAGCCCTGCGGGCTTTGGGGCAGAGATCAACATTGGGGAATTTGAGGCAAACATTTGCATCGCACAATGTTATGTTAATGTTGTGCGATGCAAATGTTTGCCTCAAATTCCCCAACATTATCCAATGTTGGCATTATACGATGCAAACACTAACCAAGGTATTATTGTATAGTGGTGCCTCGGTTTATGAATTTAATGCGTTCTCCAGGACGTTTTATATTGTGAAAATTTTGTAAACTGGTTTCCCATATCAGAAAGCAAAATAAAATAAACAAAATAAAATAAAAAACACTGTAGCACTTTAAAGACTAACTGCTATATTTTATTGTTAGCTTTTGTGGATCAAGTCCACTTCTTCAGACCAAGAGTGAAACTTACAGGCATGGTTTTTATACACCAAATTCAGGGGGTCAGAGGGAGAAGGGTGTGGTCAAGCAAGATGACAGACAAGCAGCCACAACAATACAATTCTATGGTTTCCCATAGAAATGCATTTTGTGGTTTCCCATTGGAATGCATTGAAAATAAAAATTCATAAACCAAAACACAGTTTCCCATAGGAATGCATTGAAAACCAATTAATCTGTTCCAAAAAAAAACCCCCCTCAAACCAAGGCATTATTTTCAATGGATATTCATTTGTGAACTGAAAATTATGTTAAGTCCATTCCCCAATGTACTGACTTAGGCTTCTGGGAATTGAAATCTCCCTCTGGGGCCTGGGCCCACATTGGGAAACACTGTGTTAAGGTAACGTTGTATATAGACAGTTCCCGGTAAAGTTGTTTTTTGTAAAGTTAGAATAGTCAAGTCCAATAAATCCAATATTTCCAAATAGGGAGTCTTTTAGGTATTACTCCAAGGGCTCTGATCACTGTGGGCACAACAGTAGATTTCTTTTTTCATAGATGCTCAACTTTAATTTGCAAATCACAATCCTGTTTGTTTGTTTGTTTATTAGACTTGTATGCCTCCCTACTCGGTAAAAACCAACTCAGAGCAGCTCACAGAATCCACATATATCAATATTATAGTGCAGACAAAAACACAGTAACATACAGTATAACAAAACAATAAAGTACAGTAATACCATATAGTAGATCAGTACACATTACACTACATTACAGTTGCAATCAAAATACAATGGCATATAATATAACAGAGCAATAAAGTTCAATAAATACCATACAATAGATCAGGAGATTGTCTTCAATTCATGTGGCAGTGCCCCTGAATCATGCTGAGCCATCCTAAAGCAGCTGTTTGTTGTATGGCTTAGCTAGGCTGTCCTTTTCATTCCATCAATCTTCATCATTTTGTGGTTACAGGAATCATCTACTGCTTTTCCCAGAAGGATGCAGAACAAGTTACCATGAGCTTGCAAAAACTTGGGATCAAAGCAGGGACTTACCATGCAAATATGGAACCAAAAGATAAGAGCAAGGTTCACAAATACTGGTCTGCCAACAAAATCCAGGTGAACTCCCTGATATTACATACCTCTTTCTTTACATACTAGATGTTTCACCAGATTCCTGGGCTGTAATTTTTGCTAATCTCTGTGTGTTCTAGGTTGTAGTGGCCACTGTTGCCTTTGGTATGGGGATTGATAAACCAGATGTGAGGTTCGTAATACATCATTCAATGAGCAAATCCATGGAGAACTATTATCAGGAGAGCGGGCGTGCAGGTATAAGGGAAGGGCAGATTCGCAGTAGATGTCCCTGTGTTTCCTAAACGTGGTAGAAAGGGAAACATCTTAATTTTTAAAAAATAAAAAATGTCATTCCAGGTCGGGATGACCAGAAAGCTGACTGCATCTTATATTATGGTTTTGGAGACATATTCAGAATCAGCACAATGGTGGTGATGGAAAATGTAGGACAACAAAAACTATACGACATGGTTTCTTACTGTCACAATGTGAGCAGGCGAGTTTATTTCATCTTTTTTAAAACTGTTACTGCATCTGCAGAATTTACTCTGAAAATGATGCCGCCAACTGGATCATTCATTACATCAAATGCTGAAAAGAAGGTTCTGTGTGAATGTTTGTGTTGGTTATATGAAATACTGAAGACAAGATCGTATGCAAATATTTGTATTGGCTCCGCATCTTCTTTTATGCTCTGATTAAACTCTGGACTGTCAAAATGAAGTCACTTCCTTGGGTTTGCTGTTGGCTAAAATTAAGTCCTCATTGGTGCATGTTTCTGGTTGGTAGTAATCAGCAGACCAGCAAATGAGCCGGATTCTGAATCTCGCCACATTCAGACCACGTGTTGTTGTCTGCCAGCAGCCCACACTGAGCATGCTGGTCTTATATTTAGGGACTCAGCCCATTCAGGGTCCTCAGCCCATTCAGGGTTCTCCAAGTGATGTAAGGGAGGTTGAGTTCCTCAGCCATATCCTCCTTTAATTATGTTCCTTGCCTAGTGAGCTCCTTCTTTCATCTTTTAACTTGGTTTTGTTCTTGTGTACCCTCAATTTGAAGTTAGCCATTTAGAGTCTTCTCTCCCTTTTATCAATTTCAAGCATCCTTTAGCATAGCATCTGTATAGATACCAAGCATATTTAATACTAATCACCACTCCCATGTTTGCCAGTCTTTATGAATCTAGTTTGGAAGCGAGTTTTCAATCTTGGATGGAGAAAACAATATTGATCTGTATTAGTTAGCCAGAAGGACAAAAAAAAATTGGGTTGCAAGTTAAAATGACTAAAGTGAGGCTGTTTTACCTTGTAAATGTCACAAGACAAAGTCTCATGGCAAAAGATAATACAGTAATACCTCGGATAATGTTTACCTCGAATAACGCTAAAATCGCGTAACGTTAAGTAATCTGGGGAGGAGAATTGGATCAAATAACATTAAGGTCCTATGGGATGGATGGGATAACAACCGCTAAAGCCTGTGCGGTTACAATGTATCTCTATGGAGCCTTAGCGTTATTCCGATCCATCCCATAGGATTTTAACATGGATCGGATAACACTAAAAACCGGATAACACCAAGACTTGCGGAACCAAGTCTTAGCGTTATCCGAAGTATTACTGTACTTGGAAAAGTTTAAGGCAGTAGGAAAAGTTGGTATAAAACAGGTTATTTTTTTTTTCCAATAAAGGCAGCTACTTTGGTTTGCAAGACTTGTTCACAGTGGTGGGATTTAGCAGGTTTGCCCCAGAAATTCCGGCTGGCCACACCCATCCAAGTTTTTTTTTAAAAAAAATACAGTAGTCCTAATTCGAGTGCAATGTAGGGCTAGCCACGCCCACCATACCACGTCCACAGAGTAGGTAGTAATTTTTTTTGAATCCCACCACTGCCTGTTCAATGCTGTTAATGATAGGATCAGGGGGTCACCATAAGTCAAAGTGACTTGATGGCATGTAAAATGTGGGTAAGAATAAGGAAGTAAGGGCAAATTAGTGCAGTTTGGGGAGGACCTCACATTTAGAAGGCGGATTTGCAAACCTCTTGTTTACAGAAAGCCAGCAGTAGATTTGCACCACATTTATTTGTAGTTTAAGAAAACAATACTTTGATTCAAGGAAATCAGATTTTTGTATTTCCAAATTCAGCTAACTTGTACAGTGCTCACTTCCACAAATCATCATCGAAAGTTGATCTATATAATACCAGGTAGAGGTGTATGTATAGAAAACTATGATCTTGTTCTAACAGCCCGTGGCTCAAAAAAATCCACAGATTTCAAGCACAACTCTTAAGTTTCTGAAGTATAGTAAATTTCCCAGAAACCTAGGCATATGTAAACATCTGTTGAAATAAATGAATTTAATTTCAGTGTCCCTCTGTCAGCTCTAGAATACAATTCATTGGCCCAAATTCTCTTGCTAAGTTACACTGGTGTAACACAAATGATGTACCTTTTGGAGACAAAATGCCTTAAGTCATGAAATCAATGCAGACATCATCTCTTGTATGCTGAGTTGTATGACTCGATATGCAACTGATAATATCTATAGTCAATTCTTAATGTGGGAGTGTGCTTTTCAAAGGTTGCTCTATTTGCAGGACAATTTTGGCCATCATCTTTCATCCATTTAGTTTCTAAATAAAGCTCATGATGTATGTATGTATGATTCAAATTTATATATTGCTGCCCAAATTGAATGAGCGACTCTGGGCAGCATAACAACAGTGAAAACATTACAATCATAAGACATTAAAAACCCTTAATACACCTTAAAGATTACCTTCCCCATCAATTATTTAAAAATTATGGTTAAAAGAATGACTAAAAGAATGGAGAGGCCTACACTATATAAGCCAGCAGGGTGGGGTCACCATGTCACCGGTGCCCCACACCTGCTTTGCCAGCCAGGTTTTTAGTTCTTTCTGCAGGGCAACAAACTCCGCCTGGAGGCACAATTCAGTTGGTAAGAGGTTCCATAGGGCTGGAGCAGACACGGAAAAGGCCCTCCTAGTGCTAGAGATTCGAGCCTCTCTAGCTGATGGTATCTTCAGAGAGCCTCTCTGGTCCGCTCTGGTGGGACGGACAGATGTTCTTGGGGTGATGCAGGATGAGGTTCTCAGTAGCCTCCAGACAATGATGGCTATATGATATCTCTTATAAGCAGTATGGCAGTTACTTGGGAACATAAACAGTGTAGTCCAGTGATTCCCAATGTGGGGCCCACGTCCCACAGGAGACCTTGAATTCTCAGAAGCCCGTCAGTTCATTGGCTGATTATTGCTTTGGGGAATTAACTTAGGCTTCTGGGAATTGAAATCCAAAAACCAAAGGTTGGGAAACACTGGTTTAGTCCTTTTGCATTTATGTCCTGCCTTAAACTTTAACATTTTTGACTAGCTATTTTGGGCTAGGAATACATTTGCTCGGTTCCAGCACCCCTGATCATGTTCTTTGAACTCTTCACTATTCTCCCCCGGGCTGTTTAAGCTTTTAGCCTGGCTGTGCCTGTACACACAGAGACCTGTTTCCTTTGTAACGTAAGCATTCTTTGTTTGCAGGTGTCGTCGCATCCTGATAGCACATCATTTTGACCAGGCCTGGGATTCTGCCAACTGTAACAAAATGTGTGACAATTGCTGCCGGGAGGAGAGTAAGTGAAAATGCAGCAAACCAGACTTTGAATTTCCAGGCTCTGCCAGAAGGTCCACAATAAATCAAGTCCCAGGGCAGTTTTTGACCATGTTAGCTTCCTTTAGGGCAGAGCTGTAAAGAAGAGTACCGATGTGGTGTCTGCACCAACTGTGCTTGATAATCAGTCAGTTGTTCAAACAGCTGCACAAATAGATGATAGATAGGGAACAGTAGATGCATTCTTAGTTTTTCTGATTGACTCGTTAGTTTGCTCCAGCACATGCTGACACACTGCATCCACAAGTCAATGGCTGACACACTCTTTGCAACACAATTTCATTTGTTTCAAGCATAGCAGAGTACAGTAATACCCCGGATAACATTATGACTTGGTTCCACAAGTCATGACCTTATCCGGTTTTTAGCGTTGTCCGATACATGCATCGAACAACGCTAAAAAAGAGCCCTGACTTCAGGGACAAACCGCTTTAAAGGCAGGCAGGGAAAGAAAGAGACCTCCCTGCCTTTAAAGCCACCCCCATGTGACTGGGGGTGCCTTTCCCTGGACGCTACTGCAGGCTTTGCTCTGCTTACCTTCCCTTCTCCGACTGCCAGCTGATCGTGGAGGCTTTTTTTACACTGCAGGGAAGGGGGGAAAGAGAAAAATGTGATTGGTTCTATAGAGAAGTAAAGGAGGCCAAAGCTGCTCTCCCTGTCACTTCCCTCCTTCCCTACTCCCACCCCCAGCAGTTTGGGGACTCCCCACAGCCACCCCACTGCCTGCTCAGCCACAGAGAATCCACCCCAGCTCTGCTTACCTAATCTTCTTGAGCTGCAATGTCGGACTGAGCGCACTGTTTTGCTTTACTTCCTGGATTGAAAAAAACAGGGAAGGGGGAAATACAGAGACGTGATTGGTTCTCTAGATCAGCTGGCATTATGGTCTTTAAGAGAGGTACAACTAGTTGTAAATATCCCCTTTTCAATTGCAAATTGTGGGAAGATTCAAAACAAACACCTGGTATCGAACATTTGCTAATGAGTTTAACCTTTGTGTTACTGTGTGAGTCTTAAACACAGACTAACATGGTTACTATTCCAAAAAAATAATAATCATCTGTTGTTTGATATGCTTGAAGTTCTGTAGATATTTTGCAAAATATTCTATAGATGTGTAGCAAGGGCTGGCTGGGAAAAGATTGTCAAATGGCAATCCTTTGTGCTTTTTATCCAAAATGTTGAGGGCAAGTTGCGAATCAATTGGAATTGCAACAGTTTAGGAGCAAGGCATAGGAGCACAAGAGAGCATCTTATGTCCTAACCTTCCCTGTTACATTTGAGTTAGTAGTGAGCATGTGAAGAGTATAGTATGGTGGGATAAGCTTCAATAGCAAGGAATGTTCCTGTATTTTTTTTTTTACTTGGTGGAACTGATCACTGCATTTGGGATCTGGAGCATTATCTCACACATCAGTTTGTTAGTAACCACACTTTTTAAATTGGTTGTTACTTTTGTTCACACTTACATTGCAGGGCTCTTGCATTTTATGCTTTCTTTCATTTTGACACCCTGCTTTTATTCTGGTGGCTTAGACGCTGAGCTCAACTACCCACCGGAAGGTCGGACGGAGGGAGCTCCTGAGCTCCCATATCCGTCCCAGCTCCTGCCAACCTAGCACTTCCAAAGCAAGAAATTGCAAGGAGATAAATAGGCACCTCTTCAGTGAGAAGGTAACAATGTTTTGTGCACTTCAGCATCTAGTCCTGCCTGCCACATGACTAGAGAAACAACTGCAGATGCAGACAGTGCTGACTCTTTGGCTTAAATGGAGTTGAGCACCGCACCCTAGAGTTGGGGATGACTGGTTTTTGAGCAAAGGAAACCTTTTAGCATACTTGTGGAAGTCTGTCTGTTGCAAGACCTTGGGACAGAAGGTGGCTTAGATTATCTCTTTCCATTTATAATGTGTGCAACTAGGGCAATATCTTCTTGTTTCTTTTTTGCTCTTCCATCTCTGCCATCCCCTGAATGATGATCAGCATGTAAGAAGATAGATGTAACTGAGCACTGTCGGGATCTCATCAAGATTTTAAAACAAGTGGATCGGATGAAGGAGAAATTCACGCCTCTAAAACTAACAGATGCCTGGCTGGGGAAAGGCTTGTCGAAACTGGGAGTTGAGATTGCTGTTCCCAAGCTCTCCCGTTCAATGTTGGAGAAGATTGTGGCTCATTTAATACTACAACGCTATTTGAAGTAAGTATCAAACCAGGGGCTCTTTTAATCTTATTCAAGCATTACCTAAGTGGCCGGAGGGTGGTGGTGGTTGCAGGTGGGCAGAAGGCTGGTATCATGAGTACAGACACAGCCTCATGCCTCTCAAGGTTTGTTTACCCGGTTCCTCATCTTGCTATATTGCATGACATGATCTGAAGAGCCATTTTCCTCCTGTTCACATGTAGGCATTAAAATACTTCATGTAGTTGGGGAAATGCGGACAGCAGGCAAGTGGGAGTAGAGTGACCTTTCAGTTATTGGTCTATCAGTGTGAACATAATAGGTACTGATGGACAGATGTCCACGATCCCCTACCGTTACAGCAGGGATTGCCAAACTATGGCCTGCAGTGCCAAATAATCAGCCTGCAGCGCCCTCGCTGCTCCCAGAAGCAGAAGTTAAATATGCCCGCGCATGTGCAAAACGCTGATGTAAATGCCCCCACGGCTATTGTAAACATGTTTACAACAGTGGCATAACAACATTTATTTGTTTGTTCAGATTTATATTGCCACCCACTCGCCGAGGCGACTCAGGGCGGCTTACAGTCAAAACAGCAACAGTACAGTAACAATCATAAAATACCTCACAAAACAGCCAAAACAGAACACAGACTAACTCCCCTCTGGTGGTTGAACAGGCATTTATGGCACCATTTTGCGCATTCGCGGTGTCATTTTACTTATGCTTCTGGTGGAACCACATGACCACAGAGACGTGAAAAGTTTGGGAACCCCTGATTTGCAGAATACGCATAAGTTGTTTTGCATAACCTATGAAAATCCTTTTACCATGATATTAATCTTTTGTATGTTCACAAAGGAAATGGTTTCCTGTATCACTGGGTTCAGCAGTAATACCAAAATGACAGGGTCTTGGTTTTGCCCTTTATTGCCAGCATTAGTAAAGGTCAAGGTCTCCCTTGCTTGAAAGTCAGTCGTGTCCAACTCTAGGGTTCAGTGTTCATCTCGATTTACAGCCTGTTTGCATCTGCAGGCATTTCTGTGGTCCTATGGCAGGCATGCCTAGATGTCTGAGTGAACAGAACACTTACCTTTCCCACCAAATTGGTACCTATTTATCTACTTGCAATTTCTTGCCTTTGAACTGCTAGGTTGGCAAGAATTGGGACAGATGATGGGAGCTCTGTTGTGCAGCATTCGGGTCTCAAGCTGTTGACCTTCCGACCTTCCAGTCGTCAAGCTCAGTGTCTTAACTACTAAGCCACCTTATTGCCAACTTTAGAGATCTATTAAAAATTGTATTTACATTCTTTTCTTAATATTATTTTAATACAAAGAAGCTTTCTTTTTTGCAGGGAAGACTTCAGTTTTACAGCATTTGCTACAATATCATATGTGAAGGTTGGGCCACGGGCCGATCTTTTGAAAAATAAGGATCATGTCATCACTATGGAAGTAACAACAAATAGAAACAGTTTTGCCAAGGTAAGATATTTTCATGATTTTTTTTTCCTTACGAGATTTTATCATTGGGTGTCAAATAGCATTGTCTGGTGTGTACCTTTCCTTCAAATATTCGTGTAATGAAATCAAGTCTTCTATTTGTATAGCGTCTGTTACAACTGGATGGTTTGTTTACATTAAGATTTGCTTCCAATCTGTAGGTGATGCAGAGACAAATTGGATTAATATTTCTTTCTTTGTGGGTAATGAAGTCAGTTTTTAGCTATATTCACAGGAATATCAAAGTAATAACTGCAACTAACAACATTGCATATTAATTCTGATTATATCATTGAATCTCTGGAGAATTAAAAGACCAAAACCCTTTTGTGTAACGTTATGGTTACACAAGCAGACGATGTCAGCAGCATGCTTTTAATGCCTGAAAATGGCTCCAGTTGTCGTGCTTCCAGGATTGGGATTAGTGGGATAAGTTTCAACTCTCCTGGTGGCTTAGAGGTTAAGGCACTGAGCTGGAGACTGGAAGGTCGGGTTTCGATACCCGAGAGCTGCACTTGGGGACATGAAAGGAGCCTAAAACTCCTTTCAACCCAGAGTAATCTCTGACACAAAATTATTATTCTACTGGGTCAAAAGGAGCCATAGGTAGTGGTGAAATGGGACATTTCTAATGAATGATAAAAGCCTGTGGCTGATTACATTATCAGCTTGTGCAGGCATAATTTTATGCAAGAGATTTTGGGTCAAAAAGAGATAAAATGTCAGTTGTCACGTCAAGAATTTTATTTCCAGCTATGAAACACTACTATGCCAATAGCTGGTAAGTAAATTCTTTACTTGAGTGAATGGTGTAGCTATGGACTAAAATGAAATTTTGGTTGTTAGGCAATGCTGGTAAGAGTAATTCACTTCTGTGAACAATTAATTGCGGCAGTTAAGCTCAAGGCTGATTTGTAATAACTATAGCTCACTTAAAGTGGCAAATTTGTGAATTCCCAGACTTCAAATTGGCTAAACGCATTTGTAAATAGATCTGAACTGATCTCAGTGGATCATGCAACATTCAGTGTGGACTAGCAGGGGAACAATACAAAATAAATGTTTGGAATATATCAACAGCACTGACATGTATGTTTCTCATCTCTTTGTATGTTGTTTCTGCTCCTTATAGACATGGGGATGTAGGCAAGACTGCAAAAGTCACCATGTCATGTGTCATATTACCAGAGAAGAGATGCACATCAGCCACACTCACGTATTTCAGGCGATACTTTATTTGGGCCAGAGTTTTAACAGAAACCCTTTGATTGACAGGTTAAATCATCTCCGGTATCCAGTCCAGAGAACTTGGTTGGAAAGAAAAAGAAAGATAAACATAAAAAACTGGAAGACAGCCTGAAGAAGCCTCATTCAGAAAACCACTTCCAAGCAAAGAGGGCTAGAACTGAAACAAATGAAGAAGCGGATGAGCCTGTGATCATAGAAGATTGATTAGAAAGCTGAATGTTGCGATGGACTATTGTACTAATTGTGAGGGATGGAGAGAAAGACACAATGTGTTTTACTTTTTAAATCCTAAATGAATTGGACTTAGAAGAAATGCTAGAACTGTACAGTGAGATATGGCTGAAGATATAGAAAACATCTGATATTGAAACATCCAATTTTTTTTTTTACGACTGTTGTAACCTGTATTTTTTTTTAAATGTGCTAATGTGTAACATACTCTATATCTTGACTATACAGTAAGGGATAAAATGCTTCTAAGAAGCTGTTGGTTTCCAACACAGTGTTAGGACTTAAAACGGGTTTGTAACCTATGGCCTGCGGGTTGGACCCAGCCCGATGCCATCTGGCCCATGGTGCTGATTGCAGAACCGAATCCACTTATGCAAGCATACCAGTGCAAATGGCCCACTGCCATTGTGCCAAGCCTGCAGCATGGTCCAAGGGAGAGTTGTCCAGCTCATAGTGTGGTAAAGTTGAGAACCCATGACTTAAAACCTGCATATTTCAGTGGCATAGACAGTGTTTTGAGATTACTGTACTATATTTGACATTTTACCATATTGGAAAGGTAGATGAGCTTGGTTACTTTGAACTGGATAAAGGGTTTCGTTCAAATGTGGCTGACATCCTAGTACATGCCAAACATACTGTATTTACTGACATATAAGACGCACTGGAGTATAATACGCACCCTGTCATTACCAAAATAGCCCACCATAGGCCATTATATACAGTACAAGACACACACTATTTTCCAGTGTATTTTGAGGGGGGGAGTGTAAGTCTTGTATGCCAGCAAATAGAGTATCTTTGTTCCAAAAGCCTTGTTTTTTTAAGTGGATCTGTGTTAGATGTCTTAACAGGCAATTGTATTGTCAAATTTAGGGTGGGAGTGAGACATCCACATGACACCCAACCATGTCCCAAAGAGGACTGTCTTAACCGTTTGAAAAGGAAAAATAATTTCTCTTGCAGGGCAGAAGTGTAACAGCACTGGATAGTCAAATCTCTGCAAGCACAAAGACTATACCTGCAAGTATATGGTCTTATGTAGAAACTAGTTCGAATGGAAGACCCTGGAATTATACGATGGCAGACTTGATAAATCTGGCCCGCTCCAAGTCTCCTAAGCTACAAACTCCCTTGAAACATTTCAGTTGCCACTGCCTAGTCCAGCAATCCTCCACATGGTACCTTCCAGATGTTTTTGGACCACAATTTCCATCAGCTCATGACCAGGGATGGTTGTTCTAACATAACTAATGAGGTGCTTTTGCTGATAAGAAGTATACAAATTATGTTAGAACAGCCTTAGGACCTTGCCGCCTCTCCCCCTGTGCCTATACCAACTGCCAGGGGAAGAAGAAACCAGGGCAGGATGAGGACCTTGCCGTCCCTCCCCCTGTGCCTATATCAACTGCTAGGGGAGGAAGAAACCAGGGCAGGATGAGGACCTTGCCGTCCCTCCCCCTGTGCCTATATCAACTGCCAGGGGAAGAAGAAGCTAGGGCAGGTTGAGGACCTTGATGCCCCTCCCCCTGTGCCCACCCCAACATAATGTAATGTATTGTCTGTAAGCCGCCCTGAGTCGCCACGGCGCGTGGGCGGCAATATAAATTTGAACTAATAAATAAATAAACCATAAAGTATACTTTGTATACTAATATATTGATAGATTGACTTATACAGTTTGGAGGCCACCCTGAAGAAATATTCTTATTATGCTGTTTAAATAAAACTTATACTAATCAAATATTAAATCATAATCCATGATCTTTGCAGGCTTTCAGTCAAAATAATCTTCGATATCAATATTTGGATCCAGGAGATTTTCACCGTAGTGAGTAAGATCCATTTGATTCAGAATCAAGTTTTCAAAGGTTTCTTCCAAGTCCGTCTCTCCAATCAACACTGCTCCCAGCATCCGCCCATTTTGCATCACCACTTTGACGTACTCTTGTCCCTTGGTAACCCTCAGCAGCAATTCATGGTCCAAACCCAATCCCTGGGCATTGTATTTTCCCAACAGCACCACCTAGAGGAATAAACAAAGTGCAAAGAATGTTCTGGATTTAAAAACACAGGTCCACCCACCCCCACCCCGGATATATTTTGACGCCCGCAGATACCAGAAACAGCAGGAAACAGTAAACCCTCTATTTTATATTGAAAACAGTGGCCTCTAGTGGCAAGCTCTCGTAATGCGCTATTGAAATGCATATGTAGTATGTATTATATACAGTGGTACCTCATTTTATGATTGCTTTAGTTAATGTAATTTTTGCTTTACCAATGCAAATCCATTGGAAACAATGCCTCACTTTACAAAAATTTTTTGGAACAGATTAATTGGCTTTCAATGCATTCCTATGGGAAACTGCATTTCACTTTACAATGTTTTGGAACGATTTTAATGCATTCCTATGGGAAACTGTTTCACTTTACAAATTTTTCATAATACAAAACATCCCATGGACTGCATTAATTCATAAAGCGAGGTACCACAGTATTTCAAATGTTTGAAGTGGTAGCCGTGTTAGTCTGTAATGTGTGTTTCAGGATTTACTATTAAATATTTTTAGACCTGTGGATAACTAAAACTAAATATTGAATCTCTGGATATCGGGGGAATGACTTTATACTAAAAAAGGGCAGAACAGGACCCTGTGTTTCAATCCATGTGCCCCATTTGGCTTCATCTTAAGGGCAAGATTTGCCTACAATATCTTTTTATAAAGATAACATAGTATGACACAGTTGGATCCCAGTTCCAAAGAATTTTGAGATGTCTCATCACAAGCAAACTATGCATGTCCGGTCACTTGAAGGAATCAAAAGACAGTGGCCAGACACACTAAATGGAATTCTGTTCTCCCACTTCTACTGAAGATTAGAGAGAGGTCGCATTAGGTTGCTAAATATCTGGATCTTAGCAACACACTGAAAAGGAGCAATATGCCTGAAGTGGAAAGTTCCTGTTAATGTGCAGGATCTGCAGGTGAGGGGGGAAAGCCCAATTTTCTGGAGTGATAAATAGGCCACTTTAGTCATACTCCTTTCTCGGGTCTTAACAGTATGCTTAGAAGGTGAACTTGTCTATTTTATTTGAACTTGTCTATTGTATGCTAGATCTTTCTCTTCAGACAGAAAAATAAAATAGACAAGTTCACCTTCTACTGCTAAGACCTGAGAAAGGAGTATGACTAAGGTGGCCTAATTATCTCAGTCTGGATCATAGTAAACGAGTCACATTGAGGCGCAGTATGTCATCTGAGGGAATGAAAATAGCTTAAACATCAACACTGCTGTTGTTTACACCAGTGCAAAATACATACCTACTTCTTATAGCATAGTTAGGGGCCTGAGATTCTGTCAGATAAATGATTTATTTTGTGGGATCTTTTACCAGTACAAAGCAGATTCTAGCTCTTAACTCAAATATTGTGTGCCACTCACTAGCCAAGTAGCACATGCTAAACCTTCCAGCATGGTTTATTAATACACAATTCTTAAGCTGCAAATCCAACAGATCTGCTTGATAGCCTAGGGCAGTGACGGCAAAGCTTTGAGAGACTGAGTGCCGAAACTGCAAACCAAAATTCACTTTGTGCTGGGGAGAGGAAGCGGCCCCCTTAGGCTGCTGGACAGAGCAGACTGTGCTGGGGGAGGGAGGGAGGAAGCTTTCCCATTGGGCTGCTGGGGCGATGGAACCCGTGCCCACAAAGACAGCTCTGAGTGCCCCTTCTGGCATGCGTACCATAGGTTTGTCACCAGGGGCCTAGGGAATTAAAATACTGTATATTCAAATGCAACGAATCAACTGTAAACAAATCACCCCAACTGCTGCCACGACCATTGTTTAAAATCAGTTCCTTACCTTATAATTGAAAAATTTTGTTACATGAGCAAAAAGTTCAAAGCAGAAATCCATGTCTACAGGGTCATCTAAAACATCAGCAGCCATACATTTGGCAGCGTACCACCCCATCTGCCTAGCCTGGGTCCAAAGTCTCATCTGTGGGAGGGGGAGACAGGGGGGGGGGGCAGAAAGAAAAGAACAACTCATCAAGATGCTAGAAGATATTCCACCACTTAATTCCATCTCAAAGCATTCAGCATGTTGGGAAAATAAATTAAAAATCTGTTCCATTCTTTCACCAGATTTTGGACCATCTGGTGACTGTAGGTATTTTTCTGTGAAACTGAGCAAAGTCCTAATGTTTAGCCTGACCAGCTGTATTTCTCACCCACAATTCCACTGCACATAATGCACATAATGCATAGTTATGCTTTTTGTTGTTATTAAGATTGATCTCGTCCAATGAGATCAAGATGAACCAAGGCTTCACCCATCTTATTCAAAACAACCCTGTGAGTAGCTTCTTCCGTGTCTAGGCCAGATATGCAACTGGCAAAATGAAGCCACTTTTTGGCGAGTTCATTCTGTAGTTCCTAAATACAATTATGGTTCAGAAATACCACCGTCTTCAAGGAGGCTCTTTCTGTGTACCCCAGTAACTCAAACAAAGCCAGAGGGACTGGCTTAAAATCAGCAAGTAAATTTCATATTCTGTATCTGAATGAAATTACATCTAGATCTTTTAAGTACTAGTAGAGCATCTCTGTATTGTTCAACTCAACTGAAATATAGCAATAGCAATTTCACTTTATATGCCACCCCATAGTGCATAGTGCACTCTCTGGGTAGTTTATAAGGTACAGTAATACACCGGATAATGTTATGACTTGGTTCCACAAGTCATGACGTTATCTGATTTTTAGCGTTGTCCAATGCATGTATCGAACAACGCTAAAAAAAAAAGCCCTGATGTCAGGGACAAACTGTGCGGTTTGTCCCTGAAGTCAAACTGACCCTAGGCTAGCGATTGCTAGCCTAGGGTCAGCTTGACTTCGGGGGAAAAAAACCTCTTCTCGCCACCCGACACGAGCCTTAGCAAGGGCTAAGGCTCGTGTCGGGTGGCGAGACAAGGCACCAGTGTGTGCATGCGGGACGTTAGTGAAGGGTACAGGAAAGGTCTCCCCCCCTCATCCCAAATGCCCCACTGATGCAGATCAGCAGGACATTTGGGAAGAGTGGGGAGACCTTTCCAGTATCTTTGCAAGCACTCCACATGCAGGGTACAGGAAAGATCTCCCCTCTTCTACAAAGCGCACGAATGGGTGCCTGTTCCCCTCACCCCACTGGCCCCTTAGCAAGCGCTATGGGGCCAGTAGGGGGGGAAGAGGGACCCACTCTGTGTCCGAAGCCCAGGTCCACTAGGCTTCATCAACAGCCCATCCGTGCTGTGTCCGAAGCTGCTGGGCTTTGGACACAGCCCGCATGGGCTGTGGAAGGCTAGCTCAGCCTGGCTGAGCTGGGCTAGCCTTCTTCTGCAGCCCTTGGGGGCCATGTCTGAAGCTGCTGGGCTTCGAACACAGCATGGAAGGGTTTCAGAAGAAGGCTAGCCCAGCCCAGCCGGGCTGGGTTAGCCTTCCACAGCCCGTGCAGGCTGTGTCCAAAGCCCAGCAGCTTCGGACACAGCACGGACGGGCTGTTGACGAAGCCTAATGGCGCTTGGGTTAGCTAGCCTGTGCGCCGCTAGGCTTCGTCCAGCAATCGCTGCTACTGAACTAGGGTCGGGGGAAAGGCAGGCACCCACGTGCCTTTCCCCCGACCCTAGTAGCAGCGATCCATCGCTGGGTGGGGGGGTGGATTGGGTAGATGTTCTACCCAATCCAACAACCCCCACACATGATTGGCTTGGATAACGCTAAAAATCATTGAATAGAATCGTTATCCGATGCAAAGTTTTTCCAAAAATCTTGCATCGTTATCCGATTATAGCGCTATCCGGTCCAATCGTTATCCAGTGTATTACTGTAATTATCATTTTGCCCCCCCAACATGTTGGGTACTCATTTTACTGATCTCGGAAGGATGGAAGGCTGAGTCAACCTTGATCCTTGTCAGGAACAAATTCACAACGTTTTGGCTGCAGAACATCAATTTAACCACTGTGCCACCAGGGCTCTTATATACAAATGGGGTGTAGCATGGGCTAATCATCAGACCATGATGAGGTCTGTACAACCATTGGGAATAATTCCACTAAGTCCAGGCATAAAACAGCCCCAATGCTTGGCTGAGGGCCTGCAGTGGCTCAGTGGTTAAGAAGCTTGCCTTGCTAGCTGGAAAGCTGGCAATTCATCAGTTTGAGTCCCAAGTACTGCATGATGGATTGAGTGTCCGTCTCTGTCTCAGCTCCTGTCAACCTACCAGATTGAAAGAAAAAAATTGCAAGTAGCTAAATAGGGACTACTTCAGTGGGAAAAGATCTTGGGGACATGAAAGGAGCCTCATTCGGGCGTCCCCTGAGCAGAGTTTATCCAGCAAAAATCCTTTTAACCCAAATTAATTTTTGACACAAAATTACTATTACCTGTTGCCAAAATAAACGAGGCTCCCAAGAGGTCGTGCAGATGTCTCCTGCTGCGTAGATATCAGGTAATGAAGTACGCATATATTTGTCTACTTGTAGACCACCATCTTCGCCTAGAACAAACTAAATAGGCAATAGAAAAATGTAGATTTCCACCCCAAAAAGAAAAAAGACGCATCACTTTGCTGGTATTTTAAATAAAATGTCAGTGTGTTTTCAAAAAGAGGCATACTGTCAAACCTCGCATAAAGAGCACCTCACTTAGAGAGTAACTCGCTTAAAGAACATAATTTTCTCTGAATGGTCACCTCACTTAACAAATAAAACCAACCAAAAACTCGCTTAACAAATAAATCGGGGTTTGCAATTCCCCCCCCCCCCCAGAAGTCACAATCGGTCACTTACAATGGTGTTTCGCTTAAAGAGCAAACTCGCTTAAAGAGCAATCCTGTGGAACACATTATGCTCTTTAAACGAGGTGCCACTGTACTATCACACAAAAATGCAGCTCCTCTGAATCTAGCTACCAATATTCCAGTTCACTGACTTGTAGGGCCTAGACAGATACAGATATTTTGCCAGTCACTCCCTGCACACTTTCACATACTTTACACCCTCCACTATTCAGAAAGTGTCAAAAATTAAGAGTAAAAAGAAAAATAAACACACACTACCCGAGAGGCTTACAAGCATCAGTCAAGGACTGCCAGGCACTTCTGACCTGAAAGATTTCTTCTTTCTTCCCAAAAAAGTGCACCTGGTAGGCAGATCATGCACCAGAAAGTGGGGTTTTTTTTAAAGAGAGAGGTAAAGTGAAAGATGATAAACCAGATTACAAAGGCTTCTTGTTTTAAGTATATTACAAGCCGTATGCATTTGTGAACCAAAACTTCTGTACAGTAATACCCCGTATAACGCGAGTACCGTATATCGTTAAAACCGCATAACGTTACAAGATTTTCGGAAACATCTTGTATCGAGTAACGCGATTTTAACGTTACACGATACAGTCGTTCTTAGCAGCAGGGTGGGTGGAAAGCTGAACGGAGTTCTCCGTTCAGCTTCCCAGCCACCCTGCAGCTACGGAGGCAGGAGTGGGGAGGCTGGAAAGCTGACGGGGGGCTCCCCCATCGGCTTACCCAGCCACCCCACAGCTGCGGAGGCATGGGCGGGTGGCTAGGGAAGCCGACAGGGAGTCCCCGTCAGCTTCCCCAGCCACCCTGCAGCTGTAGATCGGGTCCTCTGATCTCTCTGGAGGTGTTTCTGGGCTTCCCCGACGTCCAGAGCCGGTGCAGCAAGCCAGAATGTCAGAGTTCGAATCCTGACGTTCTGGCTTCCTGCACTGGCTCAGGACGTCGGGGAAGCCCAGAAACACCTTGGATCGGGTCCCCACACCTCCCTGGACCCGGCGGGGGGGTCAGACCCCCCCAAAATTGGTAAAAAAAAGGACGTTTTTTTTACCAATTTGGGGGTTTCTGACCCCCCCGCCGGGTCCAGGGAGGTGGGCAGACACGATCCAAGCTTTTTCTGAGCTTCCCCGACGTCCTGAGCCAGTGTAGCAAGCCAGGATGTCAGAGTTCGAATCCCGACGTTCTGGGTTGCTGCACTGGCTCAGGACGTCGGGGAAGCCCAGAAACACCTTGGATCGGGTCCCCACACCTCCCAGGACCCAGCGGGGGGGGGGGGTCAGAAACCCCAAAATTGGTAAAAAAAACGGACTTTTTTTTACCAATTTGGGGGTCTCTGACCCCCCCGCCGGGTCCAGGGAGGTGGGCAGACACGATCCAAGCTTTTTCTGGGCTTCCCCGATGTCCTGAGCCAGTGCAGCGACCCAGAATGTCAGGATTCGAATCCCGACATTCTGGCTTCCTGCAGCATAAAAGAGGGTGGGGGAAGTTCAAAATTAGCGCGCATCGGGTCTCCCGACCTCCCTAGAGCTGATGTGCGCTAATTTTGAACTTCCCCCACCCTCTTTTATGCTGCAGGAAGCGAGAACGTCGGGATTCGAATCCTGACATTCTGGCTTGTTGCACTGGCTCAGGACGTCGGGGAAGCCCAGAAACACCTTGGATCGGGTCCCCACACCTCCCTGGACCCGGCGGGGGGGTCAGAGCCCCCAAAATTGGTAAAAAAAACGTCCTTTTTTTTACCAATTTTGGGGTTTCTGACCCCCCCGCTGGGTCCAGGGAGGTGTGGGGACCCGATCCAAGGTGTTTCTGGGCTTCCCCGACGTCCTGAGCCAGTGCAGCAAACCAGAATGTCAGAGTTCGAATCCCGATGTTCTGGCTTCCTGCACTGGCTCAGGACGTCGGGGAAGCCCAGAAACACCTTGGATCGGGTCTGCCCACCTCCCTGGACCCGGCGGGGGGGTCAGAAACCCCAAAATTGGTAAAAAAAATGGACGTTTTTTTTACCAATTTTGGGGTCTCTGACCCCCCCGCCGGGTCCAGGGAGGTGGGGAAACCCGCTCCAAGCTGTTTCCAAAGTTCTCCCACCTCCCTGGAGGCAGCAGCAAGCCAAAATGTCAGGATTCAAATCCCGATGTTCTCGCTTCCTGCAGCCTCCAGGGAAACAGGGCTTTTTTTAACATTGTGTGTTCAATGTATCGCACAACGTTAAAAACCGAATAACGACGGGACTTGTGGAACCAAGTCATAACGTTATTCGGGGTACTAGTGTATTAGCCATCCCAATTTCAGAAAGAATTACTGTATCCACTTCAGTGGAACTTATTTCTAAGAAATGTCACAGTATACAGCATTTCAAAGGGGACAGAATTTTTGGGGATTCTTAAAAGCCATGCAGCAAAGGAGATGAAAAAAATTAAGTGAAGCTACATCTTGTGACTGAACAACAAAAAATATCCTGAAAAACAGTGTGTCCATAATTTACTTGCTAATCCTTACATTATTACCATCAAGGAATGGTTGGACATTTGGAATGACTCCAGTTGCACTAACAATGAAGTCACAGCCGTAGACTTTCCCGTTGGTTAATTCCACATATACAGGCCAAAGGTCTGAAAGAAGAGAGGTTCAGGCATGCCATTAAACACAGACTATAATATTCCCAAAACAGGCATAAAGAAAATGTAAAGGTCTCCCTTGCTCAAAAAGCCAGTCATGTCTGACCCTAGAGGATGGTGCTTATCTCTGTTTACAGCCAAAGTGCCAGTGCTCTCGGCATCTGCAAATGTTTCTGTGGTCATGTGGCAGGCATGACTAGATGCCGGTGCACATGGAACACTGTTACCTTTCCCACTGAAGCAATACCTATTTATCAACTTGCGATTTCTTGCTTTTGAACTGCTAGGTTGGCAGGAGCAGGGGCAGACAACACGTGCTCACCCCATCATGCAGCGCACTTGGGTCTTAACCACTAAGCCACCACAGCCCCTCACCATGAAGATTGCCCCCATCCTAATATGGTCTTCCACCTCAGCTTTGGAAAAGTACCTTCATTAATACAGGAACGCTAGTCAAATCAGCCACGTTCAAACAATGCCTCAGTCTTGATCATTACACTCCTGTCCTTCATAGCAAAAACTCTCATGTACCATCCTATTAACATCAAACAATACTTTCCAGTAGTCCTGCTCTTTATATATTAGTTAAGCTGTGTGTTCATATTACAACAATCTACAGCAGGGGTTCCCAACCTTTTCAAGCCAGGGGCTGGGTCACGCTCCCTCGGTCAGCTTCAAGGGCCAGATGGCCATTTTGCCCTGCCTGCATGATGGGGGTGGCCATTTTGTCCTAGCAGCTTCAAAAGGGACAGCCATTTTGTTTCTCAAATGCCGTTGGAGGGGTGGGGTGGGGGTGACATGAAATGGTGCCAGGGGCCAGATCTGGCCTTTGAGTCTTAGGTTGGGAACCCCTGATGTAGAGAGGTCTCATATATTCCAAGGGCTGTTTTGGACAGAAAGAGGTTTCCTACCCAATGAAGCCCCATGTGTATGCCACAACATGATGTCTTTTGTACCTTGAAAGCATTCTCAAAATCAAGATCTCTGCTATTTACCTTTATCTGTTTCCAAATTCTTGTCTTCTTCAGCTCTAGGGAAAGCCAAGGGTTTTTTCTTTGATTGATGGAATTCTTCCTGGAGGTATATCTTCCTTACTTCACAGGAGGGTTCGATGTGAACTTTATGGGAAAGCTAAAGGAACGTTGACATATGTAACAGCAATTACACTTATCTAGCACTCCACAGAGCTTAGAGCACAAGGTACATAGCATTTTGCCCCCCGCTCCCCAAATTGGCTACTCATTTTACCAGATTTGACAGGAGATGGAAGGGTGAGAGAACTTGAAGCTAATCTGAACTCACAACACCAACAGTTTTGATTACAGTGCAGCAGTTTAACTACTGTGCCACGAGGGGTCTTGCACTGACAAAACATTGTAACTGCAAGCAACACATTATTTTTTAAAAATGTTCTTTTTGGCACAGAGCAGCTGTTTTGAGGTCCATTAGAGCATAAGATTTGCTTGTCTGAGTAAAATGACATCTGTCTAGGCCAGAATTACGCCATGCAGATTGCATGAACTGGGGCTTCTTATGGGACTTTGAAGCAAAGTGTTTTATTTACAAGGAATGCATTCTATGTGTGAACCCAGACTGCTTCTACAATGATTAGACACTGCCCCGAGTGGGAAAATATGCCAGATGGGCGTTATACATATTTAACAAATAAATATAAGCCTTGATGCAGCTAAGTGCAACTAATTCACCGGAGGTTGACTTGCACCTTAGTTATAGAATCAGATGTACAGCCGAGACACACGTTGGCATAAGTACCAGCAGAACTTAGTCAATCATGACAGCACCATTTCAGTTGTAATATTGGCTTTTCATCTCCACATATCAGAGTTGGTGCCTAAGGAACTGACCCGTTTTATTTGAATGTTACGTCCTGAATAGATGACGGTTACTTAAGGAGACTGTGGGACCAAACTTACCTGCCTTAACTCTTTCTTGTTGAGAGTAATATATGAAGAGAAGAACCTGATCTGTAGATGTCTTCTGTGATTTAGAAACCTGCATGAGCAGAGCTCTAAATAAGGGGAGAGAGACCCTATGCACATAGAACAGACTTCTGTATTTAGACAGGTACCCTGATACTTGGGTAACAGAGAGGACATGAGAGTTAAGAAGGAGTTAGCAAAAGTGATTTTGCTCTCCCCTTTAAGATCAACTGCACATGAATACCTTCAGGAATTTTAGATCTTCTTCTTTACTTCCTCTTATACCCCTTTGTGTGATGAGGGAGATACAAGGTTCTTGTTCTGACACTTCTAGCGGCCTCCACCGGTGTTATTTGGTGTTCTCGTAATGTTTCTTTGATGTTCTCTCTCTACCTTCCTCTGGGTCTGCCTCATGGTCTTTGTCCTTCTCCTCTCTCCACATATGTTTTCTATGGTATAGAATTCAAAAACATTCTCTCCATATGGGCAAACCACTTTATTTGTTGTGTCTGTATGTAGTTTAAGATTCGTTCTGTTCCAATTCTTTCCTTTATAATCTCATTCCAGATTTTATCCCTTCCAGTTACTTCAGCAGCTTTCTTCAGACATCTCATTTCTGTGGTGACCAATTTTTGCTTATGTTTTGTTGTAAGTGTCCATGTTTGTCACTGGCAACATTATGTGGGAATGAATATGCTTTGTATATCCTAGGTATTTGAACTCTGCCACTTGTTTTAAACCTGTTCCCTGTATTTTGATATTTACAGTATGCTGTTTCCTTCCGAATGCCATTACCTCAGTGTTCTCTTTATTGATTGTCATATCTTGGCTCATGGAATTTTGGATCAACAGTTCTATATGCATCATTTCACATCATTATGTTTCTCCACTTCTGAGAAAAGCGAGACAGAGCTTTCTCTACAGCATCAACCTGGCTATCAAACTTCTTTCAAATGGAGCTTAGAGCTTAATGTTTCTTCTTTATCGTCCTTCAGATAATTGAGGGAAAGTACATCGCTGTTTTCATCTTTATTTACAGGCAACAGACCATTATATAACAAAAACACACAGCAATTATGCTTACGGAACAAGTGTGTAAAAAACTAAACACTGGATATTTATAGAAAATAAAATTCAATTGCTTCACCACTTCTCAAGTGAATGACTTATTAAAACACCCTGAAGGACATTCATTGTGAGAAGGTCTGGAGAACTACATTTTTCCTACTGAGCTGGCCACTCTTGTTACCATCAATACCTGGTTTGAGTTTTGTAGTTTGTTTGTTTTTTGTAGTTTATAAACTTTATGCTTTGAAATGGGACGGTGCCTCATATATTTATTGAGTAGAGGAGCTATTTGGAAATATGTTAAGTCAATATTATAAATACTAAATACAAGAAATGCAAATGCAGCTGCTTGTATACAGCACCACAGTGCTGAGCTGTTGAAAAGAAATTAGGCAAACTACAATTTGTCCCCAACAAGCTAGGTCAGTGATGGCCAACCTTGGCACCCCAAATGTTCTGGGGACTTCAATTCCCAGAAGCCCAAGTCACCACTCCTGCTGATCATGGCTTCTGGGAACTGAAGTTCAAGAACACCTGGAGTGCCAAAAGTTCGCCATCACTGACGTAGGTATTCATTGAACCAATTTCAGTATAGAGGGCTGAGTCCACTGTGAGCCCGTTGGAATCAACCTGAGATTGTGAGCAGAGTTTAGACTACATAACCATTGTGCCACAGGGGACCTTACCTCTTTTGCTCCTTTAAGATGCAAGCCTTCATGCCAGTCAGGGCCTAAGGCACTGCCAATTTTCTCAGCACCTGCTGTATCTGGCTCTTCTGTCTCATTTTCTGTGGAAGTAGAAAGATGTTTCAAATGTGTGTTAGAGAACAAACAGCCAGCATCAAGACTGTAAGCCATTCAAACTCTCACATCTGGTCAAAGCCTACCAACAATAAGAGCTTCACAGGCACAAAACATGTGGATATGACAAGTTGCCTCAGAGGCAGTATGCCTGAGCCCTCCAGAAACGACAATGGAGAAACTACAATTCCCATAATCCCCTACCATTGGCCATGCTGAGAATGGTGGACAAATGTTATAGGCAAAATATAAAGAGGACCAAAAGATAGCCCAGCCCTGTGCTACTGAGGACACAACCCAGTGTCACCCTTTTTCTATGCCTATCTGAATACATCTCCCAAGTTGTTTAGAAGTACTCTGCATTTGCATCCATTCATACCATGTTAAAAAAATACTGTTGCTGAATGATAACTTTACCTAGTGTTTGAAAAGCAGTTCAGGGTGTTCAGAGCACTTCAGAAAGTTCAAAGCACTCTGCGTAATCCCTCTCTTACTATGTTTTTCACAAGAGACCTGCATGGTAGCGCAGTATTCAGTATTACAAGCAAAGATACCTGAACAATGTAAGGGATTGTGGTGGCTTAATGGTTAAGACACTGAACTTGATTGCTGGAAGGTTGGCAGGTCAGCAGTTTGAGACCAGAGTGATTCATGATGGAGTGAGCGTCTGTCCCAGCTCCTGCCAACCTAGTAGCTTGAAAGCAAGAAATTGCAAGTAGATAAATAGGTACCACTTTGGTGGGAAGATAAACAGCATTCTGTGCACTCTGGTGTTTAGGCATGCCTGTCACATGTCCACGGAAATGTCTGCAGACACAGACAGCGCTAGCTCTTTGGCTATAAACAGAGATGAGCACCAAACCGTGGAGTCAGATATGTCTGGCTTTCGAGCAAGGGCAGGCTTTACCTTTACCATCTGAACAATGTAGTCTGTATGAAGGGGAAGGATTTTGACTTCATTTTATTCCTAAATCAACATTGCCAACTTTACAGTGCTAGCCAAAATGGTGTGTTACATGATATCGGATGCAACAGTTGAAAAAATACTAGTATAATGACTAGACATAGATGTACTCCTTGCTAGCTTTTGTCATTATTTTCTGTAAGAACTAATTAAGAATAATATTTGGTATACTGGACATCCTACCTACTGTTGTATATTTTGTTCTTTTACATGCCATTGGAGTCTCTGGCTTCTCAGAACTCAGCTTGGGAATCAGGAATTCAGCTGCTCCAGCATCAAAGAAAGTATTCCCAATTGCTTTGTCTTTGATGGCCCAGATGATTTCACAGGCTTCAATTTCATACCTGGGGAAAAAAGTTTTTTAAAATGAAGTTGCCTCCATTAAAAAGCAGTTCATAGGTCAGTTAAGGGAAATGGTCTTTAACCTTCAATCACACCGGTTTACAATCAGCCACACCATTTTCCTTGTGCTGGGTTTAATTGTTTGCGGAAAAGGAAAAACTTTACTTACACCAATTCCAGTGCAATGCCGCCATTCCCAACAACAGTTATTCTTTTAGCTGTTGCGAGGCGTTTCTGAAATCCCTATGTTTGACAGAGAAAGAAAGATCATTAAACTTCCCTGGACAATAAAGTATATGAAAAGAATGCATTCTCAACCCATCTTTCTCTCCGTGTCTTATATTTCTCTCCCAATCCTTATAAAAACAGCTGTGGAACTCTCTGCCTTGAGAAACTAGCTAGAGAATTTCCCTTTGGACTGCTAGTGGTCAAAAGGAAAGCCCTTCTCTTTTATGGAAAGTGTTGGGACTTTGAGCCCTGCTCACACTTTGTGTGGTTACTGGGTTGTTTTGGTTTGAATTTTCAGAGAAGTTCTTAACTATAGTTGCGCTCATTAGCAGCAATCCACAAACCTAATTTCCAAACATACCTAATCCTGTTTCCAAAAGATGTAACTGAGCAGCCATTGATTCAACCTTGCAGGAACAACTTCTCTAGATGCTGCATTGTATGTAGGAGCACAGACTTTAGAACATTACAGGGGTACACAGAAACGCCTCCTCGAAGATTGTGATATTTTGAACTACAATTGGGCATACCTGGGTAATGGTAACCTTGTGTTGCCGCCTAATCTTTCTCACACTACGTCAGCCAAAGGAACTGCAGAATGGGCTCCCCAAAAGATGCCTTCCTTTTGGCAGTTTCATGTCTGGCCTAGACACGGAAGAAGTGCATTACAACCCTCCTGTAATTTCAAATAAATTTTAACCTTGGGAATACAGGAGTATCCTTCCTCACTACCATCATAATTTCATAAACCTCTATCACGCTCTCCCAGTCCTATTTTAACCTGAACACACTGCATATTGTGACAGGATGCCTCAAACATACACCACTTGAGAAAATATGTCCTCCTGTTGGTATCACTCCACCTAAGATAAGGCGAGATGTACCAGCAGATGCTGAGAGAACTAACCAAGAGAATGACCCTTGACACCCTCTGAATGGATATGAGCCTCAAGTCTGCCAGCTCCGATCCAGGAAAAGATTTACAGCAAGAACAAACATTCTTGAGGGCACACAAGAACAAAACTAAATTAGAAGATGGAGAAAGGAGCTCACTGGACAAGGAATAACATTAAAGGAAGCTATGGCTGAGGAATTTGACCTCCCCTCTGTCACTTGGAGGACCCTGAATAGGCTGAGGGTTGAAGACCTTAAATGTAAGACCAATGTGCTCAAGTGGGGGCCACTAGCAGACAACAACATGCTGTGTGAATGTGGAGAGATACAGAATCCAGCTCATTTGCTAGTCTACCAATTATTACCAGAAACATGTACCAAATGAAGATTTAATTATGGCCAATGACAAAGCCAAAAAGAAGAAAACATGATCTGCCCCTAACATCATGGGGAACAGATGCTTCAGTCCTTTGAGAGGTTTGGTTAAAATTTTAGTATCTGGCCATGGAGCCAGTGTTTGATTTCCCGTTGTGTCTTGCAGTCCCAGAGCATCAGCAGAGGAAGAAATTAGCAAACTACTCCTGTGTATTCTTTATTTCAAAACCCTGGGAAAAGTCACCACCTTTCCCAGCTTTACATTGTTTCTCACAGCTCTACAGGAACCAAAGCTATATATAGCAAATGTAAAATCATACACTCTGTGTTTTGCAACTACTTTTGACCAAAGTTCTCAGCAAGGAAACAAGTATTAACAGATAGTTGTAAGCATATAGGCAAACAGTGTTACCGTGGCACTGTCAGTATCACGAATCCCCAACACATACGGATTTCCTTCTGCTATCAGTTTTGGCTTTGCTCCCGCACACAGACAAAGCTTTTCATAGACATACTCCTTGCCAGCTTCTGTAATTATTTTCTGTAAGTAGATGTAAAAGAGAAACATTAAGTGGCTAAGACACTGAACTTGATGACTGGAAGGTCAGCAGGTCAGCAGTTCAAGACCTGAGTGCTGCAAGATGGAGAAAGGTCCCTTCTCTGTCCCAGCTCCTGCCATTGTAGCAGTTCGAAAGCAAGAAATTGCAAGTAGATAAACAGGGACAACTTTGGTGGGAAGGTAAACAGTGTTCCGTGCACTCTGGTGCTTAGTTATGACTGCCACATGTCCACGGAAATGTCTGCAGGCACAGACAGTGCTGGCTCTTTGCCTATAAACAGAGAGATGAACACTGAACCTTAGTTGGATATGACTTGCTTTTGAGCAAAGGTGACCTTGACCTTTACCTCTTAATCTTTTTTAACTGACCACTAGATGGCAAAAGAAGCCTTTTTTAGTTTAAAAACATTGTTTTAAAAGAAAAGTGTTTCAGCAGTGAAGTAGATTCTGGAGGCTGCCCACCCCAAATTAGTGTGACATACAAGTCATATTATCTAGATCTGCACTGCTGATCTGTTTAATTAATCCACGTTAAAATATCAACAGTACATGTTGGGGGTAAAAGGGCAATTAACTTGTGAACTGCCCAGAGAGTACATTAAGCGATATGGGTTGTATATGTATGAGTAATTGCTATTGCTACAGCACAAGATAATATTTCGAACAGCCCAAGGGCTCTCAAATTATGGCCCATGCACCAGATCCCATGCCACCTAATAATCTAGCCCACGCTGCTCTCAGAAGCGGAAGTTCAACATGCCCCACATGCGTAAAATGCTGCTATAAATGCACCTGTGGCTGTCGTAAATTACAACAGCCATGGATGCATTTACAGCAGCGTTTTGCACATGCACATTTAGCTTCTGTTTCCTGTGGGAGGAACCACATGACCATCTTGCTCAATCAGTGACTGGACTGTGGCCTGAAAGTTTGGCCCCCTCTGATATAGCCCTTTCTGTTACTATCCCTTTTCTCCCTTTGTCACTTTATATTTCAGACAACAGAAAAGACTAAAATGTCCTCTTACATGTTCTTCGCTTTTCAGTTGTTTTACGGCAGAGTGTACAATCTTGATGTTAGGATAACGTTTTTCTAAGATGCTGCTTGCCTGTTCCTCCACATCAAATGCTTCCAATGTTCTGGAGACCTGTCAAAAAGAATGCATTGCTTGAAATGCCATTTCTGACCAAGATCTACCAAGGCACAAATGCACCAGTGGATCTTAAATCAAAGCCACAGTATTTACCAACAAGCCAGAAGACTGAACATTTCACAAAATGAAGGAAAACGTTGGGAAACAGCTGATAACGCTAATTATCAGCCTGCACAATCCATTCATGTTTATTCCTTTTAAACATAGCAAGTGAATTCCTAGTGGAACCAAAGAATTGTGTTATTAAGCAGACTTGCACCAGTGGCCTTGGAGATGATGTTTAACTTCTTAGCCCCCTGTCACGGTGTGGAGAATATCAGGAAGTGGTAGGGATGGGGGACCACCCCAGAAACCCACATATGCCACCTGAGTATAGAAAGAGAGCAATGGCATTTACACTTATATACTGCCCCATAGCACTTAATGCACTTTCTGGGCGGTTTACAGGTAATTAGCATTTTGCCCTCAATGCACTGGGTACTCATTTTACTAACCTCAGAAGGATGGAAGACTGTCAACCTTGATCTCTAACAGGATTGAACTTACAACATTTTAGCTTCATTATAGTAATTTAACCACTGCGTCACCAGGAGTCCTGGGACGTAAATGACCTTAACCAAAATCCCAGGCCTGAAAGCATGAGATACACAGTATGCTCTATTTTGAGAGTCAACATGGCATACTGCCCAGAATGGGTAGGAGACCCAGGTTCAAATCCCAATGATGTCTCAGTCTAACAGTTCTCATGGAAATATTGCTAGGATAAAATGGGGAGGGGGGGACAATCATGGACAATATTCCTTGATCTTAATTCTCAATAATGGGAGTAAGTAGTCCCTAAGATTACCTGGTCCTATGTGTTCAAGACTTCAATCCAGAAGCAAATTAATTGAGAAGAAACATAGTGTAACTGTCACCATTTGGCTCAATTTCAAGGAGAGACAACATTTCAAAATGTAAATAAATTTTTAGTATTAATACAAGCACATCCTATTTCAGTGGTGGTGAACCTATGGCACACGTGCCAGAGGTGGGACTCAGAGCTTGTCCCGCCCCTCTGCTCAGCAGACCAATGTGAGTGCTTCGTCCCTCCCCCAGCACAGAGCTTACCCCACCCCTCTGCCCAGCAGCCCAATGGAAGTGCTTCCTCCTCCCCCCAGCACAGTTTGCCCCGCCCCTCTGCCCAGCAGCCCAATAGGAGTGTTTACTTCTTCACCTGTTGCTATGTTGTCACTCTGCAATAAATAAGTCGGTTTTGGTTTGCAGTTTGGGCACTCGGTCTCTAAAAGATTCAACATCACTGTCCCATTTGTACACCTTGAGCTTTTGCTGATCTTCCATTGTTTTGTTTTGGGGTTTTGTTTTGTTTTTTGTTATAATTTGCACAACTTCAAGTTTGCAGAATGCCTTCCAGCCATATTTGGAAGCCACATGTTATCTAAATCAATTAATAATGGGAACCACCAAGTCAGTTCAGAGTTATGGTGATCCTTTGCAAGGTTTTCTAGGTAGAGATTACTCAGAAGAAGTTTTACCTTTCCCATCTTTCCTCTGAAGAATTCAAGGTTCACAACAATCCTAGGAGGCACGGAGGTTGATATAGAGAGAAGGGGCTAATAGGGATTAGAACCTCTTAAGTCCTAGTTCCAACAGTCCAACAACTGTACCAATTGATCACTTGGTCCTGACTTCGTCATAATTTAGCCAGTGACTCACTAGGAAACTCATGTCTACTAAGCATCATCAGCAGGCTTGACTTCAGGAATGGTGGGCCATGAGACACACCAGTTGTCGGTGTAGAATTAAATCACTCTTACCTGTTTGAAGTTCACAACTGCTTTGATAACAGGTGATGCTGTGACTAATAGAATATCATCCAAGGGAAACTCTGCAGCCAGCTTATAAAGGAGGAAAAATGAGGTTAATTTTCAGTGTCAGTTTCTGCTTGACCACCCACATTCCCCTGTTCTTCCAAACACTCAGATATTTCTTTAGATTTGTTTGCTTTTCCTTCCCCTAAACAAAATTTAAATCAAAATGTCTATGAAGAAAGAGGTTCCATACAACCATAAGTAATTGTCCATACTATTCTATTATAAAAACAATCCTTGGCAACTCTGTATTATGCAATTCACTAAACCAACTGATACGATCTTCATAGTGAATTCTTGAGGTTTTCTGTAATCTTCTGATGAGATTCATACTCAAACCATAATCATATCTATGTAAAACCTTACATTTTCCTCTCTGTCCCTTATTTTATTCTATTCTGTGTGTTTTTTTCTTAAGGAAGACATGTTAAATCCCTGGGTTTCTCTAGTTCAGGGGCTCCCAACCTACGGTCCATGGTGAGGACCTCGCCACCGCTGGAAGCTCCCTGCAGCTACCGGAAGTGCCAAAATGTCATATTTTGTCTGTGAAAACATGGCAATTTTTTTTTTTTACAAAAACATGGTGAAAATGTTCCACCCTCCCTCCCGCCACCACAGGAGGCAGTGGAGGATGCAAAAGCAGCCAAAAAAACCTGCAATTGCACCTGCTACTGCCGCCATGGAAACTGGAAGTGCCAGAAGTGGCGGGAGGAACCATGCCTCTGGCCTGCTCACCTGTGTGAGAGGTGTGTGATTGGCCCACGGCAGAAAAGGGTTGGCCGTCCCTGCTCTAGTTGTTTCAGTTCCTAGTGCTTTTAACCTTCACATTGTCACTTTTTAAGCATTAGTAACAAGAGAGATGAGCAATCTAGCGAACACTTCAAAAGCCCCGGGGTGAAACTTTGCAGTCCTTTTTGACATGGTTTTCCCTAGAAAAAACAATGACAAAATCCAGTCGTACTTCTGATTGTGCAGCTACAGAAGAAACCATGAAGCAAAATAGGACAGTCTTTAAAGACACAAATGCATGCTTTGTGTAACTGGACCAAATTAAATGCAAAATCTTTTTCTGTTTTAGTTTCTAAAGAGAAACAAAATGAAAATCCCACAGTGCATTTTGGAAGAGGCTGCAAACAAGCCAGGGTTGCCTGAAAAACAATCCTGCGTAAGGCAGTCCACTAACAATAATTGACCTGTTTTAAAATCATAACCTCAAGTTCCCTCCAATACAAATAGTCTAGCCCAGGGGTTCTCAACCTTTTAAAGTCAGGGGCTGGGTCACGCACCGTCAAACAGTTAAGGAGGCCGGACTGGTGGTTTCCTGCACCATAAACACTGCTGTAAAAGAAACACATTTACGACAGCTGCAGACATGTAAATGTGTTTATGTCTTGTAAATGCATCCTGTGTTCCTGATTGGTTCTAGCTCTTGATGGGTGGCCAGTCCAGCAACATGGGTGGCAACGGAATGAGGTCAGGAACCAGATGATTTGGTGCCATGGGCCGGATCTGGCCCACGTGCCATAGGTTGAGAATCCCTGGTCTAGCCCTTTGGTTTGCAGCAATGCTCAACCAGCCCAAATCCAGCACTCTGGCCTAAACAGATCAATTATCGACTTTAACCAGAAGCGTAGCGTGCCTTGGCAGGGCCCCGTATAAAAATTTGTTTGGGGGCCCTTAGGAAGGGTAAAGATTTCTCACAAAAGAAAAAAAATGCATAAAATCAAAAGAAATATTTATTCATCATAATTATCTATTTGTCACTTTTTCCAAAATTTTTACAAACGCGTCAATAAACACTGCTCTCCGTCCGTGATTTATCATCGTATCGTATGTACATCGATTATTGTGGGATTCCCTCGTTGAAGTAAATGACTTAAACGGGGAAATCCCGCAGCCCGCGATGTAGGGTGTTGCCAACTTTTGAACACACGCTTTACGCGGGGGGAAAAGAAATTGCTTTTTTTGAATTTGGTCATTTGTGAAATAAAAAAAAAATTGGGAAGTTTTTATTAATTTTGGCTTACGCACGTTGCTCCCCCCCCCCCCCCGTATAATTGATACGGCAGATACGGCGGTAGCTACGCCCCTGACTTTAATGCAAACACAACTTGGGTTTTAACGTAACATTCTGCTTTGCACACACACACACACAAATAAGGAGTTAGGAAAAAAAGAACCAGAAGTTGGTTCCTTTTGTCCATCCATTGTTATTGTGTGTATATTTCTGATTTTAATTATTGTACACCGCCTAGAGTGGGAAATAAGCTAGATGGGCGGTACAGAAATCTAATTAATTAAATGAATTAAATGCAGTAATTTAGTGGAGTTGTGGTGGATGCAATGAGCACAGAGCTGGGTGGGCTGAGGATGCTGGAGGACAAAGCAGGTGCCTGGAGGACAACGGTCCATAGGGTCAAGAAAAAGTGGAGTTGTAATTGCAATGTCGTCCCCCCCCGGGCCAGTGATGGGATGTAACAGGTTCTCACCAGTTCTCCAGAACCGGTAGTAACTTTCCCCAGTGTCCTGGAGAACCGGTATCAGCTTTTTGGGGGGGACCACCTTTGGGGCTTACCTGTGCATGCGCGCCAAGCACTTGGTGTGCGCAGGTGGGTGTATTTTAATGTAATTTCTATTTTTTTTTATTTAATTTATTTAATTTATTTACAGGTTTGTGTTGTGGGTGGGTGGGTTGAGGTGTGTGTGTGTGCTTATTGAACAACAAAAAAATATTATTATTTTCTTTGGCCCCGCCCACGATGTCATGACATCATGATGTTAGTTCCGCCCACACTGTGATGACATCACGGTGGGGTAGTAAATTTTTTGACATCCCACCACTGCCCCGGGGCCAATAATTAATTAATTTACACAATCTGAAGAGGTTGTCCAAGAGACACAGCTTTCACATTAATTAATTATGGTCGTTAGACGGGGGTCAGACACTGCAATTACAACTCCACTAAATTACTGCATTAAATGCACTCAACTACCCAGAAAACGAAAGCTTACTCCACTGTTTTCGGGGAGGGGAAACAGGTTACAGTCCAACGGTAACTCAGAAGCTGCCCGCTACATATATGACTCTACATATTATAGGTCTATGAACCAACCAGGAAGTTCCCGGATATACCAGAACTGAAAGCGGAGGGTAGTGGCGGCGCGTAGAGCTCAAAAGCGGGGGGGGGGGGGAACGCACTCCTTACCCGCTCGGCGCACGTGACTCCGGCGATCCCACCTCCCGCAACAATAAACCGGGTCCGGATACCTGAGGAAACTGGGCATGAACCCGCCGCCATGGCTTCCTCAGGACTCAGTGACGCATGCGTCAGACTCTCCTTCCTCCCTCACCCGAACATTCCTATTGCGTCAGAGCCCTCGTCTACGGATCGCCTCGAAGCTCAAAATGCTTCATTCTGAGTTTCCCATTTTAGTTTCGCCTTAGGGATTTTTTCTGGGTAATACTGTTGAAAGCAAGAAATTGCAAGTAGATAAATAGGGACCACTTCGGTGGGAAGGTAACAGCGTTCCGTGCGCTCCCGGTGTCTAGTCATGCCTGCCACATGACCACGGAAACGTCTGCAGAAGCAGACAAGCGCTGGCTCTTCGGCTTAGAAACAGAGATGAGCACTGACCCCTAGAGTCGGATACGACTGGCTTTCGAGCAAGGGAAACCTTTACCTTTACTAATACTGTATAAGTGATTCTCTGCTGCCTCCTGGCGGCCCCAAGTTAATATTAGCATTAAGGTGCCCTGTTCGTTTTCGGCTGCGGAACTAGAGGTTGGGGGTTCGATTCCGGGCCATGTTTCTTGGGCAACCTGTTCAGATTGGGCAAGTTGTAATGACCTTGGACGCCACCAGTAGAAGGGAACATTAGAGCACTTTTTAATGTACTCTATAGCCTGGAAATAATAATAATAATTTTACGTCAGAAATTATTCTGATTTATGATAGTGTAGGAAATTAAATGTACTAGTGAATGAATTGAAAGATGGTATCAAGGATGAATTAAGCAGCTTTTATATGGGATTAGTAGAGTGTGCTATTTCTTTTTTATTATTATTATTATTATTGTTGCTTACACATGATTTATTTATACTGATGTAAAAAAAGAAAATATGTTTCCTTTTTATGATTTATCTTTCTTTTTCTTAATTTTCTTATCTCTGTAATTCTCTCATTACTGTAATTTTTTTCTATTATTACTGTATATTTATATTGTTTAAATACCTATAAAAATTTAATAAAAAAAATTATTCTGGGTTGAAAAGATTTTTGCTGGAGGAACTCCGCTCAGGGGACTCCCAAACGAGACTCCTTTCATGCCCCCAAGATATTTTCCACCAAGTGTTCCCTATTTATCTTCTGCAATTTCTTGCTTTCGATCTGCTAGCTTGGCAGGAGCTGGGACAAAGACGGGAGCTCACTCTGTCGTGCAGCACTCAGATCTCAAACTGGCAGCCTTCCATTTCCAACTAAATGTGTATTTGCTTATGCCTGCATACCTTCATACACACATGCTTGATTCTTTTACTTCTTTATTTTGCTACTCAAACTTAAAGGGATTTATAAGATTTTCCCTATTTTTTTAAATCTTCCTAGGAACATAGGAAGCTGCTTTATAGTGATTCAGAGCTTTTATCCATCTAGCCAGTATTATGAGCCCTTCACTTCTTCTGATCACAAAGGAAAAAAGACTGCATAATCAAATTGGAATTGTTAGCAGTCATGAAAACATGCAAGGCTTTTTGAAGTATGATTCCAGGGAAGTTTTTTGCAGGTAGTGATAGACAACATAACCATGGTTTATTAAATCAGCAAACCGGGAGGAACACAATTCAAGACACTTCTTTAAGTCACTGTTGTCTTTGGGAGTGATGTCTCGACCTTCTTGTCTATCCAGTTGTGGTACATGTAGCGGAGGAAAACAACACTGGTGGACAAATTAAGCAGACAAGAGTTTCCAGATGCACAAATGGTTGTTACCACTGAACATCTTCAAAAGCTTTATGGTGCGGGTGGAGCATCTGACTTGATCCACGAAAGCTCACTTTTAAATACAGGAATTAGTCTTTAAGGTGCCACAATGTTTTTGTTGTTTTGTTTACTCTCTGATATTCTTGCACAGACTAACAAGGCAACCACTTCAAATGTTCTACTATAGATCTGTTCACAAACAAGAAGTACAGTAATACCTCGGATAACCTTAGTATCGGATAACACTAAAATCGCATAACATTAAGCAATCTGGGAGGGAGAATTGCATCGGATAACATTAAGATCCTATGGGATGCATTGGATAACAACTGCTAAAGCCTGTGTGGTTACAATGTATCTCTATGGATCCCATAGGATTTTAACATGCATCGGATAACACTAAAAATTGGATAACACCAAGACTTGTGGAACCAGGTTTTAACGTTATCCGAGGTTTTACTGTACCCATTTTTGCTCAAAGGTGGGACTGAGACAAGACTTCCTCTGGGGGATTCTTTCCTCCATTCTTGGCCAAAAAGTCTTATAGTTTTGCACCATTTCCTCTGGTATCTAAAGTTAGGTAAAGGTAAAGGTCATCCTTGCTCGAAAGCCAGTTGTATCCAACTCTAGGGTTCAGTATTCATTTCTGTTTATAGCCAAAGAGCCAACGGTGTCTGCATTTTCAGATATTTCCATGTATATGTGGCAGACATGCCTAGACATCAGAGTGCATGGAATGCTGTTTACCTTCCCACCGAAATGGTACTTATTTATCTACTTGCAATTTCTTGCTTTTGAACTGCTTTTTATCTAATTCAAGATCACTCCATGGTGACTGAGGCAACCTTGGTTCACAACTATTTACAACCTGTCATTGGACCGTGTTGCACAAAGGCCAGTCTTGATAACTCAAGAGGGCAGAAAAAAATTGTCATACAGACTTAAAAACTCTCCAGATGACAGCATGGAGTCTAGTGCAATGATAAAGAAGGTCTTACTAAGTTCTAGAAAACCAGTAGTCTTATGTTTACAGAATTTGTCTCATACACCAAATCAATCAATTAAAGATATCAAACACCGGAATTCCAAACAGTTCTCTGATTCCTTCCCCATTTAAAGAAGTTTCATTTAACTATGTCATCCCTACATGTATATTTGTCAGCTATTGTGGTGTTCCAACTGAAAGGTTCAGATGTAAAACATTTTCCGCCCCAAAAGGACAGTGAAAAGATTTTTGTTTGGTCTCATAAACACTTTCCATGTATTCATTACCAATACCTCAATGGTCTCTTTCCTTAATTTTGGGGAAAAAAACCATGACTAAACCTTTGGCTACTGTTGATCTAAAGTTGTTAACATTTAAAACAATAATTCTAGTAACAATCACTTCTGCAAATAGAGTAAGGGAACTGAATGCCATTATATGATCAGCCATTTCTACAGTTCTTGTAGACAAAGAAGTTTTATATACTATCACTGACTTTTTACCTTAGGCTGTTTCTTGGTTCCAATTAAACCAAACCATAATTCTTCCTCTTTTTTCTTAGCAAACCGACTGATCTTGAAAGGTTATTGCATACTTTAAATGTTAGCATGTTATATTGGCAAATCACAGGTTTTTCATAACACGAATAGACTTTTTAATTTATTTCCAAGTATTTAAAAACAAGGGACCATGTTTCCTCACAGAGACTGTCAAACTGGTTAGCTGAACCAATAAAAATGGGCATACCAGTTAGTGAGAAAACCAGTTCCTCAACCCATAAAAGGGCATTCCATGAGAGCCTTTTCTGCATCTACAGCATGGATGAAAAGTGTGGATTTTGGGGGTGGGTGGTGGTGGTGGATGTAACTCTGCCATTTGGTCAAACCCAATGACTTTTATAAAGGATTACAGGTTGGACCTTTGTTCCAAACAGGAGACCAGATTTGGCCAAGCGGTCCTCACTTCAGCATAGTTACAAACTGTAATTTCTGTGGCATCCCTCCATCCGGTAAGTCAGTTTACTAGTCACCCTTTAGTGTGCATTCACAGAACCATGACAAAGAAGGACTGTTCTTTGGTCATCTTTGACTTCACATGTCCTGTTCAATCCCCCGACAGTCTGCCACAGTACGCATTTTCATTCAGGCAGACAAAGCAAATTGGGGAGGGGCATTGGATGGGAATGCATGACCAGTGTGGGAGGAAGGCCCAAAAGGCTCTTTCAGCTTTGGAAGATTCCTGATGATGTCTGCACAGGCGCAGAATTTAAACATTTTAGTGTGAATTCACAGATGATCACTTGAAGATCTACAGTTACAGGTAAGCAATCTCCTTTCCCTACTTTCTTCATTCCATGCCTGAATGTTGCAATGTTGAACTGAGCTACAGTCAGCTCCAGGTCTTGTTTCGGCTGACAGTATAGAGCTTCTCCATCTTTGGCTGCAAAGCACATAATCTGATTTTGGTGTTGGCCATCTGGTGATGTCCATGCGTAGAGTCAACTCTTACATTGTTGGAAGAGGGTGCTTGCTATGACCAGTGCATTCTCTTGGCAAAACTCTATTACCCTTTGTCTTGCTTCATTTTGTATTCCAAGGCCAGACTTGCCCATTATTCCAGTAACCTTTTTGTGTTCCTACTTTGACACTCCAGTCTCCTAAAATGATGAGGTCAGCTCTCTTTTTTTGGTGTCACATCTAGAGGAGTTGTAGGTCTTCATAGAAGTGGTTGACTTTGGCCTTATGCACCAGTGGATTACTGTGATGTTGAATGGTTTGCCTTGGATTTGGACTGAGATCATTCTGTTGTTTTTTGAGATTGTGGCCTATTACTGCTTTCCTCAGACTTTTGTTGACTGTAAGGGCCACTCTATTTCTTCTAAGAGATTCTTGACCACAGTAGTAGATATAATGGTCCCCTGAGTTAAATTTGCCTATCCCTGTCCAGTTTAGTTCATTGATTCCCAAGATATCAATGCTCAGACTTTCCATCTCATGTTTGACTACGTCCACCTTACCTTGATTCATTGATCTTACATTCCAGGTTGCTATGCAATATTGTTCTTTATACCATCGGACTTTCCTTTCACCATCAGATCTATCCACAGCTGAGTGTCCTTTCGGTTTGGCCCAGATACTTCACTTTTTCTGGGGCTACTTGTTCTTGCCCTCCACTCTTCCCCCGTAGCATATTGGACACCTTCTGACCCGAGGGGCTCATCTTCCAGCATTTTATTTTAACCTGTTGATACTGTCCATGGGATTTTCTTGGCAAGGACAGTGGAGTGGATTGCCAGTTCCTTCTCCAGTGGACTGCATTTAGTCTGAGTTCTCTGCTATGGCCTGTCCATTTTGGGTGGCCCTAGATGGCATAGCCCATAGCCTTATTGAACTACACAAGCCCCCTCACCATGGCAAGGCAATGATCCTTGAGGGGGATCTGGACCTTCCTACCTGCAAAGCAACACCATCTTCCCCATTCACTTACTCAAAGGTTAAAGATGAGCAGCATCTGTAACAAAATAAAGTGGCAATAAGTTTTTCATGATAACCAATATATGGGGCATTAATTAGTAATTTGGCTGTTCTGTTTCAGAAGTGTGATGGGAAAACATTCCACTTGAGGCTAACAAAGTATTAGGAAAGTTAGTTTTGTAGTTTGAAAACTTTTGTGTAGGGTTGGCAAATTTTGATTTGTGGAGAGATGTCTGAGATTGAATTTGCTGTGAGAGCCAATGTTGTGAACTAGGGCTCAGGAGATCTGGGTTCAAATTCCCACTTAGTCATGGACACATAATGGAAGATGGCAATGCTTCTTTAAAATTATTTTTTATTAAAGATAAATCAAGATACGTAAAATGCATAGCTATTCAATGTATATATTTGTCTGTATGAATACACCCAACATCTCCAGTGTAATTTTTCTCAAAATATAATTTGAAGTTTTAATTATTTTGCTGTGGGTGAGCAGAAAAGACTATCAAGAATATGGTCCATGACATTGTAAACTGTTTATCATAGGTGGTTTCTGTTTTGTTTTCTATTATTTAAAAAGCAAGTTTGCTTTTGGGGGCTCAATGTAATTTCCTCAGCCAAAGAAATTTCTAGAAAGTTTGGCCATAAGTTGAATATTAGTCTTCCCCACTTGTAGCTTCTGCTGACACCATAAACAACCTGACAAAAATGACACAAGAAATTGGACAGCTGTATGTCATAAAATATGAAACACACCTTTGAGGTTTCTTCTCATCAGCGTGGGGGCAGTCAAAAGAAAATGAGGAATTTCCTTCACTTGGCTAAATGAATGCATTGTGCTTCTGTATAGTAATATTCATGACACCAGGTTATACAGTTACAATAGGTTTAGACAAATGAAACCACTTTTAGACTCAAAGTTGGACCTATTTGGATATAACAGTGTGAACTGAATGCCACTGAATGGGAGTCCCTATAAAGTTTCTATGACAGCCAAGTTTGGGTCTTCAAATCTGAAGACTGAATACAGTTTTGGAACTGGAGGAGGATAAAATAGAAGTAGGTATTTTTGGCTTGATATCAGCCATGAGCAAACCCTCATTTTTGACCTAATATTTTGGCATCAATGATCTTTAGACCAAAGTTTGGAAAAGCTACTTTTTGGACTAAAATTCCCATCATTTTCCATCCAAAGTCATGGTGGCTGATATGAGATTTGGGGAACTGTTGTCCCCAGAAAGTAACTATTCCTGAGACCGGTCATCATCAGTACAGTAACTGTGTTCCTGATTGTTATCTTACTTTTAAAATGTACCCTGATTCTAGTATGTGATTTGACACGTGACTGAGAGATGCCAGATACCTCATCAATTAGCTGCTGTTAGCTACAAAAAATTACACAAACTTTACACCGCCAGCAACAGGATTCTGGCTATTGTCTTTGAAAACAAGCAATGTTTAATATTTCTGTTATTACCAGTTCTGGGTCTTTAAGATGGAGGAAGCTAAGTTTAAATGAATATATTGAAACCAGACTTTTTAAAAAAGGTTAAAGGTGCCCTCTTGAAGAGAGAAGAAAATTCAGATTTCCATAATGTCACATTTCCAGATTGAAAATAAAGTTGTATGGAACCATTAAGGTTGCGCTCATTCTGTCAAAACAAATGTTTAATTTGAAACACTGGAAATCCATATTGGTTGGGTTTTTACAGTTTCCCCCACAAGATTAATGGCAGACTGACCTTTACGCATGAATCATGTGAAGTTACAGAAAATCACTTCTGATAGCTCCATGCTCTCATCAGACAGACCTTCAAAAATCCCTCCAAAGTTTAGGATTGAGTCACAGTAATGTGGCTGGCAATGACCAGGAGCAAGGGAGACGCATGCAAGTGAATCATCCAAAAAGGTGAAAGTCAAATCAGAAAATCTGAATTCAATATCTTTAGACATGACATAAATTACCCAAGCCCTGGGCCACAGTACTATATAGGTAGTCCAGTTTGAGATGGACGAAAACTTATTTAGCCTGTAGGTTCTGGTTCTTTTAAAAATGGAGTTTTGTCTATTTTAAAACACTGTTTACTTATTTACCATGTTCGTATTATGTCTTTCTCAAATAGCAGTCAAATAGTTTACCGTTTATAATACTGGATCACAGTAAAGCATTGACTTTAAGACTGCAGTGGGTTGAGGCTGTCCTATTACCCACCAGGCCAGCTTCTACTGGTGAGATTCAAGCAGGTAAGGTCGCCCTTGCTCGAAAGCCAGTCCTAGCCAACTCGGGGGTTCAATACTAATATCTCTTTATAGCTAAGGAGCCAGCACTGTCTGTGTCTGCAGATGTTTCTGTAGACATGTGGCAGGCAAGACTAGACACTGGAGTGCATGGAATGCTGTTTACTTTCCCAACAAAGTGGTACCTATTTATCTCCTTGCAGTTTCTTGTTTTCAAACTGCTAGGTTGGCAGGAGCTGGGACAGAGACAGAAGCTCACTCCATCATGCAGTACTCTGGTCTCAAATTGCTGATCTGCCGATATTTCAGTCATCAAGTTCAGCGTCTTGACCACTAAGCCACCGCAGTCCGGTGGCTGAGCACTTAAGACAGGTAGAAGTACCCAAAAGGCCCAATTAGGTGAGAACCAGATTCAGAAGCAAATATGTCCAGGAAGTGATGGGTAGAATCCAATCTGGACTCCAAATGCAATAGCAAAATGGTATCCCAGGGTCAAGCTAGTCCAGGTGTTCATGGGCAAGCAAAAAGTCATAATTCAGGAATCCAAGGGTTGTAGATGGTTAGGAATCAGCAACAGGGGCTGGGTAAAAAAAAGTGCCACATCTGGAGTAAAGCAAAGCCAAAAGTCTTCAGCTGATGGTTTTCATAGTGGGTGACTTGGGTTCCACACAGTATTCAGCTGCAAGCACAAGGTCTGCCAAAGAAGGATTTCAGCTGCACAGTTTGTCACATTCGCCTCCCTGGGAACTTCCAAGGATATAGCTTACTCCTGAGGAGGCTCTTTTCCCTGCAGCCTGGTTCTTCAACGAGTAGTGACCTTCTCTGTCTGTATCTTCAGTCTACACTACTCACATGGGCTGGGTGGGGGCCCAACATTATCCTGGGATTTAACTGTGAGTTCAGGTCAATTACAAGTTTGGTTTTCTGTTTTCCTGAAGGTCTATAGGATCTCTGCAGGACCTAGTATCAAATCCCAGCAGCTCCGGCTTGGCATAGCGAGACTCATAACTAGCAATTTTGGCACCCCAGGCCAATCAACATCCTATGCTACCCACTCTGCCAAAAGAAGAAGAAAAATAATATGGTACCATGAAGGAAGGAAAGAAAGAAATAAGGAAGGAAGGAGAGAGTGTATGCGTTTAACAACAACAATTACTGCAAGTGAACAAAGCCAGGAGGAGCTGCTATTTACTTTCCTAACATCCATCAGTAAAGTTATCTCTAGATTTTGGTGCCCAATAATTTTTGATGCTCTGAGGCACCCCCAAGTTGTTCTACTGTAGTTATGGCTAGCAGACTGTTCTAATGGGAACATGGCACACACACACCCAAAAAACTTAGTACTTGGAACCAAATCCATTTTTCAGGTATCAACCAGACTTTGCCGGAACACTTTGTCCTTCCTGTAATAAGGAATAAAATGTCAACCAGTCTTTCCCTTTTACCTTCTGGCTCAGGATGTTCTCTGTTAAAATATGCTACTAATACTGAAGTCCAAAGGGTATGCAATTTGATAATTGTTCTTAGAAGAAATACAATAACTTGATGACATCAGACCTAGGTTGAAGGGATACGGATTTTATTTCAAATTACTGGTCACAATGACCATAGTCAATTATTCTTCCCTACCGTATAAGAATTCTTTGATCCATTAAGGAACTGCTAGCTCCAGCCAATCGAATACAAGTCCAAAGTGTACTGTGAATGTGTGAATTCTCAACTCACCTAAAAGATGTTGAGCTGCATTAAGCCTTCCAAGTCAAGGGTCTTAAGAAATTCTTATTAATGAGTAATGAGTTACACTAGGGATGAAAGGATGTATAACCCAACGTGAACAAACATAATAATTTAATTCATGGTACTGAAGTTTCTAGACTTTCAAAATAAGCAACTGGAGAATCATCAACAGCAATTAATTATGTAAAACAAAATGAAACCTATACAGTAAAACCTTGCATAAAGAGCACCTCACTTGGAGACTAACTCACTTAAAGAGCAGGATTTTCTCTGAATGGTAGCCTCGCTGAACAACTAAAACCAACCAAAAACTCGCTTAACAACTAAACCGGGGGTTCGCAACCCCCCCCCCAGAAGTCATAATCAGTATTTACAATGGTGTTTTGCTTAAAAAGCAAACTCACTTAAAGAGCAATCCCGTGGAACGCATTATGCTCTTTAAGCAAGGTACCACTGTATCTTTAAGCTGGCTTCTGATCCAGTTATATTTTATACAGATGACAAATTCCAATTATTCTATTCTATATTCGATTTATATCCTGCTCCAATCGCGAAGTGCGACTCTGGGCGGCTTACAAACATATCAATACAATATCATACAATATAAAAACATTCAGTAAATAATAACCATCTGTACAATAAAACATCATAAGATATACTAAATATCCATCAATACAAAAAAGACACAAATTCCGGTACAGAATCATATGGGGAGAATTATACTTAGTTTAAAAATTAGCTTAAAAATATCGACTACAATATACCGGATACTAAATTTTTTAAAAAAATTTAAGGCTAAAAAATTAAAAGAGGTTAAAACAACGAGAGGCAAGAGGGTGGCTGTCTAATCAAATCAGCCACCCAACATGGGATACTTAGTTTCCTTAGCTGGAACTCTGCTGATCGCAGGTACTTTTTGATTTTGAGCATGTTGTTTGAGAGAGTAATAGCATATATGTGGAGTTTGCTTTTATTGTTCATCAAGAATGTTATGCCTACTAGAAGAAGTTTTTGTAGATGAGCTGTGAACTCATCAATGGGGTAATGATGAAGCTGATGTGGTAAGTGATCAAAGTGGATTATTAAAAGTGTGGAGAAATAAGTTTCAGGTTCTCCATAGTGGGTGACTGTGAGCTACTCATTGTTTTTTTAGACTAAACTGACTAACTGTGCTGCAGTGTGGATAAAAAGATATCTTACCATTTGTAAACAGTAGAAGCATTTAAATGGTCAAAATCCAGCTTGTGTAAAGTTATGAAGTGGAAGCTGATGATTTCACCAGTGAATGTCAGTGACATTTAATGCAAACAAATTAAAAGTGTCCTGTTCCCATTTGTGCCCTGGGAAGACCTTTCGGAGTGTGGAATGGGGACAGGAGTCAAAAATTGCCACCAGATCATGCCTTTGGTTCCAACCCCAAGGAAGCGTGGTTTGATTTTGTGTTGCATGGACAAGAAATCCCTCTTTCTGCACTCTTACTGAAACAAAAGGGGACTGCAGTGGCTTAGTTAAGATGCTGAACTTGATGACTGGACCCGAGTGCTGCATGATGGAGTGAGCTCCTGCCAACCTAGCAGTTTGAAAGCAAGAAATTGCAAGTTGATAAATAGGTACCACTTCAAGTGGGAAAGGTAACACCATTCCATGCACTATGGCTTCTAGTCATGCCTGCCACATGACAATGAAAACATCTGCAGGTGGCCATAAACTGATGGTTTCCAAACTTTTTTTGGCTGTGCTCCACCTAGGCATCTCTAAAATCCTGATGCCCTCCCCCATATGACATATAATTCTTATTGAAAAAGTGAACTCCTATTCATGTGGGGGAAGTCTAAAAGGCCATTAACTTGGTCTAAACAAGCTTCAAAAGAATTCACTGTTAATAACTCATTCTTGAATTGCCACCCCCCCATAATCAAATTGCTTTTCTGTTGGGCGTGTGACCCATTTTGGGAACCACAGTTGTAAACAGAGATGAGCACCATTCTTTAGAGCCTTGGTTCCCAATGTGGGGCACATGCCACATGGGGAAAATTTGATTTTTATGGGGCAATTCCAGATTTTGCTGTTAACAGTTAATGGCCTTTTAGGCTTCCTACACATAAACAGGAGTTCAGTTTTTGAATAATAAGAATTATATGACATGGGTGGGGGCATCAGGATTTTAGAGATGCTTAGGTGGAGCATGGGCAATGACGGAGTGGTTTGGAATAGGAAAAGGAGTAAGACAAGGCTGCATTTTGTCACCCTGCTTATTTAACTTATATACAGAGCACATAATGCACAATGCTGGGCTGGATGAATCACAAATTGGGATTAAAATTGTTGGGAGAGAAACATCAACAATTTGAGATATGCAGATGATATCACCCTAATGGCAGAAAGTGAAGAAGATCTAAAGAAACTCTTACTTAGGTTGAAAGAAGAAAGTGAAAAAGCTGGCTTGAGACTCAATATCAAGAAAACCAAGACAATGGCAACAGGCCCTATCAGTCCTAGAAAATAGATGGGGAAGAAGTAGAAGCAGTGACAGACTTTACATTCTTAGGATCCAAGATCACTGCAGATGGTGATTGCAGCCATCAAATAAAAAGGTGACTAATTCTTGGGAGACAAGGTATGAGAAACCTGGTTAACCATAGTTAAAAGTAGAGACATCACCTTGCAAACAAAAGTCCCCATAGTCAAAGCAATGGTATTTCCGGTAATAATATATGGTTGTGAGAGCTGGACCCTAAGGAAGGCTGAGTGCAGAAGAATAGACACCTTTGAAATGTGGTGCTGGAGGAGAATTTTGAGAATATCCTGGACAGCAAAGAGAACAAATAGATCAATCTTAAAAGAAATCAACCCTGATTGTTCCTTGGAAGGTCAAATATTGAAGATGAAGCTAAAGTACTTTGGACATCAAATGAGAAGAGAGGATTCATTTGAGAAAGCCCTGATGCTGTGAAAGATCTAGGACAAAAGAAGAAGGGGGCAGCAGAGAATGAGATGGCTAGATGGTATTGTTGACCCAATGGGCACAATGGGTTGAGGAGGATGGTAGAGGATGGGGTGCCTGGCATGTGGTGATCCATGGGGTTGCAAAGGGTTGGACTCAACTATGTGACTGAACAACAACAAGGAGGGGCATGGCCAAAAAAAGGTTGGGAACTACTGCCCTAGAGTCAGACTCATCTGGCTTTCAAGAAAGGGAGGCGTTTACTTTTACCTTTACTAGGGGATTTCTATTATTTTAGGGTGGATGCTGAAAATGGGCTAATTAAAATTGAGCCCTGGAGCTATCAATTGGCTACTTCCAGAATAAACTTCCAGAATACTGAAGTAGCTATTAAGAAATTGAATACATTCCCTAATTGTCTGTGAACAGTTATGGGAAGTGTTTTTTTAACCTTTGGTAAATTATCGCTAAAGCAATGCATCACTTTGTGTACATTTTAAAAAATTGTTACATGTTTGTCTGTGTATTGCTGAACAGACAGCTGTTCAGTGTCCTGCCTGATGAAGATCTGTGCAGAGTTCAAAGTTAATTTATGTTTGTGACTTTAAAGTGGTCTAATAGAGATCAGTCAAGCAATTTAACACTCAAAGGTGTCTGCAATGCTAGACATCTGAATGGTATTTGGAATACAACGTATCCGTTCTTTCAAATAACAACAATAGTTTCATTTTCTCTGTTTTGTTGATTCAGAGCATAATCCTGAACTATGTTTTTAAAATGGTCTCCATATGATAATTTTTTTTCATGATGAGCATTACCTGCAGAATCATCCTTCATTGCATGAATAATGTTTCTATGCCAGTGTCAATTTCCACAAGAGGCTCCTATTTGGAGGATTCTTATTAGTCATCCAGCAATATTAGCTAAAAGCAAAACTTCTGAAGCACGTATAACACAATGAAGACACAGAGATAGACCGTTTCATCACGACACAAGCTGTTTATTTTAGTTTTATCCAGCCTTTCTCTAAGCACCAATGCTCAAGTCAATGAACAATCATCACTAAAATTAAACAAAACAATAGTATTTGTAGAAATACACAATAACTGATTGATTCTTAGAGTAGTTTAAAAGACTAGATTAAAAACATATGTTTTGTTAAAAGCAACAGGAATGGAAATTGATTGCTTTTAGGAGATCACTGCATTCTACAGTCTCAGAAAAAGCAATAGAAAACTTTCCTAATTTAGAGTGGGTTGGATATACAGTACTGCCCCATGGAAGCCCATTAGAGTTGATACTGAAGGAAAAAAGTAAAAAGTAAAACTGGTGTAGAAGATATCATTTCTCTAAAGTAGTGGTTCAAACCTTGGGTTCCACAGATGTTCCTGTAATTCAAGAACATCTGGGGACCCAACTTTGGGAGCCCCTGTTCTAAAGATACCCAGATGGGGCAAAATAATGTGTTCTCATCTTCCACCCAGTTGTCTCATAAACATGCTGACATAACTGGGAAGCTGATAAGGAAGAAGCAAAAAGTGACATTGATCATTACTTGAAAGATTCCAACAACTGATTCAGGCTTAAACTTGTCCTTTGAGTTATCCTCTGCGTTTGTCCTTTGTGCTGAATGATTCACAGGTCTGGAGTTGTGATCCAACCACTTTATGGCATGCTTTGAAACTCATTCAACAGAATGATGGATCCTACCATCAGCCCACTAAATTGATGGAGAGTTGGTGGGTCAGTTGCTTACCCTAGTTGTGATTTAGTATGTTAAGTAAAAGGATTTCCTCTACTAATAAGGGAAATACAGTTGTCTGTCTGTCTGTCTATCTATCTATCTAACTTGTATCCTGCCCAATAGGAGCACCACTCTGGGTGACTCACAAACATTGAATAAACCACTATAGAAGACAAAAATATCAAACAGCCATACCATAAATAAAACCAATTAACAAAATATAGTACCTCCTAAAATGGCATCCCAATAAATCAGCAAACCCTACCAATAATTCATGATCTACATTGTCTTCTTCATAGTTCACTAAACTCTGTTAAACCAAAATAAATCTACTTTAGTTGAATCTAACAAACAAACAAACAATGAGATCAACATTATTTCTATTAATCTTATATCTTCTCCAATTCTTCATCAAGTCTGCTTTTTGAGCTCTGAGAATTCCAGTGAAAAACAGTTTTAGAACTTCTGCTGAAAGTCTTACTATATATATAGGAGGTAATTTAAAAACAAATGTGAAAAACAAAACAAAAACAACAACTAGATGTTTAAACAAATTTTGTTAAAAGGTGGTTTACTCTGACAGAGTATGACTGTGATTGGGGAGTGTTATTCTGTTACAGTATTTCCTGTTATTCTGACAGGTAATTCTACCATCTCAGATTATTAAAAGTGTCATGTTTTGTAGGTTCTTAAAGCAAAGTCTTTATTCAAAATTTGTCACATTTGCAACACATGCTTTTCTTCAAGGAAAGACATGGCAGGTTACATTCTCCCTTTCAGCAGTAAAGGCTGAACAAGTTTTACCCTAAATACATGGAGGGATGTAAAGGAAATTAAATAAGAGAAGGGAATTGAAGCTCCATTTTCCAGCAGCCAACAACACTAACTTCTAACTATAGCTAACAGTGATGTAAAAGAGAATGCAGAGTTGACGACAACTAGACTAAAAACAGTGACAAGTCTTTCTGCTTTGCTTTGCTTGCCTCTTTTGTCCTAACAAAGATAGCCACTTGAGGGGTGGTGGTGTCTGCCTGTCTGTTTAGAGAATGTACCAATGAGCTTGCCAAATCTATCTATATTTTCTTTCCTTTTAATTCTGCTGTTGAAAATGCCATGGGAGGTGAAAGACATTCCAGCTATGCCAGGTTCTCTGGTTTGACAAAAATAATTTCTTTTCTTCATAATTTACAAGCATGACATTGGTTACAGTGATCCAATCTCACTGCCTCTGATGGGGAGATGGGGCCATGGAAATAAATCTAACGCAAAGGAGATGACACATTTATGGCTTCCTCCTATGTCGAGTCTTACTGGAATCTCCTTGCCAGTGTTTAAGGAAAGCAAGACTGACATATCTCAATGGTATGTTGTAAAATATAGCAATTATCTTCTCTGGGCTGAATGTGTAGCAATAAAGCAAATAACCATAGAGATCAGATGGAGAGGCCACAGAGGTAGTATTTCTACAAGGGGATACTTTGATCTTTCCTGCTTGATCTGCAGAAGGGAACCTGATAACAGAGATCCAGGTTTCTACATATTCCTCCATTCTCAAACTGCATACTTTTGCTACCATTAGTAAGAAAATAACCTCAGAGTCAGAAAAAGGAGGCTTAAACTGGTTCACAGCTTTGTGCTGAAGAAACACCCTCTCCTTCTCTGGTTTAAACTTTCCCCAGTAGCTCATCTTTCTTCCCATAATTTTCCTACACCATTGTGGCTAGATACAATGAAAACCAGCTGATGCTGTGCTGTATATATATCATGTTTCCCCAAAAATAAGTTCAGGAATATAAGCCATACCCTGAAAGTAAGACGTAGCGGATAGATGTGGCTATGCAGTAAGGCGGCATGGAGCGCCACCGAATGGTGTAAAAAAACAGACATCCCTGAAAATAAGCCATACTGTGTCTTCTTGAGGAAAAATAAATAAAAGACACTGCCTTATTTTCGGGGGAAACACAGTACAGTAAAACCTCGGATAATGCTAAAACTTGGTTCCACAAGTCTTAGTGTTATCTGATTTTTAATGTTATCTGAACGTTAAAATTTTATGGGATGCATCGGATAATGTTAAAACTCCATAGAGATACATTGTAACCGGCACAGGCTTTAGCGAACGTTATCTGATGCACCCCATAGGATTTAACATTAAGCGATGCAATTTTTTTCCAGATTGCTTAACATTATGCAGTTTTAGCGTTATCTGATGCAAACGTTATGTGAGGTATTGCTGTATTCCCCTTGTTCTTTCTCATTCAGGATTTTTTTCTGGTGGTGGGGCAGTAATAACGCTTCTGTTGGTTTGCCAGCTGAAGAAAGGCTTCCATTCCAATCTGCTTTTTCTCTCTTTTCTTCTTTCTTAGTGCATTTCCTCCTTCTTCTTTTTTTTGGGGGTGGGGTCGCATGGGGAGGGGCTTTTCCACTGCTTTTTCTTGCCCCTGACTATCACTCCGCCTTTGGTTGGCATGTTTTGGTGCTTGGGGTGGCAGGAGCTCGTGAGCTGTGCTGCTAGCTGTCAGCCATGTTGGCTCCCCCCCCCCCCAGCTGATGCCAAATAATGAGCCTCATCTCATATTTACCCATATATTGGTGGGACAGGAGAAAAGCCCATGTAAGGAAAAAGTTTTAAAATTCCTGTACCAGTCTGTACAGCCAATCTGGCTAGGTGACCCTGCTATGGTAAAAGAGTAGACCATATTGCCAGTGACTCAACACCGATTGTCAGGCAACAGTTAACTAACCTGACAACACCATGGTGAAATCCATAAGGAAGGTTGATGGTCTCCAATTAGATTAAATCCGACTTGAATCTATCTTGATGTAGGGCAGCAGATTCATTAACACTGGCCTGGGGCCGATGAGGACTTTTGTATGCCAAAGGGCCCAGGACCAGAAAATGACTCATGGAACTGGATCAGTGGTATGGGTGCCATGCTGTAATGTGAAAGCCCAATGGAAGGCCACTGCATTATATTGTTCCCAGGACAATTTTCAAAGTTGATCACTTTGTCATTGCCCAAACTTAAGTCCTCACAGAATCGGCTATGGAAGAAGAAGGATCTATAGTGGTCTTAGTTTGAATTAGTAATGGTAAAGGTCACCCTTGCTCAAAAGCCAGTCATATCAGACTCAAGGGTTCAGTGCTCATCACCATTTATAGCCAAAGAGCCAGCATTGTCTGTGTCTGCAGATGTTTCCGTGGACATGTGGCAGGCATGCCTCAACATCGGAGTACACGGAACGCTGTTTACCTTTCCACCAAAGTGGTCCCTATTTATCTACTTGCAATTTCTTGCTTTCGAACTGCTAGTTTGAATTAGGAGCCAGAATAATTTGTTGTTGTTCAGTCACACAGTCGAATCTGTCTTCTTTCACCCTCTGTAGTACCATTGTACCATAATACCATAATTACTTGTAAGTTAAAAAAGAGAGAGGTTAATCATTTTGATACATTTGTTGTGGCATGTAGTTTAGTCTTTAGATGTTACAAAAAAGTGGAAAAAGACCAAGTCATGGAGCAGAGGAGGCTCAACTTGCTTGTAATCTCACTAGCTGAATTTTAAAAGCCATGTCTCATCTCCTTAGAAATTACTGTTTTCACAATGTTCAATTCTCCCAAAAAGCATCCCATACTCCTTCACCCAATCTCTGCCCCCCCTTTGATATATGTTAAAATATTACCCAAAATAGAAAAATGAATTCTTTAGTGTAATTTGCTCATTCAAACAATACTGATTGTAACACAAACCTTCAGACATGACTGGAATAATTTCAGTATTTTTCTATTGTTAGACAACCTTTAGCATTACAAAAGGGGAGCAAGTGTGTGTGATGATTAGTATTTTAAATGATTTATCGTATCCTGAAATCCATCTTTGCCTTTGTTGTCTTTTCTGATTAATACAGTGAGAAATGACTTTAAAGGAGAAGATCACTCTGACTTGACTCCTACAAGAAGCATAAGTTGAATTTTTAAGCTTAGAAGAACAGGATGCATTTTTATGTTCATTTCCCAAAGGAGGAGGGGAGAAGAGAATTTACACTAGGAATTAATAAAAGTGAAGCAGTGACCTCAGGTAGCACATTATTTCTGTTGAGGGACAGTTGTGTGTGCAGTACATTTTGTCTTGGGTCGCCTAAACTAGCTGCTGCTGCAATGTGTAATGAAAGACAATGTTTTGTTACCAGTATTGAAAGGAGATTCAACTTCCAGGCCAGTTCACCTCTGTATGTAGACAGGACCAGGACAACCATTTTGTCCTTTGCCTTGGAGACAAACCATCTTGAACTTTTTTGTTGTTGTTCAGTCGCACAGTCGATTCCGACCCTCTGCGACCCCATGGACCACTGTCCGCCAGGCACTCCTGTCCTCCACCATCCCCCTCAACTCACTCAGCTCTGTGCCCATTGTCTCTACAATACCATCTAGCCATCTCATCTTGGGCCGTCCCCTTCTTCTTTTGCCCTCGACCCTTCCAAGCATCAAGGCTTTCTCAAGTGAATCCTCTCTTCTCATTTGATGTCCAAAGTACTTTAGCTTCATCTTTACTATTTGACCTTCTAAGGAGCAGTCTCCTTGCTGTCCAGGGGACTCTCAAAACTCTTCTCCAACACCACATCTCAAAGGCATCTATTCTTCTGCGCTCAGCTTTCCTAATGGTCCAGCTCTCACAACCATACATTGCCACAGGGAACTAGCTTTGTGGAAATCTCCAATGGTCCTCGAAGGCATGGTTGGGATTTGAATTCTTGGGCCTAACCACAGCTCTCCAACCCACTGAGTTATGTTGACTTTGTGCAACTCTCATAAATCTGGATTTTCCTCACCCAAACTCAAAACTTATTTGTTCTACCAGAAAGGATTGATGTCAATCTTATGAATTCAGATACCAGTTTTGGGATAGTCACTTGCCTTCACTACCCTTCCTCACCATTGTGCCCATAAGCTGTTTTGTGTTAGAATGCCTGTCATCCTATCATTTGACGTACGAGAGAACACCAAGGCCTGTTCTGGGTCGTCTTTGGGCTAGGTAAAGGTAAAGACTAGGTAAAGGTAAAGGTCACCCTTTCTAGAAAGCGAGTCATATCCGACCCTAGGGTTCAGTGCTCATCTCTGTTTATAGCCAAAGAGCCAGCGCTGTCTGCATTTGCAGATGTTTCTGTGGACATGTGGCAGGCATGCCTCAAAACTGGAGTACAAGGAACGCTGTTTACCTTCCCACCAAAGTGGTCCCTATTTATCTATGTACTTGCAATTTCTTGCTTTTGAACTGCAAGTTTGAATTGGGAGCCAGCATAATTTGTTGTTGTTCAGTCACACAGTTGAGCATATTTATCTCCTTGCAATTTCTTGTTTTTGAACTGCTAGGTTGGCAGTAGCTGGTACAGAGACAGGGACTGCGGTGGCTCAAGTAGTTAAGATGCTGAACTCACTGACTGGAAGGTCCGAGTTCAATTCCTGGGTACTGCATGATGGAGTGAGCTCCCATCTCTGACCCAGCTCCTATCAACAGTAAACAAAACTAAGAGCCAAAAACATTGTGGCACCTTAAAGATTAACTACCATATATATTCGACTATAAGCCGAGGTACCTAATTTGGACCTGAAAATCCAGGAAAATAGATTGACCCGAGTATAAGCTGAGGGTGGGAAATGCAGCAGCTGCTAGGGAGTTTCTATAATCAAAATACATGAAAATATGGTAAAATTAATTAAACTGTTGGCACATCTCAATCTGGCAGAATTCTGGGACCCTCGTGGTCATTGACCTGAGTATAAGCCGATTCCCCTTTTGGAGGGCTCATTTTGGGGGCTAAAAAACTCGGCTTATACTCGAGTATATATGGTACTGTATTTTAATGTTATCTTTAATTGATCAGGGCCACTTGCCAGACATAAGAGACTTCATAACATCAATTTATACACATCAGGTATAGAGGCACACAATGGTGGCAAGCATAACAACTAAGTATATAAAACAATGTGTTTTTTACAACTGGTAATAACAGAAGATCCCTGGTTGATATTCAGATTTGCTGTGAGGCGTGGCCCTGTTGAGTAGCAAATAGTTAGTAGATGGATGCAAAAGAAACATTGTAGCATTAAACATTTGCTAATAAGTTTACCTTTCAGACCTAGCATCAATTGACAATGGTTTGAGTGACCCAGACAAAGCACCAACGTCTTCCTTTGTTCTGTCAGGTGGCCTAAGACTGCGGATGAGAATTCTACTGGAGTTAGTTCTGTAAAGGTGGTGTGGAAAATTGCAGCATATAACAACCCGCTAGTTGTGGTGTATCAAATCTGATAATGTCCCAGAAACCCTTGACTAATATTCAAACCTTGAAATGGGTGTAGATCAGGGATTCTCAACCTGCAGCCCGTGGGCTGGATGCAGGCATTTCATGTGCCCCCTCCCACTGCCTTCGCCACACCAGGAAGTGCCATGTAGTGGAGGAAGGGCAAGATGGCCATCCGGCCCCCGAAGCTGTCTGAGGGAGTGTCACCCAGCCCCTGGCTTTAAAAGGTTGAGAACTCCTGGTGTAGACTGAAATCATTTGAAACAGGTTTCTGTATATTGCCATTCCTGATGTCTGATTTATGTCCACGAATTCTTTTGCACAGTAATTGTCCTGTTTGTTCTATGTAGAGTACAGAGGGGCATTGTTGAATTGCATTCTAGGGTTTGTCTTTCCCTAGAAGGGGTTTTACATGGAAATCCAGAAAGGCACAATACCACCAAGCCAATTGTGGATCAGGATTGGATCAATGAGTCTTTATAAGAGAACAGGACAGGCACCTATCAGTGGACCCTTATTGACATCCCTAGTTTTCTTGTTGTCTGGGATTGAGCTTGACTAATGATATTTTCTGACTAAAGATTTCTTCCCTAAGTTTATGATGACTCCGCAGAAGCAATATGGCTATTTCATGCCCAGACCTGGGTTTTCTTCCCCATTTCATTCTTGTGCATCCCAATCTTAACCAATATGGAAGGAAAGACCCAGGTGCCAAAGGTGCTGGTTATACCTCTGAGAATGATGCAAAATAGAGAGGCTTGTGGAAGAACCACAAGTATGGGTATGAAGACTTGGGCTTCTGGTAATTGAAGTCCAAGAACAGCTGGAGTGCCAAGTTTCATCATCACTGTTCTAGTGATACCTTTCTTAAATAATAATTATGTGCTGTCAAGTCAATTCTAACTTATTGCAACCCCTTTCATGATATTCTAGGTAGAGAATCCACAGAACCCTTCAATTCTTCTGGGGTGCCTGGGACTGTACAGTTTGCTGAAGGCCATGCAGGTTGGCTCTTTCTCCCTGGAGGCACAGTGGGAATCAAAACTCCAACCTCTATACCACTAAGCTATCTAGCCAGGCCAACTAAATGCCTCTGAAACGTCTGTGCCAGGTTTCAGGTTAAAAGAATGATAAGAAGACTCTTCATCACCCATGATGTTACAAAAAGCAAGAAATGGGTGGGGACTCCATGTTGGACTATTAGGTAAGGATAAAGGTCTCCCTTGCTTGAAAGCCAGTTGTGTCCAACGGTAGGGGGCGGTGCTCATCTCTGTTTACAATCAAAGAGCCCGTGCTGTCTGCATCTGCAGATGTTTCTATGGTCATGTGGCAGGCATGACTAGAGCACACAGAATATTGTTACCTTTCCTGCCAAAGCCTATTTATCTCTTTGCATTTTCTTGCTTTTGAACTGCTAGTTTGGCAGGAACTTGGGTAGATGATGGGAGCTCAGTCCATTGAAGTGGTTTCCTCAGCCTCTTTCCAGATGTATCAGGAAAAACGTCTTAACTGTACGAGCTTTATGACAGTAGAACTAACTGCTTCAAGAGCTGGAGAGCGCTCCAACACTGGAAGCATTCAAGAGAGAATTGGACAACCATACATCCCATCTGTTTTGATTTGGATTCCTGCACTGATCAGGGGTTGGACCCAATGGCCTGGAACAGTGATGGTGAACCTTGACATGCCAGTTGTTCTTGAACTTCAATTCCCATACTTCCTGATCATCAGGAATGCCAACTTGGGCATCTGGGAATTGAAGTCAGAGAACACCTGGAGTGCTGAAGTTCACCATCACAGGCTTAGAAGGCCCCTTCCAAGTCAGTTATTCTATGATTCTATGACAGCTTTACCTGGGAACTTGAGCCAGGGAAAAGAACCCTGGGTTTCAATCTTTCTTTAAACTCGCTCTCTTTTAGTCATTCTCTCTCTCTCACACACACACATAGAGAGATTTATACCTCACTTTTTCTTTTCAAAATTTTTAATTTTTTTAAAAGAAAAAACCCAAAGAAATACGACACATTTACGTTTCTGATTCTTGTGGCATGTGGTTTAAGGTTTATTTTCCTTTTGAACAGAGGAATTTCACAAGCAGGTGGACTATAGGAGCCGTGCCTCTTGGACCACCTGTGTGTCATCAGTAAAGTGACAAATCCATAAGAAAGTCACATACATAAAACACACAGAAAGAAAACAAGGCACTGTTAAGAATGCACAGGTGGTCAATAACCAAAACTTTCTTGCTGGCTGCCAAATCTTTAAGTGACTTGTGAAAGTGGTGATCTTGGTAAATCAAACAGAATTTGCATGAGTGAGTTTAATAAGGAGGGTTATGTACACAAAAACCAGGGGGATGAAGGGAAAGAAGAGGAATTCATAGTGAGGATTGATGCTGCCATGGTCTTGTAACATTAAAGCTGTTGATAGTTGGGAGGTTCTATGTCTCTCTTGCCATAAGTGTTTGATCCTACGTTGGTAGGTGTATAGATAGCACCAAAGGTGTGGCTGGAGCGCACCAAGAAGTCTGCCAAACGCTGTGTCACACATGTGGCAGTATTACACCTCCGTTTCTCCAAGCGGTGGCTAGAAAAATCAAAACAGAATGGCAATACAGCCAAGAGATCATTAGGAAACAAGGTAAAAGCTAACCAGCCACTGCTAACTTCATAATGTCTTTATATCAATCCCTGGGAAAACTATATTTCGATGAGCGTATACCATTTTGGATGATCTGTTTGGAGCAGCAAAATATAACCAACATAGCAAATGTAATGGACTAGTATACCCAAGAGCTAGTATAGAGTAGTGAACAGAGAGTTGGATTAGTCTCCTGAGTCTGACTCTGTCCTCAACATTGAAAACTCATGTGCAACCAGATGGCTGGAAAGGTGCATGTCTGAAAGCACCAGAAAGGGTCACTTTGCAGGGAGCAATCTTCCTTAAAGTGACCCTGGCTGTAGAGGAATCACCACAGCCTGGCCCCCAAAAGTAATAATTTTACAGCTACTGTGTATGAATCAGAGATGGGCTGGAGCACATTTCTCCTTATGTTGTGTGATTGCCAGGAAACAGATATCATCAGACTGTTCCACAAATGGTCCAAAATACAATTGATTTCCCCATGTGATCACACCCTTTTTGGCATATCTTGAAAGCCCTATTAGGTTAGAAGGGCATTGATGGCACAAACCAATAGTACACGTCAGCTCCCATATCAGCAGATGATTCATTCCAAAATCTTATGCAGATACCTGAAACTTCAGAAAGCAGCGAACCTTGTAGTATAGCCCACATACAGTAATACCTCGGATAACGACTGCATCGGATAACGCTAAAATTGGATAACGATCTGTTAGTGTTATCCGATGCAGTCGTTTCGTAGCAGCAGGATGGCTGGAAAGTTGAACGGGGTTCTCAGTTCAGCTTCCCAGCCACCATGCAGCTGCAGAGGCAGGGGTGGGGTGGCTGGAAAGCTGAAGGGGGGCTTTCCCGTCGGCTTCCCCAGCCACCCCACAACTGCAGAGGCATGGGCGGGTGGCTAGGGAAGCCGATGGAGAGTCCCCATAAGTTTCCCCAGCCACCCTGGAGCTGTAGCTTGGGTCCTCTGATCTCCCTGGAGCAGGCAGGGGGATCAGAGAGCCCGAAATGGGTAAAAAAACCATACTTTTTTTTACCCATTTTGGGCTCTCTGACCCTCCTGCCTGCTCCAGGGAGATCAGAGGACCCGATCCAAGCTGTTTCTGGGCTTCCCCGATGTCCCCGGCCAGTGGAGCAACCTTGATGTTTTGGCTTGCTCCACTGGCCGGGGACGTCGGGGAAGCCCAGAAACAGCTTGGAGGGTCAGAGAGCCCAAAATGGGTAAAAAAAGGATGGTTTTTTTTACCCATTTCGGGCTCTCTGATCCCCCTGCCTGCTCCAGAGAGATTAGAGGACCTGATCTACAGCTGCAGGGTGGCTGGGGAAACTGATGGGGACTCCCCGTCGTCTTCCCTAGCCACCCGCCCATGCCGCCACAGCTGTGGGGTGGCTGGGGAAGCCAATAGGAAAGCCCCCCTTCAGCTTTCCAGCCACCCCACCCCTGCCTCCGCAGCTGCAGGGTGGCTGGGAAGCTGAACGGAGAACCCCATTCAGCTTTCCAGCCACCCTGCTGCTACGAAACGACTGCATCAGATAATGCTAACAGATCGTTATCCAATGCAAAATTTCTTTGGAAATTTTGCATCGTTATCTGAATTTGGCATTATCCGATGCAGTCGTTATCCAAGGTATTACTGTATTTTGCTTCATCCCTTTGAAACTAGGAAAGTGTAACCAACGTATCGAACACCAGTGGGATAGAACACCATTTGCATAAGGAGCAACCAGGGCTTGAAAAAATACTTTTTGGACTTTAGATCCCAGAATTCTACAAGAAAGCCAGACTGCTTTTCTCTATGAATTATTTCAATTTCACCATGAGAATCATTATTCAGCATTACAAATTTGTGCCCAAGTTGATGTTCTCCCTTTTTTCTTGCCATTCTCTTTTCCTTTGGCTGTCTTTTGTTGCAAACCTAGGGTTGCTGGAGCATTGTTTTATTTTTGTTGATCATACAGAGGTAGGTATAGGAGCCTTTTAAAATGAAGAATGAAATAAAAATGCTTTAAATTGACAAATAAACTTTGTGAGTTGCGTTGACTCTGCACTGCTGTATTTGGAAAAGACATTGGGATTACATAGGTAATTTATTAACTTACAAGGATATCACCTTTAACATGAACTTTCCTGAACTTTAACCTTATGTTGCACATTTCTTTCTCTGATTTTGACTATATGCAACAAAAGCTACAACATCCTACACTTCTACAGCCTGTACCAGCAGTTCTAAGAATTAAGCAAGCCAAAGGCCATTGTTGTTCAGTTGCACAGTCAAGTCTGACCCTTTGTGACCTCATGAACCACCCCACACCAGGCTTCTCTGTCATCTGCCATCCTCTGGAGTCTGCCCAGATCTACACCCACTGCATCAATGATACTATCTAGCCAATCTCACCCTCTGCCGCCCCCTTCTCCTTTTGCTTTCAATCTTTCCTAGCATCAGGGCCTTCTCCAGTGAGTTCTCTCTTCTCATTTGGTGGTTAAAGTACTTGAGCTTCAGCTTTAGTATTTGTCCTTCCAAGGAGTAGTCAGGGTTGATTTCCTTTAGGATTTACTGATTTTATCTCCTTGCAGTCCAGGGAGCTCTCAAGAGTCTTCTCCAGCACCACAGTTCAAAGGCATCTATTCTGCACTCAGCCTTCCTTATGGTCCAGCTCTCACAGCCATACATTACCACTGGGAAGACAATAGCTTTAACTATGTGGACTTTTTTTTTTGGCAGGATGATGTCTCTACTTTTTATTATGCTGCCTAGGTTTGCTATAGCTTGCTTCCCAAGGAGTAAGCATCTTTTTATTTCATGGCTGCAGTCTTAGATCCCAAGAGGGTAAAGTCTGTCACTGATTCCATTTCTTCCCCTTCTATTTACCAGAGAGTGATGGGGCCCTATGCCATGATCTTGGTTTTCATTAAATTTTATGTTGAGTTTCAAGCCAGCTTTTGCGCTCTCCTCTTTCACCCTTATCAAGAGGCTCTTTAGGTCTTCTTTCTGCCATTAGGGTAGTGTCATCTGCATATCTCTGGCTGTTGATATTTCTCTCAGCAATCTTAATTCCATCTTGTCCTTCATCTAGTTCTGCATTACGTATGATGTATTCTGGACATAAGTTAAATAAACAAGGTGACAATATACAGGTTTGTTGTACACTTTTTCCTATTCTAAACTAACCAGTTGCTCTGTATCTGGACCTAACTGTCACTTCTTGACCTGCATACAGGTTTTGCATAAGACAGGTGAGGTGGTCTGGCACTCCCAACTCTTTAAGGTCTTGCCACAGTCTGTTGTGATCCACACATTCAGAGGCTTTGGCATACTCAATGAAACAGAAGTGGACATTTTTTGGATACTCCCTTGTTTTCTCCATGATCCACCAAATGTTGGCAATTTGGTCTCTCATTTCCCTGACTCTTCAAAACCCAGTTTGTACTTTTGGAAGTTCTTGATCCATGTACTGCCGAAGCCTAGCTTGTAAGATTTTCTATGAAAATCTGCATTCAGTTGGGTGAATCTTTCTCTTTCACCTTTGCTTTTCGCTTTCCTTTTTTCTTCCACTATTTGTAGAGCCTCATCAGACAACCACTTTGCTTTTTTGCATTTTGCAAAAGCCACTACTGAGCCAATAAGTTTTGGTGCTCTTAATCCCTCAAGATTTATCTACAGCTCTTTTCACATCCAAATAAATATATTTTAAAAGATAAAAATATCTACATTCATTCTGTATTTGTTCTGAAATCAGCATAGTTTAAGAAATCTATTTTGTATCCAAGCCCTATTCAAGGTCCTGGTTCTGAACTTCAGAGATGTCAATAATTTAGAATTGAGGTACCTTAAGAGCTAACTTCTTTGCAGTTAACTGACTTGGCAGCCAAAATATTAGGATGATAACCCATTGCAGCAATTTTCAAAATGCTAGAGAGATCTGGAAAAAGTTTATTTGGGGAACTTTTGTTGTTCAGTCGCACAGTCGATTCTGACCCTTTGCGACCCCATGGACCACTGTCCGCCAGGCACTTCTGTCCTCTACCATCCTCCTCAACTCACTCAGCTCTGTGCCCATTGTGTCTACAATACCATCTAGCCATCTCATTTTTGGGCCGCCTCATTTTGCTACACTGGAATGATGGACCAAAAAAACCCATCAGAGATAGGAAATGTGCCACACAAGCAGAAAGGATTTTTCAGCTATACTGACTTGATTTTAGAAAAACATCTGCAAAAAATCCTGCCCAGTGCTATTTCTGTACCCATTTTATTATCTTTGAAGCTGTCATACTGATTATAATTTTCTCAGCTATTTTAGAGATTTTTTAAAAGCACTCATAATGATAGTTTCCCACTCTGCTCTTTATCTGATAATTTTTGATTCCCTCTAGGAGAATGTCAATAAAGTCTTCTAATTCCCAACCAAATACAGGTATACTAGACATAATTCTCTACTGTTTTATGTTGTGGACCTGGCTTGGAGAATGGACAAACAATTCTCTTGAATATATGGTAAAGGAATAGATATTCATTACAGAAGGAGATAAATCATCATAAACCTCAGATTTGATTGTTCATAGTAGCACCTTTACAACTCCTCCATAAATGGATAATTATAGTATAGCTAAGTCACTAAGTGACAACAATGATTCAGGGTTTAGATTTCAAATTTGGTTTTACAGGCTATTTAGAGAAGCTGCTGATATCATGAGAATGATTAGCATGACAATCAGTCACTTGTTCCTATCAGCTATTTTCTGAAGGAATAGATCTCAATTGTTCCCTTGTATTTTCTCCAAAGTCTACTCCAGCCAACTCACATTTTCAAGGACTGGCCCCACAAACATTTATTTTATTATTTATCAGTAACATTTCCCTCAGCCTTTCTTCTTTGGAGTCCTCTCTTATAACAAAGTTCTGAGCTGGCTCTGAAAGAGAATTAGTAAGTAGCTCAAAGTTACCTACAGGTATGAGTCTGGCCAGTTAATCCTGCTATGGTAATAGTGTTTCCCAAATGCTGGTTTGTGGACTTCAGTTCCCAGAAGCCTAAGTCATTTCCCCAAAGCACTGATCAGCCAATGTACTGACTTAGGCTTCTGGGAATTGAAGTCCACTAGTGGGCTGTGTACCCCTTGTTGGGAACTACTGGCGAGTAGACCAAACTGCCAGCAACTCAATGCTGAGTGTCAAGCAGTGGTTAACCAACCTGACAACCCTGAGGACTAACTGCCTTGGGTGTCAAAGTCCACAGGGAAAGGTGATGGTCCCCAGTGGGATTAAATCCCACTTTAATCCATTTGATGGAGGGCAGCAGTTTCATCAATACTGGGGCTGAGGAGGACTTTGTGTGCCAAAAGGGCTGAGGACCAGAAAGTGACTCACAGAACTGGATCAGTGGTATGGGCGTCACACTATGATGCAGAAGGCAGATGAAAGGCCATTGCATTATATTCTCAAGACAATCTTCATGGTTGATTGCCATGAGGATTGCCAATATTCGGATTCAGATATGGCAGAAGAGGAAGAATGTTATCTAGTCAAATACCTGAATGGTGTGAGTGGAGTGGGAGAGTGGGATAGGGAAAATTAATAAACAAACTTTCATGTCCCACAGCCTAATCTAACACTACAAACCTATCAAAGTTTTTTGTGAAATAGCCACCTTAATCTGTGCAAACATTATCAAACAAAAGGCAAACAAGCCAACAACAGCAAAATTAAAGAAAAACACCATGGCACCTTAAAGACTGCTGTGTTTACACATGAGCTTTAATGGATTTAGTCCATTTTCTCAACGTCAAGATTTGATGCTGCTGTAAGTTCATTAGGACTGGAGTCCTCAGCCTGGAAACAGCTGTTCTAAGTCCTGCAGGAGGGACCCCTTTCTCTGCTGCAGCTGTAAGCCCCACTTGAGAGCTCTGGGGAAGGTTCTAGACCAGTGATGGTGAACCTTGGGGCTCCAGATGTTCTTGAACTTCAATTCCCAGAAGCTTTGGTCAGCAGGAATACTGACTTGGGCTTCTAGTAATTGAAGTCAAAGAACACTTGGAGTGCCAAGGTTTGCCATCACTGGTCAATACCTTCACAAGCTCCACCTGGAGACCCAAGGTGGCTTAGCTATATAGGAAATGATCTTTCCTGCTAGAAGTGGTCTCAGCAATCAAGATTGGCAGATTTGTAGTTGGTTGGCTTCTGGATCTCTTGCTTTGTTTCTGGTGTCTAGAAAATATCCTGCTTTGTCCTCAGCGTCCAGCCCCGGGACTCTTCCCACCTGTCACCGGGGGCTCCGCCCAGGCTGGGGGCTTAAAAGCTGCAACAGAGGCAGGACTTTTTGCCCTTCCAATAACACCTCCGGCCAGGCAGAGAGGCTGCCTCAGCGTCCAGCCCCGGGACTCTTCCCACCTGTCCCTGGAGGTTCCGCCTGGGCTGGGGGTTTAAAAGCCGCAACGGAGGCAGGACTTTTCATGCTGCCAAGAACACCTGCGGCCAGGCAGAGAGGCTTGGCAGTTGTTGTGGGATTTAGTAATTTTTTACTTAGGTTTTTTGTTTTTTTGAAATCCTTGTGTAAACTTGATGAATTTTGTAATTTTTGATTGTTGCTTGAAATTGATGTCTATTGAATGTTCGATGCTGTAATGATGTTGAGATTTTTGTGGTATTGATACTGATTGTTTTTGATATTTACATGTTGTGTCTATGAACTTGCTGTTTTATCTGTGCTTGTGAACCGCCCTGAGTCGGTCCAAAAATTGGTATAAAAATTGAAATAATAATAATAATAATAAAATAATAATAGAAGATCTCTTCCTTGTTCCTGATTCCTATCTCTGAAGACTTCTTCCTGGTTCCTGTAGACCAATGATGGTGAATCTTGGTACTCCAGCTGTTCTTGGATTTCAATTCCCAGAAGCCCAAGCCAGCCCTCCTGCTGATCAGGGCTTCTGCAAATTGAAGTTCAAGAAAACCTGGTGTCCCAAGGTTCACCATCATTGCTGTGGACCAGTTTTTCCCAGCCTTTGGTTCTTGGACTTCAATTCCCAATTCCCTTGGGAATTGAAATCCAAAATCAAAGGTTGAAAAACACTGCTGTAAACTTATTTTGCCTTGCTTTTTTAAAAAAGTGAGATATCATATACGGTACAACCCCATCCCCAACTTTCTATATACATGTATATTGGGGACACTTCCTACAAACATAAGAAGACTTCATCTAGTTGAGACTCAAGGTGTAACTTTTCTGCCATCTAATTCTTCAAGTTGACCAACCAGTTGACCTATAAGAACTCCCAAGCTAGATGTGAGGTCAGTAAACCTCTTCTATATTATTCTACACAGGGCTGAACCTGGAACTTGCATAAAGGCTAACAGAGTACAGAGAGCTCCACAAATGTGTTGAATCCCCTTTAAAGCCCATTAAGTTGGTGGTCAACATGGCATCTTTAGTGAGGAAAAAAAATCCATATTACAATGCATATGAAAAGTTGTGTCATATATACTGAGCTAGAAATTATTATTTGCATTCACCTGTGAGTTTTAAGAAATCAAGACATGGCTGCTTTTGTAGAATTTCAAGAGTGTGCATTTATTTATAGCTGCGTAAATATTCCTTGAAAACTATGACCTTCTGACATGGTCTAGCTGCTTGCTGTTCACTGACTAAAATTAGCTAGGCATCTCACAAACCAATTCCTTGTATAGATGTGATTTTCTAATTTTAAAATGCTCTTTCTTGTTCTAAGGTACAGTACCTGGAATTGTATAACTGTCTTCACAAGTAGTAGTTGCTGTTTACATTTGTTCTCTCTGGAAGTATATTTTTGGCATTTTAAGGAATACTTAAAATTGCATTCCCAAACCACCAAGCACTCTGCACAGAAAAAAACCCACCTTTTTTTTTTTTTTTGGCTTTAGGAGGAGACAAGAAGGGGGTATCCTTTTCAATGTTTCCTTAAAAATTAAAAAGAAAGAGCAGGAACATTCTACTTGAAAGAAAATTTTCTGGAAGCCAAATAAATTATAATAAATGTTTGTGTATCACTTTTTGTTGACTTCTTTTCTAATTGCTAACATACACTAACAATGAGTAGAATGTTAAAAACCCCTCTCTTTTAAAAAAACCTAGTTAAAATGTCAGGTTCAGAGGGTAATTAAAGAAAATTTAGTTTATTTGTGTGAAAGAGAGAGACTGAGAAAGAGAAAGACTAGAAGAGAGAAGTTACTCTGTCACCAAGCAGCAGAATAGCTTTTTATGCTGATTATATTTGTTAAGATGAAGGAGCTATTAATCATTCAGAATTTATATTTAAAAAATGTCCACATCTCAAGTTATTTTAGATGTTTAAAACCTCACATTTTTTCCTGTGAAATTATGAAGACATTTGCAAATTCATGATTTCTTTAAAAATGTAAGAAATTGAATTCTCAGCCATGCTTACTGCCCATCTTCAATAATTACGCGTTTCAAGATTGAAGAATGCATTGTTTCTGACTGCCAGGCAACTATAAACGTTAAAGATTCTCTCAGAAAAGAGGTGGCAAATCTAATTCAGTTGTTTGAATTAATTAATTGGTTGAACACATACGAGTTAAAACCCTGATTTTTAAAGAGACAAGCAATCTCTTTGGATGGATGAATTGGTCTTCCACTTTCTTCCATATTTAAATGTATTAAATCTCAAATACTTTTCATTGGAATTTAAGAAGCAATTTTCAGTTTGAAAAATTCTTATTGAAACATTAATGCATTATACTCTCAATCATTCCTAAGATTAAGAGTGCCTTAAAATGTTGCGGGAAGGATTTAAAGTATTCTAAAACATTTGAAATTTCAATCTGTTGAGGTTTTTGAATGCTGTAGTGATGAATCTCACAAATCACTTAATATTCCTGTATGGAATCCCCTTTTTAAAATGCATTTGGTAGAGTTGCATACCCTTTGATCTTATGAGAAATGCTGCAACTAAAGATTAACACAGGTTCATTTGTAAAAGATGAATAAAAAGTTTACTATTCATTTCTATTTCTTTACTTTAATTACATCCTGCATGTCTCCCAGGGACTCAAAATTGCGAAGGAAAGGAAACAAAACTGAAGACATCCTAAACTAAGAAAACTGTGGTCAGGAACTGCAATGCTTGTGTGCATTGAAATCAAAAGTAATGATAATTTTATACCTTTTGGGCTTTACCGCTTCCTCCCCCAGCAATGCACTGTTAATTCCCAAGAAGCCAGAACTTCTGGACAGGATAGGTAAGAACCACTCTTGTCTGGCTGGAGTCCCATCAGATAAATCATCGGCCAAAGAGAGAAGTCTTTAAATAAGAACAAAAAGCAAAATTGTGCTTTCCATCAATATCTCTCAGTCCCCACCACCCTGCCTGCCTGCCAAAATCTTTTGTGGACATATAGCAGAAGAGAAAATGTGCAACAATTAAATACATGGGGATTCTCCCTTTTTTAAAAGTAGGGTGATCTTAAATGCCTACTGACCTCTCAATAGGTGTTGCTTCCAGGGAATTCAAGGTAATATACAAAATGATGAAAATTAATGGTCCTTTGAGGCTACACATCTCTCTTTGAGGTTTTCTAGGGGGGAAAGAATCACAAGATTATTATTATTTTTTTTAAAAAAACCTAAACATTAATGTTTCATTATAAACAGAACAGCAAATGTAACAGTACCTTTAGTAACAACCCATACCAAATGCTCTGCAAAAACAGGTATATGTTCCACAGGAAAGCAGAGAAAACAGCACCCTATAGAATGTGGAACAAAATAATCAACCCCCTTTCCAATCTCAAGAATTAAATATCCTTTTCATCTGCCTATTGCCCCACTTTCTGTAAAATGGGAAACCAACTGTTTTTTAATCAAGTGGGGGCAAGTTTTAGAGTTGCATTAACTTAAAAAGAATTTAATCCTTCCTTTATTGCCTGTTTCCATTTTTCCCAGCAAATCCGAACAATTAGCTAAACAATTTACCTTTTTGTAGGTGAAGAATTCGTTGAAGAAAGCAAGCAACCGTCTATTTTAGAAGGAACAGGGCACACAAAAAATGACCTCACACTTTCTTCTGCCTCTGAACTATCTTATGCCTCCACCTGTCTTGTAGGGAAGCAATACAGCTCTTATATACTGCTCATCTCTCTCTCTCTCTGCACTGACATCAAGAAGCAAGATGAGAGAGAGAGGTGGTAGAAGGGAAAACATCTGTTACTAACTTCTGTCCTATAGATAAAAAGCACCCTAATGGAGAGCAGAGGATGATGGGTCATTCCTACAATTACACATAAGTAAATATTCATCAAGCACATTCAAGAAGCTCTCATGAGGTGATACTAACATCATGATGGTGAACCTTGGCACGCCAGATGTTCCTGGACTTCAATTCCCAGAAGCCCGTATGGGCGCATTTTACTTCCGCTTCTGGGAGCGACAAGGGTGGAGCTGGCTGACTGAATCGAAGCAAACCCATTTGTGTGGATTTACGGGGGCTTGGGCTTCTGGGAATTGAAGTCCAAGAACATCTGGAGTGCCAAGGTTTGCCATCACGGTACTAATGAGTCACAAAAACCAACACTTTTTATTTTATGGGGAACTTTTAATAAGGTGCTGAAGTAATCTTCTTATGGTTGTTACCAATAGCCCAATAAAAGAACAAAACAGAAAAATTCAAAATTATGAAGGGAAAGGAGAAACACACACACACATACAGGCAGAGGAAAACCACGGAAAGGAAAGGAAAGGAAAAAGTTTTTTAAAATCTGCCCAAAAAAGTAAAATGACAGCAATTTCTTCTTCCAATTCTAGACCAGATGTAAGGGGCTGTGGTGGCTCAGTGGTTAAGAAGCTTGCCTTGTTAGCTAGAAGGCTGACAAGTTGGCAGTTTGAGACCTGGGTACTGCATGATGGACTGAGTGCCCATCAATGTCCCAGCTCTTGAGGACATGAAAGGAGCCTCATTTGGGTGTTCCCTGAGCGGAGTTTCTCCCTCAAAAATCCTTTCAACCCAGAATAATTTCCGACACGAAATTATTATTACCAGACATGAATCTGCCAAAATGATGGCAACCTTTGGTGAGTTCATTCTGCAGTTCCTTTCCCCTGACCTAGTGTGAGGAAGATTAGCCAGCAACACAAGATTGCTGTTACCAAAAATACCACAATCTTCAAGGAAGCTCTTTCTATGTACCACTTAGAGACGCGTTGTGATTTCTTTATATGCTGCCACCAGGTAGGGTTGGCATTGTTTTGTATTGTTTTATTTTATTCTTTGTATATGTTCTATTTTTTAAACTCCCCAGTATGGGTACAATCCCCAGATAGATGGTATAGAAATTGATTAAATTAAATTTCTGCAATTCAGTAACATAAAGTTACTCCATGTAATGATGATGTCATCAGGCATGTCGAGGAGGGCAGTATAGAAATGTAAATAAATAAATAAAATAAATTTGAGTGGTTAAGACTCTGAACTTGTTGACTGGAAGGTCAGCAGGTCAAGACCCTAATGCTGCACGACGGAGTGAGCTCCTGTCTCTGTCCCAGCTACTGCCAACCTAGCAGTTCGAAAGTAAGAAATTGCAAGTAGATAAATAGCTACTGCTTCACTGGCTAACAGCGTTCCATGCTCTCTGGTTTCTAGTCATGCTTGCCACATGACCACAGAAACATCTGCAGACACAGACAGCACTGGCTCTTTGGCTGTAAATGGAGATGAGCACTGAAACTTAGAGCAGTATATGAATGGCTTTTGAGCAAGGGAAATCTTTACATTTATCACTAGATTGTTTTTTAAAAAGAAGTTGGGATGATTTTAATAGTTAAAATAGTTAAAATAAGAGGCAAGTTTAAATACCTTTTGGTAGCTGTGTTTCATTAAAAAAAATAAAGCTACACACAACTTTTCTCTCTCTCATCAGACTTTAGTAGGAACATCCTACATTTTATGAAAACAGCTATTAAAATAAAACAATTTCTTTCCCTTCTCACCTTGTAAACCCTCCTACATATTTATTTCTATATTTACCAGCTCATCATTGTTGCTGGGAGAAATCTATTATGAATACCTCAACATGATACCAGTTTTATTCAGCCTAGCCTCCCCAATCCAACCCCTGAACATCACAAAGAAAATGTCACTATCAATAGCAAACCTGTCAAGGAAACATTATTCAAAACACCCCTGAGAGCAATCTATGAAAGTAAGCAGATTGTCATTTCCCTTACTATTTCTCTTTCCTCCCCGATCCCAGTTTCCAGAGGGTTGTGGGTTGTTTTTTTTTTTTTTTGGGGGGGGGGGGGGTATATGTTTGAGAGAATGACATCCAGAAATGGAATCTTGACTCTCTTGGAAGTAAAATACATCAGCAAAAAGATGTTCAGGAGATGTTATGGATGAATTACCAGTGGTGGGATGTCAAAAATTTTACTACCCCACTGTGATGTCATCACAGTGTGGGCGGAGCTGACATCATGACATCATGATGTCGTGGGCGGGGCCAAAGAAAAAATAATAAAATAAAAATAAGCACGCACGCACACACCCCTCAACGCACCCACCCACAACACAAACCCGTAAATAAATTAAATTAATTAATTAATTAATTAAATTAAATAAAAATTACATTAAAATACAACCCCAAACACAAACCCATCACTTACCTGTTAATATAAGTGACTGGGCAGCACCATGTTGCAAGATGGATATGGTCATTGTACCAGTTCTGTCTAGGATAAAAAACCCCAAGCCAGGCCACCAGGCCTGCCAGCCGCCAGGCCTTTTTAGAAACTGTGGTAGTACGTCAATATAGGTTAAGGTATTAAATACACATTAAAATACACACAGACACACCACATCCAAAGGTGAGTCACTTACCCTGGGGAGCAGGATATAGGGAGCTTCAGGCTAGCAGCTACTCTTCCTCCTCCCCGCTTGGGACGACAGCAAGGAGAACGTGCATATGCGCCAAACATATGCATATGCGCCAGTGAAAAGGTAAGCCCCAAAGGTGATTCTCCCCCCCCTCCCCAAAGCTGCTACCGGTTCTCCGGGAGACTGGGAAAAGTTACTAACGTTTCTGGCGAACTGGTGCGAACCTGTTACATACCATCACTGTGAATTAGACCAGTGGTTCCCAATGTGGGGTACACACCCCAGAAAGGGACTTGAATCCCCAGAAGTCTAAGTCAGTACATTGGTTGATCAGTGCTTTGGTGAATTGACTTAGGCTTCTGGAAATTAAAGTTCAAAACCAAAGAGTGGTAAACATTGAGCTAGACAGTATTTGCCAGGGTAACTTTCCTGTTTTATAGTGGCTACTGATGCACCACAGAAATGCAGTACCTCAGTGGTCAAATTGAGCATGAATTGCTCAAAATGCCCAGTTTCCTTTGTTGCCCCTCTTCTCCAGAAGTGGAATTGCACAGGACCACTAGTGAGAGAAGGTTGTCTCCATCTAAAATGGTGGTTGTTCAATGGCCCTCTCTTCCCTTCTCTTTATAATCCTGCAGTGTCTTCGCTTTGCAGAAGAGAGTCTCCAGCACTATTCAGTCATTCAAAACTGTGTCAAATACTTTGAGTATTCACTACCTTGAAAACCCTTCAGGTCTGGCCAGGTTATCCTGCTATGGTAATAGGGTAGACCATACTGCCAGTGACTCAGTACCAATTGTCAGGCCACAGTTAACTAACCTGATAACCCTGAGGACTAATGGTATTGGGAGGCAAAGTCCACATGGAAGGGAGATGGTCCTCAAGTGGTTTAAATCCCACTTGAATCCATCTTGATGGAGGGCAGCAACTTCTTCAATACTGGTCTGGGGCTGATGAGGACATTGTGTGTCAAAAGGGCTCAGGACCAGAACGTGACTCATGGTGTCATGCTGCGATGCAGAAAGCAAATGGAAGGCCATTACATTATATTGTTCCCAGGACAATCTTCATGGTTGATCGCCATGATAGGCAATATTCAGAATCGGATACAACACTTGATGAAGAAGAAAAAAGAAAACTTCAGAAAGGGCCACCATAAGTCGATGGCATATTATTATTGATGGCATATTATTATTATTATTATTATTATTATTATTATTATTATTATTATTATTATTATTATTATTATTATTATTATTATTATTATTATTATTATTATTATTATTATTATTATTATTATTATTATTATTATTTAGTTGTTGTTGTTAAACAAAGATGTACACTGTGTTAACAGATTTTATAGTGGGCCAGGATACCTAAGAGACCGCGTCACCCTAAGAATGTCTGCCCGTCCCACCAGGGCGGATCGGAGGGGCTCTCTTGTTACTCCATCGGCTAGGGAGGCTCGTCTTACGAGCACTAGGAAGAGGGCCTTCTCCGTGTCCGCCCCGCCCCTTTGGAACCTCCTTCCGACAGAGCTGCGCCTGCAGACGGAGCTCCTCCCCTTTCGGAAGGGCGTAAAGACATGGCTGGCAAGTCAAGTGTGGGGACACAGTAATGTAGGTTCCCATCCAGGATGGCTGATTTAAGGGCAGCCATCCCCCCCCCCCAACCTGGTATCGGTACCTGTGATTACTTGTTTTATCTGTTTTACTGTTTTAATGTTTTAAATTTTTTATGAATTTATGAATTTTTAAGGTTTTATATATTGTCTGTTTTTAGATTACCTATTGTGGTAATTCATTCTGTAAGCCGCCCAGAGTCGGGTCTTCCCGAGTGGGGCGGGGTATTAAATGTGAAGAATAAATAAATAAATAAATAAATAATTTGCAAAGACCAAATTGGACCCGGATGAGAACTAGTACTCCCTATGCAAACTGCACAGTAGACACTTGTCCTCCACCCTTAAAATCAGATACTAGGTTCTTCACCAAAATCCAAAATTATCTAAGAAATGTTGTGTTCCCAGCACCTTTGCATAAGGTATTCTCAGTTATACAGCCTTTTACAGTCAGTGACAGAAAATGAGCATGGCATAGGAAAGATTCCTTTTTTAACATTTATTTAATATGCATATATATAAAAGTGATTATTTCAAACCAAGGTTTCAAAAATGACAACACAGTCCACCAGACTTTCGGATAAGAGTTTTGGAAGTCTCCCAGCAGTTGACAATTTCTGCCCAAGAACAGTCTTGCCACCCAATTTTTTGGGTGGGTGGGTGGGTGGGGAGGTGCTCTGATAGATAACGAAACGGAAAGGTGATCACAGTTTATATAAAAAACATTGATTGCTGAATCATCACTAATGGTACTTTCAGAAGGAGAACAGGACTCCAGAGATGAGCTGATGCCTTTGAACTGTCAGTCAAACCACCACATGTCTGTTCATAAAACATAAGAAATAGTCAGGAAGTACCGTACATACAAGATGCCTTGGAACAGACGAGCTAGAAGAGTACACAACAGATAGATACAAAACGTTGCTTGAAGGTTTTGTTGCTTAAACAAAATATTTGCACACATCTTTGTTGGTGTCAAAATGTCATCCAAGTGTAATGCTTCCCTATCATTCAACAACAGGAGTTCTTTAATAGGATGTCAGGACAAATTTCCTTCTTGACCAGGAAGCACTAATTCATCTGCCTTTTCAAAAACAACACAAAATAATGTGGCAGCCTTTGTTCAAAAGATGAGAAATGCCTGTGATTATGCCTTTCCCCTGTTTGGAGTAGTTCACAGTACTTAGGCTGGAAAGGCTAAAGGGAAATCTACTGATGAGGTCTCTGAGAAGATAAAAACTTTTGCTGTGACACTCAGACACTTAAATTAGTTAGGGATTTCTATATATTAGGTATGGGATCCCTATCTGGCCAGGTAATCCTACTGTGGTAATAGAGTAGACCATACTGCCAACAATTCATCGCTGAATGTTAGGCAGCAGTTAACTAACCTGACAACCCTGAGGACTTGGGTGGCAAAGTCCACAGGGAAGGGTGGTGGTCCCCAAATGGATTAAATCCCACTTGAATCCATCTTGATGGAGGGCAGCAGCTTCATCAATACCAGCCTGGGACTGAGGAGGACTTTGTATGCCAAAAGGGCTCAGGACCAGAAAGTGTCTCATGGAACTGGATCAGTGGTATGGTATCATACATTGATGTGGGAGGTAGATCAAAGGCCACTGCATTATATTATTCTCAGAACAGTATTCATGGCTGACCACCATGAGGATTGCCAATATTCAGATTCAGATATGGCAAAAAGAAGAAGAAGAAGACATGGAATATCTCTAATTTCAGTTTTTATGTTGCTACGTTTGTCTTCTATTTTTAAATCTGATAGGTGTTTAAGCAGGTCCTGCTTTTAGGATACAGAGATACATGGGGCAGGAGGCCTGTAGTGATCTAGAATGGCCTGGCCTACAGATATATGGCCCATAGACTGGATTACTGACCTATGGAATGGCCCACCTATGTAACAGTATTGAAGAAGTCTTTGATTTGTTTCACAAACTATATGATTGACTGTTCCTGGTGGGCAAAAGGGCTGAGGCTTTCTCCCAGCCTGTACTTTGCACAATGGAATGAGCTAAAGAGAGGTGCATGATTGAAGTGGCTACAAGGCAATGGCTGAGCTGAAAGACAATGAAATAGTATGGACAAGCTGCAAAGGTGGATACATTCAGTGTGTCCAAGCCCAGAGTGTACCCCATTAAGATGCAATGTTCACATCAAGGGCCTCATGACAAAAGAATGATTTAGCCTCCAGGAATAAAGACAAGGTGGTGTGGGAAAATTAGAGGTTAGAGGGACAAGAAATAATTGCAGCTTGAGAGAAAAGATTTGGAGTTAGGGTCACACTCATTTCACACTCATATGCTTTGCAGTTCATTTTTTTCTCATGCATGTATACTTGTCAATTTTGACTGCTCTGGGGCCTTAGTTTCAGTGATGGGATGTTGCCGGTTCACACCGGTTCGCCCAAACCAGTAGCAACATTCCCAGGTGGTTCGCCAAACCGGTAGCAACCACCCAGGATTTTTTTTGAGGCATCCGGTTTGGATGCCTCACTGGCAAATAATAATAATAATAATAATAATAATAATAATAATAATAATAATAATAATAATAATAATAATAATAATAATAATAATAATAATAATAATAATAAAATTTGGACCCAAAATGGCTCCCAGGTACTGCACATGCATCAAACCTTCATTTGATGCATGCACAGTTCTATTTTTTTACTGCACATGCGTCAAATTGAAGTTTGATGCATGCGCAGTTCCCGGCAGCCATTTTGGCTTCTGGGAAAGGAAAGGCACAGGGAGCGCCTGAAGAAGTGGCGGCAGAGGCCTTTCCATGCCTGGCCCTGCCCCCCGCCATGACGCCGCCCCATTGTGCTGGTTTGCCGCAGCGGCGGTTTGCCACAGCAGCGATTTGCTGCTGCGCCGCCGAGCTGCCGCCTCTGCTGCTTCCAAGGGTAAGTGAGGGGTTTGTGTTTGGGGTGTGTGGGTTTATTTGTGTTTGAGGTGTGTGGGTGGGTGTTTGGGTGTGTGGGTGTATTTTTATTTAATTTTTATTTATTTATTTATTTATTTATTTATTTATTTATGTGTTGTGGTTGGGTGGGTGGGTGGGTTGAGTTGTGTGTGTTTATTTAATTTTTTATTTTTATTATTTTTATTATTTTTGCTCCACCCACAACATCATGATGTCATGACGTTGGCTCCGCCCATGACATCATGATGTCATGATGTTGACCACACCCACGATGTCCATGACATCATGGTGTGGTAGTAAAATTTTTGACATCCCATCACTGCTTAGTTGCCCTTATTTCGAGACAAACTTCAGTTTTTACACACACACACACACACACACACACACACACACACACACACACACACACACACACACGCACGCACGCACACACGCATGCATACACACATGCATGCACACGCACATGCACACGCACACGCACACGCAGACCTCTCTTTCTCCTCCTGATTGTTTCCCATCTGGATCCTCCTGAATCAATTCTCCTGCACATTCCTTTGAGTCTTCAGGAACCTGTTCCTATAGGTCTTTCTTTCTCAAAGACCGCTGATCATAAAGGGCTTCGGCTGGAGGGTTGGTGGAAGATTACAGGCATACGTGGTGTTGGATGGGTTGTTTGTTTCTTTTTGATACAATTGGTCCCTCCTTCTGTACTTGCTGCATGTCTATACTTAATTTCACAAAGCAAACAGATATTCATTTTGCTTGAGGTATTTGTGGGCAAACTGCGGAAAGCAATGGAGGGAAGAGATACTTGACATCTTGCTCAGGAGAGGGTGGAAAATCCTTGTTATGTTGTTGTGACATGTCGACACAGTGCGTCTCAACAGGAATTGAAACAACTACAAGATCTTTTCACATCCCAACCTTTTCTATTCATGAAGTCCTTCAAACATGGATTACTTGCTGAAGGCAGTTATCTGTATATAACCTGGATAATATGGACAATTTTTGAAACTTTGAGAACTTGCTACACCCATAGACCTTTTCCATTTTGACTAAATACAATACTTATTTATTTTGATTGGCTACCAGTTTTCTCCGTCTCTTTGCTCCTTTAAATAATCGACATTCCACAGAACGTAATGAGACTCACCTTTATTCTAGAGTAGGTGAAATATCCAGAGGAAAGGAGAGGCAAGATATAGAGTAGTTCATAATCTTTCACTGCTCTGAAACATGGAATCCCCCTGCAACACAAGTTGTAGCTATGTAGTAGTCTTGCATTCTTCCACAGTTATGTGTAACAAAGTCTATACATTGATACATAAAAAGCTGTTTATGCACAGCTCCATTCTACTGAGCAAAATTTTGGTCATAACATCACAAAATTGACATTGTGGAGCTAGGAAAGGTGTGGGAAAGGGCTGGAGCTGAAGAGCTCGACATGTTTCCGGTTCTTCATCTTTGAAAACATCTCTGTCATTCTATGTTCTTGTTACTAGGTAAAGGTTTCCCTTGCTTGAAAGCCAGTTGTCTCTGACTCTAGGAGACGATGCTCATCTCCATTTACAGTCAAAGATCCAGTGCTATCTGCATCTGCAGACATTTCTGTGGTCATGTGGCATGCATGACTAGATGCTGGAGCACATGGAGACTGTTACCTTTCCCACCAAAATAGTACCTATTTATCCACTTTCAATTTATTGCTTTTGAACTGGTAGGTCAGCAGGAGCTGGGACAGACAATGGTCTCGAACTCCTGGCCTGCTGACCTTCCAGTTGTCAGGCTCAATCTGGACAGCAGAAAGGATCATGAGATGTAATGCTGGAATTCTATGCCTCATCTAGTCCAAGATGGAATAATAGGTCCACATGCAGGCATATTGTACAAGCCCAGCACAAACAAGGTATTGTGCTGACCTAGTGTGCTGTGATGTCAGCTGGGAAAGATTGGAAATGGACATCAAACTGCCCCTTTAGCACTGCTCGGCCTGAAATGAGTCTCTTTGCTTGTGATGCAGGTAAGTACAGCAATTCCTAGAGACATGAACCAGCACAGTACAATCTGCCTCTGAAATGTTAATTGTCCAAGAAGACTATCAGTGATGGGATGTAATGGTTTCTCACCAGTTCGCCAGAACCGGTAGTAACTTTTCCCAGTGTTCCGGAGAACCGGTAGCAGCTTTTAGGGGGAACCACCTTCGGGCTTACCTTTTCACTGGTTCCCCCACTGTGCATGTGCGCCAAGCACTTGGTGTGCATGTGCGCCTACAGTGCTTGGTGCTTATGCACGGCCTCCTTGCTGTCCTCCCAAGCGGGGAGGAGGAAGAGAAGCTGCTAGCCTGAAGCTCCCTATAGCCTGCTCCCCAGGGTAAGTGACTCACCTTTGAATGTGGTGTGTCTGTGTGTATTTTAATGTGTATTTAATACCTTTACCTATATTGACGTACGACCACAGTTCCTAAAAAGGCCTGGTGGCCTGGCTTGGGGTTTTTAAGCAAAGTCTTGGAGTTACCTCATCAATAAGCTACACCTGTGCTCTTCCAATTGCTGTTATAATTGGAGAACCCATAAGGAGGTACAGCTGTTTTACATTTACATTAAGGCATATTATCCTAGAGAACTGGCTAGGCAAAGACTTAGTACCTAACTTCTTTAACTGTTGAAAAAGTTGAAAAGTGCCAAAATGAAGCCATCTTGTGGTGAGTTCATTCTGTAGTTCCTTCCATCTGACCTAGTGTGAGAAAGATTAGCCAGAATAAACTTTAAGGTCTGGTTTAAAAGCTCTGGTTAATCTGTGCTTTGGGTGGGTGGGTGTATTTTAAAGTATTTTTTATTTTATTTATTTATTTAATTTACGGGTTTGTGTTGTGGGTGGGTGAGTGGGTGGGTTGAGGGGTGTGCGTGTCTCTCTGTGTGCTTATTTTTATTTTTTATTATTTTTTATTTTATTTTTTCTTTGACCCCGCCCACACCATAGCTCCGCCCACACTGTGATGACATCATGGTGGGGTAGTAACATTTTTGACATCCCAACACTGAAGACTATGTATTACCTTTTGTATGCCTCTTTGCTACCAGCCTCTGGAAAAACAGGAGCAAGAGAAGCTATTGCACTCATTTTCTGTGGGTGACGGGATTCCCAAGGCCACAGACACAGGCTGGATTGTGACACAGCTGGGGGAAACTTACTTTCCCCATAGATGACAAATCCTATACTTGACCCTTTAGACCGAGGGTGTCCAAACTATGGCTTGTGGGCTGTATCTGGCCTGTGGCACTTAATAATCCGGCCCACACCACCCTCACCACTTGCCACTTCCAGAAGCAGAAGCAAAACATGCCTGTGCATGTGCAAAATGCTGCCGTAAAGCACCCATGGCTGTCATAAATGAATTTACAACAGCTGCCGGTGCATTTATAGCAACATTTTGTGCATGTGCTGGTATATTTTATTTCTGCTTCCAGTGAGAGGAACCATGTGACCGGACTGCTCAACCACATGACTGGCCCGCGGCCTGAAAAGTTTGGGCACCCCTGCTTTAGACCTCTGGATTAGGCACTTTAGAATAAAATGCAGAAGAGCCCTTTAGGCTAATCCAGATTGGTTCCAGGAAGTTGGGTGTGACTAGGCAAGAATTTGTCCCACTCATTTGGGCAATGCTGGGCTGATTTGCTCTTTTTTTCTAGTGACTACTCTGACATAAGTAGCATCACTACCTGTCTGTCCATGATACATGCCTATCCCCATTTTTGTTGGGCAGCATATTGGGTTGAAAGCCTTCCTCTGCTTCCCCATTAAGGGGGAAAGAGAGAAGAAGCAAAGGTTGTTTTACTTAAATAAAAAAGTGTTGTAGAAAAGCACTGATGTGTTAAGCCTTTTAGAGGGGAAAATAAATAAAAACTCCAAGAAAGAGAAGGAGGAGAGAAGACAAGAGTTTTTTGTTTTGTTTTACCTCTTCCTTTCCCTCATTTCCCTGTAATGGGAAGGAAGCCAAATAGGGCCACTTGGTGTACAATGTCGATTTCAAATTTTCTACCTGCAAGGATCACACAAACTGGCACACTCCATCTAGGTGTTACATTAGGTAAAGGTCAAGGTCACCCTTACTCGAAAGCCAGTCGTATCCTACTCTAGGCTTCAGTACTCATCTACATTTATAGCCAAAGAGCCAGTGATGTCTGAGTCTGCAGATATTTCCATGGACATATGGCAGGCATGACTAGACACAGGAGTGCACTGGATGCCGTTTACCTTCCCCCTGAAGTGGTACCTATTTATTTATTTTTTTGGTTTTTCAGTCGCACAGTCGATTCTGACCCTTTGCGACCTCATGGACCACTACCTGCCAGGCACCTCTGTCCTCCACCATCCTCCTCAACACACTCAGCTCTGGCCATCTCCTCTTTGGCCACCCCCTTCTTCTTTTGCCTTCCACCTTTCCCAGCATCAAGGCTTTCTCAAACGAATCTTCTCTTCTCATTTGATGTCCAAAGTACTTTAGCTTCATTTTTACTATTTGACCTTCTAAGGATCAGTCAGGTTGATTTTTTCTAAGTTCGACCTATTTGTTCTCCTCATTGTCCAGGGGACTCTCAAAACTCTCCTCCAACACCACATTTTAAAGGCACCTATTCTTCTGTTCTCAGCTTTCCATATGCTCTAGCTCTCACAAGGACAGGTTGTACTTACCAGTAACTGTCGTTCTCCAAGTATGTTGTTTGGGGATTCACACTGATGGGTTCTGCGCCTGCGCTGAATCCTGAGCGGAGCTGAAAAGCTAATTGGATAAGAGTTTTAAATGTGGGACCGCCCACCATGCCCAACCCCTTCTGGCGCCATTTCGCGCTCTCTCCTCAGTTTGATACTAGAGCTGGCCACGAAGCATAAGGCCATCTCAGGCCGGCAGCCTTGAGGGGAGGTAGGGTTGGGTTGTGTGAATCCCCAAACAACATACTCGGAGAATGACAGTTACTGGTAAGTACAACCTGTCCTTCTCCTTCGTGTTGTTTGGGGATGCACACTGATGGGTGACTAACAAGCTCACTTACTTGGATGGTGGGCAGCCGGCGTCCTGAGATGTAGGAGAGCGTGAAGCCATCATGGATGGGTGGTCATCAACGAAGAGGATCGGAGACCAGCCGTCAGGATGGATTTGCCCCGTCTGACGTCAGCAGCAGACCTTGTGTCAACCCGATAGTGGGTGATGAAGGTAGAGGCCCTGGACCAAGTAGCGGCCTTGCAGATGTCCTCCATCGGGATGCCCTCTAGGAATGCAGTGGAGGAAGCCAATGTCCTGGTGGAATGTGCCCGGACATGGGGAGGCGGTGGCAGGGATGACATCTCATAGGCCAGGTAGATGGTACTTGAGATCCACTTGGAGAGTCTCTGGGCAGACAGAGATTGTCCCTTGGACTTGCCACCATAGGCCACGAACAGTTGCTTGGCTCTCCTGAAGGACGCAGTCCTTTGTGTGTAGAACAGCAAGGCCCTCCTGACATCCAACGAGTGCCACACTCTCTCTTGTGCAGATGAAGGATTCAGGAAGAATGCTGGAAGCGTGATGGACTGGGCCAGGTGAAATTCAGTCAGGACTTTGGGCAGAAAGGCCAGGTCCGGGTGCAATACTACCCTATCGGGGTAGAATTTGAGAAAGGGAGGGTCAGACCTCAGGGCTGCCAGTTCTCCTGCCCTCCGGGCAGAGGTGATGGCTACGAGAAATGCAGTTTTGTAAGAAACAAACTTAATGTCCACTGTAGCCATGGGCTCAAAGGGCGCCTTCGTGAGCGCGGTGAGCACAGTAGTGAGAGACCACTGAGGAGGTGGTATCTTTACTGGAGGGTAGCCATTACGCAGTCCCTGGAGGAATCTTTTAACAGTCTTGTCTCTGAAAGCGGAGGACAATACTGATGAAGGTGGGGCCTTGGCCATCACTGCAGCCAAGTGGACCTTTAGGGATGAGTGTGCAGATCCTGACTCGGCCAGGTGCAGGAGGTAGCACATCACGTCCTGCAGGGATGCGGAGTCCAAGGTGCGGTCGCTGGATGTCAAAAAGTCCATAAAGCGACGGTACTTGGCATCGTAGGACTTCCGCGTGGAAGGCTTCCTTGATAGCTTAAGGATCCGTGCTAGGTCGGGCGGATAAGCCAGGCCGTCAGGTGCAGGCTCGGTAGATCCGAGTGGAGGATCCGACCGTCCTCCATGCGGAGGAGATTCGGATCGGTGGGTAGACGAAGGCGGTCGCAAGCCAGGGTCTGGAGCAGTGGGAACCATGGCTGGCGCGGCCAGGACGGGGCAATCAGGATCGCCCAGGCGTTCTCCGCACGGATCCGTACCAGGACCCATTGGATGAGAGGGATCGGTGGAAACATGTACAGTAGTTCCTGGTGCCACGGCACCATGAAGGCATCGCCCTCTGATCCGTGGCCGATCCCCGCTCGGGAGCAGTAATGGCGGCACTTGGTGTTGGCCTGTGTCGCGAACACATCTAGGTTCGGTGTGCCCCACCGTCGGCACAGTCGGTCGAACACCGATCCGTCTAGCTCCCACTCGTGCATCGCCGTCCCTTTGCGGCTCAGGGAGTCCGCATCGGAGTTCAGGGTGCCCTGGATGTGGACACCTATGGGGAACACGTGTACCTTCAGGTACCACTCCCAGATCTGGACAGCCAGGTGAAGGAGGGAGAGAGACTTGGTTCCTCCTTGCCGGTTGAGGTAGGCTAGGGTCGTGGTGTTGTCTGAGGCGATCTGCACCACGCGACCCGCTATTGATAGTCTGAAGGACCTCATCGCCTTCCACACCGCCAACAGTTAGAGGAAGTTGATGTGGTGGCTAGCTTCCGCGGGCGTCCAGACCCCGTGGACCCGTAACCCGAGGCAGCACGCACCCCATCCGTGCATGCTCGCGTCGGTGGTGATTTGGACGGATGGTGCGGGAAGGGTGAAGAGTCTCCCCGCGGCCACATTGCGGTCCATTGTCCACCAGTTCAACTGGTCTTGTAACTCGGGAGTTGGTGTGAGCCACTTCCCGAGGTCGTCGTGGGTGCTGTTGAAGGAGGCGAGGAGCCACGACTGGAGCGATCGCATCTTGAGCTTGGTGTGCGAGATCACCGCCGTGGTCGACGCCATGAGTCCTAGCAAGCGGAGGGCGTCCCTCACACGGACCCGACGCCTGCCCTGGATCCGTGCCACCACCGCACGGATGTCGAGCAGACGTTTGGGCGGAGCGTAGGCTCTCAGAGCCAGAGAGTCCAGTACGGCTCCGATGTAGTCTATTCTTTGAGTGGGGGTTAACTGAGACTTCTTGTAGTTGACCCGTAGACCGAGACTCTGCATAAGGATCAGGCAATGAGTAACATCGTCCTTGGCTTTCTCTTGGGTTGGGGAGCAGACCAACCAGTCGTCTATGTACGGGAACACTTGGACGCCTTGCAGCCGAAGATGAGCAGCCACCGGCGCCATGCACTTCGTGAAGACCCTCGGAGCGGTGGAGAGGCCGAAGGGTAGACATGTGTACTGGTAGATGTTGCTCCCCACCTGGAAGCGGAGGAAGCGACGATGTTCCCTCCTGATGGATACGTGGAAGTAGGCATCCTTCAGGTCGATGACGGTAAACCAGTCCCCGTGGTTGATGAGTGGGAGGATGGAGTGAAGGGTCACCATCCGGAACTTCCTCACGTCGATGTGTCTGTTGAGGAGACGGAGGTCCAGGATGGGACGCGACCCCCCGTCTTTTTTGTCCATGAGGAAGTAGCGGGAAAAGAACCCTTCGTGAGACTCCAACGCTGCGACCGGTTCTATGGCGCCCTTCTCCAGGAGAGCTGAAAGTTCTTCTTGGAGCGGTGGGGACGGATCGGTGACACGGACCCGTACGACAGTAGGGCATCTCTTGAACTCGATCGCGTAGCCAGAGTCTAAGATGGCTAAAACCCATTTGTCTGTGGTGATGGCAGACCACTTGGACAGGTAGTCCACCAGGGGACGGTATGGTAGAGTCTCGGTCACGGAAGAGTCAAACGCGTTGCTTGCCCTTCCGTTCCGTCTGCTTACCGGTCTGATGGCGCTGCTGGTAGCGCGGACGGGTGGTTTGCTGACTTGGTCTGTAGGGCTGGTACCGGGAATAGTCCTCCTGCCTCTGTGGCTGGCGAGGCTGGTAGGACGGGCCTGCCTGTGATGTTGACGGCTGGTCCTGCTGGTACCGGCTGGCTCCCCGGCGTGGGGCTCAGAGCTGTTTTATGGTGGCGTAGTCCCCTTTCAGCTCCCCCAAGGAGGTGTCCGTCTCCTTGGCGAACAGCCCCTCGCCATCGAAAGGCAGTTCCTCCACGAGCCACTTGACGTCATCCTGCAGGTCAGCGGAACGAAGCCATGCGTGCCGGCGAAGATGGATGGCGGAGGCCAGGTTCTTCGCCTCCGACTCCGTAACGTGCCTTACGGTCTGGATCTGTTGGAGGGCCAGCTGGTTGCCTTCCAGGCAGACTTTCTCGAACTCTGCTCGGTGTTCAGGTGGCAGCATCGCCTTGAAGGATTCTGCCTTCTCCCATAGGCGGCACTGGTAGCCGCCCATGGCCGTCACATAGTTGGATGCACGGAAGGACAGGGAGGCATTGGCGTAAAACCTCCTGCCCAGTGCGTCCAACTTCTTCCCCTCTTGCGTGGATGGGAGGGGAGTGCTGCTCACCGGGGTTCGGTGTTGGGAACCCTTGACCGCGCGGGAGTTCGGTGCCGGGTGGACATGTAGGAAGTTGGAGTCGTCGAGAAGCCTGTACATGGAGTCCACTCTGTTGGACACTGAGTGGGACGATACAGGCTTTTTCCATACTTCCTTGGCCGCCTTGGCGATCTTCAGGAGGAGGCCCAAGCGGACGGGGACCAACTCCCTCCGATCGGCCATGGCGCAAACCACGTCCTCACAGTCTTCCAGGGGAGCCTCCGCCCTGATCCCGAGCGTGGATCCGAGGCGGGTGATCAGCGCCATGTAGGTCCTCTGGTCCTCCGGCTGGGAGCCGTGGACCGATCCAATGTTGTCGTCTGGGGACTTGTCGGCAGCAACTGGCGGCGGCTGATCCTCCTCCTGGTCCGACGAGTCGTCGGAGCCTTCCGACCGCTCCGAGATGCTGGGCGGTGGTAGGAAGGCCTCGGGGTCCGAGTCTGACCAGTACGGCCTAGCGGTCCTCGGATCGCTCCCCGGCAAAAGCAGCTGGTACAGAGGGAGAGAGGCCTCCGATTGCGCCTGCTCCACACGGTGCCTCTTCGGTGCCGAGCCCTCCTCACGGAGTGGTGGTGCCTCCGGAGCTGGTTCGGGAGGCAGAGGACCCTCCACGAAAGCTGGCGGTGGTGGCTGAGGGGCCCGGAGCTGGACGACCAACTTCTGCACCATCGCTTCGACAAGTGGGGCGATGAGGCTCAACGGCTTGGAAGCTGGGCCAGGAACCACAGAAGAGGCAAGAAGAGAGGTGGTCCTCCGCGGCGGTGTTGGCGGAGGAGTCTCCGGTGGAGGCGGTGGTGGGCTAGGAGCCCTCTCCGGCATGGTGGTGACCGGAGCGTCGACCATCATTCTACCCGGTGTTGGCGGAGCTGCTACCGGGACAGACGCTAGCGAACGTGGCGGCGAAGAAAGAGCCGGCCTCGGGGTCGACGGAAGAGAAGATGTGGAGCTTTGGCGCTTCTTCTTCTCTTTCTTATCCTTCTTCCTTTTCTCCTGCTCCTTCTTACGTTTGAACAATTCTGCGACCGAGGGCCGTGAAGAAGGAGCAGAGATCGAAGGAGCGGATGTAGAGGCAGCCGCCTGCTCTGGTGCTGGTGAAGATGGCGGCGCAAGTGCGGCCTCCATGAGGTAGGCTTGAAGACGGTACTGGCGGTTTTTCAGTGCAGTCTTAGAGAAGCCTCGGCAAACCGTGCAGGTCTGGACCTGATGGTGTTCCCCCAGGCAGCGGAGGCAACGCACGTGTCCGTCCTTGCTCGGGAACTTTCTGTTGCAGGACGGACACTGCTTAAAAGCAGCTGCTGAGGCCATCCACCGAAGTAGATGGCCTAGTGGAAAAAAATTATCCCGGCCGGGAGGCCCCGACATGAGATTGCAACGAGGAAGATTTTTTTTTTTTGCGGCGGCTGAGGGCGAGCCCCCAGCCACGGGAGGACCAAGGGATTGTGAGTCCTCTGGTCCGAGAAAAATTATTGCTAGAAAAAATTGAAGATTTCTGAGACAATCTCAGCTAAGAAACTCACAGCTTTTTTTCCAGGCTCCTGCTCGCGCAGCGGAAAAAAGCAAACTGAGGAGAGAGCGTGAAATGGCGCCAGAAGGGGTTGGGCATGGTGGGCGGTCCCACATTTAAAACTCTTATCCAATTAGCTTTTCAGCTCCGCTCAGGATTCAGCGCAGGCGCAGAACCCATCAGTGTGCATCCCCAAACAACACGAAGGAGAACCATACATTACCACCAGGAATACCATTGCTTTGACTATGTGAATTTTTGTTTGCAATGTGATGTCTCTACTTTTCACTATATTCCCCAGGTTTTTCATAGCGTGCCTCCCAAGAATTAGTCACCTTTTATTTCAGTGATAGAACCTGTTGCTATTATCTTGGGTTTTTTTTAATATTAAGTCTCAAGCCAACTTTTGCACTCTCCTCCTTCAGCCTAACCAAGAGCTCTTTTGGGTCTTCTTCACTTTCTGCCATTAGGATAGTGTCATCTGCATATCTCAAATTGTTGATGGTACCTATTTATCTACTTGCAATTTCTTGCTTTCAAACTGCTACTGGTAGTTTGGCAGGAGATGAGCCAGAGACAGGAGCTCACACTGTCATGCAGTACTCAGGTCTTGAACTGCTGACCTGGCGACCTTCCAGTCGCCAAGTTCAGTGTCTATACTACTAAGCCACCACAGTCCCATGTGAGTAAGATTAAGATATCCTATTTAGCTCAATGCAGCCCTCTCCAATTTGACTATCTAGCTTCCCCCTTAGCCACTCGGTCATAGGGTCATCACATGTCAATGTAAAAAAAATATATAATCGATAAATAATTTCGCAGAGCAAAGCAAATTGAAACGTAGAGCTGGAAATATTTGACAGAATGAATACTTGCATCATGCTGCTGCTAGCTAATTTTTAACATATCAATATAGAAAATTCCAAGTAAAAAATCAAGAGACGCCATTCAACATCATCGTAAGGACCACAACAGCCTTGGTAAGTAAATGACAATTCTCACTTTTTTTAAAAAAGGAAAATGCCATGGTTGTGTAGATTTGTTGTGATCTTTGGAAGTATAGTTTTTATTATACTCAGTTTTTGAAAATGGTTTTGCCCTGTAGTTCAAACATTCTGAAAAATGGGGGTCACATTAAAATGCCGAATGCCTAAAGAGGGCCCCATCTTATACCAAAATATAGTAAAATTATTAACATACCAATTTAGATCAAAAATTAACATTCAGAGGTCAATGAAGAAATGACACTGTTATGGGTGCCTGAGTTGTGCTTGGTCAGGAAAACACCCAGAATGGCCCAAATGCTAGGATGGAGGATGAGACCAAGAGGGGGCTGGCAAAAGGAACCTTGGAGACCATAAGAAACAAGTTTGCTCTTGTGTATTTTGAAAGAAAAGGACATGAAAAACAGCAGTAGATGGTGCTGCTTGGGGCAGGAAGAACAGTGTAGGTCTGCCTTGAAGGTGAGTAGACCAGCAGGTTGGAGGGCCACACAGTAAGAGCTCCGAGGGCCACAAGTTGCCCATGGGCTCTGGATTGAGGACCCCTGGCCTTGCCTAGGCTTGCATCTTTAACATCTGCATCACACTAACATAAATGAATTTCCAACAGATTGTAAAAAATAGTCAAAGGGGTACGTGGAAGGGTGTAGTTTTGAGTGGTGTGTGAAGCTTCTGTTCAAGGCTTGTTAAAAAAAATTGGCCAGCCTGCCTCTGGATAGCAAAGGTGGCAGTGTGTAAATAAGAGTATGATGCCCAAGATTTCTCAGTGTAAGAATTTCAACAGCCCTCGTTCAATTGGGCAGAAAAGAATTCCCCTTGAAGAGACTTTCAAGAGAAGGTTAACATCGGGAGAATTTTTGTGTGGATGATCTTCAGGATTTTTGTGCCGGCCTTACTTACAAAATTGGAGTTCGGTCTTCCATTGTATAATTATATCTGAGAGAAAAAATTGACACAGCAACCAGATTTTTTTTTTTTTTTGGGGGGGGGGCAAATTATTCCACAATGTCAGGTTTTTCCTCAAGCTGGACTCAGTGTTGTCTTCTCTTGAACTGTAACTGTTGCATGGCTTACAGAGAAGGATCTGTATTTTTAAATCTTGTAATAGAAGCAACATATACTTTGACTGATCACTCCAAAATATAGCCTTTGGACAGAAGAATAACAACATGTGCTGAGCTGGATTTCCCCCTGAAAATATTTTATGGGACTGGGGAGGGGTGTGTGGATTTCAGATTGTCTTTTTTCTTATTTATTTTTTTGAGGAATAGAATGTCACTTTCTAGAACAGGGGTGCTCAAACTTTTCAGGCTGAGGGCTGGTCACATGGTTCAGAAGGCCAGTCATGTGTTTCCTCTCACCAAAAGCAGAAATAAAACATGCCTGCACATGTGCAGAATGTTGCCGTAAGTGCACCTGTGGTGGTCATAAATGCATTTACAACAGCGGTGGGTGCATTTATGGCAGCATTTTGTATAGGCAGAGGCATGTTTTACTTCCACTTCCGAGTGTGGCGAGGGCAGCAGAGGCCGGATGATTTGGTACTATAGCCCAGATCCGGCCCATAGTTTGGGCACCCCTGTTCTAGAAGGACTTCCCAAGCTCCTCAGTGGTAGCTCATAGAAGTTTTCCTTCCACAACTAGTAAGTAAAAATGAGCCATGTGACCCATCCGTAAAAATCAAACAAATGCAGAAGGAAGGTGATATCTTTTATAGCATCACTTAAAAAAAAAACAAACATTGCAACCCTTCATGACTCAAAGGTCACTTTATCAGGCAGACTTTCATGGAATGATGTTCAAGCCAGGTTGGTTTTCTTAAGTGTGCTGTGGGGAAATAGGCAGCAGGCTATATTTTTTTACAATCCAAAACCTGGAAGCCAGGGATCTGCATATTACCTTCTACAACCACGCACACATACACACACATGCACAGTCCTAATAGTGTGATAATATTTCAGTGACATTTAGTCAACTAAGCTGATAAAGAATAAAATATTCCAGGATAGAGGAAGGTTATTTAAAGCTGAGGAAATGGATCCACAAAAGCTCACATTAAAGCATACTTGTTAGTCTTTCGGGTGCCTCAATGATTTTGTCTTCTACTTTTTACATTTACATTTGTTTTCTTCTGTTTCTTGTCAGATATGCTATTTAAATGGTAGACAAATTTGGTTGTGAATTTGCACAAAAGGCCTACAAACCTTTTTTAAAAACTTACAGCTATTTGTTTCCATATCATACTCAACAGGATTTCAGACACCGATAAAAGATTTCTCTCTTTTCCTTAGAACTCAGTGAAATAGATGGTGAAGGAGACCTCAGGGGATAGATATATGTACCTCACTGTGACCTCAAATGTGCTCAGCAGTTTCCCAGTGCTTGGAGTCTCCATTGAAGAGCTTTGGCTTCTTCTTCTGTATCTGAATCCGAATATTGGTGATCCTCATGGCAATCAGTCATGAAGACTGTCCTGAGAATATAATTCAGTGGCCTTTCATCTGCCTTCTGCATTGCAGCACCTGTAGCACTGATTCAGTTCCACAAGTTACTTTCTGGTCCTGATCCCATGTGCAACACAAAGTCCTCATCAGCCCCAGGCTAGTATTGATGAATCTGCTGCCCTCCATCAAGATGGATTCAAGTAAGATTTAATCCATTTGGGGACCATCACCCTTCTTTGTGGACTTCAGCACCCAAGCCTGTTAGTCCTAAAGGTTGTAAAGGTTAGTTAATGGCTATCTGACACTTGGCATTGAGTCGCTGGCAGTATAGTCTACTCTATTACCATAGCAAGATAACCTGGGCAGACTGGTCTTCCCTACATACAAAATGCATTTCTTTCTGTCTCTTTCTCCTCTTCATCTTCCCCATTCTGGATCATACAGAAGGACTGAAGAGGATTTAGTGTTCCAATCATGCCCCTAAAGAAGCATTAGAAAACCTGTTGCCTAAGGATGGCATTGCATTCTCCAAAAAGAATTTAATAATTTTAATTAACTGTAGTGCATTACTTTTGTAAATGAAATCCTCTCAAGATACTTAGCCACAAAATTATTTTGATATCCATGTGAAAGTTCTGGTGTTTAGATGTGATGGGTACAAAGCTAAGCTGGAGGAAAATAGACAGGAATACATTTACCATGTCAGATAGAAAGTCATTTATTTGCATTAATCAAACTTGTTGATAGAGGTTGCTGTTTGGCAGAGACTTAAACATCCATTATCTGCTGCAGATTTAATTTCTGCACCAAATTCAAGTCTTTTTTCTTCTTCAACAGGTTCTTGTTGTTTGTACTTCAGATTACTGTATCTTTTAAAATAATATTTAAGTTTCTATGGGATGTTAACTGGCACAATAGATGTCACCAGAGCTCTTTCCTTCTAAAGAAGTGAAATATTCCAGAATTCTGTGGGCAGAAACAGACCTTACGCATAGCCCATATTAGCACAGAAGGCTCCCCCACGTGGTGAAGAAAGTGTAATTGTTAAAATATGCTGAAAGAAGAAGGTTTGTCATTGAGATTCTCTCTGGGATGGTTGGTGATTTCCTTTGTAGATTTAATTATGGAATCACACATAGAAAAAGTGATTATGCTCTCTGGGTAAAACGTAAACCCAGGAAAGATTAGCTTCTTAGTCCTCACTTTCTCATACAGTGGAAAAATGAGGAGTTATTGATACAATGACCAATTTATATCCTTCATTATGGATGAAAAAGGGAAAGTCACCTCCTTCTCTTCTTCCTCCTCCTCCTCCTTCAAGTGCCGTATTTGTTCCAAATATTGACTGTTATCATGGCAATAGTCTTCCTGTTCTTAACTCCTTGAAACAGTTCTTCAGACAAAATTCCACACCAGTCTCAGGTTTTTCAGCCATGAGGTACATTTACATCCAGGGTCTCTCTTCCAAAAGATATTCTCTTGCATAACAAGTTGTAGTATTCTATACCTTATGTCATTTCTCATGCCCAAGTTATTGGAATTTTCTTTGTTTAATGGACTTAAACAGTTCTTGTTCTTTATTCATTCAGCGTAACACTTCTACATTTGTCACACGGTCAACCAATAATAGCAGCCACCTGCAGATCCACATTTCAAAAGCTTCCATTCTCTCTCCCCCCCCCCCCCATGTTTTATTCAGTGTCCAAGATTCAACTCTGTATAGCAACACTAGAAATACATAGCATCTCACTATTTGGATCTTTGTAGTAAGAGTTAGATCTCTACTGCATAACAATAGCCACAAAGATTGTCCTGGGAACAATATAATGAAGTGATCTTCCATTTACTTTCCACATCACAGTGTGACACCCATATTACTGATCCATTTTTGTGACTCACTTTCTGGTCCAGAATCCTTTTATTTAGATTATAAGTTTTTAAAAAAACCAGCCGAACCAATCATTTAGTAATTAGGTAAAGGAGAGATACCACAAATAATTGACTACCAAACCACAGTTGTGTATCATGAGTTAGATTGTAAACATTTACTTGATATAAGAGTGCATTTTTATTAAATCTGCTTGGTAGTCTCTTGAGCTATTTTTAAAACATGATTTACTAATTGGAAGCATCCAACAGGGAATCTCAGATACAGAGGTAACCGTACAAAAAAGTGCAAAGCACTAATCTGAACCCCTGCAACAAAAATAACAAGACAGCAGAAAACTCTTTGATAATATTGAATCTAACCTTGTGTCATTTTGACATGTGGATGACATTGAAGCCAGCAGAACAGAAACCAGTATTTTTGTTTGGACAACAGTATTGATAAGTTCCTAGCCAAGAAAGATCCTATAAGCATTTCTGCAATTGGCATAATCAAGATAGAACTTCGAAACTGACAGCAGGATCCCAGTCAACAGCTGGTATGCCACCAAACACAACAGTTGTTTGTGTATGTGTGCATGGCCATTGATCTCAGAGCATAAAATTTGCTTCTTCTTTGCTTTCTCTTTTCTCCATCAAGTGTTGAGGGATAAAATTAACTAATTCCACCTAATTAAGTGCATCAGTAAAGCACGGAAACACCTGACCTCACTGTACATATTCTATAATAACACATTTATAGATTTGGCCACTGGATTTTCTGGGGGGTTAATGCAAGTGGACTGGCCAGCAATCAAGGTAACCAAAGATCTGCAAGGATTAACATTTTTTAGGGATTTAGGTTCTCAGCCTTCTATGAGTTGGGCTAAAACAAAAAGAGAGTGGAGAGCAAAGAGGATCTACAGGTAGCATAAGGTCCATTCCTGGTCCGAGATGGAAACAGAACCCAAGATGACTGATAGCTTCAAGGTGGGTGATAAGGAACTACTTGTGATCAGTTATAAAAAATGTGATAAATATTCATATATCTCATAGTGCAATGTCCTGGCTTGTTCTTTTGGCTCAAATCCCCCCTTCCTTTCTATCAGTCGGCAAGCTACCGCTAAATAAAACAAAGGTTTCACAGTTTGACAAAACAGGACAGTCAAGACGCTGCTTTTTGCTAGTCTGCCCTGGTTTGCCTCTCTGCAACAAGATTTTTAAAACTCCAGGCTGCAAAGCTTTTATCCAGAGGAAGGACCAGGACCTGTTAAATTTGAGGATAGAGGAAGAAGGATTTGCTGTTGATGAGCTTCTGGTTCAGGTATGGAAACAAAAAAAGGCATAAGGCATAAGAGGGATGGGATGGGAGGGAAGACAATCATTTTTTTAAATAGGAAATTAACATGTAAAAATAGTTGATCAGAACTTTTACATCCTATTGCATATTCACACTGCAACTATTTATGAGAGCTAGAAACCTACTTTTTAACTTTTAAAATGATGACAGTATGGATTCTCAAGAGTTCAACTGTTTAAGAAAACTTTCTTCAGGGAACCAACTGCTAGTGAGTTATGGCTGCAAAAGAGTTGATCTTTTCGCCAGCTTCCTTTGAATTAAGATAGCAACAGCATACTCATGTTTTAAATATGGTGCCATTGATCTGCATGTCCTGTGGAAATCATTGCATAACTAGATGTTTACAAAAAGCTGGCAATCCTTGAAAACACTCTCGGGTGCAGAATTAGTAGACAGACCTTCAGAGTATCTATGGACAAGCAGCTCTTTGTAGCAAAAGGTATGGTGAAGGTGTGTACAGGCAGCCTTTCTCCTTCAAATTTTCCTAGCATTATTGTCTTTTCTAGAAGCAGTAGGGTTGATCATAACCATGACATTGTGGATCACCACCTCAAGAGAGGTTAAAAGAATTATGACAGAGAAATGTGCCTTCTTGGTGGTGGCCCCTTTGTTATTGAATGAATTAGACTTGAAAAGTCTAATATAGACTTATATACAGTGATGGGCTGCTCTGGGTTTGGACCGGTTCACCCGAACAGGTAGCAGCCATCCGGAGGGGATCGACCGGCGGGGGGGGGGTAGTGAACCCCCAGGTGAACAGTTCGGTCGCCTCTCCGGTCGCTCTCTGGATGACAGTTCCAGGCAGCCCAAAATGGCTGCCCAGAACGGCGCATGCATCAAAACTCCATTTGACGCATGGGCACTGAAAAATAGAAGTGCACATGCATCAAATGGAGTGTTGATGCATGCACACTTCTGGGCAGCCATTTTGGGCTGCCCAGAAACAGCGTAGCACCTGGAGGAGCGGCAGCGGCCTCTCCTCGGTGCACCGGCGGGCCGGCGGGCTAGGATGCGCTGTGCTGCTGTGCTTGGCCAGGCCCGGCCGGGCTAGGCCATGCCGCCGCACCACTTTGCCACCACGCCGCTTTGCTGCCGCGCCGCATTGCTGCTGTGCCGCTTTGCTGCTGCACTGCTTGGCCACCACGCTGCTTTGCTGCCGTGCCGCTTTGCTGCCGTGCCGCTTTGCCACCACTCCACCGCTCTGCCTGCCTGCCTGCCTGCCTGCCTACTGCTCCCTGACCCCAAGGTAAGGTAAGTGACGGGTTTGTGTTTGGGGTGGGTGGGTCGGTTGAGGTGTGTGTGTTTTATGTAGTTTGTTTTAATGTGTATTTAATGTATTTATGTATTATGTGTACAGTAATACCCCGGATAACGTTAAGACTTGGTTCCACAAGTCTTAACGTTATGCGATTTTCAGCCTTATCCGATACATGTATCGGATAGCGTTACAATCCTATTGAGCTCTCTCGGATAACGTTAACTCCATAGAGATACATTGTAACCGGCACAGAGTGCAAGGGAAAGTCAAGGAAACATGCTGGAACCTTAAAGAGCTTTAAGAAATAATTGTCTAAAGGGTAAATACATTACAGAAACATGCCAAACCACCCTGACTTTAGGGGGGGAAAACAGAGCATTTTTAAACTTTTGAAAACTTTACAAAGTGCTGTTTTAAAAGGTAAAAACACAACTTCTTTCTTTCTTCAGGGAACCTTAGCAAGGTGACATTAGGATCAACTGGCGAGGCAGCAGCAGCTTTGGCGGCTTTGGTGGGGGCGGGGGCGCCCCCTTCCTTCCTTCCTTCCTTCATGGGTGGAGCCAACATCATGACATCATGATGTTGTGGGTGGAGCCAAAGTTAAAAAAAATTAAAATTAAAAATTGAAAATAAAAATAAAAATGCCCCATTAAAATAAATACATATAAATACATATAAATACACATACATTAAAATAAATACATATAAATACACATACATTAAAATAAATACATATACAGTAATACCCCAGATAACGATTGTACCGGATAGCGCTAGAACCACATAACGTTGCAAGATTGCAAAATCTTGCATCGGATAACTGCAATACTGGCCTGGGGTTGATGAGGACTTTGCATGACAAAAGGGCTCAGAACTAGAAAATGACTTGCGGAACTGGATCAGTCGTATGGGTGTCATGCGGCGATGAGGAAGGCAAATGGAAAGCCACTGCATTACATTGTACTCTTCAATGCAAACATCACTTGTACTGTGCAGTGTACACATTTTTAGTTGTGGTGTGCTCATAGTTCCCCATGGCCTAGCTGGCAGGAAGAATTCAACAACAAGGGAAGCTGTGTTGACCCATTTCAACAAACCTGTTCCTACCAGGAGCTGGCTTTTCAAATGCTAATGCTGTTCACTGTCCAGTTAAAGATTCAGTTACTCCCAGGTAATCTGAATAACAATGGGGAAAGTTTACAGTTATTGCTGGGAAAGTTCCTATCCTGAACAATTCTGAGGATCTTACTGCCATGGGAAGGAATGTGTCTATGAGACTGAATCTAAGAATGCTGTTGTCTCCAACTTCCTAAAGAAAATTTGGTCAGCAGTTAGCTTTTTAACCTACCAGTACCTTGACAGCAAAATGCATTCCCCAGTTCTGTTGGAGACTGAGAGTTTGCTTCATGTTTTTCTGTGGTAAGCCAGGAAGACCCAGTATGCCTTCACTTAACAAGATTTGGAATGTCTGCTAAGCCAGCATTTTGTCTTAAAAGGGAGAGGAAATGGCCAATGGATACCTTTGACATCTCTGGCTCATGTGGAATTTTAAGTCCATTTTGCCTTGCTGACAGTCCAGATTCACATGGCCCTGTTTTGGAATTTCTTCTCTTCTTTACTTCCTCACTTCCTCTTTTACTTCTTCAGGTGTTGAGAGAGATACATAGTTCTTGCTCTGGCGCTTCTAGCAGTCTCCACTAGCATGATTTAGTGTTCTTTTAATATGTCTTTGACAGTATCTCTCCACCTTCTGGGTGTGCCTCATGGTATTTGTCCTCCTTCTCTTTTCACATATGCCTTGTATGGCATGAAATTCCAAGTTTTGGAATAGTTTGCTTTAAGCCCATGTTTTATTCCTTCTTTACTTGAGCAAGAACTCTGGGGAACTCAAAAACTTATCTCATTTGTCACATATGAGTGACTCAATAGAGACATTACTGACCTCACCCTTTGTTATTTTGAGGATTGCCTGTACACTTGGAATGAGCCCCATTATACCAATAAAATACACCACCACTGAACTTTGTCATTAAAGCAGAAATAGGAACCATCACTTCCAACACCTCCACACCTTTATATGCTGAGCCCATCTGTTCCCTCAACTTAGTCTGCTGCTGGAAGGCTCCAGAGATTCTTCTCTAAAACAAGGGGGTACCCCTCATAGACAGCTTGCTCTTGAGGAAATGGTTTGCTTCTTTGTTTTTTAAGCACCAGAAGAGCTAAAAGAGTGTTGGAAGGGTCTGGTGTGGACTTTGAAAGGCTCAGAGCAAAATGGTTTTCAAATTCTGGAAGACATCCAGTCCTGCATTAAAAGAACAGCACATATTGCCAAAGAAGCTAATGGTGTAACTTTCAGAGATGGCTGTCCAGCAGCCATTACCATTCCTTCCACATGATGTAAAGAGTGCGAAACAGATGTTGTGTTCTTGCTTTGGTTAACCAATTAATTACTTCCCCAGAATTAATGAATTAAACCTCCTGCTCAGGTTTTCAAACAAAAGTTTCCTTTACTGAGTAAATCCATCTCTTGTTGCTATTCTTTTCCTACTCCTTTCTTTTTTGTACCATTTTAGTTTTTTTCATAGTGTCTTATAAAGGCAAACGTCACCCTTGTTCGAAAGCCAGTTGTATCCAACTCTAGGGTTCAGTGCTCATCTCTGTTTCATAGCTGAAGAGCCAGCACTGTCTGCTTCTGCAGATGTTTCCATGGTCATGTGGAGCGCTGTTTACCTTCCCACTGAAGTGGTCCGTATTTATCTACTTGCAATTTCTTGCTTTTGAACTGCTTTGTCGGCAGGAGCTGGGCTCTCATGATATACCCCAACAACAATAATTTTTGTTTTGTCAAATTAGTTTCTAGTGTGATTTCAAGCTAGGTTTAGTCTAGAACACACTCACTTAGCTTTTTGCCAGTCTATTCTATCTGTTAAATTCCAACACTACATTTCAAATTTTGTGTAAGAAATTATTCTGGGTTGAAAGCATTTTTGCTGGAGAAACTCTGCTTAGGGGACACCTGAATGGGGCCCCTTTCATGTCCCCAAGAGCTGGGACAGAGACAAGTGCTCAAACTGTGAGGCAGTACCTGGGTCTTGAACTGCCAGCTTGCCAGTCTTCCAGCTAATAATGCAAGCTTCTTAACCACTGAGCCACCACAGCACAAACTGTTGGATAATCTTTACAGAGTTGTGCAGCTAGAACATCCCCAAGGATTAAGGCTCAATCCTTCGAAATGCAAGTCCTCCTGAAATGTTGTTTTAAATGGCTTTTAATTTGTTTTTTAGAGTTTTTAACTATGTATTGTATATTGGTTGTAATCCACCCTGAGTCGACTGTGCAAGCAGAGTGGAATATAAATTTAATTAAATAATAAATAAATAAATAAATTCCAATTTTCCTTCTTCCTAGTTCCTATTGAACAAATTCTCAGACATAGCTTTAGCAGAAGGGAAAATATTTACTTATAAGGCTTGTGTTTAATTTAATTTAATTTTTAATTTAATTGTTCAATTTTTATGCCACCCCACTTGCCTAAGCAACTAAGCAATGTTCTAATGACATTGTCAGGTACTGTACATGGCAAAAATATAATACAGCAGTTCACTTAATCTTAGTTGCAAAAGCAGGAAGAAAATCACTCAAGCAAATGATGGTTGCAAGAGGGCACCGAATTACTAGCTTTCTGAGATTAATACATTTTGTCAGAGAAAATTAGGCTGAAACAAACCAATACTATACCAAACCAGTACAAATCCAACACTTACACACAGAGCTAAGCATATATACTAAGTGGAAAGCAGTTACTTTTGGAGGGAAGAAACATTTAGCCTGCTAATTGACTCTTTAGACTGAAAACAGGCAATGACCATACTGTATTTAATTAATTAATTAAATTTATATTCTGCCCTACTCGCACAGGCGACTCAGGGTGGATTACAACCAATATACAATACATAGTTAAAAATTCTAAAAAACAAATTAAAAACCATTTAAAACAACATCTCATTCCTTTAAATAAAGGATTAAGAGGAATAAAAGGGTACGTGTAAGATGTTAAATAAGATATTAAATAAGCCAGCAGGGAGGGGTCAATAAGTCATCATTACCCCCACACCATTCCTGTCAGCCAAGTTTTCACCCCCTTCCTGAAAGCCAGTAGCTACGTCTGGAGGCGCAACTCTAAAGGCAGGCGGTTCCACAAAGTCGGAGCGAACAAGGAGAAGGCCCTCTTTCTAGTGCCAGAGAGTCGAGCCTCTCTGGCAGATGGCACAACTAAGACACCTCTCCGATCCGCTCTGGTGGAATGGACAGATACCCTTGGGGAGATCTCTCAAGTATCCTGGCCCACTACCATGTAGGGATTTAAAGGTAATGACCAGCACCTTGAATTGCACCCGGAGGCAAACTGGTAACCAGTGCAGCTCCCAAAGCAGTGGGGATGCACAAGAGTAATGCCCACATCCCAAAATCACCTGAGCAGCATTTATTAAATGCTGGCCTTTCCTATTTCCATGTTACTATGTAAAACAAACGTACATCATGATGGAGTTGCTTGCTCTAAGTGCAACACAAACAAATAAATTTTCCTGCCTTTTTTAATTGTCCAGCTTCCACAGTTGCTGCCTACCAGGCTCTAACAACATGTGACCTGATTGGTCACAGAAAGCCTTTGATGGATAACCTGCCAACTGCTGAAATTTTCTGTACTCCCCTTTGCAGGCAATTTACACTAAGTGCCATTAACTAGAACACCCTAATCTGCACATCTTTTCCTTCTTGAGTAAGGAAGTTGTTGTTCTTTACAACGGTCTCTCTTTGTTCAGTCTCTGCTCTATCTCTCCTACTATTCCATCCAGTAGGAACAGAAAAGGACATGTGGAGATCATTTAGGTAGAAGAAGACCCCAATCCTTGTTACCTGTCCTTGTCTTTTCTTCCTTTCTCCTTTGTGATCCTCTCTACATTTGTTATTTTTATCCCTTCGTGTAAAGGAGGGTGACTGTAGTGAAGTCTTCTGTTCAAAACCTAAACTCCAACTAATTCAGATTATCAAATCCTGCCAAGAGAGAAGATCATCTGAATTCAAGAAACCTTCTTCCTGAAGAACTCTCTCCTAGACATGGTAATAGCTGAGTTTAATTCCATAATATTTTCTCCTTCATTTTTTATTTTTCACCTTGCCCGTCTGCTACAGGGTCCCGTACTCTGAATTTCCAATCATATCTACCTCTTTTCAACTCCACTTGTCCTGCTGCAGGACCTTATTAACAACTGTTTCAACTAATTCAATAACAGTTTTACAATGTCCTCTCCACTACTCATTCTATTCCCTTTACTTTTTTTCAACCCAAAATCTGGATTAAATTATTTTTATAAGAAAATACTTTGATTAAATTTAGTTAGTCCCACTAACAGCTGGATGAATATTACTTTACAAGGTGGGTTTAGGCTCTTTGTAGAAGCACTATTTATGGCCAGAAAGTTTCAGTGCTCTGGTGGAAATCAAAGGTCTTCCTTCACTTTGGAAAGACTCTTCATTTTATACCTAAAAACCTAGCCTTTAAGGCTGAGTACCAATGAGGGCTGCAACAGTAATGAGAAAGGTAGAAACAAAAATAATTCTGCTGGCACCAGCTATTAGAAAATGATTTTGGTTTACATTTCATTCATTTACTTCCACATCTCAAAGCAAAAGATTGCTAGGGTTGATTTCTCCTCAAAACAAGTTGTGTGTATTTCTTTTTATATCCACTTCTGCATTGATTATTAACTTGTCTGAACATTTCAGAATACCCACATTCCTTTTCTCCCATGATTTGCAGGAAGCAAAGGGTGAGGAAAACAAGGACAGCAAAACAGAGCCATACAAATCTGCGAGCCATCATATATGAATTCCTATGGTTTAGGGCAGTGATGGTGAACCTTGGTACTCCAGATGTTCTTGAACTTCAAATCCCAGAAGCCCTGATCAGCAGGAGTGTAGACTTGGGCTTCTAGTAATTGAAATCCAAGAACACCCGGAGTGCCAAGGTTCATCCTCATGGGTTTAGGGTGATGGGCAAACATTAAACAGGGTTGCCATATAGGTGATTTAATTAAGAAGCAAGAAATGTGAATAAATGAGTGGGCAGTCTGTATGGAAAAGTAGACATGCCAGAGGTACCTTTTGTGCCAACTTACAGGTGGTTAGGCAAGGTGGTAGCATTTGTGCTAGATACCATCAAAGTTGATTTTGCAATGGAAGGTATCTAAAAATTATTTACTCCTGCGTCTGTGTTGGCGAATGAACGGCATGCACCCAAAGTGTTTGCCAATATTGGAGATGGAGAAAAAAAGAGACTGAACAGTGACAGCAAGAATAGCTGGACTTAAATTCCAGAGTGGAGGTGGGCAAATTTGAAAAATTTGAGGATATTGTCCCTGGACCTTCTAGTCCACTACCAAATATTTTATGGCCAACTCCATGGTCCCTGATAATCTTCTTTTTGGTTCTTTATAGTTTGACTACATCTAGATCACCTTTCAGGCAGAGGATATCCTTTAACAATAGCCCTTTAGATGGAAGATGGTCTCAAAAGTGAAAACTGTTGGGGGGATGCCTGTGGCCTCATCAGGTCATTGAGGTCAAATCAAGGAGTAGAGCCCTGATCTTGTGAACCTTCCATAAGGACTAGCAGCAGCATAGAACCTAGCAAAATTACTCATGAGTCATGATTGCTGTAGGTAAAGTTGTCCTGTTTTCAGAACGATTGGATATTTTTTGAGAGGTTGGTGAGGTGGAGGTAGGCAAGTCAAGGAGGCAGTATTCTTTTGTTGGGTTGAGATGAGCATCTGATGGTGGCTCTCCAGCATATTGCAGCATTTGTGCCTCTTCAAGTGCAACAGTCTTGACATCTCCATATATCAACTTCTCTTTGTTTACTGCACTTATCCTATGTATCCATACCCCCCTACTCTCTGACTTAGCATTGACACTATTGTGCTTTGAAGAGGTTCACCACAGTGGTCTTGCCCTTCAGAGGTAAGTAACACAGTCCCTCTTTTGGTCAGCTCTCCTTTGTTCATCAAAATGAAGCAAATGCCTCACACGGACTTCACCTGTTTTTAGGTTCATTAGTTTATAGCCTTTCCTACCAGGAGCATAGGCAAGCAACATAGTTCAGTTTGTGCCTTTTCTTTTCTAATATGTAGACATAAGCCAGACTTCCAAAGACTAAGGTCTTGGCACTCTCCTAGGGCATAGCTCAATTGGTGATTTTATGGTTGGTAATCTATTCTAGACAGTGATGGGCAGCCAACATTTTTACTACCCCACTGTGGGTGGAGCCAATGTTGTGGGTGGAGCCAATGTCATGGGTGGAGCCAATGTTATGATGTCATGGGCTGAGCCAATGTCATGGGTGGAGCCAAAGTAAAAAAAAACACATAAAATACAGTACACACACAAAAATACAAATAAAATATAGTTGTACCTCCCTTAAAGAGCATAATGTGTTCCACAGGATTGCTCTTTAAGCGAGTTTGCTCTTTAAGCGAAACACCATTGTAAGTGACCAATTGTGGGGGGGGGGGGATTGCGAACCCCAATTTATTTCTTAAGCGAGTTTTTGGTTGGTTTTATTTGTTAAGCAAAGCGAACATTCAGAGAAAATTCTGCTCTTTAAGCGAGTTACTCTTTAAGCGAGGCACTCTTTATGTGAGGTTTGACTGTACACACAAAATACACACAAAAATACAAATTAAATACACGTAAAAACACATAAAATATAAATTAAATACATGTAAATACACATTAAAATACACATTAAATAGACATAAAACACAAATATACACATTAAATACACATTAAATACACATAAAAACACATAAAAAAACACATTAAATACACCTGGGGAGCAGGTGGCAGGGTGTTTTCTCCTCCTCCTCCTCCCAGCGTGTCAGCGCAGGGCATGGAGCAGCACGGTGGCACAGCATGGCCTGCTGTGGCAGCACAGCACAGCGGTGCGGTCCGGTGGTGCGGCATGGCCTGGCGGCACACCCTGGCCTTGCCTGGCCCGGTGGCATGGCCCAGCCCGGCGGTGCGGTGGTGCGGTGTGGCCTGGCCTGGTGACCTGGCCCGGCCCGGCCCAGCAGCTCAGCCTGGAGACACAGCATGCTCTGGCCTGGCACTATAGCCTGGCCTGGACCGGCCTGGTGGTGCAGCCTGGCACGGCAGCGTGGCCTGGCCCAGTGGCGGAGCGGCGGCATGGCAAGGTGGTGTGGCCTGGCCCTGCCTGGCCCTGCGGTGTGGCGTGACCTGGCACAATGGCGTGGCGGCTTAGTGGCTTAGTGGCCAAGATGTTGAATTTGATGACTGGAAGGTCAGCAGGTCAACAGTTCAAGTCCTGAATGCTGCATGACCGAGTGAGCTCCTGTCATCTGTCCCAGTTCCTGCCAACCTAGCAGTTCAAAAAAAGAAATTGCAAGTAGATAAATAGTTATCACTTCGGTGAAAAGATAAATAGTATTCCATGCAATCTGGTGTCAAGACATGCCTGCCACATGTCCATGGAAATGTCTGCGGATGCAGATAGTGCTGGCTCTTTGGCTATAAACAGATGAGCATCAAACCTTAGAGTCAGATACAGCTGGCTTTCAAGCAGGGAGACCTAGTTTTCTCTGCCTGCAGATAGACTGGAATACTGTATTTGAGAAGCTGTTTGTGGATAATATAGATCCTGTGCTAAAGTCCCATCCAAAGTTAACTTTACACAAGGAGATAAGAACAATCGTGGGGAATTAAACCAAAGGTTGGCCTGACCACTGTTTTGTTTTCTGAGTGGCCAACCTGATGCCTACTGGAAATCCCATAAGTAAGACATGCTTCTCTCTAATAGGTCATGAAGTTGACCTTCTTTTGAGCAACCTTCTTTTTTCTCTCTTCTAAAAGGATGCTGTGACTGATACAAATTGCAAGGAGGAATCGACAGCTGATTCAAAAGGCAATATGAAAGGAACCAAGAAACAATCAGCATGTATATCTAAGCTGAAGGTATCAAGGTGCTCTGATTCCTATGTCAATTAAAACTTGGTAGGGATGACTATAGCTCTGTGGGAGAAGGTCGCAGGATGAACTCCCAACATCTTCAAGAAGGGCTAGAGAGGAATCCCACCTGAAGTTCAGCTGCCAGTGATGTTGACACTATTATTGCTGGGTGGAGTAGAGGTCTGTGTAAGGTAACATACTGTTTTACCACATTTAGTTATAAAGAAATTGCTTTTGCATTAATAGTAAGTCATTCTGGTGCATCTTGTGCAAAGCAGAGCTTTCTTCAAGCTTATTATTGTGGAAAATAATGGAGGTGCTAGAATGGGGGAAAGGAGCTTTTCCAACTGCAGTTCCTCCTCTCAAGAAGCACACACTCATTCCCCCAATAAACAAATAAAGTAACTGTATCAGTTCCATGCACCAAATGGGTTTCCTGCTTTGGGTCTAAGGAACTCCATGGGTCTAAATCAAAAGTCCACTTAGAGGCAGTGATGAAAGAGCCAGCTTGATCAGGGTTTGGGAAGACAGCAAATTGAAAACAAGCCCTACCAGGGAGCATCAGTTCCAAAGAGGTAGTTTCCAAAATCAACAATCCTATACAAACAGGCAACAATGCTGAACAAAAGTTTTAAAGGAGAAACAGAAGACACCAGAAGAGGAAATCTAGGTCCTTTTCCTACAGGGTATAACCCCAAATTTAGCAGGCAGTGGTGTGTGTGTGTGTGTGTGTGTGTGTGAGAGAGAGAGAGAGAGAGAGAGAGAGAGAGAGAGAGAGAGAAGGAGCACACACATGTGCACATGCACCCACGTGACTTTGTTGGAGGCATGCCAGTGATGTCACATGGGTGTGCGGGCACTCGTGGTGCCTGCTCACATGTTGTCTCCTCCTCCTTGCGCTCTTGGTCTCTGAAAGGTTTGCCATGACTGGCCTAGTGGTTAAGATGTCGAACTTGACAATTAGAAGGTCAGCAGGTCAGCAATTCAAGACGCAAGTACTACATGATGGAGTGAGCTCCCATCATCTGTCCCAGCTCCTGCCAAATTAGCAGTTCAAAAGCAAGAAATTGCAAGTACATAAATAGGTACTGCTTCAGCAGTAAAGGTAACAGTGTTCTGTGTGCTTCAGTGTCTAGTATTGCCTGTCACATGACCACAGAAACATCTGCAGAAGCAGATAGCCCTGGCTCTTTGGCTGTAAATGGAGATGAGCACCAAACTCTGGAGTCAGACATGGCTGGCATTTGAGCAAGAGAGACATTTACTAATTGAACCTGAGAAAACCTCTACTCACCAGGGAAACATCTTTTCACACTTCCCGTGCCACCTTAGTGTTACCTAAATTAATGTTCCAGGGCTTACTCTGGTGGGAAAGCAGAGACGAAACGTTGTCACTTGTATGAAGCAAAAGTAATTTTATTTTGCTTCCAAAAAAGCACAACAGGAGGCTTTCTCTAAAAGGGGGAAATACTCCAAGCTAGTGCAGGGCGTATACATTGTTACTCTTCTATTCAGAATATCAAGAAAATAGTAAAAGTCCCTATTAGATTGGTTAACATTTATCTATGCTAGTGCATGATTGGCTCTCTCTTACTGACTTCAGTGAACAAAGCATGCTTATCTACTCTATCAAATGCCTTTTGCTTGTTCTCTTCTAGGTGTTTCTGGTGGCATTATCTTTTGCTTATTTGGCCAAGACTATGTCTGGGGCTTACATGAACAGCATGCTTACACAAATTGAAAGGCGGTTCAACATCCCTGCCTCGCTGGTTGGTGTTATCAATGGAAGCTTTGAAATGGGTATGCTAGTGGATATGTTTAGCTATGTCTATGGAGAGCCTTTCAGATAAAAAGCCATAAACTCCATCTTAGCCTAATAGACATGACCATATTCTTCAAAAGAAAGGTGGGTGAAAAATAAACCTAGCCAAGATCATAATTTATTTCAAGGTGGGAGAAGGAAAACAAGTGAAAGTAAAGTTAGCCCAGACTAGACAAGTCATCCCACATACCCTGTCAATACAACAGTGATTATTCATAATAATCTATCATTGGTCATCAGAGATATAGACTTCATTTGCAAAACTGAAGGAATTTCATGCCCAGATGGAAAATAATAATAATAACAGGGAATAATATCCTCTTAGCATGTGATTCAATCCTTAGTGTTGAAGAAAAAGAGAAAAACAATTACAGTACTAAATACTAGGTAAGTGGATTAAATTATTTTAAATAGGACAAGATACTGAAGTCTATGTAGTAGCCAACGTTTACTATGCAGGAATTACAAAAAAAGTTACTTAAAAAAAAAAAAACCTACAGCTCAGAGAGTCTTTTACCCCTGCATGGCCACTTTTGGTCTTGGCTAGGGAATTTGGAGAATTTTAGTCCAAATAAAGAAATTTGCCAAACTTGTAAAGGTCCTCAAGATGAGAAAATGCCCTCCCCCTATTCTTCCAGACTATATATACTAAGATTATAGAGACAAACTTCCCTTTTCTTTTGGTTACCCAGATAGTTCAAAATGACTCTACAGAACTCTTGCCCTGAAATTCATGGGACATCCACATATGTTTCTTTGGCTAGAATCATGCTCTGCGTTTTTTCTTTTCACAGGCAACTTGCTGGTGATAGCCTTTGTTAGTTACTTAGGATCAAAACTTCACCGACCACGCATGATTGCTCTTGGTTGTGCAGTTATGGGCTTGGGATGTTTCTTGATAGCACTGCCCCAATTCTTGATGGGAAGGTAGGTCACAGTGGTAATATCAGCACGTTTTCAGTACCGTATATGCATATATCCTGCTATCAGAACTTATTACCCCTTCATTCTATAATACCAAATTTGTCAATTTATGCAAGCTTTTACTACATGCCACTGAACACCTTTCAAACCACAAGAGAAGACCTAATTGGGGGGAAATGCAGAAGCAATGAGCAGATTATCTTTAGTGATCAGAGACTAGAAGAATCCCTTTACTATAAGGTGGGATATAACTGAAAAGCAGACCAAGACAAGATGGAGGCTTCAATTCTACACACGTCTTCCTGTGAGCAAGTTCCATGGAGTCTAATGGGTCTTGTTTCTAAGCAGACTTGCCTGGGTTTGTAGCAAGAGTGATGATGGTTTCCCCTGACAATTTTTGTCAATTAGAGTCAATACAACAGTTTACGAAACCAAAATATGTTAACCGAAATGCAGTTTCCCATAGGAATGCATTGAAAACCAGTTAATCTGTTCTGAAATAAATTCCGTAAACCAAGCCACTATTTTCTATGGATTTCCTTTTGTTATATGATTTTTAGGTTGACCAAGCCATTCATTAACCAAGGTTCCACTGTATTACCTTCATTTTTAGCTGCTTCTCCATTTTTAAAAATAGGAGAGAGATTGCTAATAAATGTCTTTGTTATTTTATTTTTATATTGTGTTATGGAATGATTTTATGAGACTGTATATTTTTGCAAGCCTCCCAGAATGTTTTGTTAACAAATGGGTGGGGTATAAATTAATGAATGAATGAATAATTATTGTGTATTGAGTATTATATATTGAATAGATTGTATATTTGTATTATAATAGTCGGGTTTCCTGATTAGGCGGCATACAAATGGGAAAATTAAATTAAATTAAATTAAATGAGCATGGAAGAAAAGAAGACCATCTACCTGATATTTTGTGTACATTTATTTTTAACTCCATAGGTACCAGTATGAAAACACGGCTTCTTTATTGGACAATTCTTCTAAAACTATGGCTCTTTGCCTAGCAAATCAAAGCCAGTTTTCCTTTCCTAGTGAAGAACTTTCAGAAGGTGAGATTCCTGCCTCATTTACTTACTTGCTTTGTGTTTAACCACAAGCACATGCGGGTGATCCAGTTGGATCCACCTCTGGACCCCTTAGCCTTCTGTTCCCATAATAACTAACCAGATATTTAAGGAGAGCCTACTAGTAGGATATAGGATGTATAGCAACCTTCAATGATAATTTTAACCTGATTAAATGTGACCAACTGTGTTTTAAACCCTGACAGCCATGACCACAATATAGGATCACAAATCTGTGTGAAGTATAGTATTCCCTTTTATATTTTTGAAGTGGTAGCTGTGTTTCAGAAGAGGCAGGGGGACTAGAGACCACATCGCCAACATCAGATGGATCATGGAAAAAACAAAGGAATATCAGAAACAAGTCTACTTCTGTTTCATTGATTACACTAAGGCTTTTGACTGTGTCGACCATAACAAAATGTGGCAAGTAATTAAAGAGATGGGAATACCGGAACACCTTATAGGCCTCATGAGAAATCTGTACATGAATCAAGAGGCAACAGTTAGGACAGAAAATGGAATGACAGAGTGGTTTGGAATAGGAAAAGGAGTAAGACAAGGCTGCATTTTGTCACCCTGCTTATTAAACTTATACACAGAACACATAATGCGCAATGCAGGGATGGAGGAATCACAATTTGGGATCAAAATTGCTGGAAGAAACATCAACAATTTGAGATATGCAGATGATACCACCCTAATGGCTGAAAGTGAGGAGGACCTAAAGAAGCTCCTGATTAGGTTGAAAGAAGAAAGTGAAAAATCTGGCTTGAGACTCAATATCAAGAAAACCAAGATAATGGCAACAGGCCCTATCAGTCCGTGGAAAATAGATGGGGAAGAAGTAGAAGCAGTGACAGATTTTACTTTCTTAGGATCTAAGCTCACTGCAGATGGGGATTGCAGCCATGAAATAAAAAGGCGACTGATTCTTGGGAGGCAAGCAATGAGAAACCTGGGGAACATAGTGAAAAGTAGAGACATCACATTGAAAACAAAAATTCGCGTGGTCAAAGCAATGGTATTCCCTGTGGCAATGTATGGTTGTGAGAGCTGGACCATTAGGAAAGCTGATCGCAGAAGAATAGACGCCTTTGAGATGTGGTGTTGGAGGAGAGTTTTGAGAGTCCCCTGGACAGCAAGGAGAACAAATAGGTCAATCTTAGAGGAAATCAAACCTGACGGCTCATTGGAGGGTCAAATAGTAAAGATGAAGCTAAGGTACTTTGGACATCAAATGAGAAGAGAGGATTCACTTGAGAAAGCCTTGATGCTTGGAAGGGTTGAGGGCAGAAGAAGAAGGGGACGGCCCAAGATGAGATGGCTGGATGGTGTTGTAGAGGCAATGGGCGCGGAGCTGGGCGAGTTGAGGGGGATGGTGGAGGACAGGAGTGCCTGGCGGACGGCGGTCCATGGGGTCGCAGAGGGTCGGAATCGACTGTGCGACTGAACAACAACAAAAAAAGCTGTGTTAGTTTGTGTTTCAAGCATATCAGAGAGTAAACAAAATGAAAGACAAAAAATATGATGGCACCTTAAAGACTAATGTTTGTATTTTAATGTGAGATTTTGTGGATGAAGTTCACTTCATTAATTTATACATATCAGCTACAGAGGTACACAAAGGTTGGTTAGTACAGTATAACAAATAGGTTTACAAATCAATGTTGCTTTTTACCTGTTGTATAAATTAATGCCATGAAATTTTGTTTACTCTCTGATATCCCTTTTATATGTCATGAATCTGTTGCACTAGGGCACGTAGACACCCATCCCCAAAAAGGAGAAAGAAATAAAATACGAAACAAGAGGAGGAAATTGCAATTCGTAGTTTGTAGCCTCCTGCAGGGCTACAAAATAACTACAGTAAAACCTCGCATAAAGAGCACCTTGCTTAGAGACTAACTCACTTAAGGAGCGGAATTTTCTCTGAATGGTCACCTCGCTTAACAACTAAAATCAACCAAAAACTCGCTTAACAACTAAATCAGGGTTTGCAACCCTCCCCCCACCGCCACAATTGGTCACTTGCAATGATGTTTCACTTAACGAGCAAACTCACTTAAAGAGCAATCCCGTGGAACGCATTATGCTCTTTAAGCAAGGTACCACTGTACTTTAAAAAGCTGCAAACAATGCTATTTAGCCAATTTCCTCCTCCCTTTGTGGCCAACTACCCCTGTGTGAATTCACAGCAACTGAATTCACATTTCTCTTGCAGACAGTCACACCTTAAGCCAATGTGCATTGGTGACCTTTTTTTTTTTTTTGCACATCCAGAATACTCTAATACACAAGGAGATGAAGACATTAAAACAGCATGCCATGCAATCAGTATTTCATTATACATGACTGGAAAGCAGTAAACAATTCCATTACTCTGGGAAAGCCTCCATGCAGATGTGATAGTAGTTTCTGTGTTTGTTTTTTTCATTTTCTCCATAGGATGTAAGAAACAAGTGGGATCCTCAGCTTGGGTGTTTGTGCTTGTGGGAAACATCATTCGAGGAGTGGGTGAAACTCCCATTGCCCCTCTAGGCATTTCATACGTGGAAGATTTTGCAAGAACAGAAAATTCTCCCTTCTATATTGGTATGCTTGCAAATAATAACTAAGCTTAGCATTTTGTATGGGGGGGGGGTACTATCCAGTCTTTGGTTTCTTTTCATATTATTTAATTTCATTCCTTCTTAATCCATCTCAGTTTTCTGCTTCTTCTTTGTACACCCAATTAGTCTTCCTTTCCCACTGCATATATTGACTGAATCCTATTACTTAACGTAGTAGGTTGGACTAGACTAGAGTATGGTCCTTCCTCTGTGTGTGTGTGTGATGAGCACCTCACCTTAGAGCCAGATACAACTGGCTTTCGAGTTGCAGCTTACTACATCAAAGTAAGTTGCAAGTAGAATAGGCCCACAGAATCAGTGGAATTTGTAGAGCACTTTACTCACCAAATCCTCATTAATGAAATGGGTTTACTCTAGTGTGACCTACTTTGTTGAACAACAAGATTTCATCCACTGTATCCTTGTTGAGCTGCTTTGTGTTCTCTTGTTTTTAATGTTTTGTTGGCAAAACTTAGAGTTAAAAAAATAACAAAAAATGTTGAGGGAGAGACCTACACAAGTAAATTGGTCCCTTGTATATTTCAAGCTATTTTCAGCATTAAAAGGGTGGGGGTTTTTTTAACTAATGTCTTCATGACACCAATTGAGCTTCAAGTTCACCCTCAAACTGACCTTAAGTGGACTATCATTCCATGCCAGTCCATCCCATTACAATCCATTGATAACTCCTTATTCATGCTGTGTTCCTGTTGGTTTGCATATATAACAACGCTCTCAGAACTTAGCTGGAACTGGAATACAGATCTGAATAATTGCTCTGCCTAGAAATCAACTCCCTGTTTCAATAACACTGTAAATCTGCCTTGCTGTTGTAACACCCCAGAATTGCTGGAAACAAGTCAAAACCATGCTGGGGAAAGAAGCAACATGAAATAGAAAAGTAACTGATTTTATATTCTTTAATCTTTCCAACACTTCCTTTAGGATGCCTACAGATAGCTACTGTCGTGGGCCCTTTGTTTGGCTTAATGATTGGTTCCTATTGTGCCCAGCTATATGTGGATGTTGGATTCATAGATTTAGGTAATGTAATTATAACTGTCAATACTGACTAATTCCAGAAATGGAATTATCTCTCATTTAGTTGTTATGATTGTTATTGTGATGTTGCTATTGCTTCCCCCCAACACTGCTTTTGCATTCTTGTGAACACGGGGGTGATGTTTAGAGACAAGGAAAAAAAATCTCAAGGGTAGTGAGAAGCTGTTTGAGTTCAGTCAATTAACACGGGAAAGCAGCCTATCAAAAGTTCTCCAACCCTGTGAGCGCTTGCCTTCCAACATAAGACCAAGACACAAGTTCTTCTTAAGTCACATTTTCTGTAGTTTTCACAAAATGTCTAAGTGCAGAAGAAAGGTCTTTTCCCCCTTAACTAAACACACAAAGGAGAAAGCCAGCTCAAAAAGGATGGGCAAATTGAAGAAAAATATGCAAATAACTCATACCATGCTACTGCTTGTAGTCCATACAATAAGGCAAAGTTAACTTTCTTCTGTAGTTGTTTCAAGTGGTTGCAATCTTTTGCCATTTGCATATCTTCAAATTGATGTATCTTCCACCAATTTTCACTCTGCCCTTCTCCAAATACTGTCCAGATTTTTGTTTAGCATGTTCTTTTGATAGATTGAGTGGTGGCTCAAGTGGTTAAGATGCTGAACTTGATGACTGGAAGGTCAGCAGGTCAGCAGTTTGAGACCAGAGTACTACACAATGAAATGAGCTTCCATCTATGTCCCAGCTCCTACCAACCTAGCAGTTTAAAAGCAAGAAATTGCAATACATAGGTACCACTTCAGTGGGAAGGTAAACAGTGTTTTGTGCACTCCGGTGTCGAGGCATGCCTGCCATGTATCCACAGAAATGTCTGCAGACTCAGACAGTGCTGGCTCTTTGGCTGTAAACAAAGATGAGCTCTGTACCCTAGAGTCCAATATGACTGGCTTTTGAGCAAGAACGACCTTTACCTTTAGACTGAACTGTTAGGGCAATGAAAAGCACCTTTGTAATTTGTAACTTTCAGGGCCAGGAATCAAAATCCTTACAAAGGGCTTCTCAGGAAGCTATTCCTAGATAGAGGGCTAATATTTTTAGCAATTAGAAATGGCAAGACAACTCAAGCATTCTTGTCTTTTTAAAAACTTCCCTTTCTATATTTCTTGAGAGTTCCTTCTCATGTTTTTTCCTTAGGGGTAGTATATCTTACAGAGGAGGGTTAGGGTTATGAGGATTTGTGGACCCTTCAGTCCCTCTTGCCCATCCATAACCCTAAATTTAACAATGACAAGTGTAATGAATGGTCCTATAGCACTTAAAAGTTCATCTTTTAATGATATTTTACTTGTCAATGAAGACATTATTCAACTCTGATTTGGGATCTTTCAATAGACCATGTCTTTCTGCTTCTCTCTTTTTTATTGTGGAATGATGGTTTGTGAAAAGCAGAAGGAAGGAAGGAAGGAAGGAAGGAAGCTCTTATTGTGTTATTGTGTCTGATTGCTAAAAAATATATACTTGTAAGTCTCTTGCTCCAAGATTGAATGTTTTCTCCCTTTTTTCTTCTCTGTTCCGGGTGCCTTCTCCCATGTCTGTGAATGTGTTGGGGGAGGGGGGAAATTCTGTGATGAATGTTTGATATAGTCTTAATCTAGAATGATTTATGCCTTGGCTCTATCAATCTGTACCCATCATCTCTTCCCAGAGGAAGTGACACTGAGCCTCACAGATTCCCGTTGGGTTGGGGCCTGGTGGATGGGAGTCCTAGTATGTGCAGCCGTGAACTTCCTTGTCTCAGTCCCATTCTGCTTCCTGCCCAAGTCTCTTCCAAAGGAAGGAGAGGAAAACAGCACTGATGTATCACCCAAAGGCAGCAAATCATTTCTACCAACAGACAATGCCAGCCACACCAAAATGACTGTCCGTGAAATTGCGAAAGGTGAGCAAAAGCATTGAGCGGGGAAATGTACCTCCTTTTTTTAAGCATAAAAATAAGCAATTTTTTTTATAATGAAAGTTTTTATTTGGGGAACAATGGCTCAAAAACTGGTGGGATGTTCTAATTTGTTGCAGATATTTAAGAAGAAAATGGAGCACCACTGCTAAGGGAAAACTATCAAAATTTGGAAAAGTTAATTTTGGAGGATATTACTTCCCAAATTCCATAGCTTGTATATTTAGAGATTTCTGGTAGTTGTACTCCAGAAAATAAATATTTCTGTGTTCTGAATATTGTGAATGTAAAAATATTCACTGCACAGAGGTTTTGATTAAGAGACTTTCAATATTTCTTCCAAAGGAAGTTTTGAAGTTTCATGGTTCTAGCTTTCTTAGGGCCAAATCCCATGTTATGACCACTACTGTCTATGTCAATAGGGCACATGTATTTCCTGTATTGCTGTGGGTTTGGACTAGATCAGTGTTTCCCAAATGCTGGTTTTTGGACTTCAATTCCCAGAAGCCTAAGTCATTTCCCCAAAGCACTGATCAGCCAATAGACTGACTTAGGTTTCTGGGAATTGAAGTCCACTAGTGGGCTGTGTACCCCTTGTTGTGAACCACTGGACTAGATGGCTCTTAGAATTCTTCTTTTCCATATAATTCCCGTGAGCAAACAAATAATGGTGTATTACAGATAACTACGGTAGATTCTCTAGTTGTGATCCATTATTCTCCTCTTTGGTTTCCAGATTTCATCCCCTACCTGAAAAGTCTCTTTCACAACCCAGTTTATATGCTTTTCCTATGCATTACTATCGTCCAGTTCAGTGCTTATATTGGGATGTTTACCTTTATGCCAAAATATCTGGAGCAGCAGTATGGAATATCTGCATCTGATGCAATTTTTTACATAGGTAAAAGAAATACCTGTGCATGTGATGGTATGGTATGGTCTTATGTATGTGTCAAAGTGGATGAAGGGGTTGCTTATTGGAGCTTATCTAAACAATCATCCTTTACCTAGGCCAAAATATAACTAGAGGATAACTGTTGTCCATTCATAGTCAAGGATAGTGGTGGCGAACTTATGGGATGTTTTCCCAGTGGGGACAGTCAGAGCTCTTTCTGTGGGCACATGTGTAGTTGGCCCAGCACAGGGTTTACCCCACCCTTCTGCCCAGAAGCCCAATGGGAGCATTTTCTCCCTTCCCCAGCACAAAGTTCACCCCATCCCTCTGCCCAATGTCCTCCCTCCCCTGTTTGGGTTAAGACAGGCAGCCCACATGCGGCATGAGGGTGCGACGTTCACAGCAATTTGGACACTCGGTCTCTAAAGGGTTTGCCATCAGTGGTGGGATGTCAAAATTTTTACTACCCCACCGTGATGTCATCACAGTGTGGGCGGAGCTAACATCATGATGTCATGATGTCATGGGTGGGGCCAAAGAAAAAATACAAAAATACAAAATAATAATAAAAAATAACCACACACACACACCTCTCAACCCACCCACCTACAACACAAACCCATAAAATAAATAAATAAATAAATAAATAAAAATACATTAAAATACAGCCACCCAAACACCCACCCACCCCCACCCACCCGAAACACAAATCAACCAGAGCTTTTAAACCAGAGCTTAAAGCTTATTCTGGCTAATCTTTCTCACACTAGGTCAGATGGAAGGAACTACAGAATGAACTCACCACAAGATGGCTTCATTTTGGCACTCTTCAGCAGTTAAAGAAGTTAGGTACCTGTACTAAGTCTTTGCCTAACCAGTTATCTAGGATAATATGCCTTAATGTAAATGTAAAACAGCTGTACCTCCTTAAGGGTTCTCCAATTGGAACAGCACAGATGTAGCTTATTGATGAGATAACTCCAAGACTTTGCTTAAAAACCCAAAGCCAGGCCGCCAGGTCTTCTTATGAACTGTAGTAGTACGTAGGTAAAGGTATTACATACACATTAAAATACACCCAAACACACCACATCCAAAGGTGAGTCACTTACCCTGGGGAGCAGACTATAGGTAGCTTCAGGCTAGCAGCTTCTCTTCCTCCTTCCCACTTGAGAGGACAGCAAGGAGGCCGTGCATATGTGCCAAGCACTGTAGGTGTGCATGCACACCAAGTGCTTGGTGCGCATGCACAGTGAAAAGGTAAGCCCCAAAGGTGGTTCTTCCCAAAAGCTGCTACCGGTTCTCTGGGACACTGAGAAAAGTTACTACCGGTTCTGGCGAACTGGTGCAAACCTGTTACATCCATGGGAGGCAGCAGGAGTAGGGGAATTAAGAATTAGTGGGCAGGAACAGAAAACCTATGTGGTACATTTTCACCTACTCATCACCAACTGTGAGTTACGGGCCAAAACAGATGACCAGATAACGTTACAGTGTGGTATGATAGCATACTAATCTGTCCAGACATGCATCCTCAAAACCACTGTGTTTCCAAACAACACTTGTTTTAATTCCGAATCCCAACTGCCAAACAAAAGCAACCTAATTTACAGTCCTCAAAGCTAAGAAACTCATTTAAAGATAACTGCACATATTTTACTAGTTAAACCAGCTTCTAGTTCATGAAGCAACTTGTTCTACTTTGATCCTTAGAAAGAACACAGCAATCCAGAGGGGGTTTGTTTATGGGTGATATTAACATGTCTGCTGGCCTTGTACTCTATTTTTAGATACTTGTAATTTGAGATGTGTTATTTTTAGATAGTCACAATTTAGGATTTTAGATTGTATTTTAGGTTAGTGATGTTCAACTGTGCTTTTATGGAGATTGTTAGTTGCTCTGTGCTCTCATGAGGTCATATTTGTAATCAGATTTATAAATACATAAATATATAAAGTAGGGAGCCTAGAACTTCAAACCTGAAGGTTCTCTCTCTGTTTCAACACCAGAGGTAAGTTTCAGCATGAGACATTTTTAGTTTATAATTAGAGATGTCTTTAGGGAGACATGAAATCCAAGCCACTTGGCTTCAGGACCCTCTTGATGTCTTCCTTTACTCCACCTTGAGAAGGACTTCAATGAAAGTGGGTTGTACATGTTTGGGGTCTCTGCGTGATTTGGAAATTGCATTACAGCAGTTCTCAGTCACATAATAAGAAAAATTTCATGTCAGAAATTATTCTGTGTTGAAAGGATTTTTGCTGGAGAAACTCAAGGGACACCCAAGATCTTTCCCCACTGAAGTGGTCCCTATTTATCCACTTGCAATTTCTTGCTTTTGAACTACTAGGTTAGCAGGAGCTGGGACAGAGATGGGCACTCAAACTGTCATGCAGTACCCTGTTCTCAAACTGCTGACTTGCTGGCCTCCCTTCCAGCTAACAAGGCGAACTTCTTAACCTGTGCTGTGAGCCACTGCAGCCCCCTCAGGCACACGGGAAGCTGGCAAGCATACAATGATGGATAGAATATTTAAAAGCTGGAGCCAAAAAGGATATGAGAGCCAGGCTGAGTCACCTAATTGTGAATTTTGTTCTCCCCTCAGTCTGGATTTTCAAAGAAAGCCTGTTTGAATTCTTTGGGCTTTGCAGCACCATGGGTGTCAGATGTTATCCTTTTCATTCTGTTTTTTAATCTCTTGATTTTTCATTTATAGCTGTTTATAATTTACCCATTATATGTGCCGGATATTTCTTTGGTGGCCTGATGATGAAAAAATTCAAGATAAACACCTATCAAGCTGCCCACATAGCCTTTTGGAGTTCTGTGATCGACTTCCTCCTCTACTTCTCTGCCTTTCTTTTCATCTGTAAAAATGCTTCTGTTGCAGGCATAACGGTCTCCTATGAAGGGTAAGTGTCTATCTAATCTAATCTTTGTTGGTGTTTTACTGTTTTCCCATAGGCCCAAGCATGGGTCCCCCAAAAGCAGGAGTTCCCAGCCTAAGCCCTATGGACCAGATCTGACCTGCAGTACCATTTCATGTGGCCCCACCCTTCCAAGGGCATTTTATAAACAAAATGGATGTCCCTTTGAAGCTGTTGGAACAAAATGGCCACCCCATCATGAACACATGGTACAATGGCTATCTGGCCCTTGAAGCTGACTGAGAAAATGTGACCTTATTCGTGAATAAACTGGTCTCAGATTATAAATATAAGTGAGGAACCTATTGAGTATTTCAAATGGCATAACATAGGTGATGTAATTTTCCATGGTTAATTGCTACATGAAGAAGCCAGACTGAGTCAGATAACTGATATATGACAGGAAATGACTTTGCCAGTTCCTTAACTTTCTAATCTTTGGGGTATATTTTTCAGGATAGATCAACTCTCCTATCTGGAAACGGACTTGAATGTTGACTGTAACCATGGTTGCGACTGCTCAACCAAGCTGTGGGATCCAGTTTGTGGAGACAATGGAATAGCATATGTTTCAGCATGTCTTGCAGGGTGTGATGTATCAAATGGAACTGGGAAAAATACAGTAAGTCAGTGGTGGCGAACCTATGGCACGCATGCCAGAGGTGGCACTCAGAGCCCTCTCTGTGGGCACCTGTGCAGTCACCTCAGCACAGAGTTTACCCCGTCCCTCTGCCCAGCAGCCCAATAGGAGCACTGCCTCCCTTCCCCAGCACAGAGTTCACCCCACTTCTCTGCCTAGCAGCCCAATGGGAGGGCTTCCTCCCTCCCCCCAGCATAGAGTTTGCCTCACCTCTCAGCCCAATAGGAGCATTTCTTTCTTCCCCTGTTGCTGTGTTGGCACTTTGAGATAAATAAGTGGGGTTTGGGTTGCAATTTGGGCACATGGTCTCTAAAAGGTTCACCATCACTGCAGTAAGCCATGTATTTCTAGGAGCAGAAACTTATTATTTAGGATAGAGGGAACTATAGTAAGAGTTTCTCCTGGAATTTTTCTGATGAAGAGGGGGCCAAGTTGCATAGTGGTGTCATATAATAATCTTCACAATGTGACACTTGACTGCAATACATCTTTCTATGTGCACAAAAATAATAACTAAATTTAGGATTTGTGGGGCATGAATTCCCCTTGCTCTATTCCTGCACTTTACATGCAGACTAGAGATGGGTAAAAAAAAGTTTTAGTTTCATGTATAACCCTTGTTAGTCTTTAACCAGGACCTCAGGCATTTTACAAAATGATTAAAGAACATGTACAGCTAATTCCATAATGAGCTTGGAATGACAAGGGAAATAGTTAATGTCAAAAAACAAATGTATGCTGTTGGTTCCATCACCAGGGCTGGGTCAAGTGATTTTTCAGACATGAAAAGTTCCCTCCCCTTATCTTGTAGGTCCTAAAATCTCTCCCAAGTTGAAAGGAATCCTTAGGGATATAGTCTTAACCTAGAATGCCTTATACCTTGGATCTAACATCTTCCATGTAAAACTTTGGACTGTCAAAATGTAGCCACTTTCTTGGCTTTGTCATTGGCCAAAAGTAAACCTTCATCAGTACATGTTTCTGGTAGTAACCGGCAGACCAATAAATGAGCCAGATTCTGTATCTCTCCACATTCATAGGGAGCTTGCAAACGTGGGAGAGGACACTTTTAATTAGCAGCTGATAAGATCATCATCTTGTGCAGATGACAAATTGCAGAGCAGGATTCCAGCCCATATCTTGCCGTACATTTCCACCATCCCCTTTATTTTTATCAGTGACTTTTAAAATCATCTTATGAACTGCATTGGGCTCTGGGATTGAAAAAGAGATGGGATTTTTTGAAAAATTAAATAATCAAAATGGAGATGGTGAAATGATTTTGCCACTGGGAAAAGGGTGGAATGCTTCCACTGATGAGTTAAAACATTTTGGCTCATAGCCTGTTTCCCAAACACAGCACACAAGAGAAATTGCATAAGCATCCCGCTTGTCCTCGCAAGCTCTTCCCTGCATGCCCAATTTCACTTTGACTGCCAACATCAGTCACAGAGCTGGTTACACAATGGGGAGCCTGGCAGGACAAGAAGGGGCGTTTTTGAAGTGATAGTTGTGTTAGTCTTTGCAAGCATATCAGAGAGTAAACAAAACAAAATGACAAAAACGTTGTGGCATCTTAAAGACTAACTGTTGTATTTTAATGTTAGCTTTCATGCCTCAGAGGCCGTGGTAGCTTAGTGGTTAAGATGCTGAGCTTTACAACTAGAAGTTCGGTAGATCAGCAGTTCAAGACCCAAGTGCTGCGCAACAGAGTGACTGCCTGCCATCCGTCCCAGCTCCTATCAACCTAGCAGTTCAAAAACAAGAAATTGCAAGCAGATAAATAGGGACTGCTTTAGTGGGAAGGTAACAACGTTCGATGCACTCCAGCGTCTAGTCATGTCTGCTACATGACCATGGAAATGTCTGCAGATGCAGACAGTACTGGCTCTTTGGCTGTAAATGAAAATGAGCACCACACCTTAGAGTCAGATACTACTGGCTTTCGAACAGAGGTGACCTTTACTTTCATGGATCAAATCCACTTCGTCAGACATAAGAGCGAGACTTCATAGCATCAATTTATACAAATCAGGTACAGAGGCACACAATGGATGGCTAGCATAACAGTTAAATTTACAAATCCGTGTGGGTTTTTACAACTGGTGATAACAGAAAATCCCTGGTTTGTATTCAAATTTGCTGTGAAGTTTGGCCCTGTTGGGTCGCAACAGCAGTTAGTCTTTAAAGTGCCACAACATTTTTGTTTTGTTTTGTTTTCTCTCTGATATTCCTTATAGGAATCACTCATTCTCCTGGCTGCTAGTGTTGCCAACCAGCCTTCATTATCTGGGCTGAGAGATCTTACAGTTTGATCTGTATTACATTTTAGTGCAACATAGTATAGAAACTGTCTTAAATAAGTAAAAATTTAAAATCATAGTTACTAAAGTTTCCAATTGGGCTCGGGAACTACAAAGCTCAAAATGGCCTTAAATAAGCTAACACACATATTCATTTATGTTTATTTTATTTTTTTGACAGGTACTGCAAAATTGCTCTTGTATTTCATCACCAGGATTTCCATTTGGAAATGGCTCAGCCTTCCCAGGCCAGTGTAGTAGAGAAGAAAGCTGTGGAACAATGTTGTACTACTATTTAATTTTGTCCTTAGTCTGCTGTTTAATTTATTCTTTTGGAGCCATGCCAGGTTACATGGTCCTTATAAGGTATTGCTGCTGCTGGTGGTGGTGGGTCTTCTTTGGCTTAGAAAGGCACATATCTTTCTTTTGCTGACTGTCAAATTTCATATTCCTGGGTACAATCTATTTAGTAAGCATTTGGAAGCCATGCTCCCTCAAGTGGTGAAATTTATCTGTTTCTGACAGCACATGGTTTATTTTCCTCATCTCTGTATCTTGCATTTTGCATGCTGTTTGTTGTTTTGGAAGTTAAACACAGGCTTATCTGACAAGACTGATAGCTGAGCCTTGGATCTCTGAGAAAAACATATTGTTGGAGAGAAAATGGGTTAATTCCAGGGAGTTTGTTGGCCCGTGGAATTTGTTGATTCTATGATGAACATTAGGGGATCTTTCTATGCCTTTTTTAAACAAATGTTTTATGCAAAATGCTGGGACTTCTTGTCCTTAATAATTTAAAGCAAAAACTTGGAGTAGGGTTGATACTTCTGTGGGAAAGCTCTCCATTGGATACAGTCACTTTATTTGTACCCATATGTCCCTAGCATTACACAATCACTGTTACAAATGCCTCAGAAGCATAAGTCTTGAAGGAATTTGACTTCAGAGGATTTCAGATTTGAAGTGAGATAATCCATGTTTAAGGGGACACAGTGGCTTAGTGGTTAAGATGCTGAACTTGATGACTGGAAGGTTGGCAGATCAGCAGTTCAAGACCTGTAACCATCTCTGTCACAGTTCTTGCCAACCTAGCAGTTTGAAAGCAAGAAATTGCAAGTAGATAACTAGGTACCATATGACCACAGAGTCAGACAGCGTTGGCTTTTTGGCTGTAAATGGAGATGAGCACGACCCTTAGAGCCAGAGACAGCTTTACTAATCCATGTCTACCAGACTCATACTCTCCACTGGAACATTAACTACCAGTGTTTTCTTCTTTTAAAACCAAATATTGTGACTAAGCTCTTAGGTCAAGAAGCATTATAGGTTTTAAAAGGTTTGTTTCAAGAATACACATGAGGCAGACTGCATATCAAGTAAATGATAAATAGAAGTACAGTCAAACCTCGCATAAAGAGTGTTTCGCTTAAAGAGTAACTCGCTTAAAGAGCAGAATTTTCTCTGAATGTTCGCTTCGCTTAACAAATAAATCCAACCAAAAACTTGCTTAACAAATAAATCAGGGTTCACAATCCCGCCCACAATTGGTCATTTACAATGGTGTTTCGCTTAAAGAGCAAACTCGCTTAAAGAGCAATCCTGTGGAACGCATTATGCTCTTTAAGTGAGATACAACTGTATATGTGGAGTGAGAGCAATTCTCACCAAGATTATTTTGTTTCCTTGCCTCCTCTTTGTGGTGGAAAAACAGCAGGCTCAGAAACAGGATTGATGGGAGATGCCCTATATCCCATCTGTCAGCAAAGTTCAGCAAGATCACTGGGTTCCCACAACAATCTTGGAAGCCAGAGAACGGTGTTTTTCCACCTGCAGTCAGCTGGGCTGTGGATAGAAATGTGTAGGGTCTCATAGTCTTCGAGGGAGAGGCTGCATAGGGGCCAAGTGAGGACCTTATGGTTATATACCTCTCATATAGGCATACACAGAAGTGCACAGAATACTGTTTACCTTCCTACCAAAGTGGTGCCTATTTATCTACTTGCAATTTCTTGCTTCCAAACTGCTTGGTCTGCAAGTACAGACAGTGCTGGCTTTTTGGCTATAAACAGAGATGAGCACTGAACCCTAGAGTCGGATATGACTGGCTTTCGAGCACCTTTACCTTTACCTTTATAGGCATACAGTAGATTTAAAAACTGTGTTTTTTGGTTGGTTGTTGCAAGATCAGGGACAGCTCAAATCTTCCTTTTAAATATATGAGTACAGTATGTCTAAAATTGGTTTAAGGTTGCTCATACAGTATAGCAATTACACTTATATACCGTCCCATAGCGTTTAGTGCACTCTCTGGGTGATTCACAAGTTTATGAACATTTTGCCCTAAACATGCTGGGTGAGTACCAGCATGTTACTGACCATGAAAGGATGGAAGGCTGAGTCTACCTTGAGACCTGGTCAGGATGGAACTCATAATGTTCTGGCTGCAGCATAGTAATTTAACCATTGCACTACCAGGGCTCATATAGTGGAGCCAAAGCTCTCAGGGTCAAAGTCCTTGGGAATTTCTGATGAACAGAGTCTTTGAAATCATTTGCCATCTTTTCAGACTTCCCTATTCCTGAACATGTCTGCAAACCCTGCAGTAGCAGGAAGAGAAACAGGTCTCCCTAAGAAAAGTTTATCATTTGAGCTTTCCTTGTTGTAAATGCAGCATATTAGACGGTGATTTGGTCTTGAGTAGGCACTAAAGAATCATTAGCTTTATGAAACGCCTCCTCATCATGTGTTGATATGGATCAATCCAGCTGCCTGCAGTTTTGGTCTCTCCTTAAGAAGAGAGCTCTTGGAAACTGCCATAATAAGCAGCTAACTTTATTTCCAAATTTATCAACAGGTAAGGAGCAATACAAATAACATCATCACATGTCTCATCCTTGTACAGAAAGTGGGGAGGGGAAGGACTGCAGAATTACCGTAATCTTATTAATGAGGGATTTCCTGGTGCTCTCAAGAGATGTCTCACACATGGCCAAATGAAGTTTTGAACAAAATTTGCCAATTTGCACAAATTGACCTGAACTAGGATGTTTATGGATGTAAAGCACTGGATGGATAATTTGTGTGTTTCTTAACAGTCAGCCAGTCCTGTGCTTGTTCTCTCTGTGTGTATGTGTATGTGCATGTGTATGCACATGAATGCATGCACACAAACATACATACTTTATTTGTCAAATGAAAAGGATAATCAAGGCATTTTGGCCAAAGTACAAGATCTCTAAAGGGAGGGAAAGAGCTCTTTGTTTTGATTTCAGCTGGAGGTGAGTAATTTCACAGGGTTTAACAGATACTCATTCAGATGTCTCACAAAAGCTAACAATAAAAATATAGCAGTTAGTCTTTAAAGTGCTACAGTGTTTTTTATTTTGTTTTCTGATACAGCTTAAGACAGTGTCAATAAACAAGAAATCCACTGAACATTCTTTCCATTCTTGTGAGAACCTCCTAAAGATACCATTATTTTGGGTCTCAGGTCTGGATTTAGTGACTGCTTGGTGTTCCCCTTCTGGTCATATGGTGGATCTTTGATCCAGTTAAGGATAAAGGGACATTAATTGTCTGTAGGTACTTCGATAGCATTGAATTGCAAAGAACAAACCATAGCAAATGCCTCATTTACTGTAATATTTTATTTATTGGTTTAATAGGAAATGCTCTTGTTATCCAGGTCCTTAAAGCCTGAGGAGAAGTCATTTGGTGTGGGCATTCATACCCTGGCAGCAAGAGTTTTTGGTAAGACTAATTAAAATATTTGAAAGTTAGTAGGCTTTCTGTGCTCTCGAGTCCGGGTCTTGAGTGCCTGCACATTGAAGTGAGCACTAGGGATAGGATGGGGTTTGTGTTGGTTTATAGACAACATGCTCCCTATGGCCCAACTCTCTCCCTTCTGGTGCTGGCAGATTTTGTCTCTGCAGCGGTGTTGAGGTCTCCGAGGCTACTTCTTCTTTGTCCAGAGTGGCTGTGGATCTCATGGAAGCCATGACATCCATGGGACTATCCCAACATGTCACCACTCACATGCATGTTGCAGGTCATATGTTGGGCCTCAATGTCTCAGAGAGATGACCTCTCACTACATTATCATGGACAGATCACTTCCTGCTACAAATTGGGGTGATGTTGGCATCATGTCTCCATTGGGAGTCTGGGTCCATTAAGATGGTCTCTCAAGAGATTTATTATTTATTTATTTAGATTTATATACTGCCCCAATCAATAGACTCTGGGCTGTGTACACAGTCCAGCGAACACCTCACTGGCTGCTCAGCCAAAACTTAAAAACAATATAATAACAGTTAAAAGCCCTTCAGTAAAACCAATTACAAGAGGGGGGGGGCTCAGATGAACCAAAAAGGAGAGCTTGTTGGCAATCCTGGCCCCCAGACCCGTTCCACTAACCACATTTTCAATTCTCTCCTAAACAGTAGCAACTGGGCCTGGAGGCAGAATTCCACTGGGAGGAGGGTCCATAATGTGGGGGCTATGACCGAGAAGGCCCTTTTCCTCACATTGGAGAGGCACACCTCCCCACCAGATGGTATATGGAGGGTGCCCTCTCGGATGCTCCGTTCACTCCTTTTCTTTTGTCATTCTGCTAACAGGCAGAGGTATTGGCATCTCTGCAGACTCCTTTTGAGGAGAATTTGACAATAGGTGCTGTCTATATCTTTTATTGATGTGTTTTTAATTGGATTTAATTTTTAATTTTTAAAATTTCAATTAAGTTTTTTAAAAAGAAAAATAAATCTAACTGTTGTTAGCTGTCTTGAGCATCTTTTGTTCATTCATTAATTATAGAAAAGATATCAAGTTGTGAAACTGTGTGTTTGAAAAGAGAAAATGATTCAGAGAAGCCAGTTAAGAGCTTTCAAACAGCAGAAAAGATTAATAATAATATTTGCATGCCACCAAGTCAGTTCCGACTTACAGTGACTCTTTCCAAGGTTTCCTAGCTAGTGAATACAAAGAGGTGGCTTACCATTCCTTTCTTTTGGGGATTGTGCAGGTTGCTCAAGATCACACAGGCTGGTTCTTCTCCCAGGAGGAACTGTGGGTAATTGAACTTCCAGCCTTCTGGCTTTACCACCAGATACCTAAACATCTGTGGGACTGCAGTGGCTCAAGTGGTTAAAACACTGGACTTGGTGACTGGAAGGTCAGAGTTCAATTCCTGGGTACTGCATGATGGAGTGAGCTCCCATTTCTGTCCCAGCTCCTGCCAGCCTACCAGTTCGAAAGCAAGACATTGCAAGTAGATAAATAGGGACCACTTCGGTGGGAAGATAAACAGTGTTCCATGTTGAGGCATGCCTGCCACATCTCCACAGAAACATCTGCAGACACATCTACTGGCTCTTTGGCTATAAAAAGAGATGAGCATTAAACTCTAGAGTGAGATACAACTAGCTTTCAAGCAAGGGCAACCTTTACCTTTACCTTACCTAAACATTTGGGCTATCCTGCCAGCTGACACAGATTGCGTAGTTGTAAAAGCACTTTAAAAATGACCACTCTTATCTTGTCGCTGCATCCCTTGTAGCTGGCATCCCGTCACCGATTTATTTTGGAGCTATGATTGACACCACGTGTTTGAAATGGGGAACGAAAAGCTGCGGTGGTGAAGGAGCCTGCCGGATGTACGATTCAGACATGTACAGGTATCTTTACTGGAATGCTTCCTCTGTTGCTTTGCAGAATTCTTGTACACTGTAAACCAGGGCTGGAGGACATATGACCCTCCTTATAGTTTGGGGACCTTTACCTAAGCCCTATCCTGCCTTTTCTAACAGTAAAACAGGGTTGAGAAAGGGAATTAATTAGCCCAAAGGTATCTGCATTTTATCCTTGGGCCTCCAAATATGGGGACATGTGGTTGTTTTTTCAAAATGCCATCTTATATTGTATATTTCAGATTGTTCTACCTTGGTTTGCCTTCAATCCTCCGTGCAATTTCCTACATCCCTTGCGTGTTTGTATTACTTATTTTGAGGAAACAGAACAAGAACCAGACAAATGAGGACACAGAGTTAGAAGCCAAAGAAGAAAATGGAACGGTTGAACTAAAGGACATGCCAGAAACCCAGAAAAGCATACATTCAGAGCAAGAAACCACAGAGATGAACGACTGCAGAAATACAGAGTTGTGAAAAAAGACCATTTTTTTAAAACAAGTGATTGTATTCAAAAGGTTGTATTCAAGACAAGTGTTGGAGGTGTAGGTCATTGTGTTTGTCGCCACTAGCAATCATCCCAGACTATAAACATTTCATGCAACAGGCAGTGGAAGATTATTTAGGTCAATATTTTGCCAAGGTATTCCACTGTCTATGTTGTATGCTGTACTATACCATGTTCGTCTGTTGGCTTTGTCTGTGTCTTTTATTTCTTTTGTCATTTCAAGGTTTTTGGGAGGGATAGAAGTCATGATAATTTTTATAAACAATGGTTTGATTATTGTAGTTATATCTTTGGCTTTCTTCCATGATGATCTCAAGAGAGGGAAGAGAACAGCGAATAGGGAGCATTTGTCTTTTGGGATCTCTTTTGGTGTCTCCCCAAATTAAAAATCCCCCCATTTAAAAATAATCCTATGAAAAAGAGAGAAGGCTATCAGAGAGTAAACAAGAAAAAATCAAAAACGTTATGGCACTTTAAAGACTAACTGCTATATTTTAATGTTAGCTTTCATGGATCAAGTACACTTTGTGCTTCAAGGAGGCCCAATGTTCCTTCTGGAGGATTGTGGGGCAGGAAAAAGGGCATGGATGTTCAGAGCTTGCCTGTCCCACATAAAAGAGGATGACTAGCTAGTCTTCCATCAAGTCAATGCTCCAAGGGGGCAGTAAGATCCTAATACAAGCAAAACAAAGTGTGTGTTTTCCACCTTCAAAACCGAGAAGCATGGGTTGAGTTGGATGTTACATGGCAAGGGAATAAACTACAGCATTGTTCAGCACCAAAATACCTCGACGTGACACTTGACAGGACACACTCTTTAAGCAGCACTGCCTGAATACCAAAGCCAAAGTTAGTCTTTTCCACACTGTGTACATCAGCTTTGGCCCTGAGTGTCTCTGTGGCAGAGTATGCTGCTCCAGTATGGAGCACACACACACAAAACATGTTGACATTACTGTTAATGAAACAATGTGTATAGTGATAGGATTTCTCAAACCTACACCAGTAGATAAGATATACTCTCTTGTTGGTATCGCTCCACCCAGTTTCATCAATATTAGACAGCCCTCAGAGTTCTGCACCTTGTTATTCCCAAAGGATGTCATCATTCAGATTTGCTTGAGGTAAAGGCACCTTTCTCAGATGCATGGGTTAAAACCACAGCAACAACCGTCTTCATCAATCCTCTCTTGTTACTTTTCTTGGGGCATGGTAACTCCAGAAACAAGGGAAGGTGAAACAACAAACTTGTGTTAGTTAATGAGGGAATCTCCCCCTCCCTTTCCCTTCAAAGCTGCCAAGTATTTCCAAAGCATGGATGAGGGTATTATTTCTGTCTATGACCCAGAGCAGCTGAGATAGCAAATGATCTTCTGGTTTGTTTAGACAATGAGTAGTCAAAGAGTGGCCCATGGGACCTTTATAGGACCCCCAAGAGGAATGAATGAACTCCCATGTCCAGTATAGTTACTTTTTTTTAAAAAGGTTTCCTCAGAAAAATCATTAGAGGGATTTTAAAGAAGCTTTCAGGAACAGCAATTTTCACTTAAAACAAATTGAGGAGGAGGAAAAAATATTTAAAATTAACAAAACCTGATCAAGAAACCTTTCAAGCTCTGCGAAAAATATACCAAGAGAGATGTGAAGATAAGGTGGTTTGTTTTCATTACATAGCCAAATCAGGCATGGAATCAAAGGTGTACCTTGCCCAGTGAGTTAGAAGGAGTCCTGGGAAGAAACTAGCTGTCAAGAGGCCAATGTGGGGCATAGAGGAGAATGGAGAAAAGGTGTGAAGGAACTGGATGCTGTTTATTTGTGACATTTCAACAGGCATGAAACATGTTTAAACATTGCCCAGGTCCCAAAATCTCAAAGCCATTATTTAAGGGCTACAAACAGATTTAAATAATTACACATTTCATTGTGATGAATGAAGAAGCAAAATTGTGTGGATCACAGTGCAGTTCTCCAAGCACCTGTTGATCTGGGTTAATTTTCTGGAAAGCTGGTGAAAGTTAAGATGGTTGCCTTGTACTCTTGACAGTCATAGAAAAAGCTTATTCTGGCATTATTACTGATCGAGTAAATTCCTCAATGGCACCACAAATCCTGTGCCTTCATTTTTAAAACTTCAAAATTAGAACGTTATATTTTGAAACCTGACGATGGGTTTCTCGTTTTAATTTTGATTGTCTAAAAATGCATGAATTTAGCTAATTAGATCCAGTTCATATTTACTTCCCTAACTTCCCAAAAACCTCAGGATGAGTTTTGAGAATTGCAAAAAAAATACTAGTTCCTTAAAACCTATGGCCAAAATAAAATTGATAGTCTGAGCTAGAGGAGACCTCCTGAAAGACACAGGTCTTGGTAAATCAATACTGGTATAAATTGGGGCTAGCAATTGCATTGGATCTAGTAACAATATAGCTCTTTACATAACTAAATATCAAGTGTAACTAACATTATCCTTGCAAAATGATCAAAGACATTTTGATTTTTCCAGGTTCCCAGACGGGATGAAGAGATGCTTTGATGGAGCTTCATAAAATGAAGGCATTTCTGTAGTGATGGTAATTAATATTTGTATGGATGGTGTCACTACAAGATCCCCTCACTAGGTGCTGCTGGCTTTCATTGTATGTTTGGAGCCTGTTCTCTTGTAGTTGAAATAAGACAATAAAGTTGATGAATCCTATTACCTATACCTGCCAGTATTGGCCAAACAGCATAAACCACTTTGGTGAACTGCTGATGTTAAGAAGTAGAGGGGGTGTCTTTTTCATTATATAACAGTTGTGTGATTTAGATTGTAATGAGAAAAGCACCATCTTCTTAACAAATGGTAATCTGCAGAAGTGGTTGATGACATTTGACTTACACTGTTGGGCAGAAGAAATAGAATTCTGGCATTGAGTTGTGAAATATCTGTGAATTCTTACTCTCTTGCTCTTTTATAAATAGGTCAGATCACTGATGGACACCAGCTGGACTGGACCAGTATGTGCATACTGGTAGTGAAAATGGCTGGCCCTGTCCACTTCCCCAGCCCCACCCTCATCCTCCTAGAAGAGGTTTCAGAAGTTAACTGCTTCATTTCCTCCTTCGTCCAAGGCTTTTCCGGGGCTCTTTTTCACCCCAAAGCGCATCCCCAGGCACTCCGGAGTAGTTGGGGAGGTGCTTCGGGGTGAAAAAGAGCCCTGGAAAAGCCTTGGACAAAGGGGAAAATGGCTTCAGAGGTTTACTATTTTTGTTGTTCAGTCGCACAGTCGATTCCGACCCTTTGTGACCCCATGGACCACTGTCCGCCAGGTACTTCTGTCCTCCACCATCCTCCTCAACTCACTCAACTCTGTGCCCATTGTATCTACAATACCATCTAATCATCTCATTTTGGGCCGCCCCCTTCTTCTTTTGCCCTCCACCTTTCCCAGCATCAAGGCTTTCTCAAGTGAATCTTCTCTTCTCATTTGATGTCCAAAGTACTTTAGCTTCATCTTCACTACTTGACCTTCTAAGGAGCAGTCAGGGTTGATTTCTCCTAAGATTGACCTATTTGTTCTCCTCGCTGTCCAGGGGACTCTCAAAACTCTCCTCCAACACCACATCTCAAAGTCATCCATTCTTCTGTGCTCAGCTTTCCTTATGGTCCAGCTCTCACAACCATACATTGCCACCGGGAATACCATTGCTTTGACTATACGAATTTTTGTTTGCAATGTGATGTCTCTACTTTTCACTATGTTCCCCAGGTTTCTCATCGCTTGCCTCCCAAGAATCAGTTGCCTTTTTATTTCATGGCTGCAATCAACATCTGCAGTGAGCTTTGATCCTAGGAAAGTAAAATCTGTCACTGCTTCTACTTCTTCCCCATCTATTTTCCAGGGACTGATAGGACCTGTTGCCATGATCTTGGTTTTCTTTATATTGAGGTTTGCTATAGAATGACGAAAATAGAAGTGGCTTCTATTTTCATAGCTCTTTAGCAAAGAGCAGTCACATGGCCAACAGGCCATGCCCATCCAGTCACATGGCCATACCCACAGTGTGGTAGGGAATGTTTTTGATGCCCTCCACTGGGTCAGATGATATTCTTACACAGTTGTTCCTCTTGCCTTCCCTCACAATATAACTGATGATTTCAAAAGGAATTATCACAAAGCTGTGCACTTAACATGAAAGGCTTGGATCTTTCATGGTCAGCAAACTGTGCTTCATACATTCAAGTGGAGATAAATACAGAGATGGTCTCCTCAAAATGGTGTTCTTACTTGTTACATGTGCCTGTCACTGTTTTTGTCTCATGAACTTAAAGAGGCTTTGGCAACTCATTATCTCAACAACTGTCTTGTAAAATTGTTCTCAGGCTAATTGAGAGTAACTGGACTCAAGACACCCTCTGAATTTTATGCCTCAGTGGGGGTCTAGATCTGGGTTATACCAAATCCTACTCCAGCATCACTACACCACACTGTCTCTCAATGAATAGAGGAAAGCAGGAAATCCCCTTCCAAAAACATATAGTGAACGCCAGAGGTCCAAGGACTACAGAAACCCATTGACTGCTGCAATCTCCACCATCAAAACATTTTTCTATAAAACCAAGTGGGTTCTTTTTTTTAACTGATAAAACTCTCCTGTGCCCACTAGTGGCCAATCAATCTTTTTAAAATGGGGTCATGTCTGGGTGTCACATTTGGAGCCATGGGACCCCTCATGGCTGGATGTTGACCCCCACCAGAGGTGTTGTTTAATAGGTAGCTGAAAGCTGAGTAAGCTTGTTGAGTTAAAAGAAATCGGAACAAAGACAGCAAAAAAAAAAAAAAAAAAAAAGGTCTTATAACAATGGAGAGGAGTCTGGTTAGGTTATCCTGCTATGGTAATAAAAGTAGACCATACTGCCAGCAACTCAACTCGATAGATCATCAGGAAGCAGTTAACTAACTTGACAACCCTGAGGACTATAAGCCTTGGGTGGCAAACTCCACAGAGAAGGATGATGGTTCTCAAATGGAATAAATCCCTCTTTAATCTATCTTGATGGAGGGCAGCAGCTCCATCAATACTGGCCTGGGGCTGAGGAGGACTTTGCTTGACAAAAGGGCTCAGGACTAGAAAGTGACTCGCAGAACTGGTGGTGTCATGCTGCGATGAGGAAGGCAAATGAAAGGTCACTGCATTATATTGTTCTCAGGACAATCTTCATGGCTGATCACCACAAGGATAGCCAATATTCAGATTTGGATATGGTACCTAAAGAATAATACTATATAAATCAGGTGGGACACAGGAACTGCCTATGGCTCCTAAAACACAGAATGTTTAAGAAGTTGATTTTGGAACCTTACAAGTTCCTTGTCAGATTCCATACCCATCTCCCACAAATACACACTTGTTTTTTCTATGAGCCTAGTGGTATGGCTGTTAACAAGGGTGGAGTGACAGGGTTTTTTGCCCTGGGCACCAAACTTACCTGGACTGCCATGAAGATAGCCAAGATTCAGAATTGAAGAACAACAACAGCAACAATGGAGAGGAATAACAAACTCACATGTCATGCTCAAGAACAACACATGAGATCCATAGTGACACATGGAAACCAGCAGTGGCGGGCTACAAAAAAAGTTACTACCACACTGTGGGCATGGTATGGTGGGTGTGGCCAGGGGGAAAGCCCTGCATTGCACCCAAATTAGGACTACTTTATTTCAAAACTTGGATGGATGGGGCCAGCCGGAATTTCTGCTACCAGTTCTGGTGAACTGGTGCAAACCTGCTGATGCCCACCACTGGGAACCGTCACTCATGAACCACCTCATCACAGAAGGTCCATGTGTATGGAAATGTTCCTTGCACAATTACTACACTTTCCCATGATTTGGTGTATTTTATTTCTGTCTTTCTCCCTCCTCTGAATAAAGGGAAGAAATCAAAGAGCTAAGAAATTTTGGCAGTTACTTTGCATACCAAACAGCATGCGGCACCTCTTACAGTGTCCTCTGTGGCAGGAAATTCCACATTCATTTGAATCTCTGGATTAAACCATGACCTGATATGGATCTCGAGTTTCTACCCACCCTTACTCCTGCAACCATGCTAGTTGACCTATTGTAAAGGCTGAATCTTAAAGCCTAGCGAATTCTGCTAGTTGTATTAAAAATGTAACCAATTAAATCTCCACATTAAAGAAAACAGGCTAGTTTTTGAGTAGCCAGGCACGGTAACTTTTTGTCATCTCTCCCTTAGTAAATGTTTAGCTTCAAGTGGGAATGCTGATAAAAGACCTGAAAATTTTCTGTTTCCTTGAAGGGTGACCATATGTCCTCTTTTAAGGAGAACAATCCTCCCTTTGAATATCAGGCTGCAACCAATCTTGCTTGGTAGATTTCTACTGACTTCTGTTTAGTTACAAAAACACCACTCATTTAAAGATATTTCAGACACTCAGTGCCAGGGGTTCAAAACATTTTCCCACCAGGGACCAGTTCTGGCCACCATGCTCTGCTGTGGGGGCCGGAGGCATGGTGTGCTCACAACTTGCATTTGGGTCGACGTCGTCATCATCATCATCATCATCATCATCATCATCATCATCATCATCATCATCATCATCGGCGGCGGCGGCAGCGGCGGCGGCGGCGGCGATCGCGTGATTTTTCTGGGGTTTTGCACAGTCTCTGCTGCTTCCCAGGGCAGCAGGAGGCTATTAAGAGCATGTTCGCTTTGGTTTTGGAATTTTCTGAGCCTTCGCTGCACTTTGGCAGCTGGAGAGTGGTGGTGGATGACCTCCTGGTTCCACGCTGGGATCCCAGGTGCTGAAGTAAGCTCCAACCGGCACCAGAAATTGTCCACCGCCACTCTCCAGCTGCTGAAGCGCAGTGGAGAAGGCTTGGAAAATTCCAAAACTGGAGTGAACATGCTCTAAAAAGCCTCCCACTGCACTGGGAAGTGGCAGAGGTTGTGCAAAACCCTGGAAAAAATGTGCCCTGCCACCACCCCAGGAAATGACTATCATGACTCTAGAGGTGACTGGGTGGCCACTGTGGACTGAATTAATGATATATGTGGGCCAGATTAGACACATGGGTTTGGGGGTTGGGAACTTCTGCTTTATGCACTTAAACAGGGCTGGCTCCCTGGTCATATGTTTATAAACTCTCACAATTATATTGATAAGATCTCCCTAGCTTGATCAGAAATTGAGGCCAGGCTATTGATGAGTCATGAATTTGTGATGTTAGAGCTTGATGTGTAGTAAAGCCTTGGATCAGCAAATCTAGATTCTAATGGGCCCTCTCTTTTTCTAAACAAAATTGTTTTGTTGGAGAGTATTATTGCATAAGAAAAGAAGCAAACACTCAGGTAATTAATGGTGCATGACAAGAAGGATATGGTATGACATTTCATAACATTAAAATACAGGATTTAGTCTTTAAGGTGCCACAACATTTTTGGTTTGTCTCTTTTGTTTTGTTTTGTTTACTCTCTGATATGCTTGCACAGACTAACATGGTTATCACTTCAAAAAGTTCATTTATTTATTTAATTTATACCACACCTTTAAGGTAAAGGTTTCCCTTGCTCGAAAGCCAGTCATATCCGACTCTAGGGGTCAGTGCTCATCTCTGTTTCTAAGCTGAAGAGCCAGCGCTGTCTGCTTCTGCAGACGTTTCCATGGTCATGTGGCAGGCATGACTAGGCACCGGAGCGCACGGAACGCTGTTACCTTCCCACCGAAGTGGTTCCTATTTATCTACTTGCAATTTCTTGCTTTTGAACTGCTAGGTTGGCAGGAGCTGGGACAGAGACGAGAGCTGACCTTTATCTCAATGCTTTTCCCAAGGTAGTTAGTTACCTAATCACAATCCAGTTCAATATGATGAGGTGTAGTATTATTTCCATTTGAATTACACTAATAAAGTCTCATTGTGTATACATATATTTATTTAAAATATCATATGCAAATGTAATGCAAAAATGCCCACATTTTTCATGAAGAATGCTCTCCTTTTTGGTGTTCCCTGCCTTCCACAACCTTCTTTTTGACAACTGAGCATTCATCACCCTACAATGATTTATTAGCCATATTTCCCCTGGGAGTAGCTAGGGGTGGATTTTTATTTTGAGTTACTCCTTTTCTGATGCAAAATATTTTGGGTTGGCTTGGACTTAAATGGTCAGTTAAGGCTATCAACAAAAGATCTGCTCTCATTGCAGATAAAACTGCTAGAATTGGTTTCTTGATATGAACCCACCCAACTCTCTGTATTTCTGGATCACCCTTGGCGGGGCTACAGGAACTGCCATGAAAGATGTTGGTGCTTCAGAATTTATCTGGATGTTGCTGTTCTTAAGTGGTGTAAAGCAGGAGTTCTCAACATTTTAAAGCCGGGGCCAGGGCATGTTCCCTCAGACAGCTTCAGGGGCCTGATGGCCATTTTGCACTTCCTCCACCACATGTGCATAGTGGAGGTGGTGGTGGGCCACATGAAATGGTGCCACAGGCCCCATCTGGCCCTATGGGCTGCAGGTTGAGAATCCCTGGAGTAAATAATTCATGTGCTTCTCACCCAGACAGGACTTGCCATATGAAACTAATTTAAAATGCTTCCACAATGAATTGCGTAGGCCTGATAAATGCCAGCTATGCAACAAAAGATTAAAAAGCATTGCCTCTTGCAAGTTTAGGCAACACCCAGTTGCATCCTGAAATGCATCAGTTGTATACAAACAAGTGCCCTGTTGAGTCTTCCTTTTTATGTCCTATGTCCACTTTTTTTCTTAGTGCTCAAAATGTGTATTCTTTCCCTGAAGTGGGTAAAAAGAAGCTACTATTTTTTGGGATGTACCAGGAGAAGATAACTCTCACCAACAGCCAACTCTTTCTAGGAGAGTCCAACAATAAAAGCAATTGGATCAGGCCAAGTCAATAAATGGGAAGTGGGTTGTTGTTGTTGTTGCTGCTGCTGCTGTTGTAAAGTTTTGTTGTTGTTCAGTCACACAGTCAATTCCGACCCTTTGTGACCCCATGGACCATTGCCCTCCAGGCACCCCTGTCCTCCACCATCCTCCTTAAACCGCCCAGCTCTATGCCCATTGCGCCTACAATACCATCTATACATCTCATTTTGGCCACCCCCTTCTTCTTTTCCCCTCCACCTTTCCCAGCATCAAGGCTTTCTCAAGTGACTCCTCTCTTCTCATTTGATGTCCAAAGTACTTTAGCTTCATCTTTACTATTTGACCTTCTAAGGAGCAGCTAAGGTTGATTTCTTCTAAGATTGACCTATTTGTTCTCCTTGCTGTCCAGGGGACCCTCAAAACTCTCCTCCAACACCTATTCTTCTGCGCTCAGCTTTCCTAATGGTCCAGCTGTCACATACATTACCACCAGGAATACCATTGGTTTGACTATGCAAATTTTTGTTTTCAAGGTGATGTCTCTATTTTCAACTATGTTCCCCAAGTCTCTCATAGCTTGTCTTCCAAGAATCAGTCACTTTTTTATTTCATGGCTGCAATCTCCATCTGCAGTGATCTTGGATCCTAATAAAGTAAAATCTGTCACTGCTTCTACTTCTTCCCCATCTATTTTCCAGGGACTGATAGGACCTGTTGCCATTATCTTGGTTTTCTTGATGTTGAGTCTCAAGCCAGCTTTTGCACTCTCTTCTTTCAACCTAAGCAGAAGCTTCTTTAGGTCTTCCTCACTTTCTGTCATTAGCGTGGTATAATCTGCGTATCTCAAATTGTTGATGCTTCACCCAGCAATTTTGATTCCAGATTGTGATTCCTCCAACCCTGCACTGCGCATTATGTGCTCTGTGTATAAGTTGAATACCCAGGGTGGTAAAATGCAGCCTTGTCTTACTTCTTTTCCTATTCCAAACCACTCCGTCATTCTGTATTCTGTCTTAACTGTTGCCTCTTGACTCATGTACAGATTTATCATGGCTCTTAATTGTCTATTGTGAGTCTGGCCAGGTTATCCTGCTATGGTAATAGAGTAGACCATACTGCCAGTGACTCAGCATCAATCATCAGGTGGCAGTTAATTAACCTGACTAAACCTGAAGTCTAACAGTCTTAGGTGGCGAAGTCCACAGGGAAGGGTGACGGTCACCAAATGGATTAAATCCCACTTCAATCCATCTTGATGGAGGGCAGCAGCTTCATCCATCCTGGCCTAGGGCTGAGGAGGACCATGTGTGACAAAAGGGCTCAGGACCAGAAAATGACTCATGGAACTGGATCAGTGGTATGGTGTTATGCAAATGGAAGGCCACTGCATTATAACTTTAGGGCAGGGGTTCACAACCTTTTTGTGCCATGGGCCAGACTATACACCCAGACAAATGTGCAGGCCAGAGGCATGGTTTCTCTCACCGCTTTCAACTCTTCTAGTGACAGCAGCAGTGGGCACATGCATGGCATGTTTTCACTTTCCGTGGCAGTGGGAACAAGAGTGGTGCATTTCCCCCACATTTTCAGAATCTTTTTGCTGCATTTTCACTGCTTCTTGCATGTTTTTGTTGTTTCTGGTGGTTGTGGCGGTAGCAGCAGCTCCGGGATCCTCACTGTGGCCTGGATTAATTGGTGCCAGGGGCCGGATGTGGTCCAGTGAATCCCTTCCTTAGGACAATCTTCATGGCTGAGCCCAATGACAATAGCCAATATTCAGAATCGGATATGGCACAAGAAGAACAATAACTGTTTATTAATTGTGCAATTAATTGTCCACTTTCAATTATTCTGCACTGCAATAGGAAGAGCTTGCAACATCCAGTTTTCTCTCAGCTGTGAAGATTGTAGATAAGTTCAAAGGGAACAAAGAGGTGGCGATAGAAGTGGCAGGGTCAAAGCTTTTGATCCTCTGAGCCTCAAGTTCCACTTCATCATCATGAGCAGTCTATTCATTGTTAACCATTAAGCAACCAATCTGGAACTACCCTCCACCAAATGGCTTGTAAATCTCTTAAAATGTCAGCACATTCTGTTTTTCTGGGTTAACCAGTAAGCTGTCTGTTATGCCCCTGGTTTGGACAAGCTGATAAAGTAACACATTCCTGAGTTGAGGGTGTCAAAGACAAAAAAGAAGGAAAGTGTACTTGAGTTATGTTTTGAAAGAGAATGTTGAAATTTTCCACTATTTCATAAGGGAGCAAATGTTTATTTGCAGTTGTCTCACTAGCCAATGTGAGCCCAGTGCTTGTTTTGTTTTACAGAGCCAGAGGATGGGAGTTCAAATCCCCACTGTGCCTCATTACAGGGGTTGCACTCAGTGATCCATAAGGCTCCTTACAGCTTTGTAGTTCTAAGTTTCTAAGATTTTAAAAGCAAATTTAGCTGATTCCAAATTTCCTGCTAGGATCTATTATGAGGTCCAAAGTTGTCTGGATGGATTTTTCTGCAAAGGGGAGGAGAAGATATACCACGGTATGTCAACAAAGTTGCCATGCTTTGTGACTTCCACTTTAACACACTGCATTTCTGAGTACAATAAAATAATACAGAAATTTAGTGTTCAAGGATAAAGAAATTTAGGGTTGAAGGAGAAAGGAGCCCCAACCTCCCCCATCTGATGTCCATTCATGTTTCTATGGCCCAGAATAAATGAGATATATAGTTGAACACTGAACATTTCAGTTACTTTTTTCCCATGTTGCCACCATTGGAAGGGATTGTTATTGTAATGAATTTTGGGGTGTTCTGTGTTTTCAAAGCAATCACACCCATAGCGCTTCGTGCACTTTTCTAGATGGTTAACAAGTTAATTAGCATTTTGCCCCCAACATGCTGCATACTCATTTTACCGACCTTGGAAGGATAGAAGGCTGAGTCAACCTTGAGCCCTGGTCACAATGTTCTGGTTGCAGTACAGCAGTTTAACCACTGTGCCACAAGGCTTTTCTTACATTGTAAGAATTTCCTCCAAATGGCCAGTATAGAATTCAACTTAATAAATAAAATAAATAAAACAAAAAGTCTCCTACCTACCTATCTAATGTCCAGGGTGCCCAAACTACAGCCTGTGGGCCAGAAGCATAAGTCAAACACGCCCACGCATGCACAGAACACTGCTGTAAATGCATCAGCAGCTGTTGTAAATGTGTTTACGGCAGCTGGGGGTGCATTTATGGCAGTGTTCTGTGGATGTGCAGGCATGTTTAACTTACGCTTCTGGTGGGAAGAACCACTTGACTGGCCCACTGAATCACATGACTGGCCCATAGCCCAAAAGGTTTGGTCACCCTTGATCTAGTCTATTCCTGTGTCAGTGTGATGGGCAAACTCCAACCTCTGAGTTGTTGTGGGAGTGTTACGCACCCATCTATCCCAACCTGCATACATAATGATGATGAATGTTAGGTCTTCTAATCTAACAACATCTGGGAGACTTTCCTTTTGAAGGAAAGCTCAGCCCGGAGGCTGATAAAAAGACCAGTGGTGGCGGCGCTGAGAGGACGCTCCTGCACTTCCTCCGGGCCCCCTCCACCTTGGCCCAGAGGCTGATTAAGAACAGCTGTTGGCGTGCGTGCATTATATTTGTGACATTTGATGATATTTGTATTTGTGACATTTGATATTTGTATTCATGACACTTGATTATATTTGTAATGTTGGACTGAATTTTTTGCTATTACATTGCTATTGTTATTTTGCTATTATATTGTTATATTTTCATATTGTGTGTTATTTTTGCCTTATTGTTGGACTTTGTTGATGACTGTATAGTAATTAAGTTGTACACCGCCCTGAGTTGGTCGCACCAAGTAGGGCGGTATAGAAATCTAATAAATAAATAAATAAATAAATTTTATTTATATTTTATTCTTCAAATTTATACGCCGCCTTGCTCAGGCGAACCTGACTCTAGGCGGCTTCCATAGTATACAAAAACAACATCACAAATTACTACCAACTCCCACAAAGAGACTCCCACAATACAAGGTCCTCTATCGCCACTCAAGACCCCCAGGTTTCTCTCCCTTCGAAGGCCGGCTGGCCGAGGGAGAGTCCAACAAAGCATTGGCGGTGTCTTCGAGCCTCCCTCGGCCAAGAAGGCTCTTTTTAACCTCCCGGCCGGTGACGGGGGCTGGGAGGGTGCGTCGTCGTCGTCTTGCGCGTCGTTGTCGTCGTCGTCTTCAAGCCTCCCTTGGCCAGGGAGGCTCTTTTTAACCTCCCGGCCGGTGACGGGGGCTGGGAGGGTGCGTCGTCGTCGTCTTGCGCGTCATTGTCGTCGTCGTCTTCGAGCCTCCCTTGGCCAGGGAGGCTCCTTTTAACCTCCCGGCCGGTGACGGGGGCCGGCGTCGGCGTCTTGCGCGGCGGCGTCATCCTCGAACCTCCCTCGGCCAGGGAGGCTCCTTTTAACCTCCCGGCCGGTGACGGGGGCCAGGAGGGCGCGTCATCGTCGTCTTGCGTGTCGTCGTTGTCGTCGTCGTCTTCGAGCCTCCCTTGGCCAGGGAGGCTCCTTTTAACCTCTCGGCCGGTGACGGGGGTGGGGAGGGCGCAGCGGTGGCGTCGTCGTCTAGTGAAATGACAGTTTTGCCAAGCTATTCCCTCCTACTCCCCACCTCATACAGAAGTTTAATGTGCCCATCCCTGCTACTGGAAGATTTAAAAAACTGGGCTCCAGCAATAGGTCCTTCTTGATCTTTTGAAGAAAATGTAGTGAAATGACATCCCTGCCAAGCTAAGCCAGGTGTTTAATTTGGCTCGGGGTTTCTTGAAGCCTCTCTTTGTAAAGAAAGCTAACCCAGTAAGGGAGAGGCTATACAATACCGCATACAGTATTTGATTACAGTGCCCTTAAAGGAAGTTACACCCAAAACTCATCGTTCAGTGAACCATGTCAATCTCACTCTAAGAGTTAGACAATGTGTCTATTTTTCCTCCTAATTTACCCACTTGCCATGTAAAGAAATTATATTGCTTATATACTGGTAATTCAAAAGGGACAGATTTGAATCTTTTACAAATAAAGTCAAGCTTTATTTCTGTCACTTGTCTTTGTGCTTATGCTTGTGTAAACTCTCTTTAGCTTCATTAAATAAACCTTGTTGTTCTAGGTTTTGTTATTCAATTACCTGTCTTTGAAGAGGGAACAAGTTCACCTGCTCAATAAGCAACCACTATCTGATGATTGAAACCTCAGGAATGAAGCCTTTCTAGGTGTGCTTTCTTTTTTCCAGGAGGACAAGCATAAACAAACAAGATGTGTGATTTATTTACAACCATTAAAATCTTGAATCAACAGCAGGTGAAGCGCTGATGTTGGTTATAAGGAAAGGTGTTTGGAAGCAAAAGGACTGAAATTTTACAATCTGGTCGGCTGATCTTTGCCTATCCAAGGAGGCTTAACAGTAACATGCTACATTGCCTGACAGACGGGTGAAGAGCACAAGTAAGTTCCAACTCTTTCTCCCTCTGCTTAGCTCAGACTTATTATTGCTACTTCCTGGGGTTCAGGGAGTGAGTTAACACTTCTACTTCTGTCAGACAAAGAGCCCTAGAGACATTTATGTTAAATCTGCAAAAAAATCAAGATACTATATCTTTAGAGTTGAATGAATTTGGAACTCAAGGCAAGGAAGCTATAAATTTTATTTTATTTTTAATTATTTAAAGCCACTGATAGTTTTCCAATTTTTTCACTGTATTTTTCAGCCTTTCCTTGTAGACATTGTAATGCAATTCCCTGCACTGTCACTCAAATTCTGTTTCCTCCGTGCTTCACACTTTCAATTTGTTTTTATCAGTATTCTCAAAGACAGATTAATTTTACATTCTAAAAGCAAGTTTTTGTTGGTCAGCAGTTGTTGGGTCTTGAACTGCTGGCCTGGCAACCTTCCAGTCATCAAGTTCAGCATCTTAACCACTTGAGTCATCACATCCCCTTCTCTGAAATATAGCAAACGTATAAATGAGAAATCTCCGAAATCCCTTGTCCTCCACAGCCCTCTTCAACACTGGTGAGCTCAAACCTGTGGTTCCTTTAGGTCAGGGGTGCCCAAACCTTTTGTGCCATGGGCCAGTCACATGGTTGAGTGGGCTGGTCACATGGTTCCTCCCACTGGAAGTGGAAGTAAAATGTGCCTGCACATGTGAAAATGCTGTGATAAATGCACCTGCAGCCATCGTAAGTGCATTTATGACAGCTGGGGGGTCATTTGCAGCAGTTTTTACGCACGTGTGGGCTCATTTTACTTCTGCTTCTGGGAGCAGCGAGAGTGCCACAGGCCGGATGATTTGGTGCCACAGGCTGGATCTGGCCCACGGGCCATAGTTTGGGCACCCCTACCTTAGGGATTCAATCTATCTTACATTTAGTCTTTCTGTTTTTCTGCTGCCTTCAACCTTCTGGTTCTTGGTCAGTTGTTTGGTAATGCAAGTCAGTTCCTTATATGGACTGTAAATTCATCAGGAATGTTGATTAAAATTATATTTTGCACTATAATTCTTTTAGCATTCTTTTTCAGCCTTACTATAATGTTGGATGTAGTTTATGATCAGTGCCACAATTTGCTCCTGGTCTTGTTTTGGGAAAGATAATGCAGCTACTCCAACCCCTGCTTCCAATGATATAGACTTTTTGATTTTGGTGTTTCCCATTGGGTGAGGTCCACATGTATAACCATCTGTCTTACTTCAATGGTTTCAGCCATGGGCTGTGAATCAACAAAAGATGTGTGAAATAAGTCCAGAAATACCAAATATTTGGAAAGAAATCATTCTAATCCAAATGTTCGTGTCTCTCTCTTAAATCTAAACAGGTCAAGTTTCCCAGAAGGTTAATAATCAGTAAAAGATAAAGCCTCATTTAATGAATGTTGAGAAAACTTGCTAGGTTTCCAGCCAGACTCTTAGGAAATGCTGAAGAGGATTGGAACATTCTTTGTCTGAAAGATTAAAACTCCTTGTATACTTAGCATTCTTGAGGTCAAACTTGTTAATTGCTCGTAAATCTTAAGGTAGCTGAAGTTCAGAGTCCTGTGTTGTGAAGTTAGGACTTTACAAAAGAGATAAAGCTGAAATCATGTATGAAGTGGGTTTATAGTGGGGAGAAAGACTCCAGATCATGAATGGTCATCATGATTTCTGTTATTACACCTGATTTAAAATAGACAGATCAGGAGGGTACATATAATACTTATAAACATGCACAATAGACAATAAAATATCCACCATTTAAGTCAAACATTATCAAAGACTAACACCCTAGTGCAGTGATGGTGAACGTTTTAGAGACCTAGTACCCAAACTCAACAGGCTGCTGTCAGTGCCACAGAGGGGTGGGGCAAACTCTGTGCTGGGGGGTGGGAGGAAGTGCTCCCATTCTGCTGCTGGGGAGAGGGGCAGAGTAAACTCTGTGCTGGGGCGATGGTGCATGTGCCTTTAGAGAAAGAAATTTCTCCAGTATTTGTGCCATAGGTTTACCACAAGTGCCCTAGTGACTAATACACAGTTCTTTTAAACTACTGCATCATATCTTTACATTGAATTTGAGTAAAGCAAGTATCTCTCGCTCAGCAAAGCTATCTGGCCCACCTGCTCTTCATAGTCCTTGATGTTAAAAACCAGGACACCGAAGAAGGTCAGAACAGCTAACATCAGAAATAACACTTTCTTAGATATGATCTCTTTTCTCTGGAATAAGTTCACTATAGAGTTTCATCAAGCACCATCCCTTCTCAGTTTTAAAGGAAAAAACTAATTAAAACAGAGAGTGCCACAGGGGCTTAGTGGTCAAGTCGTTTGAACTTCTGACAAACTAGCAGTTCAAAAGCAAGAAAAGTGAGGAGGACCTAAAGAAGCTCCTGATTAAGTTGAAAGAAGAAAGTGAAAAAGCTGGCTTGAGACTCAATATCAAGAAAACCAAGATAATGGCAACAGGCCCTATCAGTCCCTGGAAAATAGATGGGGAAGAAGTAGAAGTAGTGACAGATTTTACTTTCCTAGGATCAAAGCTCACTGCAGATGGTGATTGCAGCCATGAAATAAAAAGGCGACTGATTCTTGGGAGGCAAGCGATAAGAAACCTGGGGAGCATAGTGAAAAGTAGAGACATCACATTGAAAACAAAAATTCGTATTGTCAAAGCAATGGTATTCCCTGTGGCAATGTATGGTTGTGAGAGCTGGACCATTAGGAAAGCTGAGTGCAGAAGAATAGATGCCTTTGAGATGTGGTGTTGGAGGAGAGTTTTGAGAGTCCCCTGGACAGCAAGGAGAAAAAATAGATCAATCTTAGAAGAAATCAACCCAGAATGCTCCATAGAAAGTCAAATTGTAAAGATGAAGCTAAGGTACTTTGGACATCAAATGAGAAGAGAGGATTCGCTTGAGAAAGCCTTGATGCTGGGAAAGGTGGAGGGCAAAAGAAAAAAGGGGGCGGCCAAAAATGAGATGGTCAGATGGTATTGTGGAAACAATGGACACAGAACTGAGCGAGTTGAGGAGGATGGTGGAGGACAGAAGTGCCTGGCGGGCAGGGGTCCATGGGATCGCAGAGGGTCGGAATCGACTGTGTGACTGAACAAAAAAAAAAAAGGTACCACTTTGGTGGGAAAGGTAACAGTGTTCAGTGCACTGCGGTGTCTAGTCATGCCTGCCATGACCACAGAAATGTCTGCAGAAGTGGACAGCATTGGCTGTAAAGAGAAATGAGCACCACCCTCTATAGTTGGACATAGCGCTGTTACCTTTGCCTGCTAGGTTGGCAGGAGCTGGGAGAGACAATGGAAGCACAGGTCTCAAACTGCTGAACTGCCAACCTTCCAGTCATCAAGTTCAGCACCTCGACCACTAAGCAATCATGGCCTTTTATTGCAGCTACTTGCAGCTAATAGACAAGATGTCAAGGTATGTCTCAGCCACATGCCTGTCATATGCACGATAGCACACCAAAGATGTTCTCCAGTCAGTTGTAACTAGCTATGGCAAGTTATGCAAATCTTAGGCCAATACCAATAGGATTCCAGCCAGTATTAACAGGTAACTTTAAGTAGCAGATTCATTGATAAAAAAGGCTACAATCCTTTATCCAATTATCCAGAACTTGGGACATTATTTTTGAAAGGGAACCTATTGGTCCTGCATTACTTTGGATCAGTAGCATACCATTACTATTACTTTTACAGTTATACCATATGCAAAAGTAATTCAACCTAAACCTCATTACTAATTTGTGACTTGAGAAAATACATGAACATTTTAACTGGTTTTCTGAACTAGTTAATTTTGTATCGTCAGCGTCGGCTGCTATTCGTGTCCAAGTATACAATTTCCCCTGAAAATCATTTTCACAGTTGATGGATTTTGCCAACGTGCAGGTCCAAACTAGAGGCTTCAGTTTCACCCAAAACCTGCCTCCACCACCCTTATCCCATTGCTGTTGGACTTTGAAAGAAGAATGACAAACAGGAAAAATGCCATTGGCGTGAATTTGTTTAAAGTGGATCCCAGATTACCATGAAGTGACCCACACTCTATGATCACAGAGCCATTTCCTGCGGCATGCATGAAATGAGACAAACAGGATTTGACGCCGAGACTGCAATGGACTGCCCCAGACTTGAGGATATTTATTTATTTATTTATTTATTTATTTATTTATTCAGATTTATTTTTCTGTCCGCTCTCCGAGGCAAGTCAGGGCAGTTTACAGTCAAAACAGCAACCGTACAGTAACAATCATAAAACACAACCTCACAAAATAACCAAAGCAGAACACAGACTGACTCCCCTCTAACTGTTGATGGGGGCCTAGAGGTGGGGGCGAGGTGCACATTCTCAGCCAGTCCATCTGGCATGACCTCTTCCACCCACATGAACGCTGGGAATTAGGATAATGAAGTGTTTCCTCCTCTGCCCATTTTGCTGTTTGGCCCAGTTTGATGGTTTCCAGGGGCATTTCCTCCACTGAGGGAGACCATCACTCCACCTAAAGGGGCTCATCTGCCCATAGCCATTGACCCCTTTAGGGAGTCAGGTTATTTACCACTGCCCAACACTTGCTGGCTACATGGTCTACTCCATTACTATAGCGGGATGTCCAGCCAGTCAGTCTAATGTTGTATATTCCACATTGAAAATGCTGTGATAAGCAGGATTCTTTGGCATTTTCTGACCTGATACTGGGAAATAACCCTTCCTACCCTGGCCCCATTCAGCTAGAAATGGCTATCTAGTTGAACACATCAAGAAATGCCAGGATGGTTGGAATTCTCTAAATAGACACTTGTTATATGTGAAAAACCTGATCTGTGATAACAAAATGCCATTCCTAAGAATGTGATTCTTTTTCTTCTGTTCCCCAGACAGAAAGATCAATTATAAAAAAACAGGAGACCACCACCATGGATGGGGAAACAGTTTCTCAGCAGCCTAAAGACAATCCTTCATTCTTGGATAAAAGTCTTGGGCCACATCCTGTGAAGAAAATCTCTCTCTGTTTTTCAAAGCTTAAGGTAGAAATATCTCTGAGAGTTTCTCTGTAACAAATGACTAAAATGTTTAGATGATTCATGTTCCACACCATCTTCCCTTTCCCATGATGTTGTCTTTTACTGCTTTTGTGTGACTCCACTGCCAGTGGCTCTTCTTTCTTTCTTTCTTTCTCTTTTTAATTTTATAAAACATACATACTGTACATATAAATAAATCATATTTATTAACTCTTACTACCAGTAAAAGTACTTATACAATGTGCACCCTTCACCCTTTATAAACATTATAATCTGTTTGTTTATATATACCCCATCCCCCTATTTCCAGAATGTCATGAATTCTTCACAAGATTTGACTCCTTTGGGTTTTTCAAACACATATTCCATAAACTTTCCCCATTTTCCCATTAATTCATTTTTCTTTGCAAAACCTTTTTTCAATTTTAGTTGGGGTATAGAGAAAGAGCCTCCTCAAAGATTGTGGTATTTTTGAACCACAATTGGACGTACCCTGGTAAAGGAAACCTTGTGTTGCCAGCTAATTACTCTCACATTAGAACAGGAGGAATGAACTGAAGAATGAACTTACTCACCAACAGATGCCTTCATTTTGGCATTTTTTTTTGGAATAGTAGCCGTGTTTGTCTGTGGTTCAGGCATATCAGAAAACAAAACAAAATAAAATAAACAAAATAAAAAACACTGTAGCACTTTAAAGACTAATTACTAAAGTTATATTGTTAGCTTTCATGGATCAAGTCCACTTCTTCAGACCTTCATTTTGGCAGTTTCACTTCTGGCCTAGACACAGAAGAAGAAGAAGAAGAATTTTAGTTCACATGTCACCTTGTCATTTATAGCCATGTTCCACAATTCTTTATACCACTATTCTGTCTCCTAAAGACTGAGACACTCCCAAAATAAAAGAAGTCCCCCCCCCACCTGCCAAAAAACAAAACAACAAAAACACAACTGACAAATAATAACCTGGAAGTGGAAGGGGTTGATTTGAGACTCCAGTAACATCATGTAGATCCATAAAATAAACTCAAATTGATGGGTGACAGAACTATCTCTTAAACAGGAGCAAATAGGATGTGTGAATGAACCCTTTATAATTATGAGGTTTGTTTTTAAATCACAGATCTTTCTCGTAGCATTGGCATTTTCCTACTTCGCCAAAGGGTTTTCAGGAAGTTACATGAAGAGTATGATAACTCAGATAGAGAGAAGGTTTGAGATCTCTTCGTCCGTGACTGGTCTGATCGATGGAAGCTTTGAGCTGGGTAAGCACTTTCCAAGTCAAGACATCTTACTAAATTCTGAAAACAATGGTGGCTGGTGAGTCGAGTTCCAGAGGTGCTGTGACTCCATTCCACGTTGGTGCTGAACTTATATTGGAGGTTAAAACCTGAGGTGGATTCACAGCACTCCCAAAATCATTTCCACCTGTCACCATTGTCTGAAGGTGTGTAGAACTGGAAGAGTGGTTGCTGGGGATTATCTCCATGGTGATGCAAGCAATCCCAACACCCTAGTCCCTGTCTATCTACAAGCCAGGTAGATCTTTCTAAATTGAGCATAAAGGTCTACATAGACTTTGTAAGAATACTGAGGAAAACAAACTCATTGAATTCCCAGGACTGGCAATCTTTCTTTATTAGAACTATTAACCACATGATCTCTGTAAGTGCCCATATAGAACTTTGCACTCCAAACATAAAAGGCTGTTTAACTTCCGGAAGTTGAGGGGCATGGCAATTGGGGCTTAGTTTCATTTCCTAAATTACCATAACCAAATTTGTTTTACATTCTTTTGGGCTTAAAACCTGAATATGTTTAAGTTGTCTCAAAAATATGACAACATATTTTTTTTGTTGGTGTTGTTCAGTCGCACAGTCGATTTCGACCCTTTGTGACCCTATGAACCATTGACCGCCAGTCGCCTCTGTCTTCCACCATCCTCCTCAGCCTGCCGAGCTTTGTGCCCATAGCATCTACAATACCATCTAGCCATCTCATTTTTGGCCGCCCCCTTCTTCTTTTGCCCTCCACCTTTCCCAGCACCAAGGCCTTCTCAAGTGAACCCTCTCTTATCATTTGATGTCCAAAGTACTTTAGCTTCATCTTTCCTATTTGACCTTCTAAGGAGCAGTCAGGGTTGATTTCTTCTAGAATCGACCTATTTGTTCTCCTCGCTGTCCAGAGTACTCTCAAAACTCTCCAACACCACATTTCAAAGGCATCTGTTCTTCTGTGTTCAGCTTTCCTTATGGTCCATATATTACCACCGGGAATACCATTGCTTTGACTATGTGAATTTTTGTTTGCAAGGTGATGTCTCTACTTTTACCTATGTTCCCCAGGTTTCTCATAGCTTGTCTCCCAATAATCAGTTGTCTTTTTATTTCATGGCTGCAATCACCATCTGCAGTGATCTTGGATCCTAAGAAAGTAAAATCTGTCACTGCTTCTACTTCTTCCCCATTTATTTTCCAGGGGCTGATAGGGCCTGTTGTCATTATCTTAGATTTCTTGATGTTGAGTTTCAAGCCAGCTTTTGCATGCTTTACTTTCAACCTAAGCAGAAGCTTCTTTAGGTCTTCCTCACTTTCTGCCATTAGGGAAGTATCATCTGCATATCTCAAGTTATTGATGTTTCTCCCAGCAATTTTGATCCCAACTTGTGATTCGTCCAACCTTACATTGTGCATTATGTGCTCTGTGTATAAGTTGAATAAGCAGGGAACTATCTCTTAAACAGGAGCAATAGGATGTGTGAATGAACCCTCTATAATTATGAGGTTTGTTTTTAAAATAATACATCTTTCTCGTAGTGAGACACCTTCAGCACAAGGAAATTTTTTCCCATTTAGGTTTCAGCAATTTAGAAAAAAAATTTCTTGAGGAAATCTAACATTGTTTCCCTTAAAAGAATCAAGGTATGCTTGTGTTATTCACACATGGAGGAAACATGGAAGGTTTTGGCTCATTGATCAAGAACAACATGTCTGATGCCTCCAGTGTTTAAAAATCCATAGAATGACCACAGCTACCATAATTTAGCAACAAAATTTGTGCAAAAAGTGTTCTTACAAATCCATCAGCACTAGCGGGAAATGTCTCGTTGGCTTGAAGGCCAAAATTGTCTATTCTTATTTTTGCATCTGAGAATGATTGTAGGAAAGATCTAGATTCCAGTCTCTGCAATACGGGAATAACCAAACAATGGTTTGGGAATTGATCAGGAATATCTTCTGAAGTGTTTCTCTGTCTTTGTTCATCTTCCAATGCAGGAAACTTATTGGTAATGATATTGGTGAGCTACCTTGGACCGAGAGTTCATCGTCCAAAGGCAATAGCCATTGGGTCCTTCATCATGTCCATTGGAGCATTTATAGCAGTGGTGCCTCACTTTATAATGGGCCGGTAAGTAAGCTTGAGGGCCAATATTGTGTAGTACATAGAGTGTCAGACTAGGACTCAGGAATCCTGGGCTGTAGTCCTCACACAAGCCATGGTTACTCATTGGGGTGTAGCAATGGGAAACCAGTCTTTGAGCATCTTGCATGTCTTGAAAACCCTATTAGGGTTTTCCAATGTACTTTTCAGTAGGACTGAATATCAGCCATTGTTATGTATGGGAAATGATTAAGAGGTACATTTATTAATGGCATGGGTGGGTGGGGGTGGTCATGGATTTGCAGTCCAAAATCATACACTCTCTTTTCAAGTTCTGGCTTAGAAAAACCAACTTTTCATAGACCATGTCCCTATCTTTCATATGCCATAATACAGGGTCACTGTGTACCAACATAGAAATGATGATAAGTTGTGAAGGATTGGAATATTCAGTCATTTAAAAAAAAAACAGAATCCAAAGATGTAGTTTTACTATCTTAGCCATCACATGCCTTATAGCAGTGATGGTGAACCTTTTAGAGACTGAGTGCCCAAACTAGAATGCCAAACCCACTTGTTTATTGCAAAGTGCCAACATGGCAATTTAACCTGAATACTGTACTGAAGTTTAGAAAAAACAACTCACCTTCACCACAGACTCAACAGGTTGCCATCCATGCCACACCCTCACCCCACATGTGAGCCTCCCACAGTGGTGGGATTCAGCAGGTTCACCCAGTTCGTCAGAACTGGTAGCAGAAATTCTGCCTGGCCCCACCCATCCAAGTTTTGAAATAACACAGGGCTTTCTCCTGGCCACGCCCACCACACCACACACACAGAGAAGATAGTAAAAAAAAAATTGAATCCCACCACTGGCTGCCCACTTTACCCAAGACAGGGGGAAGGAGGAAATGCTCCCATTGGGCTGCTGGGCTGAGGGGCGGGGCAAACTCTGTGCTGGGGCAATGATGTGCGTGCTCACAGAGAGGACTCTGACTGCCCCCTCTGGCACACGTGCCTTAGGTTCACCAACTCTGCCTTATAGGATTGTTGAGAGGAAAAAATGTGGGAAGGATCTCTGTATGCCTATGAATAATAAGATGTAATTAACTGCAAAGAACAAGATTACATGAAAGAGAAAAACAAAAATGCTAGCCAGCATCAAAGCAAAGATTGTGAGCTAGTTTGTTTTATTGTTTTTGTTTGGGTTACAGTCTGACTGGCATTTTGTTTTCCTATAGATATAATTACATTTATGTGATTACAATATACGATTATTTTTATAAAATGTATGACCATGAATGTATAATTATGCAGATAATATATCTACATCTACAATCAGGACGAGCATGATTATATTTCATTTTAGATAGAAGAGGAATGAGAAGATATTTTAACCTATGTATAAGTGTGTGAGAAAAGAAGCGAAATATGATGTATATTATAATAACATAACAAGCATTCAAAGTGCTTACTGTGTTAATCTGTGCAAGCATATCATACAGGAAACAAGACAGAACAAAGAAAAATAGGGATAAAAACATTGTGGCAACTTAAAGACTAATTTTAAATTTTCCTTTTGAGGATTATGCCCACTTCCTCAGACATAAGAGTGAGATTTCATGGCAATAATTTATACATAGCCCCATGACCTGCTAGATTTATAGAAGTAAACAATGGTTGGTTAGTATATTAGATATCATTGCAAATCTGTGTGGATTTTTACACTTGGTATTGATCAAATAAGGGCCTTGGTGCTTAGTCATTAGGAGGGTGATCTTGATGACCGGAAGTTCAAGACCTAAGTGTTGTGCAATAAAGTGAACCTCTGTCAACCTAGCAGTTCGAAAGCAAGAAATTGCAAGTAGATAAATAGGTATCACTTTGGCAGGCAAGGTAACAGTGATCCTTGCACTTCGGCATTTAGTCATGCCGACCACATGACCACAGCAACATCTGCAGGTGCAGACAGTACTGCCTTTCAAGGAGTCAGATCATGCAAAGGTTTTGTTATAATTAAAATTTAAGGGGAAAGATGTGAAGAAAAATAACTGGTGATATGATTCAAAGTTATTTAGAGATACCAAAAATAAAGAACAAACAATTAAAAGGTAGAATGAATGTTGGCAATGGAATGATATATGGGAAGTAAGCTATAATGTAGTATGGGGTGCCATGAAGTTGGTATTTAGAGGGGAGTGTATAAAAATAGCAAGTATAAAGAATAAATTATTAAAATGTGAGCAAGAGAAAATTGAGAAGGAAATTCAGCAATTACAGGTAGAACATATAAAAATGAAAAATTCAATAATTTTTGAAAAAATGCAAAGGTTAAAAAAAGAATTAGTTGGTAAAGATATAGAAATGGTAAAAAAGGATTTGATTTATTTAAAGAGGGAATATTTTGAATATAGTAATAGAAATTCTAAATTAATAGCAAGAGCAGCTGAAGAAAAAGGAGTAAAGGGAGATAGGTGTTTTGTTAAATAAACAAGGTTTAAGATGTAATGAGACAAAAGAAAAAGATTGAAATTATAAGGGAATTTTATCAAGATTTGTATTCAAAGAAAGAGATAAAATTAGAAAAATTAAAAGAGTATTTGAAAGGACAAGAGGGAGTTAAGATAATACAAGAACACAGAGATAGAATGGAAGAGTTTATAACAGAAAAAGAGATTGAAGAGGTAATATCAAAACTGAAAATGAACAAAACACCAGGGGAGGATGGATTACCGGCAGAATTTTATAAGGAATTCAAAGAGGAAATAATTCCAAGACTTTTAAAGTTGTATAATTATACATTAGATGAAGGGTTAATACTGACTTCATGGTATAGATCAGTAATAATTTTGATTTCAAAGCCTGGAAAATATTTAGAAAATGTGGATGCTTATCGACCGATTTCACTGATAAATCAAGATGCCAAAATATTTATGGCAATATTGGCAAATAGGTTAAATGGCTTTATGCCTAAATATATACATAAAGATCAAGTGGGATTTTTGAAGGGTAGATATATGGCAGACCTTGCAAGGGGAATGATAGATTTGATGGAAATAGCTGATCAAACTAAGGTAAAGATTGGATTATTATCTTTAGATAAATTTAAAGCCTTTGATTCTTGGCAATGGGTTACAATTAAAGAAATAATAGTAAATTATGGTTTTGGAAATAAGTTTGTAAAGATAATTAAACAATTATACCAGCAAGGTCTTGCCAGAGTGAGAGTGAACGATGGGGTTACTGAGGACATAAGACTGGAGGTGGGAACACGACTAGGCTGTCTGCTGTCACCAATATTATTCATAATGGCCATGGAATTATTAGTGGAAGCTGTAAGGAACGATAAAAAAAATAGAAGGTATAGAAGGCATAAAAATTAGTTCATATGCAGATGATACTTTAATTATAATGAAAAATCCTATAAAGGTTATGGAAAGGGTTCAGATACATTTTAAATAATTTGAGAAAATGACAGGATTGTAAGTAAATTGGGGAAAGTCCAAAGCAATATTCTGTAATTTAGGGAAAGAGGAACAGGAGAAAATTTAAAAGATATATAATATACAAGTTAAGAATAGTGTGTAATATTTAGGGATAAATATCTCAAGTAAAACTGAAGATCTTAAGAAACTGAATTATGAAAAACAAAGGAATGAAATTAAGGAAAAAGTAAAACAATATACAGTAGTAAATTGAAGCTGTCCTGGTTTGGTAGGATTGCGTTATGCAAAATGAAATTGTTACCAAAAATTAATTTTTTGTTTGATTCCTTACCAATTCAACTCAAAGATAAAGAAATAAATGAATTCAAAACCATGTTAAATAAATATTGCAATGGAGGGAAAAGGCCAAGGATAACAAAGAATTTATGGTATTTATCTCAAAAGGATGGTGGATTAGGATTACCAAATGTGAAGAATTACTATAGGGCATTTCAATTAAAGAATATTGTTAAGATATTAACGAGGAATTGATAATTTGGGAGGCGATTGAGATGAAAGAAGTAAAACAATTAGGTAAAGCAATATTTGTAGATAAAAATGTAAAATTGATAGTTAAAAATAGTATGATGAATGCAATGATGGGAATTTGGAAAAATTTAAAGAAAGAATTGGTTCCAGACATATCCCCTATTTCAGAAGTAGAAGAGATAAGAACGTTTCCGCTGAGGGTAGATGAAAAAGTAACGAAGATACTTTTTAGGAGTGATCTGTACCTGTTGAATCGATTGGATAAAGTTGTGCGATAATAGTGAACAAAGAATGGAAATATATAGACATCTGAATTTAAACTGGTTTCAGACTATTTTAATGAATAGATGGAATGCTAGATACAAAGGGAAAGCAAGTTTAGAAAGAGGAAAGACAGAATTTGAAGAGTTAATTTGGAAAATAAAAAAGGGTGAAATGAAAATAAAAGGTTTAGTGAGTAAAATTTATCAAATATTAAATAAAGAAGGAAGGCCACAGGAGACATTGCAATATATATATATATATGTGGGAACAAGATTTGAACATAAATATTTCAGAAATAATTTGGAATAAGAAATGGAAAAAAGAATTATGAAAGGTTTGTCAGTTAGAGTAAAAGAACATTATAAAATGTTGTGGAGGTGGTACCTGACCCCAGTTTGGTTACATCAAATGGATAATACTAAAACTAAAAAATGTTGGCACTGTAATGGGGACATATGAACACATGTGGTGGAGTTGTAAAGTGGTTAAGGTTTTTGGGGGAAAATAGAAGGAGAAATGTCAGAAATTTTAAAGTTGAACCTAAGACTGAAGTCAAGTGCTGCCTTGTTAACAGAAATAGATAACATGAATTTGGATATGAACAAAAAAGACTTATTGGCTATAAAGTTGACTGCGGCAAGAAAATGTATTGCAAGGAATTGGAAAAGTGATTCTGTAACAAGGTTGGAAGAATGGTATAAAGAAATGTGGGAAATTGCTTTAAATGATAAACTTACATGGGAAATAAAAAAATTAAGAAGGGTATAATTGTGGAAAATAAGTTTTGGGAGATTTGGAGACCCTTTGTAAAGCATACCTTGGTTGATTTTAAAGGTGTTAAACCAGTAACAGATTATATGGGTTTTTGGAAACAATAGAGAAATTGTGACAAAACTGTGGTTACAAGGACTTTGTATATAACACAGGGTGTTGTTAATTGTTATGAAGATATGTGGAGAAAATGTAACGGGGAATTATAATAATAATATTGTATCATATTCTCATTTTTTAAATTATTATTTTTATTGATCTTTAAAACAAGGAAACACAAACAAAAGATTACAAAAAAATACAACATCAAAAATAAGAAAAACATCCAGTATGACAAAGCCAAACAACAAGAACCAGCTACATACACACATCAAAGAGACATTGTTGTTGTTCATTTGCACAGTCGATTCCGACCCTCTGCGACCCCATGGACCATTGCCCGCCAGGCACTTCTGTCCTCCACCATCCCCCTCAACTCGCTCAGTTCTGTGCCCATTGTCTCCACAATACCATCTGACCATCTCATTTTTGGCCGCCCCCTTTTTCTTTTGCCCTCCACCTTTCCCAGCATCAAGGCTTTCTCAAGCGAATCCTCTCTTCTCATTTGGTGTCCAAAGTACCTTAGCTTCATCTTTACAATTTGACTTTCTAAGGAGCATTCTGGGTTAATTTCTTCTAAGATTGACCTATTTCTTCTCCTTGCTGTCCAGGGAACTCTCAAAACTCTCCTCCAACACCACATCTCAAAGGCATCTATTCTTCTGCGCTCAGCTTTCCTAATGGTCCAGCTCTCACAACCATACATTGCCACAGGGAATACCATTGCTTTGACAATACAAATTTTTGTTTTCAATATGATGTCTCTACTTTTCATTATGCTCCCCAGGTTTCTCATTGCTTGCCTCCCAAGAATCAATCGCCTTTTTATTTCATGGCTGCAATCCGCATCTGCAGTGAGTTTTGATCCCAAGAAAGTAAAATCTGTCACTGCTTCTACTTCTTCCCCATCTATTTTCCAGGGACTGATAGGGCCTGTTGCCATTATCTTTGTTTTCTTGATATTGAGTCTCAAGCCAGCTTTTTCACTTTCTTCTTTCAACCTAATCAGGAGCTTCTTTAGGTCCTCCTCACTTTCAGCCATTAGGGTGGTATCATCTGCATATCTCAAATTGTTGATGTTTCTCCCAGCAATTTTGATCCCAAACTGTGATTTCTCCATCCCTGCATTGCGCATTATGTGCTCTGTGTACTAGTTGAATAAGCAGGGTGACAAAATGCAGCCTTGTCTTACTCCTTTTCCTATTCCAAACCACTCTGTCATTTCGTATTCTGTCCTAACTGTTGCTTCTTGCTTCATGTACAAATTTCTCATGAGACATATAAGGTGTTCTGGGATTCCCATCTCTTTAATTACTTGCCACATTTTGTTGTGGTCTACACAATCAAAGGCCTTAGTGTAGTCAATGAAATAGAAGTATACTTGTTTCTGATATTCCTTTGTTTTTTCCATGATCCATCTTATGTTGGTGATGTGATCTCTAGTCCCCCTGCCTCTTCTGAAACCCGCCTGCACTTCTGGTAATTCTCTCTCCACATACTGTTGCAGTCTATCCTGTATTATCTTGAGCATCACCTTGCTAGCGTGAGGGATGAGCGCAATTGTTCGATAATTTGAACATTCTTTGGCATTACCCTTTTTGGGGAGTGGAACGTATACAGATCTTTTCCAATCCTGTGGCCATTGTTGTGTTTTCCAAATCTGCTGGCATATAGAATGCAATAATTTGATTCCATCATCTTGCAGGGCTTTGAAAAGTTCAACTTGGATACCATCATCTCCGCTGGCTTTGTTGTTTGCAGTGTTTTCTAGGGCCTTTCTAACTTCACTCTCTAGAATGTCTGGCTCATGTTCAATCTTCTCATAATCGTGATTATCAGGGGTGTTGAGGTCCTTTCTGTAGAGTTCCTCTGTGTACTCTTTCCATCTTTTCTTAATCTCTTCTGCACAGCTAATTCCTTGCCATCTTTGTCCTTTATCATTGTCATTTTTGCTGTAAACGTTCCCTTGAGTTCCCCAATTTTTTTGAAAAACTCTCTAGTCCTACCTTTTGTTTTGTTTTTTTCTATTTCTTTGCACTGTTCATTCAGGTAGGTTTCCTTATCTCTCCTTGCTTTTCTTTGAAATTCTATATTCAAGTGATTGTATTTTTCCTTTTCTCCTTTGCCTTTTGCGTCCCTTCTTTCCTCTGCCATTTTAAGAGCCTCATCGGACAACCACTTAGCTTTCTTACGCTTCTTTTCTTTTGGTATGGTTTTTCTTGCTGCCTCCTGCATGATGTCATGCATCTCTGTCCATAATTCTTCTGGTACTCTGTCTATCTGGTCCAAGCCATTAAATCTGTTCCACACCTCCACTGTGTATTCCCAAGGAATATTGTCTAGGTCATATCTGTCTGGCCTAATTGTTTTTCCTATTTTCTTTAGTCTAAGCCTGAATTTTGCAATCAGTAGGTTGTGATCTGAGCCGCAATCTGCCCCGGTCTTGTTTTTGCTGACTGTATGGAGGTTCTCCATCTTTTGCTGCAGAGTATGTAATCAATCTGTTTTCGATGTTGGCCATCTGGAGATGTCCATGTGTAAAGTCTCCTCTTGTGTTGCTGGAAGAGAGTGTTTGCTATGACCAGTGCATTATCTTGACAGAACTCTATCAGTCTTTGTCCTGCTTCATTCTGTGTTCCAAGACCAAACTTGCCTGTTATTCCAGTAATTTTTTGCTTTCCTACTTTGGCATTCCAGTCTCCTATGATAATGTGTACATCATTTCTTGGTGTCTGTTCTATGAGGTGTTCTAGGTCCTCATAAAATTGGTCAATTGTGGCTTCATCTGCACTAGTTGTTGGTGCATATACTTGGATGATAGTGATGTTAAATGGCTTGCCTTGTATTCTGACTGACATCATTCTATCATTTTTGAGATTATATCCCATTACTGCTTTCCTCACCCTTTTGTTGACAATTATGGCTACTCCATTTTTTCTGAGGTTTTCTTGTCCACAGTAGTAGATATGATGGTTTCCAGAGCTGAATTCGCCCATCCCTGTCCATTTTAACTCGCTGATTCCCAATATGTCAATGCTTATTCTTTCCATTTCCTTTTTTACTACTTCCAGTTTTTCCTGATTCATAGATCTCACATTCCATGTCCCTATACAGTATTGTTCCTTGCAACATTGTATTTCTCCTCCCCCTTTCCTGTCCCTCCCCTTCTTTTGATCTGCTGTGCTAAGCATCCTATTTCATCTCAGTTGCCCCATTTGTTTTGCCTTTTGTTTTGGTCCATAGGGTTCTCTTGGCAAAAATCCTGACGTTGGTTTGCCGGTTTCTACGTCAGTATCCTCTCCTCTCATCATACATATTATCACAGTTTAAACAATCATGCACATTGTAACACTTTAAGCAGTATAAGACTGAAAAGTAAAAAAGAAAAGTAAGCTAATTAGTGTTGGTTATATGTAGTTATAAGTCAAGAGTTTCTAAGTATCCTTGTTATGAAGTCCAATATATCAAGTCTCTACTGTAAGTTCACTCTAAGTCTCTACTGAAGTATGTAAAAGTCAGCTACATTAGTGAATTACTTATCATATGCATGCAGTCAGTTTCAGCTGCCCAGTGGTCTTTCATGGGCAGCGCCTGTGTCGGTTGCGAGGTCCCTCCTCTGGCGTTCGGTCTCCTCACCCTGCTAGCTGCCCGGTGGCCACCGAGGTTCTCCTCGCTGTTGTTTTTAGCTTTTCCTCCGGCCAAGGAGGAAATGTCCGTGGGAACGCAGGTCAGCGGCGCGCTCCTTCGCCCTGCTCGACCCGCCAATATTCTCCTTCTCTCCCCCCCCCCCGGCCAAGGAGGAAATACAATACAATAGGTAAATAAGTTCACCCACATCCAACCCTTCACCTCCCATCTTCCCGTATTAACGCAACAAAAATCCCTATCACCCACCCTGAACCTTTCACCATTCTGTCATCTTCTCTCCCCCATCCTTCCGTTGAAGAACCGCCTCCGAGTGTCGAAGAGGGGGAGGGGAGACCGGGACTAGGCGAATTCATATCAATATTTGAAAGTGTCAAATAAATCAACTTGCTCACAGCTATACAGTTATTCCTTGTTCTTCCTTACTTCTGCTTATGGCTATCTTACCCCTATTCTTTTTATTTCTATTCTATATTTTCAATTCTCATTTTTACGTTTTATTTTTATTCATTTGTTATTATTTATTTATTTATTTAAATTCGTTTATCCTCCCCGAAGGGACCCAGGGTGATTCCCAACACAATCAGCCAAACAACAATTTAAAACCATTTTAGAAATTAAAAGTTTTAAAAGTTTTAAAAGGAGCTTAAAAACTTAGCATTAAAAACAAGGCATTATAGCTAGGCATTATAGCTAGGAGGCACTGGGTGTCAAACCATCCAACTGGCTGGGGAAATTGATCAATCCATTCCTCAGACCTGACCTGCCAGGCAGGTTTTCAATCCTTTCCTGAAAGACAGCAGCTCCCGTTTGCAGGCGTAGTTCTATTGGGAGGAGGTTCCATAGGGCTGGAGCAGACACAGAGAAGGCCCTCCTTCTAGTGCCAGAGAGGTGCACCTCTCTGGCCGATGGCACAACCAGAGAGTCTCTCCGGTCCGCTCTGGTGGGACGGACAGATGTCCTTGGGACGATGTGGTCTCTTAAGTATCCTGGTCCACTACCATGTACGGCTTTAAATGTAATAATTATTGTTTTATTTTACATTACATTGTGTTGATTGTATTGTATTATTAGTTGAGTTTCTTTTTTGTATGTTTGTTTTAAAAATTAATAAAAAAATATTTTAAAATAAATTTTTAAAAAACCTATTGCCTCTTTGGCTGTAAATGGAGATGAGTACCGGCCCCTAGATATGACTGGCCTTTGAGCAGTGTAAAAGGCAAGACATCTTCTATACCAGGGATGGTGAGCCTTTTAGAGACCAAGTGCCAGAGAAGGAGGCGCACGGGCAGGCACCACATGTGCCCACACAACCATGTGACATTGCCAGGACACCTCTGGTGATGACACATTGGTGCATATGCAGCCCCCCCCCCCATGGATGCACACATGCCCCCATGCATTCATGTGCCCCCTGCACGTGCACCAGTGCTCCCTTCTGTGCCTCCTAGGGAGTGGGATTCTGCATGCCACCTCTGGAGCATGTGCCGCAGGTTCACCTACACTGTACTATACAAACCAATCAAGACATTCTACTTCATCCCTACCTGGTCATGGGGCTATGTATAAATTATTGCCATGAAGTCTCACTCTATATAACAGTTAGTCTTTAAAATGCCACAATGATTTCAGCTTTATTTTTGTTTTAATTTGATTCCAGTCTAAGAGCCCTGGTGGTGCAGTGGTTAAACTGTAGTACTGTAGCCAAAACTGCTAACTTGGTGAGCTTGATCCTGAAGGGGAACAAGGTTGACTCAGCCTTCCATCCTTGGAGGTTGATAAAATAAGTACACAGCATATTGGTGGCAAAATGCCAATTACCTTTCAAACTGCCTAGGGAGGTCACTTTGTGCTACGGGGCAGTATATAAGAGTAATTGCCAGTGTTATATATAACAAGTATGTGCTCCCTGTACTTTTTTAAAAAAGGTAGAGCATAATATTCCTATATGAATATTCCAGCTTCTACCATAATATAGTCAGTAACATGATAGAAAAGGCCAAGTTGGCTTGCCATTTTTTAAAATAAGCACAAAATACTATAATAATAATGCAAGGCAATAATAATATCCACATTTCAATTCAATTTTCTTTCTGTTTTAAAGTTATAGCTACAAAAGCGTTGCTGTTTCTATGGCCAATTCTTCCACCAGTGTCTCAGCTTGCTCATCAGGCTTCTCTCTTTACCATACTGTAGAAGGCACGAGAAGTTCAAGAACTTCAGCCATGCTTGGTAAGCAAAATCTCTGTCAGGAGAACGATCCCATCATTGAATGAACTGGGTGCTAGGTATGTGTCTACTAGAAGCCCACTTCAGCACTCCTGTTGATCAGGACTTCTGGGAATTGAAGTTCAAGAACACCTGGAGTGCCAAGGTTCGCCATCACTGCTCTATACCCTGGAAGTAAGCACTATAGGTCATAACTGAGCTGACGGAATGTGGTTGTTACTATTATTATTATTCAAACATACGAAACACAGTCAAACAGTACAGTTGTACTGTACTTTGCTTAAAGAGCATAATGCGTTCCACAGGATTTCTCTTTAAGCGAGTTTGCTCTTTAAGCAAAACACCATTCTAAATGACTAATTGGGGGGGGGGATTGCGAACCCTGATTTATTTGTTAAGTGAGTTTTGGGTTGGTTTTATTTGTTAAGTGAAGCGAACATTCAGAGAAAATTCTGCTCTTTAAGCAAGTTACTCTTTAAGTGAGGTGCTCTTTATGCGAGGTTTGACTGGACAGTAAAACACCGGCTAACAATTGGATCAGAAAACGCTAAAATTGCATAATGATCTGGCCCATAGGGAGTAGTTGGGGCACCCAGGAACCACATGACTGGCCAGTGGCCTGAAACGTTTGGGCACCCCTGCTGGCATCCATTTTGGGTCCTGCTTCTATCCGTTAGCCAGGGGTGCTCAAACTATGGCCTATGGGCCAGATCCAGCCAATGACACCAGAACCGGAAGTAAAACTCACCCAGCTTCTGGAAGTGGCAATGGTGGAACGGGCCAGATGAATTGGTGTCATGGCCAGATCTGGCACACAGGTTGTAGTTTGGGCACCCATGAACCACATGACTGGCCCGTGGCCTGAAAAGTTTGGGCAGCCTTGCTGTTAGCTTTTAAAACTGATTCCTGTGCATAAGGCTTTGCTTTGCTAAACTAGTCAGACTGGTTTTGCAAGCTTTTGTAATGTATTTACCCTTTAGACAAAGGTTCCAGCAGGTTTCCTTGACTTTCCCTTGAAGCCTCTGTTGCTTATCTGATCCATCTGAATAGGATTTTAACGTTATCTGGTGCATGCATCGGATAAGGCTAAAAATCGGATAACGTTAAGACTTGTGGAACCAAGTCTTAACATTATCCGAGGTATTACTGTATTATAAAAACATTGACTGGGATTATAACATATACAAGTTTTAATTTAAAAAAATCAAAGTATCTGTTAATCATCATCATCATCATCACTTTCCATCTATGCATACTAAACGGCATTCCAGTTTGACAAGTTAATTCTGTAGCAGTCTTGTCATCTAGGACTCTAGGTCACTAGTTGTCCATGTAAAACAGAAGAAGTGACTGTGAAGGAGAGAAAGTATTTGATTTCACTTTTTGGGGTGTGTCATTCAAGAAGGCAAGACCTGAATTCAAAGTTTCAAAGCCTAAGGGTACAACTACATTCAGCAGGAAGAATTTTGTGCCTGGATAGTCAAAAGTGTTCTTTAAATTGAATAATATTTTTAAAACATGGGAACCATTGGCTTACCTTTTTGAAAATTACTCTAACAAGGCAAGTTCAATTATATCTGTACATGATATAGGGCAGTGATGGCTAATCTGGGAACTCCAGCTGTTCTTGGACTTCAATTCTCAGAAGCCCTGATCAGCAGGAGTGCTAACTCGGGTTTTTGGGAATTCTAATCCAAGAACAGCTGGAGTGTCAAGGTTAGCCACCAGGATATAGGGGCTAAGGGTGACACTCTTCTCCTTTACCTTCTTCTCATTCTCCATCACCAGCATCATCCTTCTCTCCTTCCTATGTCTTTCATATCAGAGTCTGTGCACAGTTTTAGCTACTATTCTGGATGTAGTATCTGCAAGCAACATTGAGTTACATTCAAAACAGCAATTAAAAATTTGACTCATATATTTTTCTGCTTTCCCTACATTTCCTTCACTGCAGGAAACAAAATGTCTTGAACCAGTTCAGAATTTTTATCCAACTTCTTTTTGCCCTCTTTGTTGTACCCTTTTTCTCATTCTGTATCCCCCGCCTGCCCAAGCTACTTGCAGTATATGTGAAATTGGTGGGAGAGGACAGTATTTGATTTTCATTCATTTGTTTTATTTCTATGTCTCCCCAATTAGTGGCAAGCCATAACTCTGCACCATGTATATAGTATAGGGTGGCCCACAAGTCCCTACCTGTCCATATGTATTATATTATTTCTCCCCCCCTCCCCCAGAAAAATATGGCTGATTTAAGCCCACTTACACTTGAAGAGTATATTGTGACAAGTACGTGTGTACATAAGTGCAAGAATATTGGTGACACCCAGGATACAATAAGTGGCAAATTTAGAGAAATATTCAATAGGGACTTAGAGGCCACCCTATACAACTGTCATACCTCCCATCCAAATCACCCTACATTCCTCCTTCTCACTCCTACTCCAACATCAGTTAACAATCAAACGGTCATACTACACCATGTGTATGAAATCTTTCATCTGCAGAATGCGAAAGAACTACAAGTTCCTACCTGTGGATTTTTGTGCTCGTTGGGAATCTTCTACGTGGAGTTGGAGAGGCACCTATTATGCCACTGGGATTGTCTTACATTGATGATTTTGCCACAGAAGAAAACTCTGCTTTCTACATAGGTAACATAAATAAAGTGATTCTTGCTGCCTCTCCCTCTGTTTGTCTGGTCAGTGTCCAACCTGAGCTGGAGAACTAGTTTCCAACTTGCAGCATGGATCAGCTATTAGTTTATATCTTAGTTGGTTGAATTTATTTACAATGCTGTTTTTCCAATCATAAAGGCCTCATGTGATTCCTAATGACCACATATCAAATTGAAGCCCTACCTTTCACTTTCCCCCTTGTAATGATCACCAGACCCTTTCCTAAGAAAGTTTGAACCTGGGACTGCACCAGCCAGGACGCATTTACTTTCAAAGTCTGGCCTGGATTCTTCCAGACACAAGAAAAGCCCTGGTATATCCAATACATCAATCCTGGATCTGCCTTAACAAATTACAACCTTCACCTCTCACTAGGGTTAAGCTAAGAAACAGTGCTTTGGCCTAGTTTTGGAAACATGTAGGTCAGGTGTGGCCAAACTATGGCCCCCAGGCCAGATCTGGCCTATGGTGCCAAATCAGCTGGCCTGCACCACCCTCAGAAGCGAAAGTAAAACACACACACACACACACCGCATGTGCAAAACGCTGCCGTTAATGCACCCACAGCTCTCATAAACACTTCCAGTGGGAGGAACCACATGACTTGCCCACTCAACCAGGTGATTGGCCTATTGCCTGGTTTGGTTAACTAAAAACAATAAAACTCACTTCTTACTTGTGTAAGGAAAAACAAAGGTTCAGATTTTTTTTAAAAAATGATTTATTTAAACAATACTGAGACATCAACAAACAGCATAGTCAGAAAAGCAGCATAATCAAACACTCAAAAACAGTTACAGGCAACACAGACCAGTTCTCTACCTACACATGCCTTGGTCACCTCCAGACTTGATTATTGTAATGCGCTCTACATGGGGCTGCCTTTGGTGACCATTCGGAGGCTTCAGCTGGTCCAGAATGCAGCTGCACGAGTAGTGTTGGGATGCGGGCATTATGCCCGTGCCTCACCGCTGCTGAGGGAGCTGCACTGGCTCCCAGTTTGCCTCCGGGTGCAATTCAAGGTGCTGGTTATTACCTTTAAAGCCCTTTATGGTAGTGGACCAGGATACTTAAGAGACCGCATTGTCCCAAGGACATCTGCCCGTCCCACCAGAGCGAACCGGAGAGGCTCTCTGGTTGTGCCATCAACCAGAGAGGTGCACCTCTCTGGCACTAGAAGGAGGGCCTTCTTGGTGTCCCCTCCGGCCCTGTGGAACCTCTTCCCGATAGAGCTATGCCTGCAGACGGAGTTGCTGTCCTTCAGGAAAGGAGTGAAAACCTGGCTGGCAGATCTGGTCTTGGGAGTGGATGGTTCAATTTCTCCAGCCAGTTGGATGGTTTGACCCCCAGTACGTCCGAGTTATAATACCTAGCTTTTATTTACAGTAAGTTTTTAAGCTTTTTAAAGTTTTTAAATTTTTAAAGTGTTTTTAAAATGTTTGGAAATCGCCCTGGGTCTCTTTGGGGAGGAGGGCGATAAACAAATATAAATAAAAAATAAATAATAATAAACACACACAGGCAAAATAATAAACCTATCTCAGTTATCTAGTAAAACCCTTCCCAACTTGATGATGACTGAACAGCAGCCATTTGCAATCTCCTCCATTTCCTTTTCCTCCAGATTCCCAGAACTTTACACATCAATCACTCATTCTCTACTAATCTTAGTCCAATATGCTAATGAATGGCATAGTCTGTAACATTCTGTTTTTGCCGACTTTTGGCAGTCTTCTCTGTCTTTGCCTGCACTTTTACAAAGGCACTTTTTCCTATCCATTTTGACCCCACATTCTGCACATTTTCTCATACGCCCCTTGTTCTGCAACTGTTACAGATATGTTATTGTGCTTATGTCAACACATCTTTTGCAGGAACTGTAAGATCATTTGGCTTGTTTGGACCCATGGCTGGCTTTTTGCTTGGATCCTTTTGCGCGAATCTTTGGGTTGACATAGGAAGAGTCAATGTTGGTAAGGAATATTATATAATATTATGAAGAGGGAAGCAAAACCTCCTTTTAACTCACTTTATGTTAGGTGTAATTTTGCATACTTTTATCATATCCCCCTTAAGTCATCTTTTTCCTGCACAAAATGCCACAAACAGTCCTTCCAGGGGGAGGTGCTGTAGCTCAGAAATAGGAAAGATGAGATCTTGTTTGGTTGTAATTATTAACATCTTTCATCAGGGCTGACAGGAGTTGTTAAATAATGAATACTGCAAGGGGAATGATGAATACATATTCTACAACCAGAAGATGATCCAAGACCTGTTGTGGATACCTAAAACCACAGATAATAGCAAACCCTACATTTTACATTAAGGCAGTGGCCTCTATTGGCCAGCTCTTGTAATGCACCATAGAAAATGGGGATAGTTGGATAAAACTGTATCCCTAAATGAAGTCCAAGTATTCTATACTGTCTATGGCTTTTAACTGCCCATTCAAGACCAAACCATCCTTTTATACCACAGCACAGATAGCTTGCAATCATATGTCCTTCCCAGAAAATTTATTTCTCTCCCAGCTTCTGTGAGATAAATAGTTAAGCCCAGAAGGAACAGCAAAAACTAAATTATGTGTCTGTGGATCAGATCATACTTCCTGCTACTCAGATAATCCTTGATCTTCAACCCTGAGAGCCCTGTTTCATTAAATTGTTGGAGATCACAAGGAACAACAGCTCATTTACTCTTCATTTGTCTCTATCTTGCTCTTGAGTTGACTCTTCACAGTCCTTTAGGCCTGAACAGCCCTGATATGAGGGTGATTGTGCAATTACAGTGGGTTTGTTTTCACCCCTAGATACGCTGACCATAAATTCAAAGGATATGCGTTGGGTTGGAGCCTGGTGGCTTGGGATTTTGGTAACTGGAGGCATGAGTTTCGTGGCTTCCTTTCCTTTCTGGTTCCTGCCTTCCTCTCTGCCAAAAGAAAGAAAGAAGACAAGCGATGTTTTTGCAATCACAAAAGATAACAGTGTCAAAACAGACTCTTCAATGCCCCCACCACCAAAACTGAAAGTCTCAGAGGCAGTAAAAGGTAATTGCAGATTCTGTCTGGATTGGTTCTGGTTTACTAGCAATTTATAGTAGTTATATCAGAGTCTCTATACAGTGGTGGCAAACCTTTGGCACACATGCCAGAGGTGGCATGTAGAGGCTTCTGCTGGCACCAATGGCAGTGCCGCTTTCCCACCACCCCCTCCCTCCACCAATGGGGAGGCAAGAGGGGAGGCTGAAATTGTACCCGGGAGGCAGCAGCAGGGTTAGCCGTGGTGACCATACACCCACTCACCCCTCCTAGGAGTTGGGCGTACCTACAGGAGGATCAAGTGCACTCATGGGGGGGGGGTCAGGAGCACCCACAGGAGATCCGAAGCACCCACCTGACTTCGCTGGAGGTGTGCTGGTGATGTTGCATGGGTGTGTGGGCACGCACGGTGCCTACCTGTGCGCAACCTCCTCAGTCACTTTGTCTCTGAAAGGTTCACCATCACTGGTCTGTAATCAGTGGTGGGATGTCAAAAATGTTACTACCCCACCATGATGTCATCACAGTGTGGGAGGAGCTAACATCATGATGTCATGTAATGGGCGGGGCCAAAGAAAAAAAATACAAAATAAAAAAAGGAAGCTTCAGGCTATAGGGAGCTTCAGGCTAGCAGCTTCTCTTCCTCCTCCCCGTTTGGGAGGACAGCAAGGAGGCCGTGCATATGTGCCAAGCACTAGGCGTGCATGCACACCAAGTACTTGGCATGCATGCGCAGGGGGGGGGGGGAAACCAGTGAAAAGGTAAACCCCGAAGGTGGTTCCCCCCAAAAGCTACTACAGGTTCTCTGGGACACTGGGAAAAATTACTACCGGTTCTGGAGAACTGGTGAGAACCTATTACATCCCATCACTGTCTGTAATGTACTGTGATACTTCTAATCACAGAGTATATAGCCTTATATTAAAAAGAAGAAGAAAGAAAAAGAAGATCATGCTGACTGGGATTTTCTTGTACCTTTTCCATTCCAGATTTTTTCCCTGCTCTGAAGAAATTATTTACAAACTCCATCTTCTGGGTTTATTTGATCCTTAATATTCTCCAATTCAATACTTTTGTTGGTACAGTTTCCTACGAGCCAAAGTATATGGAACAGCAATTTAACATTTCTATTTCAAGGGCCATCTTCCTTATTGGTATGTCAGCTTCGTCCTCCTGTTAGTTTTCTGATATGTTGTTTGGGGCAGTAAAGGATTGCATATTTACTGTATGACATGGCATAAATCGGGGGGAAAGTGGATTCACCTGGTTTCGCTAGGACCCCCTAATTTTTCTTTTTAAAAATCCATCCAAAAATTATAGAACTGTTGAGCTGAAAGGAACTCCCATGTATTACCTGATCTAGCCCAACAACTTGTTTCTGATATGGAAAAAACATATGCATTGATTACTTCCACTTTATTTTCAGAGGTTGCTAAGGTTCCTGGAATGTGTTTCAGCTGTCAGGAAAGAAAGGGGACTTGTCCACTGTTGCCATAATGCAATGACAGGATATAAATTTATTGGAAACATTTAAATGTAGAATCTTGGTGATCTTTAATTATGGTATCAGTCAGCCTGTTTATGTTGTTTGCATTGGACTGCAAAAAGGGAGTGGTATGATGATCAGTAGAGGAAACCCACATATTGTGCCAAAGCACAACTGATCCCTAGAGCATTTGTGCTACTGATCCATCCCTAAAACATTTGTTTAACAAGTGATCATTTGGGTGGTGTGGGGTGGGAATTCTAAGAGGTGGAACTGATCATATACAGAACTGTAGAAGGCACAGCTTGGGGGATTTTAGAATCTTAGTCTCCCTTGCTCAAACACCAGTTGCTACCTTTCCTGCCCAAGTGGTATCTATGTACTGTATCTATTTCTTGCTTTTGAACTGTTAGATTGGCGGAAGCTGTGGCAGATGACGGGAGCTCACTCTGTCGCACATCACATGGGTCCTTCTAGTCACCAAGCTCAGTGTCTTAACCACTAAACCACTGCGGCCACCACAACTCATACAACCCCTCAATGCCTACCTGCTGTCTTTTGAGAGCAGTGGCCTGTATTGTTCAAACTAAGCTGGGATTTAGGTGAACCAGGTTTGGGGGGGGGGGTAGGATGCCAGATGTGCCAGTGCATAGAAAGCTGGTTCTCTTAAAATAAACTGAGTGATGCTTCACAAAAATAATTAGGATTGAGGGGATGGGCAAAGATTTTTGTAGTGGTTAAGAAAAAAGCATTCTGCACATGGACAGAGAGTCGCTATGCCTGAGCACAGAGCTTGAAATCCTGTTGCTTATGCAGTTGCCCAAATGGTTCTTCCTTTTTGATGGTGCTACTTGGTCAAGAAAACACCAACAGAATAGCTAAGAGTTTCATCTGGCTTTCAATTGAAATATTATTATTATTATTATTATTATTATTATTATTATTATTATTATTATTATTATTATTATTATTATTATTATTATTATTATTATTATTATTATTATTATAGTAGCCATGTTAGTCTGTGGTTCAGGCATATCAGAAAACAAAACAAAATAAAAAACACTGTAGCACTTTAAAGACTAACTGCTATATTTTTATTGTTAGCTTTCTTGGATCAAGTCCACTTCTTCAGACAAGGAGTGAAACTTACAGGCATGGTTTTTATACACCAAATACAGGAGTCAAAGGGAGCAGGGTGTGTTCAAGCAAACTTGCTGAATTTGGTGTATAAAAACCATGCCTGTAAGTTTCACTCCTTGTCTGAAGAAGTGGACTTGATCCATGAAATCTAACAATAAAAATATAGCAGTTAGTCTTTAAAGTGCTACAGTTTTTTTTATTTTGTTTTGTTTATTTTGTTTTCTGATATTATTATTACTGTTTCTTCCAATTTCTAGTTTAACCAGCAACTTTCTACATTTCATAAACAGTACACACACCTGGCAGGGGTGATGTACAAATCTAAGACAGCTTCATAGTGTGGTCTTTGTTTTCCTTTACATTATTCTTTAAGGGTGTTTGGTGGAATACATAGTTTTTCATACAACTTAATACCTATTTGATTAAAATATTGTTCAGCTCTTGTTTTGATGAAGCTACAACTTCAGACAAGTATAGTAAAGGTAAAGGTCTCCCTTGCTCGAAAGCTAGTCGTGACTGACTCTACGGGTGTGTGTGCTCATTTCCACTTACAGCCAAAGATCCAGTGCTGTCTGTGACTGCAAACATTTCTGTTATCATGTGGCAGGCATGACTAGACACCAATGCTCATGGGACAGTATTATCTTTCTCACTGAAGCGATACCTATTTATCTACTTGTAATTTCTTGCCTTCAAACTCTAGGGTGGCAGGAGCTGGGACTGATGAAGGGAGCTCACTCCATTGCATAACATTTGGTTATAGAGTTGCTGACCTGCTGACCTTCCAGTTGTCAAGCTTAGTGTCTTAACCACTAAGCCACTGCGGACCTTCAGACAAGTATAGCCCATGCTCAAAGCTTAGGGGTGGGCCACTTTGATCTAATTTTCTCAACCTAATGTAATAGACCAGGGATGGCCAACCTTGGCACTCCATGTGTTCTTCGACTCCTGCTGATCAGGGCTTCTGGGAATGGATGTCCAAGAACACCTGGAGTGCCAAAGATGGACATCACTGTCATAGACCCTCTGCAAGCAAACAACAAACCTCTATCATGAGTGACCTTTCCCTCCCCATTAAACCAGAGGAAGGAGGGGAAGAGTCAGGGGCATCCGAAAGACATTGAGGGAGTGATCCACCCACTTTGTGGCATACCTTCATCCACTTGTGGGGGAAAGATCGGTAACTGTTCTGTAGCCAGGAGGTGCCAGATAAAATATCCCCCCCTCAATTATTTTTCTTTTCTTAAAAGAAAGATTGTGTCTCTTGTGATGCTCTATAGATGCAGTCATCTTAACACTTTCTTCTTTTTGCAGGTGTGATCATCTTACCCTTTATGGTTGCAGGAATGTTCCTAGGGGGTTTTGTCATCAAGAGGTTTAAGCTGTCTCTGGCAGTGATGATAAAGTTTGCATGTATCACGTATCTGGTGGCTTTTGGGCTAAACTTCTTTTACTTTGCATCCAACTGTGAGGTTCTTCAGGTGGCTGGCTTGACAGTCAATTACTCAGGGTTTGTTACCTTATCCATTCTGGGGGGTAAAATGAGGTGGGATAGTATATTTCCAATGCTTTCTTCAGTTGATTTTGACTATTCCCCCCTGTTGATGCAAGGATAGTCAGCCCAGTACACTCAAATCCTCCGGTCTTTTCTAAAAACCAAGGAGATTCATGCTTTTGCAATATCTACAGAGCAATTCAGCATTGGGTGCTGGAATGCCATGCATGACAGAAAATATCATCTAGCTTGCTTTATGTTAGCAGCATGGGGCATCTGTTAAAACTCATTAGGACCCCTGATTTTGTAGTTTTATTATTCAATTGAAAAAACAGACTTTGTTGTTGTTGCCATCTGGTAGTCCCAAATCAAGTAGACCTGTTGCATTGACTGTGGAATAGCAACCAGACTCCTACTGATTAGCTACACAGGAGTAAGTTCAGTCGAAAACTGCAACAGTCAATTGCCACTACTCAAACAGGCATGACAAGGGACACAAACAGCCACTTGTTAATTAGCGGAAACTACTGCAGTTGGCATCATTACACTTAGGCCACTGTAACTAACGAATAGGACTATGTCTGCTGAGTCTATGATGATGTAAATGCCCTTTAACTGAATGAGTCAATGGAGCCATGTGGGAAGTACTCCTGCTATCACTTTAGCTCCTTGTGGATGTCTACAACTTGTTCTAGAACTACAACTTGTTCAGAACCAGTTCCTGATTAATTACAGAAAGAGAGAGGAAGCAGGTGAGGAGAAGGAAGATAAACCTCAGTCATATGAATAGTCAGGGCATCGCCCACATAATGCTTCTCAATGTGGGATGTTGTCTTTCTGTATTCATGACTCAAAACACTAGGAAATGGCCTGATATTGTTGTATAATATCATGCCTATGTTAATCAGCAGGAAAGAGGATACCAAGTTATCATAGCAGAAGGCAGCCTAATGTTGACAACTCCAAAGGCTGCAGTCAAGATGGTCTGCAGGATACCTTCTTGTCCTCACTGCCATTCACAAAGAGAGACCAAGCAAGGGAAAATCACAGAAGCTGACTCTTTTTTCTCATGAGTTAACCACTTCTCACCTAATTACAAAGCAATCGACATGTCTGTTTTTCAACACGTGTGAATGCCAAAACATGCCAAATGGTTATTGCTTTATTCATTTAGTGTATCAATATTATGTGCAGGATCTTTTTGCTTTGAAGCAGAAAGCACAAAGGAACTAGCTCAGTGATAGCGAACCTTTTAGAGACTGAGTGCCCAAACTCAACAGGCTGCCATCCGCACTGCAGAGGGGCTGGGTGAACTCTGTGCTGGGGGGAGGAAACGCTCCCATTGGGCTGCTGGGCAGATGGGGTGGGGCAAAATTTGTGCTGGGGGAGGGAGGAAGTGCTCCCACTAGGCTGCTGGGCAGACAGAAGGGGTGAACGCTGTGCTGGGGCAATGGCACACGTGCCCCCAGAGAGGTCTCTGAACATCCCCTCTGGCATGTGTGCCATAGGTTCACCATCACTGAACCTGCTGATTGTAAGAAAGGCAACAACAACTCAACTCAAGGCTTAAATTATTGAAAAGTTCTTAAAACTATGGAGTGCTCCTCCCCATTTTGTGCAATTAATTTGTGCTGATTGCTGGGTTTTAACCCCCAGATTGTCCTCAGAATTGTAAGCCTGGTTAGAAAGTGGCAGAAAATGTGGTCAGCCATTGCAGATAAGAAAAATAATTGCATGGCACTTTGACTGCATCTGCTGAGATGAGACCAACATGAATTTTTGCCTAACTCTTTTGTGCATTGCTGGCCCTATTTTGGAAACACAAGAGTTGACGGTGGTCCAAAGTGAGCTCATGAGTTGTATCCCTACAGAATATAGTTTTCCGAGAGAGGTTGTTTCGCTCCTTCAAATCAAAAGCTTTGTTTATATTCTTTTTAAGCATTAAGGAGCCATCCTTTCTGAAAGTGAAACCTATCTCTGCATGCAATGCCGACTGTGGCTGCCAAGATAATCATTGGGATCCTGTTTGTGGAAGCAATGGGATCACATACATGAGTGCCTGTTTAGCAGGCTGCAAATCTTCTGTGGGTAGTGGGAAATATATGGTAAGTAAAAATATCATCTCAGTTTTTAGTTTATTCATTCCTTAAAAGGTAGCTAATCAGGGGTGTGCTGGGCATCTTGGGAGGGTGGTGGACAGGAAGTGATGGTGGTGCCTATGGGGGTTTGGGGGGCAAATTTCAATACATTCCCATTACCTCTGCCTACCTCGGGGGGGGGGGGCAGTTGCTGGGCTGCACCAGGATGACTCCCTGTATCCCTGTGGGCCAGCACACTACTGAGCTAAGTCAGTAGTCCAAACTCTCTTATCTAGTTACACTAATGTAGTATAAACAGTGCAAAATTGGTATTCTTGAAGATTGACTACTGTAATGCTGCTTAGATGGGGCTACTCTTGCCCTTGATACGGAAACTTCAATAGGCCCAGAATACAGCGACCAGGCTGGTGACAGGTACATGTTTTCCCAGCCTTGGAAAGCCTGTGCTGCCTCCCTTTCCCCTTCCATATCAGGTACAAGGTTGCAGGGTTAACATACGAGTTCCTAGATTTCAATTACTAGAAGCCCAAGTCAGCATTCCTGCTGATCAGGGCTTCTGGGAATTGAAGTTCCAGAACACCTGGAGTGCCATGGTTCACCATCACTACCCTATATGGTTTGGGACCTTCTTATCTGTTGGAGCAACTCCCCCTTAGAATGATCCCTCACATCTCTCATTTGCTCGTGATACCAACTCTTAGAGTAGTGAGGAAGGTGATGGCAAGGAGCAGGGCTTTCTCTACTGCAGCACCTACACTTTGCAATGCTTTGCTGCCTGAGCTATGTCAAACCTAATCTCTGGACATTTTAAAAAACATTTTAAAACTTTATTTTTAAAAAAAGGCATTGAAGGATACCCTCCGCATGGCCCATCAGTAATTTTGCTCATATTGATATTGCTGCCTGGGCACCGTCATTGTTATTCTTTGTTATTTATTATTATTATTGTTATGATATATTAAAGTTTGTTTTGTTATTTTTGCTGCTATACACCGCCCAGAGTGGGAAAATATCCCAAAAGGGTGACATATAAATGTAACAGGCAGGCAGGCAGGCAGGCAGGCAGGCAGGCAGACAGACAGGCAGATAGATAGATAGATAGATAGATAGATAGATAGATTACATTTGGTGATCATCCATGTCTACTTTGTTTTATAGGTGTTTCACAACTGCAGTTGTGTGGGAGAATCAGGACCTGGTAATTTCACTGCTGTTTTGGGTCAATGTTCAAGGGATAATTGCACCAAACCCCTGCCATATTTTCTGTTTTTGTTGTGCATATTGACATTTTTCTTAGGCCTGGGAGGAACACCATTATACATGGTTATATTCAGGTAAATATGCTTTCCTTATCCAACCCTCCCAATTTTCCGTACACTTTGGATTAAACAGATCTGCAGCAAAACTCAGTCTCCTGTATTTCAGCAGTTGCAAAATAAATGTCGAACAGTAGACAAAGCGAACCTCATTGCCAAGTTTGCTGAAAATCTGAATATTTGTTGCTGAACCTCCAACAGAAAAAGTTTAACCTTTTCCCTTATCTTTCCTAGAGAAACTGAGAGTCAATAATCTTAGTTCCTCTCCAAAATCAATCTCTGTGGAATTTCAAATTTAGTTCCTAGACATTTCAATTTTGTGGAGCAAGATTCATCTACATTTTTTGCATTTGATTCACCTTCAAATATGAGATATATATAAAGGTTCTTGATTCCAACTGAGCTGTTGAATACTTGTAATTCTAGTTGTAACTAATCAGTCTGTTGTGTTGTCCATAGTTTGCAAATCCAGTTTTAATGTGTCATAATTTTTTTATTTCTCTGGTCCTATTTTTTGAAAGCCAAAAACACACCATTTCAAGCCAACATTTAATCTTTTATCTCCCTTTTCCTCAGATCAGTTTCACCAGAGTTGAAATCTTTCGCCATTGGCATTGAAACTTTGTGTGGAAGGCTATTTGGTAAATGTTTCCCATGTTCTATTTGGTTTGGTTTAAAAAATGTATTCTATGGAATGCTAGTATTTTTTATTGTACTGTACAGTATTTATTTGCAAAATCTCTGCAACAACATGACTGCATAAGGCTAAACTGTCAACTGCAGCAGCCCTTGTGGCATAGTGGTTAAATTGGAGTACTTCAGCCAAAACAACTCACATTGTGAATTCAATCCTAATGAGGTTCATGATTAACTCATCCTTCCACCTTTTCAAGGTTGGTAAAATGAGTATCCATTTCCAGCCAATTTTGAGGCAAATATGCTAATTGCATTGTGAACTGCCCAAAGAGTGCTCTAATCGCTATGGGGAGGTATATGTGTAATCGCAGTTGCTACTTAAAAGAGTGCCTGTTTCAATCCCAGCTTGTCTGACTTGTATGCATAGTGGGTGAATTGGAGATGAACCAGAGGAACCCCAGGATCAAAGAAAGAACCCTTTAATTTCCTAGTAGTATAGTATCACCACCCTTAACACTGACATAATTTTGAGATGTTGGCCATTGTATTATACTGTTTAATATGCTGCCTTTCCTCGTTACTGGGACACAAGTGTATTGATTGAAAAGACTGTTCTTAAATCCAGTTCAAGATCATTTTGCCATTGTGTTTTCTGTGCAGGAGGACTCCCAGCTCCAATTTATTTTGGAGCATTAATTGACCTAACTTGCTTGAAATGGGGTGTGAAAACCTGTGGTGGTTCAGGATCTTGCAGGTTGTACAATACCCAAGCATTCAGGTGAGGTTCACTGCAGAGGGATCATCATGCCTGGGCTGAGTTATGAATAACATTCTTATTTTTTGTTTGCATATGTGTGAATGAACTAAGAGGATAGCATTTCAGGACAGTCTGCAAGCTCAGTTTCCTTGAAAGCTCCCCTGCTTACTGGCCTGGAGAAGCTGCGTTTCGTGGGATTAAGGAAACATGTCCCCAGATGCCGGAAATGCAGCTACTTCCACCACTGCCCCAATCCTTGTCTCCTCCACTAGGCTTGGCATGTCTCTAATGGCACTCTCTCTGTAGCAGGGCAGATGTTGTAAGGCTTACAATATCTGCCCTTCTACACAGTGCCATTGGGGACACAGAAAGTCAAGTGGAGAAGATAAGGATTGAGGTGGCAGCAGTGGTGGTGGCCACGGCAGCTTGAGTGAGGGTGTGGGCCAGATGATTTGGGCCAGATCTGGCCCACAGCCTGTAGGTTGAGTATCCCTGCTGTATAATATTGGGTTCACATCCCAGGTCCTTTGAATGAGAGCACACTTGTCATAGTGGCTTAATTTAAAGCAAGTGGGGTCATTCTGTGACACTCAGAATCATTTTTGCTTCCTCAAATCCCCTAGAAACATTATTTTTAAGATTACAATCTCTTGTAAAAAAAATTGGTAGCATAACTTCCAATCAGCTTATCTGATCTTGTGGCAGCTGTTTAATGTTTGTTTCAACTTATATAGCAATTTTACATTGTTTACTGTTTACCTCTTTGATTGAAATAGCTTTAGCATAATTAGCAGGGTCTGTGGTGGTTCAGTGGTTAAGAAGCTCACCTTGTTAGCTGGAAGCAGGGCCGGATTTTCCTATAGGCCAACTAGGCTTCAGCCTAAGGCCTCAAGATCAAGAGGGACCTATATATTGATATATATCACAGTAATGATGTATTTTATTATCTCTCATGTAATTAACAAATTTAAAAATGGGAGGTGAAAGGGCCACATAAGTGGAATAGCCCGGGCCTCTTTTCATGTAAATCCGGCCCTGGCTGGAAGGATGGCAAGTCGGCAATTTGAGACCTGGGTATTGCATGATGGATCTCCCAGCTCCTGCCAACCTAGCAGATCAAAAGCAAGAAACTGCAAGTAGATAAATAGGGAGCACTTTTGGTGAGAAAAGATCTTGGGGACATGAAAGGAGCCTCATTCAGGCATCCCCTGAGCAGAGTTTCTCCAGCAACCTTCCAACCCAGAATAATTTCTGACAGGAAATTATTATTATAGCATAATTAGCATGAAGAAGTCTTCCTTCTGAGCTTGTTGCCTAACTTTATTGCTTATTAATTTGTGACTATTTGTTATTTCCTTTTACATATCTGGATGCTTGAGGGCTGTTTGAATATCAATGAATGGGACTGTGATGCCTTAGTGCTTAGGAACCTGATGACTGGAAAGTTGGCAGGTCAGCAGTCCAAGACCCCAATGGAGTGAGCTCCTAACTCTATCACCTGCCAACCTAGCAGTTTGAAAGCAAAAAATTGCAAGTAGATAAATAGGTACCACTTCAGTGGTAAGATGGACAGTGTTCTGTGCAGTCTGGTGTTTAGTCACGCCTGCAACATGACTATGGAAACATGTGCAGACGCAGACAGTGCTGACTCTTTGGCTGTAAACAGAGATGAGTTGTGCTGATGCTATATGTAACTTATCACTTTTGTATTCAAGAAATCTCTACCTTGGACTCCATTCTGTGCTGAGGTTTGGATGCTGCCTCTTATATGTCACCCTCTGCATTTTAATCGTGAAGCGATTTGGACACAACCACAGGGAGATAGACATGACTGAAGTGGTTGAAGGGCATGCCATGAAGTCTTCAGGAGAGTGTGCCGAAAAAGTGGAGTCACCTTACACAGAGACAGCTGTAACCGGAGGCACACGCTTGTGAAAAAAGAAGTGACTTGTGTTCTTACACATATGACTCCTATCTGTGCAGTCAGCAGCAATAGTACTTTCCTTGTGTATATAGGTGTGAGAGAGAGCTTGAGAGGGAGGGAGAGAGGGAGAAATCTACTTGCTCAGATACTTTTTGGACTCTCCATAGACAAGATATCTTCTGCACTCAGGATTCTCAAGCCAACAGGTAGAAAGTGTCTAGAAAAAAAAAAGTGCTCCTTGGCCAAATGAGATTAGGGGGGAAATAGCACACATTCCTGATATGAGCAAAACACTAAATGCACTTTATTCAATAAAGGGACTGTGTTCAAACTGTACTTTTTATTGTTTTAAAAGCTATATGTGCTCACAGGTATAGATTTAGAAAAAAGACCAGGGGAAAAGGGGGCCTGATTTTGTCCCAACAAGAAGACAGAACCAGAATAAATAGCATTTGGGGCTGGGGAACAGAAGGTTTGTAAATGTTGATTTTAAAGACAATGATATTGTTTCTTCTGTGTTTTGAATAGGGATGTGAAGAAATCTAGACAGCACCTTATCTGTGGTTGAGACACATTCTTTTGACATGATTACAGAGTTGGTTCTCAAATCCTTATGAGATCTCATGTCTAGCACAAGACTGAGGATGCAATAATAATATGGTAATTTCATGTCAGAATTTATTCTGGGTTGAAAGGATTTTTGCAGAAGAAACTCCACTCAGGGAATGCCCAAATGAGGCTCTGACCACCACAGGATGCAATTAGAAAGCAGGAAAAAATCACTTTGATTAGATTTTTTTTCAGTTTGGGTCCCTGCTGGTTTCCATAGGTGACATTGCTGTACCAGTTGAATACAAGTATGGTAGTTATTATATTTTAGGAGTTAGAAAAACACAGGGAGAAAGCTGAGAATGTATTTGCTATCCATCAAGATTACTCTAAATAGCCCTAAGTGCCTATGAGAGAGAGATGCTGCCAAAATGAACTCTGTTTTTAGGGAGGTATTTTCCCTGATGGGGCTGTGGTGGTTTAGTAGTTAAGATACTGAGGTTGACAACCAGAAGGTTGGCAGGTCATCATTTCATGACCCGAGTACTGCATGATGGAGAGAGCTCCCATCTGTCCCAGCTCCTCTTAACCCAGCAGTTTGAAAGCAAGAAATTGCAAGTTAATAAATAGGTACTGCTTTCGTTGGAAAGGTTCTGTGCATTCTGTGCGCTCTGGCATCTAGTCATGTCTACCATATGACCATGGAAACATCTGCAGATGCAGACACTGCTGTCTCTTTGGTTGTAAACAGAGATGAGCACCTCCCCCTAGAGTTGGACATGACTAGAGCTGTATTTGTGCTTTGACAAACATAAATGAGCATCTGCCCTTCCAAAAGACAGGGAATTTGAGTGATGCAGAACTGAAGTGGAGGGCAAATGAAACACCTCCATTGATATTTTCATATAAATATCTCATGTGGATCTGAAACTGAAGTCATTTTGGATTTTTCATGGTCATTAATCCCAACAATCAGTCTTGTGGTTTCTCATCCTGCAAAGGTGGGGTTCTTTCCCCCTTCCCACACCAATGATTTCTTGCTCCACTGAAAACATTTTCTGATGACCAAGAACCATCATCATTCAGTCTCATTACTGTAAAAAAGAATTTTTTCCCCATTTCTTTCAAGTCATATAATAGATAATGGCTGGAAGAGGAGCACAATCTGACTTCATCGCACTTGCTTTCAAAAAAACACACGGGGGGGGGGGGGAATCCATTTTCTGACAAATTTCCACAATGTGCTAAAAGCCCTCAGTGAAACCTGGGTCTAAAGATGAGAAAGTCCATCTTACATATATTCTTACATTATCCTTGTTTGTGGGGTGGGAAGTCTATCTCCCACTTTAAGAAAAACAGTTGAATCAAAAATACTGAAAGGATTACTGTATTCCTGCTTCTAAGGTGATAATGCTATTGCTTTTTAAAGAAAGTAGATTTTATTCTCATGTTCTAGCTAAAAAATGGGTTTCACGTATTGCCACTAATGCTTTTGTGTATTATTCCATCATTATTCCACATTATTCCCCTACTATTTTTAAAAATCATGTCAGAAACACACAGAGGTGCTTTCTGGGTTGAAAATTTTTTTGCTGGAGAAACTCCGCTCAGGGGATGTCCTAATGAGGCTCCTTTCATGTCCCCAAGAATATTTCCCCACTGAAGTAGTCCCTATTTATCTACTGGCAATGTCTTGCTTTCGAACTGCTAGATTGGCTGGAGCTGGGACAGATGACAGGTGCTCACATTCTGTCATGTACTACTTGGGTCCTGAACTGCCAACTTGCCGACCTTCCATCTAGCAAAATGAGCTTCTTAACCACTGAGCCACGACAGTCCCTTTCCCCTACTATGAAGTGGAGCGAGTGCAAAAAGACCTTGTTCTGAGCCAGTGTTCTCATGCCCTTGCTTGGATTCCTCCCAAATAAATACGCATCCACATTCACCGTCTATGGCACTGCATGTATAAGACTTTAAAACACCAGTTCAAAGAAGTGCTTAGCATAGCAATAACACTGGTTGATTTCAGTGTTGTTTGAAAATAAAGATATAGCAGCTGCTTGCAATCCTCCCTGTCAGGTTTGGGAATGTTATTTTGGGACCAAAGAAAGAAAAGCAAAACTTTTTCAAATGTACCATGGTGAGAAACTTTAAAAAGTCTCTCAGGCCAAAGAATAGCAATAGCAATCACACTTATATACTACCCCAAGGCGCTTAGTGCAAATCTCTGGGTGGTTCACAAGTTAATTAGTATGTGATAGAAGAGATAAAATCTGTATAGATTTTAAAAATGAGGTGTATTCAGTCTATAGTTGTGTAATCTGCTACTGTTTTGTATACACAAGTTGTATAGACCTCTTCACAGTTGTTGTCACTATTTTATTTCTCCATTTCCTAACCCTTTCCAGTAACAGATTGTTTTTAAAAGGAACATTCTTGCAATAAGCCTTGACAGAAGCCCTTTGAGATTTTGATCCATTTCTTTAAGGCACCAGAATGTGGCACTGAAGTGTGATGATGGAAAGGCTGAGAACTACCTAACAATGTTTTTTTTGTTTAACTTCATCTGGAAGGGTGAAACAGGCACAGCAGGCAAAATGGAAAGTACCCTCTCATTAGTACTTTGAAAGAATGAAGGAGCCTGGAATGTCCTCTTGCATAACAAATGCCAGTTGGAGGCTTTGCACAGAGAGGCGCCACAGGCAGGGAACAGAGCTGAGAGAATATTTGTTACCTCTTCATTTTCATCAATAACTATCCAAACAAAGACAGAATCCAAAAGCTATAAGAAAGTAAGAAGAAGAGAATGTGCATCAAGAGTGTTGTGAATTACACAATTATAATGACTTTAGTCTCCTTTAACCCAGTGGCGACTGCTAAACATTGAGGTTGGTGAGGTGGAACACAGAGCACTTGGTTTGAGGAGATTCAGGGATTATAACCAGCTGATATCTGATAACTGGGACTGCAGTGACTTAGAGGTTAAGACCCTGAGCTTGAAGGTTGGAAGGTCAGCAGTTTGAAACCTGAGTGCTGCATGAGGAAGTGAGATGCTGGCTCTGTCCCAGCCTAGCAGTTTGAAAACAAGAACTCACATGTAGATAAAAAGGACCTGCTTTGGGGGGCAGAAAGGTAACAGTCTTCCATGTGCCCTGGTGTCTAGTCCTGTCTGCCACATGACCATGGAAATGTCTGTAGATGCAGAGTTGTAAATGGCTGTAAATGGAAACGAGCACTATCCCTTAGAGTTGGACCGGACTGGCTTTTGAGCAAGGGAGACGTTTACCTTTCCTAATGTTTTTGTTCCCCTTTAACCCAGTGGTGGCTGCTATACATTGAGAGCAGTCAGTTTGGGGAGTGGCAGGGATATTAGGCAGCCAGGATCTGATTACTGCTTCCTTCTGATATTTGCCCCTGCTGCACATTTATAGCTCTGGGGTAAAACTCCAGCTGCTCCATTTTAGTTACAGTTCTGGTTGGGTAGCCTGAAGATGAGTAAGAGGAAAACACAGATAGGATCCTAATCATCTACCTGTGAGGGATGGAGGCTGGTTTTATATGGCTATGCATAATCTGAGACTCAGGTGGGGCAGTACCTACAATAGAACAGAACATAATAGAATAGATGTCATGGTAATGTAGTACTATGGGTTTACAAGTTATTCAAAATGGCAGGAATAGAAACTGGTATGTTATTTAGAAATGTGCAGAAATACCAAGATTTGTACTCTCACTGCTAGCCTTATCAAGCAGATGTAAGCTGGAGACAGAGAGAGGGTTCACCAAGGCCTTAAAACCTGAGTATTTTCCTACCCACTAGGGATGGAATGTCTGAGTAACCTCAACATCCTGCTTCTGGGAACTAAGAGGGCTATGTTATGAGAATGGACAATGTTTTGATTCAGAATGTACAATGTATTCTGATTGGTTGTATGCTAATTAGCTGAATCAGAAGCTGTGATCTATATTATAGACCCATGATGACGAACCTTGGCACTCCAGAAGCCCAAGCCCCTGTAAATCCACACAAATGGGTTTGCTGTGATTCATCCGGCCTTTTTTGTTTTTGTTTTCTGATATGCCTGAACCACAGACTAACAGGCTACTATTCCAAAAATTAATTTGATTGAAACTGTGTTATCTGGTAATGGTAGTATTTAAACCTTCATGACTAGGTAATTTTCCAACCCAACTCGTCTCTTTTTGATCAGCTTTACTTAGCTTTAGAGGAGAAATGGGATGAACGTCACTTTCCTCAATGTCATAGTACAGGTAAAGGTTGCCCTTGCTTGAAAGCCAGTCATGTCAGACTCTATAGAGTGGTGTTATATCTGTAGACAGCTAAAGAGCTTGCATCTGTAGAAGTTTCCATAGTCAGGTATGACTAGAAGCTGAAGCTCACGGAACGTTGTTACTTTTCCTGCCAAGTGGTACCTATTTATCTACTTGCAATTTCTTGCTTTTGAACTGCTAGTTTGGTAGGATCTGGGACAGACAACAAAAGGTCACTCTGTCAGGCATCATTCAAGTCTCAAACTGCTGACCAGAAAAACTCCTGGTTGTCAAGCTCAGCATCTTAACTAAGCCACCATGGCCCCTCCTCAATGCCATACCTATAATCAAATACTAAGCTAGAGATCGCTCTGTGCAGAAGTATCAAAAGTGTCAATCCAACATAATATTAGTTTGGCTAATAGCATAAATCATAAGAACTTGACTCTCACTTATTCAAGGTTCAGACGTGCAACATTTTGAGAAGAGAAATATCTGCACTCTCACTTGTAGAACAGGCTATGGCCTTATCCAGTCCTTGCAAATGGTGTAAACTTGCCCCCCCACCAATAGGGAATCTTCTAACCCTTACTCAATCCCTGGTTTTATTGTCCTCATACACATGGAAGGTGGTGGCCTGAACAAGGATACCTCCACTTTCTGGTAAGATTTATGACCTTTTGGGGGAAATGAGAAATATAAACAGATCGTTAACATCCTCTGATATGTTCCTTCTTTGTCTTGTTTCCTCTGTTGCTTCCTCACCTACTGTAGTTTGCTATTATTTAAGGTGTGACCTTATTTCCTACTATATGCCTAGCACTCTCATATTGCTAGTAGAAGCTAATCACATCTTTCTAATCTCCCAGACCCTGTGGTCACTAACAAAACCAAAACTTGTAAGAGTGACTTTTTTTAGATAGACACCAGAATACCCCCAGCAAACAAAACCATGCTGTCTGAGAAATGTATTCCAGGGGAATCTGAATATTATAGTAAAAAAAAATCACTATTATAAATCCTCAACAAAACCTTCACTGAAAATACTGCTTCATCCATAATTCCAAGAACCATATTCCATGAACCTTTGGAGCTGTTTTCTCTGATCAAGTTGCTTACACTTACAGAAAGCCTATAAATTTAGTTACTTCCGAAATGACCTTTCATTTACATCTCTGTTCATGTCTTGTAAGCTCAATAGTCCTGAACATTGTTATTGTATTGCATTACTTTTCTCTCCCTATTGAGCTTTCACATTTGTTTTATCTGCGCTTATCATGCACCCGTTTTAGTCATTTCCTCCTAATTTTATGTGTGCCACTTTGAAAAAGCTGGCTAGGAATATCTGCATAAATAGCAGTAGCAATTAAAATTTCATATGTTCAGGAACATCCATCCATTCATCCATACGCACATGCACATGCACACACACACATACACCACACGGACACGCACAGACAGATTAAATCTGTAAATTTCAGATGATTTCAGGGTTATCTCCAGCTATGATGAAGTTTTGTTTTGCTGTTTCAAAGAGCTGACAATGCTAGGAAACCTATTCTTTCATTGTCAGTTTAATTTTTGATATGTCCATCCTGCTCACATGAACTGTGGATGATGGTCTAAATACAGTGAGCACCTAGATGTAAGAGTCTTTGTCTAGATCTGAAGTCTGGCTTGCAGTATGTTCAGGGTCGTTTGACTTCACTTCTTCCTTCAAAGGGACTTCTTCTTTCTTCTCATTTTCAGCAGCCTTTTTGCCCCCAAACTGTTTCTTTACCAGAATGAAAAACGCTATGCAAAACAGATAGGATGGTGCTCTTAAGGCAAACATCAGACCAAAGTAAAAATATCTGCATGGGGAAGAGATCACAAATATCTATTGTAGTCCAAAGCAAGCAAGCAAGCAAATGAATTCTTTAAATTTATAAATATAAATTGTAGATATAAATTTAAAAAGGAAGATTATAATTTCATGTCAGAAATTATTCTGGGTTGAAAGGATTTTTGCAGAAGAAACTCCACTCAGGGAGGGCCCAAATGAGGCTCCTTTCATGTCCCGTCTTGAATTGCTGACTTGTCAGCCTTCCAGCTAACCAGGTGAGCTTCTTAAACCACCACAACCCCCTTTTTTCTATCAATAGAGTTGATATTAACATGCTTCATAATTTTACTCATTCTGCTCTCATTGGGAATAACTCTGTATTTAGCCTCAAGGTATAAAAGCATTAATTGAAATAATAGAGTGGCCAGTATCCTATTCATGCCGGTGTAATCAAAAGTTATGCAGGCATAAATATGCTGAGTGGTATTCCTGGCAACAAGGAATGTTGTGATGCAGCTGCACAAACACTTGTGCATCCCTGGTATGATTCATCATCCAGTGCACCAGCAGAAGTGCTTTGGGAATAACACTTCGATGGCAAAGTTAATACAGTACCACTATCATGCACACAACTTCAAGTTGTGCAGTTGTATTCATGCAACAGGATTTTGGGTCACTTATATTGATTGATTGACAAAAAAAGTATTAAGAACCTACAGTCCTTTGTCCTTTTAAAGATGGCTGTTAATCGTGCTGCTGTCTCTTAGGATGATGGACCAAGATTAGAAAATGTGTGGCCTTCCAAATGTGGTTGGATTCCAGTTCTCAGTTGTCTGATATAGCAAATCCAATGTTGAAGAATCTGTGGATATCTTTGCCCATTTTTACTTTGTATACTCTGAGCATCTTTTGTAGAATAATATAACTGGATTAAGATTGTGAATAAAAAGGCTGGAGCACATGCCACTTGAGAACAGCTACAGCATTAAGTCAATCGAGAAACCATAGTGTAGAGAAGAATCCTAGAAGTTATGAGATTTCAAATATCACTCACCTGTATAATAAAGAATCATATATTCGACAAGCTCCTTGTTGACTACAGCCAGTGGCTGACCATTTCAAGCATGTTTGGTCTATTACAGCACCAAAATAAACCGGAGCTAAGATTCCAGCTGTAAGACATCAAGCAAGAAATATGTAACATCTGGAAAGCCAGTAAGATGTAATGTATAGACTGACACACTTGTGATATGAAGGTAAGAATCACCACATAACTTTGGAAGCTCATGGGTGGTATTGTTAAATCATCATCATCATCATGTGCTTTCAAGTCAATTCTGATTCATGGAGACACTTTCTGGGGTTCTTACATAGAGAACACAAAGAAATGGTTTACTCCTCCCTTCTTCGGGGGAGGGGGGTGTCCTGTCATCTGTAGCTTACCCAAGGGCACACAAGCTGGCTTTTTTTCTAGTGAGGCACATTGGTGGGTTTGAACTTCCAACCTCCGGCCCCTTAGTTAGATCTAAAGTAAAGGTAAAGGTCACCCTTGCTCGAAAGCCAGTTGCATCTGACTCTAGGGTTCAGTGCTCATCTCTGTTTATAGCCAAATAGCCACTGCTGCCTGCATCTGCAGACAATTCCATGGACATGTGGCAGGCTGTCTCAACACCAGAGTGTACAGGACACTGTTTACCTTCCCACCAAAGTGGTCCTTATTCATCTACTTGCAGTTTCTTGCTTTCGATCTGCTAGGTTTGCAGGAGCTGGGACAGAGACGGGAGCTCGCTCATTCATGCAGTACCTGGTAATCAAACTCCAGCCTTCAGGTCAGTGAGTTCAGTGTCTTAAACACTTGGGCCACCACGGTCTCATAGTTAGATCTGAAACAACTGAGCTATTCAGCCAATTGGCACTGGTAAAACCGCTCCTTAAGATCTCTGGTATCTTGAAAACCATATTAGAGTTGCAATAAGTAATTTTTTTGCTTTTGAACTGTTAGGCTGGCAGGACCTGGGGTTAATGATAGGCACTCAGTGCATCATGCAGCACTCAGGTCCCAAACTGCTGACTTGCTGACATTCTGGTCATCAAGTTCAGCATCTTAACCACCAAGCCACCACACTCTTGTTGTCACATACAGCGACAGTACAAGGACTGCTAATGGTAGGCCCCATATCTGCATAACTGCTGGACAATTTCTCATCCCCCTGGCAAACTGTGTCAAAATTATCTCTTTCACATTCACATTCACATTCACCCACATTTCCCATCTCTCAAATAGGATACAAAAATTTGAGCCCCTTGAGCATAGCTATGCAAAAGTCTCCCATGGGCTTGGAATCTGGAGTGGTAGTGTGGTTACCCAAGCCAAATGCCTAGAAGAATGCTTGTCTTCAAGTCTTATTTAGAAACTTCTCAGAAGCATCAGAACTTATCAGATGCACCGGAATGGACATGATAAGCAGTAGAAAATAGATTCCAGGTTAAGTAGAACTTCAAACCTCATATTTTCATCCAACCAGTTTGCCTCATAGTCATTCAGCTATCCTCTGCACCAGTTTTGTGGTAAATGATATACATACAACACGTGGAAGGAAATGACTAGTGATATTTAAAATAAACAGCACAGCATTTCTTACCCAATGTTCTCAAAATGAGCATTTGAAAGCCTAATGCAAGTGGCTTCAATTCTGGTTGTACACATCTGAAAGACAAAATATTAACCATGGTGAAGAGGTTTCTATACAGCTTAGCAAGGTTCTAAATCAGGGGTTCCCAACCATTTTAAGCCAGGGGCTGGATCACGTTCTCACAGTCAGCTTTGGGAGCTGGATGGCCATTTTGCCCTACCTGCACAATGAAGGCTGCCATTTTGTCCCAATAGTTTCAAAGGGGATGGCCATTTTGTTTCTCAAATGCCCTTGGAGGGGGGCACATGAAATTGCACCATGGGGTGGATATGGCTCGTGGGCCTTAGGTTGGGAACCCCTGTTCTAAATATTGTCTGTAGTAGCCCTATGATGTTTGCTTACAGAAGATGAAGTCACATGCTTGTCAGTCGGCAGCTACCTTTCTTGCATCAACAACATGTCCTGCCTTTGAACAACACCATCTGGGAATTGTGAGGCATAGCTCAGTGGCTGAGATTATGCTTACCATGCAAAAGGTTCAGTTGTAGCATCATTAGTTAGGAATGGAAGATAGTTTAGCCACCAATGGCATTGTTAACACAAGGAATTTTCAGTCAAATTTCTGATTGCATACGAGTCCTATGTAATCACTACTCTCTAATGATTCCTTGATGGAAAGATGGAGGCACACAGACATCATCACTGGCCTGGTCAGAGTGTTACCGAAAGGGCAAAAAGTGGGTCCTCAATCTCTATGCCCATATGCTGGGCTAGGTATACAATTCACATCCCTACTGTACTCCTAAAGTCTTCCCAATGGGAATAAGGCTCAGCCAAACTATGATAGGTGCTGGTCCATGTGGGAATAAGTGAACTCAGGCAAGAATCCCCCCCCTCCCAAAAAAAAGTCTGAGGGTTGTTGAGTAAAAAGAAAAGAATGTCCTTAAATATTTGTTTTACTTATTCTACTTGTGCTACTCATAACAAAATGAGATGGGGAAAATAGATTATTTTCTCTTGTTAGTAGAGTATGAAGCAGAATAAAAATAACAACACAGAGAAATGTGGAGAGATCAGCTCAGTCTTGTTAGCCTCCCCATTTTGGTTTTGTTGCACATATACTAGTAGTTTGTATAATAAAATCACTCTGGAAGAATTTAAAGTAGGAAAAAAGCTATCTTCATTACTGTTATGAGCTGTTGTTACTATCAAATAGAAAAAGAAAAATAGAGTCTCTAGTACATGGAAGATTCTCTAAGTCAGTGGCTTGGAGAAAGGTTAGAGAAACACCATAGGAGAATAGGCAGAAAAAGAGAGGATACAAATCTGAATCATCTCTAGTCCAGGGACACAGCCCCAAGGCAGGTACAAAGGGTGTGAATAACTTAAGGAAATAACTCTAGTGTTATTGCATATCTCCAGACGAGAGAAAGAACAGAAAACGAGTTGGGAGATGTCCACTTTGGAGTAAATGGCAGCGTCAAATTTTGAACAGGTATAATATGATACAACAGTTTCTTACAAATCTCATTGGTTACTTACCTGATTGTCAACATGTAGAATGGTGTCCCTCCCAAAGCAAAGGACAAGGAACTTGCTACTTTTATAACTGTGAAATAAATAAAATTTCTTGAGCAATCCTTGCTCCTTGGACACTCTCCCAAAACTGCTGAGGAGTAATTCCTTGCCATGGAATCTGCCTTTGCAATGCAGCTACAATTATGGAAAACCTGGAAGAAAAACATAGATATGGCATGGATATTAATCTAATTTCTTTTCCCTTCCACTTCTTTCTCTTTCTCCTTCTCTGTCTAGAACCATGTTTCCCAACCTTTGGTTTTTGGACTTCAATTCTCAGAAGCCAAAGTTGATCCCCCAAGCACTGATCAGCCAATATAAGGAATTGCGGCTGCTCGGGGGTTAAGAAGCTCACTTTGTTAGCTTGAAGGCTGGCCAGTTGGCAGTTTGAGATGAGGGTACTGCATGATGGTTTGAGTGACTGTCATCTGTCCCAGCTCCTGCCAATCTAGCAGTTCAAAAGCAAGAGATTGTAAGTAGATAAATAGGGACCACTTTGGTGAGAAAAGATCTTGGGGACATGAAAGGAGCCTCATTCGGGCATCCCCTTTGCAGAGTTTCTCCAGCAAAAATCCTTTCAACCCAGAATAATTTCTGTTACGAAATGATTATTATTAGCCAATGTACTGACTTAGGCTTCTGGGAATTAAAGTCCCCCTGTGCTGCGTATGCTCCACATTGGGAATCACTGGTCTAGAGCAAAGGTGGGGGATTCATGCTGCCCAGATTATCCAACAAGACCAGGGCAATTTGCAATCAGAGGAGTGCCCAATCCTTCCTCTATCCATCATTGCTTATTCCTTGTAAAGGTCAATGTGTCTATGGAGGAGAGGTCCTTCCTCAGATATAAGCTTTCCATGCAAGCAAGAATAATAATTTTCTGGGGTTCCTGCTCACATGGAAAGGCTACACATGAATAGGAACCTCATTTTGGCAGATGTATGCATTACTCTGTCAAACAAGCAACAATGGAGAAGGGAAGGGCTAAGTCAGACATTCACAACCTATGGCCGACGGGCCAGACTTGGCTTGTGGTGGCAAATCATCTGGCCCATAGCAATGACCCCTGAGGTGGAAGTGGACACATTTACAACAGCCGTAAATGTGCCCGTGTGGAAACGTACCCACCATGGTTTCCAGCATTTATGGCAGGGGGAACCCACATGTCCGACCAACTCAGCTGTCTGAGCGGGTGTAGTCCAGCCCATGGTGTGGTAAGGTTTAAAACCCTTGGGCTACGTTGTCTCCTGAGCATATTGTTGTCATACGCAACTTGTATCCGTGAATGCATTTTTTCCTGAAGCCATTGGCGTGAATTTGTTTAAGGTGGATCCCAGCTTGCCATGGAGTGACCCACACACTATGATCATGAAACTATCTCCTGCGGCACATATGAAATAAGATATGCAGGATTTAGCACTGGGACTGCAATGGACTGCTGCAGTCTTGAGGATGTTATCAAGGTGTACCTTCACAGTCAGTCCATCTGGCATGGCCTCTTCTGTCTCCATGACCATGGGGAATCAGAGTTCCTCCTTCGCTCATTTTGCTATTGGGCCCAATGTGATGTAGATTGTCCAAGTCTATATTGATTCTCAGATGGTAAAGGTAAAAGTAGAGGTCACCCTTGCTCAAGAGCCATTCATATCCAACTCTAGGGTTCAGTGCTCATCTCTGTTTATAGCTGAACAGCCAGCTCTATCTATGTCTGAAGACATTTCCATGGACATGTGGCAGGCATGCCTAGACACTGGAATGCATAGAAAGCTGTTTACCTTCCCACCGAAGTGGTTCCTATTTATCTACTTGAAATTTCTTGCTTTCAAACTGCTAGGATGCAGGAGCTGGGACAATAGTTTAGTATCAAACTGTTGACCTACTGCCTTCCAGTCAGTGTCTTAACCACTTGAGCCACTGCAGTCAGATGACAACCTATTTAAAAAGAGTGTAAGAACCACTCTTCTTAAGCACTTATTACTCAGTCTGTAACAGGTGGAAAGAATAAAAGAAATAAATACATCTTACTGTGTCTTTCCTGGATCCCGCAACATCTTTGCACCCTGCAAAACATGCTGACATATATGTGAGTCCATTGTCTCCGCAGACGGGATCCCACTTGCTCTCAGGACAGCTACAGTGAGAGTTGCACTCTGCAGATAAAAGAACTGAGTCCGGAGCACTTAGTTGCCTTGAAAAAAGGAAGCACAGAGATGTGCTCTCAGGTCAGTTCATTCTAGAATCGATGCGAATGTATATAGTTAAGCTGTTTTGTTCATCATCCCTATGACTCAGAATAAAACAGTTGGCAAATCAGTAAGATCCTGCAAAACTGAAACTTAGAAAAGAACACATGAAGACAGCAGAGGGCCGGAATTGAACAGGAGCATGGGAAACAGCACACAAAAAATCAAGAACAAGAAACAAACATCCAGCATATATAGTCCTTGATGAAACAAACAAAAAAACCCAAAGACTCTGCCTTCACATTTATTTGGGCAAAAGCCTGTGCATGCACAATGATACATGGAGTTTTTCCAGCTGTATGCAAGGAGGCACCCAGGACTCCCCTAGGCAACAATATACACAATTTTCTGGAACCTAGTCCTCATCATCTTGCATAACAAGCTAGAATTTGCGTACGGTAGCACAAAAGAATGTTGGCCTTTGTAATTTCATATCTATGTATAGATCACTTTTCCACCTGCAGTCCTCCAAAATGGTTTGCAATTGGAAAAATTATTTCCAAAATAATTCCACACCCAAAGTTCTCAGGTCACCACCCTCCTAGTTTCTGAGATTTGGGGGCAAAACCTTTATTTATTAATAAAATGTTTATTATTTGCCGCCGCCGCCCCCCCCCCCCCCGTGCCTATACCAACTGCCAGGGGAAGAAGCCAGGGCAGGTTGAGGACTTTGCCGCCCCTCCCCCTGTGCCAATACCAACTGCCAGGGGAAGAAGAAGCCAGGGCAGAATGAGGACTTTCCCGCCCCTACCCCTGTGCCTATATACCAACTGCCAGGGGAGGAAGAAGCCGGGGCAGGATGAGGACCTTGCCGCCCCTACCCCTGTGCCCACCCCAACATATTGTAATGTAACGTATTGTCTGTAAGCCGCTCTGAGTCGCCACGGCGAGTGGGCGGCAATATAAATTTGAACTAATAAATAAATAAATAAATAATAAATGACACCAGCAACATAAGATAACAATCTAGATCTGTGATGGTGAACCTTGGCACTCCAGATGTTCTTGGATTTCAATTTCCAGATGCCCAAGCACCCCGTGAATCCACACGAATGGGTTTACTGTGATTCATCTGTCCCACGCTGCCCTCATTGCTCCTGAAAGCAGGCACATTTTACTTCCGCTTCCAGGAGCGACAAGGGCAGCACAGGCTGGATGAATCGCAGTAAACCCATTCGTGTGGATTCACAGGGTGTTTGGGCTCCTGGTTCACCATCACGGATATAGAGCCAAAGGTCAGATCAGGAAAAGAACAGTCAGGGAAACCTGAAGAGGTCTTCTGTATCTACTCTTCTCCATGCAAGGATATGCATTTTCTCAAGTGCATGCTTGATTCCACCAGAAAAAGTTGCAGGGATTGAGCTTTGTTATATTGACTGATGCTCCTTTACGATCAGCAGCATCTGATCTGTTTGTGGTTTTCCTTCGTGGTGTACCACTGTTCACAAATGGCCACTTTGTCAGTGATGTACATATAGTCAGATCCTGAACTTAGTCCATCATCTCAACTTCCCATTGGATCCTCCTGGACAGGAAGGAGTCTGAAATGCCTTCCTTTTCAAATTAAGCATTGCCTGAATGACGAAGTCTTCCTGTGTGGCGTGTTCCAGTAGCTTTGGTTCTTCTTTAATTAATGGGTAGATCTACCGGGCTTCAGGCTTAGCCCCAAGACACAGGTTTTATTATTTATTTATTTATTTATTTATTTATTTATTTATTTATTTATTAGTTCAAATTTATTTCCTTCCTTCTCATGGCCACACCTCTTTCTTTGCTCCTCCAAGGAAAAGGCATCTCTGTTTTGTTCTCTAGAGATGAAAGGAGCAACTATGGCACCTGACATCTCCAACTTATAGTTAGAACTAGAACTTCTATTACCTTTCCTATTCCAAGTGTATTTCTTTATAAATACACACTTTATAAATACACATTTCTTGCATTAGAAGGGTGGATGTAATTCCATTACAAAGGATAAAGTATGATCATGTAGCCATTCCAAGTTTCAAAGGCTAAATCCTGGAGTTAATGTTGCTCCAGTACCTTTGTCTGAGTCATCTCCAACACCAGAGACATTACTATTTCCATGGTCTTTTTGCTTCTAGGATATGGGAAAGTGAGAGAAAAAGCATACATAGACATCCCTCCCCATCTTATTTCTGCTACACATATGTAGGCATGCATATTACTTACCCATCATAGGATGCAGTTACTCCAGCTACAAGGCGGTTGTCACAGCCCACAGTCAGATAGAGGAGTGAAATGCTGAATGCGATAAATGAGCATATAAATGCCATTTTTGTGACCGCAATCAGGCCCAGTTTGTATTTTTTCATGATGAGCCCCCCTGAAAAGATACCAAGGCTGACCGCAGGTAAAACTGCAACAGCTAAAATCAAAGATAAGAGAAAGGAAAGTCAAATTCTCTCCCATTAGAACTAATTAGAGAGGGAAAGCAGCAAACAAGCTCTGATTGAACCGCAGGGGGGGGGGGGAGGCCTGCAACAGAGAAATTAACAGAGAAATTAAAAGTGCTGACACAGCTTTATAGCTATAGTACCGAATACTAGTTACCTAGATGTTGTTTGACTTTCTGTCCCGTCAGGAAGTTTGCATGACCTGAGCAGGGCTGTTAACTCATGAGAATCTTTTAGAGAACAACTGGCTGGAGAAGTTAATGTTTTAGGTATGTGGTTGTGGAGCCAGAGGATGGGAGTTCAATTCCCTACTGTGCCCCTAGGGAGAACATCTATCTTGTGTGGCCTTGGGCAACCTGCACAATCCCAGGGTGCCCTCAAAAGAGTGCCCCCTACCTGAAAAACCCTGGAAAGGGCTGCAAAAAGTTAGGACTGACTTGTTGGCACAATTATTACTATAATCATTCTTAGGGGACATTCACATATGAGGTTCTGGTAAGCCAGAAGCAACCCAACAGCACATAACAACAAAGGAAGAATTAGTTATTAAATTTGTTATTTTGCAGCCAGAGGTGGTGAGAAGAATCCAAGGGTTTTTTAAATTCATCTTTTTTATGGGCTTTGAATTTTGTCCACTTTGAATATTGTGCCATATGATTTGGGCGAATAGGAGGCTGGTCATTTATTGTGCTGCCTCAGGTGGCTACATGTCCTGGATCTAAACAGGATGGACTGGAAAACAAGCCTATATAAGTTGAGAGACAGACTCACCTGTTACAAAATTAGCTTTGGATGCTGCCTGGCCATATTGTTGCTCCATATATTTTGGGTTATATGTCAAGTAACCAATGAAACTGCTGAACTGCAGCAATGATATACACAGGAGTAAAGAATAGCATTTATTACCCAATAGTCTCTTCAGCGATTTAAAGAATCCTGGAAGAAAGAGAGGTTGGTTGTATGTATAGGAGGAATACTATGAGTAGCATCCCCACCCGAACAAATAAGTAACTTTCCAAACTCAGGTACAGTATATACATGTTTGTTTGTGGAACCTAAGTCCTGCAATCATGTTCCGGGCATCTTTATGAATCACTAAGGCTCTCTTTGTACTGGAAGCCTGACAACTTAAACATTGTGATTTAGGAGAAGTGACTTTGATCTCAGGTGCAGCTGATCCTTTCAAGAACAGATCTCTGTTCAACAGTCCTTATAAAGCACTCACTTCAGAACTCACTCTTCTTGGAACTTGACAGTTTATGCTTAAAGTTGCTTTCTGACTCCGATGCAGGTCTAAAATGTCAATTTTTCACCCCGTCCAATTTTATTTTGACTCCACCTTGGGGTATATGAGAAATTCACTACCTGAATGGAGAGCTGGGTTTTTTGGTTTCTTTTTGACTGGGTTTCCCAACCTAAGGCCCCTGGGTCAGATCCAGCCCATGGTGCCATTTTATGTGTCCCCTCCAAGGGCATTCAGGAAACAAAATGGTCACTCCATTTGAAGCTGTTGGGACAAAATGGCCACCCCATCATGGCTGGCAAAATGGCCATCCAGCCCACAAAGCTGACTGAGAAAGAGTGATCCAGCCCCCTGCTTGAAAAGTTTGGAAACCCCTGGTTTATGTATATATTTTTCAGAGTTAAATCTGATGTATCTTGTAGTCATAAATGGGTATTTCTGTTTGAATGTGTTTGTTTGGGGGTGGGGACTCACACAAATACATATTTTCCCCTCCTCATTTTAAAAAAATTGTATGGAATGGTATGGGAAAGACTTGCGAGATGAGGGAGTTGAGAAAGACCATAGAAAAGGTTTTTAACAGATCTGTCCATCATTTCTCCCAGTGATCAAAATTACTTTTGAGGGTCACAACTTTCAGAATACCATAGCCAGTATGACAGTTGACCATGCTGATTGCAGTAAACTTGTAGTAAGAGAAGTAAATTCTCTTCTTCTTCTGCCCATCCTCAACTGCTGTCATGAGTCTTAACTACTTTTGAGATGTCTTAAAGCTCCTTTGATCCTTGTTTGTTCCTGTAGACCTCAAACCCTGCTTTAACTGGATCATATCCATGCCAACATCTGAATCATCTGTATTGATACTTAGCTGCTTTGAAACCCAGAACCTGAGTCTTGTCTGAATGGTCACCCTAATAAACTCCAACAGGATTATCCTCAATGTTCTTACCTTTCAGGTTTGACTTCCCACCTTCCTGGATTTCAGGTTCGGGTATGGTGCTTTCATGATCATGACCATTCTTCTTTATAGCATCCAGCTTTTCCTTGGCAGAGATACTCCCTGCTTCTGTGTCCATACTTCTAGGTAGGAACAAGAAAGGGATGCCGCAAAGCAGGTTCATGGCTCCAGAAACTAAAAAGCCCATCCACCAAGCACCAACCCAACGGGAATCGTTTGGCGTTATTGTGATTGTATCTAAAACAAGAGAGGGCCATATTTGGTTGTATGGCAGGATAAAATATACTTACATTTTGTGGTAAAAATGTGGAAAACAAGATAGGGAAGGCAACAAAGGGATGAAAAGAAGTTGGATGTGAAAATAGAAGGGGAATGAGAGATCTTCAGCTATTTGAAGGCAAAGAGGATCTAGATGTTCCCTTTAAGGAGGGAACTATAGGTTTAAGTGGTCACCAAAAATAAACACCCTTTTATAAGAAACAAGAAGTTGGAGATGAGAAAATATAACTTTAATTGGTGTGAATATGCATATGCTAGAGAAGAGGGGAGAGACAATCTTCTTCTTGAATTTCCTAGAATCTCATTTTTCTGCAGTGACTTATTTCTGGCATTTCTTCACTCTTTTTTTAAATTAATTTTTATAATTTTCATACATACATAAAAAAAATCAAAAAGAAGAAGAAAAACAATTCTACAATTCTACCTTGTTAATACAATATTTGCTTCTTATAGCAATCTTCTAATGTTATATTTGTTAAATCAAAATAATAACAAACAAGAAAAACATAACATATTCATACAAATATCTCTAAAAGGGGGTAAATACAATTTACATTTCTTCACTCTTGACCAGTTATCAGCAAATGTAGCCCAAACAGTTCTTGGGAATAAAATTTCTAGAACCTGAGAAACTTATGGAATAAAATTGCAGTTTTTCTGGATGATGGGTAATTTCTGATTCTGATTCCAAAGGAGAATTCCTAATTCTTTGTCATTTGGAGAATTCCAAAGAACAGAGAATTAAGAATGTGATAAAGATCTTAATTAACAGATTTTTGTACATTTAATGTACCCCATTTTGTATTTCCTGAAGCCTTTGAGTAGTCAGTTCTCAGTCCCCAAGTGAGATCAATCTACCGACAACTAGATTAGCTAACTTCTGCTACTGAGCATTGTGAGCCATATTACAAGAGAAATTCCTCCTCTCTGAGCTTTTCTTATGTTTTTGGGATAAAATGAACTCCACTAACAAAATGCAGTAGATCCATTAGGACAATTCTTTCTCAAGTCTTGTTGCTGGTGTTTGCTGTTCCGCTGGGGGAAATGCCTATTACATTAAACTTCCTTGCAATTCTTGAAGTGCCAATGTGCTTAAATTGTAGTTGTGGTTCTGTGCTGATTCTGCAGAAAATCTAATAGGATACTAAAATACCCCCCCCCCCCAAAGTATGAAGAATAAGATTGCTTGCAGAAGCAATAATACCCTGTGATCTAAACCCATAAATCAAGCTTTATCATACTTAATACACTATAACAACCTAGATTCATTTTTGTCTTACCCAGATCCACAAAGCCAATGTCCACATACATTTTGGCAAACACAGATCCCAAAAGGAAACCAGCCATTGGGCCAATCATTGCTATCGTATGCAAAATTGCTACAAATATAAAGAAATAATAGTATCAACATACAAAAACACACAGCCTTATGTGTTCCATATCACTTTAAGGTAGCTTCTGTCCAGGGTCACTACTGCAATTGGAGTCATGTTGTTCATTTGTTTGACTATGGCTGCACATACAATGACACACATTGGGTCATTCCCATAGGATCAATGTATTGGAGTTTTTAAGATAAATTATTATTTGGTATGTGTATACCTAACATATGTTAAGAACATAGAAATACATGGTAAGCTGCTCTGTAGTTCACCCAGCATTGTGTTCACACACTGCCCAGCCTTTTGTAATGGCCATCAGGATATGATTACAGTAGGCCCACTATATCTGTCGGAAATAGGTTCCAAGACTTACTTTGAATACCTGAAACTGTGGCTAGTAGTGAATTCTATATATTGTATAGTCCTGTAATGGTGAATCTTGGCACTCCAGGTGTTCTTGGACTTCAATTCCCAGATGCCCAAGTCTCTATGGATCCACATGAATGGGTTTACTGTGTGTACATGCAGTAAACCCATTCATGTGGATTCACAGAGACTTAGGCTTCTGGGAATTGAAGTCCAAGAACACGTGCAGTAAACCCATTTGTGTGGATTGACAGAGACTTAGACTTCTGGGAATTGAAGTTCAAGAACACCTGGAGTCCAAGGTTCACCATCACTGGATAGCCTCATTGTCCCAATTTTGGCAATGCATTTTAGAAATATGTATATATTGCATTTGGGGGGATTTTTCAGTAAATATTTTTCGGACATGTATAACTGAAAACATAGCTATGAAGCCAATGGATACAGTGGGTCTACTGTACACCCATAAATTCTCTCTTTTTCCCTAGCAACAGAACTGCAGAGGCATATTGCCTCTGATAACTGGAAGTGATAGCTATTCTGACGAGTAGCCACCAATAACATTAACCACCACAAATTTTTATCTAATCTTTTGAAAGCTTCTCCAAGTTGGTAACAATCCCTACATAATGTGAGTGTGAATTTCATAGTTTAGCTATGTTCTGAAACCAGAGCATCCTTCTATACTTCCTGAATCTCCTGGCATTCAGCCTCAGAACTGAGCTGAAAAAGGAAGCCATTCCTGTAACACAGGGGTGCACAAACATTTTGGGCCATGGGCTGGTAATGTGGTTCAGGGGCTGGTCACTATGGCTCATGGGCTGGATCTGGCCCCTGACACCAATTCATCCAGCCCACAAGCCCTCGTTGCTCCCAGAAGTGGAAGTAAAACGTGCCTGTTTTATTTCCACTTCCGGGAGCAATAAGGGTTTTGCGAGCTGGATGAATTTAGTTTAATTAATTTGATTTAATTTAAACAAACTTTTATGTTTCCCTTATCAAAAAGACCCAGGGTGGCTAACACAACTCTCAACACCTAAAAACACAATACAAACATAATATAAAATAAAGATTAAAAGATTAAAAAGGATTGGTATTGGGGCCAGATCCACCCCACAGGCCATAGTCTGGGCGCCCCTACTGTAAGCCAAACTCTTGCAAAATATTTAAAATCTATCTTATATCCTTTGGGTGATCTTTAGAAGAAACGGAGATGGGAGGCAGTTATTCATTTGGCAGGTTCTTTCCCTATAGCAAAGGTTAGGGGAATAGAAAACTGTGAAAAAAAATGAATCAATACCATGCTGTGATAGTATAATTGCTAGAGCATAGCATGGAATCACACAGTATGAGAAATTTGATGACTCAACCTTGAGAACATTAGTTCCTTCTTCCTATTTTATTTAGACTGAAGTCACATGATTGACTTACTTTATTCTCAGCAGATCACCTATCAGAGTGCTAGCCAACCTTGGCAGTCCAGATGTTCTTGAACTTCAATTCCCAGAAGCCCTGAGCAGCAGGTGTGTTGACGTGGGCTTCTGGGAACTGAAGTCCAAGAACACCTGGAGTGCCAAGGTTGGTCATCACTAACCTATCACTACAGTTAGAAAAATCTGAAAATCTGCTTTAGATATTGTAAGGTAGTCCTAAATGCACTAAATGCACATCCCACTTTAGATTTTACCAAGATAAAGAGGAGTATCTTCTTCTCTAGAGAAATCATCGAGGTAAGATATGCCCAGTGGAGTTATTGGTGTTTCTCCAATTCCACGTAGCAGATTCCCCATCAAGACAAAAATCCACGCATAAGATTTAACTTCCTTTGCACAGTCTGTAAGTGAAGTAATTATAGAAGAAGAATGAGCAATAAAATACAGATCTCAGTGGCCTCGCAAATGATCCCAAATGTCAACTCTTTAAAATGGTGGACAAATACAACATAGTCTGGAGGCCACTCCCTAATGTCTTTCAAAGCTGGAATAGCCTTTGCACTTGTCCCTAAGGCTCCACTCTGTCCTCAAGATGGTGGTCTGAAAACCAAAAGTATGTTTTGCTTCATAAAGTGAGATTCACAATATAGCTGGTTCCATTAGCAGCCAGCTCAAACTCCTAGTTTTTTAAATGAAATTAGTTCCCATCAGAAGATACCTCCTCCTCCTGACATATCCCAATCAAAATATAGGCAGTCATCATGGCAAACGGCCATGAAGACTGTCCTGAGAATATGATGCACTGACCTTCCATCTGCCTTCCACATTGCAGCATGACCCCCATACCACTGATCCAGTTCTGTGAGACATTTCTGGTCATGAGCCTTTTTGGCATACAAAGTCCTATCAACCCCAGGCCAGTATTGACAAAGCTGTTGCCCTTCATCAAGATGGATTCAAGAGGATTTAATCCATTAGAGGACCATCACCCCCACCCCCACCCCTAATGGACTTCAGTATCCAAGCCCGTTAGTCCTCAGGGTGGTCAGGTTAGTTAACCACTGCCTGACACTCAGTGTTGAGTCACTGGCAGTATGGTCTACTTTACTACCATAGCAGGATAAACTGGCCAGACAGACTATTCATAGGTCATGCTAGTTTCAAATCAACACCCATAGTGACATCCAAATTTTTACATTATCCTGCATACCTCTGCTTTTTACATTACATTATCTGTACTCCAGATTTTGAACAAAGCTACTTTTTTAACTCACTGTAGAACAGGGGTCCTCAACCTCTTTAAACCAGGGGCCAAACTGGGGGGGGGGGGCTTCAGCACCACCACCGCCTTTGACAGCAGCAGTGATACCTGCTGACATGCTGCCTGACACTTGGTGTTGAGTTGCTGGCAGTATGGTCTACTCTATTACCATAGCAGGATAACCTGGCCAGACTGATAGAGGATACCTAGCTAGCAAAAAGGTCCTTGTTCCAAACAAACAAAACAAACACCCAGTTTACCACTCTACTTCCCTGCCTTCATGAATTATTAGAGACTGATGGGTAGCGAGACTCCAACTTCCATGAAGGAGTGCAGCAGCAGCAGCTGCTGCTTCCTAATCTTTCCTAATCTTCCCTGTTTAAAATGAACAACTGGCAGCACAGGCTGGACAAGACCATGTAGCACTGGAAGTGTTCTTGACTCACTTATTCTCTGGAGTAACAGTTAACACCAGGGAAGATAGTGATCACCAAACCATAACAGTGAAGCTAGCTCTGGAGTTAGATCTAAGGGCAGCCTCAGGCACAGACAGGTGCTTCCCAGTTTCCCACTCTACCTTCTTGCCTTCATGAATTAGTGGATTTTTCAACCATTTATTGTCCCCTGGACCATTCAATGGAGCCTACTTTGCACCCAGTAAGAATGGCATCTGCAGCTTTTCTCATTCTCTTGTACCCCTCCCAAAGAGTACGGTTGGTCAGTGGATGTAGAATTAGATGTCAGGAAAGAATGGAGGCTGCAAATACATTGGCTCAAAACCTATTTACCTAGATAGATGCATCTGTTCTTTTTGTTTTCTCTTACTTGTTGAATTTGCGATATCTTAAATTCCTTGGGTGGTTTCTGGGGTGATATTCCCCCATCACTTTCAAGGAGGTGGCCGATAAAAGTGCGGCAGTGGCGGCGGTGGAGTGAGGATGCTTCCGCCCTCCCTTCGGGCTCACCATCCTGCCGGAGGAGATGCTGGACAGCTGTGGGCGATGAGGCAATGCTCCCGCCCTCCCCTGGGCCCCGTCATCACGGCCTGGTGGCCGATAAAAGTGCGGCAGTGGCGGCGGTGGAGTGAGGACGCTCCCGCCCTCCCTTCGGGCTCACCATCCTGCCAGAGGAGATGCTGGACAGCTGTGGGTGGTGAGGCAATGCACCCACCCTCCCCTGGGCCCCGTCATTAACAATTGCTTTTTGTTTAGTTTTCTGCTTTTGTAATTTTTGTGTAAATTGGACTGATATTTGGAACTTTGGATTGTTGCTTGATATTGTTGCTTATTGAATTTTGATGCTGTATTGATTTATATTCTAGTATCTTTGATTTTTTTCTTAGGATGTCCTGCTGTTTTGTAATTGCAATTGTTATGGGAGATAATATACTGTATATGGGATATTTGTAATTTACTATGTGATATCTGTAATTGTTTTATGCTATGGAATGTGCTATGTATTTGTGACTGTTTCTTCTGTAAGCCGCCCAGAGTCGCTGTGCAAGTGGGGCGGCATATAAGTCGAAATTAATAATAATAATAATAATAATAATAATAATAATAATAATAATAATAATAATAATAATAATAATAATAATAATAATAATAATAATAGATCCATATTTAGTAACTACAAGTTTCTACTGAGAAGTCATAATCTTACCTGTCCCTGAGATTACGCCTGATCCTTGAAGAGTCTGATTCGATAAGCAGGGAGAGATACTGGCAGTTGAATTGTTCTGTGACTGTGATGATTTATCATAATCATAACTGAAAATAAAGTTTTAGAAGCACTAATTATATGGATGAAGGACTATTGTGATAGAATTAGCTGGTGTAGAAAGTGAATGACACAATCCCGGGGTGAAATCTTGTTGCACAATCAGCTGCCAGGGGAAAAAATTAATTTAAACTAATAGAAAGGTCCCATCCCTTTCAAGTTCTGAAACTCCAGTGGGTTTTCTGTTTCCCTGGTGAGCTTCAGAACATGACAGTGGAAGGTGGGAAACTATCCATGGGATTAAATTAAATGTTTCCAATGCCTAGTCCAGGTGATTTTATCCGGTCATAACAACTGGATTTAGCCTGTTATTTCCAGTCATCTATCATATGAATAAGCAGAGCTGAAGAAATGAACTGGGAGATGGCACACTTGGTACGGCTTCAACCTATTTTCAACCACTAGGCTAAACTAAATGAGAAACCCCTTAATGAAAATATTTTGTGCTGTCAAGTAGGAACCAATTTATAGTGGCTCTAATAGGACTTCAAAAGTAAGTGAAATGTTTATGAAATGGTTTTAGCAGTTCCAAACTCCCAATGAGTTTCTGTGGCCAAATAAGGATTTAAACCCAGGTCCAGGCTGTCAATGCACCTCACTGGGTATCTTCTAAGTAAAACAAACCCATTTAAATCAATGGTGCTTACATTTTGTGCTGACTAATATTCCTCATTCATTTCAGTGGTCTACAATAGTTGGAAGAAGCACTAGCATTGACCAGTGAAACAGATTAATGCAAAGTAAATGGACTAAAAGACACATCCAGAGTTTCCCAAGCCACTTACAAGTTTTCTAAAGTTTCCCAAACATAGGATCAACTAGGAAAGGTAAAGGTAAAGGTTTCCCTTGCTTGTAAGCCAGTCGTATCTGACTCTAGGGTTCAGTGCTCATCTCTGTTTCAAAGCTGAAGAGGCAGCTCTGTCTGCTTCTGCAGATATTTCTGTGGTGATGTGGCAGGCATGACTAGACAGAACGCTGTTTACCTTCCCACCGAAGTGGTCCCTATTTACCTACTTGCAATTTCTTGCTTTTGAACTACTAGGTTGGCAGGAACTGGGACAAAGATGGGAGCTCATTCCATCCTGCAGTACTCAGGAATCGAACTGCTGACCTCCCACCTTCCAGTCAGCATCTTAGCCACTTGAGCCACTGCTTTATATTGATCCACTGGCTTCATATATAAAGTTGGAAGCTCATTATTCTCTTCTGAAAAATTTCTAATACCAAGCTGGGAAAGCTGTATTTTAAAGGTAATTAGTTACCGTTACTGTCAAATATAATTGGAATAGTTACTGTTTAATTGGTTTTTAAAAATCAGAATGCTGTGACCTTCTGGCTTACAAAGTCGCCCTTGCTTGAAAGCCAGACATATCCAACTCTAGGTTTCAGTGCTTATCTCTTTTTATAGCCAAAGAGCCAGCACTGTCTGCAGACATTTCTGTGGACATGTGGCAGGCATGACTAGACACCTGAGTGCACAGAATGCTGTTTACCTTCCCACCAAAGTGGTACCTCTTTATCTACTTGCAATTTCTTGCTTTTGAATTGCTAAGTTGTCAAGAGCTGAGATAGAGACAGGAGCTTACTCCATCATGCAGTACTCGCATCTCGAAATGCTGACCTGCCAACCTTCCAGTCATCAAGTTCAGCATCTTAGCCACTAAGCCACCACAGTCCCCTGTAGATGTGTAAAAACAATGGCTATACACGGTGAAATATTGCTGCCAGAACTGAAACGATCTCATAGCTCTTGCAAACTCTCTCACAAAATTACACTTACATAAAATTAGTTTTACTCCCTGCTTTCTGCTTTTTTGCAGTATAAATAATAATAGGGCTTTTGAAGGTATGTGAGATTTTTAAGGAGTGATCTTACTAGTTCCACCTCCTCAATGAGTTTCTATGGATGACCAGGGATTTGAAACCATTTTTCCTGAATTCTAGTAGGTCATTCAATCTAGACAGCATTCACTTTTTTATTTTTTATAAATACCAACAATAGTTTCAGTTCACTAAATGTTGCTCCTTATGTAGCCAAAATGGCACCATCTCATCCCAACATAAGAAGAAGGTATGATGAAGTTAGGTGGAAATCCAAAATTTATAAAAGTAAACACAAAAACTTTTTTGGGGAGTGGGACAATTCTTAGTCGGAGAAACTTCCCTCCCCTGCAAAAGTCGCCACGAGTCGCCACGGCGAGTGGGCGGTGATATAAATCTAAATAAACAAATAAAAGAGTTCAAGGTGAGAAATTCTGATTGATTATAGAGTGTGAATGGAAAATTGAGATTGTAGAATAAAATGAGCAGTGGACAAAAGGACATTTCTACTGTCCATCTCCCAAACAAGTGCTTCCAATAAATGTAACTGTAGCAAACCAAGGCAGAGAACAAGATGCAAACCCAGACTTACAAGCCCATGAAGAAGTGAGGTACTGCTGTCAAAATGCTCCCAAGAGACATAACAAAACAACCAAGAGCTATCACTTTTGGCCGATGGAATTTTGCCCCGAAGTAACTCACAAATGCAATCACCAACAAATTCCCTGGAAAAATCAAGCAGGCAATTACTGATCAGGAAGAATTTGTGATTAAAAGGAAAATAGCATCTGTTTTCACTAGTTACGGGCCAGGAGCTTGAAATGGGGTGAACATCACTGTTGGACAAGGTTGTCTTTCTTTGACAGACAAGGACCACAATATTATAATAATAATAATAATAATAATAATAATAATAATAATAATAATAATAATAATAATAATAATAATAATAATAATCATCATCATCATCATCATCATCATCATCATCATCATCATCATCATCATCATCATCATCATCATCATCATCATCATCATCACCACATCAGAAGCACACAAAGGTGCTTTCTGGGTTGAAAGGTGTTTTGCTGGAGGAACTCTACTCAGGGGATATAGAGCCTGATGGATAGCAAGACTCCAACCTCCACAAAAGACCACAGAAGCTTCTGCTTCTTCCTATTCTTCCTTTCTTTTCCCCTTTTAACCTGAACAAAATGAAGCACAGGCTGGATGAGACCATGTAGCATTGGAGAATGGCCTTTCCTGGGGAATTCTGGCATCCAAAGTCTCTTTTTTTTTGGGGGGGGGGTGCTTTTAAAAACACACAGATTCTTTTTCTTCCAGTGAAAATTAGTCAATATGTAAAGACAGATAGAAGAAGATTATTTTGGTCTTATTCAACAATCTCAACAAAAGTATTCTTTTTGTATCTCTTATGGCAAAAATAAAATAAAATAAAACCAAGGCCAAACAACAAAATCCCACCCCAAACAAACCACCTCCTTGTATTTAGAACAGGGGTTCCCAATCTTTTCAAGCCGGGGCCCAGGTCAGTCATCTTTGAGGGCCAGACGGCCATTTTTCCCTGCCTGCCCGATGGGGGTGGCTATTTTGTCCCAACAGCTTCAGAAAGGGTCACCATTCTGTTTCCCAAATGCCCTTGGAAGGGTTGGGAGGCACATGAAATGCCACTGTGGGCCAGATCTAGCTCATGGGCCTTAGGTTGGGAACTCCTGCTTTAGAATGTGCACATTTGCAAGGTTTATGAGGTGTTTTGGAGAAATAAAGGGATGTAGAACTTGTGTGCCAATGGAGAAGATGATATCTAGGGCTTCTTGACTGAGAGAATCTTGTAATCTATGAGAATCAAGTGGGAGTCAAGTATCGACACAATGGGATACCAAGATCAGGGGAAAGAGTAGCAGAATTTACCACTCTCAGCGCCCAACCACTTGAGGTGACTTCCTCATTCAACCTAAGACTAAGTCTGGCCTGCTCTTCAGCCACAATGTATGTGTCATATTTTCAGCTTAAAGGTTTCCCTTGCTCGAAAGCCAGTCATATCCGACTCTAGGGGTCAGTGCTCATCTCTGTTTCAAAGCCGAAGAGCCAGCGCTGTCTACTTCTGTAGACGTTTCCATGGTCACGTGACAGGCATGATTAGACACCGGAGCACACAGAATGCTGTCACCTTCCCACCAAAGTGGTCCCTATTTATCTACTTGCAATTTCTTGCTTTCGAATTGCTAGGTTGGCAGGAGCTGGGACAAAGATGGGAGCTCATTCCGTCCTGCAGTACTCGGGAATCGAACTGCTGACCTTCCACCTCCCAGTCAACGTAGGTTGGTAAACTCATCTCCCTTTGAGTTTTCTACTCCCACTCTTCTAAATATCTTTCTGGTACCAGTTACCCAGTTCAAAGCCTCCGTCCACGAAGCCGGCCATTGAGGAGGAAATTTCAAATCTCCTTTCCAGCTGTGTGAAGGAACTTTTCATTGTGGCACCTGAAAATACTTTACTGAAGTAGGTGAATGCCAGAGCAGCGAGGAAGCCCTATCAAAAGAGGGAGACAGAAATAAATTACACATCAGTTAGGATAGATCTCCACCACCACTACAATCATGGCAGCCTATCCCAACACCCTGAGAGATCAAAGTGTCTCCATAAGAAGCTCTGTGTTGAGTTGTCAGGTTTGAATCTTCTGAATCTCATCTAAATAAAGACTATCAGTGGCTTGAGCTAATCAAGGGTACTGGTGGTGCCTTCCATCCTTCTGAAGTAATTAAAATTGGTATCCAGCATGTTGGGGGGAGTGGGGGCAAAATGATAATTAGGTGAAATTAAAGGTCTCCTTCGCTCAAAAACTAGTTGTAACTGACTCTAGGGGTCAGTGCTCATTGCCATTTACAGCCAAAGAGACAGTACTGTCTACGTCTGCAGACATTTCCATGGTCATGTGTCAGGCATGACTAGTTGCCAAAGTGCATAAAACACTATTACCTTTCCTACCAAAGCAATAACTATTTATCTACTTGCAATTTCTTGCTTTTGAACTGTTGCATTTGCAGGAGCTGGGACAGAGACGAGAGCTCACTCTGTTGTGCAGCACTCAGGCCCCGACTTTCCATTTGTCAAATTTAGTGCTTTAACTACTAAACAGCTGCAGTGCCTAAAATGTGAATTACCTTGTAATTAGAGAGAGCTTTAACCACTATAGGGTGGTATATAAATGTAATTGTTATTGCTAAATGTGCCCATGCTTATTTTAGTAAAACAAGACAAAGCAGTACAAATTTTATTCTGTGATGGAATAAACATAGTTATCTGTTAGGTTTTGGAACCCTAATTTGGGGTTTCATAACCTGGCTTGCTACCAAATACTTGGTACAATGGACCATCAACACCTGTTAATATTTGACACTCAAAATGTCGGCTCATGCAAAACTAGCATGTAAACAATGCTGCCCACGTCTGGGACAGCCGTCTGTAGGGAATGAAGGTTTCCCACCTTGGTCATCAGCATAACCAATTGTATCTGGATAAGTAATGTGCAAAAGTTGCGTGTTGATAACAAGGTGTTGAGAATTGGCTTTAATGTGCCTCAATTTTTTATGGCCATTGCTGTCACATTTATGCTTTAAAGGGGGAATTCCAATGCACTGAACAGAACAGCAACTGCAAGTAAATACATACTTTTGCTAGGGAGAAACTATATCATGATGAGGAAAGGATGAAAGAAGATCAATATATTGTAGGATATAGTTTGTGAAAACTAAATTGTATAGTAACCAGGGAAGGCCATTCCACCCTGTCCCATCCAATCTCAAGTGTAGGGGTATAGATTTTGGCTAGTATGTGGAAGAATAGAAGTGAATGGACCTGGATGTCACACACATATATGTGGAAAAGTAAATTCATATACTCAGACAAACTAATGAAATGAGGACTGGATTTGACCCTACTTTCCAAAATTATAGGGAGATCATAGATTTGATTTCTTCATTCAATTACCTTGCTGCTTAAAGCTCCCTGAGTCATGAAGAATTAATGAGAGCCCCTGAAAACTAATCTGTCAATCAAATATACCTCATTAGTATAGCTTCACATATTCATTTACATAACCCAGCCCTGAATTCTCTTGGTTATGTTTAAAAGACACTGAATTCAGCAACTCTCTGTTGACCTATTATCATCATTTTTACTGCTGTTCAGCAGCATAAGATACTTAAAGTCCATGTCTTATTTGACTTGTATTGCAGGTTGTTGACCAGCACCTTCCTCCCATGTGGACAGGACAGTATTAAGTCTTTTCCAAAAAGAACATCTTTATTTTTGATTCAAGAAAACAGGCATTTTGCCAATGTGATTCTCAGAACTTCTATTTCTATAAGAGAAATGTCTGATGATTGCTTAAATATTAGCCAGATGTGTCAATACAGGCTTCTAATTCTTTCTTCTCATCCCAAAATCAATAAACTTGTGACATATTGGGTAAAGGTGGAAACCACTACATGACCCAGTTACAGGTAGGTAAACAAAATAGAGGTTTGAACTTTGTGATGATGTTGTTGGTCAAGAGATTAGATTTTTTTCAGAGGCTCAAATTTATTATTTGGCTTGGGGCTAAAAAATATCACAGGAAAATCATTTTGTAGGGGTGGGGGATGCTTCAGTTCAACAGTGATTTGCTGGTCTCTTTAGATCAGCTTCCGGTTTTCAGACCCAGGCAGGTCTTAAACAGGGATGTAGAATTATAACATAGTAATTCTCCAGAGGGAGGGGCTTTTATTACCTGTCCATTTTCCAAGATTGGAGTTACAAGGGGGAATCTTCTTTCTTATTCCTGGGGAGTGACTAACCTTTTAGGGCTCAAGCCACCTGCAAGTACTTTTAGACCACCTCTCAAACCTAGGCTATTCTGCCAGAGTGGGGTAGCCCCTATCTACAGGGGGTTCATGACTGAAACAGAGGGGCACCTTCTCCCAGAAAATGGGCTCCCATTCCAGTCCAAGAGACACCTTTGTCCCCAGTCTTAAACTAAACTCCTGGAAGATTGGGTTAGGAAAGTTTTCTAGACAGTTTTCTCCCTCTCAAAAACTTTAGGACTGAAATGATCATTTGTCAGGATCACCCAGATTTTGAACAGTTTGCTGTTACTATGATAGAAATATGCCTCTACAAAAACATGGAAAATTACAAGAAATTTGATCCCATTGCATGTTGTACAGTTTGAAAAGGAACCATTTGCTTGTTACACAATTTATTCATTGAATGTTCCTTCCTCATTATTTTTGGACTGTGTAGTATACTGTACTTAGAAATGTCTGTTTCATTGGTCTTTGATGCTGGAGCAGGGTAAAAAGTATCTAAAATGCCATATAGTGTTTTTAAAAGTAACTTTGAAGATAATTTTAAAGTGTTACATTCTATACTAGTAATGAAATTTTGTTCTTGCTTAAGTGACTTTTAAATTTTAACTTTGCTGTAAAGTTATAGCTCCAAACAAATTATTAATATAGTCATGTATAAGTAAGCTATATTGCTATTTTGTATGGTGTAAGCCATTACCTCCAAGGTCTGGACTTGCAAGTTAGAGAGGTGTGCCAAATGATGCAGTAACCAGAAAATGAATTAGGAGGTTGTCAGACTTAATTGGGGTTTCCAAGATATCTCCGTGTATAGAGGAAGTTGCCATCTATGTGTTAAAGTGGAGATAGCATCTTCAACCCTCCATCCCCAACTTAAACATAGAGTTTATGTGTAGAAAGAAAAACACGCAAGAGATTCTTTTTAAAAGCATAACAATAAAGAATTTTAAAACCTTTATCCCATTGCAACACGTCGTTTTCGTCTTGGATGGGAGCTTCTTGTCAGCTTCATTCTCCAAAGACTGGTTTTCAGGGTTTTTTTCCATAGCTGACCCATTCGCATTTTCCAGGTCACCATTTACTTGTGTCATGATTTCGGTATCTTAAATGGTGTTCCTACAAAGAAAGCTCTGAGATTATGGATTTACAAGACATTGTTTCTTCTAATTCTCTACTATTTTGTTCTATTGTTCATTTTTCTTTTCAGATGTGATTTTTCATAATTCCCTGACAACATTGATGGCATTAGTGTGGAGTTCAGTTGTAACTAGCTGAAAATGGGTGCATAAGACTACAGAGGAGGAAATCTTGAAACAGCTTTTCTAGCTTCTCTGTATAGTAACCAAAAGCGGAAGTCAAACATGTCTGCGCATGTGCAGAATGCTACCATAAATGCACCCATGGCTGTAATAAACACATTTACGACAGCCGCGGGTGCATTTATGGCATTCTGCACATGTGTGGGCATGTTTTACTTCTGCTTCCAGGAGCTGCGTGGGTGGCATGGGTTGCAGTTTGTGCACCCCTGCTCTACTATTATGCCCTCAATCCAATTGTATCACTGTACTTGTGTCAATCCTGTTGTGCAATGTCCATAATGACTGAGCTTTTTTCAGAGTGTACAAAAAGCTGGTGTCCATTGCATAAGACATTTTTCTGAAATGCCCTTTCTATACAAGATCCTCCATTGCCACTGGGGGCTCCTTCTTCCCTAGCCCTTCTCTAGGTCCTCAGTAGATCCTCTTTTGGGGGCCTCTCTCTCTGTCAGAATCTATGACAGCTGTTCATTGTTCTCTTTTTATTTTGCAGAATCATTAGTCATGCCAAACAGTAGGTGGATTTTTCTAGGCAGGCTCAGCTCTCTTCCCTACAAAAATGCACATACTGGCTCCCTACAGAGAGGACAACTGGGTAACAATAAGCCTTAGCAGCAAGGTCTGACAGGAATACAATGACTGTTTGCTATGCCAGCTCAGAATGGGATTGAAACCCACATTTGAGCCAATTTGAGAGTGAATACATTCTCACATTTATTACTTGATACATCTGTATTCTCACATTTATATAAAACCCACAATCTAAAATTGGAAATGTGGGAAACAAGGTTGGTCGGAAAAGGATAGGATAGGCACTAGCAGAGTCTTCTTGGGGAAGGAATTTCAGTAATGAGGCGCCACCACTGAGAAGGCCTTCTCATTATTTTGTGTGGTTACACAAAGCTGTAGTGACAAGGACTATGACACTTTTCACATGCACCTTGAGGATTCTCTGCACAGCAGCTGGGAGAGAAACTGATTTTTCACAAGAGCAAGTAATTCCTTTTGTAATGCAAAGTACTGTATATGCTGGCGTATAAGACTACTTCCCCTCCCCCAATAAACATGCCTCCAAGTGGGGGGGGGTCATCTTATACGCCGGGTGCATTTCAGTTGGGATAGACATAGCTGCCCATAGTGGCCTCCCAATGATCGCCCAGTGCCCATAGTGGCCTCCCGATGCCCACCTGGTGCCCATAGTGGTCTCCCAATGCCCACCTGGTGCCCATAGTGGCCTCCCGATGCCCACCCACCTCATTCTACATACCATCCAGTATCGCAATGTATCCAGTGTGGCTGTGGCGAGCATCAGTAGCGAGACAGGGGTGCCAGCCTTTTCAGCGTGACCGGCCCATTCTGCTCGGCGGGAAGCAGCGGCGCTCTGCCCCACCCTTTGTCTATGCAGAGCTTGCACATGTGCACTAGTGCCGGCCACAGGGAGATGTTGAAATAAAATCTGATGTTCTTTTTTGTTTTATTTGGTGTGTGGAAGGTGTGCGGAAGAGGGGGTAGTCTTATATGGTGAGTATATAACAAACTCTATATTTTGAGTGGAAATGTTGGGGGGTCGTCTTACACACCCAGTCGTCTTATACGCTGGCATATATGGTATATGACAGCAGTGTGTTCTTGAACAAGAAATTAAGAGTCATTATCTTTATAAAAGATAATTTGATGATCTAGACATTAGGTCAGCAAACTTGGCCCTCCAGGTGTTCTTGGACTTCACTTACAGAAGCCCAAATCAGTACACCTGCTGATCAGGGCTTCTGGAAATTGAAGTTCAAGAGCATCTGGAGAGCCAAGTTTGCTGGCCCCTGATCTAGACCACTGGTTCCCAAACTTAGGGACCCAAATGTTCTTGGACTAAAACTCCCAGAATCCTTCACCATTGGTTATGCTGGCCAAAATTTTTGGGAGCTATAGTTAAAAAATAAACTTTTAACAAGCAAGTATTACTATGGGGACTTTTAAACTTACAACTACAACTATGACAGGAGACATCCCTTTAAATGAGTCTCCTCAACTTGATGAAATATTTTGAACTATATTATGTTATGTGCCATCACATTGGAACAAACTTATAGCAGCCCTAATAGGGCTTTCAATATTTAGGGAGTGGTTTTACCAGTTCTCCTTCTTCAGTGAATTTCCATGTTTCAGTAGAGATTTGAATTCCCAAATCCCCGTCCATTACATCGCTCTGGATATCCAGATATTTTGGACTACCCATCCAAGTGTTCCCCAACTAACACATCTAGAGGTCCTGGGCTTTAGTTGTTTAGCCATTTAGGACTTTGAAAATCAACAACATAGATTTAATGGTAAATAAACTGATAGTTTTAGTTCAGAAATATGTCACATGAGCAGATGCACAGAAGACCGATACAACTATATGTAGAGTTATCCCCTTTCAGTGACTACCTTCAGTTGCCTATTGTTTCAGCAAGAGATAGAAATCTCTTTTAACTTATTAATGCAGGTCAACCAGTCATCACGAATTCATTGACCCAGACCCCATTGGATGCACAAGTGTGGGAGTCATAGTTGAGAAGAAATAATTCTCCAAATTTTACATACACTGGTAGGATGAGAGAATAGTTTCATAGATATAGATGTATCAAGTAATAAATATGTGAATTAGCTTAGTCTTTCTCATTTTCCTCTCAGACTAATGTAGCAAATCCAATAAAGAATAACTCAGGTTGTAATCTATAGCTACAGGTCCCATTAATTACTGGGGTTTTAAAAAGTACAAATACATCCAGTAATAATCAAGGTTCTCCACTACAGCTCATAGAAAGTAATTTTTTTTGCTTACCTTGGGTTATAGTTCCAAATCAGCAGCAGCTATGGCATTATTTGACAGAACATTGCTTTTGGTGTTTTCTTCTAAACCACAATGGTTCTGAGGTCCATATAGGAAATAATTAACTTCCTAAACTTTCAAAGTAAACAAAGGGAAAAAAAAAACACATCCCTGTTTAGGTCTTCTTGTGTAATGCTTTCCTATCTTTCCTTTACCCTGGCCTGAATAGAAAATCAGCCCATTTCTCTATATTGTTCTTTCAAAACAATCATCTACACAGAAATGTTTGGAGTCTAATTCTGACATAGTTTTGACCTTGCTTTGAAAACATCCTCTGGTTTGTTTGGAGAGACAAAATGGTCTTTGTTTTCTAGGTTTTGTTCTTCTTCTCATCTAAGACAGTAAAAAGATGTATCCATCTAATCACTGAAAAAACAAATGAATAGGGGAGCAGAATGTCCCTTTTACCTCTACTGGACTTGAGCTATTCTATTCCAGAGTAGCATCTAGCAATTTCAGAGAAACAAAATAGACTTACAAGAATAGACTTACAAGAATAGACAAAATACACTTACAATGTATTTTAGATATTAAAAAATGTTTTTGCCCGGTGTTCTACAGCACCATCTGTTCTGTTCAGAGTATTTCATATTGGCTTCTATGATGGATTTCTTTTTCTTTTGCCTGCAAATGTGGTAAGGAGAGGGAGAAAGTTTTTTCTCAGAAAACAGGTAGAAAAATCAAGATATGTAGTACAAAAAGTAGCATTTATAAGCAAACTAGGTGGGCTCACTTGAAAATGCAGACTCAACAAAATTCTCTAGCTTTTCTAAGCCACACCATCATGTTTCATTCCCTCCTGCTCCCTCAACACAATTAAATCTGGAGAGAGAGAGAGCACCTTTAATTTTTATGTGTTTGCAAATAAATCCAGGCATTATGGACTTAGCCATACACGATTAGCCACTTCACATATGTTAGACTGAAAGACAGCCATGCTGAACTTTTGATCACACATTATCCAATCCATACAGATTTGTATAGTATCTTGAGCCTATAGCAAACATGGCTATTTGCTTTTAAATCACTATGCTGGTAAATTATTGTTAAAGCAGTGAGTGCAACAATGAGTTGGAAAAGAAAGGTGGGAGCATGAACCATCAATGTTTAAAATTGGAGTGAAATCTCTCTCTACTTTTTGACTGTAAAGTACCAAAGCATAAGATAAAAGCTGGGAAAATATTTACAGTGCTCTTAATTGGCTGGAGTGTTGCTTTTCTTATCAAGCAGTGGTTCATATATTAGCAGATCAACCCCTGAGATCAATGAGTTATTTGTTTTTAGGAGTTCAGCAGGGGTTGAAGATGTTGCAAAGGTGGAATAATTAGGGCAGGAGTTCTCAACCTTTTAAAACTGTGGCCAAGTCATGCTCTCTCAGACAGCTTTGGGGCCCGGATGGCTATTTTGCCCTTCCTCCAGCACGTGGCACTTCTGGGTGTGGTGGAGGCGGTGGGGATCCACATGAAATGGCACCATGAGCTGCATCCGGCCCATGCACTGCAGGTTGAGAATCCCTGAGTTAGGGTTTGGGTTGGGGAAGTCTGTCCTTCTCTGCTGTAAGGAAAACCCAAGTAGTTTACAGGCAGAAGTTAGAAAAGTTACGTTTTCAGTTTTAAAATCTAAGAAGGCCCAAGTGAGGATCACCAATGGTGGTTAAGATATTCCAGAAATTGTGGTTGTTGATTTTTACACAAAGTAACTTTCCCTAGGCTTACTTCAAAGATTTTCTATGCTTACTTCAAATATTGTTTCAGTACAGTCAAACCTCGCATAAAGAGCGCCTCGCTTAAAGAGTAACTCGCTTAAAGAGTTAAATGTCATGATGCCGTGGACGGAGTTGACGTCATGATGTCATGAGGATGTGGGCGGAGCCAATGATGTGGGAGGAGACAAAGTAAAAAAAATAAAAGTACAGTACACATAAAAATACAAATAAAAAACACATAAAAATACAAATTAAAATAGACATTAAATAGAAATAAAAGCACACTACATAAAATACCCACAGACCCACCCATCCCAAACACAAACCCAAGTCACTTACCCCGGCTGGGGTCGGGGAGCAGCACGCAGACAGCAACAGCAGTGGTGCGGTGGCGTGGTGGCACGGTGGCGCAGTAGTGTGGCAGTGAAGCAGCATGGCAGTGAAGTGAAGCAGCGGTGTGGCGGTGCAACAGTGAAGTGAAGTGGCAGCGCAGCAGCAAAGCAAAGCACCGGCACAGCGGCATGGCAGCACAGCGGCGCAGTCAAACCCGGCATGGCCCACCCCGGCAGTGCAGCCTGGCATGGCAGTGTGGCCTAGCACGGCAGTGCACTGAGGGAAGGCCGCTGCCACCACTGCTGCTCCTCCAAAGAGGCTGCTGAGGGCTTCAACAGCCAGCCACTGCGCCCTTCCTTGCAGCCCAAAATGGCTGCTCGTAAGTGTGCATGCATCAAAATACCATTTGACGCATGTGCAGTGCACGTCCAGTATTCAGCGTGCATGCATCAAATGATGTTTTGACGCATGCGCACTGACAAGCAGCCATTTTGGGCTCCAAGGAAGGGTAGCCACAGAGGCGACCGAACCAGTCACCTCCAAAAAAAGTAAACATTCCAGGTGGTCTCCCGGGTTACTACTCCCCCCCCCCAGGAGACCACCAGGGATTTTTACTACCGGTTTGGTAGAACCGGTCCGAACCAGCAGCTGCCCACCACTGCCTGTTTGTATTTCCAAGACGCATTACCAGAACTACCCACAAGAGGCTACCCTGTACAATTTAATCCAGAGGTTCCCAACCTTTTCAAGCCTGGATTGGGTCATCCTCTCTCAGTCAGCTTTGAGGGCCAGATGGCCATCTTACCCTGCATGCACAATGGGGGCACCCATTTTGTCCCAAGAGCTTCAAAAAGGCTGCCATTTTGTTTCTCAAATGCCCTTGGAGGGGTGGGGGCAGTGATGGGATGTAACAGGTTCTCATCAGTTCTCTAGAACCGGTAGTAACTTTTCCCAGTGTCCCAGAGAACCTGTAGCAGCTTTTGGGGGGAACCACCTTCGGGGCTTACCTTTTCACTGCGCATGTGCACCAAGCACTTGGTGTGCATTCACGCCTACAGTGCTTGGCATGTATGCACAGCCTCCTTGCTGTCCTCCCAAGCAGGGAGGAGGAAGAGAAGCTGCTAGCCTGAAGCTCCCTATTTTTATTATTTTGTATTTTTTTCCTTTGGTCCTGCCCATGACATGACATCATGATATTAGCTCCACCCACACTGTGATGACATCACGGTGGGGTAGTAAAAATTTTGACATCCCACCACTGGGTGGGGGCCACATGAAATGGCACTGGGGGCCAGATCTGGCCCACACACTTCAGGTTGGGAACCCCTGTTTTAATCTAAATGGATTATTCTTTTCTGTAGTTTCAGGAAACTGTGGTAAGTCTTGGAACCTATCCCCTATTAGGAATTAGTACCTACTGTTTGTTGTTGTTCAGTTGCACAGTCGATTCCGACCCTTTGCGACCCCATGGACCACTATCTGCCAGGCACTTCTGTCCTCCACCATCCTCCTCAACTCACTCAGCTTTGTGCCCATCGCGTCTACAATATCATCTAGCCATCTCATTTTTGGCCGCCCCCTTCTTCTTTTGTCCTCCACCCTTCCCAGCATCAAAGCTTTCTCAAGTGAATCCTCTCTTCTCCTTTGATTTCCAAAGTACTTTAGCTTCATCTTCACTATTTGACCTTCCAAAGATCAGTCAGGGTTGATTTCTTCTAAGATTGACCTATTTGTTCTCCTCGCTGTCTAGGGGACTCTCAAAACTCTCCTCCAACACCACATCATCTTGTACGCACCAGCAAACACACTCTTGACAGATTGGAAAGGTTCAAAAAGAATCCCTCTTAACTTCTTCCATCATTTATCTGTATGGATGCCTATTTTCCTATTTTCCATATCTTCCTTGATCATGGCAGCTAGCTTTTTAGCCAGTGGAGGCTAAAAGTATAACACATTAATGGACTGTTAATGTACAATTGTCTATGAACACTTACATAGCAGCAGAGACCAATGGGTTGAGTGGGACTTGCTTCCATGAAAAATTAGAGCTCAGAGAAATGGGACTATCACTTTTCTGTAGCCAGGCTGGCTAGGTGATTTTGCGGGGGGGGGGGGGGGAGAGTGCAAAAAAGCAACTTTTCAGAGCTCTAGAACAGGGATGCCCAAATTTTTCATGCCATGGGCTGGTCACATGGCTGAGCAGGCCAGTCATGTGGTTCCTTCCACTGGAAGTGGAAGTAAAATGTGCCCACACATGTGCATAAGATTTCCGTAAATGCACCCATGGCTGTCGTAAACGTGTTGTGTAAACATTTATTTATTTATTTATTTATTTATTTATTTATTTATTTATTTATTTATTTATTTATTTATTTTTTAGTTCAAATTTATATTGCAGAACTGTTGTTCTCCGAGTATGTTGTTTGGGGATTCACATGACCCAACCCGACCTCCCCTCGAGGCTGCCGGCCTGAGATGGCTCTATGCTTCGCAGGCAGCTCTAGTATCGAACTGAGGGAAGAGCGCGAAATGGCGCCAGAGGCGGTTGGGGATGGTGGGCGGTCCTACATTCAAAACTTTTGTCCAATTAGCTTTTCAGCTAATATGACAGCCCTGGGTCATTTATGGCAACGTTTTGCACATGTGCATTTTACTTCCACTTCCATGAGCGGTGAGGAGGCGTGGGCTGGATGGAATGGCATTGTGGGCCAGATCCAGCCCACGAGCCATAGTTTGGACACCCCTGCTCTAGAATATGCCTGGTTAATGTGCTGTTGCTTTGGAAGAGCGATGTTCAAACCTGACCATCCCTCCCTCTTTGGAACAGTGCAACAATCCTTCACCCAAAAGGTGGCAGCACAATCTTGCTGCTAGATGTCACCAGCACAAGAAATTAATAATTATTAAATTTATTTATTTATTCAGATTTATATTGCCGCCCACTCGCCGAGGCGACTCAAAATATTCTTTTGGCAGCACTGACACATGAACTGTTGCATCTCCCCCCAGTAGACATCAAGAAAGTACAGCTTTGAGTAGCCTGCTGATTATTGAGGGCCATTAGGAGGGAAAAGCTTTCTTGAACTGATTGCCAAAGCAGAAAAGCAAGAAAGTTGTAACTGTTAACTCACACCCAAAAGCTGGGGTTCAGAAAGAAGTGAAAGGCTTCCAGTAACATGGAAATGCTCCAAGTAAGCTGGGGTGGGAGGGAATTGTGGTATAATTCCTTCTATTTCTAATGTGTTGGAGTGGGTGGTATTGTTTCTGTATCTAAGATGATTTCAGCAACATAGTAGAAGACTCATACATCTATATCTTGTTTCTAAATTTCATGAAGACATTGATAGCAATGCATGTCTAAATAAAGTCCCTGTAGCTGATGAACCTCTGGCCAAGCCAAGGTACATAAGATCCAAGCTTAATCATACAGGTATATGCATTTTAAGGGGAAAGGGTTACCTGAGGCAAATCTCACAGGTTCATACACACACACTGAATGTAAACGCAGACCTGATAATAGTAGTGTTTTGCTAGAATAATCTGTTCTGCCAGGTGTCAGAACCAATACACCTGCTCAATCCACTGCTGCTAGTGTTGATACTCAATTTCATGGCCCTCATTTCCCTTTTCATGGTTATTTGCTTTTAAGGACTTGGACGGACTTTGGAGAGAGGACTGTCCTCTATCAGGTAGGATAGGTAGGACACCTGGACAATCTATGTCAAGCTCATAGAGTAAGAGGTCATCTTTTCACTATCCTAGACTTTCACATTGCCAAGACAGCTTAACACATCTTTTAGATTGCATACCCTAATAAACAGTGGATGCCTAGAAACAACACTATGTACTTTAGGATGGGTACTTTGTGGCCAGTTTCTTAAAAGCTCTTCCTTTAGCATAAAATAGATTGGAGAGGAATGTAATGAATCTGCCCTGTATGCATCCTAGAAAGTGCCAGGGGTCTTCTTGAAGGAAAGAAGGGAGGAAGGGAGGGAGGTGCTATGGGCAGGTGGGCACTATAGGTTCTGGGATCCATAAAGGGCTAACAGGTTCATCCTTGATCACCCCCACTTTAGGGTTTGGAATTCTTTCACCTGCTTCCCAGAGCTTTGGCTAAAGATAAATGCATACAAAATATGGTCACTTTTACTTGGAAAGTTAAGAAACAGATTTCTATATCAGTTTCAAAGATGCCTACTAAATTCTTGAAAATGTTTTGGAATTACAAGAGGGGAGCCACCTTAAATTTTAGTCACCCACACTTGCTTCCTTTCTTGTTCATAACTTCAGTTCTTGTGGCTCTTTAGTCCTTATGGCACAGTGTGAGCAGCCCTTCAAATAGAAAAAAAATAGAGGGACACACGGACATGGATGTACACGTACACACACACGTACACACACACATACACACACACACACATGCACAATAAGAGGAAGAACTGATGAATAACAACTTTAGCAATTCTCAGTATCAAAAAGCAACAAAACATCTAATGATTGTCTGGTAGAGCACATCAAGAGAGTTGCCAAATAAACCATAATGTCTCCTATAACATCCTTCCTGCTTCCTGATGTAAGAGAAGATGTCAGAGGAGGCGTGTGAAGACTTCAGAAGAGACTTCAAAACTGACATTACCTTTTGCGCCTTTCTTTGGTGATGGTAGGGCCCACTTGGGATTGGTGTGCGACACCCAGCTGTGTATGTAACATAAAGGAGGCTCACACATAAGAACAGAGCCCTTGTTTTTCCAGCGGACGACCCAGTCTGAAGCTGTTTCATTGCATTTGGATTATCTGAGTGTTTCCAAGCAGAAACTGGGACGGCGGCCAGGCGACCGTGGCCTGGAAACAGGCACAAGTCAATGCCTAGGATTTTTGAACTGGGAAAAATACAAGATCTGACTGAGGCTGAGTAGGGGCCAGTATAAAAATCACATAAGGTTGGGGCCCATGGCGTAAGATTGTGTCATGCCAAAGTTGGTGAGCATCTAAGGGTTTTATTTCTTGTTGGGTTTATGATGGTCAATTGTCACTGTGGATGTATGATTCTGTCACAAGAACTATATGCAGTGGCGGGCAGTGACTGGTTTGCACCGGTCCAGGCGGGGTGGGGTAGTAAAATTGGGTGGTCTTTGGGTAGGGGTTAGAGAACTTGGGTGGCCTTTGGGTGGGGGGTGGTAGTAAAATTGGGTGGCCATGCCCACCTCCCTGCCCCACCCAGCTCACCTCCCTGCCCCACACTGCCCACCTCCTCCTCCATCTTCTAAGTCCGGGTGGCCTTGCACAAGTGGAATCGATGGCCCGGGGGCGGCAGCCTGGCCTTGGTGCGGCCGCCTCCCTTGGGGTCCCACTCCCCTGCATGCCATGCTGGTCCCAGCTGCACTTCCTCCTCCTCCTCCCCACCCCTGGGAGGAGGAGGAGAAAGTCCAGCTTGGGCCAGCATGGCTGCGCCACCTCCGGTGTGGCCTGGGCACTCTCCTTGGCATCAGCCCAAATGTGGATGAGGACGAGGGCTCCCCAAGGTAAGTGACCTTGGGTGTGGGTGGGTGTGGAGAGGGATGGTGTGTGTGTGTGTGTGTGTGTGTGAGAGAGAGAGAGAGAGAGAGAGAGAGGGTCTGTGGAGAGGGATGGAAGGGACGCATGGCTGAAGAAGGGCCGGTGGGATGCTTTTGTGAACACTATGCAGGGCTTCCCCCTTTGAGGGGATGGGGGAAGTGAGCGGAGATCCCCTTGGCTGCCCCTCCCCTGAGATCCCCCCAGGGAAAGCCCCCACAACCCCACCCCTTGAAGAGATCTTGCTTTCTAATCTGCCAATTCTTTTTATGTTTGATTTTATTCCTCACTTAAAATAACCACTAGATCTTAAAAAACAAAGAAAGCAAACCCAGAAAGGTCCCCTTGTCCTACATTGGCCTCTGGTTGTGGGTCTTTCTCCCCATCCCCTTTCCTGGTGATCTGTCACCCCTGGGGTTGGGCAAGAGGGAAGCTCCCCACCCTACCCCCGCATCTGGGCTTTGTTCCAGTTAGGGTGGCAAAGTTTTTATTACTAGAGAGTGTCTGGGGAAGAGGGAGGGGCTTTAGCTGATTGGTGTGGGGGGTCATGGCTGGAGGGGGCAGTTGTTCCTCCATCCCAGGCAGCAACCTGGATTGGGCTGCCCAGGAGGGCTACTCCAGACCCCTTCCATTTCAGACTGAGGGGCTGATCCAGATGTTTTCCTGGCCATGTGGCAGGTATGACTAGATCACTCACCCAGTCACATGGCCATCCGTAGCAAGTCACATGCCCATAGTTAGCCTCGCCCACAGAGTTAGCCCTACCCACAGAGTTTAGTTAGCCCCGCCCACAGTGTGGTAGTAATTTTTAAAATGCCCATCACTGACTGTGATGGGCATAAACTTTATGGCAAGAACAAACATTCTTGAGGATACACAAGAGCAAAACCAAATTAAAAGATGGAAGAAGGAGCTCACTGGGCAAGGAATATCATTAAAGGAAGATATAGCTGAGGAACTCAACTTCCCCTATGTCACTTGGAGGACCCTGAATAGGTTGGCTTTAGCAAAAGCAGATTTCCCATGACATTTATGGATAATAGGCTACAAAATATAAATGGATACCTCTTTATGCATTAAGGTAGCACACACAGAGAAGTCTGAAAGAAAAAGAAACAGGCTGTGCTCTGAGAATATATTTTAATTTGTTCTCAAGGGAGTTTTCAAAATCACATCTTCATTGCATTATTACATCTATACACCCTGTACAAAAAAAAAAAGAGTTTATATGGAATAAAATAATCTGATCCTTCCATATTCCTCAGTCAAGCTATTGAAGCACAGAAATTGCTGATATGGCAGAGTTCCATATCCTGTAAAATCAAGGTGGTGGTTAGATATCATCCATTTTTTTTAAAGTTTACTTAGTCCTTAAGGTTGCAAAGAAATGTATGAGCGAGGTACATGAGCCAAAATGTCTCCCTACCATATTCATAAAATCACCCCCCCCCCATCTTCAAAATTAGAGGTGACTTTTGGGTTGCTTTGGGGTAAGAGATGGCCATGAGAATTTCTGAGGTGGATTTTGTGAGTTTTTCTATATCCATCCTTTTCTTTTATTTTTAAATACTTCTGAGGTCCAGATTCTGTATGCTCATAGGAAAGACATTGCATAGCAATGCCTAGAAAGACCTTGAATGCTAGAAAGAGATCCTAAGATGTGATCAGGAATCCAAAGAGGTGAGGTAGGGGTATATCTTACTCATGGAGGAGAAGGCTATGAGTAGCTACAAACCATAGCAGCTGTATGTTGCTTGAAAGGTGAAGTGAATACTACTGAGGTGCTAGTAGTCACTGAATACAAGCAGGATGGTATCCTTGCACTAATCTACTGCTGGTGGACTTCCTGTAGGCATTTGGACAGCTTCTGTGGGGAAAAAATGCTGAACTAGATAGGTTTGATCAACCCTAGTGGCACAGTGCTGTCCTGCAACCTAAAGGTTGTGAGTTTTATCCTGACTAGGGATCAAGGATAACTCAGCATTCCATCCTTCCAAGGTTGGTAAAATGAATACCCAGCATGTTGGGAGCAAAAACCACCCAGAGAGTGCACTAAGTTATCATAGATTCTTCAATGGCAGACCAGCAAGAACTTTTCTTTCAAACTAAAGATTAAATCAAGAAAGGGTGGAAATTGTTTAACCACACTAAAAAAAAACCCCTCTCAATCCATTTATACACCAACTTGGTCGTGTGGTGTTTCTTTCTTTTTTCTTTAAGAAATGCAAAAGAAAACAGTATTTTGTGGCCTCTACAGGGCCTAGAAAAAAGAATTGGTATTTACAACATTTGGTAAAAAGTTACACCCTCTCTTTCCACATCTTAGCCAAACACATGCATTTATAATGGAATGTCCTATTTTAAAAGAAATATTCTTCAGATACATCAGGTCTTGCTAAAGTCGAGTTTCCTTCTCTGGCCAATACGTTGTCTGAGTCAAGTGGTCGCTATTGACAAAATCGCTGCTCCTACTCTTCATGGAAATTGTTCCTCTCTCTCCACTGTCTGTGATGCTTTCACTGTGTGCTCCTTGCCTTTTCTTTAGAACAACCAGGACAGCAATACTTAGGAAGGTGGACATGGTACCCAGAACAACAGTTAAACCAAGGTAGATATATCTGTTAGGATGTAAAGAAGAAAGTAATTTATTGAGTGATAGTTTTGATTATTATTTTTTGTAAAAATGCATCCAAATCTGAATATTGGCAATCCTCATGGCAATCAGCCGTGAAGTCTGTCCTGAGAATATAATGCAGGGGCCTTTCATCTGCCTTCTGCATTGCAGCATGACACCCATACCACTGATCCAGTCTGTGAGTCATTTTCTGGTCCTGTGCCCTTTTGGCACACAAAGTCCTCATCTGCCCCAGGCCAGTATTGATGAAGCTGCTGCCCTCCATCAAGAAAGATTTAATCCACTTGGGGACCATCACCCTTCCCTGTTGACTTTGGAACTCAAGGCTGTTAGTCCTCAGGGTAGTCAGGTTAGTTAACCATTGCCTGACACCCAGCATTGAGTCACTGGCAGTAGGGTCTATTATATTACCATAGAAGGATAACCTGACCAGACTATAATATCATGGGGGGAGGAAAAGAAATCAAATACAGGAGAAACTGAAACTATAAATTATGTAATAATCCTACCTAGAGAATATGGCTAAGCAGCCTAAGAATACTGGAAAGCACTTAGGACTAATCAGATCATGGCCTAATTTTCCCCAGCAAAGAGTCTAAGCTATAAAAATTAGGATCTGGTGTAACAAGATGCTTTTTCAAAGCTCATGAACTATACATGATTTTTAATTTGGGCAGGAAAAAATTCTTCTGAACTTCAAAAGTCTGACTGTATATCTGCATTTCACAGTGATACCAATTTGATACCACTTCTAGTCTCCATCCCAAGAAATCCTGGAATTTGTAGTTCAGCAAAGTATTTTTCAATACAGGAGTGCCTGGCGGACGGTGGTCCATGGGGTCGCAGAGGGTCGGAATCGACTGTGCGACTGAACAACAAAAAAGTATTTCAAATTGTGTGTGGTACTTCTGCATAGAATTTTAAGTCTCTCACTGAACAACAGATCTGAGAATTGTTTAAGATGGAATCATGAAAATCAAAAATGATTTCAGACTTATAACCATGTAATGCAGATGCCTATGTGTGTGCAAATTCTCCAATCACACTCAGCTTCCTATCACAGCCATTAAACCAATGGCTTGTAATTCCTTTTGCAGGTGGATTATGGCACCAGAACACAGTAGTTGGTGACATATGACATCTGATGCTCAACATTTAGAAGTTCAGGATGTATTACTTCTCATACAAGCTTCAGAGGTATTGAAGATTTCATTAGCAGAAGAAAAGTCATTTGCTTACCTAAGTGCATTAGAATCATACAGCCTGCATGCTCCATGGCCTCCACATCTTTTGTTTCCCCATTTGAGACAAGTAGTATCTATTGAGACTCCAAAGTAAACCGGAGCTGGAATTCCTGCTACAGTACAGGAAGTAAAAATTGCAAACCATCAATGTATTAATAATGGAACTGAACTTTGTTGGAAACAGTAGTCTTTATGAAAGAAACCTCTTTCATGTCTTGCAGTGCTTGTGCAGAGAAGAAACCCACACTGCCTTAAGAATCTGTACTCTTCTGAGATTTAGGAGGGCAGAAGTTGGACAGTGAAGAAAGGTGATGGGGGTGAAATTGACATGTTTGACATACTAACTGAAATCCTGTTGTGCAGCATTGAAAGCCACAACTAGAGTTGGCCCAGTGAATCAGCTGGGATTTGGTGAGTCAACTATATGTAAATTCCACTGAGTTAAATGGATCCAATCTTGTTACAGCTTACGCCACTAAAGTAAGTCATGGCTAGTGGACATCTTTTGAATTGATGGAACGTACAGAGAAGTTGGTTCAATGCAACTTACTATGCTAAGCAATTGAATTTCATCCATGATTTTGGAACAGAGCTTTGTGGATACCCTGGAACACCAGAAAGACAAACAACTGGGCCTTAGATCAAGCCTGAACTTGAAACTGAGACTGTACTTGGACACATCATGAGAAGACATGCTCACTGGAAAAGACAGTAATGTCGGGAAACGTTGAAGGCAGAAGGAAAAAGAGAAAGACCATACAGTAATACCTCGGATAACGTTTACCTCGGATAACGCTAAAATCGCATAACGTTAAGTAATCTGGGGAGGAGAATTGAATCGAATAACGTTAAGGTCCTATGGGATGGATCGGATAACAACCGCTAAAGCTTGTGCGGTTACAATGTATCTCTATGGAGCTTTAACGTTATCCGATCCATCCCATAGGATTTAAACATGGATCGGATAACACTAAAAATCGGATAACCCCAAGACTTGTGGAACCAAGTCTTAGCGTTATCCGAGGTATTACTGTATATGAGATGAATTGTTAAAGAAAGTCTCAGCAAAACCTGGACAGGCCTGTTGAAAATATGATTTTTGGAAGGTCACCATAGGGTCACCATATGTTGGAAACAATTTGGTAAGATGGAAACACTATAATAGAGGATGGCCTTTCAGAGAGACAGCATGCATACAAAACAATGTGCTCATTAAAAAAAACAAATAGTTAAGAATATGCACAGTTGAAAAAAATATGCATACATTTAGTCCAAGGGAAGAAATTAGGCAAAATGCACAAATAAATGCACACATTGTAAGAATTGCAAAATTAAACATGTCCATTAGAAAAATGCACAACTAGAATGCACATACATTTCCAAGAAGAAATAATATGAAGTCTCCTAACCTAATACAAAACAACATAAGGAAGAAAATGCAGCTGAACCCACCAAAATGCAACACTGAATCTGAGAGATTTTCTAATTCCTATCCACAGGGGTACAGTTCCAAGACCTACCATGGATACCTGAAACTGTGGATAATAGCAAACCCAATATTTTCCATTGCAGGCAGTGGCCTCTAGTGGTAATCTCTGGTAATGCACCATAGAAATACATATTTATTTTAGGACTTTTTTTTTGAATATTTTTAGACCCATGGATAACTGAAACTGTGGATATTGAACTATGCAGGGGGAGCTGTTATGCAATTTGTCATTTTAAAGTGATTTCTCCTAAATAAAGTAAAATTACATGACAACAACCAAATAATGGATAAGATATCTGACAGTTTCCCCTGAATTAGACTGGAAAGCATTAAGTTCTTACTAACTCAACACTGGAGGTATTTTTTATTCCAAATTTATTAACTATCTCTCAGCTATAACTTCCTCGCATGCTCTGGTTAAGTGTTCCTCTTACAAATAAAATATTCCTATTTTAAATCAAACAGAATCAGTGCCCTTTATGAGAAAAGGCTACAGCTTAATGGAAGAACAGAGGTTTCATATGCTGAAAGTACAGCCATAAAATGGACTGTCCGTTCCATTTTCCTTCAGTACTAACAATGGAACATGTCTCCCCTGAAGACAAAAGACTAAGGATGTGAAAAAATATTAGAAAAATATCTCATTTTCAAGTGAGTTTCCAAGTCTCCCTGATGACCTGTCTTTCCAAGATGGTATCTGGCACCTGCAAGGTTTCTCAACTTCCCACAAAAACAAGCCACAGTCTTGTTTTGCAAGAAAGTTCCAAAATCTTTTCTGCTCAGTACCTTTTCTTAAGGACTCTTGTATAATGAAATACGTCATTTTGCACAGGAATTATAATTCTCCACAGACGGATGTCTTCCTCCAGAAAAATAAGACTACAAAACATCTAAGAAATCCTGCAAGATTTCTCCAAATAAATAGATCAATCTTAAAATCTCACTCCTAGGAGGAAAAAAAAAGGTTGTTCATTTTTTTAAACCTTCTCAGTTTCTTACTAAGTGTGAGAGGCTGTGAGATTCATGGACATCTAGGAGATTAGTTTGGCCTGTGAGGGACAGGTTGTTATCCCACACAGCTGTCTCTCACATAACAAAGAGGAATGGCCACAAGAGTCAAATGGATGGGCAGTCCCTTAGCATCTGTCATCTGTAAAGTTTGCCTCATTGTACTCTATAATAGGGCCAGCACTGGCAAAAGTAGCCTTCTGCATCTTGTCTGCATCTACAAATGTTTCTGTGGTCATGTGGCAGGCATGACTAGGTGCACACGGAACACTGTTACCTTTCCCACCAAAGCAGTAGCTATTTGTCTACTTTCAATTTCTTGCTTTTGAACTGCTAAGTTGACAGGAGCTGGGACAGATGACAGGCACTCACTCAGTCATGTAGTACTTGGGTCTTGTACTGCTGACCTGACAACCTTCAGGTTGGCAAGCTCAGACACCATGGTCATTCTAAGGCTACAGTAGTACAACTATAAATATATCCAAGTGAAATACTTACTCATACTTCTCAAAAGTCATACTTACCCAGAACTCTTACAGCTAAAGTATAGATGCCCAGTGCAAAAGATTTGAGTTGTGGATGAATACATCTAAAACATATAAACAAACAAAATGTTTATCGTGCATACCTTTAGATAATTCTTGCTGCAAAGTGTAGTGTTGATATTCATTGCACAGACAACCTGGCTCTATTTATTACAGGATAGCTTAATCTCAGAAGAAAGAAGGCTTGGACCTTATATGTGGTAGAGAAACTAGCATTTTCTAGTTCATATACATCCATAGTAGGAAAAGTTTTAAACAAGCAACCACAAAGTTTCCGAAAAAACCTCCTAATTAAGATAATGATTTATCAAGTTGGGTACCATAACAGAACAATAAACCCTGCTATGTAGAAAAAGTTCCACTTTTCGATGGTTGATAATTATGATGATAATAAAACAAATTGCCCCACCTACAGTGAACTCTTTAACATCATTTTGGCACTTGATTTGAGAAGTTGTTTGCTTGCTTTCCACAAATATTTCCATTAGGAGATTTACAATCACATCTGATTAATTTTGTGACCCTCGATTCATAGGGATCACCAATTTAGTGAAGAAGAGGAGGAAGAGGAGGAGAAAGAGGAGACATACCCAATCCTATATAATCCAGTGAATTTTATTCATATTACAGTACTTCATAAGCTATTCCATACACCTGTTATTAACCCCACAAACTTTGCAAGTATATCTTCTAATAATGCCATCAAACATGTAAAAGCCACAGTTGCCAAAACTGATATAATACTGCCACCTACAGGATTCTAGGAGAATAACATTTGAAGTTAAGCAAACATAGATTTCTAATTTCTATTTTGGGCTGGCCATTTGACTCAGTGGTGTAGATATCTGACAGTGCTAACAGAAAAGACCCTGACAGGATAGGGACATAACAGAACACCAGGGTCTCACAGAAAGAGGTAAGTTCTGCTAAAAACAATATCAAATGTATGTTGTCAATTCAATTTTGACTTATGGCAACCCATTCCGGGGCTTTCCACGTAGAGAGTACTACTACTAATAATAATTTCGTGTCAGAAATTATTCTGGGTTGAAAGGATTTTTTGCTGGAGGAATTCTGCTCAGAGGACACACAAATGAGGCTCTTTTCATGCCCCCAAGAGCTGGGACAGAGATGGGCGCTCAATCCACCATGCAGTACCTGGGTCTCAAACTGCCAACTTGCCAGCCTTCCAACTAAGAAGGCAAGCTTCTTAACCACTGAGCCACCACAGCTGCTAGAGAGTACTAGAGAGTACTCAAAGCAGTTTACAATTCCCTTCTTCTGGGGGCCTCTGAGGACTTTTTAGCTTGCTCAATGCTATACAAGCTGGCTTTTCTCAGAGGAAGCATAATGAGGAACTGTACTCCCAACCTCTAGGTCTACAGCTTGATACCAAACCCACTGAGTGTCCAGCCAGAAAATTCTGTTAGATATTATGGAAAAGAAAGAGGATTTTGAAATGCAACTAGAATTACAAGGTTGGAAAATCTTCCTGGGCCTTCTGTCATTAAAAATGTATGTGAGTGTTGAGTGGAAATGACAGTTATTTACCTTAGAAGTAAAATGTATCCAGGGGTTCCTCCAATGGACAATGTATATGAAGTGATCACTGACACCACCAGAAAGTAGAGGAACATTTTTTGACATTCTTTTCCTTTCTGACAAGGTCCCACCACAGCCGAAGAATGCTGTGATGAATACTCTGGGATTTTCACACAACTGCAGTTGTAAAATATCTAGAAAGAAATGAAGAAATGTAGGTTCAGAAACAGCCATATGGAGAATTGCTAGGCTTGATCTTGAAAAGAAGAGGAAGTGAAAAAATGCAGTGCCTTCTAAGCAATTCAAAGCATAGGCAGTATCCATAGCAATAGAACACCTGAAGTTCTTCCAAATGCACTGAGAGGTTCATAGATGTTGAAGGAGCCATGAGGATGACTTTGTTCACTGGCACTTTGGAAACAGGATTGATGTCTGTGTTCATAAACACATTTTTGAGAAAGTCTTTGAAAACTTTCTAAACATGTTTGAACAAGAGCATAGTGGGCTTAATTCCAAGATGCTATTCTGCTCATGGAATAAGCTTTAATACAGCTAATAAAAACAATTAGGATTAGGTACACTAAGTATCAATAAAAGTATCAACACATAAAGCCCAAAGTATTATACTGATTTTTTATTAGTGGAATTATCAAAACTGACTAGGCAGCAATTAAAATGGCTTCTTCTTCTTCTCCTTCTCCTCCCCCCCCCCCAAAAAAAAAATTGGGTGTCAAGGGACATGGAATGTTCTTGCTCTCGCACATCTAGTGGCCTCCACCAGTTTTAGTTGGTCTTCTTGTAATATTTCTTTGATGTTATCTCTTCACCTTCCTCTGGGTCTGCCTCATGGTTTTTGTTCTTCTCTTCTTTCCACCTATGCCTTGTATGGTATGGAATTCCAAGACATTCTTCTCCAAATGTGCAAACAACTTTATTTGTTGTCTCTGTATGTAGTGTAAGATTGGTTCTGTTCCCATTCTTTCCCTTACAAACTCATTCCTGATTTTATCCCTTCTAGTCATTCTAGTAGCTTTCCTCAGACATTTCATTTCCATTGTGACCCACTTTTGCTTATGTTTTGTTGTCAATGGTAATGTTTGGCACTGGTAACATAAGGTGGGAAATGAATATGCATTGTATGAGGTGTTTTTTTGTGTTGATTGGTACTGCCTTGTGTTGCCGGAGCAGAGCTAACTGTCCCGATACAGATTCTCAAGGCAGTGTGGGAAGCATTTGCCCACCTAAGTTGTAGTAGCAGGAACTAGTTAACACAGCTCGATCCTGAATGGTGTGTGTGTGGGGGGAGAAGCCCATTAGATTTACAAAATATCTTATCTTGGTGAAAATTAAAACCATTTGAATGTGTTTGATGGCAAAGGTCAGAATAAACAGATGTGTCTTCGGAAACTCATTCAAACTCAATCGGGTAGCATCCTATAACATCACTTACCCTGCTGAATAGGAAAACAGCCAGAGAGAAAGAAGATATTTACCATGTCCTTCCCACTTCCATTAGATGTCCTACATCCAGCTAGGCAAGCTGAGATGTAGGTGATGCCATTTCCGCCACATATTGGGTCCCATTCATTTTTGGAACACAAGCAGTCTGAGTTGCATGTAGAAGATAGGGAATAGGGGGAGACCTGTTTGTCTCTAGAGAGAAGACACAAACACAAAAAACGAAGATAATCTTTCTTGGGTGGACAAGAACAACCGATAGCCAGAGTGGTGAATTCCCCATCCAGTGATGATACATCAGGCAGAACTTAATGCTTGAAAAATAGGATGTTTCAATAGAACACTGGGGCTGTGGTGGCTCAGTGGTTAAGAAGCTTGCCTTGTTAGCTGGAAGGCTGGCAAGTCTGCAGTTTGAGACCTGGGTACTGCATGACGGATTGAGTGCCTGTCTTTGTCCCAGCTCTTGGGGAAAATGAAAGGAACCTCATTTGGGCATTCCCTGAGTGGAGTTTCTTCTGTGAAAATCCTTTCAACCCAGAATAATTTCTGACATGAAATAATAATAATAATAATAATAATAATAATAATAATAATAATAATAATAATAATAATAATAATAATAATAATAATAATAATAATAATAATAATAATAATAATAATAATAATAATAATAATAATAATTTACACTGGCTTAATATAAAGCAAATGCAGGTAATAGCAATTACTCTTATAGAGTCCTTTCTGGGTAGTTCACAATATGGGCTTTGGTTCTGCACAATGGTCTCTGGCACCAGAAGGAGGGCCTTCTCTGTGTCCGCTCCAGCCCTATGGAACCTCCTGCCAATGGAGCTACGTCTCCAGACTGAGTTACTGCCCTTTAGGAAGAATCTAAAAACATGGCTGGCGGGGCAGGTATGGGGTGCACAATTACTCCAGCCCGTTGGATGGTTTAAGCCACCTCTCTCCCTCAACTTCTTATCAGTAAGATGTAGCAACATGGTGATCTTTTAAAAAAATTAGGATTTGAATTTTAAATTTGAAGTTTCTAGGAAATGTTTTTATGTTTTTATTGTGTGTTTCTTATGATTTGTAAACCACCCTGAGTCACCTCAGTGAGGAGGGAGGTGGATAAATATGAATAAACAAACAAATAAAGACCCAGCATAGCTGCCCTCCCTCCCCCAGTAAGGTCCAAATCATCTGGAAGGTTCTCATGTGAGGAAGGCTGACTAAAATCTTCTCAGTCAGATTACATATAGGGCTTTTAGCTGTAGGGCTTTTAGTCATTATTTCCTACTTTCCCAATGGTGGTTTTGAACAAATGTTGATCCTGCTTTGCACAGGCACATGGCTTTGAAAGGTTGAGATTGTTTTCTTTAAGAAAAGCTTTATCATTTTTGCAGATTTAGACATAGTCGTCTGTCTCTTTGGAGGATGAGGACTCAAAAATTTCAGTAAACCAAAGACACGTTGTGTATTAAGACTAGGGGTAAATTAGGGGTATTATCAGTGGTGGGCAGCAACAGGTTTGCACCCCCGGGAGGGGGGGTAGCAAAATTGGGTGGCCTCTGGGCAAGGGGGTGGCAAAATTGGGTGGCCTTCAGGGGTTTTTTAATAGCAAAATTGGGTGGCCACGCCCACCTTCTCTGCCCCGTCAGGTTTTGTCCCTGCAAGTGGTTCAAGGTCTTCCTTGCTCAAAAGCCAGTCATATCCGACTGTAGGGTGCACTGCTTATCTCCATTTACAGCCAAAGAGCCAATGCTGCCTGTGTTTGCAGATGTATACATGGCCATATGGCAGGCATGACTAGCCCGCCCATGACATAGGCTTTGCCCATGATGTAGGCTCCGCCCATGACATAGGCTCTGCCCATGACGTAGGCTCTGCCCACAACATAGGCTCCACCCATGGTGTGGTAGCAAAAATCTTTGCTGCCCACTACTGGGTATTATGCATGTTACATGCTGCATGCTGAGACTTTCTGTAACAAAGTGCCAAAGTTGGAAAAGACTATTTACCAACTGACTAGAACACTTTTAGGCTGTTGTTTTTTTCTGGGACCTACAAAGTCTTGCTTTATTTTCCTTTCACTTCCAGCTTAACTCTCAGCCGCCTCTGTGATTTCTGCAGGGCCCACCTTTGGGTCTGAGGTTTTAGAGTCAAAATCTCAGGGAAGGTGAGCCTGTTTACTGGACAACTCTATGGAGAGGTGTCTGGTTGAACATACCCTTGGTAGGAAATGGTTAGTCCTGCCACCTCGACATTCTTACAACCCATTGCAAAGAGCAGAAGCAACATCAGATATCCCAAGAGCGATGATATCAAGGCAAGCCTGGCTGCTCCCAAAACATTCAGCCTGAATTTCTTCATGATCAGTCCTCCTGAGAATAAACCAAGGGCTACAGCGGGAATGTTGATAAGACCTACAGTCCCGGAAAGAAGAAATTAGACAATATAGCCTCATTGTTAGCAACATAGAGAATTCCTTAGAATAATATAAATTTACTGGAAATTTCCTAGTATATTGTACTTTCTGAATCAATACTGAAACTCAAAGTCTAGCATTCTGTATCTTGTTTTTTTGAAATAGTAGCCGTGTTAGTCTGTGTTTCAAACATATCAGAGAATAAACAAAACAAAAAAGTCATAACACTTTGAAGACTAACTGTTAAATCAAAAGTGTTTTGTTTTGTTTATTCTCTGATATATTTTATTCTGACTCTCTTTCCCCCTTCTTCTACCTCAGTCCTTGCTGCTGCCCAAACAAGGGATTATCTGGATTTATTTTGATGACTTACATATACACTATAGCTAAGGCAATAAATCTTCTGCATTTTCTTCGTAAATGGTACTTCCTCTACTTTGCACCACTTTAAATTGTTTCACACATAGCTAACGGCTTAGTACTAAGAAAAGCTTGAAATACAATGGAAGGCACTGTATTTAATGAGCAAGAATAGTCTTCAAAAAAAAAATTCTTCCTCTCAAATAGAGCTCACAGATTACATAGTCCAAGGCAATATGCCAAGAAATTCCAGCTTCTGTTTTCAGGAATAAAATGGTGTATCATATCTTCATAAGGGGAAAGAGCTTTCTACAGAGTAGACAGCTTTCTTTTGGTATTTTTACCATTAGGTAAAGGTCACTCTTGCTCGATAGCCATTGGTGACTCTAGGGATCAGTGCTCATCTATGTTTATAGCCAAAGAGCCAGTGCTGTCTGCGTCTGCAGATGTTTCCGTGGGCATATGGCAGGCACAACTAGACACCAGAGTGCACAAAACACTGTTTACCTTCCCACCAAAGTGGTACCTATTTACCGTATCTACTTGCAATTTCTTCCTTTTGAACTGCTAGGTTGGCAGGAGCTTTGCTCAAATTTCTTGTATTTTGCCCAAAATGGAATCTACACATTTTACTATAAGTGAAACAAAAGAAAGTCCTGAACTCCAAACCCCACTAAACAATTTTTAATCACTAAACACAGCACAATGTGGCACTGATATCATCAGAAACCTTCAGAAACTAGAGAAAGGTTTTCTGAAATTCTGTCTGCATCAAAGAGATACCAGACCATACCTATGATAAAATTTGTCTTTGAAGATGATTGCCCAAACTGCTGCTCAATGTATTTGGGTTTATATGTCACCATGCCAATGAGAGAATTGAACTGGATTATGCTGGAGCAGAGGTATAAAAAGTAAACTGGATTCCCAAGGAGGCTCTTCAGTGAGGGCAGAAAATCTGTGAAAACAATAGTTATTCATTATTGACAGATGGTCCAACACCAAATCAACAGAAGTTTGGCATGCAAGACTACTTTCATTGTAAAGAGTTCTACCAGAAGTCCCTCCACATCTAGTTTTGCTTAGAACAGTCTTCTAAAACCAATTTAAGTTAGTGCTTTCATTGATTATGTCTAGACTCAATCCAATGTTATAAATGTTATTGAATGGATCAACAAGTCATCCATTCTGCATGAAATGAAAGACACCTCATCCCCTGGTATCTCAGAGAATGGGTTGCTGCCTATTTGGCAATTCTAATTGGGAGACATGTTTGTTTGCTGATTTCCACGAGAGATGAATTGATCCTGTGAAGAGTTGTTTTGCAAGACCAAAGTGCCACATTGGGGCCTATGTAAAAAAATTTTTAAAACTAAGAAAAAGATGGCTAACCGCTTCATTGTACAGTGACTTTGCAATTTGACTTCCATTAACTTCACCCTTCCCACAGGAAATAATATGGGTTGAGTTTCAAAGGCACCTTCTTGAAAGGTGGTAAAAGATATTCTTCTCATACTCTTGACTGAATGTACGCATTAGGCAGAAACATCCATGTGTTCAACTTTAAAGCTAACAATAAAAATATAGCAGTTAGTCTTTAAAGTACTACAGTGTTTTTATTTTGTTTTGTTTATTTAATTTTGTTTTCTGATATGCTTCAACTTCAGCATTTATTGCTAATTGAATGAGCATCCATAAATGTTGTGCATGCTAAAAAATGGATGCAGATGATGCCCTTTCCTTGATAGCATTAATGCTTTAATGATTAAGAAAATATTATACGAACTAAACAAACACATCAATTTCTTTAGCAATGAGCTGGTAAACTTAAATATTTAATCATGAGTATTACATTAGCTATACATAAGCTTGAATATTTATTTATTTATTTGTCCACACTTGTATGCCGCCCTACTCGCAAAGCGACTCATGGCGGCTAACACAGTATCACAGAACAAAATATCAAACACAATAATCCCAACAATAAAACCATGAGCAATCCAGTAAAAGTTAAATCATTAAAAGATTAAAAAATTAAAAAGAGTTAAGAGAGAGAGGGGTAGTTATCAGATCACCCAGCAGGCCAGGGTTACCGTGTTACTGGCACCCCATCCCTGCTCCGCCAGCCAAGTCTTTACACCTTTTCTAAAGGGCAGCAGCTCTGTTGGGAGAGGCAACTCAGTTGGCAGGAGGTTTCATAGGGCATCAAATCAGAAAATCAGAAATGAAGACAAAAGTGGTTTCATTCTTTCTCATTGGCAAGGATGAGGAAACACAGAATTATTCTGCTTCCTATGCAGGAATGCATTGCAGATTTAGAAGCATGAGAAAGATTATTTGCTTCTATTTATACGATCAGCTAGGCTTTCTTGTTTGCACGTGCTTTGCTTGTCCAGGAGAAATGATATCAAATTTGTTCATTTGTTTGCAAAAGCAGTTTGGGCAAAGTATGCAAATTTTGATGTGCAAAGATTAGGTTTCTTACCAGGAGGTCAGGATTTTTGTGGGACTTGAAAGTGCCTATACTCAGCTGGCCCATGATATCAAGATAGCCTAAATCAATAAGAATTCAGAAGTATTCTTTGCATCCATTTTCATGTGCCCATAGCACCTGACATTAAAGTATGTTTCAATCCATTTAGCCTATGATCCCAAAATACATAGTTGACTATCTTCACTCTAAGGCAAAGTTCGATCCCTCAAAGCCCAAATCCAACTGCTCGGCATACCTGGATTGCCAAACTATTTTTTAAAAGGTCCCTTCATACCTTTCAGGACGCATAAGGACCATGTTTTGGATAGTCCTCAACATCCAAGTCCCTGACTATTTGTTTAATTTGGCCCTAGAGGTTATAGGAGCAGGTCTGGTCCTTCAAAGTCCAGGATTGGGTATGTGTTAGCCCTCTCACATTTGGAATAGTCAGCAATTATGAGTCAAGTTTTAGAATGGCAGTGAGTCTTTTCAAGGTTTTACTGTTCACTTCACAGGAGCTATCCAAGGTATTCCAAAACAATTTCAGCTCCCTCAAAATATGTGCAAAGTATAGATTAAAACAGGGATGACCAACCTATGGCCCGCAGCACCGTTTCATGTAGCCTGTCACCACCCTCACCTCTACCGGAAGCAGACATGTTTATGAAAGCTGTAAAACATGCCTGTTCATGCATAAACACATCCTCACTTGCCGTAAACACTGCCATAAATGCAACCATGGCTGTTGTAAATGCATTTATGACAGCCATGGATGCGTTTTATGGCAACATTTACAGTGGGAGGAACCAAGTGACAGGCCCGCTCAGCTGTCCAGGGAGTGTGGTCTGGCCCGTGGTGTGAAAAGTTTGGGAACCTCTGGATCAAAACATTGAGTGGTTTTTTGGCCTTCCAGAGATTGCTAGCTTTCATTTATCTGAAAGTTGACACCCACCTACTTTGGATACAACAGCAAACCAGCATTAGGACAGTTGTGATAGTTACTGAAGCAGCAAAACTAGGATCTGCTGAAAAGCCTAAATAGGAAGTTATGAACCTCACCTTTTGCTAACTCCAGAAACTTGACTTCCTCTTGTTCTGGAGTGGGACGTTCTCTGTTATCTTCCATGATGAATTTGGATTGCTCAGAGGAAGTGCTGGAATCTTTTCGGGTCTCTGGTCTTGGAAGATGCTTTGGTAAAAACCAGAAAGGAATTGCAGCAAGGATGCTAATCACTCCTGCTATTAAATAACCCAGCCACCAGGCTCCGACCCACTGAGAATCTTTATGAGTTATAGTGATGGCATCTGAGGAAAGAAAATAATCAAAAGAAATACAATCAACTTTTCAAATAAAGAACATGGATGGCTTAAGAATTTGGAGCTTGTTTATGGATTTTTGGGCATCCTGAGTGATACTTTAGACTATCCCTAGAAGTAGACAACTAGTACAACAACAAGGAAAAAATGCTATTGAGTCCCTTGTCAACAAATACTATCCAAGTAAAAAGTCCAGGAACTCTTGGGAAGTCTTTCCAAGGGAAGCTTGGCTGATTTTCCCTCTGTTGTTCTTTCACTAGCAAGAATTTTTTAGTTAGCTAAGGATCTAGGACTTAAGATAGACTGAGCCACCCTTTAATTGGTTAAGTATAGATCAGTGTTTTCCAACCTTTGGTCTTTGAATTTCAATTCCCAGAAGCTTAAGTCAATCCCAAGACTGCTGGGGCTCAAGTTGTTAAGACACTGAACTCACTGACTGGAAGGTTGGAGTTCAATTCCTGGGTACTGCATGATGGAGTGAGCGCCTGTTTTTATCCCAGCTCCTGCCAACCTAGCAGTTCAAAAGCAAGAAATTGCAAGTAGATTAATACCAACCACTTCCGTGGAAAGGTAAGCAGTATTCCATGCCACATGTCCACAGAAACATCTGCAGATACAGACAGCGCTGGCTCTTTGGCTATAAACAGAGATGAGAACTGAACCCTAGAGTCAGATACGACTGGCTTTTGAGCAAGGGTGACCTTTTCCTTTTCCTAAATCAATTCCACAAAGCACCAATCAGCCAATGTACTTACTTAAACTTCTGGAAATTGAAGTTTTCTTGTGGGGCATGGGCCCCATGTTGGGGACCACTGGTATAGAAATATTTTTTGCTAATGCTTTCTAAATTCTGCTCCTGAATTTTTTATAGTTACAGTATGTAAGAGAGAACATTTATCACATTTCAAATGGCAAGATTATCATACTCATAAAAGCAAAGTCTATATATTCTGTAACTAACAAAGCTGACAGATTAATTGTTTTATTATTCTGGATCCCTCACTAGCAAATCACCATCTTACGGTGAAGCTTATTGTTTGCTGTAATTATTAGTCCTGCTCTCCAAACTGTCTCATTGCAGTTAAGTCTTTATAAATCAGAGAGGAGGCAAACTGGTGTCTTCCAACTGAGACAACACTGCAGCACCCATCCTTGCTCATCATTTAATTATGCTGTCTAGCGTTCACAGGAGTAGCAGCTGCATTTAGAGGTCCATAAACTGCCAACAATTACTGTATATGGTAAATATTTGGAATCATGAACAGTCCTGGAAAATGAATAGAAATATATAATACACACCTAAAGATGAGGAGAACTCTTAGGTTCTATCTATCTATCTATCTATCTATCTATCTATCTATCTATCTATCTATCTATCTATCTATCTATCTATCTATCTATCTATCTATCTGTCTGTCTGTCTGTCTGTCTGTCTGTCTGTCTGTCTGTCATCTAAACTTTTATACCATCCTTCTGGTCAAAAGGCCACACTCATGTCTTCAGACCCAGTGTCGGTGGTGATTATCCACTTCCGTATGATAACTTTAACACAGAAGCTATGGAAAATGATGCAATGAAAATAATGCAATATACTACAATATAATGGGATTCAAGCTGAGTTTCCATTCAGGTTTAAAATATGTTATACAAATTTACCATATCTAAGCACAAACCATTATGCTACCCTTGATGTTTCCACACTTAAATGCAAAAATGCACTGGACATTTGTTTGGACTTACCCATGTCAACAAAGCCGATGTCTACGTACAGCTTAGCACACAGGGACCCCAAAAGAAAACCAAAGATGGGCCCTATAATTGCAGCTGTCTGCACACATCCTGAAGAAGAAAACAAAGGGTTAAATACTAAGACTGAAAGTAATGCTCTTAAATCTTGAATATAAGAAGGAACAAGAGAAGAAGCAGGAGAAAGAAGACAATCTGTTTTGTCTCTGTACCTAGAGCTTCATATTCAGGGGCACCCACATAATAATTTGGAGGATGGTCAATGTCAATTAATGATACCTAGGAATTGCTTTGCAAAGTTTTTTTTACAGTTTTGTTTGCTAATGTTGATGCTGATCTTTTTCATTTTCAGAGTTAAAAAAATTGCAGTTTTTTAACATTTTTATGGGATGTCTTGATGTGCTGAGGCATCTTTTTTATTCTTTCAAACTGATTACAAGAATATCTGTTAGTATTTATTACATGCTTATACCCCTGCGCCTCATTATATCTTTATAACCTAGGAGTTGCCATCTTAAAATGTAAGCTGGGAGAAAGGTAGCCTACAAATTATATAAAATAACATATCTCGCTGGTGGGCTTCTCTTTGGCATCATGTTATGGACTAGAGAGCCAATTATTGTAATCTAGCAAGACTCATCTCTGTTCTGGCAGAAAGTGAAGAAACCATCATGTGTGGTAGAACAATGGAAAAGGAAGAAGGAAGCAGAAGTTGCAGAGGTTGATTCAGTGTTATTGGCTTCTTAAAATACCAATGTAAAAGGCTGCACTCTCTTCGGTGGCATAGTCATCAATGTATGCAATTCCCAAAGGCTGGATTGGTGTTTCCCCTATTCCACGCAGGAGATTCCCCAGCAAAACATAGATCCACATGGAAATTCCAGATTCCTTTTCACAGCCTATGCACAAAAAAACCCAAAAAAATGGAGAATTGTATTCTGACCAACAACAGCAATAACAAATAGGTTTGCATGGGTTCCCCTGGGTTTCTGAGATTTTAGGCCCCAACCCTAAAGTTTGGAAGTGAGCCCTTATGATGTCATAAGCCCTTGCTAATGTCAAAGTGCTAAATGCATTCCTGGTCTTGTTCACATTGTATGACCAGGCATACAACCAAGAACACGAATAGTTTCTCAATAATTAGCAGCAACTTTCCACTGCATCTCGCACAATTTCACCTACAAATGCATATACCAACAATACAGTGGTGGGATGTCAAAAAATTTACTACCCCACCATGACATCATTACAGTGTGGGCAGAGCTAACATCATGGGCAGAGCCAATGTCGTGACATCATGATGTTGTGAGCGGGGCCAAAGAAAACAAATTAAAAAATAATAAAAAATAAAATAAAAATAAGCACACACACACACACACACACACACACACACACACACACACACACACACACACACACACCCCTCAACCCACCTACCCACCCACACAACACAAACCTGTAAATAAATTAAATAAATAAATAAATAATACATTAAAATACACCCACCCACCCACCCACAACACAAATCAACCAGAGCTTTTAAACCAGAGCTTAAAGCTTATTCTGGCTAATCTTTCTCACACTAGGTAAGATGGAAGGAACTACAGAATGAACTCACCACAAGATGGCTTCATTTTGGCACTTTTCAACAGTTAAAGAAGTTAGGTACTAAGTCTTTGCCTAACCAGTTCTCTAGGATATCTAGGGGAGCAGGCTATAGGGAGCTTCAGGTTAGCAGCTTCTCTTTCTCCTTCCCGCTTGGGAGGACAGCAAGGAGGCCATGCATACGCGCCAAGCACTATAGGCGTGCATGCACACCAAGTGCTTGGTGCGCATGTGCAGTTGAGGAACCAGTGAAAAGGTAAGCCCCGAAGGTGGTTCCCCCCAAAAGCTGCAACCGGTTCTCCAGGACACTGGGAAAAGTTACTACTGGTTCTGGAGAACTGGTGAGAACCTGTTACATCCCATCACTGCAACAATAAGATTCCAGCCACTGTACATGTATACATATCTCCCTTGCTTGGAAGCCAGGCATGTCCCACTCTAGGAGGGCAGTGCTCATCTCCATTTCAGCCAAAAAGCCAGTGCTATCTGCAGATAGTGCCTGCAGATATTTCCAGAGTCATGTGGCAGGCATTATTAGATGCTGAAACACATGGAACACTGTTACCTTTCTTGCCAAAGTGGTACCTATTTATCTACTTGCAATTTCTTTCTTTCAACTGCTAGGTTGGCAGGAGCTGGGACAGATGACAGGAGCTCACTCTGTCTCACAGCACTCAGGTCTCAAACTGCTGACCTGCCAGCCTTTCAGTCGTGAAGCTCAGTGTCTTAACCACTTAACCACCACAGCCCCAATGTATATCTATATCTACCTTTATTTATTCTTTTGGACTACAATATCCAGTATTCCCCATGCTTCTATATACGCTTAGTGTATAGATGCAAACTATATTATCATTTTAAAACACACATATACAGACTATTCTTACCTGCATGAATTTTGGCCTGAGATTTTTCCAAGACTGAGACTGGTATTTGGTTTTGATCCTGCAGACATGGGGAGATGCTGCTAGTTGAATTGGAGGTGGAAGAAAATACCTCATACCTATAGCTGTGTAAAAACCAACAGTTTCCTTATAGGAATCCCATCTATTGAAATCTGGGGGAAAATAACACTTCTAACTCCCTGTGGAGTCCTATTGATTTAGAGCCCAGTTCTTAAGATGTTCCACCAAAAAATAAAAGCTAAGGAAAGGATGAATATTATCAGGGCAATTACTCGCCATTAATACAATATTGCGTATAGTTAGCACAATGGTGCTAGTTGAATTGAGACCACTGGCTTCGTTACATAAAAGCTACTATAGAATCATAGAGATAGAAGAAGACCATCTCATCCAGCTTTCTTAATGTATGCAAGATGCTGAAAGCTATAGCTTCCTCAAAAAGAAAGGATGCTGTTTGATCATGCTTGAGAGCTCTTGTAGTGCTATAGATCATGGATTCTCCACCTGTAGCCGCATGTGACCCATGGCACCATTTCATGTTGCCTCCCACTGCCTCCACCACACCAGGAAGTGCCATGTGGTGGAGGAAAGGCAAAATGGCCATCCGGCCCCTGAAGCTGTCTGAGGGAGCGTGCCCTGGCCTCTGGCTTTAAAAGGTTGAGAACTCCTGATATAGAGTGATTGCTGGTCTTTTTTTTCAAAGATGGTGGTGGGGGATTACATATGGTTTTTAACAGAGTCTCCCAGACCTGCAAGCTCCTTTTAATCCTCTCTCTTCTGGCCTCTTCTGGTTTGGAGAAATAACTGAAACAGAATACAGAACCCACAAAACAGAATGAAATTGCCCTTTCCTTAAGACAGCAGGAATGCTGACTTGGACTTCTGGTAATTGAAGTCCAAGAACAGCTGGGGTGCCAAGGTTCACCACCAGGGCAAAGGTGCCCCAACTTTTCTTGCCAGGGGCCTGACCATGCCCCCTCTGTCAGCTGTGCAGGTCGGTCATGTGGTTCCTCCCAGTGGTGGTGCATTTCTGGGTATTGGGGGAGGACTTTCACACCCTTAAAAAAAAAATTGGCACATTTTCACCACGTTTCAGTGTGAAAATGCACAGATTTTAGCACTTCCAGTGACGCCGGAGCACTTTTGATGTCGGCAGAAATCTGGCCCACAGGCTGGCCCTGGCCCATGGGTGTGCCCAGATCTGTAGTATGAATAAATATTTCTCAAAGACAAAAAACAATTCTCTATCAGATGCTTTTCTTAGGTAGCGAGCTACAGTAACTTGCACAACAGATCTGGTTCAGAGAAGTCCCAGATATGAAGGGCATAGCATACCTTTCTCTTGGCTTTATTTATACATGAAAAACTGCATGTGCCTTTATTTTTTCCTCTTCCCCAAACTGTTTGGAACTTTCCAGGATGATCAATTACCTTGTGGATGACCAAGTGCAACTTCTGTGTTTCACAGAATCATAAAATCATAGAACAACTAAGTTGGAAGGAACCTATGAAGCCATTGAATCCCACCCATTGCTCAAAGCAAATCCAATAGATACTTATCCAAGTTTCTCTTGAGGGCCTCCAGTGTTGGAATGTTCATCACTTCATAAGGTTCCATTGTCATACTGCTCGAACAGTTAAGAACCTTTTCTTGATATTCAGGCTATATCTGGCTTCTTGTAACATGAGTCCATTATTACATGTCTTTCACACTGGGATGATTAAAAACAGATTCTGCACCTCCCATTTATGACTATCTTTCAAGTATTTGAAAACTGTTTAATTGTCATTTCCCAACAACCTTCACCTTGTTCTTGTCAAAAGGAAATTACTTCCATTACAGGCCCCTATCTTCCGTCTTTCTTTATGTACCACTAGGCCTTAATTACTTCTTTCTCACAGTAGGATAAAACTTTTCCAGCTATTGGTCCTTGGAGGTTTAAACCACAAAAATCCTTTCAACCCAGAATAATTTCTGACACAAAATTATTATTATTAATGTTGAGTTAAAACAGAACATGTTCCGCTCAGCATTTGACAGTTATTAGTCATTGCTTGGTTTTCACTTTTTTAGTTTTCTGTTTTTTGCCTTGAGTTATTCATTTGCTTTAAAGTGTTTTAAACCATGTAAAGAATTTGAATAGCTTCAATTCTTTTAATATGATTTCATTAGGAACATAGGACTAGAAGTCAGAACACTATTTCATTTGATCCAATCCTGTTAATTCAGTCAGCAGAAAGATTATTTCCTGACCTAACTGGATATTATCCAGTATCCTAATAACCCAATATTATCTCATTGTCTCATCTAAATATCATTGTTTGTAACCAGCCCTGACATCTATTGAAAAATGTGAGTTAAAACTATTTTAACAAACAAATAATATATGTTCTACAATATATATATTCTACATAATATGTTTCAATATATGTAGAACAGTTCTACATAATACTGTATATGTAGAACAGTTTTACATAATATATGTAGAACTGTGTGTTATGTACAACAGTACTTAAATCCAGTGTTAGTGGGAAATTTTGTTCCCTACTCTCTGATGTTATCATCCTATTAATAGCCAATTTTATAATAGGCCATTTTGAAAGATATCCATATATTTGGTATTGCAGAATACTAGGATCTCATTCATTCATTTTATTTTAATTAGAAGCAACAGCATACTTACCGCCCCATTAAGAACTGTGGCATGGCTATCAGAAATGTTCCGAATGACATTATTAGGCAACCAGCTCCTATTATCTTTGGCCTATGAAGTCTGGCTCCAAAGTAACTTACCAGAATGATTATTAAAAGATTCCCTGTAAGAAACATAGAATGATCACATCCTGTGAAGAATGTCCATAAATAAAGTGAATAAATCCTTTCCAAAATATATGGTCAGTAAAATCTTTGTGCATGTGACGTACCAATTTCAAAACTCCCGTCTATGAGGCCAACCAGAGACGAAGGGATATCAAATCTTCTTTCAATTTGGGTGATAGTACTTTTTAGGTAACTTCCTGAGAGAGATTTTGCAAAGTAGACAAATGATAATGCGCAAAGAAAAATCTGAAAACAAAAGGATATTGTGTTTTTAAGTGTAGGATACAAATCAAGAAGAGAATATTGTGATGTATGTATCAGGAATAAGCTTGCTGTTCTAATCATTCTCCTCCATCTTGGCCATCTCTGTAAGACAGGAGTTCTCAACCTTTTTAACCCAGGGGCCGGGTCATGCTCCCTCAGACAGCTTCAGGGGCCAGATGGCCATTTTGCCCTTCCTCCACCACATGAAACTTCCTGCCTGGTATGGTGGGGGGGGGCACATGAAATGGTGCCATGGGACACATCCAGCCCAAGGGCCACAGGTGGAGAATCCCTGCTATAAGAGGAGACTGTGATCTTATCCTTTGTCAAGTTCCTCAAAAGATCTCGGCTCCTACAAAAGAGTGAAATACCAAAAGGAGGGGAGGGGGAGAGAGAGTGAGTAGAGGGGTTTGGCCAGCTGTTTTTTTTTTAAATTTCCACAAATTCTAATAATAGTTTATGAAAAACAGCTGACCACTGAAAGGAAAATGAAGCTACTTTCTTGAAGGTTAATGTTGGGGGGTTTCGACAAGACGGCCAGCTACCAAGAATAGCATTGATGTTGATGAAATTAAGAGAGGCATCCCACAGCATAGAGCCTTATTATTCTGTAGAGCAGAGTGTCACCTTCTGGAAGCGAAGAAAGAGAAAAGAAGAAAAAGATATTTTATTTCACGCCAGTGTGGTTTTGTATAAGGTGGCATAAATGCAGTTTCAGTAGAGGGTCATGAAGGCTGTGAAGGAGGCCAAGATGTACGTTGGGAGCCATATGCAATTGACGATCCTTGAGTTTTGAAGCTGGAGGGTGGGAATAACAACTTGTTTAACAAGTCATTTAATTCTCCTTCCCTCTACCCATTGGTGTCAGAACCACAGAAGCAACCTTTAGCCCACATCCAACTCACAAACCACATAGTTATGACCTCTATTTTATCGCTATTATAAATTGCTCAGGTGGGAAACCCCAAAATGAACTCATACATTTCCTCCATCCAACTCTTGGTTGGTTAGCAACCAGATGTTCAATTCAGACAAAATGTCAATCCCAGGAAAATTGCTGGTATTCTAATATGATTGTCTATCTATTTTTGGAGGCAATAAGCTGCTTCCTTAATTGCTCAGTGGCAACTGAAGGTTTATTCAGTGAGGGAATCGGATTATCACTGAAGCCGGCAGAAGGTAGAATGATCTTATTTGTCCAGTAATGCAAGTTTAATGAACACAACTTGCTTTTAATTCCCCAAACAAAGGATGTAGTTAAGTGCCAGTCTGGCCAGAGGCTTGGAGAAGATTCATTTCACCTTGTGCTAAGAGGCATTGGATTCTTGGAATTCAGATAGCAATGGATGCTGGGCAAATGAATTGACATTGGTCATGCAGAGATTTTTTGGGGGGTGTTGTGGTGTGGTGTGGTGTGATACAATTATTTTGTACTCACAACAGTTCATACTGTCATTTTGAAGGCTAAGGTGTAGCTTTAGATTTTGCTGCTTAATTCATGGCTCCATAGCCACAACTAACCATTTTAGTAACCAGTGCACCCAGCAAAAAAGTGTGCCTATGAATCAGCTTTCATAAGTCATGATGGTCTGTTCTATGAAGCCTATGTTAGACAAGGGGAAGCCTGATCAAGTTAGAGGGCTGACCTACCAAGGTCTAGATCAAGGGTGGCCAACTTACGGACCACTGGAGGAATCAGGCCCCCAGCACCAATTAATTCAGCCCATGGTGAGGATCACGGTGCCACCACCAGAAGCCATGGGAGTTTGGAAAACATGCTGAAAATGGGTTGAGCATGGGCCAAAAACAAGTGAAAACATGTCACCCTTGCTCCTGCCACTGCCACCACAGGAAGCAGCACAAGTGGCAAAACTGGGCTAAGACACAATGCCCTCACTCTCACTCCCACCACCACCGGAAGAACCAGAAGCAATGGGAGGAAACAAATCTCCAGCCTGCACATCTGGCCCATGGCGCAAAAAGGTTGGCTATCCCTGGTCTAGATAGTGGAGGCCAAGTCTACCCCCAATCTAGGGAAGACCAACTGTCCACCTGGACACTATTTTCAACCTCCAGGACAGAATCCTGGTCTACTGAGTCACAGGTGGACCTCCTATCCATTATCTTCACTGTTTACTTATGTTTGTTTCCTTAGTGACCTTTTCTTATGTCAATAGACCAGACAACCAGACAATTGTTACCATGGGCAGCTGGAGAAAGAGTGCATTTTCTAAATTTGACAACCTGTGGCAAAGCCCCAGTTACCCCATCTTAGTCATGTCCCTGCATGTCCCATTGCACCAACCACTGGGCAGTGTTCTAGATTGCAAGATGGTTAACAATGGCTACCACCTATTTTCAAGAACATATTAGAACACACATGATGTAGTTTTAGCCTGTTTATTGACATTTGTATTGGGGATATATCTCAATAGAGCCTGCGCTGTGGTTAAGAAGATGCTGAGCATGATGACCAGAAGGTTGGCAGGTCAGCAGTTCAAGACCTCAGTGCTGCAAGATGGAGTGAGTTCCCATCATCCGTCCCAGCTCCTGCCAATCTTTATATATATAAAAAGGTGACTATAGCCCAGCATGAAAATATTGTAATCAAACAGAGAAAATCTGTTTCTATAGTAATAATGATAATATTGTGTCAGAAATTATTCTGGGTTGAAATGATTTTTGCTGGAGAAACTCTGTTCAGGGGATGCCAGAATGAGGCTCCTTTTATGTCCCCAAGACATGTCCCACCGAAGTGGTCCCTATTTAAGGTAAAGGTAAAGGTTTCCCTTGCTCGAAAGCCAGTTGTATCTGACTCTAGGGGTCAGTGCTCATCTCTGTTTCTAAGCTGAAGAGCCAGCGCTGTCTGCTTCTGCAGACGTTTCCATGGTCATGTGGCAGGCATGACTAGACACTGGAGCGCACGGAATGCTGTTCACCTTCCCACCGAAGTGGTCCCTATTTATCTACTTGCAATTTCTTGCTTTCAAACTGCTAGGTTGGCAGGAGCTAGGACAGAGACGGGAGCTCATTCCTATACTTGCAATTTCTTGCTTTTGAATTGCTAAGTTGGCAGGAGCTGGGACAGAGACAGGCACGCAATTCGTCACGTAGCAGCCAGGTCTCGAACTGCCGACTTGCTAGCCTTCTAGCTAACAAGGCAAGCTTCTTAACCACTGAGCCACTGCAGCACCTGTTTCTTTGGTGACTTGGTCAGAATGTAGTAAGCAAAAATAGTAAACAAAAATGTGGCCACAAAATAAAACTGTTTTCTGAAGGTTTTTTCCTCTTCTCCAGAATCAGCCATGCAATACCAGAAGTTTTCTGAAAAACAGAGGTTTTAGCACCACTGTAACACCTAGCTCAGGAATCCATATGCATAATGATGAAAGCTGGAATTCTAGATCTCAGAATTCAAAAATTTGTAACTATTTTAAAATTATTCCTTCAAAACCAGGCTTTGAAAATCACATAAATGAAGATCATTTTTGAAAGTAAGAAGAAACAGTTTTATTGAGCAATTACAAGAATAAAAGATGGCATTTTATATTTCTTGGGCTACAAATCCTGTGATCTTCCATTGTGGGAGTTCTACCAAATATATATAGACTCCTAAGTGTGTTTCACCTCAGAGTAAACTGTGAGCTCTGATTATGAGGTAGGCCTACCCCCATCTAGCTTCCTGTTCAGAAAGAAAGCTGCCAATTAGCACTGGGACAGGGTCAGAAAGCTTGGGTTGGAGCTAGGTCTAGCTAAGTCTCAAACCCTTCTAGCTGAGACATTTTTCCAAGTTGAGTCACATTTAGGAGTCTGTCATGTGTCTGTCAGGCAAAATTCACAAAATGCCATCTTTAATAAGGAATCAATGGTGAATATCAGCATTTTCATAACACCTACTTTCACAAACACTAATTTGACTGGCTGAATAGCTCAGTGAGTTATGTACTATCACTCCAACAAGAATAGCCAGCCACTACCAGAGCACCTCCACAAAGATGGACTGGTGAACACTTTCAAGAACTGTACCTAGAAAATCCTGTACCTAAAAAATACCTAGACTATCCTGGAAAGTATCACTATATGTTGAAATTAACTCATCAACAGTATCAGCATTACCACCACCAACAACAATGAGGGATTGATCTTGGTAGCTCAGGAACAAATTTTGCCAACAAATTGCATGGAAAGTAAAATACAGCATGTATCCAACAATAGCAAAAACTGACTTTGTAATGAAAAAGGTGAAACTGTAGATCATTATATCCACAGATGGAGCAAAATTTCACAAAGTGATTATTTGGAACCCCATGATAGGGTTACAGAAATTATTCATTGGAAACACTATCAAAAGTTTGGATTTGAATGCAGTAAAACTCATTGGAAACATCAAGCAGAGAAAGTTTTAGAAAATGAGAGAGTCAAGCTCCTGTGGGACTTTAAAATTCAAACAGACAAACATCTGCCTCACAACACACCTGATATAACTGTTGTAGAAAAGAAGAAGGGCTGGATTATTGACATTGCTATACCAGGAGATGCACAAATTGAAGACAAACTACTGTAGAAAATAACAAAATATCACAATTTGAATGAAGTCGCACATCTATAGAGGGAGAAATCTGTTGTTGTACACATAGTGATTGGAGCCCTTGGACCAACACCTAAAGGACTCCCAAGGTATTTGGAAATTTTGGACTTATCGGACAGGAACATTCTATTTAAAAAAAAAACCAAACACCCCCCCCCCCCCCAAACTCTACTAGGAACTGCATATATACTCATACATTACCTTAACAGTTCTTAGTTCCTTGGTTAGGGTTTGAACTGTTAATTTTATTCCAATCTTCAACTGTGAATCAAGTAGTAGATTTGTATCCAATAATAATAATAATTTTTAAAATACCTTCATTCCATCACATAATGTTCCTTTCTCCTTAGAAGCTGAGGATTCTGATCTTGAAGATGACCTGTCATTGGACAGCACTGCATTTTTAGAGAAGAAATGAGTGTTTTCTTTGGATGAATTCTCCATCTTATTATTCCCTTTCAGTCAGTCTGGAAGACATCAAAATAAATGGTGTGGGACTATGATGTCAAGCATATCATCTGCACATGGTGAAATTAATCTTGGGGTCACTGTATTTTTTGTTTGTTTGGCTCATCTTTAAGGCATGTTAGACTCAAAGTACAAAACACAAGCATCTTTTGGGGTGGACTGGTATTGGTTAAGGTTTTTCCTTGGAAATACACATGGCTTCTGTTGGCTGTAGAAAGAGAGCTTCAGATATATTTACTCAGATTGGTGTGTTCCAGAATACCTCTGCAATGTAGTACAGATTTTAGTAGGCCCATTTAACCTGAAAGGCATTTCTTAGTACAAATGGGAAGAAGAATGGTTTGTGCTCAGAGAAGATTCCCTCACCCTTGAGGGAGGAAGTCCTGCCTGGTCAGCGATTCACTCAGAGACTCACTCTACCACAACTCACTTCTATTTCACCTTCAAAATCCTCTGTGGATATGCCTCTCGCTTCACATAATTTCGATACATCTCTGGCAATGATCTGGAGCTTTTTAGCTCTTAAAAACTTTAATTTTCTGAAAGTCTTCTGTTCCTTTTAATCACCCACTCTTTCTGTCATATTGTCTCTTTTGTCTGGATATCCTTTCTGCGGTGGCTCAAGAGGTTATGATGCTGAACTAGCTGAATAGAAAGTCAGAGTTCGATTCCCGGGTACTGCATGACAGAGTGAGCTCCCATCTCTGTCCCAGCTCTTGCCAACCTAGCAGTTTGAGAGCAAGAAACTGCAAGGAGATAAATAGGGACCAATTCAGTGGGAAGGTAAAAAGCATTTTGTGTTGAGGCATGCCTGCCACATGTCCATGGAAATGTTTGCAGATGAAGACAGCGCTGGATCTTTCGCTATAAACAGAGACGAGCACTGATACAACTGACCTTTGAGCAAGGGTGACCTTTACCTTTACCTTTCTGCCAATATATCTCATACTGTATTTCATTTTATTCCCTCTTCCAATCCCCGGGTATCTATGAAGCCTTTGGGACAACTTTTTGGTTTCCATGACCTAATGTAACTCAGTCTTCACTTAAGTTTGTGCATGTGGAACTAAATAATCATATACTGGTCGGAATCCTGTTGCTCAGTGCAGTAAGTCACACTAGTGTGGGCCCACTGAATCAGTGAGGATTTGTTGAGTCAAAACCTCCATAAGTTCCACTGATTCAAATGGACCTAAGTGGCAATTTAAATGAGCCCAGTGGAATTTATCAAACCCCATACTAGTGTGCATGGATGCATAGAGATGCACAGATAAATGCATGAACATTTTTATTCAATCTAAAAATGCTCCAAGTTGAGGATGAATCCAAAAGAAAATTCTCAAATTTTGGAATGGATCAAATTCACATTTGGAAAAGTTAGAAACTAGGAGGGGAAAAAAGTGGCAAATTCATCCCTAGCTTCCTTATTTGGATATTTTGGGATTATTGATGTCTTGGTTAGATATTTCTCCCAAAGCAATTATTTAGCGATTTCTGTTTTAAAATTACTCTCCATGTTTCTTTACAACAAACTGATGTAAGTAATCTGGAGGATTTCTTCAAATGTTTAATACAGTTTATTACTTTATACAACTTCAGAAATTACATGTTGTTATTGTTGTTGGTGACTGCCAAATTCATGTCACACTTCTCACTTTGAGACTATCATTTTCATGATGTCATTGTTTTAAAATATGTCAGATGCCCAGTTCCTGTCCATCATTATTTATCCTGTAGCACCAAAAGTTGGGTGAAAGTTGGGTGAATTGTAAATATGCATCCTCACATATGTTACTTTCTTTCCCACTACTACCCATGATTTAAAGAGCTTTGTTATCACTTTGAAGAGCTAGAGATGGTGCCAGTTTTGTGTCAAGCTTCAATCATACCGTTGCTTGCATAATACACTTATCATCAAAGATTTGACAAAAGTGTCCCCTCAGACATTGAAAACCATCTGTTTGTCATAGCATGTGATTCTTTTCAGTTGTGAATTGTGCATTTAATGTAGTTTGTCTTGTGATTGGCCATTGGAAATTTGGTTAATGAAGAATGCATCTCTGAGGAAATCCTGTTCTCTCTGTGTGAAAAAATGCATTAACTGGAGTAAATAACTATTTCCCTTCATGTCTGCTTTGACCTGGCTTTCAAAAGGGTCTTGGAATAACACTGTTTCCCATAAAATCAGATGTAATCTAGAGTGAAATGAGCATAGGTGAAGGTTGCACTTGCTCTAAAGCCAGTTGTATCCAACTCTATGGTTCAGTGCTCATCTCTGTTTTATAGCCAAAGAGACAGTACTGTCTGCAGATGTTTCCGTGGACATGTGGCAGGCATGCCTCAACACCAGAGTGCATGGAACGCTGTTTACCTTCCCACTGAAGTGGTCTCTATTTATCTACTTGCAAGTTTTTGCTTTCAAACTGCTAGGTTGGCAAGAGCTGGGACAGAGATGGGAGCTCACGCCATCATGCAGTACCAAGGAACTGAAGTCTGACCTTCCAGTCAGTGAGTTCAGCATCTTAACCACTTGAGCCACCCCAGTCTCTGAGCATGCACATGAACAAAAAAAAAAATTATCTGCAAGACCACCAAAACTATTAGGCATTCTAAGTTCATTTTTAGGACAGTGAATATTTTTTCCAAAGAGCAAGGTATGCAGATTTTCTGTTTCAAACGTGAAAATCTTAACAGAGAAAATAAAGATTGATAGTATAGTATGGTTGCTAGAATATGAAATAGCAGTCAGCACCAAACCATGAAAGTTCAGATATGTTGGGTCATTCACTTACTCTCTAACCCATGACTTCCTCACAACATTGTTGTGGAAGTAAAAAGGTGAGGCAGAAAGTGAGTTATGCTGTCTTGGGCTCATGAGAAGAAAGGAAGGCTATAAATGCCACCAATAAACAACAATGGACTTGAACTAGAAACAATATTTAGTGCACATTAATTGGGACTGTTATCAGTTAGAAAAGGACTGCGGTGGCTTAGTGGTTAAGATGCTGAACTTGATGTCCCAGCTCCTGCCAACCTAGCAATTCGAAAGCAAGAAATTGCAAGTTGATAAATAGGTACCACTTTGATGCGAAGGTAAACAGTGTTCTGTGCACTCTGATGTCTAATCATGCCTGCCACATGTCCATGTCTTTGGCTATAAACAGAGATGAGCACTGAATCCTACGATATGAGTGGCTTTCGAGCAAAGGCAACCTCCACCTGTCAATGAGACTTAGTAGTGATACTGCTTTGCTAAATTATTGTGTCTCCTATGTCATTTAATAAACAGTTCCTCCCAAGAAGTGAACATAAGAGAACTCTGAGCATTTACAGAGTTCCACCTTTGTAAGAGTTCCAGCTCCACCCTTTCTCTTTGTCCTTGTGCCAGCAGTGCATGTGTCACTTTAAAGAATAGCAACGTGATTATTCTGGGTGTTGTTATTATCCTCATCATTGTCCCCAGCCTACAGGAACTTTCCATAAAAGAGAGCTTTTCATGAAAGCAATTAAATAACAGTGAAAACGTCCAACTCATAGCAGCTTCCAAACTTTTGGAGAGCTTTCAAATCACTCAGAGTGACCATGCTTCCCTCACAGCTAGTAAATCCAAGCAAGAGTAAATCCCACCCAGCCTTAACCACTGATATGACAACCTTATTGTTTGAAAAACCTTCTGTTTCTCAGTATTGCAGGAAAAGATGGAAATCAATCACACACACTTCTTTTCATGGGATGGGAGAAGAAAGAATCACATTACGATTGATTCACAGTTAAATGATTCACAAGGATTCCAACTTTAGGGAAGAAGTTAGGAAGAGAAGAAGGCGAGGAACCAACCTTATGTTGACAGTAGGAATTTTTGGATCTTGGGAAAGTTCTTTCTGGTGGTTGAACTTACGAAGCAATATTGAGACTCTTCTCTTCGCCTCTTGGTGGACAAGCTCTTGAACGGAACTCCCAAGCTGAGGTAGATCTTATACCTGGAGGTAGAAAAAGGAGAGAAGAAAGCTAAAGTGGGTGGAGAGTCTACTTCTTTGTTTTGCCCATATGATTGGTAACTTTCTTTGGGTTGCTTTTGTTCCTATTCATCCCTCCACCTTACAATGTTGATCCTCCTCCTCCCCCACTACAAATTCCGAGATACTGTACACAAAAGTCATGCACAAAACAGAAGCTGAGATCCCTTGTGGTGGAAATGGTTAAAAGCTCTTGAGCTCTTTCTTTACAACCCACAGCATGTTTGACACAATGCATGTGACCAAGCTTTCTCCATCCCCCCACCCTTCTCTTTTCTAAAGCCCTGATCTTCTTAATTGCTGGTTCCCAGGGAATAAAAGACTCCATGGGGGAACCTTTCAACCAAAGTAGAGAGCAGGTGAAATGAAGCAACTTTCTTTTTTCATTTTGGAAATGCTGCTCCAGACCCCACTTCCCATCCTATCCCACAATTCATTGGACAGCCCGCTACAATGTCATATTTTGAACGAGGTTTTCTTTTGGAAAGAGGGGAAATGAGGTACCTTCACATTTGCTCCCCCCCCCCCAAAAAAAAAATATATAATCAACACTCATTCCCACACCCAGGGCCAAATGAAATGTCTCAAATAGTACATTGCTAGAAACAAGTGTTTTCTTAAGCACTGGAAAATGTTTTATTGTAATGCCATGAGCTTTCCACACATCTTGTGATTTGCATATAAGCTTGATTTGTTTTGTGGTTGTCCATCAGTAAGTAAACCTGGTTGCTTCTGAGGCTCTCTCTTTGCATTGTCATTAGTGACAGTCTGTGTAACGGTTCCTCCTGCAAAAGGGAAAGTCACTTTTTGAACTTTTGTTGTTGTTCAGTTGCACAGTCGAGTCCGACTTTGCGACTCCATGGACCATTCTGCGCTAGGCTCCTCTGTCTTCCACCATCCTCCTCAGCCCACTCAAATTGATGTCCATTGCATCTACAGTGCCATCTATCCACCTAATCTTCTAGCTTCCCTTTCTCCTTTTTCCTTCTATCTTTCCCAACATCAATGCCTTCTCCAGTGAGTCCTCTATTATCATTTGGTGACCAAAATACTTGAGCTTCATTTTCAGTATTTATCCCTCTAATAAGCAGTCAGAGTTGGATTCCTTCAGGATTGACTGATTTGTTCTCCTCACAGTCCAGGGGACTCTCAACAGTCTCCTCTAGCACCACAATTCAAAGGTGTCTATTCTTCTTGCTTAGCCTTCCTTGTGGTCCAGCTTTCACAGCCGTACTTTTTGAACTATGACATCTAAAATACCCAGTAAACACTGCCAGTAGCCATGGTGGTAGAGGCATTCTGGGAGCTGTAGTCCCAAAAAAGCAACTCTTTCGTTCTCCAGATGCTTCTTGCATTACCTGTCCATCTACTCCATGACCTACTCTGCAATCACTTAAGTCTTGTGGAGTTTAAAGAGAAATATATGGAGTTTACACAACTTATTCTTCCATGTCTAGACCAGATATGAAACTGCAAAAATAAAGACTTCTTTGATTGCTTGATTGACAAATTAGTTGATTGACTGCTATTGTTCTGCTGCTTTGATTTTTGTACAATAATCCTTCATTGTGCAGGGGAGGGACAGGATTTGTTTTCTATCATCCCAGCATAAAGAACAAATAATAATGGGCTCAACTTACATGAAGCCAGGTTGAATATAAGGAAAAACATCTTAACTGTTAAAGTAGTAAGAGGATGGAACCAATTATCTCAGAAAGTGGTGAGCACTCTAAATCTCCATCATCAAAATGTGTTCTCTGTTGTTGTAAAGAGAGGTTTTTAAAAAATATCTTGAAAGCTCCGCAGTATGGGAAAATATCCCAGATTGGAGGGATATAAATGTAATCAACAACAACAATAACAGTTTGTATAACATCGTTGTAAATAAGATTATTGTCATCTGGGCCTTCAATGACCTGTTGGTTAAACTCCACCCACACGTGACTTGCATATATAGGGAGCAGGTGGGGAAATGGTCTGAGTGTTGTGATGGCCACATTCATTCCACACAGAGCTCACCATGTATTTCCTTCCTCTTGAGAACGTGCATGTGGGGTTTGTTTGTGCAGTGAGGCAGGTGGACTTATACCACCCTAAGAACAAATACTCACAGGTGGGCTACTGCCCTTCTATCAACAATTTTTGATATTTAAATTGTGAGGAAAGATGAATAGTAGATATGAGATGGAGATTCAATGAAGAAAGCATAGCCTTCATTTTATAATACCAGAGGAGGGTTATTCATGATAGGACCTTTTGAAGACTGCCAACTCATAGGATTGCCATAAGTCAGAAATGACTTGATGGCACCACTAAACTTGGGTCAAAGCTCCAGTCACCCCAACTCTAGCCACAGGTCTGTTGTCTACCCCACCTTTAGTACAATATATAAGACTGTCACGTAATCTGTTACTAAGATTAAGAATGCCAAGTAGGAAAATGTGCTTGTACTATATGTTGAATTTTTTAATGGGTTATTGGTTATTCCATCAAAACAGCATATCAGACGCCTTCCCTATCATCCACAGATTGAAGCAGAGTTGTGTGCTTGCTCCAACCCTTTTTGCCCTTTACTTGGCTGCCATGCAGTATGAAACGTCTAATAACAACACAGGCATAGAAACCAAATACTTTGACTGAGGACTCTTTAATTTGGCTAGACTATGCTCCGGAAGACTAACCAGTGATAACAGGAATGCAATATGCCAATGATACTTCATCACCTGCTCTCACACCTGAGGAGCTGCAACAGTCAATCAACTGTTTAAAGAATGCATGTGATTGTTTTGGCCTCACCATAAATGCTCAGAAAACCAAGGTACTTCCACAACCTGACCCAAAGACAGCCTTTCCAAAGTTCAGCATTACCATCTCAGATTCGACACTGGAAGAGGTAAAACATTTTTCTTACCTTGGTAGCATCCTGTCTAAAAACTGCACCTGGGAACAGGATGTGATGAAGAGAATCAGTGCTGCCCATTTTGCCTTTGGTCATCTATCACATCTGGTCTCCATGAACAAAGATTTAACAGGTCAAACAAAGCTTGTGGTATACCAAGCTGTTGTTACCTCAGTGTTATTGTATGGCTGTGAACATGGACCCTCTTTCCCCAAGACATAAAAAAGCTTGATTGCTTTCACCAATAGAAGCTAAGGTCCATCTTGAACATCAAGTGGGATGACTATGTCACCAACATCGCAGTGCTTGAGAAGGCACATGTAAATAGCATTGAAGCTTCCATCACAGTCCATTGTCTTAGATCCATGATGGCGAATCTTGGCACTCCAGGTGTTCTTGGACTTTAATTCCCAGAAGTCCAAGACAGCACTCCTGCTGATCAGGGCTTCTGGGAATTGAAGTTCAAGAACAGCTGGAATGCCAAAGTTCACCATCACTGTCTAAGATGGACAGGGCATGCCCGCCGTATGGACAGTTCCAGATTTCCTTGTCAAATTCTTTATGGGGAATTTAGCTCCAGTACAAGAGCTCATGGCATCCCTTTGAAGCATTATAAGGACCAATTGAAACAAACCATGTGGATTTCAGTTATAAACCCACAAACATGGGAGGCAGCAGCCATATATCACCTACTTTGGTGCCAAACCATCACTGCTGTTACCGATCACTTTGAAGAATGCCACAGACACGAAGAGGCTAAGTGACAAGCACAGAGGCTTTGTCAAACTCAACTATGTCCTCCACCATCTATTCAGTGGAATGTGTGGGGCTGCATGTTTCATGCCAGGATCAGTTTATTGAGACACCAGAGACACATCCATCAACTGTGAAAATGACTTTCAGGAAAAATGTATACTCAGATATGAGTAGCAGCCAACGATGAATGGTTGTTTGTTTTTTGTTATATTGTAAAATTTGATAAACATTTTATTGGTTACACATGACCCAGAGTGGAAAAATATTCCAGATGGGTGGTATATAAATATAATAAATAAATAAATATATTAATTAATTAATAATTCTGTATGTTCTTGTAAGGTTCTTGGCAGGCTTTTTGGGCTGCAGTGGCTGAGGAGTTCTTGTTTTTATTTACTTAAATGCTAAATAGTAAAGAAAACTCCTTAATATGTAATAACTGCTAACTTAATTTTAGGATTATTTGGTCTTACTTAAAAAATAGATCAACTATGTTTGATGGGAGAAGGCATGAAGATAGATAATTCATCAGAGGGGAAGTTTCATTGACAAGGGCATTGCTTTATGGATATAATTTTTAAAAAATCTGCAGCATTTTAGAAAGATGACCTCTTAAATTCAATGAGCAGCATTTCTGATTCTCTGATTGCCCATTCTAAAACCTGAAGAATTAGCTACATAAATAAGGGTTTAAAACCCCCAAATAAGGCTGCAATCCTATACAAATTTATTTCCACATAGACATGTATGGGATTGCACTTTAATCTCTACTGTCTGTAAAGCAAGTATGGCAACCCAATACCTCAAACATTTTGCTTTAAATGTAATTACCACTGGGAGAGTTTTTGTTTCAGTTCCATTCATTCATTTTGTATTTGCCAGGAGACATTAGAAGGCAGACCACCTCGGTTTCCAAAGCAAAGATGAACTCAGTAAGCACTGTGTTAACTTTCCATGAATTGCTTATTTTTGTGATCTGCAGTCCCATGCTAAGACAATAGAAGTAGCTTTTCCCCTCCACATCCCGCACAAGTTTATAATTAAAAGAGTACATCACTGTTTTTTGAAGAAAAAAAAAACTAACCTTAAATATGATCTGTTATAATTGACCATCTTATGATTGAATCCTCTTACAATTTTTGAGTCACTTAAGCAATCAGCACGGGTTCTAATTTCCTTGCATGTGCCTAATAATGTGCAAATTGCCTTGTGACTGGCAAAATAGATGGGTCACCATTTTTACTTTCAATACTGCCAGTTACAGGGGTGCCACAGATTGGGACATGTCTTTATTCCTCTTTCTCTAAGATTGAATTCAGAAAAGTGCTATTTTTGCAACCCCCTCAAATGACTTGTATATGGTGGGAGTTTTAGGCCAAAAAATCCCACCAGTATTTCTCATCTCTTCTATGTGATTATTGTGACTCTGAAAAACAACCACAAAATGCTGGTATCTGCAATGTTTTCAATCAAAATATCGAAGATTAGATTTTTAGCTTTTCCCCATTAATCTTGTTTCCCTTATCCCATTAAAACCAAAACCGCTTTGTAACCTTCTTCCGCTAAACCCAGAATAACAACATTGATGAGCTCCTTGCAAATGGGAAGATTTAAGCAAGGCTGTGTCTTTTTCTCTTTGATCTTTTGGTTTCCCATGTTAGAAAGGGCACCTTATTTGTGTGTGGTCCTTAATGTTACTCAACTGGGTTTCTTACTAGAGTGGTTCCATCTCATTTCCCAAGCATGGAAGGAAATCTCCTGTAAGACAAGGAAATTAGTAAAGAAAGTTAAGTGGTCTTTATAAAGAGTAGTTCCCCACTTGGATGTGTATCGTATTTCTGGTATGTTTCATGATATAATGAGGTTCTCTGCTTTGACAGACTTATTTACACTCTGTTGGAGTTCTAGCCAGGTGCAGTATCTAACCATTACCTTGTCATTCTAATTCATTAATCTCACAAAGTAGATGGCTGTCTATGAAATTGTATATTGTAAATAATCACTTGGGGTCATTCAGGTGGATTGTCTGCTCACAGTGGTGGTTTAGGGGGGTGGACTGGTCTGCTGTTTTTTATGACATTCACATGTTGGACACTAGAATAGGCCCAGACCCACCCACCCAATGTAAATATTTTGAGCCCCAGTCATGGGCCTCTCTTCCACTGTGCTCCCAATTATGCAATTTCCATCATCTGGGAATGGCATATATGGGAGCCTTATAATTGTCAAAGTTGCTTCCAAGGTCAACTTCTGGTATCCTAAAGTAGCTTACCAGCTACTTCAACATACTGGAATTTGAACACTTTCACTGATAGGCCACTAATGATGCAAATAGAGAAATAAAGAATCAAAAATAATAATCAAAGTGATGCATTGTGTGAGTGTTGATTGAGCAAATGTTTTTTTTTTTAAATAATTTCACTCCCCCTAGCAATTCACAAACTTTAAGGTGAAGTGTTCAATTAGACTCCAAGGTTAACTTCATGTTCAGATGAGAAGAGAGGACTGAATGGTACATTGCTCCTTCCCTCAAATGGGAACCAACACTTTCCCAGCTGATCCATTCACATGCTCTGGTCACCTCCAGACTTGATTACTGTAATGTGCTCTACATGGGGCTCCCCTTGACGACCATTTGAAGGCTTCAACTGGTCCAGAATGCGGCTGCCCGGGTGGTGATGGGGTGTGGGTAGTATGCACATGCCTCACCACTGCTTTGGGGGTTGCACTGGTTGCCAGTATGTCTCCAGGTGCAATTCAAGGTGCTGGTTATTACCTTTAAAGCCCTACATGGTAGTGGACCAGGATACTTAAGAGACCGCCTCACCCCAAGAACATCTGTCTGGCCCACCAGAGCGGACCGGAGAAGCTCTCTAGTTGTTCCATCGGCCAGAGAGGCGCATCTCTCTGGCACTAGAAGGAGGGTCTTCTCTGTGTCTGCTCCTGCCCTACGGAACCTCCTGCCAATGGAGCTACGTCTCCAGACGAAGCTGCTGCCCTTTAGGAAGAATCTAAAAACATGGCTGGCGGGACAGAGATGGGGTGCGGAAGGTATAATGACCCCAGCTTGCTGGATGATCTGAGCTCCTCTCTCCCTCTACTTTTTTAATTAGTAAGATGTAGCATTTGGTGTGCTTTTAATCTTTTTTAGATTTTAATTTAAAATTTTAATTTTAACAGTTTTGAGGTTTTTTGGTAGTGTTTGTGTTTTATTGTCATGTTTTTTTTAATTACTTGTAAACCGCCCCGAGTCACTTTGGTGAGAAGGGCGGTGGAGAAATACGAACAAATAAATAAAATAATAAATAAATAAATTCACATCTAACTGGGCAGTCTGGACATGCCCTTAGTTTCTCAGGGACAGGACAGCTCTTTTCTGCCTTTATCCCCATTCATATTAGCATGGTCTTGTCCACACAGTGTTGTGTCCACTCATTCTGAGGTTCTCATATTTTTGTTTCAGATTATCATTTTTTGTTGTTGTTCAGTTGCACAGTCGATTCCGACCCTTTGCGACCCCATGGACCACTGTCCGCCAGGCACTTCTGTCCTCCACCATCCTCCTCAACGGTATTCTTTCTTTCTGTTTCTTTGATGGATCTAGAATTGGTGTACATCTTCCACCATGATGATGGTGGTGCCATGAAAATGAACAGGTGGGCTCGCTTAGGATCCTGCAGGTCTTAAGCCTCTCTTACAGTAAAACCTCATATAACACTAAAACCTGGTTCCACAAGTCTTCGTGTTATATGATTTTTAGTGTTATCTGATCCTCTATGGGATCCATAGAGATACATTGTAACCACACAGGCTTTCGCGGTTGTTATCTGAAGCATCCCATAGGATCTTAATGTTATCTGATGCAATTCTTCCCCCCAGATTCCTTGATGTTATGCGATTTTAGTGTTATTCGATACTAATGTTATATGAGGTATTACTGTATTTGTTTTCCCTTCAGTCGCTCTCTTTTGTCTCTCCTCCTACAATTGATCAACTGTTTACAACTATTAGTGTTGAAGAGCTAACACAAAGGAGTAAACTCTGCTGTGGTCTTCAGGGGGCAGTAAATAGATAACAAAAACAAAACATCCCTTAAAATAGAACCTCTTTTCTGCCTTCAGGAAAACAGGTCCAAACTATCCTACTGCCACTATGATGCTATTCCTGGCAGCATGGGGCAACAACTAGATTAGGTTTTCTGTAGAAACAGCAGAAAATCAAAAGGAAACAAAGAACACTCCACAGCCACCAATATGATACCACAGAATTATATTTATGTATTTTTTTCTTCACATTGCAACATCCACATTGTTCATTTTGTGACAAGTTATCTCTAATAATTCTGAATACATATTTACTATTATACATTATACCAAGAGGCACTTCCAGTAATTCTGGCAAAAAAAGGGAGTTTTATTATAGTGTCTAACTTACAAAACAGTAAAAATAAATAATGTTTATCTAAAAGATTTCTCTTTTTTCCCTGTACAGAATCTATTTTGTACAAAACATTTATCAGCCATTAACTAAAAATCACTTAACAAATACTAGTGTGAAAGGAATATATTAAGTATTGCTACATGTTTTAAGTGCAAGATATCAGTGAGAGGGGGAGAAAGTGGGGAATAGATTTCAGTCTGTGAAAGACCATTACCTAAAAATACAAGGCCTTTTTCTTGAAGTGTTGTTTTTTTTAAAAAGTTTGGTTACAATGATACTGACAATATATAAATATAAATTAATGCATGTATTACTTAGTGAAAAGAACACCATGTTAGTACTGAACAGAATGGCGGTTTCCCACATTGCTACTTTGGTTGAGAGTTCCATCTTCTCTGGCCATGATTCGGTCCAAAGCTAACCATTTTAAGAGTCTCATTTCATTTCAGTGGGAGTTTTATAGAGAAACATCAACTAATGGATGGTGCCCATCTCCTTTCCCAAAAATGAGATCTAAGTGTTCTCCTTTCCACTGACCACTTCGCCAACACATTCTCCTGGCTTCAGAGAAGCAGCAATAAAACTTGGAGAACATACAGAAAGGAGAAATAGGTGTTCAAGTACTATTTTTATTTAAACAACACTTGCAGAAAACCAAGGGGCCTTGGAAGTGATCTGTTTTGGTTGTATTGTGCTCTTTTTCCTGGTTTTTTTTTAAAGGAAAAAGAACAACTGAAGATATTGCTTTAGCGAAAATCTGCAAAATATCACATATAAACTATATAAAAGGAAAGGAGCAGATTCCCATTGTCCCCCCAGGGGACTGCTGCGATTTTACTGAATAGTTGGATTGATTAGAAAATAGCTTACACATTATAAACAGATGTAGATACAGAAGGTGGTCCACACCCAGCTAGTTAGGAACCAAATGAATTTGCTACGGACCAAAAAAAAAAAGCAACGAGACTGCATTCCTCTTACAGCCAAAGTATCTGATTGTTCAGATGTGAATTTTGCTCCAGCAAGAGAAATCTGGAATTGGCTTCAAGTCTCATGACAGTCAAGTACTTTTTTATCTTCCAAAAGGTTTCTGGGGATATCTTTTTTTTTTACTTTGGCAGATAAATTGATCATCCAGTTGACTGGATGCAGCTGCAGAAATATATTCCGAATATGACGATGTGTAGATGTTGGCATTTGTGTCTTGAATGCAAATGTGGAATCTATCATCTTGTAAGGAAATTGAGTACAGACATGGGCATGCAGAGATGTGGGGGACCATGCATATAAAAAGGCATGCATGTGATTAAATGGCGTTACAGTAGGAATTGGCAACTAGAGATCCCATGGTCCAATTCTGACCTAATGAATTTAACCACTAGGCCGCACAGTTGCCAACTACAAGGCGAAATATGTACGCATCTTGAAGGGAAATTGCAGCTCTGAGACCAAGAAGCAATTCCCTTCTGATGAGTGTGATTTTGACCTTCTCTAACCTGGTCCTTCAGCACAAGTGGTTTATAGGTGTTATCAGGAAGAACAGGATTTGATTTGCTGTGATGGATAACCCAGATGAAATATTTACTGACAAAGTACAAGCCTGAAATTGGTGACTAAATTTAGAAACCCAAACTCTTATTACTTATGCTATGATGCTCACCTTTTCAAATTACTTACAGCTGCAGATGATTCAATGTGTATATGGAAATTTTACTCCTTCTGAGGCATATCCTATTTATTTCAATCACATTTTTCATGGTAGTTTGCAGCTGACCAAAGTAAGGTAAGCATAGGCAACATGTGTCTCACCTACAATTCCCCCGATTTTTACTTTTTGTGTCTTTGCAGACCCTTGTTTGAAAAGAAGCAGGACTACTAAATTCTCCTTCAAATTATGTTGTGCATTCTCAACAGGCCTTGTTAAAATGTAATGCTGTTTTTCAGACTAGGAGGAGGCTTTCTTTGGAACCTGCTGCTGAATTCAGACAAAAGCAAAGAGAATTGGCCCAGACTGCCTCAAAGCTGCCCATATCTGAAAGATAACTTTCCCTCAATGTGATAGAATCACATCTGCACAAGTAACTACAGAACCATACTTTGATATTAATGGATAATTAATCTATATACATCAAACAAAACAAGAGAGAAAAAGTCTAGGATGATACAACTTCATCCTGTAGGTGGATCATATTTTTAAATCCTCCTGAAGAGAAACAAAAAACCAAATCAATCCTTGTTAGTAGAAAATTCATCAACCAGAGAATCCAGCAAAGTTTCATCCAAATTCCACCATGCTACCACTTTCAATCGGAGATAGAGAATGTCACCTTTTGGAAGTACAGTGTCCTTTATAGTATGGATAGCATGGCCACCACCATGTGCTATGGTGCAATCAGATGGGGAAATGACTCATATTATGGATTGCTTAGTGGCACGGTCCAGTGTGAGCTATTTCCTGGTGATCACCCAACATATAGAATATCCTGAATCTGCCCAACCATGTTCTGTGCCAACTGGGGCCATTTTGGCTCAATGGCAAAGCTATTCTTTTTTTCCTTCCTTTTTTTAATAGGCTGGAGCAATTTCCATAGGGATGAAATGGCTGCTTTCAGGAGACTGCTTCCAGCAAAGCAATTCTTCCTATTATGATCAGATGTAATGTTTTCTCAACACCTGATCACACCCTGGGTTACTGCCCCACAAAAGTAATATTTCCCTTCATTGCTTTTCACAGAGAGCATTCAGCAAATCAATTTTCTGCCTGCAAATGAAGTAATAACAGATGACCATTCTATTCCTATTCTAGCTAATGCTCAGGTCTTTGAATCCAAGTTTAACTTGCAGTGTTGGAAACAGAAAGTGACACATATCAGTACAGAAAAAAAATTAGACAGTGTAGGCAGGGGTGCCCAAACTACAGCCCACAGGCCAGATCCGACCCCCAACACCAATTCATCCAGCCCATGAAGCCCTCGTTGCTTCCGGAAGTGGAAGTAAAACATGCATATACGGGCACATTTTACTTCTGCTTCCGGGATCAATGAGGGCTTCATGGGCTGGATGAATTAGTGTCAGGGGCTGGATCCAGCCTGTGGGCCATAGTGACCGGCCCCCTGAACCACGTGACTGGCCCACAGCCTGAAAGGTTTGGGCACCCCTGGTGTAGGGAGACATTCCCTGTTTTTTCACGCCTTCCATCACTATGTACAATGGAACATTCTCACTATCTGTGTTTCCTGTAGTGACAATTTCATCTCTTAGATGGGGAGTTCCTTCCATCTCAGCACAAATACTGTATGGCAGTCACATATTTAACAGTTTCCCACTTTAATGACAATCTAGCACATTCAGTTTTACCCTGCCTTTAAGGGAATACTGCCTAAATTTCAACAAAGTCAAGGCCAAAAGCTGTTCATAAAGTTAATTTGGAACTTCACATCAATTAAAACATATAGAAATTCTAAGTGAAGCAGAAATTATCTTGATGGCCCAACCCTGCCCCTGAAAATACTGTACTGAGTTTCTGCCTTTCCTCTTATTCTCATCTTTTGAGTTCAGCCATCTAAATTCAAAATCCCATCAACTTCAAGGCTAATTACTCTGTAGCACCATGCTGCCAGCTGGGGGATGCCCAAGTTTTTAAACATCTTGGCCAGACCAAGGCCAGGAATGATATGGCTCACACTATTGAGTTCCTAGCTACACCACAGCTGAAGGACAACATTAGTTGGTGCCTGACAAAGCCACTTGTATTTCCCACAGCCAACTGATTAAATAAATGAGGAAAAAATCCCTTAAGTGTGTCATAAAAATATTCTCTAACTGGATTAAGGCCTTAACCTGAAATGGATACTTTTAGAGGAAGTTACTGGGCAATGCAGCACTTCAGTGAGCAGAAATGTAGATGGTGGGTCATGTTGAGTATTGTAGTGCAACCCTAGCATGCAGTGAATACTAACACACCAACCAATGAGACAGAAAAGACTAGCCTGACCTAAAGGAAGTTTTTTGCATTGTCTCTAAGTCACTAATTAGAAAGGTTCCTGTCTTTCCCCCTTAGGGTCCACCTGACCTAATTTGCATGCCGACAATATAAATTTGAACTAATAAAAAAATGTCTTCAAGCCTGATTGTTCTGCCCTGTCTTTCTCTCCTTCTGCCTTTGGAAGAGTAAGAGGCCTCTTTTTGAGTGTCTCCATCTTTCCAGCCACATGGGAAGAGAAGCCATCCTTGGTTGCCTACTTTTTAAATTTACTAACTTGAACTTCCTGCCTTCATTATTGACCTAATGCCATTTTACCAAGACTCCTGAGCACATGTATCATCTGACCTCATTTTGTGAGTAAATAAATGCTACTTTCCCTTCTCTCAAGCATCTAGGCCAAGTGTGTTTATTAGCTGGGCTAAAAAGGGGGAGACCTGGGGAAACTTGCATTCAAATATAAAATGGCCTAAAACCTACTCCGTCTTGCTGTACAGCTGCAACAAATAACTTAACAGGTAGAACCAGCAGAATTCTGTAATGTGCCAAGTCACTGTACATAACCACCCTCTTATGTTCCTATCAAGAGAGTGTTGGAAATGGGATAGACTGAAATGTTTTTAAACCAGACAAGTACACCAGATGTTGTTCATCAAGGTAACAAGAGGAAGAAATCAAAAATTTAGCACTGTAGTAGGAGAACAGAATGCCATGTGAATTAGAATATAAACATTTCTTTTCCCAATGGCAGCCCATGGACCAGAAAGGTAAGACTGGCTCCTATGATGGAGAAAGCAGATCCACTGTTTGTATCCAAGCCACTTATTTTTTCCACATTGTGAGAAACCTGCCATTAATTCAGAACTATTCTATGCCTTAATAGCCATCATTCATAGCTGAAATGATTTGAAGACAAACGATAAACAATCCATACTTGCCTGCAAATTTACATGGATATCTTTAGGCACTAGGAGGGTGCAGCTATGAACATGGTAGGAAGAGGCTTATACGCCTGGGTGGGGAATATTTAAATCTTACTTTCTGTACTTTCCCTATAACCCTCTTACAGAATCTGTCACCTCCCAAAATGATATACAACCCTCCAGAGAAAATGGCTGGCAGCTGGTATCTTTTCCTCTCCAGATGGCATAGCACCTAGGGCTAAGATGAGACACTACTGACTGGAAAACCAGCTGGAAGGAAAAGCTTTAATTAAGTATCCCCTTTTTTGAAGCTCTTCCAAACAAATCTATGGCCTCCAACATTTATAGCTGCATAATGTATTTGTGTGTGTAATGTATAGCTTGTTTCCTGGTACTTTATTCTCTCAGTTCTATATTTTACAGGGAGAGAAATAATGGCCAGTATCTATTAATTCTAGCGTGTCTGGAGTGTAAAGGAAATCATATATGCTTCCCATTTCACCGTGGTGCGATCAATCACACAATTGGTTGTGCAGTCGAGTAGACTATTAGAGTGTCAGCTAAGTGATTGTGGAATGCAATAAGATAATGGCCAAGATTAATTTCAGCTGAAGAGACTTATCCAGGGAACAGAAATGTGAAACAACAATTAAAAAAGCCCACCCTACAAGAACCTGCAGACTGTTTACAGTACCCTTTTCAAGCTCCGATCCTAGCTGCATTGCAATCATCATCCTTGCATTCTGCTGTACATTTTGGATTGAAGAGCTTCCCTCACATTCCTTCTGGAGTTGTCAACAATCCCTTTTGCTTATAAACTGTGTGCTTAGCTATTGCACTCCCAAGGAACAGCGCAGAAGCCATACTAAAGAAACCGGCTCAGCAATCTGTTTTTGTTCCATTCCTAAACATCCCAGTAGACTCCTATTTCTAAAAATCAAAGATGCCAAATGAAAGAGTGCTTTGAAGTATAACACTCTTTTCAAACAAGGAAGATTAGCTGTGTGATCTATATTCAAATTGTAAAGATGCAGGAAACAGATCACATGGCTAATTTTGCTGTCCTTAAGAAGAGAGACTGGCAGACCACCATGCCATGAACACTTTAATACATGCCTGAAGAAGTGGTCTTCAACAATGAAAGCTCACACAATGTTTTGTTTTTCTTAGTGATCCAATAAAGGTATTGCCTGTTTCCTGCATCTTTTGCATCTTTACTCTTTTCAAATACTGTCTTGCTTATTTTTTGTTGGTTTTTCACCAGATATGGCTTCAATGAAGAACATTTTAGAGAGTTGGGAACCTGAGTCTAGAATGTCTCCCAGTTATAACAATTATTGCACACTGATGTGAAAGTTCCATCACTGTCTTAGTTTATAAAAGTACTGTTAAGTGGCCAAGGCACTATAAGAAATACACTTGATCTAATAAATGATAAGACTATGCAATGCTTAAAAAGTGCTTGAATAGGAACTGAACTTTAGAGGACGTATAAAGGTCTGAGTTCGGATTGCTTATTGTACTTGGAGTTTGGAGGAAATGACTACAAGAAATTAATTTTGAAGATTTTTTTTCCAAACAGAAGCATGGTTAAACATATACACTCATCCCTATGCTGGGATGTTTCTGCAGATGTGTGTGGTTGTAGTGGGCTGTTCTCAAATTATCTGTCTACCTCTCTGCCTTTAGAAGGAACCCTGTGTCTTATTCAGAAATCTGTTCCTGAATCCAGGAAAGGTACTGGAGATAGCATTTGCTCTTGGTCAATGACTAAAAATCATTTTTGGTTTGCAAGTTGCACCTAAGTTCATTTCAGGAAAGAGCTCTAAGTTCTATGGTGAATGAAGTCATAGAAACTCATCTGTTTTGGAGAGCTAAAAAAGATTACATCTGACTGGCACCTGAGAGGCAGACCACCAAATATTACTAGGGGTCTCCAGACAGGGCAAAGAAAGAAAACCGTCTGAAACTCTTGAGAGCTGCTGTCAGCCAGTGTTGGTAACAATGAACTGGACAGACCAAAGTTTTGATTCCTATGCCCCAAGCTTCCTATGGTTCCAACAACTAGACTTGGAAACACAGAGATAAATGGCAATGCATTTATTATTGCATGGGAAAATAATTTTCTTTACATGTTAAATTGGGTGAATAAAAGGATGAGAAAAGGAATATTAGTGCAACTGGAGCTCTCATTTGGTATAGGCCATTTGAGACACAGAAGTTCTACAGTACACCCAACTAGCTAATAAAATAATTTAAAATTAAGTGAAAATTTGAAAACCCTATTATTCTCTGTCCAGAAGAATAACTAATTAGGCAAAGGAAAACATCAACACCACACAAAATGGATTTTGCCTAAATCCCTTAAATTATGGTTCTGTATTACAGATGAAACAACTGAGATGCTTTGTGTTGGAAATATGGGTCATTTTGCATATTATATAACAACCAACTTGGTTTTTCCATCAAGGACACAGCTATCATTTGTACAGTCTATGGAATAGACTCTCTCACAACCTATATGGCCTACATATATTTCAGGTCAATATTTTACAGTTTGGGATGACCACTGGGGGTGGGGAGCCTTGTTAGCTGGATGTATTCCAGTGCAGCTCATCCAGAGTTGTAGCTAGTGCAGGGTAACTGGGGCTTTGACCCATGGAATCAACATTTCCATGGTCAAAGAAAATGAACCTGCTTGTTCTAAAGCATGTATGACATCTCCATCTCCATCCTTGGGAAGAAGAAAACACAAAACTGGCCAGCTTAGGGTAGAACAAATATGGATGATAGCAATTACACTTATATACTCAGAGCACTCTCTGGACAGTTCACAAGGTCAATAGCATTTTGTCCCCATACATGCTGGATACTCATTTCACTGACCTCAGAAGGATGGAAGGCTGAGTCAGGACTGAACTCTGATCAAGAGCAGAGTTTTGGTGGCAGTACTGCAGCTTAACCATGGTGCCATGGGAGCATTCATGCTCAAAAGCAGATGTTTCTTATGCATATCTTTGTTCTCTCCCTGCATATGCCAACCTCGTGTGATGCAAGCGTAACCAATTGGTCAGTAAAGTGCCTAAATTGCTAGCTACATTACTTATTTTTTGGCTTGCTATCACCCTTTTCAAGAATCCAGGCACATCTCCCTGATAAGAGGAATGGAATTTGAGAGACAACCACTTACTAATTAACCCTAATCTCTTGCTAAGATGCTGAGGACACTGAACTCTGAATGACAAGACTCTGGTGCTGAAATTGTATGTGACTGGTAAATCTTTAGCTTGCCTATTGATGGTTGACACTCTGGCAGTCCTGTGAACTGTGATACAAGGAAGTCCATGAGAAGCAAGACTAGAAAAAGCAGAAAGAGATGTTAAAACAAGCAACTATTCTCAAAGAAAGAGTGTCAAGGTCCTGGGGATGGTACATATACAGCAATGACAGTACTAGCTTAGCACAGTTACCAAGCACAGGTTGAATTATAAAGATGAACTGTCCCTCTACTTCTCATAATATTGAAACTCACTTTGACTGTGATCAATGACCAGTTTCTGTGCTGAATGTTAAGGACCAACCTTAACCCACATAATGATGGCTGATGCTAATAGTCCTGCATGCCTGCCAAGTTTTGGCAAAATCTCATTACTAATTATGCAAGATCTTATTTGTAAAAGGTGGCAGTTTATAACACATTTATAAAAATGGTTTAATTTTTTTTAAAAAAAGGTTATCTTTACACAAACATACCATTTCCCTTTATTATCTATACAATCCTCCGAAAGTCTCCATATTTACAAATAGATAAACAAAATCACTCACGAGCAAAGTTTTAATTGAAAACAATTATCAGCCAGATATATCCTTGGCAAAGACCTGGCCTTTTGATTCAGAACTAAATCTCAAAGCAAAACCATGCTGAAAGCAGATCAAGCAATGCACCAGAATAAAACTGCCTCTTTGCAAATGACAAACTGCACTCTCTGACTCTGTTTTTAGTGGCTACTGAGGTGTACAACCTAGATGGATAATCAGCATCTACACTGTTCAATGTAAGCACTGTAGTCGAGCTCTAGTTTGACATCAAAGGTTAGAGGCAATTCCACATCTCACATCCTGCCATCTGCATTCAAAGGTCAAAAATGAAATCACTTCTTGAAAATAAAAATTTCCATCACCAGCGTTAGAAAACAAAATAAGAAGGGAGAGGAACTGTTACAGTGTGTGTTCAGCCCATACTCAATTCATAACATTTTCTTCTCTCTCTCTCTCTCTCACACACACACACACAGACACAGACACACACACATTCACAATACCTCCTTCAAGAGCTTTCTGGGAGACTTCTGACATCAGACATGGTGCTTGTTCAATGGGAAAGTCCAATGAAAACTTAGCTTATAGCTGCCCTTTCCCAGGGGTGTGCTGGCACAATTGGAAGGCACTGGACAGGGAGTGGTGGGGGCGCCTATTTGGGGTGAGGGGGATCCCATACATTGCTGTGTGCCGTGCCAGGCACACCAAGTGAAGGGGAGTGGCCAAGGGGACAGGGAAGAAGGCTGCCCCGGGAACTGCTCGGCTGCTGCCTCTTTCTAGTTCCTCCTGGCATGTGGCACTTTGGAGCAAACCATTGCTCCGAGCTCCCTCCTTCAGTTTGGGGCAATGTTTTGGTCTGGGTGAAGCAGGTGAGGAGCGGTGACCAAGGGGATGGGGGAGAAGGCTGCCCCCAGGAACTGATTGGTTGCCCCCTTCACTAGCTCCACCCAGCACTTTGGAATAGACCAATGATGGCAAACCTATGGCATACATGCCAGAGGTGGCACTCCGAGCCCTCTCTGTCACCCCAGCACAGAGTTTGCTCTGCCCAGCAGCCCAATGGGAGCACTTCTTCCCTTCCCCAGCACAGTGTTCACCGTGCCCCTTTGCCTGGCAGCCCAATGAGAGCGTTTCCTCCCTTCTCAGTTGCTGTGTTGGCACTTTGTGATAAATAAGTAGGTTTGGGGTTGCAGTTTGGGCACTCGGTCTCTAAAAGGTTTGCCATCACTGGAATAGACCATTGCTCCAAGCTGAAGGGGGAAGCTTGGAGAAATGGTTTAATCTGGGGTGCAGTGTGCCAGGTGGATAACATAATATTATTATTGGCACCCCAGGGCATCAGAGGCGAGGGTGGGGTGAGACAAAGCCCGATAGGCCTGCCTTTTCCACTGAACACCACATGCTAAACGGTGAACAACTTTCATTGAAAAACAATGGTACAATTAATTCCTGTCTTGAAAAAGCAACACTCACTTTTTTTGTTGTTCTGTTCAGTATAGATGCTTTCCTGATGTTGAATCTGCCCATCTAGATCAGAGGTTTCCAAACTAGAAACCTAGGGTCCTTGGAAATGTTCAGTTTTTCTTAATCAATAAATCACAAACAAACAGATCATATATTCAAAAGACAGCCTGCCCACAATTACCAGTCCTTGGAAGTAACTAGTTATAAACAACAGTTATTTATGCTTTTTACTTAAGAGGACATAACTAATGTAACTAAGTTACATTTTTAAACTAAGTAAATGAGTTCTTAAAAAGTTGGTTTTTGGTACAAGTAACATTTTACTTCCTCTCAAAAGTTACTTTTATTGGGTATTTGAATGCATTTTAAGGACATTTAGGAATTTTCACTTTTTATGCCATTCTCCTATCAATATTTTAAAGATGCAATTTCAGAATTGGCCACTAGAGGGAACTGGAGAGTACTTCCTTAGATTTCTGTGTTGTGTTGGCATACCACAACAATTACGTTGGTGACCAGATCTATGATAACTATAAGGACTGCACAGCAATGTCCAACTAAGTTCCAATTTTAAAAGATCTCTAGGACTGATGATTACAATAGTTCTTCTATCACAGGAGTTCTCAACCTACAGCCCCTGGGTTGGATCCAACCCATGGCACCATTCCATCTGGCCCATGCCCTCGCTCCTGCCCTGTTTACAACATCTGCCCTGCTACAGATCGGCATTAGGGACACGTCAAACCAGGTGGAGGGGGAAAGGATGGCGGCAATGGAAGTGGTAGGTGCATGTAGCCACCCGCGTCTTTCCTGAGTGCCCCTGTGGTCGAGTGTGGGCAAGGACAGGCAGGACCCCTCCTTCACTGATGGTAGGCTGGTAAGCAGGGAAGTGGTGACATTGATGTCTTGGGGGAGAGTGTTTGCGGGCCAGACCGGTGGTGTGGGGGAAGTGTTGGCAGTGGCGGGGGCATGGGGGGGGAAGTGTTGGCAGGTTCGACTGGTGGCGTGTGGGAGAGTGTTGGAAGTGGGAGGGGGCACCACTCCTGCCTGCCAACAGTTTTAAGGGGCATGATTTGGCCCCTGGCTTAAAAAGGTTGAGAACCCCAGTTCTATAGTATGCAGCCCCAAGGGAGTTCTGGGGCACATTAGGTGGAATTCTTGCTTTACATGGAACAACAGAGAGGAGTGAACTGTGTTTTGTCCAGATTATCTTTATCCCACCAGCAGGTTTACCAAAAATAAATCAAAATAGAATATATTCCCTGAGGATAGTAAATTGAACACCACTAATCTAGATGTGAGATATCTGCTCCTTCAATTCCAAATAAATATCAGGATAAGCCATGACCAAACCCTTCAAGTGGCTATTCAGATTTAAAAAGAATATGGTTGAATGCTATGTCTCCTCTTTTATAAGCCCAGAGGTCATAAAAAACAGGATAATGGAGGAAGCAATGCAGGCGGGACTCCCTTGGTCCTTCCCATTGCGGGTACCTGAAAATTGTATTGGACACATCTGCTTCCATACTCTCAAATCACGACTAGTGGTGCTTGGCTAAAACATGCAAAAGAAGAAGGAAAAAGGCCTGGTAAAGTTAATCCTGCACAATCTATAGATGCAGATACAGCTTGAGCAAAGTGACAATGGACATGCCTTTTCAGAAATGGCAGTCAAGCCACCAAGCATGAACTTGGAGGCTCTTGTTCTGCAGAGCCAGACACTATTCTGGGTCACACCTATCTGGACTCTACTCAGTTGTGTGCAAGAAGTAAAGAAAGGAGTATCCCAACGCTAGGCTCTGGAGCTGAAAAGAAAATTAGATTGCAGTTATGGAGGAAAAAGAAGAACACTTCTATGGTGGCCACCTCTGTGATATTCTAGGGACGGCTGGATTGTGTTGTCATAGCATTTACCACTGCCATGACCAGCCTTTGCTTCAATATTATATCCTTTTACTCAGTGGTGCATCCCCATGCTTGTGCTGTGTGAGCTCACACCATCTTGCTTGCACATCTATGTTGGCAGATCACACTGACACTTGATCAATACTATTAATGACACCGCATTACAAAATCCAAAAACAATGGTAAGATAGCCTTACTCACATCACTGTGCATGTGCATCTCGTTACTAAAATGTTCCCTCCTCTTTCTCTTGAATATCACAGTTATTGTAATATATCTTTGTTAAAAAAAAAACCAAAGAAATATGCAGCTGATAAACCCAGGTTAATATTTATATATATATAATATATATATAATATATATAATTATATATATTTATAATTCCCCATCCCATATGAAAGTCCATAAATGTTGGTGTTGCAGAGTGAAAGCTTATTTTGAACCTAGGAATTTAAACAAGGTACCTCACTGTTTAAAAAAAATAGAAAAGAGAAACAACTTAAACAGCTGTAGGTGCATTATCTCTTATTTCTACAGTGTTGTGTCTAAATGTTGTGCTGGCTTGTAAAAGAACTGGTATAAAAGTCATTCTTTGTCTTCAAATACTGCTCAAAATTCTCTAGATGTCACTGGTTTGGTTCCTGGGTAGTGCTGTCCCCGTCCGGTTTGGACTTCCCCTTCTCTTCCTCTTCCTCTCGAATAGCCTCGATTTGTTCGGAAGATTGGTGCAATGCTGTAGGTTGGTCCGGGGTTTGATTTACTGTCCCAGCTGTCTTGTCTTCGTCCTCAATCACTTTTTTCCACATCTGATGGTTTTCAAGCAAGTGCTGAGTTATCTGGCAGTAGATTTCCCTTCTCTTCTTTCCTGTAAGACACCAGGAGCAAAATGATGGAGAAAGGCAGTATGTTTATCTGTTGGAAAAGCATCGCTTAACACCATGGGGTTGAATGTTGAACAAATATGCTTTAGGTCTGCACCACACAACTGGCAAAGTACCCCAGTTTTGGCTACACCAAAAATCAAGTGGAAACTGAAGTATCATAAGCTGCAATGAAAGAATTTCAAAGCAGTTTTTCTCTTATGGATATGATGATGCTTTCTGTTTAGCAGGAATAACCTAAGTCAGTGAGTGACCAACCTTGTGCACCTCAAATGTTTGGGGCTCTAATCTCTGGCCTTTTTCAACACTAGCCATACTGAGTGGGGCTAATCCAAGATGGCATCCCTTTGGAGGGCATTGTGTTGGTGGAGGGTGGGTTAAATTAAGATGCATAAATTAGACCTGCTAATGTTGATGTCCCTCGACACCTGAAGGGGTAAAAAAGGAAGATCATCACAGTCGGTGCAGCTCCAGGTGCAGACTCTGAGGATGGCTTGAAAGTCTTTAACTAGACATAGAGCCTTCTCAGTGGTGGCACCAACACTGTGGAACACTTTATCAGTAGAGCTGCACCAGGCCCCATCACTGGCTAGCTTTAAAAAGCAATTAAAAACTCTCTTCTTCAAGGAGGCTTTTCAGGGTGTTGTCCCCTTACCAATAAATTAGTCAGTCAGGTTGAGTCCCTATGCCCTCAGACACCAAATACTTTATTTTATTTTAGTTTGTGACATATTTGTCTGTTGTTTGTTTGGTCTGCTGTGGGTTTTGTTGTTATTTGTTATCTGATTGTTCACTGCCCAGAGTGGGTGGTATAGAAATAGAAGAAGAAGAAGTGGGTGGTATAGAAATAGTGGGTGGTATAGAAATAGAAGAAGAAGAAGAAGAAGGTGGTGGTGGTAATAGAGTAGGCCATACTACCAGTGACTCAATGCCGAGTGTCAGGCAGCAGTTAACTAACCTGACAACCCTGAGGACTAGTGGCCTTGGGTAGAGAAGTCCACAAGAAAGGGTGATGGTGCCCTAGTGGATTAAATCCCACTTGAATCCATCTGGATGGAGGGCAACAGCTTCATCAATACTGGCCTCGGGCTGAGGAGGTCTTTGTGAGCCAAAAGGGCTCAGGATCAGAAAGTGACTTGTGGAACTGGATCAGTGGTACTATGGGTGTCACGCTGCAATGTGGAAGGCATATGAAAGGCAACTGCATTATATTCTCAGGACAGTTTTCATGGCTGATTTCCATGAGGATTGCCAATATTCAGATTTGGACATGGCAGAAGAAGAAGAAAGAAGGTAGGGAGAGGAGAGGAGGAAGAGAAGAAGTCTTAGATTATTTCAGCCATGTTCCAGCAATTATGACAGTCCATATGCTCTCTGGACCAGTGATGATGATGATGATGATGATGATGATGATGATGATGATGATGATGATGATAGTGATAGTGATAGTGATAGTAATAATAATAATAATAATAATAATAATAATAATAATAATAATAATAATAATAATAATAATAATAATAATAATAATGCAGTGACCGTACTTCTTTCCTAACCTACCACATTTCGGAAAATGGGATGAGGCCATTCCACAGGGAGGTCCATAGGTGTGATAATCCAAACCACAATACCTTTCTCTCCACCTTTGGAAGGAATTGCCTGATACATAAATCAGGCCATTACTTGTACCTTCAGATGAAGCACCCACACCACACATTCAGCCTCTGTAGTGCTTAGCTACAGTGGCGGAGCTCTCAGTTAAGATTCTTAATGCTTTAAGAGGAAACAATTAAACACTGCCCTTCTTCTGCTCTCAAATTCCTCCATAACCCATCCTTAGCAGCAGCTAACTTGAATGATAAAACTCTTTGGGAGTTTTAGTGAAGGGGGAGAAAGAAATTGACGTACAGGAATGCTTTGTCCCAAAGAAATGTGTGTATAAATTAGCGTTTCCAGGTGGCCTAAAGTAAGTGTGTGTCAGGAGCCAAAATTGTTGAGTCCTTCAAGCTTTTCAACAGCAAACAAAGAGCTTTTCACTGTGGCACAGCCCAAATCCAGTTCAATCCTTCATTAGAAAGCTTTCAGTTCCCAGTAGGAAACTTTCAGGTTTAATCAGAAGAAACCTCTATGCCATGCTAGCGCTCCATGTTAGTACATTTTATCCCTGATCTCCTGGGAGATATTTTTCCCCTCCCAAATCTTGTAGTTCTTCACAAAGGTCATTACAACAATTATTGTGGTTTGAAATTTTGTTAGAAACCACTAAAAAGCTAATTAGGTTGACCACTATGACAGTATTTATTGCTTTCATGTCATATGGCAGTTATGTTGAACCTTTTAGAGACTGAGTGCCCAAACTGCAACCCAAACCTCACTTATTTATCGCAAAGTGCCAACATAGCAACAGAGGAGGGAGAAAATGCTCTCTTTAGGCTGCTGGGCAGAGGGGAGGGGTGAGCTCTGTGCTGGGGGAGAGAGGAAGCACACCCATTGGGCTGCTGGGCAGAGGGGTGGGGCAAACTCTGTGCTGGGGTGACTGCACAGGTGCCCACAGAGAGGGCTCTGAGTGCCACCTCTGGCATGCATGCCATAGGTTCACCACCACTGTCATATGGTATGTTTCTGTGAGCTTCTTTCTTTGTCCATCTCCATGGTCTGGTCTTTGCTTCCTCTCTCAGTGCTTAGAAAAAAATACTTAATTTGGAGAACTCACTAGCCAATAAGGGAGTTGTAGTCCAAGAAAGCAACTTTTACCTTCTAGGCAGGACCAATCACAGTAGGAGTGGCCTGAGAAATTTTACTGCTTGAAGTTGAACTCCCTGATTTGTAAAATGCATTGCACCTTAATGAGGATAAATTACCCGAGACAGAATAATCCCATAAATGCTTTTCCCTGGAAGTAAAAACATAATAATAATCAAGTAAATAATAGGAAGTCACTGCCCTTTTATGATGTCTCCTTTAGCCTAATGCTATGGCTAATCTTGAGAAAATCTAAAAGTGGTTTTTCTCTTCTGACAAAGTAGTAGAATCACAGAATTCGAATTTGTAAATGACTTCAATGGTCATCTACCCCCAAATGCCTGGAAATGTTGGCTGATGTTTAGAGTTGAAGAATCCCTGACAGATGGACAGCCAACCTTTGCAGTCTTTCCCCTTCCACGATAACTCAGCTTTCACCATTGGAAATTCTTCCTAATGTTTAGTCAGAATCTCTTTTGTTATAATTTGTAAAGCACTGGTTCAGGTCCTGTGCTTGAGAGCTGCAAAAGCACTAGTTGCTTTCATCTTTGGTCACCTCACAATCTTCTCTGTTATGGTGGACTAAATATACTCATCTTCTATGGTTTGCAGATCCTTTATTATCTTGATCATTCTCCAATGGGCATATTCAGCTTGCTGATAATATTCCTAAACGTTGGTGTTCTGAATTGGACACAGTATTTCAGGTGAGGGAGTGATCGAAGCAGAATGTAGTGAAACTTGATAACTCTTTGAGCCAGTCACTATTCTTCTGCTGCTACAACCTACAATTCCATTACCTTTTTTTCCACTGCTACATCACATTGTGACTCATGCTTAGCCTGTGGTCTATCAAGACAGTTGAACCTTTTTCATAGGTACTACTGCCAAGTCATGTCACCCTACATTTGCGCATTTCCTTTCTCCTGCTTAAATACAGGACTTTATCTCTGTTGAAATTCATTTTGTTTGTTTTGCTCTAGTTCCCCGATCTCTTGAATCCTGATTCTGTCTTCAAAAATATTAGCTACCCCTTCCAACTCTGGATCGTTTGCAATCAAGAGGATAAAAAATAAGTACAGTGGCACATCATACAATGATTTTAATCCGTTCTACGGGGCTTGTTGTTGTGTGAAACAATTGCTATATGATGCATGCATCATATAGTGATTTTCTCTATGGGATGCATCGTACAATGATATTTTTCACTAAGTGGTTTTTCCCATTGAAAAATTGTTGTACAATTTTTTCCATAGGAAAAATTGTTATGTGGGACGCCATTTCACCCCAAAACCAATTCCGTTGCTATACGGGGTGATTGTTGTATGAGGTTCCACTGTACTATGAGGAATAGTTGAAGGAGATGACTAAATAATCAAACCTCACATAAAGAGTAACTTGCTTAAAGAGCAGAATTTTCTCTGAATGTTCGCTTTGCTTAACAAATAAAACCAACTAAAAACTCACTTAACAAATAAATCGGGGTTCTTAATCCCCCCCCAGAAGTCACAATTGGTCACTTACAATGGTGTTTCACTTAAAGAGCAAACTCGCTTAAAGAGCAAATCCGTGGAAGACATTATGCTCTTTACGCAAGGTACAATTGTATTGAGCATTGAAAAGAGGAATCTGAAGGCAATCTTTTCTGAAGGGTTGTCACACAAGAAGACTTGAAGCAAAGGTTTCAAATTATAATAAAGATTTCCACTAAATGCTAGGAAGGACAATAAGAGCTGCTCTACAATGGAACAAACTACTTTGGAATGTGATGGACTCTCCTTCATTGGAGGTTTTGAAAGAGAGGCTGAATGGTCATGTATCAGGGATGCATTAATTGTTGGCTTCAGGTTCTGGCAGGGAACTGGGCTCTCTGCAACTTGGTTTCCCTTTTTGCTCTACAGTTCTGATTTTTTTGATTCTCATAAGCCTGATCTTTCTATTCAACACTGGTAAATACTTGTAAATACTGTGCCCAGTTCTGGGCACCAAACTTGGAGGAAGATACACATAAACTCAAACAAGTTCAGAAGAGAGCAGTGAGGATGATCATGGGACTATAATGCATTATTGCATTATACTGTATGATTTTTGATTATGTTTATTACCTCTGATTGTCTGATATGTATGGTTTCTGTAAACCGCCCTGAGTCGGTTGCACCGAGTAGGGCGGTATACAAATCGAATAAATGAAATGAAATGACTGGAAACCAAAACATATGAAGAAAGACTTGAAATAATGGGCTATGTTTAGCTTTGAGAAAAGAAGACTCAGGGGACATGAGTCTTTTCAAATACTTGAAAGGTTGTCTTAGGTAAGGTCTATTTTCAATCATCTGAAAGTGTAGGACACAATGTAAAAGGCTCAAGTTACAAAAGGCCAGATTTTCGCTGAATTACAGGAAAAAACTTCCTAACTGTTAGAGCAGCATGAGAATGGAATCAATGAGGTATTGAGTGCTCTAATGCTGGAGACATTTAAGAGAAAGTCAGACAGTGATCTGTCAGATATGCTTTGATTTGAACTCCTGCATTAAGCAGAAAGTTGGTCTTGATGACTTTATAGGCTCCTTCCAACTCCACTCTTCTATGATTCTATTATCCATTTTGTACTTCTGATGTAGCTCCTTGAGCGCTGTCTATGCATTCAGCTACCATCTTCTGCTATTCTCACGCCAAAATGGTTTAATCTGGAAATTTAAGGACACCTTCTAGCAGCTGAGGCCAAAGAGTGGTGATGGAAGGATATAGTCTGCTGTGTAATCAAGCAATGTAACCAGGAAACATAACTGGGAGGTTCAGTCCAGAAAAGTAACCTTTCCAAATTCTAGGATGATAGCAACAGTCATTTAAACCCTTTCCCTTGTATCCCTCTTTCCTGAATGCAGTTTGTACCACCAATGCAATTTGTACTTCCTTGTTTTCCCCCCAGGAACAAATCACCACTTGGGGTTGAATGTAGACACTGTAATTGAGAAAATGGCACATGGAGAGCCATCTTAAGTTTTGAACACAGATTTTATAAAATCAAGCATAGAATCCCTGTCATTACTTGACAAATCTCTACATATGCACACACATAGGACGTACTTGGTTCAGGGTTTTCACAGGTCTCCATGTCTGTTAAGTCCTCCTCATCCTGTTCATCTGTATCTTCTGATTCATCATTATCTTCAATCCATTTCCCTGGCATCAGCCCTGCTGAGTCATAGGAACTGCATAGCGGTCCCACAATGTGAGTGATGAAGGAGTCTTGGAGGTGTGCCAATTGAGGAGCAGAGCGATCCATGAATGGGCTGATAGGGAGGCCTAAACTGGCTTCTTCATCCCCCTTAGATGCCAAGAGAAACCATAATTACATTCTCACCAACATGGGCCCTCAGTACATTTCCAGCCCTAGTTCAACAAATGGGTGTTAAACTTTTTAAAGACCTAGAGGAAGATGGAAGATCGGTGTGCTAGCCAGACTGAGGTAGACAAAACAATTTTGGGGTATCACAAAGGGCAGCAAGTTGTTAATGATTTACCTTGCATTTATTTACATTTGCATTGAATTTCTATTGACAGGGAAAAACAGAGGCACTTATGGCATTTTCAACTACATATTGCAGAATAACTTGGCTGGCCGGGGATTCTCTACCCCTTGATTTACTTGGATAAGTAGAGAGGGGGTCAGATTACTTTGATAATAGGAGGGGATCGCATTTATTGTTCTTAGACAGGCCATGGGCTTCAGTTCTATTACAATAAATATTGTTCAGAATACTGTTGGTTAGTTACGCCTGCATAAGTGCAATGGTGTAAACTGCAGTAGTTAATGACTCACTGTTTGTGTCTCTCTTCGTGTACTAACTTGGTTGTGGCAATAAATTTAAGATGTGACTTCTTAAATAGTAGCAACTTGTTGTTTCAAGCTTACACCACTGCACTTTTGCCTGCATAACTAATAATAGGATTTTGGCAGTAGTTCACTACAATGTTTTCAGCTTGCAAGGCAGTGTTTTACGTTTTATGGAGAGACTTTTAAGACTCTCTCAAGTGATACTGCTTAGACAGAGATTTGGTACAATGGTTTCAAAACAACACTGAGAATTCAAACCTTCTGTCTCCTCATAAAATTAAATAAGTCAGTAGTCTGGTGAGCCTTTGAAGTTAAAACAATTTTTATTATCATTTAATAGGGCCAGTCAATTCTGATAAGGGAAACATATGTGTTGTGATTTTAATTCATGTCTAGGGAGCTAATCTCTGAGACCTGAATTATTTTTTTAGAAAAATGTCAAGGTTGGAAGCTGACCTACACAATGGTTAAAACTGCTATACTACAGCCAAAACTTTTGATGCTGTGAGTTCAATCCTGTCGGAAACGAGGTGGACTCAGCCTTCCATCCTTCTGAGGTTGGTAAAATGAGTACCCAGCATGTTGGGTGCAAAATGCTACATACTCTGTGAACTGACGAGAGAGTTCACTAAGTACTATGGGATGGTTTACAAGTGTAATTGGTATTGCTATTGTTATTTCCCAGTGAAAAATAATGTTGCTGTACATCCTAATGCCACAGTGCCATGTGAAGAATGAAATGGCAACAACAATGGAATAGTTATTGCCTTTTCTATATTGATTACACATACAATTATCACGCTTTTTTAAAATAACTACTAGCCCATTTAGCAACCATCCACAGAGAGTAGAAAGGGTTATTATAGAAATTTGCACCCTTCATTAGAAGGAGGGACTGGTAAGCCGCTTCTGAGTACTTTACACTTAGAAAATCCTGGGAGAATTGCCATAAGTTGGAGTTGATTAGAAAACAATTAAAATATAACATAAAACATCGATATAATGATTATTATACTAAATTATGCAAAAAGTAGAAAGAAATGGAACTAAATTTGATGCCCATGTATTTGAAGCCCAATTCTTATTTAGAAAAATTGGTATGCTGAAAAGATTAAATGGGTGGGGGTTACAGCCTATTTAAAAGGAGGATTATCACTCTTAGGTTTTCCTCTTCCAACCAGCTGTTGAGTTTGTTGTGGCAAAGAGTTTACTGATGATGTTGAGGAGACTGACTGGCCTGTAGTTTCTGGGATTGTACTTGTTTCCTTTCTTAAATATGGGAACAATGACTGCTGAACCCCCAATCTTTGAGGATTCAGCTGCTACTGTCAATGTAGGTGAACAAAGAGGCCAAGAACAATCCTGGCAAATCCTCCTTAGCTAAATAAACTATCAGCACTACATGATAGGCTTAGTAGGATTTATAGCATCAGTAATCTTAAATACGAATTTTATTACCCCCTTCATCCTGAACACCTTAAACAAATTCATGCCAGTGGCATTTTTCCTGCTTTCCTCGGAGGGTGGAGATGGCTCAGAAACAGCCGGCCTCCAAGACCAGGCCTTCCAGCGCTATGGTGCTGGAAAAAACCGTATACTAAGATCGAGTTGCAGCTGATGAGTCCTGAACAGAAACACTATTTTAAATGGCTTCATTTTAACTTCTGTTTCTCACTATACGATCTGGACATCAGATTGATTTGGTGTTGTTGATGCAGTGGGCGTAGATCTGGGCAGACTATGTGTGTGCGGTGGTCCATGGGGTGACAAAGGGTTGGACTGGACTGTGCGACTGAACAACAACAAAACTACCATCAAAAAACTGTTCACCTTTTTACTTGAAAGACAAGGATCCAGAGAATCATAGGGGGCTTATAAACAGTTCCAGGGGTGGCATGTGTTCCTTGTACCCCCTTTCCTAATTTGATCTCATGGCTGCATTCAGTTTTCTTGACATTTATTCAATTATGATTACATTGTTTAGATGTTAGTTATTTAGTTTAGCGACATCGCTGAAATATGGGCCTTGCAAATGTTGACCACACAAAGAATCATGCAACCCATCTTAATGAGCAGCAATACACTTTCCAAGCAACTACAAAGCAATTGGATGAACGACTTTGCACATTCCTTTTTAATGTGATCACTTGAAAATGACCCCTGAGAGATTTTACTTGTGTTCTCAAAAACTGTGAGAAGAAAAAAACCCTACTGACCTAAACACTTGGAATTCACCAAAGGTGTGACTCAAAACAGCCACTTTCTCTTCCTCTTCTTAGCAATTACAGCCACTTACCTGTTCGTAAAACTCATTGACAATGCCTTCTGTCCACTGGAGATGTAACTCCTTACATTTTGCAGGCCCATTGATGTCAGCTAGTTTGATGCACATCTGACAAACCAGCAAGCGATCGTTCTCATTTGTCCAATCAATGCCAATATTATCATTCACCTGGCAGATAACATATGTATATATCTATTTTATACTAAAAGGACAGCATTTGTAGTAGCATAAAACTAAACCATGGAAGAAAAAGATATGGTGTATATTGCTTGAAAATATCATTTATTTATTAAATTATTTATATCCCGCTTTTCTCCTCTGCAGGACACAAGGAGCCTCAGAACATGAATTTTTAGAAGAGATAACAGCTTCAAATCCCAACAATTAATAATAGTATTTAAAACACTATTAAGTATGACTTACTAATAGAACAAGCACAGAATGAACACAATTTAAAAGCCTTTTGAAAATATAACAAAAAGAAGCAAAACACCTTTGCCTTCCTCAATCAGTGGCCAAAGCCTTTCTATATAAAATTGATTTTTGCTTACTAGTAGAAGCACAACCCATTCCTGGTATTATTTTTTTTAAATTAAAAATGGCACATTTCATCATTCTATAACAGTACAAGCAGTGTTGCCCATCTATGCCAATGATGTTAGGCCGGGACTAAAACTAATCAAAGCGTCTTCTGTCAGATCCATTGGGCAAGGTGAAAGCGGAGTGCACATGTCATGGTCCACCTAGCCAGTGGGTGGAGTGATATCAAAATGGCTAGAAAACCGCATGCAAATGAACTTGATTTCTCAAGTCCATTTCCATGTGTGGAATGTCATGGCGGAGAGGTTGACCAATGCATGGACTCCTGGCTGAAACAATGACTCCAAGGTATCCAAGGTATATCAGTACAATAGTGTGCCTTTTAAAAAGGAAGAGTATTTAGCCCAACTAAAGAAGTTTAGTTCTCCCCCCTCTTCTCCCACCACCACCACAACAAAAACAACCCTCAACACTCTAGAGAAGCAAATTTCGCTTGAGCTCAGTTAACTGACTTTGTGACATAAAATCTCTGTACCCCAGATATGAACCTTTGGGGAGACATGAGTAATTAAACTCACCTTGGCATTGAATTTAGCAACAAAATCAAAGTGCTTCTTCAGATCAGTGGCCAGAATTGCTTCAATCACAAGGAATCGAAAGTGCTTGAACTCCACATGGTCAAGGTTGACTAAGAAGTTATATTCTGGCCTGGACATGAAGAGGTTCCATGCAGCAGCTGCATGATGGTTCTCCAAAACAGAGCGATCATTATATAGAACAGCCTGAAGAAGAAGAAGAGAGATTGTTCTCAGATTGGGAATGGTACAAAATGCCCAATGAAAAACTAACCAGATTGTTTCTGTCAGTTATAGACAAAGAATGGTTGACTTGGTTCACGTTGAAATGATCTGAAAGAGGAATGTGTTTATTCCACACTAGAAATACTAAAATTTAGAGACTAGGAGCAAAATCCTGTAATCAAAAACTGTATTTGGAAGGGCAAACATGGAGTGGTTTTTCTCTTCTGGCAACTAATTTTGTGACTGATACGTAAAGAATCATGTTGGGAAAAGCCTATTTGGATGGGTTTCCAAGAAGTGAAAAGGATTCTGATCTATCTCACGCTACACGGATTAAGCAAATTATGTTTGTACACTGTTGGCTATTTTACATGATGTATTCTATTTCTACCTATCTAGGGAAGTACAAGCAGCCGTCTATAACAGTGAAAACCTAAGTTTTAGAAACTTAGAGCTTAGCTAAATGATTCATTTGAAGCCATTTAAATAGGGTCATTTAAACATTGGAAAGGGTTCCTATAAATTGGAATTGACTTGACAGCACACAACTTTTATTTAAGGTTGCATAGAGGTATGGCATGCCATTTGGTATGATCTATGCATCCACATGAAATACACATCTCAAGTGGACCTATATACTCCATCTGTCTTTAAAAGGTAAGAGAAAACCAAAAGCAATAAAACAAACCCTGCTCCTTGCTCTCTCCTGCTTCCTCCTTCTGGGAGAAAACTTTCCATTTTAAAAAATATATTTCTAACAGGTACAATGCATTGGCACTGCTGTAAGTTTTTTTTTAAAAAAAATGTTGCTTCCTGCCTCTCTCCATCCACAGAGTAGCAAAGGAAATTTTTAATTTCCCAAAATTGTTAAGCGACTACCGTATATGCTCGACTATAAGTCATCCCGAATATAAGTTGAGGTATCTAATTTGGACCTCTAAATAGATACCAAAATAGAGTGGCCCTACAGCTGAATCCTGGCAAGACTGAGTGGCTATGGGTGAGGGGCCCTGTGTTATCCCGGGAGGTTCCAGCTTTGGTTCTGGATGGGGCAGTTTTGCCCCAGACAGATCCGGTGCGTAATCTGGGGGTCCTCCTGGACTCACGACTACTGTTCGAAGAACAGGTGGCAGGCGTGGCCAGGAGGGTTTTTGCACAACTTCGTGTAATATACCAGTTACGCCCACTCCTGGATCGGGACTCCTTGCTCAGGGTCACACATGCACTGGTCACCTCCAGACTTGATTATTGTAATGCGCTCTACATGGGGCTGCCCTTGGTGACCATTCGGAAACTCCAGCTGGCCCAGAATGCGGCTGCTCGGGTAGTGATGGGGTGCGGGCGTTACGCTCGTGCCTCACCACTGCTTCGGCAGCTGCACTGGTTGCCAGTATGTCTCCGGGTGCAATTCAAGGTGCTGGTCATTACCTTTAAAGCCCTATATGGTAGTGGGCCAGGATACCTCAGAGACCGCGTCACCCCAAGAACGTCTGTCCGTCCCACCAGGGCGGATCGGAGAGGCTCCCTTGCAATTCCATCAGCTAGAGAGGCTCGCCTCTCTAGCACCAGAAGGAGGGCCTTCTCCGTGACCGCCCCAGCCCTGTGGAACCTCCTGCCTATCGATCTACGTCAACAAACAGAGCTCCTGCCCTTCCGGAAAGGTCTTAAAACCTGGCTGGCAGGACAAGTTTGGGGATCCGGAAATACCGGATCTCATGTTGGGTGGCTTATCAGATGAGTCAGCCACCCGCTGTTCTTACCTTCCTACCCTGGTTCTGTTTTTTAATAATTGCATAATTTTATAACTTGGAAATATTTAATTTCTTTTAGCTTAACTTTTAATTATTGTATTAATTTATATTTTAACTGTGAATAGGCTATCGTATATTGATTTGTGGTTTTATATTGAGTTGTGGTTTAGCTATGTATTTTTAAATTGTGTATGTAAGCCGCCCAGAGTTGGGTTTTTGACCCGATTGGGCGGGATAATAAGTCGAAGGAAATAAATAATAAAAATAAATAAATAAGTTGGGGGTGGAAAATGCAGCAGCTGCTAGTGAGTTTCAATAATTAAAATACATGAAAATACAGTAAAATTAATTAATTTAGATATTTGTGTGGGTATGCTTTTGAGTTTTTATAGTAGTGTTAGTGCTTTTTATTTATTTTTTACTGTATTTTCGAATTTGCACCACCGCAGTTTTGGGACCCTTGAGGTAGTTGGCCCGAGTATAAGTCGAGTCCCCTTTTTGGACCTCATTTTGGGGGGGGGGGGCTAAAAAACTAGACTTATACTCAAGTATATTCAGTAAGCTTTCTGCTTAAGCCACATATTGGGAAATTATCAAGGGCTAGGAAAGCAGCACATCTGCTTTGGTTTGCTTCTCATAATTACATGTCTGGAAATGGAGTGATTGTGCCTGCACCCACCCCACCCCCAAAGCAGCCAGATAGGAAGCACTTGAGATTGTGGGGACGGACAACTGAATTCAGATAAAAAGGTGAAAATTGAGAGATATACCCACCTGATGCCATTCCCTTGAAAGGGTAGTAAGTGTAAGGTACTCTGGCTCTTCTTACCTGAGGAGCACTGGTGGCAACCAAGAAGGCATTAGTTCTTCCTGGATGATCATAATCATGCATGGCAGCAGCGACGTAAAGAGCCATCAGCTCGAGGGCGGGGATGTTGCCAGCTAAACAGCCATAAGTGTCATCGGCTGGCGCATATGTTTTTGACAACACATATCCTAAGTGGCCATGAGTGATCCCACTATCAGAATCTGGGCAGAAAATAAAACCAGGAAACTTGATGAGAGTTGGTTATAGAGGGGAAAGAAGAACATCTTGTCTTCATTTTTTGATTCAATGGCCATACCCAAGCTCACTCATTTTAATGGGATTTGGATAGTAGCAAAGTGGCTACACCAATGGTTCCTTAATATGGGGCCCACACCCCACAGGGAGACTTCAATTCCCAGAAACCTAAGTCAGTACATTGGCTGATCAGTGCTTTGGGAAATTGACTTAGGCTTCTGGGAATCGATGTCCAAAAACCAAAGGTTGGAAAACACTGATATACATCATCCAAGTTTGTTATTATCATAGTGCCTTCAAGGAAGTGCTATGGATGCTTGCAATATTAATTGCTCATCCCATGCAGTTCTCTGCTCCGGACACTATCGTTGTGGCAAGAAAGGAGGAACGTACAGAAATGTTGAGAGAAATGAAACAGGCTGTGCTATCAATTATTTTATATGTTTAAAATTTATTTCTATGTCTCCTTCCTTCCAATTATAGGATGCAAGGCAGCAGGCAAATTGTGAAAAGAAAAGCCAGCTTAAAATAGAATAATGACCCTTAAACATACATTAGCCTGAAAATAACTAGCTAAAACTGTTAAAGACACCTTAAAAGAAGAATAAAACATGCATAAAATAATATGCAGCAATTCCATGTTGAAACTCATTCCTGTGCAATTAGCTGTTATAATCATGCCTAAAAAGTATGGTTCACTATTTTTTCATCTCAGATTTTCTGCAAGGTTCTATTTTAACTGTTAAAAGTATGATTTAATAGCCAAGAATCTTCCAAAGACTGTGGTGGGGGCTGTTCCTTAGGCTAAAAAAAAGGAAAGAAATAGTTTTGTTGCCCCAGGCAGACAAAAAAATGTTTCAGGTTGCTTCTGAGACAGAGAAACACTGTGCTGGAGAGTAATCTCTGAAATAATAATCTGTTCTTACGTCAGAAGACTGAAACTGAACTTCGCCCCCCTTCAACTTAAAGAGTCCAAATAAAAATCACCATTGCCATTATTGTTCCAATAATGATAGGCAGCAAAGCAATTTTACACAAAAGGCAGCTGTAAAGCTATGATGGCAGCCTGTGTGCTTTCTTAACTACTTAGATAAAGGTCTCCTTTGCTTGAAACCAGTTGTGTCCAGCTCTAGGGGACGGTGCTCATCTCCGTTTACAGCCAAATAGCCAGTGCTATCTGCTTCTGTAGATGTTTCCATGGTCATGTGGCAGGCAAGACTAGATGCTAGAGTACACAGAATGCTGTTACCTTTCTTGCCGAAGTGGTACCTATTTATATACTTGCAATTTTTTGCTTTTGAACTACACAGTTCACAGTACATACTGTGTACACAGTACACAGACAGCCTCCTATAAGATTGTGGTATTCTTGAACCACAATTGGGCATAACCTGGGCAACAGCAACCTTGTTTTGATGGCTAATCTTTCTCACACCAGGTCAGGCGAAAGGAACTACAGAATGAATTCATCAAAAGGAGACTTCATTTTGGAAGTTTAAAGTCTGATCTAGACGCAAAAGAAGGTTGGCAGGAGCTGGGACAGAAGATGGGCACTCACTCCATTGTGCAGCACTCAGGTCCTGAACTGCTGTCCTGCCAAACTTCTGGTCATCAAGCTCAGCATCTTAACCACTAAGCCACTGCGGCCCCCCTCAACTTCTTTACATTCACCCAAAAGGTTTGTTCACCTAAAATGCTCATATACAAGATATCTGTGTGACATTGGATAGGGATGGGATGAGCCTTGGGTTCATCTGTTGTCCTTAAAATGTGTATTGGAGGATTCCCTTCAGTAAAATTATCACCCTCTTTTTATTCTGTCTAGTAAGGGGAGATTAGGATACAGTAAGGCATCAGAATGTTGTACTGATCCTGACAATTTGGGGATTCTTGGTTAAACCACCATGGTACAAACGTAAAGAACATTCTTAGTTTTAAACAATACTTATAGAAAAAAATGTGTCTCAACTCTTCAAAAATTTTGTACCCCACTAGAAAAAGAGTCAAGCACAAGAGAGCAAAGACATTTTTTCACTGCATGTAAAAGATATTTCATATCTTCAGCAGTATTTGCAAAGCAGAAAAAACCCACCAAGGCGAGGAATGTACAAAAATGTATTTTCTACAAAAAAGTGTATTTTGTGCAAAATCGGAAGTTTTGTGCAAAATGCAAAGTTTTTGCATCAGAAAAGCCCCAGAAACAGTAAACAAAGGAAGATACAATGGGCTAAGAAATTTATTTATTTATTATTTAGTTGTATTTGTTCATCAAATTGGATTAAGTGTATCCAAAAGAACATTCAAATACAATTACAGTGGTACCTCGCTTAAAGAGCATAATGCGTTCCACAGGATTGCTCTTTAAGCGAGTTTGCTCTTTAAGCGAAACACCATTGTAAAAAAACAATTGTTGGGGGTACTGGAAAGCCCAATTTATTTGTTAAGCGAGTTTTTGGTTGGTCTTTTGGTGGGGAGTGGGGTAATGAGGGTAAGTGGAAGAATAGTGAAGTCTGCCAGCCAGGAAATGGGAAAGGAGCTCTGCCCAATACGGCTGGGGGGTTCCCGGGAGCACAAATTGGTGTGGTAACGGGCATGGGATGTTACAGCGGGAGCCGAGGGGCAGGCCGCACACGGGGAACGCAGGACAGATGTTTAGTTGCTGTCCCCTGTTCCAGCCCCCCGGCTACACCTCGAGCTCCTGAGCAGCCGGTCAAGAGTGACCCTTCCCTCAGGTTGCTGCTGGTGAATGCCAGGTCTGTCTGCAATAAAGCCCCCCTACTCTCAGACTCCATTCTGGGGGAGCGGACAGACCTGGCATGCATCACTGAAACCTGGCTGGCACCAGAGGACGGAGTCCCTCTATCTGAATTGTGTCCGGCTGGGTTTGGTATTTGGCACCAGCCCAGGGAGAAGGGGAGGGGTGGTGGAGTCGCCGTGGTGGCCAGGGAGTCACTGGGAGTCGCCAGGGCCACGGCTCCGCATATTCCGGGTTGTGAGACCCTGCTCCTGCGTGTGGGCCCAAAAGGGCAGTTGGGAATCTTGCTCCTATACCTGCCTCCCTGTAGGGTAGCAGATTCCCTGCCTGAGCTACTGGAGGCGGTCTCGATGCTGGCGCTGGGGTCCCCCAGGCTTATGGTGCTGGGGGACTTCAATTTGCCATCGTTGGGGCCTGGCTCGGAGGTGGCTCGGGAGTTCATGGCTTCCATGGCAGCCATGGGCCTGACCCAAGTAATCCAGGGCCCTACCAGGAGCAGTGGTCATACCCCGGACCTAATTTTCATATCGGAGCCGTGGCAGAGTGATCTGAAATTGCAGAATTTAGTCATCTCTCCTGTGTCATGGTCAGATCACTATCTGGTGACCCTAGACTTCCTGGGGGCGAATCTCCACCGCAGGGAGGCAGGGCCAGTTAAATGGGCCCGCCCCCGGCGACTAATGGATCCAGAAGGATTCCAAAGGGAACTGGGGTGTTTTCCTCTTGACCTGCAATGCGATTCGACAGAGGCTCTCGTCAACTCATGGAACGAGAGAGTGACGGCAGCCTTGGACAGGATCGCTCCACTACGGCCTCTCCGCCCCCGTTTGCACCAATCTGCCCCTTGGTACACTGAAGAGCTGAGGGAGCTTAAACGGGCAAAGAGACGCCGAGAGCGCCGCTGGGTGAAGACCCGGAGTGAGTCTGACCGAACACTAGTTAGAGCAGCCATTAAAGACTACCTAGTGGCGATAAGGGCGGTGAAACGTCAATACTTCACCGCCCTTATTGCCTCTGCGGATAATCGTCCAGCTGCCTTGTTCCGGGTGACCAGATCCCTCCTTGGAAGAGGGGGGTCAGGCCCTGGTTGGCAGGGTTCGGCTGAGACATTTGCTGATTATCTAGCGGAGAAAATCGCTCAGATTCGCTCGAAGTTTAATCCCGGCGTGGAACGTATGGAACTGGGGTTGACCGGTGCGCAGTCTGGCCATGTTATCTGGGATCGGTTTGAGCCAGTGGACCCTGAGGAAGTGGACAGACTTCTTGGATCTGTTCGTGCCACAGCCTGTGATTTGGACCCATGCCCTGCCTGGCTAGTTAAAGCATCAAAGGTGGTGGCAGGTGGTTGGGTTGAGAAAATTATAAATTCATCATTGGAGGAGGGGTCTTGCCCAGCACCATTAAAACATGCTTTGGTGCGCCCCCTCCTAAAAAAACCATCTCTCGACCCCAAGGTAATTTCGAACTACCGCCCAGTATCTAATCTACCCTTTCTGGCTAAGGTGCTGGAAAAGGCTGTGGCACAGCAGTTAAAGGAAGTTCTGGATGAAGCGGATTATCTGGACCCTTTTCAGTCAGGATTCAGGCCCGGATATGGTACGGAAACTGCACTGGTCGCTTTGGTGGATGATCTCTGGAGAGAGCGGGATGGAGGCCATCCGACCATCCTTGCTCTTCTCGATCTCTCAGCGGCCTTCGATACCGTGGATTACAACATTCTCTTGGGAAGGCTCCAAGGATTGGGGATCCAGGGCACTGTGTTGGCCTGGTTTTCCTCATTTCTGAGGGGCAGGACCCAGACGGTATGTCTGGAGAATGAGAGGTCCAGCCCTAGGCTCCTCCAATATGGGGTGCCTCAGGGCTCGGTACTCTCACCTCTCCTGTTTAACATCTATATGAAGCCGCTGGGTGAGATCATCCGTTCCCACGGGGTAAGGTACCATCAATATGCTGATGATACCCAACTGTACATCTCAGCCCGTGGGGACCCAAGCGGTGCAGTAGAAGTCCTCTCCAGGTGCCTGGAGGCTGTCAGGGTCTGGATAGGGGAAAACGGGCTACAGCTGAATCCCGGCAAGACTGAGTGGCTATGGGTGAGGGGCCCTGTGTTATCCCGGGAGCTTCCAGCTTTGGTTCTGGATGGGGCAGTTTTGCCCCAGACAGATCCGGTGCGTAATCTGGGGGTCCTCCTGGACTCACGACTACTGTTCGAAGAACAGGTGGCAGGCGTGGCCAGGAGGGTTTTTGCACAACTTCGTGTAATATACCAGTTACGCCCACTCCTGGATCGGGACTCCTTGCTCAGGGTCACACATGCACTGGTCACCTCCAGACTTGATTATTGTAATGCGCTCTACATGGGGCTGCCCTTGGTGACCATTCGGAAACTCCAGCTGGCCCAGAATGCGGCTGCTCGGGTAGTGATGGGGTGCGGGCGTTACGCTCGTGCCTCACCACTGCTTCGACAGCTGCACTGGTTGCCAGTATGTCTCCGGGTGCAATTCAAGGTGCTGGTCATTACCTTTAAAGCCCTATATGGTAGTGGGCCAGGATACCTCAGAGACCGCGTCACCCCAAGAACGTCTGTCCGTCCCACCAGGGCGGATCGGAGAGGCTCCCTTGCAATTCCATCAGCTAGAGAGGCTCGCCTCTCTAGCACCAGAAGGAGGGCCTTCTCCGTGACCGCCCCAGCCCTGTGGAACCTCCTGCCTATCGATCTACGTCAACAAACAGAGCTCCTGCCCTTCCGGAAAGGTCTTAAAACCTGGCTGGCAGGACAAGTTTGGGGATCCGGAAATACCGGATCTCATGTTGGGTGGCTTATCAGATGAGTCAGCCACCCGCTGTTCTTACCTTCCTACCCTGGTTCTGTTTTTTAATAATTGCATAATTTTATAACTTGGAAATATTTAATTTCTTTTAGCTTAACTTTTAATTATTGTATTAATTTATATTTTAACTGTGAATAGGCTATCGAATATTGATTTGTGGTTTTATATTGAGTTGTGGTTTAGCTATGTATTTTTAAATTGTGTATGTAAGCCGCCCAGAGTTGGGTTTTTGACCTGATTGGGCGGGATAATAAGTCGAAGGAAATAAATAAATAAATTAAGCGAAGCGAACATTCAGAGAAAATTCTGCTCTTTAAGCGAGTTACTCTTTAAGCGAGGTGCTCTTTATGCGAGGTTTGACTGTACCTGAATCACTTGCCGACCCATGGTCATTTATCACAGTTGGGAGGCCTGGGATGGACTGTGTTGAAAGGTACCAAACAGCATGGAGGACATCAGTAGCATGAATCCTGTTGTGATCTGTAGAGACACAAGCCCTTTACATCTGCTGGGGAGGGTGTTTGTGTGTGGGCAACAGCACCATCTACTGGATAAAATGGATAATTTCTTATTTCTGTCTCAAATCTCTTGAGAAGCAAAGTCAACTATTGAGTTGTGGGATAGATTTGCACGCATATGTACATTTATTTGCTAAGATGATACCATAAGTTTCTTATTCTTCAAAGTGAATGACAAGTCATCCTCCATTAGAGGAAACATCATTTTAGAAACACAGAAAAGGCATGCAATAACTTGAATGCTAGCAATAATATACAGTATAAACCAGGGGTTCCCAACCTTTTGAAGCCAGAAGTCGGTCACACTTTTTCAGTCATCTTCGAGGGCCAGATGGCCATTTTGCCCTGCCTGCATGATAGGGGTGGCCATTTTGTCCCAACAACTTCAAAGGGATGGGCATTTTGTTTTTTGAATGCTGTTGGAGGGGTGGGGCGACATGAAATGGTGCCACAGGCCAGATCCAGCCCACAGGGCTTAGGTTGGGAAACTCTGGTATAAACCTTTAGGAACTGCAACTCATTTCTTCAAATGGATCTTTGAAAGACAGGACTTTCTGCTATTTTTGTCATTACTCCTCTGGAAGCAAAAGGGCATAAGCTTGTTGTCATCTAACACAAAATCATCAACTTGAAATAGACAAGTCATTAAGGCCACTTGAAAAATGATCAAATAAAGTGAAAGCAGAAAATAAGAGTGAGAACAAACTAAATGCATACCTGAATGACAGATGAGTCCATTTCTGTCAAATTTCTGTCGTGTACATTTGATCATACACATCCTGATTGATACAACCAATTTTTTTACATGCACAAACATTTATATGTTGAATTGTTCAGCTTTCCCTAAATAGATGCATTTCCATAGATTTTACTACCTATGTAGTCATACTTACATGGTATATCTCGGTATCCACATTCTAGAGCATGAAAATAGTTCATAAACTCCCTTACAGGAATTTTAAAGGTCTCAAACAGCCCCATGTCTTCAAAGAGCTTGTAGGATACCTGGAAGAATAAGTCAAAGGGAACCATTAACTTGGGATGGAGGTGGATGGGGAACGTAAGGCCCATTAACCAAATGATGACCTCTAAGCCAAGCCATGCTGGCTGTGGTATTCTTTTGAAGGGAGTTGAAAACTCTCGTGTTTCCCACCTCTGACTCTAGTTCAATGTTTCCCAACCTTTGGTTTTTGGCCTTCAACTCCCAGAAGCTTAAGTCAACTCACCAAAGCACTGATCAGCTAATGTACTAACGTAGGCTTCTGGGAACTGAAGACCCCCTGTGGGGTGTGGGTCCCACATTGGGAAACACTACATGTTTATTACATTCACTCTGCATTTCCTTTCAACAGACCTGAGCCAAGTTTCTGATCTGATTTATTCCATCCTGATCTTATTCCGAATTCCACAGCTGACAGAAGAAACTACATAAACTTGAGGAAAGGAGAACACCTGGATGCAACTGCTGTTTTGCTCCCTTTGTGTCATTTTTACCACATTTTGGCATCTCCCACCCAACTTTTTTAAAAATTAGCCATTAGAGGGTGTAAGGTTTGCTTTCCTGTTTAAAGGAAAGAGCTTTTTTGAAAGCAAAATATTTTGGAAGTCATCAAGATACTGGAAATAGCTCTCTGCTGCTCTGTATAATCCTCTGTTGTGCCTCATTGCCTACTTTCCCTATTTTCAATCCACCTTGTCTCTGTCAATCTCACAATCCTATAAGAAAAATTGGACCAAATATTTGTTTGTTGTGCCCCTGGAAGGAAGGACTAGGAACTGCAAAACTGATATACAGTAATACCTCAGATAACGTTTACCTCGGATAACGCTAAAATTGCATAACGTTAAGCAATCTGGGGTGGAGAATTGGATCGAATAACGTTAAGGTCCTATGGGATGGATCGGATAACAACCGCTAAAGCCTGTGCGGTTACAATGTATCTCTATGGAGCTTTAATGTTATCCGATCCATCCCATAGGATTTTAACATGGATCGGATAACACTAACAATCGGATAACACCAAGACTTGTGGACCCAAGTGTTAGCGTTATCCGAGGTATTACAGTACTTACCCCCGTGAGAGGTATTTTGCTGCATTCCCCACAAGGGAAGAGAATGAGAACCAGAAACTTTCTCCATGTTATACAACAGTGCACAAAATAATGCTTTTAAAGCAAATAACTCTTGAATGCAGCTCATAAGGCAGGAAATGTAAAATGCCTGCAGTTGCTGCTCTTGTTGCATTGATGTTTTAAGGACCAGAAGCATTGTAGGGGGCTGTTTTTGCATTTTAAATTCATCAGCCAATCATTTTCACTGTGTGTGAAAAAAACCAATTAAATGTGTGCAAGTTCAAAATTGTACAGATGAGAGAACCTCGTAGGAGCAAATACTGCTCCTTTTCTTACTCTTGTTAGGAAGCGGGAAATCTTGTAGGACTTCAGAATCCTTTATCAATGTGACACTTAAAGCTGAGAGAGCCCAAAGTAATGAGAATAAATAATTTAGAGAGTATTCTTTTCATCCACAGTAAGAATTTCAGGGCCTGTGTTTCTAACAGTATGGAAATATTGACATAGCTTTTGCTGGTCAGAATGAGGCCTAGCTCTTGGGCTAAAGAATTAAAGCTATTGGGGTGATATACTTATTTTATTTCATTCATTTTAATGCAGGAATTATGAAAAGCTACTACATTTTCTCCCATAAGTACAGTAACAGGTTTAAGTAAAAAAGGGTCATTCTTAACCAAAGAAGCACTCTTGCGCCTTCTAGCGGCCAGTCTTTAGTTATGATGATTGTTATTTTTTTCATACTGGAAGTACTGTACTGGGCCTTTTTAGGAATATTAGGAACCCATGAAGACATGACAAATCTACCTCCCATGTCTCCTGTGAGGGTCAAGAGAATTTGGGGGTGGGCCAGGTGACGACAGAAAAATGACTCAACCCTGGGTTTTCCTGAAGACAAGGATAATCAAGCTTAGAGGAAATAAACTCCATCCTACAACAACGTCACTGGTTTGTTTCTGGGTCAAGTTCAAAGTGCTAGTGATGCCCAATAAAGCCTTTTATGACCTGAGTCCTTGCTGTCTGAAGAACTGTATCTGCCTAAATGTGCTGCAGGCCAAGGGTTTTAGGATCTTCTGAGGCTGTGATGGTGAACCTTTTAGAGACCAAGTGACCAAACTGCAACCCAAAACCCACTTATTTATCGCAAAGTGCCAAAGAGTAACAGGGGAGAGTGGAAGTGATCCCATTGAGCTGTTCGGCAGAGGGATGGGCCAAACTCTGTGCTGGGGGATGGAGGAAGCGCTCTTATTGGGCTGCTAGGCAGAGGGGTGAGGCAAACTCTGTGCTGGGGTGACCACACGGGTACCCACAGAGAGGGCTCCGAGTGCCACCTCTGGGACATATGCCACAGATTCACCATCACTGTTCTGAGGAGACGTACAGCCTTATGAGAGAGGACCTTTTCAGGGGTTCTGCTTAGGAGAAGCTATACCAAAACCATGATCTACACTGTCCCAAAATGGTATCACTGGTAACAGTAGTAGTCACAGTTGACCAATGCATTCAATGAGGAGAAAAAACCTAGAAGTTTAAACTACACCAGTGAGCACTGGTTTCCACGTACTTTCTTTTTTCCTGGAAGAGATGAGAACATACCCTGAAAATAGGACAGCTTTCAGATGACAGTGCCAGAAAACCATGCTCTTTTACTCTTTTGGGAGAAACATATCCTAATGGAATACAATGCCTTCCCCCTCTCTCTTTTTATCTTATTCAGGTCAGTGGAGAAATCTCTAGAATGATAAGACAAATAAGGAAAGCAGACTGGATAGCTAAGTTTTCTTGTAGCTTAGACTATTAGTTTTCTTGTACTAGAATGACCGCCCTGGATGTTAATTACAGTTGGCACATCAAGACGTTAAGAGCTTTGCTGGCTCATGCCAACAACATCATTAGCTCAGTGCCATCCTTTTATATAGTCAGTGCAATTTGGAAACCTACAAACAGAATGGGGTGGTGATACCTCCTCCTTGACCCATAGTGCTTCAGCAACCAATTTATCTAGGGCCGTGATGGTGAATGTTGGCACTTCAGGTGTTCTTGGACGTCACAACCCAGAAGCCCATGTCCCTGTGAATCTGGGCCTGCAGCATATGCACAGTAAACCCATTCATGTGAATTCACAAGGACTACGGCTTCTGGGAATTGAAGTCCAAGAACAGCTGGAGTGCCAAGGTTTGCCATCACTGATCTAGGTTATCAAATGGCTGGCCCAGCGGGTGCTGAGATAGGAGCAGTCCTCCCTCCCTGCTGGCTCATATGACTATTCTAAATAACATGTTATTTGGGGATTTTAGTTTAATTGTTTAAAAACGTTTTAACAAGGTGTACTTTAGCTGTTTAAGTTTACTGATTTTAGTCATAGTACTGGGATTCGATTTTATACTGTGACTGTTGTTACTGACTGTAAACCTCCCTGAGTTGCCATGGTTAGTAGGTGGCAATATAAGTCTAAATAAATAAATAATGTGGCTGCCACTAAATTGACCATGACTTCAGTGGCAGAAGGGTGGCCTAGAAATGAAACAAATAAATAAAACCAATCTGTTATTTCTTATGTGGAGGCAAAGAATAGGTAAAGGTTGCCCTTGTTCGAAAGCTATTTGACCCTAAGATTTGGTGCTAATCTCCATTTATAGCCAAAGAGCCAGTGCTGTCTGCATGTGCAGACATTTCCGTTGGCAGGTGTCAGGCATACCTAGACACCAGAGTGCACAGAACACTGTTTACCTTTCCACCAAAGTGGTACCTATTTATCTACTTGAAATCTCTTGCTTTTGAACTGCTAGGTTGGCAGGAGCTGAGACAGAGATGGAAGCTCACTCTGCCATGCAGCACTTGGGTCTTGATCTGCTGACCTGCCAACCTTCCAGGTGTCAAGTTCAGCATCTTAATCACTAAGCCACTGCAGTTACAGGAAAAGTATAACAGGCTGTTAATAATGACTTGAAGTGATGAAGATGAATGCTTGTCCTGGTCACAACTGTTCTTGGGAAAATTTATGAGCACTTGGAAATGTCACTTGTGTAAACTGGGGTAATTATGGGAGCTGCAGACTGAAGAGTAACTTCCCCAAATATACTTTTGGGGGAAAAAAGAACTTCTTCAAACTCTGAACCATGTACTGTATAGAGTGACAGCAAAGGCTACATCCAACACTTCTCCCTAAGTCAATTCATGTCTTGGTAGACAAGCATGTGGAAAATTCAGCCTGGTCATGAAACACTTACCAAGTCTTCATTTACAGATATAATTTCTGGGTGCCTCATCCTAACAAGTTTTCCTAGAATCTGACTCCCTGCCCAAGAGTCTATGTTTAGTAAAGGCAAAAATCTCCCTTGCACAAAAGGCAGTCGTGTCACACTCTGTTTACAGCCAAAGAGCCAGCGCTGTCTGTATTTTCAGACATTTCCGTGGTCATGTGTCAGGCATGACTATACAACAGAATGCCATTCCCATTCCCACTGAAGCGGTACCTATTTTACTTGCAATTTCTTGCTTTTAAACTGCTAGGTTGGCAGGAGCTGGGGCAGACAATGGGTGCTCAGTCTGTCATGTAGCACTCAGGTCTCAAATGCTGATCTGGCAACCTCCCAGTTGTCAAACTCAAGATCTTAACCTCTAAACTACTGCAGTCCAAGATAGCAGAAGAAGAAGGCTGATTGCATTTTAAACCATGTCTGGTTGTTTGAGATTTTTTTTATTGCAGCCTTCAACTCTTATTTCCTTGTTCCTTAACAAAATGAGATGCACCATGTTAGCAATTATGATCAGGTGAACAGAAAGTGCAAATTAAGGCCTTACCTAATGACTCAGATTGCTAAAAACAACAACAGAGTGAACCAAAGAGGACATGCCATTCTGAACTGAGAGCTTTCTGTCCTCCTTGTCTGCAGAGACTGTTGTCTCCAGCATTTTTATAGATTTGTCAAGTGCTTTCCATTGTAACTCAGATGAATGCTTTTAAGCTTATTTCTTTTCAATATAAATTCTTCAACAATTGAGCATCCCTTGCAACCTACGTAAATGGCTTCTCAAATATCCTTCAAGAGGCTACACTGACGCAAGCTTCCAAAGACAAATGTTCCCACCCAAGGGAGTGTGGGGAGAGGATTCAGTTTTTATTTATTCCTTTCCATAAATTTCAGGCTAGGTTACCCATGTAGGTAATTCAAATTGTTAATTTGCTTCCCCTCCATCCATTTCAAATCAGGAATGAAACCGAAAATAAAAGAAAGCCACGGATGATTCGTCCAAAGCCTTAAGTGAGTTTTGGCTTTAGACCACCCGAAGTGGTTTATGAATGCGCCTTGCTATCATTTTTCACATCATGAAGTACGTCCATTCATTTCCTTTGCCTTAAACAAATAAATGCACATGTTAAATCAAGGATGGGTAACTTGGAACAGATCTGGGAGACAATGTTCTGTCACCATCATTCTCTAAGGAGCACATGGGTACCAAAAAATATGAAAAATATGAAAATACAAATAGCACAATTTCTGTGGCTGGTTTTATAAAATGTTTGAATGGTTTTAAACACTGCAAGGGGCAAGAGGAAGTTGTGCAATTTATTTAATTATTGAATCACAGCTCCTTTGAACTTCTTGGAATAGTAATCTGCCTTCTCTCTCTTTTTTTTGCTGGGGAAAACAATTTTGGGCAGCATCAGGGGAGAGAGCGAAGCCTAATGGCTAGGGTCATGCAAAAACAGTAGTGGAAGACTTTTGTATAGCCCAGGTAATGCACTTTATTCATTCCTGCATTAAACATAGCTAGGCTTAATTTAACCCATTTAGAGCAAGGGCATAATGTTGCCCAAACTTTTAAAACATGTTTAGGGAGTCTGAAAATGTTTTTGGATTCAAGTGATTCTTCAATTTTCTTCCTTTGTTATTTCATGCAATCTCAATTTCTTTCTCTTTTCAGTATTAATAGCCTTGTGACTGTTGTAAGAGTTTGAAACTGGGTTTACCATCCAAAGATCTTGGATCAATGCTGGGAAAGGTTTTCTTTTTTACAATAACCTTATAGAACAGTGGTTTGCAACATGGGGTCCACACTCCACTGGGGGACTTCAGTTCACAGAAGCTTAAGTCAGTACATTGGCTGATCAGTGCTTTGGGGAATTGGCTTAGACTTCTGGTAATTGAAGTCCAAAAACCAAAGGTTGGGAAACATGGTTCTAGGACATTCCAGGTCAACAACTGAACTGGCTAGAAATTTCAGTGTTTCCCAAACAATGTTCAGCAGAACACTGGTGGACTTCAATTCCCAGAAGCCTAAGTCAGTACACTGGCTGATCAGTGCTTTGGGATTGACTTGGGCTTCTGGGAATTGAAGTCTCAAAACTAAAATTTGGGAAACACTGGGCCAGATGACTGAGAGAACTTTCCTCTCCCAGAAATAACTTCCCCAATCTTGGCTCTTGATCGCTGTCTTTTCATAAACATTCTGAATATGCTTCACCCATTATGGACTTATTCCCAAAATCTGAGGTGCCCTTTCTTACCTGACTCAGGATCCGGCCACATTTCTTGCCTATCTTCTCTACTAAATCAAAGATTGGAAAATTCCAATTGTTTAGTTGATCCATGAGAGGGTCCAAATTGTCCATTATGAGAGGCTCTGGGGCAAGAATAGGCTTGTCCTGTATCAATAATCAACAAACATTATTAAACACACTATTAAAAAATCAGCTAAAAGCATCTTCCTAGTTTTCTATATACACCATTGATACTAACCATTTTTCCATTTTGTTTCCCTCAGGCATATTTAAATGTCAGTACAGTAATACCTCATATAACATTAGTATCGAATAACACTAAAATCGCATAACATTAAGGAATCTGGGGGGAAGAATTGCATCAGATAACATTAAGATCCTATGGGATGCTTCAGATAACAACCGCTAAAGCCTGTGTGGTTACAATGTATCTCTATGGATCCCATAGAGGATCAGATAACACTAAAAATCATATAACACCAAGACTTGTGGAACCAGGTTTTAGTGTTATATGAGGTTTTACTGTATATCTAGATATTGGAGGAGGGAGAGTAGGAGAGAAAGATCCCAGCATATGTAAGAATTGGGAACGCTATCATCTCCAAGAAATGATAAACAAAATGAACCACAGCTGTAAGAAAGGAATCTTGGCCAAGGAAACCTGGTTCAACAATATTATCCAAAATCTTAAAACTCCTCAGGGCAGAACTCTTTAGGCTAGCTTGATACTGACCCAGACTGCGGAAGAAATTACTTTATTGGGACAACATGGGCAGAACTCCCCAGCCAGCATTGCCATTGGCTATGTGGGTTAGAATTATTCTGGGAGCTGTACTCCAGCTTTTCCAACAACTCAAAGTCCTCCTGTAAATCAGGTGTCATCTGACATAAAGCTACAGTACTTGATTTGCAACCGTCCCTCAATTTAGGCAATTTCTTGCAGTTGAGATCTGCCAGTTCTTTCTATGCTTGATTACTAACTTTTGGGACAAATGGACATCCCCCTGGCAAAGTTACTTAACACTCATGTGTCTTTATACCTAAATGTCAACTTCATATCAAAAGAAGAAGGCTATGCATGAGGATACAGGATAGATTGCTTAAATAGTTTTCTATTTTTTTAAATTCACAAATGCTAAATTGGGGAGAGACAGATTACAAATTAAGTCACCAGTCCAAATCAGATGTAATAATTTGGGTCTGTTGGAAAGTAATACTGATCTCTGTATTTTCCATTTTTGGCTGCCTGACAGAATCCCTCACCTCTGCACAGCTATCAAAGTCTGGCACAGTGACTGAAGCGAAGCAAATAAGTTAGAGTAAGCAAATAAGTTAGGGGCAGGTATGGATTTTCTTCATTAATTATAGGTTGCCTTTGTTCAAAAGCCAGTTGTATTTGACTCTAGGATTCAATGCTCATCTCTCTTTACAACCAAAGAGCCAGCACTGTGTATGTTTGCAGACGTTTCCATGGAGATGTGACAGGCATGCCTAGACACCAGAGCGCACGGAACACTGTTTACCTTCCCATCAAAGTGGTACCTATTTATCTACTTTCAATTTCTTGCTTTCAAACTGCTAGGTTAGTAGGAGCTGAGACAGACTGGATCTCACTCCATTGTGTAGCACTCAGGTCTCAAACTGCTGACCTGCCAACCTTCCAGTCATCATTCCAGAATCTTAGCCATTAAGCAGTCCTCATTCATTATAACATTTACTTACATCCTGCCTTCCAAAATGCAACTTTTTGGATGGCAGTTTGCAAGTAATGGCAACTATCATCAGTAAATCCTAATGAACATGTTTTCCTCTCCAAAAGTGACAGAAGGATCCTGCAATGTAGATGGCAATAGACATTCCTCCCGGGAGAAGGCTCTGAGGTGAAATTTGCTGGCTTCCTTCCCACTCTCTCTTTGGGAAACTTCCTCACAGCCTCACAGAACAGATAGCGGCAGACAGCCCTGTGGTGAATGCTAGGCTGCCAGGCTTATAGAAGGCTCTGAGGTAGGTTTTGCCCGACTGTATCTTTGATGGAAAAAAAAAGAGATACTGGATCTCCTCAGGTCAGGGCACAGATCTATTTACAATGCCTTGTGCAAAGGCCCCAAAAAGACAAATACATGAATGTCTTGGTTTCTCATGGTTCTCCCCCCTTAAAAGGACATCAGACAGTAGTCATGGTTGGCTCTAATATTAGGCAAAGTGAGGCAACTGACTTAGGCAGCAGGTATTGGGGGGAAGCACTGGTAGCCTCTCATCTGTTCTATCAATGAAACATTGGCTTAGTGACAGGATGCCTCAAACCTACTTCGGTTGAGAAAATATATCCCCCTGTTGGTACCCCTCCACCTAAGATAAGGAGAGAAGTAGCAGCAGATGCTGAGAGAACTAAGCAAGAGAATGACCCTCAACATCCTCTGAATGGATATGAGCCTCACGTCTGCCAATTCAGTTCCAGGAAGAGCTTTATGGCGAGATCAAACATTCTTGAAGGTAAGCAAGAGCAAAACCAAATTAGAAGATGGAGGAAGGAACTCATGAGGCATGACACATCATTAAAGGAGGATATAGCTGAGGAACTCAACCTTCCCTGAAGAAGCTGCAGGTTGGAGTACCTAAACATAAGACCAACATGCTTAATTGTGGGCTGCTAGTGGACAACAACACATGTTGTGAATGTAGAGAGATACAGAATCTGTTCTATCCATCTCCCTGGTTGTTTTTCATTGGGACAGGACAGCACAGTGGAAGCTCTGGCATCCCTAAACTAGCCAGCTGATTATTTCAGAATGTCAGGTATTTCAGAATGCACAATCCTTTCATCACCAATCCTGTGCTGCGATTCCACTGGTAATACAGGGGGCTCTTGATCACAGAGCAGGAAAATGTACCTTAGAAGCAAAATATTTTGGATCAATTTTGCAAGCAACCAATGAAAATACTTGTATCAACAACAAACCAGATCAAACTGGTATGACTATAACTACATACATAGTAGAAAACATTTGAGGGCCTTTATGCGTCAGGCTCTGAAACACCTTACTAGAAAAAATCGTACAAAAATGCTAAAAGCCAGATGTGAATACAGTAATACCTCGGATAACGCTAAGACTTGGTTCCATAAGTCTTGGTGTTATCCGATTTTTAGTGTTATTCGATGCATGTTAAAATCCTATGGGATGCATCGGATAACATTAAAGCTCCATAGAGATACATTGTAACCGCACAGGCTTTAGCGGTTGTTATCCGATCCATCCCATAGGACCTTAACGTTATTCGATCCAATTCTCCTCCCCAGATTACTTAACGTTATGCGATTTTAGTGTTATCCGAGGTAAGCGTTATCTGAGGTATTACTGTATAAGAAACTGATTTTGTTGTTCAGTCGCACAGTCGATTCCGACCCTCTGCGACCCCATGGACCACTGACCGCCAGGCACTCCTGTCCTCCACCATCCCCCTCAACTCGCTCAGCTCTGTGCCCATTGTCTCCACGATACCATCTAGCCATCTCATCTTGGGCCGTCCCCTTCTTCTTTTGCCCTCGACCCTTCCAAGCATCAAAGCTTTCTCAAGTGAATCCTCTCTTCTCATTTGATGTCCAAAGTACTTTAGCCTCATCTTTATTATTTGACCTTCTAAGGAACAGTCAGGGATGATTTCTTCTAAGATTGACCTATTTGTTCTCCTCGCTGTCCATGGGACTCTCAAAACTCTCCTCCAACACCACATCTCAAAGGCGTCTATTCTTCTCCGTTCAGCTTTCCTAATGTGTTTCTAAGAAATCAGCATATAAAGCCAAATTATGGTTCGAGCTGGAAGTCTGGGCTAAAGTGACAAATTCAGTATTTTATTTTTATTTTATTTTTTGAGGAATAAGGTAGCAGGTCTGTTAAAGGAACACAAATTCCAATTAGATATTCCAGTTCCAGCCTGTTTGGGAAGATTATTATGCCAATTTGTTTTCTAACTCAAATCTAGGCCAAACCTACAATCTGAGCACAGATTTTCACCTATTGATAACCTTCCACTATATGGCCTCCTATTTCCGTGACTGAAATAAACATCATTATTCAATCTTTAAAGTCCAATAAGGCTCCTGGGGAAGATTTTTTACCTCCAGAGCTTTTTAAGACTCATTGTGACTGGTGGGCCCCTCTGCTAGCTGGACATTTTATGTTTATAAATAATACAGGTTTCATTCCAGTTGGATGGGAGGTTGCCATTATAGTGCCAGTTTACAAAAGAGGAGACAAAGGTGACCCTAAAAACTATAGACCGATAAGCCTCATCTGAATAGTGACCAAAATGTATGCCAAGCATTTGCTGAACAAAATAGTAGACTGGGTTATGGAAAATAATATTTTAGTGGAGGAACAAGCTGGTTTTAGACAAGAAAGATCTACAATAGACAATTGTTTAATTTTATATCACCTTATTTATTTATTTATTTATTTATTTATTTATTTATATATTGCCGTCCACTCGCCGTGGTGACTCAGGGCGGCTTACAATAAGAAAAAACAACACAGCACAAACAGCTGAAGTCCATTCCTCCTCCTGGCCAGAGGATGTTAGTCTTATCCTTCTCTGGGCAGGTAGAGCCCAGAATTAGGAAGTGGAAGCTTCCATTTAAAAACCTTTAAACTGTTAAAATTTAAAATTAAAATCTAAAAAAGATTAAAAACACACCAACTACTAATAAAAAAGTAGAGAAAGAGAGGGGCTCAGATCATCCAGTGTGCTAGGGTCATTATACTTTCTGCACCCCATATCTGTCCCACCAGCCATGTTTTTAGATTTTTCCTAAAGGGCAGCAGCTCTGTCTGGAGACGTAGCTCCTTTGGCAGGATGTTCCATAGGGCCGGAGCGGACACAGAGAAGGCCCTCCTTCTAGTAGTGCCAGAGAGATGTGCCTCTCTGACAGATGGAACAACTAGAGAACCTCTCCGGTCCGCTCTGGTGGGACAGACAGATGTTCTTGGGGTTAGGCGGTCTCTTAAGTATCCTGGCCCACTACCTTCTTACAAAACAACTAAGAAATAGAAAGAAATTATTTGCTGCATTTATAGATCTTAGAGGAGCCTTTGATTCGATTGACAGAAATGTGTTGTAGGAGAAATAGCTTACCCTAAAAGTGGAACCTAGACTTTTATTCTTGGTTAGAGCTCTATATTCAGATACATACCTGAAAGTGCGAACTGGTGTAAAGGGTTCCTTAATGAAGAGCATACCTACTTTTAAAGGTGTCAGACAAGGTTGCATTTTAGCTCCAATGCTTTTTAATCTTTATATTAATGACTTACCAGGATTCCTGTTTGATACAGAGACCCATATGTTAAAGATTCTTGATAAACACATTCATACTCTTTTATATGCTGATGATATGATTTTAATGGCTCACTTACAAACAGGTCTGAGGAGATTGCTTCAAAAACTAAATACATATTGTGCTCAACACTTTTTAAAATATCAACAAAAGCAAATCCAAAGTGTTGGTTTTTAGTAGGAAAAGCAAAACCTCTAATTGGCAGATAAATAGGGAACATATTGAACAAGTTAACTCTTTTATCTTGGAGTGGTTTTCTGGGACATGGCTAAATAATTTTAAGAGAATTTCATCAAGGGCTGCCATAAGTACAAAGACACTGTATAAACTATTTAATTATAACCATCCTGGCATTCTGTCCCCAATTTGAAGTGTTTGGGGCAAAAATTGTCCCAATACGGGGCAGAATTATGGGGTCTAAATAGAGCCCCACTTCTGGAACAAATACAATCACAATTGTTAAGAAGTATTTTAGGAACTGATAGCAACACATCTGCCCCTACAGTCAGAGAAGAATTGGGCTTCCACTCCGTGTATAGCCATTTAGTATTTAAAACATTCTCATATTGGTTGAGGATCCAATCAATGGACTCAAGTAGGCTTCCCAAATTAGGTTAATCAAACAGATAAAGGGGGATCATCCCAAGTTCTGGGTTAATCAACTCTGCGAAGTAATTTCTCACCATGGGTTCTCAGTTCAGTATTTGTTCTCAGTGGTCACTCAGGCCAAGGAAATTTTTAAACAGAGAGTCTTAGACATCAGTGCGCAATCTGACTTGGAACTACTGGCCAAAAATGGTTCTTTAAGGTGGCTGGCTGCTAACAAAATTACATTTCAACCTGAAAAATATGTATTGATGTGCCTCCCTTATCCTTTAAGAAGGACATATTGTAAAGCCAGATTCGAACTATTAGACTCCATCAATAGATATGGGGTTTTTTACCACTTACCATATCACGAAAGAACATGTATATGTGGTTCTGCAAATGTTGAAAAGATCTCTCATATTTTATTAGAATGCCAGTTGTACACTGATATTAGATTTAAATACCTTGCATCCCTACTGGAAAAAACAACTTTTTAGGACTCTAATAACAAACTGCCCTACCTCCTTCTGGGTTCTAACATGCACACTGCATGCAGAACTGCCAAGTTTATAATTAAGGCATCAGCTAAACGAATTGAATATGTCAATCAAATTGGGGTATCCTACAAGGGAGATTCACTTATCTGACTATAGATATGCATGTATTAATTGTATTAAGGCACCTTCTCCAGTTTACATTCTTTAAAAGTAGCTCAAGTATGTACATATTGTATTTTTACTGTATTTTTATTGTATTTTATTGCACTTCATTGCATTGTACAGATTTTAAACTCTTTTGTTATGTTATTGATAAGGCCAGGATACCTAAGAGACTGCATCACCTTAAGGACATCTGTCTGTCCCACCAGAGCAGACCAGAGAGGCGCTCTGGTTGTACCATCAGCTAAAGAGGCGCACCTCTCTATGGAACCTCTTGCCAAGTGAGCTGCGTCTCCAGATGGAGCTGCTGCCCTTTAGGAAGGGGGTCAAGACCTGGCTGGCAGAGCATGTGTGGGGGATGGGCCAGACAGTTGCCCCAGTCTGTTGGCTCATTTGATCCCCCCCTCTCTGTTTGTCTTCTTTTAGCTTTTTTAAAAATAATCTTTTAATCTTGATTTTATATCATGTTTTTATTGTGTTTTAGGTGTTGAGAGTTGTGTTAGCCACCCTGGGTCTTTTTGAGGAGGGTGGCATAAAAGTTTGCTTAAATAAATAAATAAATAAATAAATAAATGTCGTAAGACTAATCAATTAATAAACATTCATTCATTCATACTTGTAGGTGGAAAGAAGAAAAGAGAGATAGCAGGAATGACCTCAAATACTCAGAGGGAGAGGGAGAGCTCTAGCAAGACTAGAAGTCTTGCTCAGCTGCAAGTACAATAAGAAATAGCAACTAGAATCAGAACAGAAAAAGTTAATTTATTTCTGTTTGTTTTTAAGTGAACTTAGACTGGGTTGAAACTTGTTGAGAGGATTCTTCCCCAAACTCTGATCTTAGATTCTTGTGCCATTCCTGGGAGTTACTACTTACATGCTAAATGTGGATATTTATGAGCTTAATTTAGACCACATTATTACTTGGTTGCACAATAATTCACATCCCAGTCTGGCTGTATTCCACTCTGCCACCTCACAAACAAGTTTTATCCCCTTAGCTTGTTTTGTTTGATATTTATAGGTAGTGTTGCTTTGGATTTCATCTCTCTGTGCAACTGTGTCATACACAGGTTCCATGTTGGACTGGATATCCCATTGTCTTTATGTAAGTCTTATTCTCTTTCATCAAGCAGGATGAAACAGGGGATCATAGCCATGATAATAGTGATGAAACCCAATAACTGTACCTAAGAACAACAAAAATACCGAGAGAGATCTGCAACAAATTGTCACTTTTTTTGGGGGGGGGGGAAGTGTTGCCGTTCAAGATTCTCGCTACTTGATTCCTTGTGCCCTTCATCTCCAAACATGGTGTTCTATTCTCTATTTTCTACCATAGGTAAATATTCAGACATTACAACCCATGTTCAATTCTCATTGGAGTGTTTCCCTCCCTATTAGGATTTCATTTTTTTTCCTTACCATGCAAGTTTTCCTTTTCCTCCATTTTAAAAATTTCGCAAACGTTTGGTTCCCCAAGGTTATACGACACATGTTCATTTGAGATCTGATTTTACAAATCACATGTCAGTCAGCACAGATTGGCAGAAGCCTACTTGGCAGAAGTGGAAATTCAGGTATACTCCTAGCCCATACCTGAACGTATTTTACATCAGATGGTTCTGACCATTGGTTCATCTAGCTATGCTTCCTGTCTGTAGGGTTGAGAGATCTATTGGGCTGGGAGGATGGGATTCTTCCTTCTCCCTGCCATTGTCTCCAAGCCAAATATCATCAAAGGACAGTGATGGAGCTTTTCTGTCTGGTCCTTTGGCTGGGGACCATGCTTCCATTGCCCCTTTTCTTACGCAGGGAAGAGGTAGGAGGGCAGGGCTCTCAGCAGGTTCTTACAAAATTTAGTTCAGGTAAACCAGGGTTGTTCCTCTCTGTTCCTTATGCACTGAACTAAAAGTGAACTAGACTCACCTGATAATAGTAGCCACCTGAGACATAACTGGGACTGGCCAGCTGAGAATGGGAAAGGGCTTCTCTATTACTTCCATTCCCTGTCTCCTGAAACTGGGAAGGGAAGCATAAAGCAGATCTAGACCTCTTGTAAGCTAGAAAGGGCCCACAAGGCTGATTTCCCCTAGTTGTCTGCCAGGGTTTCTGTGCCTTGCAGTCATTCTCAAAGGACTCAAATCAATGTTTTCTCACCCTTGATGACTGAAACTGGACATGAACCTGGAAACCTTCTTGCCTGGAAAACCCACATGTTCTGCTGATGATTTTTCAGATTAATTTTTTCCAGCTTCTGGTTTTAAAACAGGGCAGGCCTTTTCACGGTTTTTCAGGTACTCTGAAAGAACACAACTATGCAGAACACTGAACGAAATACCTCGGGTGGTAACAAGGGATGCAGAATGATTGCCTCTGGAGTAAATGTCCTACAAGTGGATCCCATCTGTGTCGGCTCTTTGGAGCAATCTGTCTCTTCATCATTCTGCACAATATCACTGCTGTCACTGTTGTTTGTTTCATAGTCAGAAGTGGCTTGTGCTGGATCATCTGAAAAGCAAGCCAGATTGTCTGTTACTGGGAATCAAACTGGGAAGAAAACAGTGCCATTGAAAAGTCTAAAACCAAGTCCTATGTTACTCTAAGGCAGGGGTTCCCAACCTATGGCCTACAGGCTGGATCTGGCCTGTGACACCATTTCATCTTGCCTTCCACCCCTCCAATGGCATTCAAGAAACAAAATGGCCACCCCTTTGAAGCTTGTGGGGACAAAATGGCCACCCCAATCATGCAGGCAGGGCAAAATGGCCATCTGGCCCAACTCTGCAGCACTACAGTGGCTTAGTGGTTAAGACGCTAAGCTTGGAGACTGGAAGGTCAAGGTTCGATACCCAAGTGCTCCACAACAGATCTTGGGGACATGAAAGGAGCCTTATTTGGGTGTCCCCTGAGCAGAGTTTCTCCAGCAAGTTTCTCACTGCTGACTATAGGGTGGTACACTAGTACCTCAGATAACGTTATGACTTGGTTCCACAAGGCATAATGTTATCCGGTTTTTAACGCTGTGCAATGCATTGATCGCACAACGTTTAAAAAAAGCCCTGTTTCCTTTCTGAAGAGGAAAGGAAATGGGGGGGTCTGGTTTGCTTAGCAAGCCAGGGGTGTGTGTGTTTCTGAAAAGAAGCTAGGAAAACTTTTTCCTAGCTTCTGCTCAGAAAACCTCCTTTGGCTTTGCTAAGGGACTTAGCTATCCAGGCCCGGGGGTGGGGGCTTCTTAAGAGAGGTTTGGGACCCTTTTCCCAGCCTCTCTTAAGAAGCCCCCTGCCACCTGGATAGCTAAGCCCCTTAGCAAGCTTCTTTTCCTAGCTTCTTTTCAAAAACCTCCACCTGGATCGCTAAGGGGTTTAGCGATCTAGGTGGGGTGTGTGTGTGCACGGGCACGATCTCTCCCCCACCATCTCAGCTGTCCCAGGGAATAGCCTGGGACTGCCGGAGTGTTGGGGGAGAAACCGATCTTTCCCCCAACACCTTGGCAGTCCCAGCGATTGCCTAGGACAGCTAGGGTGTTGGGGGAGAGATCATGCACATGCACGGTTTCTCCCCCAACCTGGCAGTCCCAGCCAGGACAGCTGGGGTGGTGGGGGAGAGATCGTGGGTGTGCACGGTTTCTCCTCCAACACCCTGGCAGTCCCAGTGTGCCATTGGACTGCTGGTTTGGTTGTGGGGAGAACGGGTGTGTGTGCCCTCCCCCCCCAACCAAACCGCTGATCTGAGTGGAGATCTCTGCCCCAAACCCTGCAGAGCTGGACTTCAGCCCTGCAGGCTTTGGGGCAGAAATCAACATCGGGGAATTTGAGGCAAACATTTGCATTGCACAACGTTAACATAACTTTGTGTGATGCAAATGTTTGCTTCAAATTCCCTGACGTTATCCGATTTTAGCATTATGCGATGCAAAATCTAACCGAGGTATTACTGTATTCTATATTTACACAAACTGGCAGAAACTGCCCTTGGCCTGAGACAGGAATCTTTCCTATCCCAATTTGGAATACCAGGGGCTGAACCTTGGACTTCTGCATGCACAACTTGTACTTTACCACAAAAGTATGAGCATTCCTCCAAATCACTGGTGAAAATGGGCCAGTATTCTCTATCAAAATAGATAGATCAAATTAAGTACAGTAATACCTCGGATAACGATTACATTGGATAATGCTAGAATCGGATAACGATGCAAGTTTTTTTGGAAAAAACTTGCATTGGATAACAATTCTGGATAACAATTCTATAGCATTATCCGAGGCAATCGGGGGGGAGGGGTTGGATTGGGTAGAACATCTACCCAATCCACACACACACACCAGCAATGGATCGCTGCATGCGGAGCTTTTTGGCCAACACAAGCTGAACCAAGCTGTGGCTGGCGATTGCTAGCCACAACTTGGTTTGGCTTTGGCAACAATCCCCACCCCTGCGGGGGAAAAGCCGAGCTGAGCCCAGGTGGGTGATCGCGCGCCTGGGCTCGGCTTGGCTTGGCCGAAATCACACACACACCCCGCACGGGGGTGGTGGTTTGATTTCGGCCAAGGCAACCTGTGCCTGGGTGTGCTATCGCTATGGGGGTCGCATGCCCAGGCAAGGGATCAGAGCGGGGGTGGTGGATTGGGTCAAATCCACCACCCCTGCTTTGATCCCTTGCCTGGGCACACGACCCCCATAGTGATAGCACGCCTGGGCAAGGGTTGCCTTGGCCGAAATCACACACACACACCACAGGGGTGGGGTGATTTCGGCCAAGGCAATCCTTACCTGGGTGCGCTATTGCTATGGGGGTCGCGCGCCCAGGCAAGGGATCGGAGTGGGGGTGGTGGATTGGATCCAATCCACACACACACACATTGCTGTCAGGGTTTTTTTTTTTTTTAGCATTGTTCGATGCATGCATCAGACAACGCTAAAAATCGGATAACGTCATGACTTGTGGAACCAAGTCATAACGTTATCTGAGGTTCTAGTGTATATGTTATCTTTACACCAATGATTTCCTACTGGCTTTCCAGATTTCCAATAGGAGTCTTTATTAGGAAATACCAAAAGAGGAAAGTTGGGCTTTTTGCATGAACTGAACTTAGCGCTTTCCTTAATTTTTTTAAAGAAACCTATGCAACTATTTGAGAGCTTAGCTACATGTTATACTTGCAGAACTATTTCTACATAAATCAGATTCTAGGTAAAGGTTTCCCTTGCTCAAAAGCCACTCATGTCTGATTCTAGCAGAGGGCACTCATCTCCATTTGCAGCCAAATAGCTAGCACTGTCTGCATCTACAGATATTTCTGTGGTGATGTGGCAGGCATAACTAGACACCAGAGCGACTGAATACAGTTACCTTTTCTGCAAACCGGTAACTATTTATCTACTTGCAATGTTTTCCTTTCTACTGCTAGATTGGCAGGAGCGTGGACAGAAGACGGGAGATCACTCCATCATGCAGCACTCAGATCTTGAGCTGCTGATCTGTCAAACTTTTGGTAATCAAGTTCAGCATCTTATCCACAAAGCCACCCTGGCCCTAAATCTGATTCTACCTACTGAGAATTCTACCCTATTTTTCAGACCATAAGGCGCACTGGACCATAAGGGGCACCCAGTTTTTACAGCATTTTTTTAAAAAGCATTTTTAGAGTTTTCACAGTGTGGGATCGGCAGTCTAAAACTCTAAAAATGCTAAAAATGCTAAAAAACGCTCTAAAAACTGGGTGCGCGACCAGTGCATGGGTTGGGGGAACCAGTGCGTGTGCCTGTTTCTCCCCACAACCCAAGTGCTGATCATGCACTTTGATCAATTGGTACTTGGGTTGGTGGGAGGAATGGGTGCACGTGCACTTCCCTCCCCACAACCCAAGCGCCGACTGATCCCAGTGCGCCTGGCACTTGGGTTGTGGTTGGGTGGGGAACCAGCTGATCATCTGTTCCCTCCCACAACACAAGTGCTGATCGTGTGCTGCCTTCAGTGCTTGGCTTGTGGGGAAGAACGGGTGATCAACCGGTTCCCCCCCCCAACCCATTCCTCCCCACCACCCAAGCGCTGATTGATCCCAGTAGGTGGAAATGACTGTAGCACTTCTGGCTGCTTAGTTGATTTTGTTTACCATGTGCTTATTGTCCTAGGGGCACAATGGAGACAATAAGGGTGATAAGATAAACACAGATAAATAAGAGTTGGACAATTGTGGTCAGTGGGAGTTACAATCTCCTCTAGTTTTTACCTCAGGAGCCTCCATTACTCTCTTTCAAAGTTTAGCTTACAGATCACCATGGTGTTAAGTCAAGCTCTATGTGACTATATTATGACAGATTTTAGGATGCTTCTTCTATCAGTCCTCAACTAGACCCATAACATGATAGAGTTGAACAGAAAGGAATCCAATCTGAGAGTTTTTAGTGATGTTACTCTAATGAATCTGCAGCTTATTTGATACCATTTTAAGTGTATGGTTTAGTTTCTGAACAGCTAAAACTTGCCAGTATTTTGTTTCCATTGTTTTGCCTCTAACCTCACTCACCCATGGAAGGACCCCTACTCAGACCATCTCTAAAAACTGCATTCAGCTCTTGAGTTGAAAGAAGTTCCTCCACTTTGAGACATGAGAAACATCCACTTACCTGTTCTATTCAATGTATGTGCTGCTCCGTCGCTTCTGTTTGCGGTACCCTCGACTGCTTCTATTTGGTTATATGGCCTGCCACAGCTGAAGAAGAGAACAACAGAAACTGTTTAAAATTAAGGTGCATCCCTAACCTTGCCAATATTAACATTTGTTAGTAATCCAATTTTTTTAGCCTTAGCAAGACCTCTTCTATTTCTTCTTCTTCTGCCATATCCAATTCTGAATACTGGTGACCATTATGGCGATCAGCCATGAAGACTGTCCTGAGAATATAATGCAATGGCCTTCCATCCATCTGCATCACAGAGTAACATCTGTACCACTGTTCCAGTTCCATGAGTCACTTTCTGGTCCTGAGCCTTTTTGGCACACAAAATCCTCATCAGCCCCAGGACAGTATTGGTGAAGCTGCTGCTTCCATCAAGATGGACTTGGGGTTGTTAGGTTAGTTAACTGTAACCTGACAATCAGCGTTAAGTCACGGGCAATATTGTCTACATACTATAAGCAAAATCCTAGGTTTCTGTCTGTTCCTTGCTGGTAAATCAAGAGCTCCCATCACAATTCTCAGGGATACACATGCACTCTCTCACTTGGTGGTCAGTGGTGGGCTCCAAATTTTTTTTTTTACTACCAAACTGTGGGAGTGGTATTGTGGGCATGACCAGGAGGAAAGCCCTGCATTGCACCCAAATTAGGACTACTTAATTTCAAAACTTGGATGGGTGGGGTCAGCCAGAATTTCTGCTACCGGTTCTGACAAACTGGTGCGAACCTGCTGATGTCCACCACTGTTAGTAGTTGTGCACACACCTGAAAATCACAGGAAGCACTCTTATATACCAAAAGGAAAGGGACAGAAATTTATGAATGCATACATTATCCAATAGAACTTCAGCCAATATGCCTAGTACTGTTAGAGGGCTTAGAGAAGATAGATCCCAATGTAAATGATATTGAAGAAATATATATGGGTGACTGTCCAATGAAAGCAAATCATTGGTTTATCTTGAGACACATAAGCAGTACAAGTATGCTCTGTTGATAGGATTTGGAATGCTATTGTTGTGACCTGCTTTCCCATAAGAGTTGCACAACAGAGAGAAATGGGCCACAATCCAAGTCCTGGCAGCCAAACAGGGAAAACCACAGGTGTTCCTTGAAATTCCAAGCAACCTGCATGCATGTTGCTCAATATAATTTAGAAAGCCAACATTTCAAACCTGGACACAATTAGGAGGGTTACATAATAAAATTAAGCAAATATAACTTATTGCTACTGAACTTTTAAGTCAGACCAAACAGGCTGTTTCTTGGAATCCTCTTGTTTTCTTTCGGAGATGCTGATGTGGTCCAAATTCCAAGAAATGAAAATAAAAGACTCTACAGAAAGACAGGAAAAACCAAGGGACTGATATAGCCTAACAGGTTTAGTAAAGGCAGGGGTAATCCAGAATTCTAACTTCAACTATATCCTAGTTTTTTGAATGCACTGATCCAATTTTAATCTCAGTTAGAGGAAACCTGTAGAAATGAACACAACCAATTATCAACAAGTTTTGATTTCAAGAGATCTACTCTAACACTGAAGTTAGCATATAGGAGGTAAACCAGAAATGCTGAATAAGCCAACACTGTCAAAGATTCTTTATGATGACATTATGGATAAGATATTTAATATTTGGCAGATGACACTGTTGTGTGCTATAGGAATCCAGGCTTTTCTCTAATGCATCAGATCAGTCCACTGTAAGTCTATTTCAGCGCTGTTGGTTTTGGCTTGGGGGACACTTAAAACCTGGTGCCTTCCAACTAATGGGGGAAAGGGAGTTACTGAGCTCTATTTTTCCAATTAAAACAAATGCTTTGAGGTTGTAGCATTTGAGTTTTGGGGATCACAACGGGCTCCTGGCCCTCACACACCCCAAACCTTCTTTAGAAGCTGATTTTCAATAATTACTGAGCACTCTGTCTCGAAAAGGTTTGCCATCATTGACCTAGAGATATATGGATAATATTGGTTGAACTGGCAAATTCCAAATGAATTCATAATAAAAGGAAAGGAATAGGTTTTTTTAAAAATATATATATACTGTAGGAAAAGCTGAAACAGAAGATCTGTCCATTGCAGCCCAGGGTTTGGAGTGTTTCAGGATCTAAAGGGTTTCATTTCCTATGTATACGTAAAGGTAAAGCCCTCCCTTGCTCGAAAGCCAGTTGTGTTGCCTTGCACCCCTGCTTATAACTTAAAGGGCCACGCCACCTCAACAGTTTCCACTTCCGCTTTGGCTCCTCTCGCCGGGTTCCCGTCCGCACTGTGGGAGAAAGTATGAAGCACTCTGGCATAGGTACAGAGATAATAATAATTTTGTCCAAGCCTTATTATTATCTCTGCACCACTGCCAAACTGCTTCAGACTTTCTCCCACAGGATGGAGGGGATCCCAGTGAGAGGAACTAAAGCGGAAGTGGAAACTGCCAAGGTGGCGTGGCCCTTTAAGTTATAAGGTGGGGTACGTGGCGACGCATCCTGGTAGGCTAGCAAGGGCCTGACCCATGAAAAGTTTTAGTTGAACCTGAAGAAAAAGAACACGGCAGCGAAATGAATGGAAAACAAATTGCAACCAGCAGGAACTTATTCCTTGATAGTTTGGTCAATCAAGGAATTGTTCTTTAAACTGCATTATAAGCTGCCTCAGGTTCCAATAGTGTGAAAAAAAAGTGGCATGAGGAAGGAAGGAACAAAGAAGTCATATTGATGCACAGACATTCTAACAACTACCAAGTGAGTCTCTTACCTGCTACACACAGGCTCTGCTAAGGCAGGTGCACTCTGAGTACAACCTAAGACCCTGTGTGGCTTCGTGGTTTGCTTAGTGGCAGTGATTGTCGCCTCTGGAAATTCTTCATCGGCAGTTTTGTTGGTTGGACTACTGGCTGGTGTGCCTTGGATAGGCGATTGGCTTGGGGAGGTGAGTGGTGAAATATTTGGGGGGATACCTAACAGGAGAAAACAAACAATTACACTTTTCAAACATGGAAATTGTGCATTAGAAGTGAAGAGGGAGGTCATCTAGTCCACAGGAGTTGACATCTTGTGACCTGTTACATGCTGTGAGAGCCATAATTCCCACTAGCTTATTCAACATCACCAGTACTAAAGGATGATGGTGCTCAGACTTACACACTAGGTGCCAATTTCAGAGAGACCATAAATCTAACTCAACTGTTTACTGCAATCTTACAGGAGCTATCAAAGCTGAATCCAAGCCCCAAAGTAGTGCTAGGTGCATTCCACGATATTAGGTGCTGAATCCTAGCTCAAAATCCTGTATCTCATCCCCAAAATAGTTCCACCACATTCCATAGCTCCATTAATGTACATACTAAAAGCTGGCACAATGTCACTGACTCCTGAAAGATGAGTCTCTAGCCTTCAGCAACATCTGAAGGTCCACAGGCTGCCTGCCTCTGATCTGTTCCAACTTCCTGCTAGCTATAGAGTACAAAATGCACCTGCAGGATATCTGGAAGATGGCTGGCAATCTCTAATTAAGTATTTTAAAGGAAGGCTAATTCTCTATATCCTCAGGTGATCTGGTCCACTATCAAATCCAGCTCTCTTTATTAGGAAGCCTCCCTCAAAAAATTCAACAAAATCTGTTTCCAAGCAAGTTAAATCTATCAATTTTAGTCCAGCCCTCTGAAGGAGGACTCTGCTCCACTTTCTACAACACAAGCCTTTCAGATACACTAGTACCTCGGATAATGATGAAATTGGTTCCACAAGTCTCGTCGTCATCTGGTTTTTAACGTTGTTTAAAATGTTTAAAAAATGTTTAAAAATGTTTAAAAAATGTTTAAAAAATGTTTAAATGTTTAAATGTTTAAAAAAGCCCTGTTCTCTTTCGGAAGAGGAAAGGGAACAGGGGAGCGATCCACCTGCCTCTTTGGAAAGGGCAGTGGGGATTCCATGAGTGGAATCCCCACAGCCATTTCCAAATAGGCAGGCGGATCGCAGCGTGGGATCAGCTGCTTGGGTTGGGGGTTGAACTGGGGGTGGGGGTGTTCAACCCCCCAATCCAAGTGCAAATCACACGAGGTCTGGGGAGGTCGGGAGCACCGGGGATCAGGTGCCACAACCTCCCCAGAGGCGGCAGAGGCTCCAAAGAGCCCAAAATGGGCAGAAAAAACTTCCATTTCCCACCCATTTTGGGCTCTCCGCTGCCCCTGCTACCTCTAGGGAGGTCAGGGGACCCGATCCGTACTGTTCCTGAAGTCCCCCGACCTACCCGGCCGGTGCTGTAAGGTACATCAGGATTCGAATCCCGGTGTTTTGCCTTACAGCTCCAGCTGGGGCGGTCGGGAGCAGTGTGGATTGGGTCCCCCGACCTCCCAAGTGGCGGCAGGGGTGGTGGGGAGCCTGAAATGGGCAAAAAAATTGAAGTTTTTTTCCGCCCATGTCGGGCTCTTTGGGAAGTCAGAGGACCCAATCTGCGCTGCTCCCGACCTCCCCAGACCTCCCCGGGCAGTGCTGCAAAGCAAAACACCAGGGAAAGAAGCCCAGCATTTTACCTTACAGTACTGGCCGGGTAAGTCTGCGGACCATTCCCTTCTCAAGCAAAGGGCTATCTGACACTGGGATAGCCCTTTGCTTGTGAAGGGAGCCCCTGTGGGTTCAGGGGCAGGATGGCTGGAAAGCCGACAGGGGAGTCCTCCATCGGCTTTCCAGCCACCTCGCCCCTGTGCCTGCAGCTGCAGAGTGGTTGGGGAAGCCAACGGGGGAGTCCCCCATCGGCTTTCCAGACACCCCACCCCTGCAGGGTGGCTGGGGAAGCCAACGGGGGAGTTCCCCATTGGCTTTCCAGCCACCCCGCCCCTGCGTCCGGAGCTGTGGGGTGGCTGGGGAAGCTGAACGGGGGAGTCCTCCATTGGCTTTCCAGCCACCCTGCCCCTTCCTCTGCAGCTGCGGGGTGGCTGGGAAGCCGAACGGGGAGATGGATTGACTCAATAAAGGAACTTGGGGTTTTGAGTTTGCAGGACCTGAACAGGGTTGTTAAGTAACAATATTCTTTGAGGGTTGCTTAATTCAATGGGCCACTGTAGGTTGTAGTGACATGATGACACATATTTTATTTATTTATTTATTATTCAAATTTATATACTGTATTGCTGCCCAAACTGAACGAGCGACTGGGTGGCATAACAACAGTAATAAAAACATTATAATCATAAAGACCTCCCCGCCGCCAACGCACCTGTGTCGGGGCCAGCCCTTCCCAGCCCGGGAAGGGATAAAGGGCGGTGAGACTCACGGTGGGACCAAGACCTCCCCGCCGCCAACGCACCTGTGTCGGGGCCAGCCCTTCCCAGCCCGGGAAGGGATAAAGGGCGGTGAGACTCACGGTGGGACCAAGACCTCCCCGCCGCCAACGCACCTGTGTCGGGGCCAGCCCTTCCCAGCCCGGGAAGGGATAAAGGGTGGTGAGACTCACGGTTGGGACCAAGACCTCCCTGCCGCCAACGCACCTGTGTCGGGGCCAGCCCTTCCCAGACCGGGAAGGGATAAAGGGCGGTGAGACTCACGGTGGGACCAAGACCTCCCTGCCGCCAACGCACCTGTGTCGGGGCCAGCCCTTCCCAGCCCGGGAAGGGATAAAGGCGGCTTGAATCACCTATACTGTGTGGAATGGCCATGGCTATAACATCCCCGCCACAGCCACCGTGTCCACCAACAGACTCTCTCCAGCCAGTCGGGCTGGGGAATGGGAGGCAGTTGCGTGGGCTGGCTGGCTGGCCAAAGATTGCCACTGCTGCCACCACAGCTGTTCCACGGCCAGCCCCCTCCCTGCTGGGAAGAGATAAGGAGTCTCTTGACTCTCCTTACTGTACTGTATTTTCTGTGCTAGTGTTTTGTATATTTTTGCTTTTTTGTATTGTATAACTGTGCTAGTATGTGGTAATAGTTCTTCTCAGCAGGCGGGAGTTGATTTTTTATATGCATTTTCATTTTTATGTTAGATTTACTGACTGTATATGCTTATGTCGTATTTATTTGATATTGTAATATATGATGCCCGTGTTATGTTAGCCGCTCTGAGTTGCTTCGGCAAGTAGAGCGGCATATAAGTCTAAATATTATAATAATAATAATAATAATAATAATAATAATAATAATAATAATAATAATAATAATAATAATAATAATAATAATAATAATAATAATAAAATATTTTAAAAAACCCTTAAAAACCCTTAGTAGACCTTAAGGATGATAGGTGCTCAATAACAGCATCAATCAACATCAATAACAACATTATCAACATAGAGCACATTGTCCCTAGGAAAACAGTTGGGCAATCAGTACCCACAGAACCTCCTGAGTTTCACCAAAATCTAGAATGCCACATACTTTAAGACCCTGTTGAGACTTATTTATCATTTTAAATTTAATTGAAAACAACATGTCAGAAGTTCTGAGAGCTCACCACCTTGTCGATTTGGCCTTTTGGAATTCAGATGATTGGCAGCAGACATTGCATAGGAGGCAGAGAATGATCTACTTTTGGAGATTGTCATTAGGAGGGAATTGTTCCATGAATCGGAGCTGTGGGAACAAAGTAGATGTAAACACAAATCTTATTGTATTTCAAAGAGCCAAGATAAAGTTAGAATAAATATGTAAAGTCCAAAGAACATGGAGCCCTGCTGGGTTAGTTCAAACACCCAGGTAGTCCTGCACTCTGTTTCTCATTGTGTCCAAGCTGACTCTGGAGCTTACAAGGAGGATTCAATTATTTAAAAAAACCTCTGGTTCAGAAATGTGGGATACTGTATTTGCTCCACAATTCAAAACACCAGGATATGGCCCAATATTTCTGCAAAATATTCTGCCTGTGTTGCCAGCAGGAAAAATGACATTAAGCTTTACTACCACCAGCAACATTCAAGATGGTCCACAGGATACCCTTTTATGCTCACTACCAATCACTCTTGTTGAAAAACAGCCATGACTACTGCTTATCCTATTTTGGTCCCTTGCAGATATGGGTGGGCAAAGTGGACACCTTGACAGGCTCTTGGACACAATATCAAGCATTCAGGCTGAAGCATATGGATGGTACACTCAACGACATCTGGACAGCTACACTTTGGGAGTTGTACAGAAAGGATCACATCTGGCAAATGACAGTTTTTAGCATCATCTCAGTCCTTACAAAGATCACATTTGAGCTCCTTAAAATTCATAAATGAAATGAATTTTCCTTTGGATATTAAGAACTGCTGTCTAACATAACCAGAGGGCATCTTTTGAAAAAGGGAGGTCTAGATGCTTCAGGAAAAATGCATTACTTGGTAAATCAAGAAATTTTGACTTCAGCATTGGCTTGATTGCTCACAGTTCTTTCAACCATCAAGTGGTTTTACTGGCAACAGTATCTTCTCAAAGTAAATTGGGCCATTATAGGTACAAACAAAAGCAAAATGAAAAAGGGCTAGTTTGCTGGAAACATAAATGCTACAGCAGACAGATGAGAGCTGGCCAATAAACAATAAATTGAATAGTTAGGCTTGGGTTAGAGAGAAGCAGTTAGCTGTGATAAGGCGAACAGTAAGAAAATTGATTTCCCGATCCTAGCAGCTTAGTGGGATGTCAGAATGAACTAAATTTTCCATCTTGAAAATGAAAAAGTTTGGGATGGAGGAAATGAAAGTGGAATGTAATCCCTCAACAATTTCCCAAAGAGAAGATCGATCATTGATGTTAAGTCAATGTTAAGCATGAGAATGCGTAAATCAGGAGAACTGGTGATGTATTTCTAAAGGGCCATCCTTTCTCTCTGTAGAGAATGGGATCTTCTCCTTTCATTATTTACTGAATGGGTATAATTAATCCTTGTATCATAGGCTAGAGATGCCTGTTTCTATCAGATGTGACACTTATGAAAGAATAGCATTTTAGTAGATGGATGAATTAAAAGCAAATTAGCTGAAAGGTGTTTTAATTTGTTAACATGGCGCCCCCGCCTCCTTCCGGGCCCATTCCATCGGCCCGGAGCCGATATAAGAACTTTGGCGGTGGGGAGGGAAGAGGACGCCCCCGACTTTCCTCCGGGCCCCTGCCACCTTGGCCTGGAGAGGGACAGAGACGCCAGCAGCTGCAGGCGGTGAGGCGCCGCCCCCGCCTCCTTCCGGGCCCATTCCATCGGCCCGGAGCCGATATAAGAACTTTGGCGGCGGGGAGGGAAGAGGACGCCCCCGACTTTCCTCCGGGCCCCTGCCACCTTGGCCCGGAGAGGGACAGAGACGCCAGCAGCTGCAGGCGGTGAGGCGCCGCCCCCGCCTCCTTCCGGGCCCATTCCATCGGCCTGGAGCCGATATAAGAACTTTGGCGGCGGGGAGGGAAGAGGACGCCCCCGACTTTCCTCCGGGCCCCTGCCACCTCGGCCCGGAGAAGGACAGAGACGCCAGCAGCTGCAGGCGGTGAGGCGCCGCCCCCGCCTCCTTCCGGGCCCATTCCATCGGCCCGGAGCCAGCCCGCCCAGACTTCTCACCCTCCCCCGGACTTGAAACACCTGTCCGGGGGAGTTAACTTTGCCCTGCCGGCGCGTAGAGTCTACCTGGGGTAGACCGTACCACGACTGGATGGCAGGTGTGTTGGGGGGGGGGATGTGTATGGGTAGTAAGAATAAGATGGTGTTTTGTATTGTACAATATTGAATTAATTACTGTATGGTTATTTTTATTTATTTTTTGTATTGGATATGAACTGTATTGTGAATATATTGTTTATTGTCCATTCGGTATTGTATACTGTTTATGGACAGTATTTTGATTATATAGTATTTATATTTATGTTGTTGCACTGCATCTTGGGATGCTGTGATTTTGTATTGTAATCTGTTATATTGTATTGTATCCGATTTTGTATTGTAAGCCGCCCTGAGTTGGTTTTCACCAAGTAGGGCGGCATATAAATCGAACTAATAATAATAATAATAAATAAATAAAATAATAATAAATAATAATTATTTGCAGGGGAAAATGTTCATTAGAGAGTGCCAAATGGCTTATTATGTTTCAGTATCTTCAAATCTTATTTTATTAACCTAGGTGTTCAATGATATTGCTCAGCAGGCTTGTGAATAATTTGCTTCCATGAGAGTCATGGGTACAGATGGTTAAAAGAACCGGGGATGGCTTAGTGGTTTAGATGCTGAGCTTCACAACCAGAAGGTCGGCAGGTCAGCAGGTTTAGACCCGAGTACTGCAGGACAGAGTGAGCTTCTGTCTCTGCCCCAGCTCCTGCCAACCTAGCAGTTCTAAAGCGAGAAATTGCAAGTAGATAAATAGGTACCACTTTGGTGGGAAGGTAAACAGTGTTCCATCTAGTCATGCCTGCCACATGTCCATGGAAACGTTTGCAGATGCAGACAGTACTGGCTCTTTGGCTATAAACAGAGATGAGCACTGAACCCTAGAGTCAGATATGACTGGCTTTTGAGCAAGGGTGACCTTTACCTATAAAGACATGATTGGACTTTATAGGAGCAACATCAGAGCTGCATAGTTCTCATCTAAGGTCCTGATGAGCATCCAGCTGGATTGTATCCTTTCTGAAAACTCCTTCAAATCTAGCTAGCCATCTATAAAGATCCTTAGCCCTGACCTTCAAACAAGACATTTTTGAGAATGCGGGCCTCAGCCTTTGAAGTTAGACCCAGCTGTGTATCATAAACTCATGCAGTCTGAAATTATCTACAGTCTTTTTGGAGGGTACCGTATATACCCAAGTATAAGCCAATTTTTTCAGCATAAAAATGTGCTGAAAAAAACACCAGACTCGGCTTATACTTGAGTCATCTGCTCTATTTTCCTGGCTGTGTAGGAGATCTGCACATTTGAGACCATCTGATGATGTGATTTATAGAGCTGACAAGTAGTAGCAGAATGTGAGTATCCCTTTGAATGTTTTTTTAAAAAATAAATTGACATTTTCACCCTGAGTCATATCACCACAGTTCATCAAGGGGAAGCAACAACATTCTGTCATAGGATGATTTTATTTTAACCACTTACTGACCACTAACATAAATAAATGTCCTGGTCAGGAAGTAGTTTGATCTGGATCATGGCTACAGCCATCATCTTTTTTTTTCCTGCCAGCAATGGGCTTTCATGTAGAAGTGATCCAAGTGGTTGAAAACCCAGCCTTGATCTCTTCTATAGCGGGTGAAATATCCTCCCCTCTTGCCCCAGTGCCTGTGGCACTTACCGGGCTCTCCTATGTCTCTCCTGTTAGAAATGGATAATCTTGGACCAAAACATAATTTTATTTTAATTTATTTTGATTATTGAAAGTCACTAGTAGCTACTGCATTTCCTACCCTAGGCTTATACTCAAATCAATCAATTTTCCTGGTTTCTCAGGTAAAATTAGGTACCTCAGCTTATATTTGGATCAGCTTATACCTGAGTACACTAGTACCTCGGATAATGATGATACTTGGTTCCACAAGTCTCATCATTATCCGATTTTTAATGTTGTGCGATGCATTGATCGCACAACGTTAAAAAAAGCCCACAGGGGGGGCGATCCGCCTGCCTCCTTGGAAAGGGCAGTGGGGATTCCATGCTTGGGTTGGGGGTTGACCTGGGGCACACACACACACCCCATTCAGCCCCCCAACCCAAGCACCGATCACTCCCTTTTTTTGCCCATTTCAGGCTCTCCGCCACCCCTGCTGCTTCTGGGGAGGCTGGGGGACCCAATCCACATTGTTTTTGAAGTTGTCAGACCTACCCGGGAGGTGCTATAAAGCAAAATTCCGGGATTCGAACCCTGGCGTTTTGCCTTGCAGCACTGGCTGGGTAGGTCTGGGGATGTCGGGAACCACATTCCCTTCGCAAACAAAAGGCCATTAGCCCTTTGCTTGTGAAGGGAACCCCTGCATCCACAGGGTGACTGGGAAGCCAATGGGGGACTCCCCTGTTGGCTTTCCAGCTCCCCTGCCCCTGTGCCCGCAGCTGCAGGGTGGCTGGGAAGCCGAACAGGGAGCCCCCATTCAGCTTCCCAGCCACCCTGCTGCTACGAACAATTACCCCTGATAATACTAATAAATCGTTATTTGATGCAATTTTTTTTTTAAAAAAAAATTTGCATTGTTATCCAATTTTAGTGTTATCTGATGTAATAGTTATCCAAGGTATTACTGTATATATGGTAATTCCAGAACTCCTGCTTAGCATGGTCAACTGTAGTCTAATAGATAATCTTTTCCAAGCTTTGGAAACTCTTGTTTCCTTAAGTAAGCCTACACTTTTAATAAAGGGTAGCTGATATCCAGTCCCGAAGCCAAATAAAGCCCAAATCTGTTACTGTTTCCTCCTGAAAACTCTCAATAGGTTTTTATGATAAAAGACATATATTTATTTATTTATTTATTTATTTATTATTTATTAGTTCAAATTTATATTGCCGCCCGCTTGCCGTGGCAACTCAGGGCGGCTTACAGACAATACTTTACATTACAATACAATATGTTGGGGTGGGCACAGGGGTAGGGGCGGCAAGGTCCTCATCCTGCCCTGGCTTCTTCTTCCCCTGGCAGTTGGTATAGGCACAGGGGGAGGGGTGTCATATTTTGTTGCTGCAGTACTAAAATTTAGCAGCCAAATGTTTGCTTTAAAACATGATACCTCCTGCATTCTCTGTTCTCATAAAATACTAGATGTTTCCCTCTGAGTCCACAGGAAATTTTCCATCCTTGTGCTTAAGCTTCTCAATTTCTATAGAGAACTAAAGGGCTTTTATTTGTTAAAAAAACCCTGTAAACATCTCCTCACCTGGATGATGAAGTATCATTAAGCTTGATGCTAGCACTCCGGTCTCTTCTTACTGGAGCAGGCTCCAGGGTGGGCAAACCTGTGGCAGAGGTGGTTGTTGTCCAGGTGGATGACACCCGCCGCAAAAGACCTGGAGGCAGGCTTTTCCGGATACGCTGGGGAGAAGAGTGACAATTATAAGTTATACCACTTTCCACCCACATTCTCAAATCATTATTGGCATTTCATATTTATTGCCAGTCTGAATTTTATAGAGTTCTTCTTCAATTCAAGGAGTTTGCATGCAGTCATAGAAACTGATGACACTGACAGCAACATCTTCAAGAAGCTTCAGCTTCTTCTCACTCACATGAACTTTGCATATCACTCATCTGTCTCTTCATTGCCAAACAGGAATACTGCAGGTACTGCTATTTATCTGAAGTACTCCTGGTGTGTTACAGATGGTAAGCAATTATTCTGGTCTGATAAACCATGGTATATCTACGGTTTATCCATAAACCATGGTTTACTGGAACAAAGTCATCATATCTGCACTAAGTCTCAGTCTGAATTGTGCTTACTTCTACACCATGGTTCATTATCCCACAATTAAGTTGAATACAGTAAAACCCTGTTTTACATATGCCTTGTTTTATGTAAAAATCGTTTTAAGTAAGGAAATTCTGGGGATATCACGTCCCATTTTATGTAAAAAAAAACTCATTTTACATAGCGGTTTCCCCCAGAGTTGCTATAGGTTTGCTTCATTTTATGTAAAAAAAATCATTTTACATAATGGTTTCCCCCAGAGTTCCTATGGGTTTGGTTCGTTTTACATAAAAAACCATATTATGTAAAAAGCTACAGCATTGGATTTTTTACATAAAATGGGGTTTTACTGGCTCTGGGTATTTCCTCCTTGTTACTTTGCTCCTCTGTTCAGATATTATTTTGTATCAGAGTTTGCCATAACATCTGAATTCACAAATCATATTTTAAGAGAACCCAACAAACCAAGAGAGCAAAATAAAATATTGTTTGACAACAAGCAAGCACACCACTTGCTCTCAGTTAGGCATGATTTATCAAACCAATCATCTCTCCAACATACACTATGCCTATAGCTTCCTGGATGATGATCACAGTTGGCTGTGGTTTTTTTTCTTGTTTTTTACTTTGTTTTGCAGGAACTAGAACTGTGTTCTCAACCTCCATTTCCCATTTGGTTCTATTCATCACAAAGCCATCCATCAAGCAAACACTTCAGTAGATGCTTTCTTCATTATATTCTCTTTCCCAGTACAAAAGTGTATATTGTTCATAATGGTAGGTCTTCCATACCAAAAATGTCAACTAAATAATCAAAATGACAGAACTGATACAACCATCAGTCAACCCACATAACATGTTTCCATTGGAAATTTAACTGACTCACTAGGACATATGACTTTCAAATAGAAACCAGGCTATGCCCAAGCCTTAGTTCAGAGTGGGGAACCAGACCAGGGAGATTTGATCTTTCTGCCACAAGATGTCAAGATGCTATTATCCACACAGCCATGCTGAACAGGAGACACCTACCTTAGAAATAAGCTTATCTCCCTTCTCTGAGCTTTCTTCTGAATCAGAGCAGGTATAGTTCTCATTGAAAGATGCCAATGGGTTGACTCGTGGCTTATGAATAGCTTGGAAGGTTAACTGTGTGTTAAGCAGGTTGCTCACAGCTCGCAAAGAGGTACAAATGTTGGGTGGTAAGGAAGGATCTGCCAGAAGGTCAGTAATGAGTCCATGAGCTTCTCCCATGACAGCAATATCAACTGTTATACTGGTGCCTGAAGACTGGAAGGAGAGAAATAAGAGGTATATTAGTGCAAAATGAAGGCACATCCATCCACATGGAAACTGTTTGTTGTGATGTGGAGAAAAGAGATAGGTGTACATCTAATAATACTACAATGTGGGGTCATCAAATTAAGCTGAATGATGGAGTTTTACAAACTTTTTCACACATTACACAATTAAACTGTAGAATGCTGTGTCCCAAGATGTACAGGTGGAGGAGGGTTCAGTTGCATTCACTTTGGCTGGCAACTGCATAAACAGACAGGAACGACTCAAGTGGCAAAGGCGATGAATGGAAGGTGACAGGTCATTAGTTCAATACCCGAATACTGCATGACAGAATGAGCTCCTGTCTTTGTCCCAGTTTCTGCCAACCTAGCAGTTTGAAAGCAAGAGATTGCGAGTAGATAAATAAGGACCAATTCGGTGGGAAGGTAAACAGCATCAGGCATGGCTGCTACATGACCATAGAAATGTCTGCAGAAGCAGACAGTGCTGGCTCTTCACCTATGAAACAGAGATGAGCACTGAATCTTAGAGTCGGAAACAACTGGCTTTTGAGCAAGAGTTACCTTTACCTTTAGAATATCCAGAAATTCATTTTGATCCACCACAGATCTTAAATTCTTATGCTTTTATGATATTTGTACTAATTTGACTCTTTGTAAGAAGTGTGTACTTTTGATAGCGGAATGGGAATTCAACCTGTGTAAATCCCATTGAACCAAGAAGTCTACAAAAGTCTAGATGAACAATTGGATTCAGATTTTTGTTTTCTAATAGGGCTAATACAGCCCATAGCTTTTGCCTTACCCAAACCACACTAAGTTAAGTGACTGGACCTAAGAGCAAACCACCATCTCCCTTTCCCATAAGGCTGATAACAATGCTATTGTCTGCTGCTGCCACTACTATGTAAGCCTGGTCCAGGAAGCCAGAGGCATGGGAAGAAAGCAATTTGGTACCACTGGTAGGTCTTCTCCCAATACAGATAGTTGTTTCAGAAGGACTACAGCAGGAGAGAAACTGATAAAATCTCTCTAGCACAGCCCCTGTGATTCTGACAATTATCAGCATCTCTTCAATAATCAAATGCAGTTTAAAAACAAGGACACAGAACACTGTTTCCTATCAAAGGAGTATGGATCTATCAAGTTCACTATTCTTTACATTGAATGGCAGCTGCTCTCCAAATTTTCCTATACAGGTTTCCCCCAGTATTACTGGACAACTTTGGAAATTGAACTTCTATATATCAAACATGTGCTGAACTACAGCCTTTCCCAGAAGATTCATTTATTGTTCCATTCAGTTTGGCTCTCAATAGAAGGATGCTTCTTATTTTCATGGGAGTCAAGATTAAGGATATACAGTAAAACCTCATGGTTCCACAAGTCTTGGTGTTATATGATTTTTAGTGTTATCTGATCCTCTATGGGATCCATAGAGATACATTGTAACCACACAGGCTTTAGCGGCTGTTATCTGAAGCATCCCATAGGATCTTAATGTTATCTGATGCAATTCTTCCCCCCAGATTCCTTAATGTTATGCGATTTTAGTGTTATTCGATACTAATGTTATATGAGGTATTACTGTACATGGTTCCCGGCTTCAGTCTAGAGGTCAATTATGGGCATTAGAATGTATGCCAGTTTGACCTGAAGTGATTTGTGTCTCAATTTGTGCTCTGGGTCCAAATTGCTTTGGAACTTTCCTTCACTTAGCAGGAAGAATCTGGTATTCCTCTTTGATTCAAATCTCATGCAAATTGATTTGAATCAGGCCAGTTCCATTTACAGTTTGGGAATTATCCAAATCCATAACGGTAGTTAATATTAATGCCTTGTGAGTTCAGATGTGCCAGTATAACTTTCTACTGTTCCAGTTTACCACTGTTGCATGCTCTCTTTTAAAATAAATAGATTTTTGGTCCCTGTTATTCAAAAAGAGATAGGAAAGCTTCCAGAATTTATTTCTCTTCTGCCTGATCTTGACAGAGCACAACAAAACCAGGACTTCCTGCCCCTTTTCAAGACAACAGGAGTGCACACAGTACCAGCTGAGCAACAACTAACAACACCAGCCGTTTTGCATGATTTATCCATCACATTTTCCTAGTGGCCACAAAACAAACACAAGACAAGGAAAGAAGAGAACAGGCTAAGCTGAAGAATAGGATATTGATATGCAATGTGAAAACAGAGGAACAGGCAGGCAGGCAGCTGTGTCTGGCTTGTCTTTAGATTTTATAGAATTAACAGGCCAACAATAAATCATGATTTGATAGAGTTTCCAAGTCACATCATACACTCCCTGGCCAAGAGTCTTAAAACAAAATTAAAAGTAAACAGAGCTCCCCCCCCCCCGCTCTTTCTCCCACTGCTTTCCACTTCTTTAATTTTCCAAAAAAATAACATGAGTAGCACACGCCGGCAGTTTCTTGGGAAATAGCTGGTTATTTTAAAACATGCACTGTGTGTAGTTTCAACAGGGATTTTCAGCCAAAGGCTTAGTGGAGGAGGGGGATGGAGAACATGTGTTCTACACATTTGTTTGACACAATTTTCCAAAGGGGTCCTTGTGAGAAAAGAAAAGTTAATGACTCCTTCACAGTCATTCCACAGATGCTCTGCGAGTTTACCCCTCTCCCCCAGCTCTCGAAAACTGGTATGATGGTCTCTTCGGCTGCTGTTGAATGGCCCCAGCGATGGAAACTATTTGTTTATGATTTTAATTTTGTTTCAAGGACTGCAAAGTTTGCTTCTGTTGCCACTGTTGCAAAGAGCTTGGGAATACTGGCAGAAAGATCCTCTCCTTCTAGAAGCACTACTTTTTGTAACAGGGGTTCCCAACCTAAGGTGCATGGGTCAGATCTGGCCTGTAGTGCCATTTTATGTGCCCCCTTCTAAGGGCATTTGAGAAACAAAATGACCACCCCTGTGAAGCTGTTTGGACAAAATGGCTCCCCCCACACACACACCATGCAGGCAGTGCAAAAATGGCCATTTGGCCCTCAAAGCTGACTGAGAGAGCATGACCCAGCTTTCGGCTTGAAAAGGTTGGGAACCTCTGGTTTATAAGGACAAAGAAATACTGACTTGCTCAAGGCCCAAACAGAAGAAAGATTCCTGGACACCTTTAACAGACAGCCATCGATAAAGTAGGGTAGCACTGTAGTTCTAGTGTAAGACTGGGGCTCAAGAGATACAGGTTCCAATTCCCAAGAAGGCATGCGCTCACTATGTGCTAGCCAGTCTTTTAAAGTCTTACCAGATGAAAAGATTAACATATGGTGCAGTAAGGCAAACCAAATATTGGGACAGTTAGCTCCGCTCTTACAACATAAGGCAATACTGACCAGCACAAAGAAACACTTCATACAAAATATATTCATTATGTTATCAGTTCCAAACATGGACACTCACAACAAAACATAAACAAAAGTTGGCCATCAGGAAAATGAGATGTCTGAGGAAGGCTCCTGGAGTGACTAGAAGGAATAAAATTAGGAATGGGGTTATAAGGGAAAGAATGGGAATAGAACCAATCTTAAACTACATACAGAGGCAACAAAATAAGCAGTTTGGCCATTTGGAGATAATGCCTTGGAATTCCACATCATACAAAGCATGTATGGAAAGAGAAGAAGGACAAAGACCATGGAGGCAGACCGAGAGGAAGGTGGAGAGGTAACATCAAAGACATATCACGAAAACACCAAATAATGGAGGTAGTATGTGCAAGCATCTCTCTCCCTCTCATTCTCTGAACTTGGAAAGTCCTTTGTTTGAACCTCAGTGCCTAGAACCACATATCTATGGGAATCTGGAAACAGTGATCCAAAAGAGGAACTTCTCCAAGCTGTAGAAAAGATGCAGCTGTGTACAATTATATAATTCCAAGTTTACACATACAATCATATACAGTATTATCTATTTTAACATTACCAAAGTGTCTGACTTATCTCAATTTTATGAAAAGCACATATAGTTGTACCTTGCTTAAAGAGCATAATGCGTTCCACAGGATTGCTCTTTAAGCGAGTTTGCTCTTTAAGCGAAACACCATTGTAAGTGACCCATTGTGGGGCAGATTGTGAACCCTGATTTATTTCTTAAGTGAGTTTTTGGTTGGTTTTATTTGTTAAGCGAAGCGAACATTCAGAGAAAATTCTGCTCTTTAAGTGAGGCAGTCTTTATGCAAGGTTTGACTGTATCTCCAAGTACTGTACTATGAATTTTCTGTGGGGCTGGAAACTAATCACCCTCCAGACCTCCTTAATCCTCAATGAGATGCAGGGAAAATATGCAAAACAACTACAACCATTTAACTATTATCATTTTTTTTAAAAATCCCAAACATAAGTTTTCTTTTTTTTAAAAAAAAAACTTTCCCCTTTGATTTCAAAGTGACAGATGGAAGAAATTACATGTTTCATAATAAGGCTCAATTTTACATTAAATTATACATTGAGTTGATCATGATTCCCCGTTGGAGAATCTGCCCTTTGTTTCTTTTTACAGATCTTTCCATTCTTAAAATCCAGATGGTTAGAAATTGGGGACTTAGACAGTGGAGTGGGAATGGAAAAATGAAACAATAGCAACTATCTCTATTCTAAACTTGAATTGGATCATACAACAGATGGAAGTCAAAAGCAGGAAGAAGAGGGATGTGTTGGAAGGACATAATTTTTATGTGTAGTAATATGGACACAAGGGTCTGTGGCGGGTTAGTGGTTAAGACACTCGGCTTGATGAATGGAAGGTTGGCAGGTCAACAGTTTGAGATGTGAGCGCTGTGTGACAGACTGATCTACCTTTGTCTGCCACATTTCCTGCCAAACTAGCAGTTTGAAAGCAAGAAATTGAAAATAAATAAATAGGTACCGCTATGGTGGGAAAGGTAACATCGTTCTGTATTCTTCGGCATCTAGTCACACATGCCACATGACCATTGGAAGTATCTGCAGATGCAGACAGTGTTGTTCTTTGGCAGTAAATGGAGATGAATACTGCCCCCTAGATTTGAACATACTGTACCTGGCTTTTGGACAAGGGAACGGGAGACCTAATATGGACATAGAAAAGCCTTTGGTGGCATGGACAACTGTTGCAGGTAAGAACAGCAAAAATGGTTTCATTGTGATATGATCAGAGGTAGCATTGCTGGATTTCCTGAGGAATGTGAGAAGAATTGCATCTTGTCCCATGAATTCACATGTTTGTAAGCCTTCTTTTCCAAGAAAAAAGATGCACATAAAAACATTTGATGTATATTTTTTAAAATCTGAATGTCTACTATGCATCTAATTGATACAATGCAGCTAACATGAAATCGAGAAAGGGAAAATATTTCGTAACTTAAGTAAGAGTGCAGACAGATGAGCACATTAAAGAAAATGCATTAAAACGCATAAGAATTAGTTAAATTACGCTTGGATTACTGTATTACACCATATGTGGGGCTGCCTTTAAAGAGTATTTGGAAACTTCAGCTGGCCCCAAAATACTGCTGTCAGACTGCAGACTGGGGCCAGTAACAGGGAATATATCCTCTCTCACAACTTCTTTGGCTGCTTTGAATGTTCCCAGGCCCCATTCAAAGTGCTGAACATGACCTATAAACCCTTAAATGACTCGGATCCAGGCTATCGGAAAGTGTCTCTCTCTCTCTTTCCATATGAGCTTTAGCTTTTAATATTTTTGTGTGTGAGGAAAGTCTCTTGGTCTTTATGCTCTCACAGCTGTGTCCAGTGAGAACATAGGAGAGGGTCATCTCAGTACATGTATGTGTTTGCACATGCATGCACGTGTTTTCAAATTGTTTTATATATGTTGGTCTTTTCTGGAAAATTTTAAAAATAGGCTTCATTTTAAAAATGAACAAGGAATAACATTAAAGGAGGACATAAGTGAGGAACTTGCCCTTCCCTATGTCACTTGGACCCTGAATAGGCTGAAGGTCGGAGTGCCTAAATGTAAGACCAACATGCTCAAGTGGAGGCTGCTGGTGGACAATAACAGTCTGTGTGAATGTGGGGACAGAATCCAGCTCATCTGTTGGTCTGTTAGTTACTACCGGAAATATGTACAGATGAGGATTTAAGTTTGTCCAACAGCAATGCCAAAAAGGTGGCTTCATTTTGGCAGTTTGAAGTCTGACTTAAACATGATAGAAGAATCTGAATTTGAGAAGATACAGAATCCGGATCATTTGCTGGCCTGACAATCACTACCAGAAACATGTATTGATAAAGATTTAGGTTTGGCCAACAACAAAGCCAAGAAGATGGCTTCGTTTTGGTAATTTAAAGTTTTATCTGGATATGAAAGAAGAAGAAGCTACCTCTCAGCATCTTTTTCCAGCAGGCAAGTATTGGTCTTACCAGACAAGGTAACTTCTCAGCTGTTGTTGGTATCGCTCTACCTAAGATAAGGAAAGAAGTAACAGCAGACACTGAGAGTACTAATTTATTTATTTATTTATTATTTATTTATTTATTTATTATTTAAATTTATACCCCGCCTCGCTCAGGCGAACCTGACTCTAGGCGGCTTCCATAGTAAACAAAGAACAATATAACAAAAGACAATAAACAATATCCCACCAAAGACACCCCCCCCCCAGAGTCCTCTATCGCCACCCATGACCCCCAGGTTCTCTCCCTTCGGGGCCGACTGGTCGAGGAAGAGTCCAACAAGAAAGGTCCAACAAGACATTGGGGGGGCGATGGCGTCGTCGTCTCGCGGCGGCGTCTTCGAGCTTCCCCTGGCCCAGGGAGGCTCCTTTTATCCACCTCCTGGCTGGTGACGGGGGCCGGGGGAGGGCGACGGCGTCTTCGAGCCTCCCCTGGCCCAGGGAGGCTCCTTTTATCCACCTCCTGGCCGGTGACGGGGGCCGGGGGAGGGCGGCGACGGCGTCTTCTCGCGGCGGCGTCTTCGAGCCTCCCCTGGCCCAGGGAGGCTCCTTTTATCCACCTCCCGGCCGGTGACGGGAGCCGGGGGAGGGCGGCGGCGTCTCACGGCGGCGTCTTCGAGCTTCCCCTGGCCCAGGGAGGCTCCTTTTATCCACCTCCCGGCCGGTGACGGGGGCCGGGGGAGGGTGAGAGAATTACCCTTGACATCTTCTGAATGTGCCTCAAGTCCACCAGCTTAGATCCAGGAAGAGCTTCATGGCAAGAACAAACATTCTTGTGAGTACGCAGGAGCAAAACCAAATTAGAAAATGGAGGAAGGGGAACACTGAACAAGGAATATCATTAAAGGAGGATAAGGCTAAGGAATTCAACCTCTCCTATGTCACTTGGGGAGGACCCTGAACAGGCTGAGGGGCAGAGTGCCGAAATGTAAGACCAACATGCTCAAGTGAATGTCAAGGTTGACTCAGTCTTCTATCCTTCCGAGGTCGATAAAATAAATACCCAAGATGCTGGGGGCAAACTGCTAATTAACTTGTTCACAATTAACTTGTGAACTGCCCAGAGAATGCACTAAGTGTGATGAGGTGGTATATAAGTGTGGTTCCTCTGCTTTTGCTTTATTGATAAAGCCTCATGGCCAGAGGAGAAGGAGAGACAGTCATGGAGGGCGGGCGGCCAGAAGACCATGCCGCTGCCACCATGAGGCTTTCTCTCCCCTCCCTCAACCACAACCAAGTGCTACAGGAGGATGGTGGTGGTGGCTCTTTCATCTCTGCTTCCAACTGCGGCTGGGTTGGCATCAGGTGTGGCAGGCCTGGCGTCAGTTTGAGCCAGAGCAGAGTGGGGAGTTGCGGAATGGGTGGCTCAGCCACACAGGGGTTAGTGGTAGGGGGCCTGGTGTGGTGGAGTTTCTTGCCCATTATGCTCTCTGGTGCTGTGGACTTGGCCATTAGGAGGGCAGACATCATCCCATGGCCAGCCTTGGACTCTTTTGCGGTCAACTTGTTGAACTTTTTAGATGAAGGACTTTTAAAATGTTTTATGATGGTAATTGATTTATGATGTTTTGACTTATGTGATGTTTTTTGATACTGTGATTTATTTCTATTACTGTATGCTATTTGTATCTTAATTTAGTCTATTGTGATATATGTATAATGTATTAGATGTGGTATTGTTGTGAGCCACCCGGAGTTGCGTTTTCGAGTGGGCGGCATACAAGTCCGAGGATGAGTAGCAGTAGCAGTAGCAGTAGCAGTAGCAGTAGCAGTAGCAGTAGCAGCAGCAGCAGCAGCAGCAGCAGTAGTTTGACCAACAACAAAGGCAAGAAGGTGGCTTCATTTTGGATGCTTAAAGTTTGACATGGAAACAAAAGAAGATTTTTTTTTTAAATTAAAACATTGTGTTTGTAAAGTATCTGTGTCCATCTTGTATCTCTGCCTAGACATAAAATAACCATTTTGCTTTGTGGTCTCCCCTAAATGACACCCCCCTCCCCACTGTAAATTTACCCTGAAAATGTATTTTCTAAAAGTCATCCCAATGTCTTATTTAGTCTATAAATTAAGATCGGACACTTGTGAGTTTTCAACTCCATGTCAAGTTAGCATGGGGTCTTTTCTAAGACTGTTTCATTTTTTCATTTATATGAAATGTTTGTTTAAAATACACATAACTCCACACTAACTATGGTGTCTGTTTTGACAGACTGCACATTCCAACTAAAGGGTGTGTTTGAAACTGATGGAAAGTGCAGTCTGAGGGAAAACGCTGGATAAGAAGAACAGAAGAGATGCCAATGAACACCAGGGAAATCCTGGAAGGGTGCCTTCAAAATGCCAATTTATATGGGGCACCCAAAACTGCATGCTGGGAAATCACAGGTCATGAAGATCAACCCACAATTCCATGACAAGAAATTATATTGTTGATGTCATTTGCTGCTAGCCTGCCAAGACTGTTTTGCTGCTAACTAGATCTTCTTTGCCTTGGTTAGGGATCCAAATGGGTGCTATCTATCTATCTATCTATCTATCTATCTATCTATCTATCTATCTATCTATCTATCTATCTATCTATCTATCTATCTATCTATCTTCTGCCTATCTAACTATAACAGTTAGAGACTTTCAGTTGTGGTTCATCTCCAAGGATAAAGGTCAAAGAGCCCTGGTGGAGCATTGGTTAAACTGCTGTACTGCAGCCAAAATGTTGTGAGTTCAATCCTGATGGGGATCAAGGTTGACTCAGTCTTCCATCCTTCAGAGATTGGTAAAATGTTGGGGGCAAAATGTTAATTACCTGTAATCCACCCAGAGAATGCACTAAGTGCTATGGGGCGGTATGTAAGTCTAATTGCTATTGTTAAGCTGGAAGGCTTTGTAGCCTACCATTGCAGCCTAGGCCTAGCTTCTAGTATCCTGTTCAAAAAGGGATTTCCTGGGAAGTACTGGGACAGCTTCATTTTTGAACAGGAAGCCAGATATTGCGATGTCTATGCTGCCATGCAGAGCTTTCCAGTTTAGGCCTTCCTCCAGGTGAGCCACATTTAGTGGACAGTCTGTTGAGTGAGGATCCCAGACAGGAGTATTCTGGACATTGTATAAAGCAACACCACATCCCTAGCAGTCACTATATTTGTTACATGATGGAAAGGTGAGTTGTTTCATCAGCTCTTTTGAGAATTCCTCCTTCTATCCAGTGATTTTAGGTGCAGTGAAGTAGGCTCTCCTGTTACAACTAAGGCAGCTTGACAGAGGAAGATGAAGGACTGTAAATCTTCTGTTTTTACATGAAACAGAAGGGAGTAGGATCTTATTCATTCCCTCAAACAGCAAAATATAAGGGGCCTGTCCAGTAGTGGGCTCAAAAAAAAAATTTCTACCACACTGTGGGCGTGGTATGGTGGGTGTGGCTAGGGGGAAAGCCCTGTGTTGCACCTGAATTAGGACTACTTTATTTCAAAACTTGGGTGGGTGGAGCCAGCCAGAATTTCTGCTACTGGTTCTGGCAAACTGGAGCGAACCTGCTGATGCCCATCACTGGGCCTGTCCATTCATCTCTCTGATAATAGTTCCTCCAACCTTTAGGGTTGACAGCTTGCTTGGGATTCACAGCAATCTCTGGCTAACTTTATTACTCCCTTTCCATCCCAATATTAAGTGGCGCCATTTACAGACTGAAGTATTAATAGATTCTAAAGAAACATGATGGTAATCTCTTTTCTTTATTTATTGAAAAAGATCTATATTCTCAAGAGCCTCCATTCCTCTTTCTCCCACAAATGTCTTCTGACAGCTAAGATGCTCAAGTATTCTTAAAACATCACAAGTGAGGACATCCAAAAATAAATACAAGTTCCTAAATTAAAACAAACAACCCTTTGCTTGGCATGAAGATTTGGTTTAAAAGGGAGGGGGAGAGAGCGAGAAAAGCAGATTGCAGACAACTTTTGCCAAACAAAAAGCTGGACGAATGACTTAACTTAGTAAAGATTTGAGAAACGTTTGAACCATCTATCTTGCACAATAAATTTGAAAGTGAATGCCCAGCTTGACTAATGAAGGCACTAAGTGTTGTTTGCTGTTTTTGACACAAGGTTTATAAAGATGCTTAGTTCCCGACTCACTGAAAAAGAGGAAAGCAATGATATTCTTGCAGTGTTGTACACTGGGTACCACCAGATGGTGCTGTTAAATGCAACATCGCATATTCCTCTCAAGAGTTTGGCTGCTCTTTAGCTGTCAGGTTTTTGCTGCCGAGAAAGAAAGGGAAAGGCTGTAACTTTTAAGAGTTAATTTTATTTTAACCTCTTGCCTCCACATTGTCCTGTCAAAGAAACTAAAAGACTCTTGAGTACGAGGGAGCTTCCAAGATAGGCTTTTGTCACACCATGACACTGCCTCGCTCAGTGAATTTGACTGGAAGGGGGAAGAATACCAAGGATGTCATCTTCCACCCCAACCCTAGATTTTCCCATCATCTTTCTTGCCACAGAAAATTTGGTAAGGGGTAAAAGGACAAAATAGCTCAGTGACACCTTTGAACGGCTAGCACAACGTGAAATAGCTCTGAACACACAGATTTACTGTTCAAAAATGTCTGCGACTATTGTAAATGCGGAAGCTGGTGCATTTATGTCAGCCATAAATGCACCCGCTTCTGCTTCCACTGAGCGTGGTCCAGCCCACTCAGCTATGTGGGGGTATGGTCAGGCCAGTGGCAAAAAAAGTTTAGCCACCTCTGTTCTACATCCTGCTCCTTCACTTCTTAGAAACTGGGTTTAATGGACCCCTACTCCTTGATGTATGACTCAGACTTTATGAATGACTTTCTGCTGTTTTTTACTCCTGTAGCAAACAAAAAATGGTGCACATTTACAAAAGGAACTGAATGGCAGTACAGTATTTGTACCATCTCATTAGGAACAATCTAAGACAACAGAACAAAACAGAGGTACCTGGCCATAATCTGCATAGCCATTCATTAATTTCTCTTTTTACTGGCAATGATGACTGGTGAAAAATAAAGCCTTTAGTCATAAATTGCAGAGGTAATCTAACATGTCATGTTTATCTAAGAAACAAACAGACCAAGCCAAACATAATTATTCTCTTCTTCTGTCTCTATCAACAGAGCAATTGTCAAGAGGAGATCAAACAGCATTTGCTATTTTTCTATTCCCAGCAGTAGGATTCTGTCTTCTGATAACAACTGGTTATGGGAACAAGCTCATACTATAGGAGTGGGCAGTTTTAAAGGCAGAGCTTGAATCTGACAGGTTGTGAGAACCTGTGACCCACAAGTGTAATTATCTATTTCTTCAGCTTCAGGGGGGAAATTTTATTTATATTGATTGATTGATTGATTGATTGATTGATTGTTCGTATTTAGTATCCCGCCCCAATCGGGAAGACCCGACTCTGGGCAGCTTACAACATACATTACCGCCATAGGTAATGGTCATAACAATATATAAAAACCTTAAAAGTTCATAGAAAAATTTAAAACATTAAAGCAATAAAACCAATAAAACAGCTAAAAAACAGATACAAATTTTAGCTTTATGGAGCAAACCATAAACCTTTCCTTCTGACTCAACACTTGGAAGCACAACTGAGTGAGGAGAAGGAAAAGAAAGGCAACCTCCACTAAAAGCCCTCACAATGTAAGATAATGCAGAAGGGAAGGTATATAACAAAGGATCTCCATCGACTCTGTATGTTATGGGAAAGAATACAGAAATGCAAAGAAATTTCCATTCAATAAGAAAAACAACACAAAATCTTATGAATGGATGTGAACAAAGGATGAGATGGTAATTTTATTTATTTATTTGCATTTATACCCCACCCTTTTTGGTGTAAGCACCAAATATATTTTCAGACATTCAATGAAATTAAGGCAGAGAGGCATGTCCATTATAGCCATGGGTGGAAATTCTGCTACCCTTATCACAATCCCTCTCCCAAATGTCCCTTGCAGATTTTTGGAGGGGAAGAGGAAAGGGAAGGAGTGAGCTATGTTGGTCTTGAGTATTTAAAAATTAGGATGAAGGTGCTTCATGGCTCTTCAGCCATTGACCATCCTTCCTTTAGTTTACCCATTGTGTAGGAAGCATAGGAAGTGTTAAAGTACGACAAAGGAATGTTGCACTTGGACATGAAAGACTTAAGACCATGCTAGACTGAGTTGTCCCCAAGGAGCTCCTCTTGCTGCTGTCTTGAAGAATTGAGTCCTGCATACCCTTCTTTGGTGTCTGGACAGATTATTCTGCTATGGAAATAGAGTAGATGGGGTACACAGAAAAAGCCTCCTCAAAGATCGTGGTATTCTTGAACCACAATTGGGCATACCCTAATAATGGCAACCTTGTCTTGCCAGCTAATCTTTCTCATACTAGGTCAGGTGACGGAAACTGCAGAAGCAGTTCCACATCTGGCCTAGACAGAGAAGAAGAAAAATAGAGTAGACTATACTGCCAGGTACTCAGTGCTGATCATCAAGCAGCAGCTAACTAACCTGACAACTCTGAGGACTAATAACCTTGGGTGGCAAAGTTCACAGGAAAGGGTGATGGTCACCAGGTAAATTAAATTCCACTTGAATCCATCTTGATGGAGGGCAGCAGCTTCATCAATACTGGCCTGGGGCAGATGAGGACTTTGTGTGCTAAAAGGGTACAGGACCAGAACTGGATCAGTGGCATTGATGTCACACTGTGATGCAGAAGGCAAATGGAATGCCACTGCATTATATTCTCAGGACAATCTTCATGGCTGATTGTCATGATGATAGCCAATATTTGGAATTGGCTACAACATTTGAAGAAGAAGAACACTCCTTTTTTGGTCTAGAAGACAAGAGTTTCCACCATTAACTCAGCTATACAAAGGATGAATTAAAGCTAGCCTGAAAATACTGGAGTAGCTTTCACAGCAACCAAACCTGAGCAGAATTGGTGGGCTTGAGTGATGCCTACCAGACACAAACACTTTAACTTAAGGTCATTGCTTATAAAATTTACTTCTTTTGACCACAACTTCCAAAGTCGGCCCCCCCCCCCCGTCTCAGGGAAAGCAGTTACTTTTACTATAGAAAGTAACAATGGTTATTTTTATAAGACTCCACTACACCCCATCCTCCCCTTTCCTGCCCAAGCTACTGATCTGGGCACATCTCTTCACAAGGTGGAATTTGAAAATCAAGCCAGAGTGCTTGGATTCATGAAAAATGTAATAGGAAGCTGCTTCAAGTGGCAGACAGTTCAGCAGTAATAAACCCAACTGCAGACATGGGAAACTATCAGCTGCTTTCAAAAGGGAAGCAAGGCCAATTTAAATCACACAGCTAATAGCCAGCTCTTTCCTTGAGGAGCTCCTGCATTAAGCAGGGGGTTGGACTCGATGACCTAATTGGCCCCTTTCAACTCAGTTATTTTATTATTCTATGAGGGCATGGGATTGCATGTGGCTGAATGAGCCAAGTGGCATAGAAGAGGTGGACCACTTATCCATCCTCTGCCTCCATCACAGAAAAGCAGCCTTAGCCCACGTATGCCAACTCCTAATGGGCTAGTAGATCTTGCCTGGCTAGAGACTGTGATGGTTTATTTACACAGCTCTTTTAATATTTGATGGGTTTCACCCTCATGGCACAGCACGTTGCCTGGTCTCTCATGGCACGTGCTTTGTTCTCTCACAGCACCTGCTTTGGGAATTGCAATTCTAGCTCCAGTAATCCACAATATTTCCACGTGATCATGATTCTTCTTAGCAGGCATACAATGTTCAGCGTCCTTCACAAATGCTCTGTGGAAGCTAGGGCTGTGTTCATTCACAGACCAACTGTGTTGGCAAAAAGCATCAAAGAGAGCCCTGGAATTAGCTCAGTGAACTTGAGGGATGAGTTCTCTCCGACAAGAAGCCTGTGTCCTAGTTTATCCATCGAAGCAATTTGCTTTCTCCCTTGAAACATCCCTCTGGAATCTGGCAAGCTGCTTCTCCCCGAATCTTGACCTATGGACAAAGATGCTTGCAGCACTGCTGTTCCTCTTGTGAAATTAAATTTAGGCATCAGAGCACAAGGGCCATTGCTTGCTAGGGGCTGCAGCAGGGATAGGAAGAAGTGGCATCCACTGCATTGTTCTCATTTCACCACGGAAAAGTTTGCTTCTATTCCACATACGAGCTTCAGTCACATGTCTGCACCTTCTCACGGGACTGTCCAGTAAAGCAGATTTGTCTGTAACAAGCTAAAAACAAAACAAACCCAGAAGGGAAAGGCGAGTTCCCAACCTACGGCCCATGGGCCGGCCCCAGCTCATGACACCATTTCATGTGGCCCTCTACCACCTTCGCCAAACCCACACATGCATAAATGCAGTTACATCAGCTGTAAATGCATCAGCGGCTGTTGAAAATGCAGAAGCGGGTGCATTTACTGTACTTCTGCTTCCAGGGGCATGGTCCGGCTGGCTCAGCTGTCTGGGGAGGGGGGCATGGTCAGGCCCACAGCATAAAAAGTTTGGGAACCCCTGGAATAGACAGAGTTCTGAGTTTGGAAGTAAGAGGTCACAAGGTAACAGCACTACTTTTCAAGGTTTAAATACCATGATCCTCTTAGTTTGTTCATATTATTGTTATCATCAATATTATTATTAGTTTTATGGCAAGCATATCTGGGAAGACTTTTCAACCAATGATAAGGAAATTATAATGTCCTTTTAAAATAACTAATTATATATGAGCCCTGGTGGCACGGTGGTTAACCTGTTGTACTACAATCAAAACAGTTGCTGATGTGAGTTTGATCCTGACGGGGATCAAGGTTGACTCAGGCTTCCATCCTTCCGAGGTATTGGGGGCAAAATTTTTGTCCAGAGAGTGCACTAATTACTATAAGTGTAATTGCTAGTACTATTGTCATTTTTATTATCGTTCTTGTCATTCTTAATGCTGTACTGAAATTCAGAATAGGGAAAGGAGGAAAGAAAAAGAAAACAAGGAGATGTTGAGGACAAACAATAGGCATACAAAGCCAAAACCTCATGAGCCTGAAACAGTGAGCACCACTGGAGCTGGGGATCAGATCAAAAGCTTCATTTTGCATTATTTTAAATTATTGCTCCTGAAGAACTCCACAGATTTATTGGGCTCAAATGTACTGCACCGTTTTAAAAATGTAGTTAATCCATTTTTCTTAACACCCCGAGACTTTATCACACTCCATTATTTGGGTGAAAACAATAAAAATAAAACAAAAAAATAAACAATAAAAGCATCGTATTCTGCACAAAGATAAGAAGGACAATATATGCAATTGAATGAATCATAGGCATCAACAGTAGAGAATGGGACAGTTTCATAAAGAAATCCCCAAATGTTATCAGCTCAGTGTTTCTAGTCCACCTACACTTGGTTAAAGGAGAGAGCAATAAAAGACTATTTTCCAGCTTACAGAAATTTCATTTGCTGCACACAACTCTAACTTGCCACAGGGAATCACAACACTCAGCTGTTTTCAAAGCCTATGTGACAGACACTGAATATTTAATGTTCAGACTGAAATTGTACCAAAAATCACATTACACTTCAGTCCATAATATTTTAATATTGGCAAAAACTTCATTCACAAACATCTGGAGGTATTCAAGAGTCTCTTCATGCGCAGAATCAAAGATAAACTTTACTATTTCCAAGGTAGCCAAGTTTGTGTGTCTGGCCATGCTGGCTTAGTGGTTAAGAAACTTAGGTTGATAACTTGAAAGTCAGCAGGTCAGCTTTTTGAGACCTAAGTGCTACATGATGCAGTGAGCCCCTTGAGTGGAACTATGACACTGTTGGACAATTTGAACAAAGGCTGTGTTCATGGCATGCCCTTAGAGACATACAAACAAAAGGTCAAGTAGTAAAGAACAACAAAGAAGTATCAAGGGAAAGATTTATTTTGCTATTTAAAGGGATTCGTGGCATCTGTTTGCAACTCAACCCGCCGTTTTAAAGGATGGACCACAAACTTTCCCATTAATGTCTTCCTCTCTGTAGAACATATCTCTGGCCTGATATCCTGCTACAGCAAAGGAGTAGACCATACAACCAGCAACTCAATGCCGGGTGTTGGGTGGCAGTAAATAACCTGACCCCGTAAAGGGGCCAACGGCTACGGGCAGATGAGCCCCTTTATGTCGGGTGATGGCCCCCTCAGCGGAGGAAACCATTGGAAACCAGTGGAAACCCGCCTCCTCCCCGGACTTGCCATCACGCCGGAGGAGATGACCACCAGCTGCGGGCGGTGAGGCAATGCTCCGGCCCTTCCCCGGGCCCCGTCACCCCACCCGGTGACGATAAAAACTCGGCAGCAACGGCAGTGGAGTGAAGACGCTCCCGCCTTCCCCCCGGACTTGCCATCACGCCGGAGGAGATGACCACCAGCTGCGGGCGGTGAGGCAATGCTCCGGCCCTTCCCCGGGCCCCGTCACCCCACCCGGTGACGATAAAAACTCGGCAGCAACGGCAGTGGAGTGAAGACGCTCCCGCCTTCCCCCCGGACTTGCCATCACGCCGGAGGAGATGACCACCAGCTGCGGGCGGTGAGGCAATGCTCCCGCCCTTCCCCGGGCCCCGTCACCCCACCTGGTGGACGATAAAAACTCGGCAGCAATGGCGGTGGAGTGAGGACGCTCCCACCTTCCCCGCGGACTTGCCATCACACTGGAGGAGATGACCACCAGCTGCGGACAGTGAGGCAATGCTCCCGCCCTCCCCCGGGCTCCGTCACCCCACCCGGTGGACGATAAAAACTCGGCAGCAATGGCGGTGGAGTGAGGACGCTCCCGCTTTCCCTCCGAGCCCACCGCATCCAGCCCCGGGACTCTCTCCATCTGTCCCGGGGTTTAAAAGCCACTACGGCGGCAGGACTTTTTCGAGTAGCCACCGCCGCCAGAAACACCTGCGGCTAGGCGGACTGACTTGTCATTTATTGCGGGATTCAGCAACTATTTTTTTGTTTAGTTTTTTTGCTTTTGTATGTGTAAACTGAACTGATACTGGAATTTTTGATTGTTGTTTGATATTGTTGCTTAGTGAATTTTGATGTTGTAATGATTTATATTACAACATCTTTGATTATTTCTTAGGATGTTCTAATCTAATGTTTTGTAATTGCAACTGTTATTGGAGATATATATACTGTATATGCGATATTTGTAATTTATTATTTGATGTCTGTAATTGCTCTTGTGCTGTGGTATGTGCTATGTAATTGTAGCTGTTTCTTCTGTAAGCCGCCCAGAGTCACTCTGCGAGTGGGGCGGCATATAAGTCGAAAATACAATACAATACAATACAATACAATACAATATCAGTCCCAACAACAAAATGAGCAAAGGAGGAACCACCTCATTCCAATTCTCAACTGTCATGGAGGCGGAAGAGGCCATGCCAGATGGACTGGCTGTGAAGGCGCACCTTGTTAATATCCTCAAGGATGGAGCAGTCCATTGAAGTCACAGTGTTAAATCCTGCATGTCTCATTTCATATGTGCCACAGGAGATGGCTCTGTGATCACAGTGTTGGGTCACTTCATGGAAAGCTGGGATCCACCTTAAACAAGTTCATGCCAGTGTGACTTTTCCTGTTTGTCATTCTGCAAAGTTTGTCATTCTGCAAAAATGATTTCCAGGAAAAATATGTACTCGGATATGAGTAGCAGCCTCCGCTCTGTGGAACACCATTCTCAAGGAGGTAAACCTCTTGAACCTATATTTGATAGCATTTTCAAGTCAAAGGCTCCAAGTGGAAGCACTGGATAATGGCAGGAAACCTAGAGGTTAAATTTAAGTGATCTGTTATATATGAATGGCCATTTAAGGCAAAACATGAGTGTTCAGGGAGATATGTTTGGAAACTAAAACTGGACAAACAGAGGAGAGGGATTGCAGGATTTATTTATTTTTTTAACCGTGTGGTCTTTTATGGTTGTCACACCAGATTGTGAAAAACTCTTGCAAAATCAGTGAAACAGGTTGTCTTCACACACAAACACACCCCTATTGAAAAACTGCTGAGCACCATGAGATACCTTGCCTTCAAGCATGGGAATGACACGACAATTCCTTTTGTTTGTTGAGGTTCCAACAAGGGGGGGGGGGGGAAACGCCTCTGCACAAAACTATTGTCTTTCTCTTTGGGAAGCCAAAAACATCCATGCACTCCCCCCGCCTCTTTAAACAGAATGTCTGATTGTTTATAAAGATGCAAACAATTCCTTCTAATGTGGCTAATCCTTAAAAGGCACCCACTGTTGTACTTATGGGCAATTTGGAAAAAAAATATGTAATTTGTTTAGATGACTCAATTTCTACAAAAGTTGTTCTTGGAAATGTGAGCACTACTTGATGCCAGCTGAAAATATCTTGTTGTTTCAAAGGTGATGAAATAAAATCTGGATTTCTTATCGCTGAGCTGGAGACTGGAAGGTCGGGGCTTGATACTTAAGAGCTGCACTTGGAGACATGAAAAGGGCCTCATTCAGGTGTCCCCTAAAAAAATTCTTTCAACGCAGAGTAATCTCTGACACAAAATTATTATTACCTGTTTATATGCATTAAACACAAACTGTATACACTTGTTTACATCATCTTCCTCTTAATTTCAGAAGACACCAGAAAAACTTCAGAAATCTAACAAATGACAAAGATTTTACGTTGTCCACTTCTCACAGAACTGATTCTTTATAATACTTAGTATCTCAATACGTTGTAAAATCAAGTGTCTTTAGCAAGAGAAAGTTGTTACAATGAGCCTGATTATGCATGGAAACCAATGAACATCATTAATATAAAGTTTCAACAAACCATAATATGCTACTATATACAGTGGTACCTCGGGTTGTAAATTTAATATATTCTTCGCAACATTTCATAACGCGAAAAATTCGTAACCCAAAATGCAGCACTGTAAATCTGGGGAAACCTGCTTTATATTGCAAAAAAAATCATAACCCGAAACACGGTGCTATAAACTTGGGAAAACTTGCTTTGTATTGCAATAATAATAATAATTAAAACATATATACTGGGTGTTTTTAACAATAACATGTGCAAAAATAAAAGTTATACCAGAGAGAGCCAAACAATGGGACCTGTTAAATGTAAAGGCTCCCTATGCTTTTGAGAAGCTTGTTAAGTCTGAACTTTTACCATACAGGAAATTGTCTTGCCATTTACACAAAAACATTCCCTCTTTCACCATTTACCCACCTACTCCCTTCCCAGCTTTGGAGATGACTAATATAACATTTTTCATAGTGTCTGTGATAATGGTCTAATGCCTTTCAAATAGAGGGTTCCAGTCACAATAGCATCTCATTTCCTCTCAAAAAATTCTTTTACATTTATTCCCAGAAGATTACTCCTGTTCTGAGCTGTATGAACTGAAAGCCACTTCCTGTTTTCCCATAATACCTCTCCATTTGACGCAACATTTTTTACTTGTGGTTCTCCAGATATAGTTGGGCCGCAATCATCACCTGGAAATCCAAGTATTACTCTCAAATAGAAGAGACTCGTTGAATAGGTTGAGATTGTGTGAACCAACTCTGACTGATTCAATGGATGTACCGGTAATCTTTAAAAAAAATTAAGTGAGTTCCTGCAACTCTGATCTTATAATGCTACAAAAAAACCTTATAAAATCCCAGGGGCAAAAACAAAACTTAGAAAAGTTAGGTTTTTCAACTTCAATTTCCAGAATCTCCTTGCCAGCATATCCAAGTTAATAATAATAATAATAATAATAATAATAATAATAATAATAATAATAATAATAATAATAATAATAATAATAATAATAATAATAATAATAATAATAATGATGATGATGATGATGATGATGATGATGATGATGATGATGATGATGATGATGATGATGTTTCAGAAATTATTCTGGGATGAAAGGATTTTTGCTGGAGAAACTCTGCTTAGGGAACGTCCAAATGAGGCTCCTTTCATGTCCACAAGAGCTGGGAAAGAGACGGGAACTCAATCTGTCATGCAATACCCAGGTTTTGAACTGCTGACCTGCCGACCTTCCAGCTAACAAGGCAAGCTTCTTATCCACTGAGCCACTACAGCCCCTTATCCAAGGTGACAGGTCAGTTATTATTCTGATCAGGGGAATTCTTAGTTCAAAAAGGTCTCAAAAGATAACATTTCCATGCTCTGGACATTAATGAAATACAGTGTTACCTCAATTAAAGACAGTGTTGGGCAGCAACAGGTTCGCACCAGCTTGCCAGAACCAGTAGTATCTTTTTCCAGTGTTCCAGAGAACCGGTAGCGGATTTTTTTTTTTGGGGGGGGGAAACACCTTGGGGGCTTACCTTTTTGCCGGTTTCCCCACTGCACATGTGCACCAAGCGCTCTTTGGTGTCCTCCCAAGTCGGGAGGAGGAAGAGAAGCTGCTAGCCTGAAGCTCCCTAAAGCCTGCTCCCCAGGGTAAGTGACTCACCTTTCGGTGTAGGGTGTGGGTGTGTATTTTAATGTGTATTTAATGTGTATTTATTTTTATTGTGTATTTTGTGTTTTATGTGTATTTAATTAGCATGTTATGTGTTTTTATGTCTATTTAATGTGCATTTATTTAATGTGTATTTTATGTGTTTTATGTCTATTTAATTTGTATTTTTATGTGTACTTATTTTTATGGGTTTTTACATTGGCTCCACCCATGATGTCATGATGTTGGCTCCGTCCACAGTGTGGTAGTAAAATTTTTGGATGCCCACTACTGCTTAAAGAGCATAATGCATTCCACAGGATTTCTCTTTAAGCGGATCACCATTGTAAGTGACCAATTGTGACTTCTGGTGTGTGTGTGGGGGGGGATTGCGAACCCCACTTTAGTTGTTAAGCGAGTTTTTGGTTGGTTTTAGTTGTTAAGCAAGGCGACCATTCAGAGAAATGCCCTTCAGGAAAGATTTAAAGACGTGGCTGGCAGGGCAGGTGTGGATACCAGTAATGCGGTAACCCCAGCCTGTTGGTTAATTTGGTAAATGCTCTTTTTCTCTTTTAATCTTTTAATCTGTTAATCTTTCAATCTATTAATTTTGGTTGGTGTCTTTTGATGGGTTTTTAGATTGTTGACTGGTCTTTGTTTTTCTTGTGAGCCACCCAGAGTCTCCGGAGTGGGGTGGTGATACAAATTGAAAAATAAATAAAATAAATACATAAATAAAATTCTGCTCTTTAAGTGAGTTAGTCTCGAAGCAAGGAGCTCTTTATGTGAGGTTTTACTGCATGTGCATCCCATACATCCCTGAAAGTAGATATCAGTGGTGCCCAAACTAAGGCCCGGGGGCTGGGTGCGGCCCCCGATGCCAATTCATCCGGCCCGTGAAGCCTTCATAACTCCTGGAAGCGGGAGTAAAACGCTCCCATACAGAGAGACAAGGGCTTCCAGGAGCGACGAGGGCTTCGCGAGCCAGATGAATTGGCATCAGGGCCACCCCCGGCCCCCGGGCCTTAGTGACCGGCTCCCTGAACCACATGATCAGCCCATGGTGCAAAATGTTTGGGCACCCCTGTGCTATATAATCTAGAGAGTTTTTATTTTAACTCCCTACCTAATGGTGCGATCAGACAGTAAGTGGTACAGCTCATGTTTTTGACTCCTTGAGGCACGGTCCAGTTCAAGCTATTTTCTGGTGGCCACACAAAGAACAGGAAATTGTGAACCAGCCTGAGCCTCTTCCCTATTGGACCCACGTGATCCAGCAACAAGGCTCCCCAAAAAGAGGGTAGAGCCCAGCAATTGGGACTCAAGCAGTCTAGACTGAACATGGTGCTGGTTTATAATTTCCTATATGTTATATAGGGCTGCGGTGGCTTAGTGGTTAAGACAATGAGCTTGACGACCCAAAGGTTGGCAGGTCAGCAGTTTGAGATTCAAATACTGCATAACAGAGTGAGCTCCTATCATCTGTTCAAGCTCCTACCAACCTAGCATTTGGAAAACAATGGCATGAGCTCTTGTCATCTGTCTCAGCTCCTGTCAACCTAGCAGTTCAAAAGCAAGAAAATGCAAGTGGATACATAGGTACTGCTTTGGCAGGGAAAGTAACAATGCTTCATGCACTCCAGTATCATGCCTGTCACATGACCATGGAAATGTCTGCAGATGCGGGCAACCCTGGCTCTTTGGCTGTAAATGGAGATGAGCACATTACCCTAGAGTAGTGGTGGCAAACTTATGGCACATGTGCCAGAGGGGACACTCAGAGCTCTCTATGTTGGCCTGCACACCCTCCTGCCAGCCCCTCTGCCCAGCAGCCTAATGGGAGCATTTCCGCCCTTCCTTCAGCATGGAATTTGCCCCACCCCTCTGCCCAGCTGCCCAATGGGAGCGCTTCCTCCCTTCCCCAGAACAGAGTTCACCATGCCCCTCTGCCCAGCAGCCCAATGGGAGTCCTTCCTCCCTCCCTCCAGCATGGAGTTCACCCAGTGGTGGGCAGCACAAAAAAAAATGCTACCACACCGTGGGCGGAGCCTATGCCATAGGCAGAGCCTATGGCATGGATGGAGCCTACATCATGGACAGAGAACTAGTCATGCTTGCCATATGGACATGTATACATCTGCAAACACAGGCAGCACTGGCTCTTTGGCTATCAATGGAGATAAGCACTGCACCCTAGAGTCAGATATGACTGGCTTTTGAGCAAGGAAGACCTTGAACCACTTGCAGGGACAAAACCTGATGGGGCAGGCCAGGGAAGTAGGCATGGCCACCCAATTTCCTTACCCTCCCTGCCCAAAGGCCACCCAATTTTGCTCACCCCCCTCCTGTGTGTGTGTGTGTGTGTGTGTGTGTGTGTGTGTGTGTGTGTGTGTGTGTGTGTGTGTGTGTGTGTGTGTGTGTGTGTGTGTAAACCTGTTGCTGCCCACCACTGAGTTCACCCTGCCCCTCTGCCCAGCAGCTCAATGGGAGTGCTCCCTCCCTCAACACAGAGTTCACTCCACCCCTCTGTTTGGTCACTTGGTCTCTAACAGGTTTGCCATCACTACTCTGGAGTCAGACATGACTGGCTTTCAAACAAGGGAGACCTTTACTATATGTTGTATAGTGATTGGAAAATAGCTTAGACCAGGGGTTCTCAACCTACAGCCTGCAGGCCGGATCCTGCCTGTGGCACCATTCCATCTGGCCCATGCCCTCATTCCCACTGCTGTTGCTGCAGTCCTTGTCCCTTCTGCCTGGCTTGGCATGTCCCTAATGCTGTTCCATAGCTGGGTGGATGTTGTAAGAAAGCTTACATTCAACATCCGCTGTGGTATGGAACGGCATTAGGGATACACCAAGCCAGGCAGAGAGGACAAGGACGATGGTGGTCAAGGACTGTCAGGACCCCTCCTTCACCCACAGCAGGCCAGTAAGCAGGGAAGAGGCGGAAGCAACAGCATGGGGAGGATTGTTGGTGGGCTAGACTGGTGGCATGGGTGTGTGTGTTGGCGGCAGCGGCAGGGGGAACAGCAGTACGGCCCACTAATAGTCTCAGGGGGCATGATCTGGCCTACGGCTTAAAAAGGTTGAGAACCTCTCTCTCAGTCTCTAGTAGAATAAAGTCTAAAAGCACGTTTTTGTGAGCCTTTTTTGTTTGCTTCACTACTTTTGTGTGTGTGTGGAATATTTGGCAGCACCGTTTCCCACATCTTATCACATTTATTAGCAAATACATTCTTATCACTGAAACCCAGCTATCTCTCACTGTTATCACTACTTCCTTCCCTGCTATATAAAAGTTCTGAAATTTGAAATAATAAACAATAATTTATGGTCCCCATTATAAATCATGTTGGGGGGGGGGGAGACACAAACAAAAATATCATAATGATCTCAAACTGAGATGCATAGGCTCATATAAAAAAAGGGGGGGAGGGAACAAATGTCTTATGCTGGCTTAAACAAAAAAACTAATATTTGGCCAGTGTTTACATTGGTGGTTATTACCACAGAACTCTAAATCCAACTGCCAATTTCCAATTAGATAGACCCATTGCATCTATGAGATTTAAATCAATTGGATTTAACAAACTGTAAGCATTCAACAGTTGATTCAACTGAGGTGCTCTAATTGTAGTAGGAAACACTGTAGATTTAGACCAGTAAGTGCAATATGAATAGCATGAAGAAATCAGAAATTTGCAGTCTTCATGTTTTGGTTATTATTTATTTATTTAAATTTCTATGGCTGCACCTATCACAGCTCTGGGCAGCTCACAATTCATAATCCAATTACAATAAAATGGTCCACTATCATTAAAAACCGTTACACTAAAGAAATTAGGACCCAGTTAAAAACCCATTATCAAAACATTAGTAACACTAAAATCCAAAATCTAAGGTGGCGGTTATTCTCATGGTCATATAAACCAGCCTGGGGAGGGGGGCCCTGCTCCTCCCACACCTCATGAGCCAGCCATGTCTTCAGTCCTTTCCTAAAAACTAACAAATCTGACTGAAGACAGAGGTCAGCTGACAGGAGGTTCCACAGGGCCAGAGTGGATGCTGAAAAGGCCCTCCTTCTCATGCTAGAGAGGCGAACCTCTCCAGCCATTGGTACTTTCTGAGACCCGCCTCCAGTCTGCTCTCATGAGATGGGCAGATATCTTTGGGTGATGCAGTCTCTTAGGTATCTTGGTCCATTACTATGTAGGGCTTTAAAGGTAATAACCAGCACTTTGAATTGCACCCGGAGGCACACTGGTAGCCAATGCAGCTCCTGCAACAAGGGTGAGGCATGGGCATAACAACCACACCCCATCACCGTGTGGGCCACTGCATTCTGCACCAGATCCAGCCTCCGAATGGCCATCTAGGGCAACCCCATGTAGAGCATGTTACAATAATCCAACCAAGAGGTGACCAGCGCATGACTGACCATGAGTAAGGAGTCCTGGTCCAGGAACAGGTGTAACTGACAAATCACTCAAACTTGAGCAAAAGCCCTCCTGGCCATGACTGCCACCTGCTCATGGAGTCCAGGAGGACCCCCAGATTATGCACCGGGTCTATCTGGGGCAAAAGAGCCCCATCCAGCACCAAAGATGGTAATTCCTTGGACAACCCGGGGGGCCTTATCCACAGCCACTCAGTCATGCCAGGACTCAGCTGTAACCCGTTGTCTCCCATCCAGACGCTCACAGCCTCCAGGCACAAGGATAGGACATTGACTGCAACAATTGGATCACCATGGCGGAGATGTACAGTTGGGTTTCATCAACATAATGATGATACTTCATGCTGTGGGAACGGATGATCTCACCTAGAGGCTTCATATAGATATTAAATAAGAGAGGTGAGAGTACCGAGCATTTGGGAACGTTTCAAATGTGGTACTCAAGGGATAGAGAGGGTTGGAAGGGTATAAAACCCAAAACTTCCGCATCCAGATGCTCACAGCCTCCAGGCACATGGATAGGACACTGACTGCAACAATTGGATCACCATGGCGGAGATGTACAGTTGGGTTTCATCAGCATAATGATGATACTTCATGCTGTGGGAATGGATGATCTCACCTAGAGGCTTCATATAGATATTAAATAAGAGAGGTGAGAGTACCGAGCATTTGGGAACGTTTCAAATGTGGTACTCAAGGGATAGAGAGGGTTGGAAGGGTATAAAACCCAAAACTTCAGCATTCAAGCATAGATAAGCAGAAGGCATGACAAGGAACAAAACAGATTTGTGTTGATTTGAGTTTTTGGACTGCAACTCCCAGAATAGTTAGCCGGGGAATCTAAAAAAGCACCTTTACCTATTTCTGTATCTTAGAACTTAATGTCATTTCATGCATTTTGCCTTTCAGCAGAGCATCATGGAGAAAGAACTGTCCCAACGAATGAAGTGGCAACCAATACTCCTCAAAGGTGCAGACATACATGCCTCAAGTCCCCCCCCCCCCGCCGCCCTTCCAACCCTCTTTTCATCCTGTAATTTATGTAAGAAGACACCACTGCCATCACTGTTTTTGGGTGCAAAAATTCTACAATACTATTTCAGAATGTTAACTAATAGCACCTCTTTCTTTGGCCTGGATTAGGAGAAAGAAGTGGGGGTATGCTTGTAAACTCAAAATAATATCTGTTTGATTAACCTGTTAAAACATTTTGATCTCCTATAATGATGCTTATGATTAGCTGATCATCTGATTTTAATTCTTAACAGTTTCCGTGAAATATAAATGCACAAAAACAATAGCTTTAAGCACTTCAACACATTGGCTGAAATCTTGTTGGGCAAAAGGGTAACTTTTCAAAACAAATTGCCTTAGGTTAAGAAATTTTCATAGACAGTGTCTGTTGCATAGTGGGTCACATGACTTGGAATGCAACAGGTAATGCTGGCGGAGCAAGTGTGGGGACCCAGGAACGTGGGATCCCATGTAGGTTGGCTGATTTAAGGGACAGCCACCCCTTCCTGCTCTTGTTTTTACCTGTTACGCTGTTTTAATTTTTTTAAATGAATTTTTAAGGTTTTAAATATCACGATTATATTAGACTTAACTTGTGATTTTAATCTATGTTGTAAGCCGCCCAGAGTCGGGTCTACCCGATTGAGGTGGGATAGTAAATATGAGTAAATAAATAAATAAATAAATACCTTTATGGCAATTTATATCTAATAATTACAGTGTTGGCATAACTTCTCAACAGGTGCCATCTTGTTAACAGATGTGGATAAATTTGATTTGAATAACGATGGAAAAGAATTGATGGCTGTGATGCTGTCAGCAGCTAGACAATGTGTGGCAAAAAATTGGAAAAATGATATATTGTTAAACATACAAGATTGGTATAAGGAAATGTGGGAACTAGCTCTAAATGACAAACTTACATGGGAGATAAATGTTAAGAAAGGCATAGTTCAAATGAATAGATTCTGGAAAATCTGGAGACAATTTGTGGAACATGTAATTATAAGAAAAGAAAGGTATACAACCTGTACCAGAACAAATAAATTTTTGGAAAATATAAGCTGTTAAGACCTCCCGGACATTGTATATAGCACAGAGGTGACACTGAAGGATTAAACTTTCTTATTGTAATGAGGGAGAAGAAAAAAAATATGTAGAAAAGTAGAGTATTGAAAGAGATAATAGTCTTGTTAGAGGTATAGTTTCAGAGTTTTTTCTCAAAACAAAAATATATATTAGTACAATGCTTATTGTTCTTTTTTGCATATTATGTCTATTTTCTTGTGTTATATGTTCTGTTATATTTTTTCTTCTGTTATTTTGAAAATTTATAAAAATAACTTCTCAACAGGATTTCAGTTGTTTCTGATAATGCATTTTCAAAGCAAGTAAATAACTAAATATAATTCTTTCTCCCTACAGTAGGACTGCCCAAAGTTTTCAGACTGCGGGCTGGTCATGTGGTTGAGTGGGCCAATCATGTGGTTCCTTCCACTGGAAGCAAAATGCACCCACGCATGCACAAAACGCTGCCGTAAATGCACTCAAAAGTTGTTGTAAATGCGTTTACAACAGCTGCAGATGCTTTCCAGCAGTGTTTTGTGTGTGCACGGGCACATTTAACTTCTGCTTCCAGGAGTGGTGTGGGCCACATTATTAGGCAGTGTGGGCCAGATCTGGCCCACAGGACATAGCTTGGGCACCCCTGACCTAGTGCAACATCAGGCATGACTTTGGAAATCTGACTACAGCCAAAACAGCAGAAAGAAGCTGAAAATTGTAAGACAGTAACACTTTTCACTGGAAAGATTTACACACCTTGCTTGCAAATGTTCAGTCACCAAAATGTCCTAGACCACTGGGTCATTGCAAAAGAATAGTGTGTCTATCTCTTACCCTTTTCTGTGGACCTGTAAAAGGACAACTGAAAAACAAGAGAGTAAAGGAAGGAAGGAAACCATAATGTCTACATGGTAAAACTGCGTAGCAAATCAGAAGATTACTCTTTGAATAACTGAGCACAAAATAAATCTTTTTACTAGCATTAGTTCATGATTTATGAACAATCATAGAACAAACGTTGGACCTTAAAAAGGTTGTTTCTTTCCGATTTGGGGGGATTTATTTTCTTAAAATCCTAACATGTTGTAGTTATGACATGGAACAGATTTAGAATGACAAAGCTCAGGAAGTTCAACAGCACTATGTTGACAGCAGGTCAGATTTGTTAAACAACAGAAAATGTTGTCCAAGGAGAACCTTCCAAAGTTTACTTTCTCATGTAATTCATCTAACTCCCTATCATTGGGGTGGGGGTGGGGGGTGAGGGAGAGAATGTGACTAGGAGACTAGAGCTTTTTATTTTCTTCAGCTTTTTACATTCCAGCACGAAATAAATCTAATTCACCTACGGCACATTTGGCACAAAGCTACATATTTACACATTTCTACTGGTCTAGGTTTCACTTTTTAAAAAAAAAGACTTCTTGGGAGTAGGGGTGGGATTGAAACTCCTATCCTTAGCGTGCCAGAGCATCTATCAGAAAGCTGACATTCGCAGCAGTTCTGTGCAATCCGTGTAAATGTTTCTAATTAAAGTCAAAGTATAATGTTTAATGGATTAAGCGCTGAAAACAGTGAGCTGAATTGAAAGAGCATGTAGGACAGGCAGTAGAGACACTGAAGAATGGCTTGCTCACTTCCTGCAGCACGTCTGTCCAAGACTAGTCTTGGAAAACTTATGTAGATTAATCTTTCTTTGGCTGGGAAATGTAGTGAGATGATCTCAAAGGCAGGGAGGCTGTGAAGTCCTCCTTGCCAAAAAAGAAAAACAAAGAAAGGAAAGAAAGGGAGAAAAGAGGGGAAATACAGTAAAGGTATAATAGTTTGCACTGTTTCAACCCAAATTTAAGACCAGGAATCTACTATAGCTTTATTTCTTTCTGAGACCTTATATTAATTTCTTAAGTCTCAAAATTTAAACTAAAAAAAAAATCCTCTACACACAGTGTTTTGTGATTCATCTTTTTTAAAGCGGAATACTCTACTTTGCAGAAATACTGTTAGTTGCCATTTTTAATGGCTTAGTGGTAAAGATGCTGAACTTGACAACTGGAAGGTTGGCAGGTCAGCAGTTTGAGAACCAAATGCTGCATGATGGAGTGAGCTGCTGTTTCTGTTGCAGCTCCTGCCTATCTAGCAGTTTGAAAGCAAAACACTGCAAGTAGATAAATAGGTACCACTTCATTGGGAAGGTAAACAGTGTTCTGTGCACTCTGGTGTCTAGGCATGCCTGCCAAATGTCCATGGAAACGTCTGCAAATACAGACAGCGCTGGCTCTTTGGCTATAAACAGAGATGAGCACTGAACCCTAGAGTTGGATACGATTGGCTTTCAAGCAAGGATGACTTTTACCCTTTACCTAAGGCCTAAAAAGAAAAATAACTAAAATAAAAGAGAATTATGAAACCTTGTACCCCAATTCAGTTGACACTTCCAATTACATAACCTGTGCAAGTGGTATACTTTTTCCACAAGGTCTCATATTTTGCAGAATTTATTTGGCACTTATTTCCATGGGTTTTTTACTCTCTCACACTTGGCCTTTCACCAGTTCAAATGTACTTATTTGCAGTAAATACAGCTAAGCAGTAAAAGGATATCCACTTTTTATTGTTTTCCTCTCTGGAAGAGCGAGGTCTATGCACCAGCACAAATTCTACATAAATTCCACAAAGTGTTTCCTTCCGAAAAGGAAGAGGTACTTGAGATACTGCAAATATCCGCTGGCTACTGGAGAGCACCAAAGAATTTCAGAAAAATGTCAGTCTGTGCTTTATAGACTATGGCAAAGCATTTGATTGTGTGGATCATGAGAAACTTTGAGTGGTTCTGAAAGAAATGGGGTCCCTCAACACTTGATTATTCTGATGCATAACCTGTATTGTGGACAGGAAGCTACTGCTAGGAGAGAATGTGGAGAGCCAGAATGGGTTTTTTTTATAGCCAAAAGAAGGGCTGCGGTGGCTTAGTGGTTAAGAAGCTCACCTTGTTAGCTGGAAGGCCGGCAAGTCAGCAGTTAGAGACCCGGGTACTGCATGACGGTTTGAGCGCCTGTCTCTGTCCCAGCTCCTGCCAACCTTGCAGTTCAAAACCAAGAAATTGCAAGTAGATAAATAGGGATCACATCGATAGGAAAAGATCTTGGGGACATGAAACAAGCCTCATTCAGGAGTCCCCTGAGCGGAGTTTATCCAGCAAAAATCCTTTCAACCCAGAATAATTTCTGACATGAAATAATAATAATAATAATAATAATAATAATAATAATAATAATAATAATAATAATAATAATAATAATAATAATAATAATAATAATAATAATAATAATAATTGGCAAAAGGATGCATTTTATCTCCTTATATGTTCTATTTGCATGCAGAACGTATTGTACGTAGAGACAGAGTACATAACAATAATTTTGTGTTAAATTGGAATCATCCTGTTTTCCTCTGCAAGTTGTTTCACAAATGAAAAGATGCTCAAAAAAAAAAAAGACTTTCTTTCATCAACCTGAAAAACAGTGTTGACTGAAGCTGACTCTGGACAATTAGTTAAAGGAAGAATGGTAGGAGATTCTGAGTTGTTGAGCTCTTTTCTAGCCACTGACTCAGGTCAAGCTATGAAATGAAATGAACTCTTCCAATGGAAATCCCAGCATGTGTTCCAAAGAAAGACATCAGGACACAAAATCTTTAAACTGTACAGTGGAACTTTGGTTAATGCGTTCTCCAGGACGTTTCTTACAGCAAAAAATTACTTTAACCTAATTCCCCATAGGAATGCAATTTCCCATAGGAATGCACTGAAAACCCCATTACTTGGAATGCAGTTTCCCATAGGAATGCATTGAAAACCAATTAATCCATTTTGAAAAAAATTCTGTAAACCGAACCACTCTTTTCTATGGGTTTCCTTTTGTTATGCAATTTTTATGTTAACCGAGCAGTTTATTAACTAAGGTTCTGCTGTACAGTATTTGTATTTCCCTAACTACTCTCTAATTTGCTTTAAATGAAAAACAAAACCCAAATCCATCACCTAGTCATTGGAATGGCAGAGACATAGAGCAAAATGGCGACTGGCTGGCCACCCTACCTGCTGGCGATGTCCAAGATCTCTTGAACAAACTCCACTGTCCTATGGGGTGGTTTGAGGGCAGAGGGCAGAATGGTGCCTAGGATAAGGGCTTGAATTCAACTTGTACTGTAAGGCAGGCCTGCAACACGGGGAAGGGGAGAAATGAACACTCTTCAACAGAGCTAACTGACTTTGATTCCAAGATCATATATTGGAGAGATCTCCACTGAAGAGTTTGCCAAACAGTTGAACTGGAATGAAATTGTCCCCCTTCTTAAGAACTGAGAAATTTCAATTCCTCTCATTTTGGAAATATCTGATAAAAAAAAAAAAGAACTGAAACAAAATTCTCTTCTCAGCTGGTTCCACTCTAGATATACAAGTGAAGGAAAATAAATCAAAGGAAGTGAACTGATGAAATTTACAGGTGAGAACAGCAAAATAAAATGATGGCCGAGGCAGAGAGTCCTAAAAGGGAAGCATAGAGAGCTTCATACTGATGCTGAAAATGGGACAGAGCCAGGATAGGAAGTAGTAAAATCCATTAACCCAATTTATTGGTAGGCTATTAAAAAGAGAAAGAGAACTTTCCCCCACAGCTGAAGCTGAGAGATGTCAGGCACTTGTAGGTCAACTGGAAGAACAGGATTTTAAGTAATACTGTATATCATGTAGTTAAATTATGAATAGGGTGGAAACTGAAGCAGATTTTAAAGTTGGAAACACCATACCATTATTTTTAAAATAAAATAAATTAACATGAACCAAAAGAACCCAATATATGCCTTTAAACTTTAAAGAAAATAAGTAAAATGGCATGTTATTTACCAGATCAAGGCAGACTACTTTGATTGCATTTACATATCACTGAAAATGAGCATGATTGAACTTAGAGGGTCTTTCATGTTTGTTTATGGAAATGCTACTTCAAGTATGGGTTATCTGTAATGGAGAAATGTAGAAGAAGGGTGTTTTAACCTTCCTTCCAATATGCCATTACATATTGCTTGAAGAATTGCTTTTTTCTTCTGCCAAAATTCAACACATGCATTTATTTACAGTAGGAAACAGATGTTTAGAATTAAGGGGACAGAGAAGTAGATCCTTAATGTGGAGAAAAGGAAGGTGTGGAAAGGGTTCACCATTCCCTTCCTTTCGTTTCAAGATCATTCCTACTCTTGAAATAGCATTTCTTAAATTACTAATACAGTACTCACATAAATACTTGCCAGGATTCGCAATAGAATACAATAGTAGAAAAAAGTTCAAATTCGACTACAGGAGAGTCCAAGGCCTATTCTGGCCAGGGGGGCAATGTCTGCCCCCTCCAGCAGCCAAGTCCCAGCAAAAAACAGCATAACCCCTGGCCATTGGTGGGGCCCAGGGTCAGCGGTAGCATCTTCTGCTGCCCGTGGCTGCAGCAGCTCTTCAACCCCGACCATGGGTAGGGCCCAGGGTTGGCGGTGGTGGAATGTCCTCTGACGCTTGCGGCCACAGCGGCTTTTCAACCCCGGCCGTGGGTGGGGCCCAGGGGTGGTGGCTGCAGCACGTCCTCTGCTGCTCACGGCTGCAGCGCCTCTTCAATTTTCAAGTACAAAGGCCTAGCACTTCTCAGTCTTTTGCTTAAGATTGAGCTTAGTCTAGTGTAGACAGGTAAGAGAAAGACAGCAAGTAAAGTTTCATCAAATCTTGAAAAGGTTAGTCAAGTGTGGAACAACTTTAGCCTTTTTAATACATGATCTAGCCAAGAATGAGAGAATATTTTCCCAAGCCATGTCAGTTTCAGAAGTATTCAGTCAAGACACCACTCTATTTTCCACAAGTGTTTAAAAAAACTCAGCAAACACATAAAATGCATTAAAATATGTATATTCCCTCCAAAGTACACGCAAAGTACAAACTTGGAAAGATCTTTTAAAGGTATTTGGTTATGTAACTAGCTATACAGCCACTGGCAAACTTTCTGAGTATGAAATTTTTCAAACAACTTATTAAGGTTGTTTATTACTTTCCCTATTACTTTTTAGTTCATTTAAAAATATCAATCAAAAAAGGAAGTGAATGGTTTAAAACTTGGGGAGTGGAGGAATTGAACTCAAGATGCTTTCAAAAATACTTTTAACTCCTAAGAAGCAAAGAGGAAAAACAACAACCACTTAGTCGAATGACAACGGGAAAATAATGATGTAATCAAAACTATCCTATTTGCAAAACATTATCATGCTTCCATTATCTCCAACACATATTACTAGTTTTTGTGGAAAATATTTTTTGTTCATGATTATCAGAACCCACTATTGAGAATCTAGATAATTTAACATTTCCATGCTTTTTGTATTACAGGTAATCCTGTAACATCTAACATACTTCTAAACCAGGGGTGGCAATCCTATGGCCCCAGCCTGCAGCACCATTTTATGTGGCGCACCACTGCCCTCACCACTACTGGAAGTGAAAGCATTTATGACAGCCATAAAACGTGCCTACACCTGCCATAAATGCACCTGCGGTTGTTGTTAATGTGTTTATGACAGCCATGGACGCAGTTTACAGCAGCATTTATGGCGGGAAGACCCACATGACTGGCCCACTCAACTGTCCAGGAGCATCCAGCCAATGGTGCAAAAAGTTTGGGAATGGCGCATAAAGTTTGGGAACCCATGTTCTAAACTTTGGTTTCTATATGGATGTTTAAGCTAAGATCGGCACTGCCAACTTTGAAGAATTATCTAAACAAAAGGCCAGCCATATTCTGTGCTAGGAAGTGGAGGTTAATTTGATTTGCTTTAAAATGAAGACAGAATGAATTGCTATAGCTTTCTTGTTTGAAATCCTTTGCATTCAGGGTTCATGGAAAATAAGCCACTTCCCTGCTGCCAGACCTGAGCTTTAATGGGTGGAGAGCTGTGGACCAGCCACAGTGAATGCAACACTCAAGATACAACCAACTGAATGAATCGCTCGTCTCCCCCCCCCCCCCCCCAACAATGGTGAACTCATAAGGGGAAACGCCTGGACTGGGCTATTAATGATGTATTTAAAAAATGCAAAAGCAATAGCTCTGGGAGATTTCATTTGGCTTCTTGTACTGACAACTTGCTAAGAATTCCTGGACTTCAGAACCTTAAATCTTTCACAATAATGCAGAGTGTTGGAAGAACATTTTGTAAATCCAAGAAGCAGTAAAAATAAGACTGTCATCAAGTCTTCATAAAAAATTCTTCTGTCCTCTTAGAGATGCTTCCGTGCAGGGCTAGAAAAATCACACTGCACCCAGCGCAAGGAATGGGGTACCTCAGATGCTCCCCACAATCTACTGAGAAACTCAGTAGGCCTCTTTAGTCACTCCATCCCTAGAGGATAAAGGGCATCACTGGTTTCCAAACTCAACCAAAACTGCCTTCATGTTTTATTTTATTTTCATCTAGAAGACATGAGCAGTAGAAACCTGTTCTGTCCTTAGGTCACTAAAGTGGAGGCTGGTTACCAGATGTTGTAATGCAGCTGTAATTTTCCCTGCTCCATGATAGAAATATGCAAGTTCAGAAATATGAGTCACTTTATTGAACTGCTGGTTTCTCTTGTTCTTATAATATATATCAGGGGTTTCCAACATTTTCAAGCCGAAGGCCGGGTCGCACTCTCTCAGTCAGCTTCAAGGGCCAGATGGCCATTTTGCCCTCTCTGCACAATGGAGGTAGCCATTTTGTGCCAACAGCTTCAAAGGGGTGGCCATTTTGTTTCTTGAATGCCCTTGAAGGGCCACATGAAATGGTGCCATGGGCCAGATCCAGGCCACAGACCCTACATTGAGAACCCCTGATATAGATCAATATAATAAATATAATATACTACGAGAGATGTTAAAGTAGTCAGATAACCACCATTTCTATTCTGAAACAGAGATCTTCTGCCTCGGTTCTTGCTGTAACTTTGCTTTTTCACTATACATTTCCTATATAATATTTGCATTCTCATCAAATCAATTCTCACTTATGGTCACTCTTTCCAGGTTTCCTAGATATAGTGCATTTGGGAGCGGTTTTCTATTCTCTTCTTGTGGTGCCTTGGAATTGTGCAGCTTGCCAGTGGCTACACAGCATGGTTCTTCTTCTGGGAATCAGTGAGGAATCAAAAACCCAACCTCTGGCTCAATAGTCAGATACCTAAATCACTAAGCTATCTAGCAAAGTACATATGCTCAAGAAAAACAAGAAAGAATAGCGCCTGGATTTCAAGGATTATGCAATGCTTATTGGAAGGAGAAAATACTAGAAAGAGGCACTTCTATTCAAGGGATCCCTAGAATCATTGAATAACTGAGTTGGAAGGGGCCCTTTAGGACATTGAGTTCAACCCCCTACTCAATGCAGGAATCCAAATTAGAATTATAGCATCAGGATGCAAAATCCCATAATCTCCACTGAAGCTCCTTGTCTCAGCAATTCTGATTTTCTAACTACTACAATTTATATTTGCTACTACATACATTGCTGCCATATGCAGATCCTTCTATAGATGCTCTTTTATTGAAAGAAGATGGGGGTCTGACAATTTGTGGGCTCACATAATTTGTGAAGTAACAGCATGACTTCATAACATCAGACTCATTTTTTATCCAGAAGAAAAAAATGCTTGTGGAGCCCTCAAGAAGAGAATAAGAATCAGAACTATTCTTGCACAGATTATGCAAAACTGCACAGTGATTTCAATGCATAAAATATCAATTGCACAAAATAATAATAGTAATAATAATAATTTAGTGTCAGAAATTATTCTGGGTTGAAAATATTTTTTGCCCGAAAAACTCTGCTCAGGGAACATCCGAATGAGGCTCTTTTCATGTCTCCAAGAGACTGCAGTGGCTCAGTAGTTAAGAAGCTCACCTTGTTAGCTGGAAGGCCAGCAAGTCAGAAATTTGAGACCCAGGTATTGCATGATGGAATGAATGCCCGTCTCTGTCCCAGCTCCTGACAACCTAGCAGAACGAAAGCAAGAAATTGCACAAAATAACAATCGCTGTTGTTTCGCTGCATGAGCCTACAATTGCTGTATTAGGAGCACTGAAAATGTTTTCTTTTTTCCATGCGTTTCTTAATTGCGTTATTTGGATTCTGACAAAAGTGTGCCGGAAGGTTAAGTTGAGATGGAAGATTCCATATCAACCTAAATTCTTCACTTTCATTTCCACTGATTTGGGTTGCCTTGCTATAATAAGATATCTCAGACAAAAATTTAAGTTCAGAACTGCTCCTCATTTTCATGGAGACCAAGACAATTGAGTTCTCACCTGCCCCTCTCTCCAGGTATCCATAATATGCAAAATATTTCTAGAGTCCCTTTTTTTTTTGGGAAAAGTACACATGCACACAGGAAAAACATAAAAGCTCTGTTTGCTAAGAAAGATACAAACAACCCATTCCATGCTTCAAATTCTTAACAGAAAAGAAGTTGTCTAACTTTGGACAATCTGTGCAGTTGACACTACTCTTAATGGTTAAGTTCAAAAGGGGGTAATTTTGGTACACAACAGTGTCCTCACTGAAGTGAGTACTCTGTTGAGAGTTCTTGGAAATCCTTGTCATCACGGTCTGTGAGGAGAAGAACATTGCCATACTTTGTCCTCCTCTGCAACGATGAGAGGAAAAAGATATTTACATCAGTAACAGCTGCTTAAAAGTTTTAAAGGAATAAGTAAACCTGAGAGTTTGTTTGGAGGCTAAAACTTGGGAAGAGGGGAGAGTTGAGAAGGCAATTTATTGTCTGAAAGATGGAATATAACATGTACTCAATTTAATTTCATTTTGGGTTATGCCTGTTTTTGAGTAGATTTGGTTTTATTTATACTGTACTGAGTTTCCAGACAGGATTTGGGATTAATTTTGTACACAGCAACTAAAATTTAATCTGGTGCTGCTATGGAGAAATTATGGGTTTATCATATTATTGAGTTTAAATTTTATCATTTTTAAATTGTTTATTTCTAATGATTTTTATCTGAATTGTAACCCACCCAGAGTAGGAACACCTATCAGATGGGCAGCATATAAATAAAATAAATACTCAAATCAACAACCTTGCTTATTTACCAATGTTCAGATTGTTTGTGTGTGAGAGGGGGGGGAGTGAGTGAGTAAGTTGTGATTTTGTCATCTTCATGTGTACTGCTCAATAATTGAGCAATTCACTCTTCTTATACAATCAAGCAACCCACAAATAGGAAAATTTAACCCCAAAGAACATTTTCTTCTTATTGTTATTTTCGAATTTATTTTTTAAAGTCAGAGCATTTATTTTATTTTTGGTTCATCTACAAATCTCCATTTGCTTGTGGCAGTCCTTCATTTTTGTCTCTTAATGCTGATCTGTCTATCATAACTAAGTTGTGGTTCTTCTATACCAGTGGTGCCCAAACTAAGGCCCAGGGGCCGGGTGTGGCCCCCGACGCCAGATCATCTGGCCCACGAAGCCCTCGTCACTCCTGGAAGTGGAAGTAAAATGCGCCCATACGGGTGCGTTTTACTTCCGCTTCCAGGAGCGACGAGGGCTTCGCCATCAGGGGCTGAACCCGGCCCCTGGGCCTTAGTGACCAGCTCCCTGAACCACATGATCAGCCCACGGCCCAAAAAGTTTGGGCACCCCTGTTCTATACAGTGAGGGAGAACATCTGGCTCTGTAAATGTAACTTGATGGCAGTGGTGGGCATCATCAGGTTTGCACCAGCTCGCCAGAACCGGTAGCAGAAATTCCGTCTGGCCCCTCTGCCCATCCAAGTTTTGAAATAACATAGTCCTAATTTGGGTGCAATGGAGGGCTTTCCTCCTGGCCATGCGTACCATACCATGCCTACATTGTCGTAGTAATTTTTTTTTTTTGCAGCCCACCACTGCTTGTTGGCCATGAGATTTCCCAATGGGCTACTCTTTAAAATGAACTACTAGAAGCCTGCACTTGTGGCTCTCAAAAGTGATGAACCATGGAAAAGGCATTCCCCGGAGTTTTGAAAAGTTTGGACTGGGCATAGAGCTAGGAGAAGCTTTTTAGAACTAAAATAATAATAATTAAAAAAACAACCACCAGCCAATATATGCACTGACAATATCATCCAGGGAATTCTGGAGGCTGTAGTTCCCAAAAGTAATTTTTACCAGAATACAGTCAGTGCTTTCTATTTATATTATGTGCCATCAAGTCAGAACTGATTAATAGCGACCTAGGGCTTTCAAGGAAAGTGAGATACTCTACTGTATTTCAGGAGTTGCTTTACCAGTTTCACACCTCCAGTGAGCTTCAAGTTGTGAGTGAGGAGTCAAACCCAGGTCTAGCACTCTGTCATGACACCAAACTATGTTTCCTTGTGCAACCCAAACATTGCTATAAGAAAATCAGATTCAACAAGCTTTGATTATTCTCAATATATTGATATTCTCTAAATAAATAAATAAATAAATAAATAAATAAATAAATAAATAAATAAATAAATATTGTTTTCTGCTTTTGCTAGCTGTGTGAAGTGGCAATAACTTAAACAGAGCACTATAATAACCTGACTCTGGCATCTAGAAATCTTCTACTATGCTTATACCAGCTGTTGTCCTCACTCTGTAAAGCTATCTTTGCAAGCATGAGGACTAGGAAACTGCAACTTGTAATGCTGGCAAATGTTATGGGCACTTGTATATAATGCCTGAATATTTTTATCTTCCCATCAACCTACAGATTGAAAAATCTGCCTGAGGTTTTACTAAAACCAGAATACGTACAAAATCATCCATGCTAAATATGCCAAATCTTTGAGGAATTAGCCTTTATTATATTGCACTTACTGATATGTACCAGGACTGTATCTTTTAATAAATTAATCATACTTGCAAATGTGTAATCTAAACATGCATTTCTTTTAGTCACATCCACACCGATATGAATTAAATGCAGTTAATGTATTCATTAAAATTCATTCAATTAATACAGCAGGATTTCTGCCCCTATGTACCAACCCTGGATACCAACTTCCAACCAATTTGCACTACAATTCCTATACAGAAATACCTTAGATAACGATTGCCTCGGATAATGCTAAAATTGGATAATGTCAAGGAATTTGAGACAAACATTTGCATTGCACAATGTTAAGATAACATTGTGTGATGCAATTGTTTGCCTCAAATTCCCCAATGTTGATTTCTTTACCAAAGCCCGCAGAGCTAGAGACCAGCCCTGCGGGCTTTGGGGCAGAGATCTACTGAGGCTTAGATGGCTGGTTTGGTTGGGGTGAGATCAGGCAGCCTGTCCCCCCCCCCAACCAAACCAGCGCTACAGGTTCTCTGCTTTGGGATGGGGTAGGTGGGGGTGGAAGGCACCTCCAGCCACCCCAATCCTAAAGTAGGATGGCTAACAACAGTCAAAAACACAATCAACACTAAAACCAGCAATAAAATACCCACCCATCTCAAAAGAGTTTAAAATGTAAAGACTAAAAGTTTAAGAAGATTAAAGATTAAAAAATGCACCAATTAAAAATTCACCAATTAAAACTACAGTTACAAGGGGGGGGGGAATGGTCAGGTAAGCTAGTGGGCCAGGGTAAAGTTTTCCCAGCTTGTCAGAAAACGACATCTTTTTCCTAATGCTCTCAAAGCTTGGTGAAACAGTAGTTTCAAATAGGCCTCAGAAAAAATTCTTTGTCTTCTCTGAGCTTCAAGGCTGTGTCACAGACAGCATGTTTTTCAGTATTTGTTATCTTTCCTAGCTAGCTAAGCTCCTGGATGTTTTGACTAAACAGAGAACATTCTCTGTTCATTCTCTGTGCACGTGTGTAAACAATGTATTGTTTTGAGAAAGTTTTCTCTGTTACCTGATTGGCTAAAGCTATCCCACCTGACTGCAAATTCTCCATTTTGGAGAGAAGAAAGAGTTCGTCTCTGCTTCTCTATGAGTTAAGACCTGTTTTTGATTAGAGAGCTTTTGTTTCGGGATCTCTATAGGCTAACATCCTTAGCCTAGGAGCCATGTATTTTTGCTCCTTAAAAATGGTTACCTAGATTACCTGTGGACTGTATTGGACTGACTTATGCTACTGACTTTTATTCTTTATGAACCTGATCAATAAATCTTCATCATTTTCCTGAACGTGTCTTCATTGGACTAAAAGGGTAAGAGAAGCATTGCATTTTACACACAAACCTTTGAACACGCTACCAAATTAAAAAACCCTTTTGGCTGATAAGCAGCTGAGAGCTGTAACTCTGTTTTGCCGCCCAGCCCACCCTTTTGTTTGTTTTGGTTTTGGAGGTTTCTCAGAACTGAGGGCCAGGTGGTACGTGACACAGCTTCTTTTCAGAAATACACACACCGCCTGGCTTGCTAAGGGGCTTAGCCATCCAGGTGGGGTGGGGGCTTCTGAAGAGAGGCTGGGGAAAGGGTCCCAAGCCTCTCTTCAGAACACCCCCCTCCCCGGATCACTAAGCCCCTTAGCAATCCAGAAGGAGGTTTCTGAAAAGCTGGGGAAAAGTTTACCCAGCTTTTTTTTTTTCAGAAAAACGCCCCTGGGCCTGGCTTGGTAAGGGGCTTAGCCATCCAGAGGGGAGGGTGTTGTGAAGAGAGGCTGGGAAAAGGATCTCAAGCCTCTCTTCAGAATCCAACCCCCCGGCCTGGATGGCTAAGCCCATTCTTTTCCCCAACCCCAGCGCTGATCCCAGCGTGGGTTCAGTGTTTGGGCTGCAGCACCGATTGCCCTTTGCTTGCGAAGAGAATGTGCATTCCCTTCACAAACAAAGGGTGAGCCCACCCTGGGACCTCCAGTTTGCTTGGGGAACGTGCGTTCCCTCCCCAAGCAAACTCATTTTTATACACCACGTGCGTTCCCTCCCCAAGCAAACTGGATTGCCCCCCTGTTCACTTTCCTCTTCAGAAAGGGAACAGGGCTTTTTTTTTAACATTGTGCAATCAATGCCTCCCACAACGTTAAAAGCCAGATAACGTTATGACTTGTGGAACCAAATCATAACGTCATCCGAGGTACTATTGTAATTGTATAGGAAACTGGATACTAGTAGTGCTTCTTGATCTGGTGGGAATTGCAATCTAAAAAGCTGGAGCATCTCATTTGAGCAAGAAGCTTACCTATATTGCTCACATACCATATTAATTATTTTATTTTTTAAAATCTGCATGTATTTAAATTGGGGGTGCAAGTCAGCAACCGGTATGTGGAATAATTAGTCTGAACCGCCAAACTCATGTGAAGACTTCACAGTGCCATTAAAAGAATGACCCAGTGTTCCTTCTGTCAGTAGAGAAAGATCTTTTAAGACCAGTCCTTTGGTTTGCTCTCCATATGGCAAACCAGGAGCTGGATTATTATGAAACTATAAAACGCTCTTTGATAACGATTCAGTAGAAAAACAACATTCTCTCTGCTATTAAAGTATAGCTCGGCCTAAGGTGACACAATTGATTTCCTATACCCACACTATATCACAGTAAAGTCTTTTTATGACTTTATGAATCAGGCTGTGGCAATCACTGGATCTTTAACAATGTTCATTTAAACCAGGCTTCCTGGTTTTTTCTTTTTACAAATTCTCAGCCAACAACAGTTCCTCAGCACTGATTAAGGGGCAAAGATTCAGAGTGGTATTAATCTATTGATGGAAATACATAAATCCCGATATGGATTTTAAAGCGACGGATACAGGTGGCGCTCCTCAGGGTTATAAAAAGCAAGCTAAAAATTATACTCCAGTAACTAAGTGCTTGAGATGGATTAAAACTTACACCCATGCTGTCATTTTGCAATAATTTACCAGAGGTCCCTTTCATCCATGTTTTGTTCACAACGTACAAACAATATGCTATGAATTTGCAGCTGAGAGCTCACAAGCAAAATCTGACCTTATCCATCTCTTTTTCCCATAGACTAAAGGAAATGGATGCTTGCAGATTTCTCACACTTGAAAAAGGAAAGGCCAACCACTGTGACATTTCTTACTCCCACACAAGATTGAATATAAAAGTTACACAAAGCCCAGGTAACTTTTTGCAGTCTTGGTATCATACTCATTTTTATACACCACAACTACAGTGTGCAAGATTTGCAGCTTGTATTATTAAGGATGCCACAAATACGCTGAATGAGAACAGAGCACCATAGGAGCATGTAACTTTACTTACATCATCCATGCAGATGAGAATGAATGATTTCAAAGGACTTCTTGATGGAAGAGGGTGTCTCCACATGCCAAAACACCTTGTTGAAAACTGACCAACAACCTCAATGGTTGAAAAAGCAAAAAGACTAGCATTTTTGTGCAAAAATTAAATCCTTGGCACTTTGCACAAAATATAAGCATGCCGAAATACTTACTCAATCAATCAATCAATCAATCTCCCTCCCTCCCTCTCTTACCCAGCAAGGCGAAAACTTGGGAAAATGTTCATTCTTATCTGCAACTAACTTAACTTGTGTTAAGTGAAAAATGGCATTCCTACTTTAAAATGCTCCATGTTTCTCTCCCTTCTTATCCACCATCACCAAAAAGCATTCATTCTACACAATAAGAAAAATCCATGATTTGGTTCTCTAGAGTGGAATGAAAAATAGTTGAGTAAAACACATGCCAGTAGACTGCTATGGATCTGTTCTGTTCTCACAGGGGGAGAAAAAAAGCTTTACATCAATTAATGCTTTTCAGACATTAACAGAATACTTCCACCGGCTCTGCAGTTAAGCAGCCCATAGAAAAATATTACTCTTAACAAAACAATCACAGATATGTCTCTTGCTACATCCTGATTGTGTTATTTTGTGATCTAATGTAAGCTTGAGGCTACATGTCAAGGGAACAGCCAGTGTCCATGCCAAACAAAAAGCGCTAATAATCAAATGCAATTGCATGGAACTCTTTGGTTGGCCTATTGCTTGCTTCAGTCTTACAAGCCAAGGAATTTTCTTCTCTGTGTGTATGTGTAGAAGTACTTGATTTTGGAACGGCATTATCTTTGGAGAGTGTGATAGTCTCACTACAGCCTCTTAATATAATCAAGATGATCCAGGAATGTTTACTATGGTCTCTTTTGCCAGGAATTCCAGAGGTAAGTCAGTCAAAAAGGAACCAATAAAAATGTTTAAGTTGTACTACTGAGAATAAAAACATCATCTATCTTGACAAATGTTAGCGCTATAATTGTAAAACTATGGTTTCTGAAGTGTATTTGCTTCAAATAGTTTCAGGGGGTGGAAGGGGGCAGAGTAAAATAGAGTAAGCTTTAATAATAATAATAATAATAATAATAATAATAATAATAATAATAATAATAATAATAATAATAATAATAATAATAATAATAATAATAATAATAATAATAATAATAATTGACAGGAGATATTTTATTTTAACTCTCAGAGAAGTATTCTATCTATTCAAAAAAAATGAGACAAGTTTCTAAATGGTGAAATGGTACTTCATCATTAACTTGATGGGTTTGTTGTTTTTGATTAGTTTTATGTTGGTATTGAATTTTTTAAAAATGGTTTACAGTGTCCAGAGTGGGAGAATATCCGAGATGGGCAGGATATAAACCAGGGATTCTCAACCTGTGGCCCATGGGCCGGATATGGCCCACTGTGCCATTTCATGTGGCCCACCACCACCTCCATCACTCCTGGAAGTGCCATGAGGTGGAGGAAGGGGAAATGGCCATCCAGCCTTGGAAGCTGTGTGAGGGAGTGTGACCCGGCCACCAGCTTAAAAAGGTTGAGAACTCCTGATATAAACAAACAAACAAATTTGCTCAATTTAAACTGATATGGTAGTGAGCTTTCATATTGCAGAGAACTTTCCCACCTGAAGAATTCTGTTGTGGTTGGGGAGGGGAGAATTATACCCCTTTCTTATCCAATGTATTTTGCAGCACAAGAAAAGCACTTTATTCTCTTTCCCCACTTTCTCCTCTGTCAGTCTTAAACTCTTAGAATGCCACCGGTGAGATATTATAAGTCTGTGAGAGGTCCCATGATTTCAGCTTTAAGGAACAGCTACCTATCCTTCTATTACCTTCCCTGCAATTTCCATTGTGAGTGAAGTGATCTTTAAAAGAAGTGAATGGGTTATTAAATTCAGTTCAGTTATCCAAAAGAAGGAGGAGAAAGGAGGGGCAGCTCTACAATGCTCACACATGATCAACAGTTTGCAGCTGTTCGAGAGACTCAAAACCTACAGATACGTAACTGTTCAAATCTTATTTTTCCCACATGATGTGGCAGATCAATTTTTGTTAAAATGACAAAACTCCACATCTTTGGAGTAATTCTCCGACTGAAACAAAATCAGAAGCTTTCAATGGCTTTAGATGAGAGAAACTGTGTATTCTACACTTCCATAAAAGCAACAGGCTAGAACACAATGAAAAACATCCCTAGCTTCCAGAAACATGTATATTTGTAGCCACAATTTCCTCTTTGTCACAGAGAGGAAGAAAATGGGAACACAAAAACAGATCTTATAGGTTTGTTGGGATATTTACTTATGTGCCTATTTATTTCTATAGTGATTTAGAAATACATCTACACTTGAGATCCTCTCAACTCCACTGGCCCCAGTTATCTGAGAGGCGTGTGTGATCCTAAAGAAGTTGCTGGACCATGAAACCCATCATCCTCACCATTAGCTATGCTTCCCAAGGTTGACAGGGGCTGCAAACCAACAATCACACTGGGGAGAGCACATATTCCACCTGTGCATTTCTGCCTCTGTGTTGCAGTCATTTTAATTAAACTGCTTCAAGAGGAGCCTGGCGTCACCAGGTTGATAGGAAGCCAGCAAACAGACTTTTCACAATCCCAGGGGCCTAAGCATGGGCAGAGTCATTGCTGGGGGCTTGTTAAGAGTACAGTAATACCTCGGATAACGATTGCATGGGATAACGCTGAAATCAGATAATGTTGCAATTTTTTTTAAAAAAAATTGCATCAGATAATGATCTGTTAGATTTATCCGATGCAATCGGATAACTCATGGGATCCCCACTGCCCTTTCCAAAGAGGCAGGCAAATCGCCACCCTATTCCCTTTCCTCTTCGGAAAGGGAACAGGGCTTTTTTTAACGTTGTGCGATCAATGCATCGCACAACGTTAAAAACCGGATAACGACGAGACTTGTGGAACCAAGTCTCATTGTTATCCGAGGTACTAGTGTATTACAAATACTTGCAAATTTTCTTATCCCCAGGGTGTCTTGAAGCATCAAGTCCCTGAGAAATGGTCAATACAATGGCAAAAATATCTACATTTCACTCATCAGTAGCAATGTCACAGACAGACAGACAGACAGTGAGAGGTTTTGTGTTTAGTGTAACAATATTTCCTTTCTTTTTTGTACAATCAAAGGTTGCTGGTGTAAAATACAAAGTTTCCTGCAGAATTTGTGAATTTTTCACAAAAAGTCCCAACTATTAGTTAAAAACTCTTCTGACTTTGCCCAATTTGGAAAACTTCTGAAATGTTTCACTCTATTGCAAGAAGAAAATGAGAAAATCTATATGGTGCTAAAAAGTGAATGAGCCAATTTTTAAAATTCCCTTTCAAAATATATAACATAAAATTATGTCACCACGCAGGCAAAATTGCTGCTTCATACCAATGGTTCTCTGTATGGTACCTGTCACCATGTTTCCTTCCCCCATCATGTTGCAACACAGATACAGTGGTACCTCTCATAACGAACACATTGTATAGCAACAAATTCGATGTGTTCGTTATGCAATTGTAATACCCCACATAATGACTTTTTTTCGTTATGCGGCGGTTTTGGTAACCGGGGTATACCTGCTTAATGGGAACCCCGGTTAACAAACTCCCCCCCCCCCCAGTTATGTGGGGCATCTCCCATAGGGAATCGCATAATGGGAAAAACCGCATAGTGAAGAGCTCCATGGAAAGGAGTGCCCCCCCGTTATGCGGAGTTCTACTGTACTGGTATTTATTAGAGCTGTACTGCTCATTGGGCTGATTCTCAGCCTTAAAAATTTATTTTATTAAACTTTGGTTCTTTAAAACAGGAATGTGTATCAGACAGTGTGTTCCTACTTGGTTCCTCTTATTGTGTATCTGTTGTAGCACTTCGGTTCTGGGCAGACAAAACTCAAGACATCTAAAACAGAACATCAGGGTTTAATGTTGGTTTGCTTACTAGGTTCCTAAAATACGGTTTCATCTTGGCTTAAGAAGCTACTTAGCAAAATCAATATTAAACCACATTCTTCTACTTCAGATACAATTGGGAACTTTAGTTTAATTTAACCAGCAGTACAGTGTGGTATATTATATTATTATTATTATATTTGTATTTATATGCCACTCTCCTTGCCGAAGCAACCCAGAGCGGCTTACAATGTTACAGTATCAAATATAAAAGCAACAACATATCAATATAAAAAATATAATACAGTCAATATAGTTATAAAAGCAAAAGCACAATACAATCAAAAAAATGCAATTCAATCAATATACAGTATATTAAAAAAATGTAACAATATAATAGCAAGATAATATTCCATTCAGCATTACAAATATGATTCAGTGTCATAAATACAAATATCAAGTCACAAATACAAATACAAATACAGTATCATCAACTTTCACAAGTATAACCTACGCCCGCCAATAGCTGTTCCTAATCAACTCTTGTCGCCCCCGCCGCCAGTCTTTTATCGGGCTCCAGGCCGAGATGGGAAGAGGTCCCGGAGGGAGGGCGGGGGGGGGGACGCCTCACCAGCCACAGCTGCGGCAGCTTGTTCCATCCCCGGGCGAGGTGGAAAGACCCGGGGAGAAGCGGGAGTGTCCTTTCGTTGCCTCTGCCGCCAGTCTTTTATCAGCCTCCGGGCCAAGATGGGAAGAGGTCCCGGAGGGAGGGCGGGGGGGGACGCCTCACCAGCCACAGCTGCGGCAGCTTGTTCCATCCCCGGGCGAGGTGGAAAGACCCGGGGAGAAGCGGGAGCGTCCTTTCGTTGCCTCTGCCGCCAATCTTTTATCAGCCTCCGGGCCAAGATGGGAAGAGGTCCCGGAGGGAGGGCGGGGGGGGGACGCCTCACCAGCCACAGCTGCGGCAGCTTGTTCCATCCCCGGGCGAGGTGGAAAGACCCGGGGAGAAGCGGGAGCGTCCTTTCGTTGCCTCTGCCGCCAGTCTTTTATCAGCCTCCGGGCCAAGATGGGAAGAGGTCCCGGAGGGAGGGCGGGGGGGACGCCTCACCAGCCACAGCTGCGGCAGCTTGTTCCATCCCCAGGTGAGGTGGAAAGACCCGGGGAGAAGCGGGAGCGTCCTTTCGTTGCCTCTGCCGCCAGTCTTTTATCAGCCTCCGGGCCAAGATGGGAAGAGGTCCCAGAGGGAGGGCAGGGGGGGGGACGCCTCACCAGCCACAGCTGCGGCAGCTTGTTCCATCCCCGGGCGAGGTGGAAAGACCCGGGGAGAAGCGGGAGCGTCCTTTCGTTGCCTCTGCCGCCAGTCTTTTATCAGCCTCCGGGCCAAGATGGGAAGAGGTCCCGGAGGGAGGGCGGGGGGGGGGGGACGCCTCACCAGCTACAGCTGCGGCAGCTTGTTCCATCCCCGGGCGAGGTGGAAAGACCCGGGGAGAAGCGGGAGCGGTATGGTAATAGGGATATGGTAATAGATTGGTGCTCAGGAGGCTTGGGTTCAAATTCCTGCTCAGCCATGGAAACACAAAGGGGTTGTGTAGCTAGTAAATAATTAATAATTGCATGCCTTCAAGTCAATTCTGACTTATGGTGACTATTTTCCCAAGGATTGCTAGATAGTGAATAAACAGATTTGGTTTAACATTCCCCTCTTCTGAGGGCACCCTGGAACTTTGCAACTTGCCCATAACAGCACAAGAGCTAACTCATCTGCTAGTTGGTGCAGTGAGGAATTAAACTCCCAATCTCTGGCTCTGTAGCCAGATACAGTCAAACCTCGCATAAAGAGTGCCTCGCTTAAAGAGTAACTCGCTTAAAGAGCAGAATTTTCTCTGAATGTTCGCTTCGCTTAACAAATAAAACCAACCACAAACTCGCTTAACAAATAAATTGGGGTTTGCAATCCCCCACACAATTGGTCATTTACAATGGTGTTTTGCTTAAAGAGCAAACTCGCTTAAAGAGTAATCCTGTGGAACGCATTATGCTCTTTAAGCGAGGTACAACTGTATCTAGACCAGCTAGCGAAACTAGTAAAACCACACTTTAAATATCTCAGTTACCTTGAGAGCCCTTTAGAATAGTTCTAAATTGGTTCCAACTTTATGGTACATAACAATAGCCAAACTATTATACAACAGGATGAAACAAGCATATTCACAAAAAAATAATTGTTATACCACAAACAGATCTTTGTATACCATTATTTCACATCCATTCTCATTCTCTTAACCTACATTCACCAACATGTGCTTTCAGGACCAGTCAAAGTTATTTTACTGCCTGAGGAAAAACCAGAGGTCCACGTCATTCACCAAAGCTGACTAGACTGGTAGAGGAATCATTCTGTAATACTGGGGATGTGATTGTTTCCTTTTATAAAATCAGGACCCTAGCTCAAGTGGGACAGTCTGGCCAGGTTATCCTGCTATGGTAACAGACTAGACCTTTCTGCCAGAGAGTCAACACCAAGTGTCAGGCGGCAGTTAACTAACCTGACAACCCTAAGGACTAATGGCCTTGAGTGCCAAAGTCCACAGGGAAGAGTGATTGTACCCAAGTGGATTAAAACCCACTTGAATCCATATTGATGGAGGGCAACAACTTCATCAATACTGGTCTGGGGCTGAGGAGGATTTGTGTGCCAAAACGGTTCAGCACCAGAAAGTGATTCACAGAACTGGATCAGTGGTACGGGGGTCATGACAGCCATCTTCTGCAGTGGATGTGGTCCTGACAATTGTCTGGCCATGGTAATTGAATGGACCAAAGCTAACAAGCTGAGACTGAACCCTGACAAGACAGAGGTTCTTTTTTCCCCTTCAGTTCCTGGGAAATTTATATGTATTCTTTTAAATGTGTGCCTGTTTTTAATGTGTGAGTTTTCTGTTGTTAGCTGCCCAGAGTAGGAAAATCTCCTAAATGGGCGGAGTATAAATATAATAAATAAATAAAATAAATGCTGCTATGCAGAAGACAGATGAAAGGCCACTGCATTATATTCTCAGGATAGTCTTCATTTTCATTTCATTTCATTTCAAATTTATACCCTGCCGTACTCAGGTAAACCTGACTCTAGGCAGCTTACATACCGTGTTTCCCTGAAAATAAGACACTGTCTTATATTTTTTAAAACTCCAAATTATGCACAAGGTCTTATTTTCAGGGGATGTCTTATTTTTCCATGATGAAGAATGCAGTACACATTTATTGCTGATACAGCGGATCGCCAGCGCAAGATTTAGGTGAGTGCCTTATTTTCAGGGGGGCCCTTATATTTCCGAGGTGGGGAAAAATAGGGGAGTGCCTTACTATAGGAGGAGGTCCTATTTTCAGTGAAATAGGGCATTATAAAAGTACAGTAATACCTCAGATAACGCTAAGACTTGGCTCCACAAGTCTTGGTGTTATCCGATTTTTAGTGTTATCCGATGCATGTTAAAATCTTATGGGATGGATCGGATAATGTTAAAGCTCCATAGAGATACACTGTAACCGCACAGGCTTTAGCGGTTGTTATCCGATCCATCCCATAGGACCTTAACGTTATTCGATCCAATTCTCCTCCCCAGATTACTTAACGTTATGTGATTTTAGCGTTAACCGAGTTAAACGTTATTCGAGGTATTACTGTAACAGCATTACAATCACAAATTCCACATTATCATAATCACAATCTTCACAGAATCAGAATATATATATATAAATATCAATAACACAGTAACAATCCAAAAGTATTAATATCACAATAAAATGTTACAAGAAAGTATTGCAAACCCCCCCCCCCCCAGCAAAAACAAAAATCATGTATACTGAGTCCAGCAATGATAAGCAAAATCCTACAGAAGGTAGCTGGGAAAAGCCCAAGAGAAGTCAGAAAAAGAAAGAATCCAGTCCCCACAGCATCTTTTTAAGCCAGCCCGGGGCTGGGTGGGGAGCCGGTGATGGAATAGCCCTGGCGTCCCACAGCTGTGGTAGCCTCTCTGCCTGGTGGAGAGTCCGGGAGCAAGGGCGGAGAAGTCCTAGCATCCGCTGCCGCAGCGTCCTTTTAAGCTGGCCCGGGGCTGGGTGGGGAGCTGGCTATCGAATGGTCCTCACGTCCCACAGCTGCAGTAGCCTCTCCGCCCGGTGGAGAGTCCGGAGGAGAGGGCGGAGAGGGCCTGATCACCATGAGGATTGCCAATACTGTATTCAGATTCAGATATAGCAGAAGAAGGAGAAGTTCAAGTGGCAAAGAGTTGGCTACATGACACACCACTGTCTCCCCCCTCCTTAATGCCACCTTTCAGCACTTGCCAAACGAGACAACCATTTCACTTTGCCTAATGGTAAAGCTGACTCTATAGGCTTTGCTAGGAAAGATTCACACACTTTCCATTGCAGAAGCAAGTGCTGTTAGGATCTTAGATAACAAATCATAGTTTTTAGAGCCAACTACCTTTTAAGCACCATTTCTGCACTGAGATTGTAAAGAACAATAAACAAATATTCTTGGTTACTAACATAACTTGAGAATACCCTGGGTAGCAAGGGAACAAATAGATTGATCTTAGAAGAAATTAACCCTAACTGTTCCTTAGAAGGTCAAATAGTAAAGATGAAGCTAAAGTACTTTGGACATCAAATAAGAAGAGAGGATTCACTTGAGAAAGCCTTGATGCTGGGAAAGGTGGAGGGCAAAAGAAGAAGGGGGCGGCCCAAAATGAGATGGCTAGATGGTGTTGTAGATGCAGTGGACACAGAGCTGAGTGGGTTGAGGAGGATGGTGGCAGACATAAGTGCTTGGCGGACAGTGGTCCACGGGGTCGCCAAGTGTCGGAATCGACTGTGCAACTGAACAACAAGAACAAGAACAACAAAACATAACTTTTTTAAAAAGGAGCTTAAGAAATCAAACATATCAGAGAGTAAACAAAACAGAAGGACAAAACATGTCGTGGCACTTTAAAGGCTAACTTCTGTATTTTAATGTTAGCTTTTGTGGCTCAAGACCACTTTGTCAGACAAGAAATAAAAGGTTTTGTTTTTGCGGGGATATTATGGCACACATGTGTGAAGAACTTCCCTGTATATTCCACAGATCACAATAAAGTCTTCTGAATCCTAATTAATGGTCTGCTTTAGCACAGATTGCAAAATAACCATTATGCAAAATAACCATTCTGACCCTGCCATAACCACCAGCATTAGTAAAGATACATTCATAAATAAACCTTTAAAAAACACACAGCAACACAACATACATTTCTTTGTCCCTTTGGATCACAAAAGCCATGTATTCATTGGGCTCAACCAGCAATTAATCATTACTTAAATGTATAACACATGCTTTATACGATTTTCGGGTCAGACTTTCCTTAACAAAGGTCAGCCAGCAAAATCCAGGTCTCTTACTAGTGTTCTGCAACTCCTATTTGTTCCTGATTTTCCAGTCTCATCCTGCAGTCTTCCACTTGCATGGACAAACTATACTTTTTAGCAACCAGAAATTATAGGAAACAGGGCTTCTACAGCTCTAAAGGAGACCAGCTACATTAAAAAAACACACCATATTTTAACAATAGGCAGTGACTGACAGTTTTCTATGACAGTGAGATGATCAAATGCAAACTGCAGCAGTTCTCACCAAGAGACGTACACAATAAACCCAACAATACCTGTTCAGTTACAGGAATGGACTCCCACCGACGCTTCAGCAAAAGTAAAGGTCTTCGTTTCATGATTCCCAGTTTTGCTTATGAAAAGTTTTCCTCGGAAGAGCAACTTCTTCCTACAGTAACTATGTTATCTCCAATCCTTGAGTAGCATTGCTTGACTTTGAGGATTAGGAAGTGTGAGGCTCACCAAGTGTTGCAAAGACAGTAGTTAGTGATGTTCTTATTCTATATTGTTTCTATTATTATTCCTCCAAAGTCCTTTGTCTTTTGCAAGCCTTGGTCTCTTTTTCTCTCTCCCTCTTTCTCGGAAGAAGCCTCAAGAGAGATTGTGATGGTGGTGGTCGTGGCAGAACCAGCCTAGGCTGAAAAATTACCTCACAGAGGCATGAAAGTAGATAGACATCACCAGACGTGCTCAATCTGAAAATAGCTGTTGCTTAGGAACTGGAAGAATAAATTACAGCACTTCAGATATACTGTATATAATTCAAAGCTTTTACACTTAAAGTGAATTAAAACACACTGGATCCAAGTGCCTCTCACTGTCCCTATATGAACATCATCTCTTGAAGGCTGTGAAAGTTATGACTGCCTATTCCCTGGAGTCCGGGGTTTACGCCTCACTACCCACTCTGCAAACCGTGAGTAGCTGAACTGTATCAGCAACTTAATTCCTGTCCATATGGCATCATCAATAAATTGGCTTTGTTAAAAAAATGAAAAGGAAAAAGAAACAAAGCTTTACAAATCCTTCAGCGAAGGGAGAAGAATGACTTATGATCAACATGAATTCCTATCCATTGAGAAAAAGGAAAAGAACTTTGAAAGCAAACATCCGCTGTCTAGCAAAGATTCACACCTATGCAAACAAGGTTAACATGGTAAAGGTGGGGATCTCTACATCTCATTTGCTGTCCTCTTGGACAAATGGGAGTAGAGGGAGTATAAGACCATAAACATTCTCTTTGTGGCTCAGAGTACCCATATTTCAACTATTTCTTTAGCCAGATTGTCAAGCTGCAGTCCTGACCAGATGTGAAAGATGGAGCCTCTTTGAAGGATGACAAGACAGCAGGATCTTCCAGCAGACCCTGGCATCCCTGAAGGGCCTTCTGGCTCAGACATGAGAGCCACAGGGCTAGAGAACTGTAGTACAGTTGCTGAGGGTGCTGTATAGCTTGGTCTCTTTATTACCCCAAAGACCCCAGGAACAGAAGCACTGGGAGTAGCTAAAGAAAGAAATTCATAGCATCTAAGGCTGCAACTACATTTACAGAAAGGATTTCACAGCGACTTGGGCTGCTTCACAAGACACAAGACCTGGTACAGATTTTGAAAGGGTACACTGGTATCATTTTAAAAGCACTCCAGGGCTTATGGCTCCATGAACCGGTGCTGGAAGGCTTCCTAAGCTACTAATGATGCCAAGGTTGGGGCTTGTCATACAGCAAAGTCAGAGCTGCTAGAGCTGCCCAAAAACCAAGAACAGTGTTGCTGCCCAGCCAGTGACACAGAACTCCCTGGCTGCTTCACCACTGGCTGGCTGGGCACACTGTTTTTGTTGAGGTGTGAGTAGATTCAATGCCCCTTCCCCACATGGCAAGGTTGCCCCAACCTGGAGCTGTAGCAGTGAGAACTCTCTTGCACTGGCCAGCCTGCTTCCATGTTCTGCTGTAATAGATCAGGACTCAAATTAAAGCAGGATGTGTGAAACAGATTTTCATGCCTGTTTTCAGATAACCAGAAGTGGTTTGTTTGTTTTTAAACCCACCTTACTGTGCATTATCTGAAATGTGTAGTTCCTGAGACTACTTAGATAAAATAACAGAGCAGAATTCTTTGGATCTGGTTTTTACCAAGTTGCAGAAGATGATGGAACATCCTGTTCTTCAATATGGCCTTGGTTTGAATTGCATCACTGATGAAGCAACAGCTCCTATGAGAATTAGGAGCGTCACTACAAAGAATACATTAATTGGGGTGGGGGTGGGGAATGATACCATGCAAGCATTGAAAGGAGCTCAAATTTCAGTTTCTAGGTTCACTGCCTTTGTTCCAGTCCACAATTCCATGGGATTGATACAGGTGGGGCACCCACATCTATGAAAAGTTAATTTTTGTTGGACAGCAGTTTTTAGAATGGCCCAGGTTGCAAGTGGCAAGTCAAAGATCGCCTCCTGCTTTAATGAGAACTCAAGTTAAAGGTAATGGAAAAACTTGGAGCAATACTGTAAGATGGCTTCCTACATTGCTAAGCAGGCCATTAAGATGGTGGTCTTATGATTCCCTAACCATCAGTGTTCAGTATTCAGAGAGTTATAATACTTTAGCTGTCACAGTAAAAGACACTAATGGCTGATCCTCCACAAATTTGATGAATTTACTGAATCAAATTACACCAGTTCTACACAACATGCAACCCTCCTTGTGCATTTTGGCAAAAAAAAAAAAAAAACCAACTATGGCCACCCTCCTAGAGCCTCCTCAGTGAAAATATAACCCTCTCAGGTTATTTTAGGACAAAATGACAACATCATTGCTCATAAACGTCTTCAAGAGTAACAATTTTCAGTTTAGGGACCAGTGCTTCCCAGCCTCCACATGTTTTCCCCATCTGCGTTTAGAAACTGGACATGCCCATTTGGGAATTTACTGGGGAGGTTTAACGGACATTCCTGAACACTTATAGGTCCAGTGTAGTCCATGGTGGGGTCTAGTAGCAATAATTTAAGCTTCATATTGAGTCTGGTTTCCTGCTCCAGAATTACATGTAGTATTTCTTCATAATGTCAGGTCTAGATCATGACTTCAGGATAAAGAAAAACTTATCAGAATTGTTAGCCACTGTCCATTAAAGGAGATAGAACCCAGACTTCCTCTGACTTAAACAAAAAAAAAAGTTTACTGAAAGATTAAAAATATAGAAGACGGATCTGTATTTTTGCTCCAGCCCTTTATGCCAAGAGCATTATCCTGATAATTTTTTAATTGAGCTCAGAATACAAGGTAATACAGCTAAAAGCAAGGGGCAGAGATTAAGAAAAGTTACTTTTTCAGAAATTAAATTTCAGTCAGAATCCCCAGCCAACATGGCTGCTTGAGATTTTGGGAGCTGTTATCCACACAAAAAAATTAGATTTTCATCAATTGGATGAGGAAAAAGTATGCAATCAACCATCAACTTTTATACTAATAATATGTCATCAAGTTAATCCTGATTTATGGTGACTCTTTCCAGGGTTTTCTAGGTAGAGAATACACAAAAGTGGTTTCCCATTCCCTTCCTCTAGGGGGAGATCTTGGGGTTGTGCAGTTTAGCCAGGACTACAAAGGGTGGCTCTTTCTCCTGGGAGGCACTATGGGGAATTGAACCCCCAACCTCCTAAACCACTGAGCTATCCAACTAGCTTTTAAAAAAAAAATTAAAAAAAACCTCACAAGAAGAAAAATATGATGTGTTAAAAATGGGTTTGATCCAAAGATGGGATAAGAATGCTATTTGGATTTGGACAACTGGAACAAAGCGGAGACCAAAAGATGTTTATATCCTGAGAATGGATTCTCTTTTCCTCTTAACATTCTTGTTCTTCCTAAATCTGTCTTGCTTCCCTAGCCTGCCAGGTCCCGCGATGTTTTTAATTTTTTTTCTGGCACTGAGAAATTCCTAGGCATTTTATAAATAAGCAGATATATTGCCAGCAGCTAAGAAAGAAATCAGGCTATGAGAAAGCCTCTCCTCTTCAATTCCCTTCAGTGATTTTTCCTATCCATGTAAACCAGGTAGTATTCTGGAGCCTCAACATGGACAGACCTTGGAAAATTTTGTTTGTTTGGCCACCTGCCAAACTGGCTGGACTGCTTCTGGGAACTGTCATCCAAAATCTCCAAAAAAATGTCCTCTTAATCTCTAAACATGTGTATAACAAAAGATCACCCACCTCCCATGGCATCATTGCTTGTGTATCTCCAGCTATTTGTTGATAATATGATTTCTTTTCCTATCTAACCACAGTCTCCTGTGAATTTACCTAAGGTTTCACAGATCAGGGGCTGTTGTGGCTCAAGTGGGTAAGACACTGAACTCGCTGACTGGAAGGTCAGAGTTCAATGCCTAGGTACTGCATGACAGAGTGAGCTCCTGTCTCTGTCCCAGCTCCTGCCAACCTAGCAGTTCAAAAGCAAGAAATTGGAAGAAGAGAAATAGTGACCAGTGGGAAGGTACATAGTGTTCCATGCACCCTGGTGTTCAGGCATGCCTGCCACATGTCCACAGAAACATCTTCAGACACAGACAGCGCTGGCTCTTTGGCTATAAACGGAGATAAGCACAGAACCCTAGAGTTGGATACAACTGGCTTTCGAGCAAGAGCAATCTTTACCTTTACCTCACAACCAAGTCAGTTGCATCTTCACGACCAGGCTTCGCCTTATCTGGCAGATAGTCACCAACACCCACAAACTCTCTCATTTTACATTTTAAGGGGTGGGCTGAGATTCTTCTTGCCGTTTCTGTAGCAGTTATAGTTTTACAGGGCTATGTTGCTAGCCCAATGCCCATCCCTCCTTTCTCATCTGGACTTAGAACTGGCGATGCAGAGGTGGATGTCAAATGCCATCTTCCAGAAAATGAATAAGATCTGGTCCTCACCATCTATCCCACTGAAAATTAAATTCCATCTATGCCTGTGAGATTTCAAAGGCCATAGCAAGTATCAACAAGAGACTTGATGTCTTCCAGCAGAGGTGGACACTGTGGCAGTAATTCCTTAAACATTAGGACAGTTTGCGGATAGAGAGAACTATGCTCTCACAGTGTCACCTCTTGAAACATCTAATAGCCTTCATTCCAACAGGGCTCTGGAGAACAGGAAAGCCAAGAGACTTCCACTTGGTTTTATAATCCAGGCTAATTTAGTTAGTTTCAACTAAAGAGCTGCCTGAAGCTGCAGAAGAGCTGTTCTGTATCTTGCACATTATGTTGAGAGTTCCTGTTGGCATCAACAATATTGATTCAATTTGTTTCGAATGATTCAGTTTAAAGACTATGACATAATAGACTGGATGAGGAAGAAGGTTCATACACGCCCACTGATTAAGTTTGTGGATGATATTATTTATGGATGTAGAGAGAGAAGAAAGGGGGAATGAAAAAAGAGAGATTAATCTTGTGGTCATTCACACACAGCTGACTCATTTTCACAGATGTTGGCCTTTAGACACCCACCAATACATCCAAAAGATGATATATATCTTGCTAAAGGGCCTTTTAGGAATAGGGCGCATAATCATAATGACAGACACATGCACACTTGTGTTAAAATTCTGATCATTCATCTTTGGAGGCACTCAACTAGGTTGAGCAAAACAAACATAACCAATTTAACACCAACTCCAGAAAAATTATGCAAAAACTGACCTGAGAACCTCTGGATCCTCGCTTGTGATCCCATTCAGAATGTCCCATAATCTGCAAAAAGACAAGAGGGAGACTTAGTAACACAAAGAATAATAATGTGTGAGTCAACTATAGATATGCAGAACAAGAAAATATTACTTTGTGGCTCAACTGTAAGCCACCTTGAATATTATCTTATTACTTGACTATAGACTACCTTACCAAACTCCTGTAAACCTTGTGACCATATTGGTGGAAGAATTTGGGGTCTCAAAAGTGTTTCTCATTCAAATTTTGTGCATGGGAATATGGGGCACTACTATATGGTAATTCTAAAACCGGGTCCCCAGCCTGTGGCCTATGGGCCACATGTGACCCTTGAGTTGTTTGTTTATTGCTATCACCTTCAAGACATCCTTCATAATAGCATTTTGGCCATTCTGGATGCTTTACTAGCCAGCGGAGCTCAGGTACCCACTACATTTAAAAATTTTCATTGACCTCTGAATACTTACTTTTGATCTAAAGTGCTAGGACAATTAATTTGTTAAGATGTGGCCCTTTTAGGCATTGGGCACTCTAATGCCTCTCCCTCCCCCCCCCCCATTTCCTAGACGGTTAGGAATCACTGTTCTAAAGGAAACCAGGAGGCTGTGAACTTTGTCAAAGCTGTCTCAGCTAATTCAGTGGCATAAGATTTCCATGAAGAAATCCCTAGGTTGAGCCCAAAGTGTTTGTAGGGAAAGGTGAAAAAGACCACCTTTGGAAACTTTGCAGTCCCAGTGCCAAATTTGTTCCCAAATTTATACTTGGGAACAAGACATCAACCAGTAGTGCAAAACACCCCAACCAACATTACTAGTCAGAAACAGGAACATTTTGCAAAGTCCATGACTTTATAACACATTATTGAATAAGCTACCAAGGCACAGCCTTATATTCCTTAGGATTCCTTTAAAGATGAAAGTTTGTGTCAGTATCTGCTCACAAAACAACTGCTCACATGCCAAGCAAACTGGAGTAGCTGTTTCTTACGGAAGGCAATTACATTTGGCAGCCAAGATTGGTTCCTCACCCATCCATCACAAGAGCGTAGCTGCTTTATGTCTGTGCAAGAACAAGATCTTTTTACTCTGCTCTCACATCACTCTCAGTTTTGTTCCTTGGACTCGAAACACATTCCACAACCAAGTAAAAGTCATTAAAAGCCTATTGAGAACAATGTTGCCGCCACAGCTGACGCCAGCAATAAACCTGGCAGAAAATGAGTCTGGTTCAGAACCATCGCAATAATTCATAGTAATAAAATATAGCGACCATATGTTCTTCCTTTGCATTTCCCCCAACAGAGTGTGTCTTTATGAAATCAGTCACCCCTTTTTGCTCTTGTTAAGGAAATCTTGCAATACGAGGCTTTGGCCACACCCTAACCATGATATAACCTCTTAACCTTTCAATCTTTTTAAATCTTCCAACCTTTAAATTTTTTAGATGGTGTTTTTTATTGTTAGGTCTTGTTGTTATTGGTTTAATTGTTGTTAGCCGCCCTGAGTCACTTTGAGGAGGGTGACATACAAATATGGTAATAAATAAATAAATAAATAAATAACTGATTACATCAACTACTGAATTACAACAAGCAGGCAACATTGTAAAAGTCCAGGAGAAATCAACATCTTATTTTCTAGTCGGTTGACATGAGGTCATACACGATTCCTGGAATGGACGGTCTTGGTTTTGCAACGTACGGAACAATGAAACCGCATCTGTGTCAAACCACTCCTCTTTGTTCATCAAATGACATAACAAGTAGGGAGAAGATGTTAGCAGGATCTTTACTCTGAGCACAGTCGACATTTCTGAAAGTCCTATGCCTTTTGACAAAGTCCTATAATAGCAATAGCAATTACACTTACTGTATTTGCTGGCTATAAGATGCATCCGTGTATAAGACCACTCAGTTTTTCCAGTGTATTTTAAGAGGGGAAAGTGTGTTTTATGCACCAGCAAATACGGCATATACCATCCCATGGTGCTTAATGCACTCTCTGGACTGTTTACAGGTAATCAACATGTTGCCCCAAACATGCTGGGTACTCATTTTACGAACCTTGGAAGGATGGAAGGCGGAGTCAAACTTGAACCTGGTCAGGGTTGAACTCACAATGTTTTGGCTATAGTACAGTAGTTTAACCACTGCACCACCAGGGCTCCTATAACTAGCAAAGGGCCCAAGATAATTGTTTAGAAAAGCTGGTGGGGTTTTTAGAGTCTAGCTCCCCAAATCTTCAAAGCAGCATGACCAGTGGGATTATGAGAACCAATGTCCGAAAAAGTAACTTTTCCTGGCTTTGCCAACACACCACTTTGAAATTGCAGGCAATAGTTAAGGAGATCTATAAGAGGGTAAGGCTGGCTTAGTGATTAAGACCCTGAGCTTCATGACTGGAAGGTCGGCAGGTCAGCAGCTCAAGACCTGAGTGATATGCGATGGAGTGAGGTCTTGTCATCTGTCCCATCTTCTGTGAACCTAGCAGTTTGAAAGCAAGAAATTGTAAGTAGATCAATAAGTACCACATCAGTGGGAAAGGTAACAGTGTTTTATGAGCTCCAGCATCTAGTCATGCCTGCCACATAACCACTGAAAATTCTGCAGGTTCAGACAGCTCTGCCTTTTTGGTTGTAAATGGAGATGAGCACCACCACCTAGAGTCAGACTGGCTTTTGAGCAAGGGACATGTAGAAAATGTGTATTTTGAAGAAAACTCAAATGTGACCTGAAACACAATTTTGGCACACATTATTTAGCATACAAAACACACACATTTATGTAGAACTCAGACAGAATGGATTTAAAGTGAGATTTTTATCTGTTCTGTATTTTTACTCTATGTTTGATTTTATTGTTAGCTGCTTGAACTGTCCCAAGGTGCTGGCAGAAGAAGGGAATGGTAAACCACTTTTGAGTACTCACTACCTATAAAACTCTGGAAAGGATCGCCATAAGTTAGAATCAACTTGACAGCACACTGTTGCTGTTGTTACTGAGAATAGGTGACTTGTAAAAACTATTTTTAAAAATTACTTCTTGGGTCTTTTTGGACTTGTCTTAAACTTTTAGTGGCTATGCTGGTTAAGCAATTTTTGGAGCTGAAGTCTAATTTTTTTTAACATTTTAAAGTTCTGATTATCAAGCCATACTCACACAGTTTTACATGTGAACATTTAAGTATGATAATTCAGACCCAAAGGATAATACATTTTGCTTGCTGAGAATGCTATAAAAATAACATAAGTGACAAGATAACCAAACCATACCACTGGGTCCCAGTTGAACATGAGGAACAGACAGAACCCACAAGAATAGAAACTTTGCTTGGTGCAACAGTTCATGAGAAACAACCTAACTAAGAAATGCAGACATTTGTATGCTTCACGGTGAAGAAATTGTTTCAAGTCTCTATCTCTGATCTCTGTTCCAAAGAAAGTCGAGGGATGAGATCATATTGAACACTGGAAGAGAAGACAACAGGGAGGGGGAATGGGGCAGGGGGAAGGACCACATATTTTAGGACTTTTCTCATGGCATCACATGACCTTTTTATCCTATTTCTAAGACATAAACTGTGTTTGACTTCAGTAGGAATCTGAGTTCCCTCATGTGGGGGTGAGAGAGACGAAGAAACATTTGGAGGGAGAGATTAGTTGTCTGCAGTAAATTGTTTGATGGAGAAGTCATATACTGGTTGCTCAACTGACTGTTTGACAAGGCGGAGGAGCCAAACTGCATATACTTTGACTGGCCAGATCTTTTCTCAACTTGGTGTTCACCACATGTCTTGGACTTCATCACATACCATCTGTCTTCAAAGGCCAGCTGAGGATGGTGGGCTCTGAGGTCCAAAACGTCAGGAGGAAATTGAGTTGGGAAAGACTGATCTAGAAAAAGCTAATTTAAAGCAGTCCAGTGCATTTGTTTTCAACCCTGTTTGCAATGGGATGAAACTACAATCCCAACCAGCTACAAGAAACTCATAGTTTCGTTTCATTTTGCACATATCTTGTCTTACTTCTTAACTTTGCTCCTTCTCCCTGCTTCCCCATACTCCTTCATTTGTCTAATCAAAAAATGGGCATTTTTCCTTTTTCTAGATGCATGTTGGCTGCAGAATTCTTGCCATAAGAAAGAGTCTTTGGCCATCTTAAAAGACATGTAGCTTTTCAGTCTGTCATCACATCTGAGCCCTGTTAGATACCTCTGTCTTTACCCTTCGAAAGGAATTGTGGTACCCAATTTGAGGACAGTACGTAGAACATCTGGTTTTAAATGTGTAATTGAAGGTTATTTGGATTAATTCATATTTTGTAGTTTAGTGTGATTATTTATTTATTGTTATGGACTGTGTTGGCTCAAGTGGTTAAGGTGCTGAACTTGATTGACAACTGGAAGACCGGCAGGTCAGCAGTTCGAGACCAGAGTACTGCATGATGGAATGAGCTCCCATCTCTGTCTCAGCTCCTCCCAACCTAGCAGTTCCAAAGCAAGAAATTGCAAGTAGATAAATAGGGACCACTTCCATGGGAAGGTAAACAGCATTCCGTGCACCCTGGTGTCTAGGCATACCTGCCACATGTCCACAGCAACATCTGCAGATGCAGAAAATGCTGGCTCTTTGGCTGTAAACAACGATGAGCACTGAAACCTGGAGTAGGATATGACTCACTTTCAAACAAGTGTGACCTTTACCTATGGACATCTTTGAGTTATTATTTAATATATGATAGACTGCAGACATTGATAGCAACAGAACAAAAGATATCAGGCATCACAATTGCAATAACAACACATATATAAACTAGTACCTCGGATAATGATAAGACTTTGTTCCACAAGTCTCATCGTTATCCGGTTTTTAACGTTGTGCAATGCATTGATCGCACAACGTTTTTTAAAAAAGCCCTGTTCCCTTTTGGAAGAGGGAAGGGAACCGGGGGGGGGGGGGGATCTGCCTGCCTCTTTGGAAAGGGAACTGGGGGGAATCTCCCATGCGTGGAATCCCCACTGTCCTTTCCAAAGAGGCAGGCAGATCGCAGCATGCGATTGGCACATGAGTTGGGGGTGTAACCAGGGGGTGCACCTGTTCAATTCCCCCAACTCCAGCACCGATCGTGCGCTGTGATCGCAGCACCCGGGTAGGTCAGGGGAAGCTGGAAACAGCATGCATCGGCTCCCCCCACCTTGCCCCTTGCCAAGGGCAACGGAGAGCCCAAAATGGGCAGAAAAAAACTCCGTCACAATGGTGTTTTTCACCCATTTCGGGCTCTCCGTCACCCTTGCCACCTCTGTGAGAGTTGGGGAACCTGATCCATGCTGTTTCCAACAGCCAGGGTGTTGGGGAAGAGATCGCGCACATGCACGGTTTCCCCCACAACACCCCTGCAGTCCAAGTGATTGCGTGCTGGGACTGTTGGGGTGTTGAGGGAGAGATCAGTGTGACCGCATGCAGTTTCTCCCCCAACACCATGGCAGCCCCAGCTGCCGGTTTGGTTGGGGAGGAAATGAGTGCGTGTGCCCCCCCCCCAAACTGTTGGTCTCCAGCCCTGCGGGCTTTGGGGCAGAGATAAACGTTGGGGAATTTGAGGCAAAAGTTTGCATTGCACAACATTATGTTAACGTTGTGTGATGCAAATGTTTGCCTCAAATTCCCCAACGTTATCCGATTTTAGCATTATCCGGGGCAATCGTTATCTGAGGTATTACTGTACATACATTCTACTCTGTCCAATCTAAGTTTGAAGTGAGGGTGAGCTGGGGCCATTTAGGCCACCTAGAACCTGATAAAAAATGGAACATTATAATAAACAACATCCTTTTTGCAGTAATATAAATTGCAAGCTTCACTTGGTTCTCAAATAATTCTGTAACACTTCAGTGAATCCAGGTTGCTTAATCTCAAAAGGAAAAATAATGGATTTTTCAAGCAAAAACAACAACAACACACAGATAATGCAGATGTCTTGTGCACAGGTCTATTAAGTGCTTTTCACTTTTCAATTAAAATGGGCCTATACTCAAGCAAACTGAATAGCACACTCAAAGAACTCTGGCATTTAATTTTTTTATGTTGGTTTTGATTGGTGTTTCATTGTTTTTTAAAAACATATGATTTCGTATTTTAAACTTGCTTACATTGCTCGGTTTTTCTTGTTGTGACCCTTGGGTCCCCTATGGGAAGAAAGGCAAATCAATCAATCAGATATGAGCAACAAATGGAGGAGAGGCAGCCACACAAAGGGAACCCCTACATAACCATCAAGAAAATAGGTGAAGCTCATCTGCATCAAGGCGAGAACTCTATCTTAGCCTTCTCTCCTTCACTGTATTAAAAGAGATGTACAGTAATACCCCGGATAACGTTATGACTTGATTCCACAAGTCATTACGTTATCCGATTTTTAGCGTTGTCCGATGCATGCATCGAACAACGCTAAAAAAAAAAAAAGCCCTGACTTCAGGGACAAACCGCTTTAAAGGCAGGCAGGGAAAGAAAGAGATCTGATTGGGTCTCTCTTTTCCTCCCTGCCTTTAAAGCCACCCCCCCCACCTGCAGCGGTCTCTGCGAGTGCAGTAGGGTCGGGGGAAAGGCGTGCCTTTCCCCCGATCCTACTTCAGTCGCAGAGACTGCTTGTGTCTCTTTCCCTCCTTGTATTTAAACTACAGGGAGGGGGAAAGAGAGAGACGTTATTGGGTCTCTAGAGAACCAATCACGTCTCTCTCTCTTTCCCCCTCCCTGTAGTTTAAATACAGGGAGGGAAAGAGACACAAGCAGTCTCTGCAACTGCAGTAGGGTTGGGGGAAAGGCGGGTGCTTTTCCCTGACCCTACTGCAGTCGCAGAGATCGCTGCGGGTGGGGGGTGGATTGGGTAGTTCTACCCAAACCACCCCACACCTGCAGACCATTGCCTCAGATAACGCTAAGAATCATTATCCAGAATCGTTATCCAATGAAAGTTTTTTCCAAAAAACTTGCATCGTTATCCTATTCTAGCATTATCCGATGCAATCGTTATCCGGGGTATTACTGTATTTAAAATATGATTGTCTAAAGAGGGACAAACTGCTCCATACAGAAAATCGAGAACTCAATTTTTGAGTTCAGCACAACAATGGGGCAGGACTAGTGCTCTTCTCTTGGAGGATGTGGGCCCACAAATTTCTTTAAGGACAAAAAAGAGCTAGAGGAAGGCAAAGAAAGAAAGGGAGGAGGGGGAGGAGGTAGCCTACATGTATTAAAGCAGGGGTTCCCAAAACTTTTGCTCCGTGGGCCTGACCATGCCCCCCAGACAGCCGGTCACGTGGTTCCTCCTGTCATAAATGCTGCCATAATACACGTCCACAGCTGTCATAAATGTCTTCACTTCTGGTAGCAGCAAGGGTGGCGGTGGGCCACATGAAATTGTGCTGCAGGCTGGGTCTTGCCCTTGGGTCGTAGGTTGGCCACCCCTGTATTAAAGGGAAACTAAGGGGTCACAGTGGCTTATGAACTGAGCTTGACGACCTGAGTGCTGCACAATGGAGTGAATGCCTGTTGTGTGTCCCAGCTCCTGCCAACCTAGCAGTTCCAAAGCCAGAAATTGCAAGTAGATAAATAGCTACTGCTTCAGCAGGAAAGGCAACAGTGCTGCATGAGCTCCAGTGTCTAGTCATGCCTGGCACATGACCACAGAAATATCTGCAGAATCATAGAGGGCTGGCTCTTTGGCTGAGATGAGCATCGCCTCCTAGAGTTGGACCCAACTGGCTTTTGAGCAAAGGAGACCTTTGGATAAACCACAGAGGCTAAAAGGGACATTAATACACACAAAAACTATGCTACAACTGAAAGCATTTGCTTAACATCCTTATACTAAGTTGGGATACAGTCAGCCTAAACGCCTCCTCTCTGCATCGTTTTAAGCCACAAAGTGCAAAGGTGACTAAGCGGTGAAGTATTCATCACCAATTAGGGGACACTCATTAGTGGATGCTTGTGCCAGTGACATCACAAAAGAGTGCCTTTGGACTCATTCATACTGCTGGCAAAGTAGGTCACTCCAGCATACAAAGCTTCACACTGAGCAAACTCATCTAGCCTCCAGTGGGCCATAGATTCTTAGAAAGAATTAATACTCTGGCAAATAAAAATAAATGAAAATATTATTGTAATTAGAAAGCTGATGGGGAAAATGGATCCATTTGAAATATGAACAAACAAACCAGCCATGTGATCCATATACAAAAATATGTAGAAGAAGAAGGCAACACCTTTTTTTGAATCACTAAATTAAAACAATCATTGCGAGCTTTCATGATTCAAGATAACTTCTTCAGGCATGAAACGTGGTGCTGGAGGAGAGAGTTGTAGGCATACCATACTGCCAGAAAAATGAACAAGTACGTCCCTAGAGCAGTGATGGATAACCTTTTAGACAGTGATGGGATGACAAAAATTCTACTACCACGCCATGATGTCACGGACGTCATGGGCGTGGCCAATGTCATGACGTCATGACGTCATGGCCGAAGCCGACGTCATGACGCCATGACGTTGTGGGCGGGGCCAAAAATAAAAATAAATAAAAAATAAAAATAAACATACACACACACACCCCTCCCTCTCAGCCCACCCACCCATACACAAATAAATAAATAAATAAATAAATAAATAAATAAAAACAACCACCCACCCAAAACACAAATAAATTACCCCTCGCTTACCTTTCTTGGGACCCGGCACCCCGACTGCGTCCACAGCCGCCGCCGCCGCCGCCGGAGCTGCCTGCACCCCTGTGGCCTCCTCCTCGGGCCGGTCCCTTTTTACCCCGGCTCCGGCCATGGCCAGGGGCGGCGGGCAGCAGTGGCTCTAGTCACGGCTCCAGCCGCAGCTCCAGCCGCGGCTGCCGAGCCTCCCTGGGCCGTCCCCATGCCGCACCACTGCCGCCTGCATTCCTCCTCCGCCAGGCGCCGCAGCCGGGCTAAAAAGGGACCGGCCCAAGGAGGAGGCCACAGGAATGTAGCCAACGGCAGCTCCGGTGGCGGTGGGCGGCGGTTGCAGGCACCCAGCCCACAGGCCGGCGGCCGGCGGAGGAGGAGGCGTCAGTGGTGCGCCGCGCCGGGCGTCCCCAGGGCATGGGGCTTGTCGGCAGCGGACGGCCCAGGCAGCCCTCAACGTGCCGCGGGGGAGGTGCCCTTCTCAGAGGGCTGGTGCCGCCTCCGCCTCCGCCGTCCTGAAAGCTCTAAACAATTTTTTAAAAAAAATTGGAGCTAAAATGGCTCCAATTGACTGCGCATGTGCAGAAACTCAATCTGACGCATGCGCAATGTGTCAGATTGAGTTTCTGCACATGCGCAGTCAATTGGAGCCATTTTAGCTCCAATTTTTTTTAAAAAAAATTCTTTCAGTGAGGCGTCCGGAACCGGACGCCCCAAAAGTGGACTCCCCTCACGGAGAACCCTCCGGAATTGGCCCTACCGGTTCCAGGGAACCGTCTGGAACCGGGGACATCCCATCACTGCTTTTAGAGAGTGTGCCCAAACAGAGGGGTGGGATGAACTCTGAGAAGAGGGAAGGAGGAAGTCTTCCCATTGGGCTGGTGGGCAGAGTGGCAGGCTGAACTCTGTGCTGGGGCAACAGCACACGTGCTGCCCATGGAGAGGGTTTTTTAGATGATTGGCTTTTTAAACTTTTTATGATGGTAGTTGATTTGTGATTTTTTGACTTATGCTAATTGTATCTTATTTTATTGCACTGTGATATGTGCACTGTATAATGTATTAGATGCAGTATTGTTGTGAGCCACCTTGAGTTGCGACGTCGAGTGGGTGGCATATAAGTCCAATAATAATGATGATGATGATGATGCATGCCAGAGGTTCGCCACCACTGTCCTAGCCTGAACTATCTCTGGGGGCAAAAATGATGAAGTTGAAACTTTCCTATTTTAAGCACATCATGAGAAAGCAAGACTCTCTGAAAAAGTCAATAATAGTGGGAAAGGTCAAAGACAGCAGGAAAAAAAGGGATAGAATTAGCAATTACACTTATATACTGCCCCATAGCGCTTAGTGCACTCTCTGGGCGGTTCACAAGGTAATTTGCATTTTGCCCCCAACATGCTTTTTTACCAACTTCAGAAGGATGAAAAGGTTGAGTCAATCTTGATCCTTGTCAGGATTGAACTTGCAATGTTTTGGGTGCAGTACATCAGTTTAACCACTGCGTCACTAGGCATAATTCATCTCTTTAACTGGAGATGCTACAGATTGCATTTGGGATGTTGTGTGCCGAGCTCTCCTTTGGAGAAATGGTTCCTAATTCACTATTTCTCTGCTTGAATTAAGTGATTATGCTCCCAAAAGACCTGCTTAACTAACACTTACTAGCTTGTTTCAAATTTCCAATGTTAACTCTCACAGTATAGACATACCCTTGGAGTATTTCCTATTACAGTAAAACCTTGTATAAAGAGCATCTCGCTTTGAGAGTAACTTGCTTAAAGAGCAGAATTTTCTATGAATGGTCACCTCGCTTAACAAGTAAAACCAACCAAAATTTCGCTTAACAACTAAATCGAGGTTTGCAATCCCCCCACACACACACAAGTCACAACTGGTCATAGTGTTTCGCTTAAAGAGCAAACTCGCTTAAAGAGCAATCCTGTTGAACACATTATGCTCTTTAAGTGAGGTACCACTGTACATACAGTAAAACCTTGGATAACGCTAAAACTTGGTTCCACAAGTCTTGGTGTTATCCGATTTTTAGTGTTATCCGATGCATGTTAAAATTCTATGGGATGGATCGGATAATGTTAAAGCTCCATAGAGATACATTGTAATCGCACAGGCTTTAGCGGTTGTTATCCTATCCATCCCATAGGACTTTAACGTTATTTGATCCAATTCTCCTCCTCAGATTACTTAACGTTATGTGATTTTAGCGTTATCCGAGGTAAACATTATCCGAGGTATTACGATGAAGGACGCTTTGGTGAGTTTTAGTCCCGGCCTAACTTCATTGACAAGTGCTAGGCAAAGCTGCCTAGTTAGACCGCCAACATAAAACAAATCCACAATGTGGATTTAATTATGTCCTGCCCTTGCCAGTAATTTTTTTAACTTCTTAAGCCCAAACCTCTCAGTTCTTCAGACAGTGACAGTAAAAGCCACACCAAATATCATTTCTGGAGCATTCCTGCCTTCCAGTCTTACGGGAGGAGTAATTGCCACATACTTTACCCCTCTATTCTCCACAATGACATTTTAAACAAGCCAAGTGTTCCAGCAAACATGGACAATTTCTTGGTACTGATAACAAGTGGAAAGTGTGGACATCCCTGTCAAAATGGAAGGTCAAACGCTAGATGAGCCAGCTCTGTGTCCTTTCCAATCAATTCACAGATCAGCAAACTGCTAGTCCATGAAGGACATGAACTGTTCTGAAAGCTCTTCTAGTTGCAGACCCATAGGTCTTTCAAGTACACGTTAAAGCTACATGCATTCTCCCAATGCAGCAGGATCGCAGTACAGTATTAGTAGATATCTAGAGACAAATGCCAGACACCTAAATACTAGCTTGCAACATAACAGGGACAACAAATCAACACCCTCCCTACTCCCTTCATAACAGGAAGACCAAGGAGACAAAATATGGTTCTAGGTCAAAATAAGAACAAAAATATCTAGTGGGAGCACCTGCAACAATATGTGGTTCTTTCTACCCTGCAGCTTATGGTCCCCATGCATAAGATGTCATAGACAAACCATTATTATCTTTTTCTCAGCACTGTCAACTCAGAATGACAGCAGCTCTACACGACAGGTGAGATTCTTCTCTTTTCTAACATTGTTAGCTACCCTACATTTGCTGCTAATCTATCTTTTAAATGTGTTTTATATTATATTATGTTTAATTCCTGCTTTTTTAATAATTAGTGAACTATGTTGAGTCCACTGTTGGGAGACGGGCAGAGTAGAAATGTAATTATTAAGTTAATAATAGAATACCTGCTGACTAGCAAGGGTGTCCTTTCTTTCTAGTTTCCCATGCAGGATTTAACAAGACCTGATCTTTTTCAATTTCCCAAATCAAATGAGACTGGTTGTATTCAAGTTGGCATGGTCATTTGCTTTTCCAGAGCTAGGGAAATCCGTGATTCTGCAGAGATTGTTGGGATCACAGTTCCCATCAGCTCTAGAAAACATAGCTGACAGGGAGAGCAGGAGTTGTAGTCAAATCATAACTGGAGTAGAACAAATTCCATAATCCTCTTTCATCTCTTTCTCTTCTGTAGCTTGTGTACTCTACTTGCCCAATCTACTTCATTCCGATGGACCTGTCACCTGAAAACTCTCTAAAACGTGATCAGTTTATTAGTTTCTTTAAACATAAATAAAGCAGCCAGAGAGGTTTTGAAGGAAAAAAGAGATGTTATCAACAAAAACAATTATACATAAACATATGCATATGTGGTGCTTGCTTCCATGGAGATCCAAGAACCCAAATTAGCAATTCAATCAGACTTCTATACTTTTTTTTTTTTTTACAAACTACACATATGTGTTCTCAGCCCAGGTAAGGCTGATGGGCAGAAGGTATTTCATATTTTATTCTGGCATTGCATATTTTTCAAAGTGTTCAGAATTCATTCATTCATTCATTCATTCATTTATTCAATTTGTATACCGCCCTACTCAGTGCAACCGACTCAGGGCGGTTCACAGAGACCACACGTAAGACAATCAAAAGAGTACAACATAATCAAGGTCATTCAACTTAATACAATACAATACAACAATGCAATACAGTAGTGCAGTAAAGCACAACCACACTACGAAATAAAGTTACAATACAGTATAATGAAGCAAAATCACACTGCAAAAAGGTTACAAATCATAAGTTACAAGATATGAAGTTACAAAATAAATTCCAATACATATACAGTATATGACATAGCAAATAAATAATAACATAACACAAGTTATGCACAAGTCTGCTCCACTTAGATAAATGACATAGGACTTTTTGTGTAACTGTCTTTTTATAAAAATGTCCTTCTTCAGGCCACACTATAAATTAGCACAATTAATTAAAGTAGGTATGCAAGCTTCATTCTTATCTTTAACTGAATACTTATTTTGTTAAGGCAAAAGGTTAATACAGTACAGTAAATTAAAATAGTTGGGTTCACAGACCACTGCCAGTCCTTATGGTGGTTCCTGTGGCTTGCTACTTTTTCATGCCAGCCCTCTCATAGCTTATGTCTTTGCTTTGTGCTTCTCCTTTCTTTGTCCCTTCTGACTAATCCAGAGACTGCAAGTGGTATTGTTTTATCTCCTTTCCCCAACTTTTAGTATGCTTGAAAAGCTATTTCTAAAGAGGGTTGGAAAAACAGGAAGCAGACAAAGACATGGAGCAACAGCAGAACATTTTTTGTGCACTGAGTATCACTGGTTCAGTCCCTGGGCATTTCTGAAAATAATTCATCTCAAATAAAAGGAATATCTCTGCCTTAGAGCAGAAGAGCAAAAGACACTTCATGTTCTGGTAGTTAAGCAATGAGATGCTCTCGAATTTCCCTACAGGCCTGGCCCTGTCAAGCTGTAAAGCAGCAGAAGAGAAGAAGAGAAGATCTTGCCCCATACCATCTGTTTACACTAGGAACAGCTCCCAATTCTGAGCAGTCTGCAATCTGTGTGCCAGGATAGGCAAATTGTAGACATCCAGATGTTGTTCCACTGTAACTTTCATCAGCCATCACCAATGACAAAGAGGATGGGAGTTGCAGTTGAACAACATCTACAGGATGACCCGTAAGTCCCTACCCATCCATATATCTTATGTATCCAGTGTATCTGTGTCCTGTACCTCATTCTCACTGTATAAAATTATGTGTACATTATGGGGAATTTAGGAAATAAGTCCCTTTTCTCTAGCATTGTACAACACTTTAAACCAGGGGTTCCCAACCTACGGCCCACAGAAAGGATGGGTAGGGAATTATGAGCCACTGTGTAGAAGGTCCCATGATCCACTCCTTGTTTACAGCTTCCTATGTAAGACAACATGGTCTAACTAGACCCATGGAGAATGTTCCATTAGAGAGTAAGGATACATTGCAGTATTTTGCTGATGGCTCTGCTGTAATATACAACTTTGTATATCTGGATTTAGCAGCTGCAAATTCCAAATACTTCCATGAACATTTCCACTCTCCATTTTGCAAAACTTCACAGTGGTCAGACCAGCAAGCCAAAATACCTAGTAGACTGCTCTCATTTATTACCTTAAATATAGCACTACTGTCTCTGCAAGGAAGTCCAGAGAGCAGGCACCCTGTTAATGCTAAGATAATGTTTTTGAATGGGGAAAATGCAAAAATGGAGCTAAATTGTGCCACACCGATGACAAATATTGAAAGTTTCCCTTTCTGCTTGGAGTTGGCCATTCTGATCCAATCCTGCCAAGGTATTTACAAATCCAAAGCCAAATTAAACAGGAAGGTCTTCACCTGACAATAGGACAACAGTATAATCACAGAATGTGAATGAAGCTCCCATGTTCCCATGAAAACACATGAAAGAGAATAAATGGTTAGGTGTGCAAACAGCTCATTAAGTCCCATGTAAAATTACTGATAGGCTACTAAGCTAGTTGCTATTTACAGGTAAGAATTGTTTCTCGAGTACTAGCAGAGATTCTTCCAATTCTCTGACCAGAACCGACCAATATAAGCATTCTTCTTTTGTGTCCCAATCAAACTCTGGACTGACAAAATGAAGCCACTTTCTTCGCTTTGTCATTGCCCAAACTTAAGTCCTTATCAGCACATGTAAGCATAGTGGTGTAGCAAGGAGGCGAATAAAACTGTTTGTGGAGACTAAACCAGGCGGCCTTACTTTACAGGTACCAACTCAATATGTTGAATTACAGGCCCATCACCTCCAGCCAGTCAGCAAGGTGACAGGAAACATGATTGAAAACATCTGGAAGTTACTGCATTAGAGGAGGGTATTATAAAACAGAGTCAGTACCCCTCGTTATGTATGTATTGTCAAAATGTACGAAACCACCAGAATCCCCAAATGTTTATGACTGTGCTTATATTTGCTTATTAATTCTAGTTGGGTGTGTTATCATGGTCACTGAAGCCACATTCTTGGCGTACTAGAATTTCTGAAATTAGGGATTGATGAAAATTCCATTGAGTTTTTTAAAAAAAACTTTCCAAAATTTGTAATTAAATATAATGAAGAGAAACTGAGCTTTAAAAAAAATACATGCAAGACAACAAACCTGAAACATCTTAAGTTTTCAGATTTTCATCCAGCAATACACTTTAAATTAAAGCTTATTTCTGAGGCTTTGGGGCTGAAGCTTGTGTTTCTATACTTGGAGGGTAGCTGAGCATCATATCTAAAACTACCCAAACAATCCTCTGATATAGGTTCTTAAATTTCAATAAGTGATGTGTACCTTTGAGATGTGGTGTTGGAGGAGAGTTTTGAGAGCCCCCTGGACAGCGAGGAGAACAAATAGTTCAATCTTAGAAGAAATCAACCCTGACTGCTCCTTAGAAGGTCAAATTGTAAAGATGAAGCTAAAGTACTTTGGACATCAAATGAGAAGAGAAGATTCACTTGAGAAGGCCTTGATGCTGGGAAGGGCGGAGGGCAAAAGAAGAAGGGGGCGGCAAAAAATGAGATGGCTAGATGGTATTATGGACGCAATGGGCACAGAGCTGAGCGAGTTGAGGAGGATGGTGGAGGACAGAAGTGCCTGGCGGACAGTGGTCTATGGGGCCACAGAGGGTCGGAATCAACTGTGCGACTGAACAGCAAAAAACCTTTACCCATTATTTAGCCCAGTCCCTGCCAACCTAGCAATTCAAAAGCAAGAAATTGCAAGTAGATAAAAAGGGACCACTTCAGTGGGAAAGGTAAAAGTGTTTCATGTGCTTTGGCATTTAGTAGTGCTTGCCACATGATCATGGAAACATCTGCAGATGCAGACAATGCTGGCTCTTTGGCTGCAAACAGAGATGAACATCACCCCCTAGGGCAGGTGCTCCCCACCTTTTTATGCTGTGGGCCTGACCACACCTCCAGAACAGCTGAAGCAGGCATGTTTACAACAACCTTAAATGTGCCCTCTTTTGTATCTACAACAGCTGTGGGCACGTCTGTGAATGTGCGGGTACATTTTATGGCTGATGTAAATGTGTTTGCTTCCACTTCTGGGAGCGGCAAGGGCGGCCATGGGCCACATGAAATGCTGGCTGTGGGCCAGGTCTGCCGTAGAGTCAGACATGACTGGCATTTGACCAAGGGAGACCTAACTTTCCCCACTGAATGTAGCAAAATGGTAGCTTGACTTATATGATAGCATCTAATGTGTGATCTTGACTTTCTACCTTGGACATGGGACTTCATGCCCTTCTGTTTCCTTTCAGCATGATGATTATAACCATCTGTGCTGTGAGCACATAGCACAGCAAAACAGAACTACTGGTAGGAGGGTGTGATAACTTGGTGTATTTTTAACAGAAACGTCTAGAGCAGGGCTTTAACTTTATCAATATGTTACAGAAAGTCAGAACGTATTATTAAACAAATGGATTAAACCATGCAAAAATATCAATTTTAATTAAACAATGGATCGAGACTCTAGCAAGAGTTTATATATATATATAAACTCTTGCAGTTCAAGTGATTGAGGTGAACTTTTCCTAGTTCATTGTTCTTCCAGGACTCCATTCTTTGCTAGAGACTGGGAAAAATTAGTTTTCTGGACAACATCTCCCAGAATCCTCCCAATCAATTTTTCTAAACAATGTATCTTGTTTTCTGCACCAATAAATAAACAAAATAAGATATGTGTTACAGATGTGAAAATTAAATAAATATTAACTGTCTACTTTGATTTAGAATGGCTACAATATCCAGTTTTTCTTGGATGCCCCTAACTTGTATTTATGGTTGGGTGCAAAACAGTGTAAGCAAACATATTGAGAGCCCTGATCTAAGGGGAAATGATTTTCCTGGACAAAGAAGAGGAGCTATATTGGAACATATTATATGAACACTGGAATTACCAGCCTCTTTCAACTGTCAGTCCCAGCTAAAAGCTGTTAACTAGAATGTCTGCCTAATAGAGCAACAAACTGGATACTGAGTTATGCATTTTGAGATAACGATCCCAGGACTGAAACTGCACTTCACTGGATGTGCACAGATGGTGAAAAGGACAAACAGACAATCACAATCAAAGGACAAATTGAAGTGGTCACTAAATATAACCACAACTCCTCTCCCCTCTTTCTTGGTATCTTAACAGACCAAATTATCTCGATTGCAGCTTGAGAAGACAACAAGCAGGACCCACATTAGAAGGTCAGAAAGCAATTGTAATGTGTCCAGAAGGCTACAGAGCATGAAGATAAGCACTGCTGTAATTGCACAGATTAGAATGAAAATTGCCTGAAGCTATGATAAACCTAGATTCACAAAGATGGAGTGTAAACAGACTACCAGAAACCAGACTGTAGAACTGGATGCTGTGCAGCTAAAGGAACATGAAAGGGCCACAGAGTCATCCAATCAATTATAATTGGACTGTTCTTCTTAGCCCCTCTTTAACCTACTGGCTACAATGGCCAGAACTTCCAGGCTAGTCCACACCTCATCTCATATCTAAAGTCCCATCAACTATTCTGCCAAAGAACCTACATCCTTCCCAGTTCTTCCAAGAACATTTATGTTTGCAAGCATTATATTTATCATTTATGACAAGTTAGCAGTCAGGGGGAACCAAGGGATTAACAGAAGTACTAAGTGTTCAAAGTTATTCCTAGCAGGCCCAAAGCCATAGATGGATGGATATAATTCATGTCATGTAAGGTCAATAGGAGACTACACTCCCAACCTCCAACTCTGCAGTCAAGATACTTAAACATTGAGCTATCCAGGTAGCTAACTAGTTGATTTCCACTGCTACATTACCAACAGCAAACTTGCTGTCTGTATGTACATCCCTGAATAATACCATTTATGTGTGTGAGAAAGAAAGCAGAGACCTTGTGAATTTCACAGGAATTTAAAAATGTGTGTGTGTGTGTGCTTAAGAATTCCCCAAATTACCCAATGAAAACAGTCAGAGTGACATGCAGGTACACTGTAGCGGCTTATCAGGAAAAAAGTTGTTGCTGTATGACACAAAGTTGCTTCCCACTTATGGAGGCCATAAAAGGGTTTGAATGATGTGTGATGTTCAAGAATTCAATAACCATCACTACCCACCCTCCCAGTGAGTTTCTAAGGCTGAATGAGCATTTGTATGCACATCTCCCAAGTTTTATTCTATCCACTACACTACACTGGCTGTCTTGCTTAGGTGTAGTCACAATATTGATACATTTCTGCAAATTCAGTTTGCATTTTGAAATGAACATTTGTTTGAACCAGATTATGAGACCCTGGTTTTTCTTTTCTCCTTCCCGCATGGGTATCTAGGTGCATTTTGATATGCCTCGTCTTCTTTTCTTTCCTTGGAAACAGCAGGCATTAAGGAGAAAATTGGTTTTTTTTTCTTGATTAAATTTATAATTCAACCAAATTTACAAATGGGAGTCTACAATCCTGAGCTTAGAATAGAGAAACAAGCAAACTGCACTCAGGTTGCTATAGTAGCCATAGCAATTAATGCCACTGGTATACCTATACTGTTACTCATCCATGGCAAGGAAGGACCTGATATGAATTACAATTACACTTACATACCATCCCATAGAGCAGGGATTCAGTCCACAGCCCACAGCACCATTTCATGTCATCGTCCCCCGCCTCCACTCTACCAGGCAGTGCCATGTGGTGCAGGAAGGGCAAAATAGTCATCCAGCCACCGAAGCTGTCTGAGGGCGCATGACCCAGCAACCGGCTTTAAAAGGTTGAGAACTCCTGCCATAGAACTTCGTGCACTCTTTGGGCAGTCCACAAGTTAACTAGCATTTTGCCCCACATGTGGATCCTCATTTTACAGACCTTGGAAAGATGGAAGGCTGAGTCAACCTTGAGCCCTGGTCAGAACCAAACTCACAACGCTCTGGCGGCATGAATCAAAAATCAGTTCCTGAAGGAATTCAACAGTGTGCTTCCTAATTTCTTTAAGAGAAGGTGGTTATTCATTTTGGGTGGGGCTGGAACCAATCGCAGAGGAATGGACTGAAGGCTGTGGAGATTAACCCCATCTATCAGAAAGCTAAGGAACAAGAGGCCATGGCAGAAGAAAGATTGAAGAAATAATAGAAAAGAACCTAACAGAAACTTCATAAAAAATGAGGCTTTTGGGAGGCCTGGATAACTGGATAATGTAGAGATCATGTAGAGCTTCAGATCAGGAAGGGCTGTATGCTAGAAGAGGATGAGAAAATAGGGGTTCTGCAGAGTTCAATCAAGAGGCACAGTGATTAAAACTATTTGGGTATATTAGGGGATCTTCTCCTTCTTTCATGTCCTGATCAAACCCTGGACTGCCAAAATGAAGCCACTTTCTTGGCTTTGTCATTGGCCAAACTTAAGTCCTCACTGGTGCATGTTTCTGGAAGTAATCGGCAGACCAGTAAATAAGCCAGATTCTGTATCTCTCCACAGTCACACAACCCCCACTTGAGCATGTTGGTCTTGCATTTACAGACTCTGACCCTCAGCCTATTCAGGTTCCTCCAACTGAAGAATTACCCACTACTCTCCCTCCGCCAATGGGGAGGGAAGAGGGGAGGCTGAAATCCCACCTGGGAGACAGTGGCAGGGATGAGGTGAAGTGACCAGACATTCCCACCCACCCATCCTAGGAGGCAGAGAAGGTGGCAGCAGTGCATCTGCGGGGGGCGTGAACATGTGCCCACGTGATATCACCAGAGGCATACCGGCAATGTCATATCGCTCAGTGTGTGGGCACATGCTGCCTCCTCCTTGGGCACTTGGTCTCTAAAAGGTTCACCATCTAGACCATCCTTTCCCAAATTAGTGCCCTCTGGATATGCTGGACTTGTGTTTCTACCACTTTCAACCAATGTTGCTATTCTCCATATTGGAAAGGGGACACACCAACTCATCTGGGAAGGCGCTACCCGGGCAAAGAACAGCCCAGTAGGATTGAGGCTTAGATCTCGGCCAGTAATGTACCTTTGCTTTTGCGAGGCTTGTCATTGGGCTTCACACAATGACAGGGAGTGATGCAATCTTTCCTCCTAACCCTTCCGGAGGTGGAGGAGGTGGCGGACAGGCTAGTGACAGCAGCAGGAATAGGCACAGGATCATTTTTTACAATGCCCTTGTGGCTGTTTCTGCTGCTGTCACTGGCCCATCCACCGCCCCCTTCACCTCCAGAAGGGTTAGGAGGAAAGACTGCATCGGTACCCATCATTGTGTGAAGCCCATAGACTTCGCTGCAGTCGAAAAAGTCCCCCGGACTTTTTCAACTGCAGCGAAGTCTATGGGCTTCACACAATGACGGGTACCGATGCAGTGGGATCGGTGCTTGGGTTGGGGGGGTGAAGAACCCCCAACCCAAGTGATGATCCCACACTGCAATCGGCGATCGGGTTGGGGGGGAGAATAAGGGGGCACCCGTCCAACCCCCCAACCCAAGCACTGATTTCCCCTTGCTCGTGGAGGGAATGCATGTTCCTTCTGCAAGCCAAGGGCGACCCCACACTGGGACCACTGGTTTGCTTGGGGAGGGAGGGCACTTTCTCTCCCCAAGCAAACCGGATAGACCCCGTGTTCCCTTTCCTCTTCGAAAGGGTACAAGGCCTTTTTTTAATGTTGTGCAATAAATGCATCACACAATGTTAAAAACTGGATAACGTTATGACTTGTGGAACCAAGTCATAACGTTATCCGAGGTACTAGTGTACTTCCTAAAATAAGGGTAGTATGTTTCCTTCTCATTTTTTACTTCTGAGGTCACAGAGACCTCTAAATGGAAGGGAGGTGGAGACTAGCAGAGGAATCACAGGATACACTTACTGTAAACTACATGTTGAATGGGTCTTTATCAGGATGTTTGGAAGATCAACAAGCTGTCTTGTCTGTTCCAAGCCTTTCAATTTCTGCTGAGTCAAGTACAAGGTTTACCTCTCCTTGTACAGTCAGTTTATTAGGTAGGTAGAGAAGCATCTTCCACAAAGAGCATTTCTGTTGCAATTACTCTCCTCTAGGCCAAGGATGGCTGAGCAGGGGTGGGGGAAATATTTGCAGAGAAGAAAACATGTAGTGTTGGCAACCAAGTCCAAGAGCTGTGAATGAAGTCAATCTTCTTAGAGGGTGACATTGCTTAAGTCCCAGCTCCCAGACCACCAACACCTGGAAGCTTACAACTGGACCTAATATAGGATAGATGATATTTAATAAGGACACCTTGGGCTCAACTGAAGTCAACAGGGGAAGATTTTAATGAGAGGAAGCACAGTCTCTGGCAAAATGTTAGGGAAGGAAATTGACTGGGAAGGCAAGAAAATTTAAGAGAGGGCTAGGGTGATAAAATGGCCCGATCAATATAAAAATAGAATAAAATGAAACAAAAGGTTTTCTGGCAGAAAGAGAAGCAGCACATGATATGAGAGAGAGCAATTTCATTTTGTGAATGGGGTCAATCTTTTGTAATCAGATCATATAGAAGTAATACAGAAGAAGTAGAAAATCCAGAATTGCAAGAGTTCACCATAAACCAGATTGGGCATTGAGCAAGCTGCTGTTTCTGGTTCAGAGTGATGTTACTGCCCTGGTTCTCCAGAAGGCCTGATAGTCAAGTGATGATATAATACTCCAGGTAATTACTGTGGGTAGTTGCATTTGTTTGTTTGTTCCTTATATTTATACCCCACCCATGTAGCATTCAGGCCACTCATAGCCATTTTCCTCCTCCCATTTGTAAGCTCAGGTTCAAGCACCTATGCCAAGAAACAGAATATTAGATAGATGGGACATGTCAATATGGTGGCAAGTTACACATATTTCATTCACCCATTGGTAAAATTACTTCTGGGAACTATAACTTTCCCAGCTAGCATGCCCAGTAGCCATGTTGGTTGGGGAAGTCTGGAAATTTATTTCAAAAATGTAATTCATATATACAGTACCTTGGCCCTATCCAGGCTTCAACATTTCTTACAACACTGGAGTAATAAAGCTCACCTGTACAAGTGGTCGTACCATCAGCTAGAGAGGCTCATCTCTCTAGCACGAGATGGAGGACCTTTTCTGTGTCCACTCTGGCCCTATGGAACCTCCTGCCATGTGAGTTGCATCTCCAGACAGAGTTGCTGCCCTTCAGGAAGGGGGTGAAGACCTGGCTGGCGGGGCATGTGAGGGGTGCAGGCCAGACAATCAGCTCGGCCAGCTGGCTCCTTTGAACACCCCACCCCTCTCCCTGTTGTTTTTTTAACTCTTTTTTTACTTTTTAATCTTTTAACTTTAATTTTAATTCTTATTGTAATTGATGTGTTTTTCATTGTTTTAAATTGTAAGCCGCCCTGAGTCCTTGGATAAGGGTGGGGTATAAATGTAATAAAATAAATAAATAAATAAAATAAACTGGATTCTTGCAAGAACTGGAGGAAATGGCTTCAAACACTAAAAGGCTATTTCAATACTAGGTATATTACCATTTTATATCTTTGTAGTTTAAGAAGATTTTCCTAAGGAGTTTGACTTGGAAACAGGCTGTATCAGGACTCCGTTCACAGTAATTCTATTTTTGGAAATTGAATACTAACTTATTACTAATAACTGTACTAAATTGTATGTTCAAGTCAAATCTTAAAATAGAATCTTCTGCTTACAAAACATATGTTTACCAGTCCTCTGTGGCTAAACTTGGGGAAAGTTAGTTTTCAGACTACAGCTTCCAAAATGTCCTAGCAGAGTAGCTGGGAGTCCACATACTTTGTTTCTAAAAGAAACCAAAGTGAAAGACATCTCAACTTCACTAGATTTTCAAAAATATCATTTTAAAGATAGTAACAGCTCAAGTTGGGTATGGCCTCAAGTGTACCTAAACCATATGACCCCTGAGAGATATAATCTGGTGAGTCAGACCAACTGCTCTTGAGTCATGGTTTTCATACTCCCAAGGGGACAGAGAAGAGCAGTATTTATGGAGTATCTATGGAGACCAGAAATCTGCTCAAAATATGACTTTCTGGCCCACTTGAATTTTTTTCTCATAGCATGGGTCCCTAGACATGTAATCTGTAAGACTCTTCATATTTCTTGTACCCTCTTGGCTACCAGCTTTATTCCCTCTAGCTTTTCCAAAAAAGTTGGATTTAGTATTTCTTCATTATACCTTAAAAATAGGACCTCCGGACAAACAAGTTAGATAAAATTGATTGAACAACTATGGAGTCTTCCAGCTAGGAATTTCTTCTTTAAATACAGTTGTACCTCGCGTAAAGAGCATAATGGGTTCCACAGGACTGCTCTTTAAGCGAGTTTGCTCTTTAAGCGAAACACGATTGTAAATGACCAATTATGGGGAGATTGAGAACCCTGATTTATTTGTTAAGCGAGTTTTTGGTTGGTTTTATTTGTTAAGAGAAGCAAACATTCAGAGAAAATTCTGCTCTTTAAGCGGGTTACTCTTTAAGCGAGGCACTCTTTATGCGAGGTTTGACTGTACCTGTTTCTATGTTGATTATATTTTCTGCAACATTCAGCCTTCCCAGAAAACTCTGGAATAGTAACAATAACAATTACCTACAAAAACTTGATCCTCTCCAGGGCACAAGAAGACTTTTTCTGTGTAATTTTCCCCCCAAACCTCCCCCCCCCTTTTAAATTTCTGGGTGGGTCACAGTAGTGCTGAGACCTGCAAACCTTATGTTCCCAACCCTTATTAAAAGGGTCAACACACAGTTATAGGGGAAAACTTCCAACTGCTTCCCGGTCACGCAGACGTCTCCGCCCCCCCCGGACTCGCAACACCTGTCTGGGGGAGTGAAAAGGGCCGCCGGCAGGAGCTCCGGCCAAGGACGCTCTCGGCCGTTCCCTGGCCGAGAGAACGGAGAACAGCTGCGAGGGGCGACCGACCGGCAGGCATAAAAACTGCGCTCCCACTGCCGCCACCACCGGACCCTTCTCTTGGCCAGCCCTGACTTTGAGCTGGGTGAGGAGGACTCTGGCCGGCAGCGCCCGAACTTACTTCACCTGCCGGCGCTCCCGAGCCATGCCCCCACGCCGGGATACAAATGCCCCAGTGGCGGGATGCTGCCATGGCTTCCAGAGCATGCTTGTGGTTAGAGTGAGAGCCCTGACATTGTTGGATCATGTACTGTATTTTTATATTGTATTGCATTGCTGAGACTATGTCATGTATATGTAACTGGAATTGTATTCTGTAACCTTATCTTGCAGTGTGGTTTTGTTTTGTTGCACTGCTGTACTGTATTGTTATGTTTATTGTACTATACTGTATGACCTTTGATTATATTACTTTTGATTGTCTTATATGTATAGTTTCTGTAAACCGCCCTGAGTCGGTTGTACCGAGTAGGGCGGTATACAAATTGAAGAAATGAAATGAAATGAATGAAACTCTGAAGAACAGGAGAGTGATAAGGGGGAAACTAAAGAAGGAAAAAACAGAAATCAGCTTGGGATTCTCATTTATTTCATTTTTGTGCCTTATTGGTGAGAGAAAAAAGATGGACAAACACTGAATCGCTGAAAGGTAGAAGTTTATAAGAAGGCCTTTCCAGACTTCATATAAAAGAGTTATAATTAATAGAAAGCAGCTGTTTAATTTTACATGAGCAGCAAGGGTATCCTCCATTGTTCCAAGGGAAAAGGCAAGTTTGTCCCTTCACTTTCAAATTTAAAAGAGCTATTATTCCATTGCACGTGAACAAATTACCCGACAGTCAGTCTACTCTAGACCATGAAAGGAGGTACTGGCCCACTTTACTCAAGTGTTATCGCATGTCAAAGTCAGAAGAGACTCCAGGTTGTGGGGGCGTCTCCATGGGCCTCTTTTGTTTTTATTATTGCCCACTTGTTCTGTTGGATTACTGGTGTATGGGATATACTGGGCTGGCTCTGCCATTAGGCAAAGTGGAATAGCTGGCTCAGGGAGCAAACTACTGAAGCAGGACAATGCACTGTCCTTCCCCCAGATGATCTCCATCATCCTAGAGAGATGCTGCTGTTTTCCAAAGGAGCCTATTTTTCATCTCCTTTGTTCTTGGACCTTTTGAAGCATTGTTGATGGCCTGTCATTGGAACTGCCTTTGCTAAGTGTATGTATGGTTGATCTGTCATGGATAGCCTGACAACAAGTTGGGCTCAGACCAATCCTGTGACCCTTACATTTAGGAATTAGCTGTTGCTGTGGAGAACAATATGTATGGCCCCAGCTGCCCTCTAATTTGATGCCATGGCTGCCGTTTGTGATGCCCGACATTCCCCGGGCCGGTTGGGCCGGTGAATGAGTGAGAATTATTGTAGTATGTTGTGGTTATATTGTATTATTATTTGCTGTTCTTGTAATTGAATTATGTATACTGTATTATTGTGTATTTATTGTATTTTGTTGGTTTGAAATTGTGATTATTTGTAATCTGTAGTATGATGTTTATTATGATTGTACAATATGTAACTGCACATATTGTATTCCTTTTAGCTGCCCAGAGTTGCTTTTGCGAGTGGGGCAGCATACAAGTCTAAAAATTAAATTAAATTAGATTAAATTAAATTAAACAATATGCTTGGTCCTGCTCTCCTGAGAGCATCTAGATAAGGGGTGTCCAAAACTTTTTGACTGTGGACTGTCATGTGGTTCAGGGGGCCGGTCACGAGGTTCCTCCCACTGGAAGCGGAAGTAAAAGGTGCCTTGCAATCTGTTTTGCAACAGGATGTGATTTGATTTGAAGCTACCATTTTCTCTGATTAAACAGGGGTGGCCAAACTATGTCCCATGGACCAGATCCGGCCCCCAATGCCAATTCATTCAGCCCGCACCACCCTTGTCACTCTCAGAAGTGGAAGTAAAATGTGCCCATATGGGCGCATTTTACTTCCACTTCCGAGAGCAACAAGAGTGGCATGGGCCGGATATATTGGCATTGGGGGCTGGATCTAGTCCATGGGCCATAGTTTGGCCACCCCTGATCTAGATTCTAGAAGATAAAAATGGCAGCAAGATGAGACAGTAATGATACAATGGATGTTAGCATTTGATATAGGTTGCTCACCCTCCACCCTAAAAATCTATCTTCTGTACCCTCAGTCTCTCCTTCTCCTAGCTGAAAGCAAGTTCCAAATCATTTATATGGAGGCTGCCATTTTTGCCACATTAAATCATACTCAAGAGAAAGAAGTTGCTAATAATATGTACAATACAGTATATGATGGTTGAGTGTCCACTGTGAGTGGTGTTTGAAGCCGAAAACAGTGTCCATTTGGGAGTCAAAAACAGTGTCCAATCTATTCATTTTAAGAGTTGGGATTTTGTATTTACCATAGGCATTGACGTAGGGGTGACTTATCCCCAAATTTCATGGGGGCAGCCCCCAGCTAGGTCAGAAGCCACCCAGGATATTTATAGATGAAGCAATGCTTTCAAAGAGTTGACAATCTGGTTTATTGAGGAATGACTGGGGACAGGCTGGAATGTAAGGAATATGGTTGAACAAGCACACTGTTTAATTAAGGGAAGGGCTGTTGAAAGTCAGTTTATTGATTGAAATCCAGTCCTAGTTTATTTTGGAGGAGAAGGTATAAATGCATCTTTTCATCTATCCATGGGATTTCTTGGCTGTAACTGAAAGATTACAAGCCATTCTAGGGGGTGTGGGGTGGGGAACACAAGTCAGCAAAATGATATTGGTGAATTAGTTCAATTAATGTGGTGTTTTTCCTTGAATTTTGGATTGTGCATAATCAAATCATGAAGAGCAAGAAGGCTGGGGGGAAATCAGACTTAGTATGTTGTAAAGGACAAAATGTAGAAAGAATTCATTAATTACATTTATATCCCACCTTTCCTCCAAAAAACTGAAGTTGGTATACACGGCTCTCTTTTCCTCTACTTATCTTCCAGGTGGCATTGTTGATGCAATGAGTGTAGTGTTGAGCAGGCTGCGGAGGATGGTGGAGGGTAGGGGTGCCTGGCATGCAATGGTCCATGGGGTAACTATGCGACTGAACAACAACAAAATCTTCATAATAAGGAAGGCTAGACTGAGAATGATAGACTAGAGACTTTCACTCAGTTTTGTACTTGGGACTCAAAATGTGAATGCTTTAAGCCTAAGCCTACGATCTGATTTAAGGAGGTCAAAAGTGCACTCGTACCGGTCTTGCAGGTCCACAGCTCCCAGCCTTCTTCACTGTTGGTTGGGTCTGAGGACTGGGTTTTGTCCATCTTAACTCTTAATTACTATATCATACTAACTCAGGCTTTCCTGAGACACAAAAACAAATCAATGGCACCATCAGCTCTGCTGAGAAGAACTCTGTATCAGTCTTCCCTTAGAGTTGCTCCTCCCATTAAGGATCAGGTTTGCAATTTGACTATGTTGTTGGATCCAACACTATTTACGGGACATTAGAGGGCCCACAACAACGGCCTGAGGAAGAAGACTCCATGGCCTGGCAGGAGGCTGAGGACCTTGCCCACTCCTCTGGGCCCACAACAACGGCCTGACGGGAGTTAGTTTGTGTTCTGGTTTGGTTGTTTTATGTGGTTGCATTTTATAATTTTTATTGTACTGTTGTTGTTTTAACTGTAAGCCGCCCTGAGTCACCTCGGCGAGTGGGCGGCAATATAAATCTAAATAAATAAATAAATAAATTAGATAGCTGTTGTGGTCCACTTAGCTTTTCCCCATCTCCTCTAAATTGCTCAACTATAATCTGACCTAGATGGCAGGTCCCTATCAAGTAATGCACAAGTAATCTCAAAGATCGACCAGTTTAAGTCTCTGTATCAATCAAATCAAATCTTTATTACAGTCCAAGATGAGCATAGAACAGCAAAGGGAACAGAAGTTAAAATGGGAGTACAGTAAAACCTCAGATAACGTTAAAACCTGGTTCCACAAGTCTCGGTGTTATCCGATTTTTAGTGTTATTCGATACATGTTAAAATCCTATGGGATCCATAGAGATACATTGTAACCACACAGGCTTTAGCGGTTGTTATCCGATGCATCCCATATGATCTTAATGTTATCCGATGCAATTCTCCCCCCCAGATTGCTTAATGTTATGCGATTTTAGTGTTATCTGATACTAATGTTATCCGAGGTATTACTGTACTTGAAATATATCAAGAGACAAAAGTGCTTAAAAAGGAACATTTCTGCTCAGAGTTAGGGAGTAGTAAAATTAGTACATAGATCAATAGTGTTACAGCTATTACTAAGCCTATGCTGAGGCACTCGTAGTTTATTTGGCTGAAAGTCCTGCCAAGATTGTTCTTCTGATGTTACATACTGTGGCACAGAACCTGGCACATAGTATTTTTGTATATTGTATAGTGCTTTTGTTGTTTATGTGATTGTTTATTGTCCTTTTTCCCCCTGTAATGTTCATTTATCTTTATAATAAAAATGTATTTTTTTAAAAAAAGAACCTGGCAGTGTTGTGGGTGAAGGTAGGTCTTTCATCTCATAGCAGTCAGTGGTGTATGTACTGTTTGTCTGGCCAGGATACTTTCAGAGCAGTGGCAATATGAGCTTGTTCCGGATGTCTCTATAAAAAGGGCAGCTGCAGAGAGCGTGTTCTGTGGTTTCAGTTTCTCCAGTATCACAAGGGCATTATCTCTCTCTCCCTCAAGAACTGCAGAAGGGAGGGTCTGGCAGCAGGCTAGCGTAAATGCCCTCTGATGACTTGGTGTCTCAAGTTGGAGCAGGTATGGGGCCAGGGCAACAAAGTGTCTCCAAGACTCTGGAGCCAGGAAGCTAGGGGGCCCTGGCTAGATTATCTTGCCTTTCCATGTCTAGTGTTCTCTGTTCAATGACCTGTTTTGCCTGGTTGTGACTCATGGCCTGTATGAGAGGTTGGGAGAGGCCAAGATATTGCAGTCTGGATTGGATTGTTCTTTTCCATACTAATTGGAAACTGTCCTGGAGAGTTAGAGGTGCCAGGCCATTGGGATTAAACAGAATTTTGACCCAAAGGTTGAGAGTAGCTACAAGGCTCTATATATGAAGCTTCCCTTGATGCTGCTCCAGAAGGTGGCAGCCAGACTGATTATGGGTGTAAACAGGTCTCACATCTCTGGGTGCTCTGCACTGGTTATCTATTTGCTACTGCAGTGGTTTCAAGGCTTTAACTTTAATATACAAAAGCTCCACAATCAGCCCCTTGGTGGGGAGAGAATTTACTGGGATGGATAGATGTGCACTGCTGCTCAATGCCCATCCCTTAAAGGGAAACACCACCTCGGCATTTTCCGCATCACTTCCTCTTGCTAGTGTCTGCTCTGCTTCGTGGGAGAAAGTCTTAAGATCTTTGGGCAGCTTCAGGAGATGGGCTTTGAGCAGCAGCACACACACACCCATCCCGGTATATTCTCTGCCCGCCATGGGCCTGTCCACAGTTTGAGACCTTGTTACAGGTTGCAACACTGCCATCCTAGTACATCTGCCCATCATATCAAATTATTTGAGTCTTTGCAACTGAGGGTACTTACCCCAAGAGAGCCCTGGAAATCCTTAAAAAGAAATTTTATTTTATTTATTTATTTATTTGAATTTATATTCCACCCTACTCTCACAGGCAACTCAGGGCAGATTACAACCAATCAACAAACAAACAACACACAGTTAAAACTCTTTAAAACAATTTAAAACCATTTGGGCCTTTTTGACATTAGCTCCACTGTTATAGAATAATCTCCCATAAGAAGTCTGTGAAGCTCACTCCCTACAAAGACCTTGATTTTCAAAGAACCCTTAGGGGAGGCCCCTTTTAATATATTTCTTAAAATTTAATATACTGCCTGACTATTGTCATTTATCTATTTATTTACATCATCAATTTTGTTTCACTTTTTTGCAATTCTGGGTATACTGCAACACAAGGTGGGCCTTGGGTCACAAAACTGGCCTTGTCCCACTAAGACTTCCTGCACCTTGAGCACATGGATACTGAACCATGGCATGACTTCAAGAGCAAAGTATCTCAACAGCACTAATGAGGGTGGGAGTAAGGATTCTTTCAAGAGATGATTCCTGTGTCGAGTTATCCACGCTCAGAGTCCTCATTCGAGTAACAAGTGCAGAATAAGGAAGGGGTCATAATCAAAGTGGCACAATCCACAGAGAAACGATTGAAAAGGCTGTTCACATTTGCACTGTAGGAAGTTTAGTCCTCTGTTGGGGTTGGCAAGCAGAGAAGGGAAGGCTATTGACAAAGGTATCTAGTTTGCTCTGAAACAGCTCACTCTAGATGGTCTCATTCAAGTTGTATGGAGGATTTTTGACCTTAGTCCACATAGTTATAGCTATATATCTGATGCAATACATCCCAGATGTTGCCCACGTCCAAGTCTATATTCATCACCACCTTCAGTCCTGTGAGCATCTCATAGTAGTACACCTTGTATTTGTTGGTCTAGGAGAGGAAACCATCCTTCCTCCTCTTTGGAGATGCCAGCTTGTTTTTTTGCTGTTCTATTCACTGTACTGTAGACATATTACATTTTGTAATATTGTTTATTTTGGTTTTACCTTAACATACATGTTTTCTAGCTTTAGTTTACGTAAACAGCATAACGTAGCTTGTATGCTAAACAAGTGGTATAGAAAATAGAGAAAGAAAGAAGCAAACAAATTCTCTTTCCACTGACTGAATTGATTTTTCCTTCTTTCCTCCCAATCCTTTTTCCTTTTAAATCTTACGTCCTGATGTAATCCTGAGGGTAGGGACTGTCTCCTCACTGAACCCTAGAATCCATTCAGGGAGTGAGTTTCAACTGAAAACTACAAATGTTTTTAATAAAATGGAATGTAGTGTCAGCTGTGAAAATGTAGGTTTTCTGGCAAACTACTTCATTTCTATTCCAGGTACAGAAAAGGGATGGAGCAATAGACTACGACGGAATCCCATGTTGATGGTGGTGACCAAGGACGTGCTTTAATATAAGGCTACTGCAAAAAGATGTTACTGTCCCTATATCCTCTGCATACAAAATGGAAGCACTGAAGCAGATGAGATGTGGATGTAACTAACAAATATGTAAATAAACAAACACTCAGAACTCTTAGACCATTAAACATTTTTTGGAATTCCACACCATACAAGGCATGTGTGGAAAGAGGAGAAAGACAAAGAGGACAAGGCAGACCCAGAGGAAGGTGGAGAGATAACATCAAAGACAAGAACACCAAACAATGTAGGTGGTAGCCACTAGAAGTGCCAGATCAAGAACCTTTATCTCCCTCGACACCAGAAGGAAAAATTATTTATTTATTCAGATTTATTACCCTACCCTAATCAGGTGAACCCGACTTTAGGCAGCTTACAAAAAAGGAAGAAAGAATATCCAAAATGAATACATTACAAACCAAACAATCCCTACAAATTCAGAAATTAAAACCCTAAGGTTCAAAATTAATTAAAAAAAATAAAACTATAATTTAAAAAACCCTCAAAAATTTAAAAGATTTAAAAGGTTAAAAAGTTTAAAAGAGAGAGGGGGGTAGCTATCCCATCAGATCAGCCACCCAACATGGGACCCCGTATTACTGGAGCCCCACACCTGCCCTGCCAGCCAGGTTTTTAGGCACCTCCGAAAGGGCAGTAGAAGAAGAAGTTGTAGTTGTAGTTGTAGTTGTAGATGTAAGGATGGTGTCTTTTAAGTTAATCATAATAGAATATATTTTTTTGAATCTCAACATGAGTCAGGACTAGTTTTAAAACATTGAGCAATTATATGAAACCTAACCGTATGTGTTTGCATTTGTGTTCACGCATAGAACTGTGTATGTGAAAGGGCTGGGGGTGGAAGAGGAGAGGAGAAATGAAGAAGAAAAAAAGGGCCTGCCCCTGGCACAGTGTAACATAAACACTGAGAAGTGCCAGGATAAACCTTGATTCAAAAGACTGGCTTCTTTGTCAGACGGAGGAGCCTTTCTTCCAAAACTGCCTCGCTGCCATATGTCTGTATCCAGCCAGCTGCAGATCTAATAAGAAAGTTCTTATTCACAGTGTATAATGTTTTGCAGGTTCGCCAGGAGGGTCACTTGCAGAGAGGCATTGACGTCACAGTTCCAACAGACGCGGAGTTGAGCTGAGCCAAGAAACGTAGGTTAAGAAGAGAGAGGGAAAAGAAAGGGACACAGACAGAATGGAAGGGACCCACTGCCGTGGTGTGTGTGTGTGTGAGAGAAAAGATCATGAAAAGGAAGGATGGAAGGGAAGAAGGGAAGGGAAGCACAATATCACATTCAAAGCTTTACTATTGAACCTGAAACCAACTTATTTGGGCGTCCCCTAAAAAATCCTTTCAACCCAGAGTAATCTCTGACATGAAAACACACATTCAGAAAAATCCCTAAAAGATGGGACAGTGGCAGGTCTATTTTCTTAGGCATATAACATCAGTCAGATTAATGTGTTTCAAGTTTGTTGTAATAAAATATTTAATTAAACATGAAAACCCACCGGGAAGGCTACAAGTCTCATACTGGGCAGAAAACACTGAGATAAGTAAAGATATTCAGCAAGTTACTGAAGATCAAATGGGGAAAAAATTGCATCGCTTCGGTGATTTCTAGGGATATCCTTCTAATAACAGATCAACTAAAGGACAGCAATGACAGAGAGACAATGCTCCCGTGACACTGGAGAAATTGAAACCACAGAGCATGCTCTCTGCAGCTGCCCTTTTTATAGAGACATCCAGAAGAAGTTCATATCTCAGCAGCTCTGCAAGTATCCTGGCTGGACAAACAGCACATACACCCACTGGCCGCTATCACCCACAACACTACAAGGTTCTGCGCCACAGCGTGTAAGATCAGGAGAACAATCTTGGTAGGATCTTCAGTTAAATGAACTACTAGTGCCACAGGATAGGCTTACTAATAGTTGTAACATTATTGATCTATGTACTATTCTCACTACTCCTTAATTCTGAGCAGAAATGCTCCTTTTTAAGCACCCTCATTTTAACTTCTGTTCTATGCTGGTCTTGGACCCTAAAAAAAAAAATAAAGAAAAATCTTTGGTTAAATAAATACAAATGCTAAAATAGTAATAGTGCTGGAAGGGCAAAATGGCCGTCCAGCTCTCGAAGCTGACTGACAGAGTGTGACCCAGCCCCTAGCTTGAAAAGTTTGGGAAGCCCTGATCTAAAGTTGCTACTAACATGCCAAAAGATCAATAGATAAGTAAGCATGATGAGCAGGTTAGTAGAATTTGGCACATCGTATTTTCAGGAGAGCATAGTGATTGAAGGTGAAAATCTTCACTTACTCTGATCTTATAATTTAGGAAAAAACAAATGTTTTCTCATCATTGAGTTAGATTACAAAACTTTTTGTACATTTTGCACACAATGGATCTTTTTCGAAACAAAAGCAGAAATACAGAATTGGGTTTTGCACCAGAAAACTGTATTTGACACTAACATGCCAAAAGATCAAAAGATCAAAAGATCAATAATAATAATAATAATAATAATAATAATAATAATAATAATAATAATAATAATAATAATAATAATAATAATAATAATAATAATAATTTCATGTCAGAAATTATTCTGGGTTGAACGGATTTTTGCGGAAAAAACTCCAATCAGGGAATGCCCAAATGAGGCTACTTTCATGACCCCAAGAACTGGGACAGAGACGGGCGCTCAGTCCGTCATGAAGTACCTGAGTCTCGAACTGCTGCTAGATCAATAACATATAATAATAATAATAATAATAATAATAATAATAATAATAATAATAATAATAATAATAATAATAATAATAATAATTTTTCAGAAAACATTGTGTATTTTGCGCTTAATACAATGTTTTTAAAGGACAACAAAAGTGCTTTTTTATTGGTAGTCTAAACCAGGGGTGTCCGAATTATGGCCTGTGGGCCAGATCTGGACCCCAATGCCCATATGGGCACATTTTACCTCCACTTCCAGGAGCGACAAGGGTAGTGTGGGCTGGATGAATTGGTGGTGGTGGCCAGATCTGGCCCATGGGCCATAGTTTGGACACCCCTGGTTTAAGCAGAGAAAATGGCAGCCTAAAATCTATCTCATCCTGTTGCAAAACCTATCTGCATTTTACTTCTGCTTCCGGAGGGAGAAACCCTGTGACCGGCTCACTGAATCATGTGACTGGCCCACTGAACCATGCGACTGGCCCACGGCCCAAAAAGTTTGGGCACCCTTGGTCTAAACACTTCAGAGAAAAGTATATGGCAATGGAGTGGTTCTATTTTCAAAGTGTGGTCTTCTTTCAATTTCATTCTCCTAGAATCCACTATCTCCACATTTCTCTTTTCCCTGTAGTCTTCTAGTGATTGTATGAGACTTGAAAGTTTCCATTTGCCAACACTGGAACATATTGTAATTAAACAAGCATTCTAAATTTACTAGAGAGCCAGTGTTGTGCACTTGATGGAATGATGGACTAGGCTCAAAAGACTGTGGTTCAAAATACCTATTCGGGGCCATGGAAATTCACTGGGTAGGGTGTGTGGCTATGGTAAGTAACATCACTCCTGAAACATCTCACATATCTTGGAACTCCTAATAGGGTTTTCATAAATCAGATGCAACTTGACCACCACGTAATAACACAACCTTCTGAAAGTCTACTCACATGAGTCTACCAGGAATGATCTGAAGGGAGACACTGAAATATGAGGTAACCATGTTTGTAATTATATACATCCCTGTGGTTTGAAATGATCCCAGAAAACCACAGTTTAAATCTGGGACTAGGTGCTTGCCATGATATTGCAGCAGTGACACTTCTATTAGCTCTAGCCAGCCCAGCTAAGGGATCAATGAATGATGTTTTACAACATCATTCCTCCAGGAACTCAACATCATTGTTACTGCAGGAGGTACAAAGGAGGTTTTGGTGGAAAAAAATAATACCAATTACACTTGTGTATCATCTCAAAGTACTTAGAGCACTCTCTGGGAAGTTCACAAGGTAATTAGCACTTTACCCTCAACAAGTTGGGTATTCATTTTGTTAACCTTGGAAGGGTAGAAGGCTGAATAAATCTTGAGACTATTGGAATTGAACTCAGATCATGAGCAGAGCTTTGACTGCAGTACTACCATCCCACGGGGTCTTTTGGTGAGAAAAATTGAAACTTTTTGTTTGAAAATTAAGGATTAGCTAGAACTCTCTCTCTCTCTCTCTCTCTCTCTCACACACACACACACACACAGACATACTCAACATACACACAAACACACAAAACAGGCTACAACTCATCACCTAATCATGCCTAAAGGTTCTTTTTGAAAGTTTACTAAATGAATCACTCAAAGCTCAAATATCTTTCTTGAGGTGGATGAAGAGCTGCCAAGTTTCAGCAGAAAAGACGTACACTTCACGTCATGTGCTATCCCTGAAGGCATGCACCACAACTGGGTCATGCTCCCACCACAGCTCCAAAACAAAAAACAACAAAAAGCAGCAAACAAAAGAAAAACACCTTTCAGGAGAATACAAGCAAATGTTTCGTACTTCACTGGCCAAGTCTGCTGCTGTTTTGTGGCTGCTGCCAACCAAAGGAAATACAGCTGGGTACATGCATGGGTTTTGAGGAGGTTTAGTACGTGCCGTTCTGGCCTCAGCTACTGAGAACACAAACTATGTGAAAATAAATAAAACACGGCAACTACCGGAAGGGAATAAGTGTTGCGCTCTTCCTCAAGAGCCAGCACATTTTGAAGGGGTGCATTGTCCTCTTGGGAAACCATTTCAATACTCGTTTGTCTTTATATGGCTTTTCCTCAGATTTTCTGAGAAGGCCACGAGCAATATGAGCTACATTATCTCCTTACTGTACAAAGAACGTCCAGCAACTGTCAGACAAACCAAGTGTTTGGTTTTTTCCCCAAATGAGAAAAAAAGTTTTGAATGTCTTCCAGAGCACTTAGGAAAGCAGAAATGTAATTTATTTAAATTAAGAATAATTACATGTGGTTTCAGTTGTGACAGTACCCCCTTCTCCATTCTTCTTACACATCATAACTTAGCAGCTTCAGCAGTATTAATCGTTTGGGTATTTATAATGCTACAATGAAGAAAGGGATGAAACAATAGGAAAGACCTGCAGAGTTGACACAGACTGTTTTGGCAATTTTTTTCATTGTAAATGGAAGAGATGGAGAAAGAGAGGGTTCTGTTTTCTCTTACACACAACCTGCTCAAAGGTGTCCAGTCAGGTATTGTTTTGAACATAACAATGTCACAACCCTTAATGTCAGTTGTGGCCCCATTTTTGCAGGCCACCAAGGAGCCCAAACAGTATCAGCCACAACATCAGGGGTCTAGAAACAAACAAACAAATAAACAAACTAGAAACCTTTTGAAAAACTGGCATCTTTACACATTTCACAATGAAATGCTACTGGGAGAATCATGCTTGCTGACAACTTAATTCCAAAATGATGCCAAGAGATGACTCTACTAAGCAACAGTATTACGTATTTGATATGAGATGTGTTTAGAAAATGTTCTTGGAATTCTTTACAATATTTCTTCTTCCCCTTTGCTTAGAATCTTGAAGTACTGTATATCATAAATAGAAATGATGTTAACACTGCACTTCAGGCAAAAATTGGGAGGTGTGATTCCTCAACTATCATCTTGAAAATTTCTACTGAAGGGGTCAACATGATTATGACTCTCCTGGCATCCCCCCCCCCAATCCCCTATGGGTACTCCTCTTCAGATTTTTCCATTTAATGTCACTATCTTCTTCTACCATATCCGATTCCGAACACTGGTGATCTTCACTGTGATCAGCCATGAAGACTGTCCTGAGAATATAATGCAGTGGCCTTTCATCTGCCTTCTTCATGGCAACATAACACCCGTAACACTGGTCTAGTTCCACGAGTCACTTTTGGCATGCAAAGTTCTCCTCAGCCTCAGGCCAGGATGGATGAAGCTGCTGCCCTCCATCAAGATGGATTCAAGTAGGATTTAATCCACTGGTGGAACATCATCCTTCCCTGTGGACTATGCAAAGACTACTAGTCCTCAGGGTTGTCAGGTTAGTTAACTGCTGCCTGCCAATCAGTATTGTGTCACTGGCAGTATGGTCTACTCTATTGCCAAAGCAGGATAACCTGGCAAGACTTTTAATGTTACTAGACAGCAGTGTTTCCCAATCTTTGGTGGTTGGTTTTTTTTTTTTTTTTTTTTGGACTTCAATTCCCAGAAGCCTAAATCAATTTCCCAAAGCACTGGTCAGCCAATGTACTGACGTAAACTTCTGGGAATTGAGGTCCACCAGTATTCTGCAGAACATAGTTTGGGAAACACTGCTATAGAGCATTCCTCTGCTTACACCGAAGCCTGCATAGAAATGGAATTTGGGTCACTTTTATAAGAAAATTCCCCAGTAGACACTCTGTTTGGATTATATTTTCACTAAGCAGGACTCAGCATGCTTTTTCTAGCAAGCGTGGACAAGCACTGATATCTCACATGCAGTGTTTTACACCGCATGGACCTTGCAAAACACTGCCCCTATCTATGGAACCCACTTGGTTTGGAGCAGGAAGTTGTGTTAGCATTTACGCACTTCCTTGATCACTGTGGTTTACCACACAGGAAATGATGCACTGTGCTTACGCATAACCATGACGAAGTCAGATTTGGTCAAGTAACTAAACCACTGGTGCAAAAAGATCATCCCCTGCAAGGCTGCTGTTTGCATGTGTGACACAGTTCCAGACGAGACTTTGAAAATGTCCAATCAATACAACGTTCTAGATATGTCCAGTGATGTAATGGACTTTGGGGGACATCTATGAAGAGAGGGTCTTTGCATGCAGCCCCATTTAAGGGCAAAGAAGATTATCAGATGGGCAATTGAGAGATCGTGATAAGAGTACTTTGGGTATTAGGATTGTTCTGGCATGTATTCAGCCTTCATTGAGATGTTAGTACAAATAAGAGAAAATTTTGGCTCCTAAAAGGCTAAAACTCACCTCTTGTACTTCTGAGCCCTTGTGGCACAGTGGTTATATTGCTGGCATTGTAAGTTTGATCCTGACAGGGATCACGGTTGACTCAGCCTTCTATCCTCCCAAAGTCAGTAAAATGAGCAAAATGCTAATTACCTTGTAAGAGTACACAAAGTGCTGTGGGGCATTATTACTATAATACAGTATAGCCTATGTCAGTGGTGGTGAACTTATGGCACGTATGCCAGAAGGGACACTCAGAACCCTCTCTGTGGACATGCACAACAATGCCCCAGCACAGATTTTGCCCTGTTCCTCTGCCCAGCAACCCCCAGCACAGAGTTAGCCCCGTCCCTCTGTGGCACAGACAACTGCCTATTGAGTTTGGGCACTCAGTCTCTAAAAGGTTGGCCATCACAGACCTATGTATATACCAAAGCCTAGAGAACTTTGACAATATCTTCACACTGGAACAACTCCATGCTATCTGTAACCAATATGTGCAGAGGAAGTTGCCTTATATTGTCCCAGACCATTGATTCATCAATTCACTGGTTGTGACAGACCAAAAGAGGGACAAAAACCCTTCCCCCAAACATTTGACAGGAAATCCTCTGGTCTTCTAATGAACTAGTTCTCTCCTTCCCTCCCTCCCTTTCCTCATATAAAAGCAAAATAACGGCTCAAAAGATAAACACTTAAGTAGAACTTCAGTCAGCAGAGCTGAAAAGAGAACTGAAACAGAATCAAAAGGAGAAACAGAATTTGGTATCCCTTCTCTGACACATATTTTCCCACCGACTGTCAAAGCACGGACTCCGAAGAAAGCTGTTTGCAATGCAAAACAGATGGGATGTTACAAAAAAGAAACAAACTTTGACATAATACGTCACAGACAGGCATGTGCAGCCAGACTTCCACTCTGAGAAGCTTTTTGCAGATGACAGAGTTGAGGAAGAAGAGGCAGTGCAACGTGGATCAATTTGGGAAGACGCAGCCTCAGCATTATTTTCCTTCTTTCCTCCTGCTTTGGCTTATAGCAGGGGGCCAAAAGGAAGAGAAAGAACAGAACACAGTAGGGAAAAAACTAAAGCTATGCTGAAGGCCTTTGGCTGCTCTCAGTGCACCTGTGAATACAGAAGGATGAACACACCCCTCAGAAGCTTTTGTGAGGTCTTGGCACAGCACAAAATGGAGGCTTTGAAGAATGGCACTTCCACATTTTTTTTTTCATTACATCACTGCAAGTAAACTCTTGCAGGGCAAAAGGAGGCTAAATGATGTAAGCTCAATGTGCCTGGGGAAAGATCCCGTTTCTCTTGGTCTTCTCCAAAGATACTTCCAGGCCAATCAGGTGAAAGCAAAGATAGATACGAAAATATGAAATACAGCCATGCTCAACCATTCTCCTGGCCCAATCACATGAAGAACTTTCTGGAACTTGCATATCAGAAAGAAAGAAAAAGTAATAAACCAAAACAAAAACACTGTAGCACTTTAAAGACTAACTGCTATATTTTTATTGTTAGCTTTCCTGGATCAAGTCCACTTCTTCAGACAATGATTGAAACTTCCAGACATGGTTTATATATACCAAATGTAGGGGTCTGGATGTTAAAGGGGAAGGTGGATGTGCTCAAGCAGGATGACAGACAAGCAAGCATAACAATACAGCTTCCTACAGCTATCAGTAACAAGATTATTCAGATTAGTTTTAAATGTCTCCCTTTCAATCTCAAAGGTGTGGAGTAAAGCCCTTTTTGGTTTCTGATTAACCTTTTACTTACCTATCAGGAAAAAAAGTAATAAAACAAAAACACTGTAGCATTTACTGTTACTTGGTTACTTCCTGTTCTGCTAAAGTGGTGAAAGAGAATTGGCAGGAAGGTTGTAATACACCAAAGTATAATATACAGTATAAAATAACTAGAAGCATATAGCAATCTGTGTATCAAATTTGATAATGTCCCAGAAACCCTTGCCTAATATTTAATCTTCTGTGATGGGTGTCCAACAGATGGGTGTATATGATTTCTGATGTCTCTCTTTCAATCCTAGTTTTGTAATTTCTCTGTTCTAGAATTGTAACTTTCAGGTCTTGGATAGAGTGTCCAGGTAGACTGAAGTGGTTCGATACAGGTTTCTCTGTGTTGCCATTCCGGATGTCTGATTTGTGTCCATTAATTCTTTTGCATAAAGATTGTCCTGTTTGTCCTACATAAAGCACAGAAGGACATTTTTGGCAAAAGATGGCACAAATCACATTGGTAGAAGCACAAGTAAAACTGCCTTTAATGTTGTGTGTGGTGCCGTTGGGTCCAGTAATACTGTTTCCAGAGTGAATGTGAGGGCATAGTTGACATCTGGGTTTGCAGCAGAGTCTAGTTCTCATCTCTGCTCCACTTCTGTGCAGTTTTTTGTGTGTCAATAGTTGTTTGAGATTGGAGGATTGTCTATAAGCAAGTAGAGGTCTGTCACCAAGGGCTTTGGAAAGGAAAGCACTCTTTGTCTGGAACATGACTGACCAATTTTAAAGACACAGTGGGTGGGTTTTTTTTTTGTTCCCTATACTAACTTTATCAAATTTTGTGCATCGATAGCAGATCTGAAAAATACATGTTGAAAGCTTATACTTTCAAGATTATAGGTTTCCAACACGTAACTTGCTGGCCTCCAGATGTTGTTCGGCTATAACTTACAGCAGCTGTAACCACAAATGGAAAAATCTGTGACGGACAGATGGAGCTGTAGTCTGTCAATATCTGGAAGGATGAAGCATCTATCTTTTGAGCATTTTTGTACATGTTTGTTAACTAAATTTGGATTTTTCCAATAGCTGCTTCTTCACGAATGGGAACTTGCTAAATTCTTCCCTATCTTTGATTTAGGCTAAACCTTGGCACTCCCAGTGTTCTTGGACTTCAATTCCTAGAAGCCCATGTCAGCACTCCTGCTGATCAGGGCTTCTGGAATTGAAGTTCCAGAACACCTGGAGTGCCAAGGTCCACCATCATTGATTTAGGCTGTTTTGGGGCAAGGAAACACCTTCACAGAGCTTTTTAAAGTTGAATCAGATTCTCTACCTCCAGGGAAGGAATTTAAGGAGTACTATTCCTCTCTCCAAGGTCTCCATGAGTTGCACAAACTGTGCAAAATCCTTTCTTATGAAGAAGAGCAAAGGACACAAACAAAGAAAGTTCAGAACAGCTAATGGTTGAATGACACACAAACAAGTGTCCAATGCTTCTAATTCACCAAAGTCTATGCAACAGGGGATTTCCTTCTGCTTTAATCCTTCCACAGCAACCACAGACATGTGCAAGCTACATTGTTTGCATTAAACCAAAACCTGTGTTCAAGCATTATTTTGCACATCTACTGTGAATCTGCATTTAAAAAAAAAAAAATCATTCTCACTCTCCTCATTGAGAGGACAATAACTAACTCATCCTTTTGCAGGGAAAGAATAATTTTGTGATTCGAGATTTTATATCTCTGTTCTATCCGAAATCTAGTTCAGCTTGAGAACATTAGTTTCCATCAATATATTTCAAATTGCATAACCTTCTGAAGAGTATTATTCATACTTAAGAAATACAGAAAACTGTTCTGAAATAAGTCTGAGCAGGGGAAAAAAATTGAATTGGCTCTTGTTTCTCTTAGGATTTTTGTTATCCCTTTGGTGCAACGATCTCCTGCAATTGTTCATCAATAGCCAGGTATACAGATTAAGCAAGTAAATACATGAATGAATGAATAAATACTTCCATATGTGAAGGCAGGCCTCTGACAGAAGAGTTTTTGGTCAGGGGTAGAGGTGGAAAATAATTTTGTTGGCTTTAACCTTACGGACAAAAACAATATTTCCACATTTCCCGTGATGAAACAAGCCATGCCTTAATGATCTACAGACCTTAAAGGATGTATTGGAGAGAAATCAAATGGCATAAAACTTTGCATAGTTTCACATGCAAATAGTTAAACTATGGGCCCAAGCATACTTTAATCAATGCATGAACATTAAGAAAAAGGCGGAAAAAAGGATCAAGTTCAATGTGGGAACTAAAAAAAGGCCTGATAAATACAGAAGACAGCACAATGCCATAGGAAGGATGGGAAAAAGATACGGGTGGATTCCAAGAAATGCAATGAGAGATTGTCCACATCCTTAGTCATGAGCTAGTAATATACTTCAGGAATATACTTCATAAAAAATGGCCATGTAACACCCTAAAAAGAACCGGACAAAGAGAAACTATTAGAGTCATAGGAAGGATTAAAGCAGAAGGAAATCCACTATATACACACAGGACTGTTTGTTTGCTTTAGCCAGGACAAGAATGTACAAGAGGAATGATGTCTTCCCATTTATTGCCCATCAGGTTTCTTAGTCTTTGTTTCCAATTTCTGACCCATTGCTTTCAATAGAAGGCAAAATATTGATGTCATCTATAGGATGGTGGGACTGTGGTGGCTTAGTGGTTAAGATGCTGAGCTTGATGACTGGAAGATTGGCAGGTAAGCAGTTCGAGACCCGAGTGCTGCACAACACAACAGCGTAAGCTCTCGTCTCTGTCCCACCTCCTGCCAACCTATCAATTCAAAAGGAAGGAATTGCAAGTAGATAAATAGGGACCACTCTGGTGGGTAGGTAAATAGCGTTCTGTGCCCTCCGATGACTAGACATGCCTGCCACATGTTCATGGAAATGTCTGTAGACACAGACAGAGCTGGCTCTTTGACTATAAATGGAGATGAGCACTGAATCCTAGAATCAGATATGCCTGGCTTTCGAGCAAGGGCAACCTACCTATGTAGGATGTACACCTGCAGGGCCCAATCCATGGGCATTCCCCATCACAAAATATTCAGGGTTAACCCACACTACAAAAGCCACCAGTGTGGCTTTTTGGGGTGGGATTTTTCAAGTTTCTCCCCATAAATGGAATTGGTTATCAGCCAAAATTCAGCACTTCTCAGCCAGCCTTAAGCAGAAGTTTTGACCACTTTGATTAAGTTGGGATCCCATTCAACATAACAATATGGGAAGCTTGCCAAATTCTCCTGCATTCCTTTTCCAGCAAATAGAAAATGACTCCTCCTTCACACTGGAGAGAAGTATGGAGTAAATCAGGGGTGGCCTAACAACAGCCGGTGGGCTTGATCTCACCCCCAATGCCAATTCATCCAGCCTGCACTGCCTGTGCCGCTCCCGGAAGCGGAAATAAAACACGCATCCATAGAACACTGTCATAAATTACCCATGGCTGTCATAAATGCATTTACGACAGTCACAGGTCATTTACGGCAGCGTTCTGTGCATCTGCATTTTAGTTCCACTTCTGGTGGGAAAGAACCACATGACTGGTATGTTCAACAACGTGGCTGGCCCATGGCCCAAAAAGTTTGGGCACCCTTGATGTAAATGAAAGGAAAGAGCCCTTTAAGTCATGTGAGAAGATGAAGTAGGAGAAGAAATGAGGCAAAAACAGTAAGGGCCTAAACTAGGTAAAGGTCTCCCTTTCTTGAAAGCCAGCTATGTCCAGCTATAGGGGGCCATGCTCATTTCCATTTACAGCCAATGAGCCAGCACTGTCTGCCTCTGCAGATATTCCCATAGTCATGTGACAGAGCGCATGGAATGCTGTTACCTTTCTCTCCAAAGCAGTACCTATTTATTTACTGGTAGTTTTCAAACTGCTAGGGATGGCAGGAGCTGGGACAGACAACAGGCACTCACTCCATCATGCAGCATTCGGGTCTCAAACTATCAACCTTCTGGTCATCACATTCAGTGTCTTAACTACTAAGGCACCACAGTGCTTTCAAACTAGGCAAGGGCTTTCAAAGGTTACTGTTATGGACCACAATTCTTAGGTCTCAAAGGACTGTGTAATCTGAGGTCCTACGAAACCTCAAATAATAAAGATGAAGCTAAAGTACTTTGGACATCAAATGAGAAGAGAGGATTCACTCGAGAAAGCCTTAATGCTGGGAAAGGTAGAGAGCAAAAGAAAAAGGGGGCTGCCAAAAATGAAATGGCTAGATGGTATTGTAGAGACAATGAGTACAAAACTGAGCAAGTTGAGGAGGATGGTGGAGGACAGAGGTGCCTGGCGGACAGTGGTCCATAGGGTCGCAAAGGGTCGGAATTGACTGTGTGACTGAACAACAAAAAATGAAACCTGTAGTCCAAAGGGTATGTGTGAAAAGTGGACTCCTTTAAGCTGTAGTCCAAAAATGTAACATTTCCAAACTCTGGTCATGCTGGGGGATAGTTTTGGCTGAGGGTGAAAAAGGAAGACTGGAGAGGATCATGTCAGTTGTGTTCTTCTGAGGTATTATTTCTTGACAGTGCAGCTGTGAAGGGGGAAAACCAGGGGAGGGAGCAGAAGACAGTCATAATAATACAAGACCTGCATAAGAGCTTGAAGCCAAGTACAACCATTTTGGGCCCTAGATGCCACAGATCCCACACTGATTACCTGTCAACATGAGAAACGCATCTTTGAACTAGAGCCGTAGAGGAAGATGGATCTCTTGGGTTTCACAGTTCTCACAACAACAGTCCTCTTTGAGTCATGCATGGTTCTTCCTCAGCAGCAGCAGCTGCTGAAGGCCAAGTGTGCCCTTATGTGCCCATACTTGGCAAAGCTAAAACCACCACAAATAAATAAAAGAACAAACAGAAGTAAAACATACAAATGAAACCATCATGTGGCTTATGCTGAAAACGATATAAGCAAAGACAGCTTGGAGAGTTCCCCACTAAAACAGAACTCATTTGCAAAAGTATTTATTTCAATAGCAGTACACTTTTTTCTTCCTTTTTCTTTTTTGATTTTGTTTTAGTTGTTCCCATTCAATAAGATGACCCACCAATAATTGCATATCCAAAAGCTAGCGAGTGAAAGAAAAATTAAAAACATCAGGTCTCCCAAGATTTGCTTTCTTTCTTTCCCTTTTCACAGACGAAACTGTTTTGCAATTCCATGCCTAATAACTAAAGCAATCCAGAGTTATAATTTTGTGGTTAGTTTTTTCCTCCCTGCCCCCTAAAAAATCCATTTTATAGACTGGAGAAAACTTGCCAAATATAAAGATGTTACTTTAATTTCCTTGCTCCCTGAAGTTGTAGCAATATGAACATTAAATACACTATGACACCTACTGAACCTGCTCTGTGAATAATGATTTCTGCACACACCCTTTTAAAAATTGTGGTTAGGTATCATACAGAAACACAGCTCTCTGTTGCTGTTAGACTGAGATTATCTCTGACATTAACTAAGAATGTGTTCTTGATAACATTACCTGCATATTAAGTGTAGAGAGCATTTGCTCACCACGTCAATGCACAGGGTTCACACTCCAAACCATGGGTCCATGAGCCCAAGATTTTTATATACAGTACTCCTCTCTCCCCCTCCCATTTTTTTTTTCATTTGCCATGGGGCCAAAATCTCATAGGTGGCTCAGGATTGGGGCGATACAGGAGTTCCATCTGAAATGAGGACATATGGACAAGCCAGCCAATCTGTTAGGGTTCCTCCCCTGAAACCCACAGGAATGTTACTCTGATTTGGAATGAAATTACTAGCCCAAGTGTGGAGATTAAGACACCAGAGTGAAGTACATTTACCACTGCACTAAACATATAACTAAAGGTAAATCTGCAGTGGCTTCTAAATGTTTTGTATCGCAGTTCCTAGAAGCTTCAAAAAGCATGGCTAATGGTAAATGATTATGGAATTATTATACTGCCTATAAACATGCATAGCATGTGACAGACAATTACTTTTCAGAGTTACATGCAGGGTGGTTTTCCAGCCCTATGTGGATGATCCTTAGTCTTTTTCAGGGATGTCCCATCCAAGTCCTAATCTGGCCAACATGTGCTTATCTTTTAAAATCAGGTGAGATCAAGTGTCTTCTTGGACACAGTATACCTCTGGGCCAGTCCCTCCCAGTTTGGGGGGGGGGGAATAAAAAGCGAACAGTGGGTCTCCCCGGTCAGTCGGGCCAGGGATTCAAGTCATCTGCGAAGACTGGCCACAGCTATTTCATCTTTACCGTGGCTCTGCACCTGTCAAAGGACTTCCCTCCCAATGCAGCTGCTCCAGGGCCAGCCCTTCCAAGTTTGCAAGGGAATAAACTGTACTGTTTTGTTGCTGCCACTGTCGCGCAGCGTGCACCTCCGGCCAGACCAATTGAGGACGACGTTGAGCCCTGGGCTCTGCCAAAGATGTTGAGCCCAGGCTCCGTCATGGACGTCGAGCCCCGGGCTCCATCAGAGACATGGTGGGTTTGTTTGCTTTGGGGGTCTTGTTGCTGAATTTTTTGTATTGTATTTCCATTTCTATTTTGTATTGTACAGTAATACCCCGGATAACGATTGTACCGGATAGTGCTAAAACTGCATAACATTGCAAGATTTGTGGAAAAATCTTGTATTGAATAATGCGATTTTTAGCATTATCCGGTACAATCGTGTGTGTGTGTGTGGGGGGGGGGGGGTTGGATTGGGTAGAACATCTACCCAATCCAACCCCCTCCCCAGCGCCTGCCTGCCTTTTCCCCGACGCTACTGCAGGCTTCGCTCTGCTTCCCTTCTCCTACTGCCAGCTGATCGTGGAGGCTTTTTTAAAAAAAACTGCAGGGAAGGGGGGAAAGAGAGAAATGTGATTGGTTCTATAGAGAAGTAAAGGAGGCCAAAGCTGCTCTCCCTGTCACTTCCCTCCTTCCCTACTCCCACCCCCAGCAGTTTGGGGACTCCCCACAGCCACCCCACTGCCTGCTCGGCCACAGAGAATCCACCCCAACTCTGCTTACCTAATCTTCTTGAGCTGCAATGTCGGACTGAGCATACTGTTTTGCTTTACTTTCTGGATTGAAAAAACAGGGAGACTGATCTAGAGAACCAATCACATCTCTGTATTTCCCCCTTCCCTGTTTTTTTCAATCCAGGAAGTAAGGGTAGGAGGGAAGTGACAGGGAGAGCAGCTTTGGCCTCCTTTACTTCTCTATAGAACCAATCACATTTCTCTCTTTCCCCCCTTCCCTGCAGTTTAAAAAAAGCCTCCACGATCAGCTGGCAGTCGGAGAAGGGAAGGGAAGCAGAGTGAAGCCTGCAGTAGTGTCGGGGGAAAGGCACTTTCCCCGACCCTACTGCAGTCGCATGGGGGTGGCTTTAAAGGCAGGGAGGTCTCTTTCTTTCCCTGCCTGCCTTTAAAACGGTTTGTCCCTGAAGTCAGGGCTTTTTTTTTTTTTTAGCGTTGTTCGATGCATGTATTGGACAACGCTAAAAACCGGATAACGTCATGACTTGTGGAACCAAGTCATAACGCTATCTGGGGTATTACTGTATTTATATTTATATTGAGCTGTATTTATATTTGACTTTGTAGCACAGCTGTAACATTGTTAGCCGCTCTGAGTTGCTTCGGCAAGGAGAGCGGCATACAAATCTAACAAATAAATAAAAATGGCTGTTCAGAAACCCCAGGGTGACACCTGAGAGGTTAAAAAAAGATAGTGTTAGGACACTCCCAACACTGTCCCTCCAGAGGCAACATCTATGCCAAAGGAAATCCTAAAATATAGACCACAATTTTCGGGAGTAACAACTCCCGGGAGCCTTGACTGTTGGCTGGGGTAGAGCTTTTGGAAGTTACAGTCCAAGAATATATGTGGTGGGCCCTACATTTCAGAACCAGTGCATTAGGCAAACACCACATGAGAATACGAAAAGCTCAAAGCCTTTCAGAGACTTTCCTCACAAAGCCAAGTACAGTACACCCATTCAGCATCTGTTGCACCATCCTCCAAAATAGTTTTGTCATTGCTGCCTCTTTTGTTTCTCTGGAGAGAAGGAAAGACTTTCATTTTGATTCAGATTTTGTGGAATCCATATTCAGAAATATATTAGTGAGCATACCCAGATAGCCTAGCCCCATGATGGCTTCCCTTGGCATCATGAATGGGTTTACTGCAATTCATCCAGCCCCGCAGCCCTCGTCGCTCCTGAAAGCGGAAGTAAAATGCTTGGGCTTGGGCTTCTGGGAATTGAGGTCCAAGAACATCAAGAGTGCCAAGGTTCACCATCATGGGCCTAGCCACTTCCCCAATTCAGTCCTTGTTTTTCTTTTGGGACCCCCCCCCCCCCGGACCAATGGACAAAGGCCCAAATTTGATCAGTAGCCCCAACTAGAACAGACCCCATAAATCAACAGGACTTGAATAAGTGTTGACTCACCATTCATCAGTTGATTCAATGGGTCTACCTCAGTTGGTGCTACCAGCTGGATTTAAGTATCAGTATACTTTCTGCGCATTAAGCAATATTAGAGGTATTCACTTATGTTCATGTTGGTATATCTGAGTTAAAACCATGGTTTAGTTCTGGGAACCATTAACTAAAGCCAAAGTTTTGTTTTCTCTCTTTTTTAAAAAAAATGGTTTGAAAGATAACTGGTTTAGCAACTTAACTACTCTTCTCATCCTCTTTGTCTCTACGCAAAAACTACATTATGAAAATTGGACATTTTTGAGGATACAAAGTAAAAACTGGTCTGTGTAGGGTGCTTTTGCTCAGTTTGCAACATCCATATAGGATTTGCAGCCCTGCTCTTAAGAGGTTGTGCTCTGAATGACCCCTTTCCCTTCATTTTGCATCATCCAGCGGTCCCACTGTAGAAATAATTAGCTGCAGATTTTTAAAATCTTCAATAAGAGGAAAAAACTGACAGCTTGTTTTTTAGTTTTGCCTTTTCATATATGACTGTTTTTAATGTGTGACTTTTCTGTTGTTAGCTGCCCAGAGTAGGAACATTTCCTAGATGGGTGGGGTATAAATATAATAAATAAATAAATATTGTTTTTGTTTGTCCTACAAGTCATAGGAATTATTTAAATCCTATGTTTAGTTAGCATCAGTAATTTCACAGGATAATTTTAATTGATCCAACATAACTCTCATGATGAATAGATAGAACTTTCTTTGTACATCCAAATCTCTCCTAATTTCAGTGCCAAAGGTTTTCATCACAAAATTAAGAGTGCAGGTTTTTAGAAATCACTTCCACCCTCAATCCATCCATCTTCCTCCAAATATAGATGGAACACTATAATCTTTCCAGAACAAAAAGGAATAACCTTTGTAAGCCTTCACAGACAAAGTGTCTTAGAAACAGAGCAGTACAGAGGAACTGTAACTACCGGAAGAGTTGTAGGTCTGAAGCACAGCTCACATTTCCATTTGTAGACACTCATGAGATCAGCTAGAGGCTTTCTACAATCCATTCAGAATATTGAAAAGTTCATTTTTGTCTGGATTTCAGCTCCATGGCTGGAAGGTTCTAAGATCAGTAGCCCAAAATACGACTTGAAAGTTCTGGTTCTATACATCAATATAATCAGGAGTACAACCAAAGCTGGCATTTACCACATAACACTCTCCAAAGTTAATCATTTCTAGGGCTGGAATATCACATATCCATAAACCAATATCCATAGTCTTGCTTAAGTTCCTGAGACAACAACTAAAGTTTGAACAGAACATTCATTTGTCTTTTGCTTACTGCAGCCAGAAAGAACTCAGAAAACACCACTCTGAAACACTACCACCGCACTTTCCTGTTAAGTTAATGGGAGCGGTGAGGCAGAAGTAAAGCAAGAATGTAAAATATTCTGCATATGTTTATTACAGAATATATATGGTTCCCATCAGCTCAGTAGCAAAGAATCTGTTATGACAGTAAAAAGCACACTAACTGAAATGCAACATTAAAGTGCAAGATGAAAACTTGCTTCCTAGAAAGAAAGAAAAAGACAAAATCAGAATAATGAAATACAATTCAAACAATAGAAATCAAATTCTTTCCCCTCCCTTATTTCCCAAGATTGTATTAAAAAGTGTTTTATAAAAGACAAATATGCAACTATTCCTGAAAAATCTACTAAGGAGAGGTAGGGAAAGTCTCTATAGAGGGGATAGGTCACTATCAGGTTGACATCACCAATGAGGCACCTGTTTCATCTCACCAGGTTAATGCAAACAGAAATAGGCTTCCAATGACATCTTTGTAGTCCACAAAACAGGAATGTTTCCCATCTTTGACTGTCTCTTATGACTTGGAAACATCAATTAAGATGAATCCTCTACTCAACATCCCAGAAATCCAAAGTTCATGACCTACCATAGGCCAAAGTCTCCATAATGGTTAAAAAGTGAAAATGGAGGAGTGCTTCATTAAACTATGTAAGAATAGGAGAAATGGGTAAAGAAAAAAAAGATTTCTGACATGCAGTGAACATAAATTAATAAGAACTATGGTTTAGTGTCAATCCCCAAGGAAGGGAAAGAGACAGACATTTCAACATACCACCATGAATACTTAAAATATAAACAATATATTCAATGTTAATTGGATACAGAGAGCCCCACATATTAAATGAATATTGAATGGAATATTAACTGCTACATTATTAACTATCCTAAAATTTCACTACATAGATCCATTCCTACTTCTATAGAGGCACATTTCCATAGCTATTACAAAGCACTTTACAACAATTAGCTGCTGTAATACTGAGTTTCTACAAATAAGTCTCCCATTCCCAATAATAGACAACTTTATTACAACAGCTTCCTCTTTGTTATAACTGAATAGATTATTCTTTCTTGAAGATGAAGTGTATTTCTTGATCTAAATGAGCATTATGATAACAGCTTTTCCCAAATAGCATGGGGGAGTCTGGGAGCCCTAGTGCAAACAAGACACCAGACTCTACCTATGTAATGTTCATGACTGCTACAATATTAAATGGCCAAAAATTCACTGCATAGGTCAATTCCTGCTTCTATAGAGGCACAATTCCTTATCATGGATCACTGTGAATCTGACACAGAGAACATTCACAGTATAGCACAGGTACTGTACATAGCAAATGTTCTTCAATGGGCTTGGTTTATGCAATTAGCTGCAAAGTTGGTTTACACAAATGTGCTGATTGCTTGCTCAAGACTAGAACAGCAAAGTGAAAACCTGCACATAGGAATGAGGCCATCAGATGTAAAAAAATATATGGCTAGAACTTTCACATCAGCATATCCACTGTAATCTATCTGAAGAGTTTGTCCACACGTTCTACTGACATTCCTTGGGCCTAATTAAGTTGAAGGAAATTGGTCTGTGCAAGATGAACTCTCTCTGTTGATCACATGGTCATACATTGGCCTTTCTGTCATCTCCTGGGCAAACTTTCAGGTGCAATAAGAGCTACTGCAATGTCATGGATAGTGTAGCGGGTGAGGACTGACTAATGTTTGATTCCCCTCTTGGCAATGGAAACACACTGGGGTAGAGAGCAATGGTTTAAAACATTGCTTAAATCTCTTATATACTGTACTTTGAAAACCCTATTAGGGACTTGACAGCTTGAGACCTAGCTAATTTGTAATGCCCAGAAGCAACCACAGAAACTAAGGAAGCTGGAACGAGGTCATTATATGTTTTTACAGGCAGCTAAAGAGCCTCCAAATGCTGAAAGTTCAAACTAGCTAGAATGCAAAGCAAAGTAACATTGGATTCTGACCAGGGTTGGGCAAGATTGGGACAGATTGTTATTTGCAGAAAAGTCTGCCTTCAATGAAGCAAAGCTTGGAAGAGTTCCTCTTTTTTTTTAGGTTGCAGCTTCTAGAATTGCTTGGGGAAGCTTGCTGGCAGTTTCTCGTAGTTCTAGTCACCCAGAAAAGTAACTTTTCCGAGCGATGCTCATAAGTGGTAACACAATCATTTGTCTTCAAACTGCCTTCCACACAGTGATGGGATGTCACCGGTTCCAGACGGTTCCCTGGAACCGGTAAGAACAATTTCGGAGGGTTCTCCGAGAGGGTAATCTATTTTTAAGGCGTCCGGTTCCGGACGCCTGAAAAAAAGAAAAAAAAATTTTTAAATTGGAGTCAAAATGGCTCCAATTCAGTGCGCATGCGCAGAAGTCAATCTGACGCATGCGTGCTGCAATTTTAAATTGCGCATGCGTCAGATTCTGTTTCTGCGCATGCGCACTTGTTTTTGCCGGAGCCGGACCATTTTGAAGTGGCTCTGGCAGTGGCGGAGGGCTTAGGAGGAGGAGCCGTGCCTAGCCGGGCGGCCCAGCGCTCCCGGCCGCAACGCTCCACGGGCGCCCCAAGCCTCGCCGCCCGGCGGTGTGCCTAGCCGGGCGGCCCACGCTCCCGGCCGCAACTCTCCATGGGCAGCTCGGGGCCGCCCGGCTAGGCGCGCCGCGGGGCGCCGAGGGTCGGGGCCGCCCATGGAGCGTTGCGGCCGGGAGCGTGGGCCGCCCGGCTAGGCGCGCCGCGGAGCGCCGAGGGTCGGGGCCGCCCATGGAGCGTTGCGGCCGGGAGCGTGGGCCGCCCGGCTAGGCGCGCCGCGGGGCGCCGAGGGTCGGGGCCGCCCATGGAGCGTTGCGGCCGGGAGCGTGGGCCGCCCGGCTAGGCGCGCCGCGGGGCGCCGAGGGTCGGGGCCGCCCATGGAGCGTTGCGGCCGGGAGCGTGGGCCGCCCGGCTAGGCGCGGCGCCGGGCACCAAGGCTGGGCGCCAGCCCCAACGGTCCCCATTGTAAGTGGGGTTTGTGTTTGGGGTGGGTGGGTGTTTGGGTGTATTTTTATTTAATTATTATTTTATTTATTTATTTTATTAACGGTTTTGTGGGGGGGGTTGAGGGGTGTGTGTGTGTGTGTTTTATTTTTATTTTATTTATTTTATTTTTGGCCCCGCCTACAACGTCATGATGTCATGACGTTGGCTCCACCCATGACGTCATGACGTTAGCTCCGCCCCCACTGTGATGACGTCAGGGTGGGGTACAAAATTTTTTATCATCCCATCACTGCTTCCACAGAACCTGTGAAATGGATCTTCATGGGTTTTGATTTTAGTTTGCAACCTGCCTGACTCAGCCCTATTGTTCCAGTTGAATAACCCAATGTAAACAGACCAAAAAGCCTGCAGCAGCAGATTTGTTTACTTATTGGGAAGGTAACTCATCATTAAACTGCTTTGATGAATCATAGGTTTTGCTGCATCCCAGAATTAATGCATTCTTGATCACTCCAAGCCATGTACCCAATTAATTTCTATCCCTAAAAGCATGGGATTCACTTCTCATGCAGATTCCTTAAAATAACTCAGAGCGGTTCCCAAATTAAAGCAAATGGAGAAGGAAAAAATTAGCCATGCTAGCTAGCATGAATTAATATAATTATTTTGATTTATATCCTGCTCTTCATTCATCTGTACATGAATCAAGAAGCAACAGTTAGGACTGAATATGGAATGACTGAGTGGTTTGGAATAGGAAAAGGAGTAAGACAAGGCTGCATTTTGTCGCCCTGCTTATTCGACTTATACACAGAGCACATAATGCGCAATGCAGGGAAGGAGGAATCACAAATTGGGATCAAAATTGCTGGGAGAAACATTAACAATTTGAGATATGCAGATGATACCACCCTAATGGCAGAAAGTGAGGAGGACCTAAAGAAGCTCCTGATTAGGTTGAAAGAAGAGAGTAAAAAAGCTGGCTTGAGACTCAATATAAAGAAAACCAAGATCATGGCAACAGGCCCTATCAGTCCCTGGAAAATAGATGGGGAAGAAGTAGAAGCAGTGACAGATTTTACTTTCTTAGGATCAAAGCTGACTGCAGATGGTGATTGCAGCCACGAAATAAAAAGGCGACTGATTCTTGGGAAGCAAGCAATGAGAAACCTGGGGAGCATAGTGAAAAGTAGAGACATCACATTGCAAACAAAAATTCGCATAGTCAAAGCAATGGTATTCCCTGTGGCAATGTATGGTTGTGAGAGCTGGACCATTAGGAAAGCTGAGCGCAGAAGAATAGATGCCTTTGAGATGTGGTGTTGGAGGAGAGTTTTGAGAGTCCCCTGGACAGCGAGGAGAACAAATAGGTCAATCTTAGAAGAAATCAACCCTGACTGCTCCCTAGAAGGTCAAATAGTAAAGATGAAGCTGAAGTACTTTGGACATCAAATGAGAAGAGAAGATTCGCTTGAGAAAGTCTTGATGCTGGGAAGGGTGGAGGGCAAAAGAAGAAGGGGTCGGCCCAAAATGAGATGGCTAGATGGTATTGTAGACACAATAGGCACAAAGCTGAGCGAGTTGAGGGGGATGGTGGAGGACAGAAGTGCCTGGCGGACAGTGGTCCATGGGGTCGCAGAGGGTCGGAATCGACTGTGCGACTGAACAACAACAAAACAACAAAATTCATTCATCATTCGCACCTATCCCATGGCAGCAGCAACTGTGGTGAATTTTCCCCATAGATGACTGCCATTCCACCTGCAATTCAATAAAGAAAATATAACATTATGAGATAACATTCTGAAAAAATATATATAGAAGGGGACAGCATAAATTAACCTAATTACAGTAATTTTTGTCCTCTTCACCATATGTTATCCTTACTTGCTTTAAAAAAATAGCCAAATTTCATCACTTGAAAATAGAGCAGCGACTTGGGGGAGGAAGTTCTTTTTTTATTATTATTTGAAAATACTGTGTGACATATGTGTTGAGGCTTGGCTCACTGTTTCCCCACCCCATTATTGTTCAAGTTCCCACCCCCACCCCATTATTGTTCAAGCTGTGGTTAAATGTAAATTGCATCTTCTGGAATGTTCTGTCAGATGCTGTTCTCTTCCAAGTGGTTTTTCTATGTTGTGACTCTTCACAGTTAGTCATGGCCATCTCTCTAAAGCCAGTCTCCGTCATATGGTATCCTCCAGATTTTGAGTCTCTAACTCCCAGGATTCCTAACTGTTAACTACATTGGTTGGGGCTTCCAGCAGGTGAAGTTTAAAACAGGAGGGTAAACATGCAGACAAACTGAAACCTAGCTGATATGAGGCTGCACTGGTAAGTACAAGATGCCCAGGAACTGCAGATATTTTGTCCATAAAGGAAGAGCTATAACAGGAGTTCCCAACCTAAAGCCCGTGGGCTGAATTCGGCCTGTAGTACCATTTCATGTGGCCTCCCAGCCCTCCAAGGGCATTTTGAGAAACAAAATGGCCACCTCTTTGAAGCTGTTGGGACAGAATTGCCATCCCCATCATCCAGGCAGGGCAAAATGGCTATCTGGCCCTTGAAGCTGACTGAGAGAGCGTGACCTGGCCCCCGGCTTGAAAAGATTGGGAACCCCTGAACTATAAGGACTACAGTGTCTGAACAGGAAGTATTTAGGTTTTTTTTTTTACAGTATTTAGCTATAAAAAGAGAACAGATGTGGTTCCAGTTCCATAACCCATTGTAAGTAGTAGAAAGTTACAACTATAGTTGCATTTATAAAATTATTATTATTTCACTTGTACATTTCTTAAAAGCAGTTAAAATCATCATGGCAAATAGACGTTAAACTGTAATATTGCAGTCAAAACTCCATTCAGGAGCTGAGTCCGATCCTGTAGGTTCAAGGTTGACTCAGCCTTTGCTCCAGAGGTTTTACCAGAGGTAAAATGAATACCCAGCCTTTGGGGCATAAATTGTAGTTTGCATAATTACCTTCTGGGAATTGAAATTCAAGAACATCTGGAGTGCCAAGGTGTGCCATCACTGAACTAGGCAGTGTTGCCCATCTCTTGTCAATGATGTTGGGCTGGGACTAAAACTCACCAAAGCTTCCTGTGTCAGATCCCTTGGACAAGGTGAAATCAGAGGGCACACGTCATGGTCCGTCTAGCCGCCAGGTGATGTGATATCCAAATGGCTTTAAAAAACGCATGCAGATGGACATGATTTCTCAAGTCCACTTGCATATGTGAAATGTCGTCATGGAGACATCTATCAATGCGTGGACTCCTAGCTGGATAATGACTCCAAAGTAAGGTGTATATATATGTGTGTGTATCTTCTTATGGGTAAGAATTATATATATAATTTTTACTCATAAGAAGATAATAGCAAGGATTTTATCCCAATGTTACAGTTACAAGAACTCAGTTACTCCTCGCTAAGTTGAAAACCATAGTTATATTTTCATTATTGCAGAAAGGGAATTAATTATGAGTTATTTGTACTGAATTATTTCTACCCTTTGATTCAGGCTAGAATTTGGCCAGGCTAGGATATACATATCTTGACTCGAAGTTTCCCTTTGATTGGTTTCAAAGCCCTACCTAACCCCTGCTCCATCTCTAGATAAAGTTCTTTTTAGCTCTGACATTTGCTCACAAAAATGCCAAGCACAAAGGATGGGTCCTTGGTGCATGAGGTACCCTCTGGCGCATAGCAAGCATTAAAATGTTTCCTGAAATCTAAGAAAAAACATGGATATTACCTATAACCCTTTCCTTCATTCTTGTCAATAAAAATGCCTGTGGCCTCACCACATCATTTCAACATGTCAAATATGTCACTTGAATCCACCCACTGTTCAGTCCATGCCCAACCTGGACTTTTTGTAGTTGAAAGGGTCTGTGGGCATTGCCGAAGGCAGACTTTAGCACTGTGGCAGCTCTGAAATGGTCTTCTAAAGTGTTAATGACCTTAGATAGCATCCTGCTCTGTAGCAACAAAGCATACTACAAGGGTGAATTAAGGACAGAATTTAAGCCTCAGCTCTGAATTTCCTCACTTTAGTCAACTGATGTCAACAGTTGATCATTATTATTTCCACATAAGGGGAAGGCTTTCATCAGGAAATAAAAGGAAAATGTTGTTCTTTCCCTTGTTCTCTCCGCCACTAATTCTCAGACACTCCACTTTGACCTTCTGGTATACCATGAGTGAATTCCCTTAATGAACAAATTAAAAAGCCCATTAATTTTACAAGACATTGCCTGCCTTGTTCTGTACTCTTACTACTACTACTTGACTGCAACTCGTATCCGAGAAGGACAGGTTTCACTTACCAGTAACTGTCGTTCTCCGAGTATGTTGTTTGGGGATTCACACTGATGGGTTCTGCGCCTGCGCTGAATCCGGAGCGGAGCTGGAAAGCTGATTGGATAAAGAGTTTTGAATGTGGGACCGCCCACCATGCCCAACCCCTTTAGGCGCCATTTCGCGCTCTCCCCTCAGTTTGATATTAAAGCTGCCCGCTAAGCCTAAGGCCATCTCAGGCCGGCAGCCCTGAGGGGAGGCAGGGTTGGGTTGTGTGAATCCCCAAACAACATACTCGGAGAACGACAGTTACTGGTAAGTGAAACCTGTCCTTCTCCTTCGTGTTGTTTGGGGATGCACACTGATGGGTGACTAACAAGCTCACTTACTTGGATGGTGGGCAGCCGGCGTCCTGAGATGTAGGAGAGCGCGATGTCATCATGGATGGGCGGTCATCAACGAAGAAGATCGGAGACCAGCCGTCAGGATGGACCTGCCCCGTCTGACATCAGGGGCGGACCTTGTATCAACCCGGTAGTGGGTGATGAAGGTGGAGGACCTGGACCAAGTGGCAGCCTTGCAGATATCCTCCATCGGGATGCCCTCTAGGAATGCAGTGGAGGAAGCCAGTGTCCTGGTGGAGTGAGCCCGGACATGAGGCGGAGGTGGCAGGGATGACATCTGATAGGCCAGGTAAATGGTACCTGAGATCCATTTAGATAGTCTCTGGGCAGACAGAGGCTGTCCCTTAGTCTTGCCACCATAAGCCACAAACAGTTGTTTTGCTCTCCTGAAGGACGCAGTCCTCTGGGTGTAAAACAGCAAAGCCCTCCTGACATCCAACGAGTGCCACACTCTCTCTTGTGGAGACGAGGGATTCAGGAAGAATGCTGGAAGCGTGATGGCTTGGGCCAGGTGAAATTCAGTCAGGACCTTGGGCAGGAATGTCAGATCTGGGTGCAACACTGCCCTGTCGGGGTAGAACTTGAGAAAAGGAGGGTCAGACCGAAGGGCTGCCAGCTCCCCTGCCCGTCGGGCAGAAGTGATAGCTACAAGGAAAGCAGTCTTGTAGGAGACAAACTTAATGTCCACCGAAGCCATGGGTTCAAAGGGTGCCTTCGTGAGTGCGGTGAGCACTGTAGTGAGGGACCACTGAGGGGGTGGTATCTTCACTGGAGGATAGGCATTGCGTAGCCCTTGAAGGAACCTTTTAACAGTTTTGTCTCTGAAGGCGGAGGACAATACTGAAGAAGGTGGGGCCTTGGCGACCACAGCAGCTAGGTGGACCTTCAATGATGAATGTGCGGATCCCAACTCGGCTAGGTGCAGGAGGTAGGACATGACATCCTGCAGGGATGCGGAGTCCACGGTGCGGTCGCTGGATGCTAGGAAGTCAGTGAAGCGACGGTACTTGGCATCGTAGGACTTCCGTGTGGAAGGTTTCCTGGACAGATCAAGGATCCGTGTTATGTTGGGCGGATAAGCCAGGCCGTCAGGTGTAGGCTCGGCAGATCCGAGTGAAGGATCCGACCGTCTTCCATGCGGAGGAGATTCGGATCGGTGGGTAGGCGGAGACGATCGCAAGCCAGGGTTTGGAGTAGTGGGAACCACGGCTGGCGCGGCCAGGACGGGGCAACCAGGATCGTCCAGGCGTTCTCCGCACGGATCCGTATCAGGACCCGTTGGATGAGAGGGATCGGTGGAAACATGTACAGCAGTTCCTGGTGCCACGGCACCATGAAGGCATCGCCCTCCGATCCGTGGCCGATCCCTGCTCGGGAGCAGTAACGGCGGCACTTGGAGTTGGTCTGTGACGCGAAGACGTCTAGGGTCGGTGTGCCCCACCGTCGGCACAGGCGGTCGAACACCGATTCGTCCAGTTCCCACTCGTGCATTGCCGTCCCTTTGCGGCTCAGGGAGTCTGCATCGGAGTTCAGGGTGCCCTGGATGTGGACACCTATGGGGAACACGTGTACCTTCAGGCACCACTCCCACATCTGGACGGTCAGGTAGAGGAGGGAGAGAGACTTGGTCCCTCCTTGCCGGTTGAGATAGGCTAGTGTCGTGGTGTTGTCCGAGGCGATCTGCACCACACTGCCCGCGATCGACGGTCTGAAGGACCTCATCGCCTTCCACACCGCTAGCAGCTCGAGGAAGTTGATATGGTGGTCGGCTTCCTCGGGCGTCCATATGCCGTGAATCCGTAGTCCGCGGCAGCAGGCACCCCATCCGTGGGTGCTCGCGTCGGTGGTGACTTGGATGGACGGTGCGGGAAGGGTGAAGAGTCTCCCCGCGGTCACATTCTGGTCCATTGTCCACCAGTTTAACTGGTCTCGGAGTTCGGGAGTCGGTGTGAGCCACTTCCCGAGGTTGTCGTGGGTGCCGTTGAAGGAGGAGAGGAACCACGACTGGAGGGAGCGCATCTTGAGTTTGGCGTGCGAGACCACCGCCGTGGTCGACGCCATGAGTCCTAGCAAACGGAGGGCGTCCCTCGCACGGACCCGACGTCTGCCCTGGATCCGTGCCACCACTGTGCGGATGTCGAGCAGACGTTTGGTTGGAGCGTAGGCTCTTAGAGCCAGAGAGTCTAGAACGGCTCCGATGTATTCTATTCGTTGAGTGGGGGTCAACTGGGATTTCTTGAAGTTGACCCGCAGACCGAGGCTCTGCATAAGGGCGAGGCAATGTGCAACGTCGTCCTTGGCTTTTTGTTGGGTCAGGGAGCAGATCAACCAATCGTCTATGTACGGGAACACTTGGACGCCTTGCAGTCGCAGATGAGCAGCCACCGGTGCCATGCACTTCGTGAATACCCTCGGAGCGGTGGAGAGGCCGAAGGGTAGGCATGTGTACTGGTAGATGTTGCCGCCCACCTGGAATCGGAGGAAACGACGATGTTCCCTCCTGATGGACACGTGAAAGTAGGCGTCCTTCAGGTCGATGACGGTGAACCAGTCCCCGTGGTTGATCAGCGGGAGGATGGAGTGAAGGGTTACCATCCGGAACTTCCTCGCGTCGATATGCTTGTTGAGAAGACGGAGGTCCAGGATGGGACGTGCCCCCCCGTCTTTTTTGTCCACAAGGAAGTATCGGGAGAAGAACCCTACGTGAGACTCCGACGCTGCGACCGGCTCTATGGCGCCCTTCTCTAGGAGAGCTGTTAGTTCCTCCTGGAGCGGTGGGGATGGATCGGTGATGCGGATCCGTCCGACAGTAGGGCATCTCTCGAACTCGATCGCGTAGCCAGAGTCTAAGATGGTTAAAACCCATCGGTCTGTGGTGATGGCAGACCACGCCGATAGGTAGTCGGAAAGGGGGCGGTAGGGTAGAGTCTCGGTCACGGAAGAGTCAAACACGTTGTTTGCCCTTCCGTTCCGTACGCTTGCCAGTCTGAGGCCGTTGCTGGTAGCGTGGACGGTTGGGTTGTTGGCGCTGCCGGTAGGGCTGGTACCGGGAGTAGTCCCCTTGTCTCTGTGGCGGGCGAGGTTGATAGGATGGGCCCGCCTGAGACGTCGACGGCTGGTCCTGATGGTAACGGCCGGACCCACGGTGTGGAGGGCGGAGCTGTTTTATCGTGGCGTAGTCCCCTTTCAGCTCTCCCAAGGAGGTGTCGGTCTCCTTGGCGAAGAGGCCCTCGCCATCGAAGGGAAGCTCCTCCACGAGCCGCTTGACATCGTCCTGCAGGTTAGCCGAACGGAGCCAGGCGTGGCGACGGAGCTGGATGGCGGAGGCCAAGTTTTTTGCCTCCGACTCGGTGACGTGGCGGCCGGTGCGGATTTGCTGGAGGGCGAGGTGGTTGCCCTCCATGCAGAGTTTTTCAAAGTCCGCTTGTCGATCAGGTGGCAGCAGGGACTTGAACGACTCCGCTTGCTCCCAGAGTCGACACTGGTAGCCTCCCATGGCCGTCGCGTAGTTGGACGCACGGAAGGACAAGGAGGCATTGGCGTAGAACCTCCTGCCCAGTGCGTCCAGCTTCTTCCCTTCCTGGGTCGACGGGATGGGAGTGCTGCTGATCGGCGTCCGGTGTTGGGAGCCCTTGACCACTCGGGAGTTCGGTGCCGGGTGAATGTGCAGAAAGTTGGAATCGTCCAGCAGTCTGTACATAGAGTCCACTCTGTTGGATACGGAGTGCGAAGAAACCGGCTTCTTCCACACCTCCTTGGCCGCTTTAGCAATCTTAGGGAGCAGTCCGAGGCGGACGGGGACCAACTCCTTGCGGTCGGCCAAGCCGCAGACGACATCCTCACAGTCGTCCAGGGGAGCCTCCGCCCGAATCCCAAGGGTGGATCCGGGACGGGTGATCAGTCCGGTGTAGGTCTTCAAATCCTCCAGCTGGGACCCGTGGACGGCGCCGATGTTGTCGTCCGGGGACTTGTCGACCGCAACCGGCGGTGGCTGATGCTGCTCCTCCTCCTGATCCGACGAGTCGGAGTCTCCTGACCGCTCCGAGACGCTGGGCGGTGGCAGGTAGACCTCGGGGTCCGAGTCCGACCAGTACGGCCTGGCGGATCTCGGATCGCTCCCCGGCAAAGGCAGCTGGTACGGAGGGAGAGAGGCCTCCGACCGCGCCTGTTCCACCCTCTGCCGCTTCGGTGCGGGGCCCTCCTCACGGAGCGGTGGTGCCTCCGTGGCTGGTGGTGAGGGCAGAGGGCGCTCCCACGGTGTCGTCTGCGGGCCCTGGAGCTCGGCGTGCAGTTTCCGCACCATCGCCTCGATGTACGGGGCGATGAGGCTCAACTGGGGCGGCGGTTCGGTAGCCGGACCAGGAACCACGGAAGGGCTGCGGAGGGAGGAAGACCTGTGCGGTGGTACAGGTGGAGGAGTCTCCGGCGGCGGTGGAGGGCTGTGGGCCCTCTCCGGCGTGGCGTCCCGGGCCTCGGTCGACATCCTACCCGGCGTAGGTGGAGCTGCGACCGGGGCGGATGCTAGGGAGCGTGGCGGCGAAAGGTGAGCCGGTGCCGGGGTCGGAGGAAGAGAAGACGAAGAGCTACGGCGCTTCTTTTTCTCCTTTTTGTCCTTCTTCTTCTTCTCCTGCTCCTTCTTCCGCCTGAACAGTTCAGAGGCCGAGGGCCTGGAAGAAGAAGCGGAGGTTGAAGGAGCAGACGTGGAAGCGGCCTGCTCTGGAGCTGGGGGAGCCGGTGGTGCCAGTGCGGCCTCCATGAGGTAGGCTTGAAGGCGGTACTGGCGGTTCTTGATGGCGGCCTTCGAGAAGCCGCGACAGACTTCGCAGGTCTGGACCTGGTGACTCTCCCCGAGGCAGCGAAGACAACGCACGTGCCCGTCCGAGCTAGGGAACTTTCTCTTGCAGGACGGACACTGCTTGAACGCTGCCGCTGAGGCCATCCACCGAAGTAGATGGCCGAAGAGAAAAAATTATCCCGGCCGGGAGGCCCCGACACGAGATGTTGGTCTTTTTTTTTTTTTTTTTAACGGCGGCTGAGGGCGAGCCCCAGCCACACGAGGACCAAGGGAACAAGTCCCCTAGTCCGAGAAAAATTGTAAGGTAGGAAAAAATTGGAAGATTCTGAGACAATCTCAGCAAAGTACTCACAGCTTTTTTTCCAGGCTCCTGCTTGCGCAGCGGAAAAAAGCAAACTGAGGGGAGAGCGCGAAATGGCGCCTAAAGGGGTTGGGCATGGTGGGCGGTCCCACATTCAAAACTCTTTATCCAATCAGCTTTCCAGCTCCGCTCCGGATTCAGCGCAGGCGCAGAACCCATCAGTGTGCATCCCCAAACAACACGAAGGAGAATGCACCCCCACCCCACCCCCATCCCACCCCCGAAGCAGGAAAAATGTCACTGGTGTGAATTTGTTTAAGGTTGACCCATCTTGCCATGAAGTGACCCACAAACTATGATCTCGGAGCCGTCACTCATGGCACACATGAAGCGCGGCATGCAGGATTTAACACCAGGACTGCAATGGACTGCCACAACCTTGAGGATATGGACAAGGTGCGCCTTCACAGCCAGTCCATCTGGCATTGCCTCTTCTGCCTCCATGACCATTGGGAATCAGAGTTCCTCCTCCACTCATTTTGCCGTTGGGCCCAATATGATGGTTTCCAGTGGCACTTCCTCCACTGAGGGTGACCATCACCCCACCTAAAGGGGCTCATCCGCCCATAGCCATTGGCCACTACAGCGAGTCAGGTTAGTTAACCACCGCCTGAATTGCTGGGTGTATGGTCTATTCTATTACCATAGTGGAATGTCTGGCCAGACAGAATCTGTATTCTTGCATGCTTAGGAAAAAAAATTCTGCCAAGGCTTGGTCTTCAGCAATAGCCATCTGAGGGGTGTTCAAGGCAAAAATTTCAGGGTCTAAGAACCAGAATGCAAGACTGAATGTCAGATTCTGATCCAGGGTCAAGGATGAGCCAGAAGTCTGAAGAGCAATCAAATATACATGTATGTACCAGAATAAAGAAAGGTTAGCATCTCAGTAGTGTTCAGCTCTGGCAGGCAAGAGATTTGAAAGAAACTCTTGTGAGCCTTTACAGCTGTCCATCCTACCTGGAGTGTCAGAATATCCAATTTGATGTTAATCATACCTAGGTAATGGTCTCCCTTGCTTAAAAGCCAGTTGTGTCCAACTCTAGGCCACAGTGCTCATCTCTGTTTACAGTCAAAGAGCCAGTGCTGCAGACATTTCCATGGTCATATGGCAGGCACGACTAGATGCCAGAGTGCACAGAACACTGTTAGCTTTTCCGCTGAAGCAGTACCTATTTACCTACTTGCAATTTATTGCTTTCAAACGGCTAGGTTGGCTGGAGTGACCATCCTTACCCCACTGAAATGGGAAGCCTTTTAATATCCCTTCCTTAGAAGGATGCAGAGGCTAGCTTTGAGAAGCAGTGCATTTTTAAGGCTCTGAGATCAGGTCTCACTACTCAATGCAGCAGATGCTAACAACCTCTTTTTTAAAAGGGGGCGGGGAGATTTGTGTAGCAGTGTCTTCTTCTTTTTTGTCTTTTTTCGGGGGAGGAATATGGAGTTTACAGACATGTCTCTTCTCAAGAAGGCAACCAATCACTCCAACAATTAAATGCAAGCAGGGGAATTGTGCTCGAAATGGATGTATGTGCTATGGTGTTCTCATAAACAATTTTTGAAAGGTTAACTTGAAAAAGTTAGGTGCCAGTTTTTAAAGAGTGTTAATAGGAAAAGACATCTAAATTGTGATACCTCTAAGCTTTCTTCAGGAGGAAAATGTTCCTTTAAAAAGTCTCCGGTATGACAAGAAGTTTCAAAACCCGAGCTAATCACAGGGCTTTTGCAGAACATACTGCGTTTGCTAATTGGGAAAAAAGGTGACGTCATTGCAGTGATTTATGGGCCCACTGATTATGTTTAGATTAAGAGAATTTACTCAAGATGGCCAAAGTAAACCTCATGGCTTTTGTTTGGGATACTTCGGTTTATGAAACTGTCGTTTAAACGAGCCATTAGAAATAAACAGATATGTGGTGATACAATCTGTTCAACAACAGAAAATATTAAAAGAACACACACACACACACACACACACACACACACACACACACACACACACACACACACACACACACACACACACACACACACACACACACACACACACACACAGGGAGAAAACTGGGGGGGGGGGAGAACTAGACATCCAAACAGGGAAGCAGGAAAACGTTAAAAGACTGTTAATTATAAGAGTGCATGCTATCTATGGCAATATAGAGAGTATTTTATTAGTTTAATAGACACAGCTGCTCTGAGGTCTAGCTAAAGACCAGTGATAGATGAGAAACTGGGAGTTGTGGGGTGGGGATGGGGAGTCTTCAGTAAATAGTTTCAGCAAGCAACAAGATCTGGAATTGCGTATTTAAAACAACAAGCAAAGGCTCTTTGGTCCGGAAAGATAAAACTTAAAAAACAGGATGAAGAGGTGAGGAAGGAAGGATCATGAGCCAAAGAACCATGAAGGAGCATGAAGTAGTGGCCAGACCTTATTCATACAGAACAAAAATCGTGCCTCTTTTCCACCAAAGGCACAGGTCTCTCTTGCATCTCTTATGATTCCCCAAATGTGTGAAAATGTGTGTGGAAGTAGCATTCATTGCTGGATTTTGTTTCAACTTATCTTGCGTAACACTCTAGAGAACAGCATTTTGGCAATGGAAGATGCAAAAAGACTCCTTTGCTCCATTCTATGTGAGGGCCACAGCCTGAGGTTTAATGAAAATCAGGATAACTGGTAAGTCTTCAAGGGCTGGCTGACAGATGATTGATTGGATGATTGATTGCCCCAGATTAGTTTTGGCACCTACCCACAGAAAACATACGGTGAACAGAACCCATACCAGCAACTGGAGTGTTCCAGGACAACCATTCCTGAATTTCCTATAGACTACTGGAGGGAGAAATACCTGGTTAGCAAATGTTTTTCTTGTTGATCAAAATTTTTACTATAGATCATTTATTATTCCTATTGCTGATGATGATGTTAGAATTGTTATTCCATGCTCTGTAGACTAACCTCATGATATATTTGTTCTACTAATAAGGTTGGTTCACTCTGTCTCCAGCTGTCAAGCAAATGACATAAGAGCCCATTATCTAATGCTTTCAATTAATAGAACAGTTTCCAGAGAGAAGAACAATCAGTTGTGAGACACGAGAAGGCCATTGCAGATCCAAAACCAGCCACTGCTTAACTGGAGTTTTCTTCAAACCCTGGCTCTTGCTCAGTGGCTTGAAATAAATAAATAAATAAATAAATAAATGAATGAATGAATGAATGAATGAATGAATGAATGAATGAATGAATTGACTTGTTGTGAACACATTTCTAGTCTGAATTCAAGCAGATGATAAGCTATAAAACTCTAAACAACTAGGGATTTTAAGGAACTCCTCTCATTAGACACTTGCTTAACCAGCAATATCTGCTTGAGAGGAGAGGCTCCACTAAGTAGAGACATGAAGGGGAACTTCCTTAGCTCTAGCATCCCAGTTATGGAATGCTGTCCTTTAAGATCAGGAGTTCTCAAATTATGACCCGTGGACTGGATCCAGTTCATGGTGCCATTCCACCGGCCCGTGCCCTCGCTCCTGCCACAGCTTCCATCCGTTTCCCCTCCACCTGGCTTGATATGTCCCTAATGCCACTCCACAGCAGGTGGCTGTTGTAAGGAGGCTTACAACATCTGCCCTGCTACAGATCAGCTTTATGGACATGCCCAGCCAGGCGGAGAGGGAAAGGATGTCAGAGGCGGAAGCGGACAGTGCTGACTATTTGGTTACAAAGAGAGATGAACACCCAAACCCTAGAGTTGAGGAGAATTGAGGCCTTTCCCTTGGGAAAGGTTTTTCTTATCAAGGTGGGAGCTGATAGAGACTTTCTTAAGGGAACTGCCTCTACGGATTTATCCCCTGCCCCTCTTCTAGAAATTTGTGGGGTTTTTTTTTTAAATTAGAGGTAATGAAAGACTATTGCTAATTGGATTGCATTGTATCACTTGTTAGTATCTGCAAGGGCTTTTTTAAAAATGTGACTTGTTGCTAAAAAGCGATCTACAAACAATTAAAAATGAATATATTTAAACCAGAACATTTTCATCATCAAGGTAATTCCTCTTTCATTTATTAATACACCGACACATAGCTTTGAACTGTACTGGGTATCTTTTTTTGTACTATATCAATTCTCTCATTATCAATGTTAATTTTTTTTGTAGTTCTTCTGTAGTGATATTTTCTTTATGTACAACTGCAATCCTGCTTTTACATTTTCATCTTTCACTTTAATTAAAAGCCATTTTAAGTCATTGCCATGCTCTACAAGTAAGATAGGTCACCTGCATCTTAAATTATTGATGCTTCTTCCACCAATATACTTCTATAGCATTTTAAATTACACATCAGTCACTCTGTTCTCTTAGCTAAGGAAGTTGCTTCAGATTCAGGTATGCAGGTAAGGCAGGTATGGTCAGTGGGTCAATCAGTTGATGATTTCCCTAAAGTGGAGATGGTTTCAGACCATATTAAAAACCAATACTAACTCTCTATACAGAAATTTCACGTTTTCCTCGGATATAAGTACTGCAGTGTCTGGGAATGTAAAGATTCCTCAGTTTCATTCATTTCTTAGCAAATGTATGGCACCAACATCAAACACAGGGAAGTCCCTGTCTAACAACTCCCTTGTTTCTTGCCTGTTAAAAACTGAAAGATTCCCAGTTTTTGTTAAAGCTGAAACTGCAAAGTGTTATGACAGATTCCACATCTACCATTATAGACTCAGATTAAAAGACTTCGGCACTGGATGGTGTAAAGACACTAGTTCAGGAAGAAAACCATGCTTTCCGCTTTGCTAGCAATCCAATTCAAAGGCCAGAATCTGTGTATGTCTTCACTTAGAACTTCCTTTTTCCAGCCATTCAAATTTCACCTGTAGTTTTGTTCATCTGCTATCAACACATGCTCTGGCTTCAGCTGTGAAACAAGTTCAACAAATATTCCTTTTAAAACTACGCTAGCACTATTTTGCTTTCTTCAAGTGATTCGCGCTCCTTACATTTGTGTGTGTGTGCGCGTGTGCATGCGTATTTTGTTTCATAAATTCAAAGGTTTTAAATCCTGTCAAATTCCCAAACAACCCCACACAAAAAGAATGCTTATCTTACTCATTATTCAAAACAACAACACTGTTGTCATTGCAATACTGAAGGAAATATTGGCTCATGTTGCTAAGAAAAATTAATAAGTCATAGCTCAAAATCCTGTTGCACAAAGCCACACAAACACAGAGGGAATGTTTTGAGCAACTTCTCTCTTTCAGTGCATTCTTCTTTGAACCAAGAGTGGGACAATGGTCAGTTTCCCAAACAATGAAAGAATCCAACAGTTTTGGGGTTTTCTTTTAAAAGTATGCTACATCCATGCTAATGAATAACTGAAGCTTTCTCTCTTCAATGTACTCAGGATTTTCCCCACCCAGTGTGAACGGAGAACGTAAGGGAGCAATTTGATTCAGACTGCTAGAGTTAAAAGTGGTGTTTCTGTCCTTCTCTTAAATACTGAGCAGCCATTAGGGCTGAAGATTCCCACTGGTCTGAATCTAGCATTGTCTGATGGCTGCACTATCAGCAATTTTGGCTTCACTTCTCTAGTTGGAGAACTGCACTAAGCATAATGGTAAATGTCTCCCTTGCTTGAAAGCCAGTTGTGTCCATCTCTACAGGGCAGTGCTCATCTCTGTTTAGAGCCCAAGAGCCAGTGCTGTCTGTGTCTGCAGATGTTTCCCTGGTCATGAGGCATGCATGGAACACTGTTACCTTTCCTGCCAAAGTGGTATCTATTTATCTACTTGCAATGTCTTGCTTTCAAACTGCTAGGTTGGCAGGAGTGAGACAGATGATGGGTGCTCACTGTGTTGTGCAGTACAGTACTGTACTTGGGTCTCAAACTGCTGACTTTCCAGTCATCAAGCTCAGCGTCTTACCCACTAAGCCGCCATGGCCCCAATGTGTAAGAGAGATACTCACAGACACGTATACTTCTCCCAGTGGAGAGCCATTCATGCTACAGGTAATGCCTTTTTAAGCTTGAGTAACAGTATCTGGAGTTCCCTTTTACCAGTAATTAGGATAGTAACTAAAAAAAAATTACTAAATGTCTAGTGTTTTTGTTTTTGTTTTTTGGTCCAAAGAGAACAGAAACTTAGAAAGTCTGGCTTGAATGTTTGCTTAAGGAAGGGAGGAAGGTTTTGAATATTCATTGTGGCTGGGTTCTGGTGCCCTGCTATCACTATTCTGTTTTGTTCTCTTTCTGACAATATGAGGACATGTTCTACATCTTGGAATAACCTGCTTGTCACGTCTGCAGCAATTTCTGTTGTTGTTTAAGGAGCCTTTTGCCTTGTAAAACTCTGATTTTTTTAATATCCTACCAGAGTTCCTGCTTTGCCAAGAGCCTGCTTTGTAATTCATACAGTGGTTAAACCCACTATGTAAAGATTTAAAATCAATAAAGTTGTAACACTTTGAAACTTTGGGTTTCACTGGTTTGAAACTGCAGCCATCAACATACAACATTTGTATTTTATGACCAAGTTTCTTGAAATTTAATAACTTGAAAAAGGAAGGGGAATTTACTCTGTACTTCAGATATGCCAATTTGACTTCACGAAGGCAATACAAGTTGACAAACAAGATTGGAAGCCAGATGTTTCTTATTTAAATTATTTGGCAGACTTCTACCCTTAGCTTCCCTAGCACTGCTTAGTTACAGCTTCCTTGATTTTCCTTTCCGCACCTGGCTAACATTCAAATTTAGCAGCAGAGCTTTGCTATGTATCTTCCAGATAATTTGTGGGCTGCAAAGAGAAAGTGAATTATTGAGGACTGCTGGAAGAGAGGAGCTATCATTCAATGGTCAATGAGATGCAAGATTCCACTCCAGGTTCCAGTCTTGTAACTATCAGGTGCATGTGGAGAAGATTCCTGTCTAAAATCCTGAAGAATTCCTACCATTTAGCAAAGATCTGGAATACAGATTATGTGGTTCCTCCAGGTACAGCTGAACTAAAATTCTCATCAGAAGAGCCAACAATGAACAATGCTATGAACTATTCCTAATCCCGGGTCAGGACAATGCTGAGCCAGATGGCCCAGTGGTCTGATTTATTTTAAGGCAGCTTCATGTGTTCAAAACTCACTTGGAAAAGATAATAAAACGAGGAAGAGTGGAAGACTGTTTAAAAAAAGAGGGGGGAATTACTATGAACTACATCAGAGGTTCTCAACCTTTTCAAGCCGAGGGCTGGGTCACACTCAGACAGCTTCAGGGGTCAGATGGCCATTTTGCCCTGCCTGCCACATATGACATTTCCTGGTGTGGTGGAGACGGTGGGCCCCCCACATGAAATTGTGTCGTGGGCCACATCCGGCCCCCTGGCTTTAGACTGAGAACCAGTGGTGGGCTCAGAAATTTTTTACTACCACACTGTGGGTGTGGTATGGTGGGCGTGGGCAAGGGAAAGTCCTGCGTTGCACCCGAATTAGGACTACTTTATTTCAAAATGTGGGTGGGCAGGGCCAGCCAGAATTTCTACTACCTGTTTTGGTGAACCATTGCGAACCTGCTAATGTCCACCACTATTGAGAACCCCTGAACTAGACTGAGTAGAAAGGAGACCTTGTGTTTGCAAGACATTAGCAGTGGTATTAATGATACGTTTCAGAGGGCACTAACTCATATAGTTACATGGCAACAAAGAGCAATCTGACAGCACATAATATCCACAATACATATGCTCATGCACCAAGAATAAAGCTTCAGGTGTGAATGTGGGAGCTCTCCACTCACAGACAGTGATGTCCCAAAGTAGCTCTAACAGCAACCTTGTGTTGCTGGCTAATCTTTCTCACACTAGGTCAGGCAGAAGGAACTCGCCAAAAGGTACCTTCATTCTGGTAGTTTCACGTCTGGCCTAGACACGGAAAAAGAAGCAAACTCACAACTTCAGCATCTGGGAGATCACACTCTATTTCCTCTCCCCTGTGTATTCTTCCACTTCCTGATCTACCAATTGATGCAGCTGGAGATAACTCAACAAATTACTATATCTGGTTTGAAGAGACAACTATTTCCCAGCTGAGATTCTGGTGCTTTGTTACTGCAATTATTTATAAATCTGTTTTGGCAAAGTGCTAAATCTCCCAATGTAATGGACTGGTTTTCTGCAATCTGCCTCGTTGTCATTGTTGTTTGTTGTTCTTACATGATGTCAGGTTGCCTCCAATGCAGAGTGATCCTATGAATGAGTGACTCCCGAATGTCTCTTCCTTAACTTCACTGTTCAGCTGCTACAAATTCAAAACTGCAGCTTCCTTTACGGAACCAATCCATCTCATAATTGGGTCTATCTTTACTCCATTGTTTCCCAATCTTTGGTTTTTGGACTTCAGTTCCCAGAAGCCTAAATCAACTCCCGAAAGCACTGATCAGCTAATGTACTGGTTTAGGATTCTGGGAATTTAAGTTCCGCTGTGGGGCATGTGCCCCACATTGGGAACCACAGCTTTACTCCTGTTGGTTTCAATTCTTCCTAGCATTACTGTCCTCTCCAGTGAGTTCTATCTTCTAATGATGTGTATAAAATATGACACTCAATTTCACCTGTTTTGCTTCCAAAGAAAGTTCAGACATGATTTGATTTAGGACTCCACTTGTTAATCCTTTTGCCAACCTGCCTACTTCAATGCTATTCTAAGATATTAGGAGAGGCTGGCGGAAAACATCTGTGGAACTACAGAAGAAAGTTTGGCATGCTTGGGGGGAAAAATCTGTTTTCACCCTGGACTTCAGGTGCGTGTGGGTTTTGAATAAATCCATGTTCAATCCTGTAGGTTACATGGTTTCTTAATATTTCTATATTTCTTTCTAATTCTCTTATTTGCATTTGGCCAGGAAACAGTGAAATCTATAGCACAGAAAATATCTTTCTCTCTATTTTTGGCTAATGGAAGGCTAGGTCAAAGATAGAAAAAAATATGGCCCATCAAATTTTATTTACTATAATTCCCATCATCCTTCACCACTAGTTAAACTAGTAGTAGGTTGTGAGATGTTTAGTACAACCACATCTCTATATAAAATCCTTTATATTATTATAAACCAAACTATCTGAGACGATGGAATCATCCTTAATTTTAGTTAGGTCAATCAAATTTTACTGAGGAAAGATTCAGAGGTAAAGTTACAACATTCTGATTAGCTTTCTTTAAAACATCATTGTACTACATACAGGCTGAAATTATAGTAATTTAAAATAAGAACCACCACCTCACAAAAGACTATACTGACTCTTCCGATCTTCAAAATATGGAACCGAGTCATAACCACAGCAAAATGAATACCAATTCTGGAGTTTTCTAAAATACTTTGGTGCAATGTTTGAACTTGTGCAAAGTCCTTCACAAGCCTTGGCCAAGATGAAAAACATGCACGTCTTCTATGTCTTCTGTGAGTTTCAATGTACAGCTTAATCTGATCTGGCACTTACTGCCCACAGAATTGCAGAAATTTAGCAAGGGCTGTAATTTCATGAAACATTCCTCCTTTTGTGGGAAACTGCTTCACTCAAACCTCAAGGCTTCAGTTTGTGTCCCATGGAGGCATCAAAGGTGATTCTAGCTTCAGCCATTCACCGAGTGTAGCTTGAGTTATGACAGAAGAACCACTTGCTTGCTGGGATGCAAGTGAAAGTGAGTCCCTCAGTTTACCAAGGTGGTGGCATTGAGGTAGTACCCTACTGAAGGCTCATACCTCCAGTAACAGAATTCTAGCTTTTAAGGTATGGTACAACTCAACAAATTTTCTGTCTTGTGAGGTCAGATGTTCAGTTTGTGCCATTTCCCGTTGAGAAGAAATCAGAAAGAATGTCTCCATGAAGAATGCATGCCCATCATTGTAGAACTAGGATTAATGGCCAACAGTCTTCAGTTTAAATTGGAGAAAGATAGAACTTAGGGGAAGTTTGGTCTTTTGGACTACAACTTCCAAAATTCTCTAGCATGGCCAGCAATCTCCTTCTGAGGCAGATCCACAGATCAACACATGTTCCTTTGCCTTTAGTTTTACAAGAATCTCTTATCTACTTGATGACTTTGGCTCTCAAAGGCTACTTGTCACGACACTGATGTATAACCTTTTCTGTCAATTTTCTTATTATGTTTATATATACTGTATTTTTTATTTTTGTTGGTTAATATTAGGATTATTAATCTGTAAAGCAATGTTGTTTTTTGTGGATAGTTATGCTTTTAAATTTAATAAAAATACTTCTCAAGTTTTCTTATAGCCAATTTTATTGAAAGGCATGTTTGGCTATGAATTGTGAAAGAAACCTTGAGTGGTAAGACTCGGAGGCAGGAGAAGAGGGTCAGATACTCAGAAAGAAAGCTGAATGTCTTGTTTTTATGGTTTAACAGGAGGCTTTTAAAAGATGAGAACAGTGCAGTAAGAAGTAAGAAATGGCATAAATCAATAATGACATCACTCAGTAAATTTTAACACAGCTCTTTCATTTTAGGACATGAAAGTGCTTTGAAGCATTTATTTAATAAACCTTACATCACCATAGGAGATACCACAGCAGACTGATAAATGTGGCAAAAACTGCCCAAGGTCAGGCAGAGATTACATGGCACAGCTCTACGAATAGCTGCCAGATGGCCAATGTTTCATTCTGTTTGCAAGCATTCAGATACAGCATTGAGAGAAAAACAGAGTTCAGCTTGAGTGAGAGATCCATGACACAGAAATACCACATCTTCCTGGTTTTTATTAATGTAAAGTCTGCCCTCCTCTACATGTCTGCAGGTTCAGTATCCACAGTTTTAGTTATCCACAGGTCCACACTGCTGCGTTACCAGACTTGGCCACTAGAGATCACTGTCTGCAATGTAAATTATCTGCAGTTTCAGGTATCCATGATAGGTCTCAGAATGTATCCACCATTCAATACAGCTTCCTATGCTTCTAGATTTCCCCCACTGGGAGGATGGCTGTGGAGATGGCCATTATGAGTACCTGCACATCAAAATTTATCACTGCACTTCAGGGAAAGAGGGATGGAAATAAAATATTTATTCTCATGTTCTAGAAAAATGCTGTTCTTACTAAATGGTTACCAAAACTCACTTGGGCCAAAGGGAAGGGTCAACCTTCTTGAGTACCATACTGGGAATAAGATCTGCGAACTAGGAATGTGAACCCCTAAATTTAGTATTATCTAGGGGGGGAAATTAAGAGCAGCCAGTAACAGTATTTTCCAAACTATAGCATACTTTCTTTCTAAAAAAAAAAAAATCAAAACATTTGGAAAACCTCAAAACAATGATTACATGCATTTCTTCAACTTGTTGAGATCACCTCTACTTGAAAATGTTATCTTTTTGGATGACAGTTTCAAAAATTACATATCGAAAATGGCTAGGAAATTTGGGGATCCAAAAAGTAAGGTTTCCAAATTGTGGAGATCACACTGGACCTTCTTCCAAATTCATGACACAAGAGAGGAAAGAAAATGAACCAAATTTTAACTAACAGTGTCACACCAGAAAACCCCAAACCACACACTGAGCAAATGACATGCAGCAATTCTTTTATGGAACTCAACTGATAGAGGTTAGAGAAAAAATAATAACATCACACATTCCATTTTAAGAAAACAATCTTTCATTTGGCTAGGATGAAAAAGTAAATTTGTTATGCAGACTACACAAATTGCCACTGTACTTTTAGGGGTGCTTTTGTTGATAAATTCACTACCATCTTCCTATGTCTCATATCTAGGTCTCCATTGCATCCATTTTTGTTACATTTTTAGTAAGACACGACACCATCCCAAACACAGTTCATGTATGTAGTTCTTTCCATGCCATGAAATAAGAAGAGAAGAAAGCTTTACTCTTTGCAGGACAGAGGGCCTCCCTGACCACAACAAAGTTACACATTATTAAGAGAAGCAGGGTTCACCGAAAGAGCCTCCTCAAAGATTGTGGTATTTTTGAACCACAATCAGCTGTACCCTGGTAACAGCAACCAAGTGTTGCTGGCTAATCTTTCTCACATTAGATCAGGCCAAAAGAACTGCAGAAAGGATTCACCAAAAGGTCCTTTTGGCAGTTTCACATCTGGCCTAGACTTGGAAGAAGAATCAAGAGAAGCTTGGTATGTCATCAACCAAGTCATGTAATGTTAACAGGAATGTGAGGCATAATGTTTTCCACTGCGTCATTTTTTCTACAGAAAATTTTCCATTTTTATAAGTGTTTCATATGGTTCATTAGTAATAATCGGGATTAAAATGCTAAATAAGATTCGTTTCATTCAGAAGTTGAAGTAAGGCAAGGAAGAGACTGTACAAGCAGATAACTGTGAAACTAGAAGTCTCCTAAAATTTTCAGTGGAAAAGAATAAAATTAGTAGGCAATAAAACCCACTGTTTTGTTGGATTTGTCAAGAGTTTTTTATGCCTTTTCTCCTTAAATGTAAATGTGTATACAGTATTTGCAAAATTATCACCCCTTCCATTTGAAAAGCAAAGACTATAGTATAAAATATACAGCAGTTTACGACAGCCATGGGTGATTTACGGCAGTTTTGCGCATGTGCGGGCATATTTAACTTCCACTTCTGGGAGCGGTGTGGGCGAGCCGAGCTGGATTATTAGGCTCCGTGGGTCAGATCCAGCCCTTGCGCTGTAATTTGGGCACCCCTGATTTAGAAGGTTGATATGTCTCCCATAGGGAAACCAGGTGAACACAGTTGTTGCACAAAATCTCATCTCAGAGATACAACACATTGTTTTTCATTATTTCTCAGCAAATTCATCATTTCTGTCACAAAGAGAAAGTTCTGTTTCTTCAGGTAGTACCTTGAGTTGTGTCATTTAACTGTACAAGTGACTTGTGGCCACTAGAGGCCACACTGGTGCTTGCTAGCCAAATCACTCTGTTAACAGTACAGTACAGTAATACCTCACTAACGTTTGCATGAGATAACGCTAAAACTGCATAACGTTAAGCAATCTAGAAAAAAATTGCATCACATAACATTAAATCCTATGGGATGCATCAGATAACGTTCGCTAAAGCCTGTGCTGATTATAATGTATCTCTATGGAGTTTTAACGTTATCTGATGCATCCCATAGGATTTTAACGTTATCCGATGCATGCAATGGATAACATTAAAAATTGGATAGCACTAAGACTTGTGGAAACAAGTTTTAACATTATCCGAGGTTTTACTGTATTGTCTTATTTTAGTTTTAATTGTTCCAGGTTAGATTTCTTGGATTCATTTCCCCATTACCATACAGATGGTTGAAACAAGGAACAGATCTGAAAAACAAACTTTTAGACTGTTTTGATCAGGAGAGCACATTACAGAGAGCTCAGGCAATGGTCCCTTAAAAGAAAATTTAAATAATGTTTCTAGTCCTCAGTCTTCTGAAATTCCACAAAGAATAGCAATAGCAATTACACTTATTTACCACCCCATAGCACTCAGTGCACTCGCTGGGCAGTTCACCTGTTAATTAGCATTTGCCCCCAACATGCCAGGTACTCATTTTACTAACCCCGGAAGGATGGAAGGCCAAATCAACCTTGATCCCATAAGGATTGAACTCACAATATTTTGGCAACAGTATAACCACTGCACCAACAGGGCAGGAGAAAACAGCAGAAAAATTTCAAAATGACACTTTTCAATGCATTCTTCTGTGTCAATTATCACCTTTCACCATTTAAAGCAGGGGTTCTCAACCTGCAGATCATGGGCCAAATGCCCCCCCACCTCTACCACACCCAGAAGTGCCATGTGGTGGAAGAAGGGCAAAATGGCCATCCATCCCCCAAAGCTGTGACCCAGCCCCCAGCTCAAAAGGGTTGAGAACTCCTGATTTAAAGCTTCCATTCTTTCCCCTGAACCATGAATAGTGTTACCACTGTTTTAGAGCATGGAATTTTAAACCGGGTTGCCAGTCATGAAAAATGACCAGAAAAAACTGAAAATTTCTAAAACTTCCCCCTTATGTGCAGGCAGGGAGAAATCTGGTGGTCATTTCAATCAACTTTCTTGTGGGAAAAAGGAATCAGCCAGCAGGTATGCAAAACATAGCTCACCATTACCAGTGATAGAAAAATAGCTTCTTTCATTGGGAAATAGAATAACGCGGGGGGGGGGGGAGATTGAAGGCTGCAAGAAAAGAGGAAGATGAAATGTGACATGGAATGACTCAGTAGAAGTTATAGAAGATGAAATGTGACATGGAATGACTCAGTAGAAGTTATAGTTTTGAGTTTACAATGTCCTGAGTAGAGAAGTTAAAAAAGATAAAGGAGTCCTCGTGGCACAGTGGTTAAACAAGATTTAATTTTTGCCAATGACAAAGCCAAGAAATTGGCTTCATTTTCACAGTTCAAAGTATGATCTGGACAAGAAAGAAGTGGAGAAACTGTAGTACTGCAGTAAACAGGCTCAAAATCTGTGTTTGAGCCTGATGGGCCCAAAGTTGGTTCATCCTTCCATCCTTCCAAGATTGGTAAAATGAGTACCCAGTGTGTTGGGGGCAAAAATGCTGATTACTTTGTGAACCGTCCCAAAGAGTGCTTTGCGGCTGTAAATAAGTGCAATTAAGAACCTCCTAGAAGATTGTGGTATTTTTTTAACCACAACTGGGTGCATCCTGGTAATGGCAACCATGTGTTGCCAGCTAATCTTTCTCACACTAGGTCAGGCAAAAGGACCTGCAGAAAGAACTCACCAAAAATGGCTTCGTTTTTGCAATTTCACGTCTGACCTAGACATGGAAGAAGAAGTTGCTAAGGAGAGAACATTCTATTGGCTGCTAATTCATAGGGTTGCCATATGTTTGAACTGACTAGGTGGCAGCCAGAGGGAACAATAGAACAGCTTCACACTTGACAATACAAAAACCTTCTTACTGAGTGGACCCAAGAAGACCACACCAGCTGTCCTCTGTCTAGACCAGGAGTTCTCAACCTACAGTCAGGGGCCCAGATGCAGCCCAGAACACCATTTCATGTGCCCCCCCCCCCACAGTCCCGGCCACCAAAGCTGTCTGAAGGAGTGCAATCTGGATCTCGGCTTGAAAGGGTTGTGAACCCCTGGTCTAGACAGTTGGAACTGCACTCCTAACTATCTGGATCCCTGACCATTGGCCATGCTAAGCGAGGATGATGAAACCTGAAGTCCAAAACAGATTAGTGAGGGGGGAACCCTATATTATCACCATTCCTTCACATGTACACAATCCAGCTGACTTTGCTGAACAAACTCCAGAGTGATGGGGTTTCTTTTGCAAGGAGAACCTACTTTATGTTATTATTGCTATACTCCATGGGCAGCAGAAACCACACATTACTCATCAGCTGCCTGAGGCTTAAGAGATAACTGTCCCTTATGACATTGTCAAGTCTTGCCTCAGAATCCAGCAGTACCAGAGCAACCAACCACTCTCTGGGGCTTAAATATAAAAGACAAAAAGTTTCCCTCCAAAGTTAGGCAATCTTTTTTTGGATTACCGATAACAAACTGGTATATGGATAGATATGGACTTTACACCTGGTAGGCCAACAAATTAAAACCTTGGCTGATTGCTTGATGTGGGTAAATTTTAAATTGGTGAGAAGACTTTTATTTACCAGAAATGGTTCTTCTAGACCAGGGTTCCTCAAAACTGCTTCTCCAGGTGTTCTTGGACTTCAATTACCAGAAGCTTAAGTCAGTACACCTATTCTAGACTGTGACTGAAATTGATGTGAAAAGAACATTAAAAGAAATTATTAAAGGCAACATTTCTTTCAATGACTAGTATCTAAAAGTTATACTGGACCCTTCCTTTAATATTTCTGTTAATATTCCTTTAATATTTCTGTTGCAAGTAGATAAATAGGTACCACTTCGGTATGATGGTAAACAATGTTCTGTGCACTTCTGTGTCTATGCATGCCCAGCACATGTCCACAGAAACGTATGCAAATGCAGACAGCACTGCTGCTTTAGCTATAAACAGAGATGAGCTCTCACCATAGAGTCAGATAAGACTGAATTTCGAGCATGGGTGACCTTTATCTTTTAAAAATAAACATTCACAATCACAAATGCTTCTTATCCAGTCAATCACATACATTTTCTTTCAGAATTCTATTTTTCTATTTTCTATGCCATTTTTATCTTTCCTGGATGCACATCTTAATGTGATGAAGGGACCTTAGTCTGTCAGTGAAGCTGACAGCAATGTCATCAGGTGGCCAGACTTATTTTCTCCAATGTAATAGCTGAAACACCAGGCCAAGATGCATACATCCTCTTCAGGCCAGCTACTGGCGGCAGCAGTAGCTGAATATGACACTGGCAGAGGAAGCAACAGTGACAGTGCTCAAACTAACATTATGTTAAAACTGCACAGAATGTGTTAATGATAAATCCCTGCTTAACCTTCCTTATCGTGAAAACCCTATGATGAGACAGTATAAAATGGAACAAGAAATAGTGCTGGAAGATGAGACTCCCAGACCAGAAACACTCAACCAGCTTCTAGAGAAGAGCAGATGACAAAGTACAAATATATCAAAAAACAAAAACAAAAAACACTGCAGCACTTTAAAGACTAACTGCTATATTTTAATGTAAGCTTTCGTGGATCAAGTCCACTTCATCAGACATAGGAGTGAGACTTCAAGGCATGAACTTATATACACCAGATATAGAGGCATAGGGTGATTAATCAGAATCCATAAAAGCTTACATTAAAATATAGCAGTTAGTCTTTAAAGTGCTGCAGTGTTTTTTGTTTTCTGATATGCCTAAAACACATACTAACACAGCTATTATTCCAAAAAAGTACAAATAGTGCATTCCAAAAAGATGAATGTGTGAACACTGTACTGCTTGGTTTCAGTGAAGTGGACAGGAACAGGATATTTTCAATGAGACAATTGTAAAGTGTACTACTCTGGAAATAACAACCCTAAAAAAAAATAGTGAGCAAATACCGAAGAAGAAGCTCAAGTACTTCATCCATCAAATGAGAAGAGAGGACTCACTTGAGAAGGCCTTGATTGAGGGCAAAAGGAGAAGGGAGCGCCGGAGGATGAAGTGGCTTGATGGTATTGTTGACACAATGGGTGTAAATCTGTGTGGGCTGCGGAGGATGACGGAGGACAGAGGAGCCTGGCATATGGTGGTCCAGGGTTAGACTCGGCTGAACAACAACAACAACAACAACACTGAGGCAAGATGTGACATAGTCAGTTAGGGCCGATAAAGCAAGATCTGACTGATTAATGTCAATTAGACTCCGTAGAAAACCATCAATGTAACCATTATTCAAATCTATCTCCAACTACCGGAAGATTGAATTGAAAACAAATCAGCAATCATCCTAAGGTAAAGGTAAAATTCACCCTTGTATGAAAGCCAGTCATAGCTGATTCTAGGGTTCAGTGCTCATCTGTTTCATAGCCGAAGAGCCAGCGCTGTCTAATTCTGCAGACATTTCCGTGGTCATGTGCCAGACATGACTAGACACTGGAGCATATGAAACTCTACCTTCCCACTAAAGTGGTCACTCTTTATCTACTTGCAATTTCTTGCTTTCAAACTGCTAGGTTAGCAGGAGCTGGGGCAAAGACGGGAGCTCATTTTGTCCTGGAATATTCAGGTATCGAACTGCTGACCTGCCGCCTTCCAGTCAGAGTCTTAGCCACTTGAGCCACTGCTAGTTTTACACGTTAACTCTGTCAAACTCCATAAATTGGCACTATCAAGATTCCTCACAAATTTCTTGCTTGCCTCACTGGGGAGAAAAGGCTGTAACAGTTGCTTGTACTCAGTTGTGAGGATGAGGCAAATGAGAGGTTACAGACTTAGCTGGACCATAAACCCCCATGAGCTCTAACCAGCAAAGCCATTAGTTAAGGATGATGGGAGTTTCAGCCCTACAGCATCTAGAGAGGGGTACACAGAAACAGCCTCCTCGAACAATGTGGTATTTTTGAACCACAATTGGGCGTACCCCAGGCAACAGCTACCTTGTGCCAGGAAATCTTTCTCACACTAGGTCAGATGAAAGGAACTATGGAAGTAATTCACCAAAAGGTGCCTTCATTTCAGCAGTTTCAAGTCTGCAAGCTTTACCAAGACTTCTGGAAATCGAGAAAGAGTCTTTAATATGTGTTTTCCCCTTTCTCTTACAAAGGGCGAATTGCACTGTCAAATGTGAAGCTTTTTTCTCGCAGCAAAACTCAAGGACACAAACCAAAATCTCCACATCCCACAAAGCTTAAATAACTTTAGCTTCTCACAGCCTGCTGACGTCACATCGGCATAAATCTGGTCTCTCCCCCTGCATAAAACATACTCCCCCTTGGGTTCATGACCCACATTCCAACACAAGGAAGAAAAAATAATCCAGTGTATGACTTTAACATTTACTTACAACAACACATTTTTATATACCATGCACTTCACAGGCACTTGAGAATAATCCATGGGCTAAAATGTCATTAAGTCTCAACAGCTGCAAACATGACCATTTAGGTAATGTTGCAGTACCATTTAATCAAATCAGACTGGATTAGTTACTAAAGTGTTACCCCTTGGCCAGGCAAAGTATTTCCTGTTGTGTTTTGAAATTTACATCTTTCCAATGAAGCTCTAAGTCAGTCTCTGAAGTGACTACAATGAAAATCACTGGGAGAACAAGAACAGAATTAGAACTACTTAACACACGAAAAATGAAATGCTAGTAATGAGACATTATCTTCTAGGCTTGCATTAAGACTACCTATATTATTGACTCTAGGATTCAAGAAACAATCTTTCTTAGATTTATTTCCTGAAGTGCAAAACTGGAATGTTGGGAGCTTTATCACATACTTGTTAAAAGGGGAAATATGATTGAGACTGAGGAAAATACAAGTTATCTCTCTCACACAGAGACACACTTCCATGGGAGGATATTTGTGTGCCTTCTTACATATAAAAAATATAAAATTATTCTCCTTTCCCAGAGGGAAGACAAGGTATTTGGTAGCTCTCTCAACAAAAAAGGGAACCAGAACCTTCTCCCCATAAATTAAACAGAATTGCACAAATAATGCCATAACACACACACAGAGAGAGAGAGAGAGAGAGAGAGAGAGAGAGAGAGAGACGAACAAATGCAAGAATTATTGGTTTTGCACAAATTAATCAAAATTTCACAAATTAATCAACGTTGTGCAAATAATGGTTAAACACATATTACCCATTGACACAATTTTCCCAAAACAGTGATGGCAGCTGCTTTAGTGAAGAAACTTAAAGGTCCAGAATCATTCGAGAGGTGTGGTACACAGAAAGAGCTTCCTCGAACATTGTAGTATTTTTCAACCACAGTTGGGTGTACCCTGGTAACGGCAACCTTGTGTTGCCAGCTAATCTTTCTCACACTAGGTCAGGCAAAAGGAGCTGCAGAATGAGCTCACCATAAGGTCCTTCAGTTTGGCAGTTTCACATCTGGTTAGACAAGGAAGAAGAAAGTTAGAGAAGCTGTTTGCATAACTTTTTAAAAATCTGTTGTTCTGCGATTGCTCTATGACTGCATGACCTTAGCTTATATAGGCATTATGACTGCAAGGAAATGCAACTTATTATTTATTTATTTGTTTGTTTATTCATATTTATCCACCACCCTCCTCACCAAGGTGACTCAAGGTAGTTTACACATCATAAAAATCACAACAAAATAAAAACCATCCTCTAAAAAACTTCAAATTTAACACTACAAAAGATTTTAAAAATTAAAATCTTAATTTTTTAAAAAAAGATCACCAAGTTACAGTAATGATCACAGTTTACACTAAATCTTACCAGTGAAAAGAAAAGTTGAGGGAGAGGGAGGGGGTCAAACCAACCAGCTAGCTGGGGTCATTGTGCAGCCCAAACCCCATACCTGCCCCACCAGCCATGTTTTTAAATTCTTCCTAAAGGGAAGCAACTCCGTCTGGAGACGCAGTTCCGTTGGCAGCAGGTTCCATAGGGCCGGATCGGACACAAAGAAGGCCCTCCTTCTGGTGCCAGAGAGATGTGCCTGTCTGGCTGATGGAACAACTACAGAGCCTCTCTGGTCCACTCTGGTGGGATGGACAGATGTTCTTGGGGTGAGGCAGTCTCTTAAGTATCCTGGCTCAACTACCATGTAGGGCTTTAAAGGTAATTACCAACACCTTGAATTGCACCCGGAGACATACTGGCAACTAGTGCAGCTTCGGAGCAGCAGTGAGGCATGAGCATACCGCCCACACCCCATCACCACCCTGACAGCCATATTCTGGACCAGTTGAAGCCTCCGAATGGTCGTCAAGGGCAGCCCCATGTAGAAATTTATGGACATTTTGACATAAGAAGGTAGCTTTTCTTCCCTCACTGTCACCTTCAAGGAAGAGAATCTCACAGGGTTTAGCAGTCCTCATAAAATATGTCACTGAATTGAGACCAGATTAAGTCAACAAAACAGAATATGTAGAGAGCATCCTTCCATTTTCTAATATACATGGGTACATCAGGAAGCTGGTGTTTCAAACCTCTCAGTGATCTCCGTGTAAACAGAGGATTCAGTGATGTTGCTCCACTGGTGGACCAACTGAATTCAGCAGAACCAACTGAACCCTGAAAATGGCTCTGTAGGGCTTCAGACCCTTCTAGAGACAGTTTTCTGGTGTTGTGGATGGTAATAGGAAAACAGGGAGAAAGTTCCTTTATACTGGCAGTATAAAGCTCGGTTCAGGACCCAGTTTTCTATTCACAAAAGAGCTCTGTTCTGTATTTCACTTAGGGGAACATCCACATGTAGGATTTCTCACCTATAATCTAAGCAATCTTCCCTTGGACTTCCTTTTACTACAAGTGAAGATCCAGCCCTCAACCAAAGATTTACAATCTTCAAATTGGAAGTAAGCCCCAGACCCTTCTACAAAAACAAATTCTTCAACTTTTCCATGTGTGGTATGAAATCCTTCGTTCTGCTTCTCCAGTATGAAGCAAGTGATCTGGAAGTTCAGTTAAAGTATGAGAATGGCCTAGATATGACTTCACACAAATACATTTCTGAGATATAACACAGGAAATAGAAGATAGAAATATCAGGGATTCTGAGCTGAAGAACATTTTCCTTTGCTTGTTTGCCTCTAGAATAGTGATGGTGAAACTTGGCACTTCACGTGTTCTTGAACTGCGATAACCAGAAGCACAAGTCAGGACTCCTGCTCATCAGGGCTTCTGGGAATTGAAGTTCCAGAACACCGAGAGTGCCAAGGTTCACCATCACTGGTCCAGATAGACCATCACAGTATTCAATAAGCAATTTGTAACTTTGCACATGATTAATTCTATTAATGTGTATAAGCAATCAATGGTTGTCTTTTCCCTCTAGGACAGATGCCATGGGAATATAAAAATAAACTGAAATCAAATTTCATTGCATAAAAGGTTCACTTTCTGGTTCTCAGTACATGATCCAAAGCACTCATTTGCTATTGATGGTTGAGTGAGCCAGTCACGTGGTTCCTCCCACCAGAAGTAAATGTGGCTGTGCATAAGCAAAACGCTGCCATAATTGCACCCATGGCTGTCATAAACAGCAGCGTTTTGTGCATGCACAGATGTGTTTTATTCCAGGAGTGACTTGAGCAGCGCGGCTGATAGTTGGGGAAACCCTGGCTTAACCAAACAGAATAACCAGACACCACCGAACCTTCTTGCCGGCGTTTGGGAGAACGCAACGGGACACAGCTGTGGGAGGCAGCCAGGAGGCATAAAAAACCTCACTCCTGCTGCCTCCAAACATCACCGATGACCTCTCCACCCTTGCCTCCGGACCACCACAGCTGAGAGCGCCAGGGCCATTCCATCGCCGACAGTCCCCCTCCCCGCCCGGGCCAGCTTAAAAAGACGCCGAGATGGATGGCAGGACCCCTCTGCCCTCGCCTTCAGACTTTCGACCGGGCGGAGAGGCTACCACAGCTGTGAGAACCGGGGCTGTGAGCACAGGGGCCGTGTCATTGCCAGTACCCTGTCCCGCCCTGGGCCAGTTTAAAAAGACACTGCCGCGGCGTATGGGTCTCACCGGGACTGGATTCCTTTTTTTTCTTGTGGACTTTTCTGAACTTTTCCCAGTTACTTTTGGTTGGATTCTGCTAATAATCATTGCAGGACTCGGTAAATGTGATGTTGTTTATGCTGCTGTTTTTGTTTTACTTTTTTGTAAAACTTTTTGTATTGTGATATTGATATTTTTTTTACTGTTACTGTGTTATTGATATATATATATTTTCTGATACTGATACTGTGATTATTGTTATTGTGGTGTTATGGAATTTATGATTGTTATGTTGTTATTTTTTATATAAATTGTAAGCCGCCTAGAGTCAGGTTCGCCTGAGCAGGGCGGGGTATAAATTTGAAAATTAAATTAAATTAAATTAAATCTAGGTTTAGTAATACAGTGGTTCCCAACAAGGGGTACACAGCCCACTAGTGGACTTCAATTCCCAGAAGCCTAAGTCAGTACATTGGCTGATCAGTGCTTTGGGGAAATGACTTAGGCTTCTGGGAATTGAAGTCCAAAAACCAGCATTTGGGAAACACTGGTAGATAACCAGACTGTGCTACCTCCTCCCCTTGGGGACGTAGTATTCCACTTAATTATTGATAATTTTATTATCAATTGTAATTTGCTTTCCAAAAAATCAATGCTTCATGTACAGGTTTGTACCTCGATTCTTTTTTCAGTATATATACAATGAAGGGCTTCCAAAATGCAGCTTTTCAATGAAACTGATCTTACAACCAATGATGTCAGCAAGCATCATGACTGCTTGACTCAAAAACCTAAGTGACTTGGAGTGCTTCATTTAAAAAAAACAGATAAAGAGGGAAATGCATCATTTAATCTAAGCAAAGAATTTGACCTTTTTTCTAACAGAATAGATACATAAGGAGCATAGTTTTTCCCTTCTCTCCCTCTCCCTGGGTCTATGTGAAACAAATCCTCATTTTGATGAAGTTCACAGCACTGTTGTAGTCATTGCTGTTTCCTGACATCTTCAAGGAGCCATACTGGCCATGCAATCCCTCAGAAAGTTATGAGGCGGCAACAGCCAATACATTGTTTACGGGGTGAGGAAAAGAGGATTAAGAATTGTAAACCAATGTCGCCCTTTAAATCAGGGGTACCCAAGCTTAGACCCATGGGCCAGATCCTGCCCGTGGCGCTAAATCATCCTGCCCAGGTTGCTCTCATCACTCCCGAAAGCGGAAGTAAAACACGCCTGTGCATGCACATAACATGCCTGTGCATGTGCATAACACTGCCACAAATGCACCTGTGGCTGTCATAAATGTGTTTATGACAGCCACAGATGCATTTTCCAGGGGGGAAACCATGTGACCAGCCTGCTCAATGTATTCATGACGGCTTCCTTTCAAGACGTTATCTGATGCAAACAAATTAGATGCAAACAACTAAATCAGGGTTTGCAATCCCCCTGCCAGAAGTCATAATTGGTCACTTACAATAGTGTTTCACTTAAAGACCAAACTCACTTAGAGAGCAATCCCGTGGAATGCATTATGCTCTTTAAGTGAGATACCACTGTAGTCCTAATTTGGGTGCAATGCAGGGCTTTTCCCCTGGCCACACCCCCACTATACCATGCCCACAGAGTAGGCAGTAAAAAAATTGATCCCTACTACTGCCCCCTTTACATTGGATTCAAGCTCACCCACTGTTTACTCCATATTTCCAACAAAAGGGTATCTATATGAAATGGAATGAAACTACAATGTAGTGGAACTAGGGCTCACAGAATCAAAAGTCTGAACACTCTAAGTAGGGGGTACAGTACATCACACCACACACTTGGGGTTCTCAAGTTTCCTCTGAGTTGAAGCAATACTCTTGGTGGAGGAAACTGACTGTTATAAGCTGTCTTTGTTGTAATGCAAAGAGTGGTTTGGTCTTTAATGGACATGCTTCATCTTCCACCACCACCACCACCACCACCACCACCACCACCACCACCACCATCACATCAGGTAAGACCCATCAGCTTTACAAGAGACTTCCTCTTCATTTGTTTATCTGCCCTACTCCAACTGTCTACATTTTTTGACTTTCCTTGTGTTAGAGTTTGGCTATGGGGATTGTCAAGATGAAAGCCTACACTTCCAAATTCACTGCTACGACACTGCCTAAGTGTGAAAGATGGAAATCAGGGCTGACGCTTTTTCTAAGTTATGTGTCATCTGGTTTTTGTTAAAACAATTAGACCTCCCCCCTGCCCTTGTCCCATTTTCATCCATACGTTTACTGGAACAGAAAGCTGAACATAAATTTGTTAAACAGCTAATGTCACAAGTCAATTACTACACTGGGATTTAGCCCAAATTTATGCTTCTATTAAAAATAAGAGCCCAATCCCTCCTTTGTGACATATGCACCCCCTTTCCCCAAGCCCATACTTCAAAGGAACCTGGGTTGACAGAAACACAATTGCAGCAAAAACCATTTACTGTACTAAAAAGTACAAAGGGTATTTATATCTCTGAGTCCCAAAGGTGGAAGCCATGGTCCATGCTAGTGAACAGTGTGACCCTTCCCAGGGTATCTCAACTAAGAGCAGGAACCTTTTTAGATTCTTTTGGTCCCCAGTGGCAGAGATCACGGCCAAGACAAGAAGTCAAAGCAGCTGTATTCCTCCAGCAGATCTCTGTTCTGCCAGTCCCGGCTGTCTCTTAAGCTACTCCGGATAGGTCCCCCCACACACACCAACTCCGACCCCTGAGAAAATTCTTATGGTGGGAAAGCTAGTCCTTCATTACTCCTCTGGAAGGATGAAGAAGTATAACAGTTTTGCTTTCTCCTGCTTTCATGGGTTTTCAACCTCAAGTTCTTTGTCTCCCATATTAACAAATTTTGCAGTTTTTAGTAAACTCTTCAAAAACAAGCGGAAACCAAATCCGGTCCCATTTGCACTGGCCAAATTTCACCACTGTTCTCAGCATAGAGAGGGCCACTCCATACTTAATGTCATAAAAAGGAACCTCAACTTGCAAAGTATTAAAGTATAGGGCAGTGGCCTCACGCATGCACAAAGTTAAGGTTTTCTATGACCTGGAAAGACTTTCCTCCAGTGTCTTATATTTGATGCTGCATTACATATTATCTTCAAAGCTTTCTGACCTAGAAAGGAAAGGCACTGTATGAAAGAGGCATGTGGAGTTTGGAGAGTACAGAGCGTCATCACGCTATTTATACTTATGGGCCGAGGCAAAAATGCAGCAAGGGTAATATCTTCACACTCCATTTAACGGAAGCAGCGCATGCACAAACACATGCCGCTGAAGGCTAGGAGGGATCTTGTGTGCTTCTGTGTCCATGCATGTGTGTGACTGGGGGGGAGAGACCCTGGCCACACTTTTATTTCCCTACTTGCACTAAGACTCCCCTCTAAAGAACATCTGTCCGGCCCACCAGGGCGGATCGGAGAGGCTCCCTCGTTGTTCCATCAGCTAGAGAGGCACGCCTCTCTAGCACTAGGAGGAGGGCCTTCTCCGTGTCCGCCCCAACCCTCTGGAACCTCCTGCCCATCGAACTGCACCTGCAGACAGAGCTCTTGCCCTTCCAGAAGGGCTTGAAAACCTGGCTGGCAGGACATATTTGGGGACCAGGGAACACGGGTTCCCATACTAAGTGGCTTACTTAGGGAGTGCCACTTTGGATCTGGACCAGGGGGATACTGGCGTGTAGTTTGCACTGTTTTTACTTCAAATAATTTTAGATAATCTTTTAAACTTCATGATTTTATATGTTTTTATCTTTTACCTCTGTTTTATGACGATGTAAGCCGCCCAGAGTCGGGTTCTCCCGAGTGGGGCGGGGTAATAAATTCAATAAATAATAAATAATAATAATAAAAGCAAGGGTCTCTGACCCATTTAGCTTTGCAGGGATATTGGGCACAAGCTACTTCAAGCAATGGGTCCAAAACAGAAATCTCGTCTAAGATATCAAATGGCGAGCTGCTAAGATTTTCCACCATCACCAACCAAAGAAACAAACTGCCATAAAACGCATCCGAGGCTGTCATAAATATGTTTACAACAGCTGTAAATGCAGACATGGCTGTTTCCGCCACTTCTGGTGGCAGTAGTGGCAGTAAGGGCAGTGAGCCACATGAAATGGCACTGTGGGCTGGATCTGGCCCACGGGCCTTAGGTTGAGAACCCCTGGGCTATAGCTATAATGTAGTTATACAGTACCTTCCTTATTGGAAGAATTAATTAATTAATTAATCTTACAAGCTTAGAACTCAATTCAAGTTGGATTTGAGATGCTACTGGATCCAAGGCATTCTGTGGGAGGTGTTTTAATAACTTTTTGTTACTTTCTTTGGTCAACTTTTTGTTTTGATGAAAGTATTCCTTAAGCTCCAAACAAGTGGTCAACCTCTGTTTTGGTCAATAGGTGTTTTTTTTTTAATTTAACTGGTTTCCTAAACTTCCCCTCACATGCTTTGGGATTTCAACTTTCATCAGCCACAGTCAGCATATCCACAGGAACTGTAGTCCCCAGACATTAGAAACCATACAGTTGCTTCACTGTGGCAGCTGAAAGCAATGCTGTCAAACTGTGCCTGATCACAATTTCTAGGGACCTATTACTGTGATTGCCTTCCCCAGTTCTGTTTTGGAAAGCTGCTGAATTTGAAGAAGAAAACAGACTATGGGAAAAACTCTGAAGTCACTCAAAACACAAAACAGAGACGAATACCAAGTTAAATTCACTTACTGATGCTATTTATCAGAACTGCAGTTCACACACAGCTGGGCTTCTTCTTTTTCTAATCATCTGCAAAAACACTGAAAGGAATGAGCCGGCCCAGGTACCCAACCCCTGACAAATGCACAGCCTACATATAAGGGTGCCAAGGGAGATATTTCAGTCCCACATCCCAATGAAAACATGACACACATGCAAAACCAATTACTAGTTTTGGCTTTCTGAGCCTCTGGATCTGAACAGATACACAAGATCACCCTTGTAGTGCCTCTGTTTACATGAGAACTATTAAAATGCCGGCACTTTGTCACAGTGAAAGGGAAAAGGGGAAAGACATGTTTTATGTATTGATTGTCATCAAGAACCTTCTCTCCTGCTTTGTTGAATTAAAAACCTCCCCATCTGTTTTGAGTTCAAAATGACTTTCCCCTTGCATAAACTACTGACTTCAAAGTGGTAGATTAATGGACCTGCCTACTGCAAAAACGACTGTTAACATCTTTAAGAGAGAAAAAGAATGGAAGGAGGAAAAGAGATAATCTTGAGCTCTGGATCCTTCTTCTCCTAGACATGTACTGTGGATTTTGCCTATTGGGACCTATTGGGAAGAAAACGGCATGTGGTTTTCTCCTCTGGTTTTGTGAGTTTTAAACTGTTGGAACAATAAGTTATGTAGGTGATGAATTATTATTGAATTCTCTGTTCCCATTGAGATAGAATGTCTAGGCACAGCACGAGAGCCCGCTGAGAACCCATTAACTCAACATTTTTCACCTCCAGTACAAGATCAGCACAAAATTGTGCAAAATGTCTTTGTGTAAAACCTCTTTGCAAAGCACAATGTACACAGACACCAAACACAGAAAGACTGGTTAATTGATTCAAAAGATGCAAACAAACCATCATAAGCTTCTTTTTTGCAGGTCTGTGGAACAAAGACAGCAGGTACCTACAATTAGTAAACACAGTGAGGCTAAATCCAAGTGTAAGTTCCAACAAGAGTAGACCATGAATAATGGTATTTATATAAACGATGGCTTCTTGGCTAGAATCCTATTACTTCATGTGCCAACATTAGTCAGCCAGTGTAAACCAGAGCAACTAATTGTTAAGAAGTTGAACCTTGTATTCTTCATCGTACGCTAGGTCATATGACTGATGCACAACAGAAGTTCAAGTGTCAACGAAAGGCAATTTACCACTGTTATCTCTACCAGTTTACTTCCACCAAAAATAACAGAACTCTATCTAACATGTACTATTCATACTAAGTGCCCACTGTAGTAGGGTTGGGGCTATCAATTAGGTTCAATCCTAAATCTCCAGTTAAAATAGAAACAAAATAAAAGCAATGCTTTTATTCATCTGGTAAACATAAACATATTCACAAGAATATCACTTACAATATACACCCAAGCTGCAATCTGTTCCTTCAGGGACAACACAAGCTTTCCAAAACCCAGCAGTCTGCTTTCCTTCAGTTATCAGTTTTAATTAGTTTATTTATTTATTTAATCATATTTATATGCCGCCCTCCTCACAAGTGTCCCAGGATGGCTAATATGACATTAAAACAGCAAAAACACAATGCATTAATAAAAACCTATCAATATGATAAAACCAATCTCAAGATAAAACTTAAAAGTTAAAAAAAATTAAAAAGATTCAGAGAGAGTGGGGAGCAGTCGAATAAGCCAGCAGGCCGGGGTGACTGTCTGACCCATACCCCACACCTGCCTTGGCAGCCTTTCTGAAGGGCAGCAGCTCCGTCTGGAGGTGCAACATGGTTGGCTAGAAGTTCCATAGGGCCAGAGCGGACACAGAGAAGGCCTTCCTTCTGGAGCTAGAGAGATATGCCTCTCTAGCCAATGGCACAACCAGAGAGCCTCTCTGGTCCGCTCTGGTGGGATGGATGTTGGTGGGATGGATGTTGTTGGGGTGACGTGGTCTCTTAAGTATCCTGGCCCACTACCATGTAGTTTCTGTGTGTCAGGTTTCTGTGTGTCAGTGTTTGCTCTCATTAAGCCTCAAATATATGTTCTGACATTGGCTCAGAGCAGTGGCTTCCTACCTTGGGTCCCCAGATGTGCTTGGACTATAGTATTTCCCAGAAATCTTGTCCAGCACAGCCAATGGTTATCACCAGGCCTATCATTCACCAATTTATTTTGTAGATCTCTCCTAACAGAGATCAATGATTCTAAAGGGAAGTAATGAACATTACCAATAAGGCCCATTCTAATCTACCTGGTGACAGTTCAAGTTGAGATAATTTACACACATTCCTACAGCTTACCCTTGGAGTTCATGAATGTTTATGTATGGCCACTGTGTCTGTCATTTGCAGATTTAAAAATAGGATGATATGTCAGCTGGGCCACCATTTCCATGTCTTCTTGCCACAGAAGCCCATGGTTTTCTAGGACATCATACAAGAACCATGCAAAGCACTTCAGGAAACAAGCTCAGCGTTCCATAGTCATCTGTGTCAGAAAGCAGAGGACATTACACAATAGAACAGTCAAACTGCACCCATGTTGTGATATAAAATCAACAGAAAATGACAAGCCTGTTATATTACTGAAAGACTTTATGAGGAACACTGAAAAAGTTCTCAAGGAACTTGCAGAGCCGTATGTAATAATTAACCAAGCTGGTATCTTTATTGCTCAGAAAGAAACACGGCTGCATATCTAAGTTTATTTAAAAAAATATTAACAGCCCCATCCTTAAGCCAAACACACCGTTTTCCAACCAAGCTTGTTATATTTCATCCTTGGTTTCCATGACGCACCACAAGACCTTCTTCACAGCTCCACTTTCCATCTACCCTCAACATTCATTTTGTTCCAATTTAGCAGCAATTAGCAACCCTTGCGTTTTCAACAAGACAATACGAAGACCCCGCCTATGTTTTGAAGAAGTATACATCTTGAGGTATGCATTTTGAGCTAGCAAATGAGCCCCTCAGAGATTACCACCCGGTGCTGGGATCAAACAGTAAAGTCAATATGGTTGCTGGGACCAAAAAGCAAAGCAATAATGAGGAAACATGTGAATTTTAGACTCTTTAGAGGAGGGGTTCCCAACCTATGGCCCATGGGCCTAATCTGGCTCACAACACCAATTAATCCAGCCCATGGTGGGGACCTAGGCACCACTGCAAGCTACCCCACCACCACTGGAAGTGCCAAAAATGCAGCAATTTTTTTTAAAAAAACAACAACGAAAATGTTCCCCCCTCTCCCTGCTGCCATGTGAAGCAGTGGACGCTGCAAAAGCAGCTGGAAAAAAACGCTGCGATTTGTGTCTGCTGCTTTGAAACCAGAAGCAACAGAAGGAACCATGCCTCTGGCTCGCATAACTGTGTGTCAGGTCTGGCCCATGGTGCAAAAATGTTGGACATCCCTGCTTTAGAGTGAATCTTTGGATTCTTCACAATGTTTCTGCACTATTCATGGAATGTTGGTGCCTAAGCTAAAGAAGTGGCTTTTATCCACAAAAATGTGCTGATTATTTGATAATGTTTAGTGGTCTACTAAAGGTATCATCTGCTCTTGCATTTATGTGGCTCTCTGATATAGCTAGACTGCAATAATAATAATAATAATAATAATAATAATAATAATAATAATAATAATAATAATAATAATAATAATAATAATAATAATAATCATTATTCATTAGAATAGATGCCTTTAAAATGTGGTGTTGGATGAGAGTCTTGAGAGTACCCTGGACAGCGAGGAGAACAAATAGGTCAATCTTAGAAGAAATCAACCCTTACTGATCTTTAGAAGGTCAAATAGTGGAGATGAAGCTAAAGTACTTTGGAAATCAAAGGAGAAGAGAGGATTCAATTGAGAAAGCTTTGATGCTGGGAAAATTGGAGGGCAAAAGAAGGAGGTGGCAGAAAATGAGATGGCTAGATGGTATTGTTGACACAATGGGCAGAGTTGGGTGGGTTGAGGAGGATGGCAAAGGATAGGGGTGATCTGAAATGCTCCATAGGGTTGCAGGGGGTCAAAATTGACTGTGCAACTGAACAACAACAACAACAATCCTCATTATTTTTCATTGTTGGCTGTTCTGGCTAGGGTCAGTGGAAGCTGGAGTCCAAAAATATCTAAAAATTTATAGGCTTGCCATCATAGATATTTCCTAGCACAGTGGAACCCCAACATACAAATGGTTCAACTTACAATAAAATCGACATACAAATAGAAATTCTGGCTAAAAATATATTGGGATACAAATTTTTAATAGGAAAAATTTGACATACAAAAAATAAAAATAAAGTGACATCTAATGGCTTCTTCTGGCAATGCAATGTGTTTTTGACATACAAATTTTTTGACACACAAATAACCTCATGGAACAGGGAAAAATTGTATGTAGAGGTTTTACTGTAGTAAGGTTTCTAGAAATTTTCTGCTGGTCAATGCTAGAGTGCTAGACAGAAGGACAAGTGAGTAATTGCCCCAATGAGAACTGTTACAATTTTTTAATTAGTAAACCTCTGAACTGCTGTTGATTTACCACACCTAGAACTGGAAACTAAAGAATGACATCAGCAGCTTTATTAATAAGCCTGTAAAGTGTACTAGCTCAGGTGCTGAAGCAGACCCAAGTTAATCATCTTAGGCCTGACAAGGTGATTTTCAAAGTGTGTTCCCAGAAACCACAAGGATTCTCAGAGGCTTGTCAGCAGAGTCCTAAACTATAAACAAACACATTTGTATCCAATAATGATAAGCTACCTCTATTATTATAAATACAAATCAACCATTTGGTTCATAGTCAAGAACTGGATTAAAATTACCAGTTCAAACCCTAACTTTAATAATGATGATGATGATGATGATGATGATGATGATGATGATGATGATGATGATGATGATGATGATGATGATGATGATGATGTCCAGATCAAACTTTAAATTGCCAAAATGAAGCCACCTCTTGGGTTTGTCATCAGCCGAGCTTAAATACTCATTGGTACTGTACATGTTTCTGGTAGTAATCAGCAGACCCGCAAATTAGCCAGATTCTAAATCTCTCCAAATTCACACAGCATGTTGTTGTCCGCTAGCAGCCCCTACTATAACATGTTGGTCTAACATTTAAGGACTCTGATCCTCAGCCTATTCAGGGTCCTCCAAGTGACACAGTGGAAGTCAAGTTCCTCAGCTATATTTAATTTAATTTAATTTTCACACTTATATGCCACGCACTCAGGAACTCGACTCAGGGCAGCTCACATGACAATTAAACAATAAATAAAAAATACAAAAATCAATATTATAATGATAATTTATCCTCCTTTAACCTGAGATACTGGTGTGGTATGTCCTTGGAAGAACTGTTCCAAGGATTTAAGAACAGGAAGACTATTGCCATGATGATATCCAGAACAGTTACAGCATTTGAAGAAGAAGGTTATTCCTTGTTCAGTGAGCTCCTTCTATGAAATCCACTCCCTCTCCCACATCATTTGATCAAAATGATTGTCCCTGCACTGATATTTTCTATTCAATCTCTATCATCTACAACAGAAGAACTAGCTTCTTAACAGCAAGGATTAATAATCTATAAAGAAAAATATGGTGGTTCTGTAAGAGACTTATTCCATAGTCTGGAGGTCTTTGTTCAGGACACTGATTACCTATAGGAGGCACACACACACACACACACACACACACACACACACACACACACACACACACACACACACACACACACACACACACACACACACACACACACACACACGCATGCATGCATCAAGAGGAAAATTTGTGCTGTTTCACAGTCATATAAATGGTGAACAGAGTGTCAACGTGGTGTAGTGGAAAGAGTGTTATATTAGGAGGCCTGGGTTCAAATGCCCAGTTGGTCAAGGAATTCCTTGGGTAGAGGGCAATGATAAACCAAACAGCTTGTATACCTGGAAAACCCTGTGAGGTTTACCGTCAGTTGGAAGCAAGTTGATGTCACATGACCAAATCAGAAGGGTGAACATAGGGTTTGCACATTCTCCTTGCATTTGGTAAAAACATAAGCGAAACTTTCTCTGAGACTGATATCATCTGTAACAAAGAAAGCTGTTCCAAAATCTCTTGTGTGTAAAAATGCTTAATTAATAACTGGATGGGGGAGAACCATGTCGGTAACCATTATAAAGCTTACTAACACTTATTTTTGTGATAATCAACCAACCATAAAAAGAAACAATAGCTTTTAAATAGCTTTTCTCCAAGCTCTCTCTGTCTCTCTCTCTCTCTTTTGCCATCAGAAGCTATATGGCAGGCAGAAATTCATCATGGGCATGTCTTTTAAAATCTGATTTGCAGTTTTTAACCATGTATTTAAATATTTAAATACAACATCTAAATTTGCATTTGAATTGTTTAATTAACTGTTGTTTTTTTCAAAATTGTAATCCTTGTATGCCACATGCCACCACCAGCCATCACTAGGTAAGAAAGTTGAGGAAAACGTCGATAAAGTTATGGAGTAAAAGAATGGATGCATCACCTGTTGAATTGTAACCCAATCAAGTAGTCACCGGAAACCAACCGTGCCAGAAATTTGTCAACCACAGAGAAAAACCCTTTAAGGGAAAGAGCCTCAGCTCATTACTAGAGTATACACTTCACACGCAAAACATCCTACGTTCATTTCAAGAATAGGGACAGACTCTTGTCTAGAACCTTGGAGGGTGAAATAAAGTTAAACTAGATCAGTGATGGTGAACCTTGGCAGTAAACCCACTCGTGTGGATTCACAGGGATTTGGGCTTCTGGGACCTGAAATCCAAGAAACAGCTGGAATTTCAAGGTTTGCCATCACAAGACTAGACAATATCAAGCTAAACAGATCAGTGGCTTTGCCAGCTGGACAGTTCCTTTTCCCAGTTTTGCTCATCAGAGAACAACTTCCTGTCTTTTATTACTGTATGCAGAACTGCACTCAGATCACTCTGGATTTTTATACTCATTCATTTGCCCTCCACTCTGCATCCACCTTTACTCCTGACTCCCCACAGAGACAGTTCCATCACCCTATTCTATCTCGCTATTGTACAAACCCTGTTCATACAATTTCCTTAATACAGCATTTAACACCATCTGAAAAAACCTTATTTGGCTCAGTTTATCGTCTGTGAGGAGAAGATTCAGCTGGTCAATTTGCATTTTTTTATACGGCACTCACCTGCAGAATTTGCCCCTTCACAAAGCTCATCAGCTTCCTGAACCACTCCTTGATTTGCAGAACTTGAATGACCTCACAGAAGCGCCGCTTGTTTGGCGCAGAGGCCAACTTTACATGCTTGATTCTGTCCCTCCCTTCAGTAAAAACTGCACCTGTCCCTTGCATGATTTTTAATTTCTCTTCAGGTTTCAGAATCCTGTTTTTCCTAGCAGGCCTTCTTTCAAAATTACTTCTACCAACTTTCCTCTATTATCCAGAAAAATGATATCCCCTCATTTCAGAAAGTTGAAAACCTTTCCAAGGTCCTCTTTTCTTAATCTTCTCTGACTATCCATCTGTCAGCCCAGACTCCTGAGTATTTCAGATGAGGGAACCCGAAGGAGATATCCAAGATGAGATTATTAAAGACCTTTCGCGAAGAGTCCTTATGTTCTTTAAGGAACACATCCTCTCAAAGTTTCAGAGACATTCCCCAGATTTATTCACAGAGAGTTGAGCCCCAACTAACTATTGCAATACAGAAGAAGCAGGGAGGTGTGGCTGCTGGTTTTTTCCCCTTCTTTTAGGAAAAAAACACAAGCCAGTGTTTTATCAGCAAAATGGTTGACCTTGGACAGATAATTCACCAAGCTGGTTCAGTAAATCACATTGGCTTGGAATTACTTCTCACTGTGGGTTATAAAGGTGCTTCAATGGCTCACCCTCCCATCAAAGTAACTTTCAACCAGGAGGCCAATTCCATCAGCCTACCTTCCAAAATAAAAAAAGGGAAGGAACAGCCAAAACCTCAATCTCACATCCAGTTGACATAACTTCAATAGGAAGGCCATAAAATCGGCCCACAAGGAGATAAGATAAGGCTCCCATGCAGACAGTTGTGTTTCAAAACATATTGTTCTCTCCTCTTAAGCTAGCTCTAAATAAATGAGGTGCCTGATGATATTCTGCTATCAGGCTGCTGATTTTCACCACCATATAAACATTCCTCTGAGTGTTGTGTAAGCATCCAGGCCTATTGGGTAAAGACTCTCCTTCATTTACACTTGAAAAGCAACCAGTCTCTAGAGTTTAATTCCACCTCCAAAGGTTGGTTTCGTTTTAAAAAAAGGTTCACGGGATGTTATGTACATGTCTTTGTTCAATAGTCCAGAGAGATCTCTTGGCTTGTTAAACAAAGACTAAAACAATCACGGAATGCCAGTATGCAAAGATCAAGGCCAAGTAATCTAACTACACATTACAATAATCACAGCCACTCATTCCACATCAGACTGAAGAAACCACAGCATCCCCATACTATACATAACAAGAGTCAAATCAATTTTGATACAGCAACTTTTTCAGGGTTTTCTAGGTAGAGAATACTCCAAAGTGGTTTACCATTTTCTTTTTCTGGCAGCATCCTGGGACTGTGCAGCTTGCTCAAGGACAGACAGGGCTGGTTCTTCTTCCAGGAGATACAGTGGGGAATCAAATTCCCAGTCTCTGGATCCACAGCCAGATATTTGAACAGTCGCCATATTACTAGTAAAGGTAAGGATCACCCTTGGTCAAAAGCCAGTCATATCTGACTCTAGGGTTCAGTGCTCATCTCTGTTTACAGCCAAAGAGCCAGCACTGTCTGTGTCTGCAGACATTTCTGTGGACATGTGGCAGGCAGGCATCAAAATGGAATGCTGTTTACCTTCCCACCAAAGTGGTACCTATTTATCTACTTGCAATTTCATGCTTTAAAACTGCTAGGTTGGCAGGAGCTGGGACAGAGACAGGAGCTCACTCTGTCATGCAGCACTCAGATCTTGAACTGTTGCCCAATAATGTACACACTGAACTAGAGGCAGGCAAAGGGCAGATAAGTGCATGTTTTTCTCAGAGGATTATTACTCTCTAAGGTTTCCAGGAGAGGTGATTTTTTTTGGGGTGGTGGTGGTGGTGGTAATATAGATGCTGCAAACACTGCTACCCACAACTACAAAAATTAAATCTAGAAGTGGATATCCACTTCTGGTTTCATTTTGTTCCCATTCTTTGGCCAATGTCAGTCATTAACTGGCATGCCGAAGCCCAAGGCAAGTGCTAGGGGTGAAAATGCTGCCACTATACCCACCAGAGTTGCCCAGATGCCCTGCATTTGACCAATATTCTTTTCTACAATCTCTCTCACAGGCAAGTTGTATTTTGAATTGCCCAGGAACTAAAGCAAGGCACCAGAGACCGAAGTTCTCTATTTCTCCCAGGAGAAGAATTAATGTTATAGAAGTAGGTCAACAACAGCACTGGAAATAAAACATAGTTTTATCAGGACTGCCACCCTATATGGACTTACCCAATCTTTGCTGAAGTTAGTACAGTACTGTACTTAATTCAGAAGAGACATACACAGCTTTGTACTGTATATTTCTTTCTTCTTTCCTTTATAATGCTGCTGAATAAGAAACTGAAAACCTAAGTCTAAGCCCTAGTCAGTTCATCATTCTAATAGATATAATAATACTGCCCTTATTCACAGTGCCAAAGAATAATTTGGAGTCTATGAAGATAAGAAAGGGCTTGAACCATCCATTCTTTGCTCTTCAGAGGAGTTAGTTGTGTGTAGTTCTTGCAGTATTGAACTAAAGCCATTTCCCAAGTACAGAGAGCAATGGACTGGTCAGAGAATAGTTAGCTCAATAAAATCAAGATCAGAACATAATTTAATAACCTTGTTTGTGGATCAACTGTAGAGTTTAATCTTTGCAGAGAGCCATGGTTTATTCAAAACTTAAAATGGAAGTTTTAAAATTGATCTAATGTCCACATGGGGAGGAAATGAAGGAGTACTCCAGCTGCTGCTCCTTACAGAGCCAAATTGCCTTACATCTTAACCTAGGCTTCTCTGAACCGAGTAACAGCTCTTTCCTAAATACTGTATCTATAGCAATGTCACACTTCTTAGTCAAAAAGTTTGGAAAGGACTATTATAAAGCATGGAAATGCTTTATCCACTCGCTAAGAAGCCATTTTCTTCAGATTCCCAGACAAGCAATTGTGTTAAGTTTGTCTCTTGGTCCATATCTACAAAAATGCAACACATTTGTAACTTCTCTCTCTCTCTCTCTCTCTCTCTCTCTCTCTCTCTCTGGAAGGGACAATTCTGCTATACTAGGGGTACTCAAACTTTTCAAGCCATGGGCAGGACCAAGCCCCCCAGACAGCTGAGCAGCCCAGACTGGTGGTTCCCCCTGCTATAAACACTGCCGTAAAGCATGCCTTACAACTGTTGTAAACATATTTATGACAGCTACAGGTGAATATACAGCTGTTGTAAACAGTCCGCTTCCAGTAGGGTGGTGACGCAGGGCACATGAAATGGTGTCATGGGCCAGGGCTGGTCACAGGCCGTAGGTTGTGAACCCCTGTGCTATACCCTTCCACAATGTCTTTATAGAAAATATCCCATGAAGGTACAGTTGTAACTCATTTAAAGAGCATAATCTGTTCCACGGGATTGCTCTTTAAGCGAAACACCATTAAGGTTTCCCTTGCTCAAAAGCCAGTTGTATCTAATTCTAGGGGTCAGTGTTCATCTCTGTTTCAAAGCTGAAGAGCCAGAGTGACCAATTGTGACTTCTGGGGGGGGGGGGGGATTGTGAACCCTGATTTATTTCTTAAGCTAGTTTTTGGTTGGTTTTATTTCTTAAGCGAAGTGAACATTCGGAGAAAATTCTGCTCTTTAATCGAGTTACTCTTTAAGCGAGGAGCTCTTTATGCGAGGTTTGACTGTATAAGGAAAAGCCAATTTGGTATACTCCTACAAAATTGATGGAAAATCAGAGCTAGCGCTTCATTCAGTGAGAGCTAAGAGTATTCTATTAGCTTGGCAGAGACTTTGCCTTTCTTCATTTCTCACCTGCAGCAGCCATTCCACTGAGTTACACCAGAGAGAAATAAGACTATTTTGCCAGTTCTGCTGGGACACCAACTGCCTTTGGCTCTTCCTAGCCTTCCCCTTAACAGAATCTATTTCATTAGACTGACAATGGACAAATTTTGAAAGCAAAAAGTTAAGGTGACTTCAGATGGCTTCTCTAAGAGAGAACTGCCATCAGAATTTAAGGGAGAAATTAAAATAATTCCAGATATGTTTTATATATTTTTTCCACATACTGTGCTGTAATTGCAGCAAAATATAGCTTTCCTACTTTCTTTTTAAATCCATCACATATGTTCTTCTTCTTTCATGTCCTGATCAAACCGTGGACTGCCAAAATGAAACCACTTTCTTCGATTTATGGTTGCTCAAACATAAGTCCTCATCAGTGCATGTTTCTGGCAGTAATTGGCAGATCAGTAAATGAGACAGATTCTGTATCTCTCCACATTCACAGTATGTGTTGTATCGCTCCAGCAGCCCCTACTTGAGCATGCTGGTCATATTTAGGGACTTCAACCCTCAGCCTATTCTGGGTCCTTCAAGTGATGTAGGGAAGGTTGAGTCCTCAGTTGTATCCTCCTTTAATGATGTTCCTTGCCTAGTGAGCTCCTTCCTCCATCTTCTAATTTGGTTTTGCTCTTGTATACCTTCAAGAATATTTCAAAGTGCAGAGAAAAACATATTGGATCCTCTAAGTCTATTACCAGTTAGATGTTAGATGCTGTTAAATGTGCAGTCCTGGCTAGAGATAGGTAAACAACAATATATTTATTATTTTTAGGGCAAATGACTATATCCTCCATTTAAGAGGGAAAGATCAATTTTCTCTGCCAATTGAATTCTTCATGGGACAATTTTTGTGTGTGATGGTAACAAATACAATCAACAAGACAACAAAGATGTATTAAGTAGAATCCCAAAGGTTAGGTTACTTCCTGTAAACATAATTCTCTGACTGGTCCTGCAAGCATTCATTCTAATTGGTTTCCCGTCCGCACATGTGTGCTGGTTGGCTCTTCTAAGTTTAGCTTTCAAAAGAAAGTGCCATCCCTGCATGCCAAGCAACAGGGACCCGCCCCGCCACACCCCCTCAATTCCATTTGCATAGCCGCTGTATGGGCGGTACCTACAATGAAAGAGGGGAGGTAGGGCAGGACATATGAATGCTCACAGGACCACTCAGAGAACTATGTTTATGGTAGGTAAGCTACCCTTTTCCTTCATGGTCTGTAAGCATTCATACTAATGGGTGATTTCCAAGCTGATTTACCTGGACGGAGAGTGTCATTGGAGAACCATACCCAGGACTCTTTGGCTGAAGGTCGCATGGTGGGATTTCCTCACGTCCAGCTGGTAATGCCTCATGAAAGTGGAAGCTGAGCCCCACATCAATGCCTGACAGATGTCCTGAAGGGCAACACTTCAGGGAAAAGCAACAGATGTCAATATCTCTAGAGCAGAATGAGCACGAGGAGCCATGGGGGGGGGGGATATAGATGTGCCAAGTTATAAGCCAGAGTGAGGGTCTCTGCAACCGACTTGGAAAGGCATTGGGAGGAGACCTACAGATCCTTGTTAGGTACAGCATGGCAGACTAAGAGACGTTGAATTTTCCTAAAACTTCTAGTCCTGTCTAAATAAAAAGCCAATGTGTGTAGCCTTTTTTCTAAGTCCAATGATGGGTACAGGAAGAAAGTAGAAAAAACAACAGGCTGCTGTAAATGAAAAGCTGAGACAACTTTTGGCAGAAAGGAAACGTCTTGGTGGAGAACCACTTTGTCAGCAAATAATTTTATGAATGGTTTATCAGACCTGAGAGCTGAGGTAATCTTCTGCCTGAGGTAATTGCCAACAAAAAGGCAGTTTTATAAGTGAGTAAGTGCAATGGCGTTGTGGCCATTGGTTCAAACGGTTTGTCAATCAGTCTATCAAGTACCAGGGAAAGAGAACACTGGGGAGTTTGTCACTGGGGAGTTGTGAGTAGGTGTTAGCCAATCCCTTAAATAATTTCTTAACCTTACTTTTTCAAAAGAGCAGCCTTGCCTCTGAATGAGAGGACTTGTAGGTGATGATAGCAGCCAAATAAACTTTGAGGGATGACGCAGAGAGACCCAATTGTTTTAAGTGCAGGAGGAATTGAAGTACAGTAGAGAGATGTGGAGACACAGCAGCCTTACCAGTCGACAGAGCAAATTGCTGAAATTTAGCCCATTTATAGGAGTAAACCTTTTTAGTGGAAGGTTTTGTAGGGTCATTAAGAATAGCCATTAAAGTGGGAGAATTCTCCATGCTGTCATGTGAAGGGCTTCTAGGTCTGGATGGAGAACCTGTTGAGAGCCCAAAAGCAGGAGATCTGGGCATCTGGGTCACCTCTGATACTCCCAGGTTGTGTCTTTGAGCGTGGGGAACCAAGTTTATCTGCGCCACTACAGGGCTAGCAGTATGGCGTCGACCCTCAGGAACGCTAGAAAGGATACTACCATGTGGATCAAGGGGATTGGAAGGAAGGCATAAATCATGCCTCAAGTCCAATCTAACATGTCCTCAAGTCCTTGTCGAGTCCTGCCCTGGACACGAATAGTGGAAGCTTCGCATTCGAATGCATGGCAAAAAGGTCTATCGCTCAGGTCCCCCAACATTGAGTCAAGCTCAGGAACACCTGAGGATACAGTTCCCACTTGTGGGACTGAAAACGCGTTTGACTCAAGGCATCCGCCAGAGTATTGTGAACATCTGCCAGGTGAATGGCAACAAGGAAGATTTGTCTGGAGATACACCAATCCCAGAGTCTCATGGCCAGAGTGAGGAGAGCTTGTGAGCGTGTTCCACCCTGGTTGTTGATATAATGGACCACGGTTGTACTGTCTGAAATGACCTGGACAACCTTACCTAATAGAGAGGTCTGGAAAGCTTTCAAGACTTTGAACACTGCCAGAAGCTCCAACCTGTTGACATGTCATTGGCGTTTGTGGGGAAACCAAGTCCTGTTGATGCACAACGAGCTCAGGTGGGCACCTCAGCCCTGGTTGCTGGCATCCATTGTCAGCTGTACCTGAGGGCAGGGATCTTGAAAAGGGTGACCCTGGCTTAAGTTGTTGTCGTTCAACCATCATTGGAGTTGGGATCTCAATTGTTGGGGGAGCCAGAGCCGCTTTGATTGAGGCTCCTCTAGTCTGTCGTACATGGACAAAACCCAGTGCTGTAGGGGTCTGGAGGGCAGTTTGGCATGTCTGAGGACTATCATGGTTGAGGTCATTAAGCCCAAGAAGGTTTAGAGTTGTAGGCCCATTAGATGCAAGGTGGAAATCACCTTCATTGTTGCTTTGTAAATACAGTAATACCCCGTATAACGTGAGTATTATATAGCGCTAAAACCGTATAACGTGACAAGATTTTTTGGAAAAATCATGTTTCAAATAACGCGATTTTAACGTTATCCGATACAGTCGTTCTTAGCAGCAGGGTGGGTGGAAAGCTGAACGGGGTTCTCCGTTCAGCTTCCCAGCCACCCTGCAGCTACGGAGGCAGGGGTGGGGAGGCTGGAAAGCTGACGGGGGGCTCCCCCGTCGGCTTACCCAACCACCCCACAGCTGCGGAGGCAAGGGCGGGTGGCTAGGGAAGCCGACAGGGAGTCCCCGTCAGCTTCCCCAGCCACCCTGCAGCTGTAGATCGGGTCCTCTGATCTCTCTGGAGGTGTTTCTGGGCTTCCCCGATGTCCTGAGCCAGTGCAGCAAGCCAGAATGTCAGGGTTCGAATCCCGACATTCTGGCTTGCTGCACTGGCTCAGGACGTCGGGGAAGCCCAGAAACAGCATGGATCGGGTCCCCACACCTCCCTGGACCCAGCGGGGGGGTCAGACACCCCAAAATTGGTTTAAAAAAACGGACTTTTTTTTACCAATTTTGGGGTTTCTGACCTCCCCGCTGGGTCCAGGGAGGTGTAGGGACCCGATCCAAGGTGTTTCTGGGCTTCCCCGACATCCTGAGCCAGTGCAGCAAGCCAGAATGTCGGGATTCGAACTCTGACATTCTGGCTTGCTGCACTGGCTCAGGACGTCGGGGAAGCCCAGAAACACCTTGGATCAGGTCTGCCCACCTCCCTGGACCCGGCGGGGGGGTCAGAAACCCCAAAATTGGTAAAAAAAATGGACGTTTTTTTTTACCAATTTTGGGGTCTCTGACCCCCCCGCCGGGTCCAGGGAGGTGGGGAAACCCAATCCAAGCTGTTTCCAAAGTTCCTCCACCTCCCTGGAGGCAGCAGCAAGCCAAAATGTCAGGATTCAAATCCCGACGTTCTCGCTTCCTGCAGCCTCCAGGGAAACAGGGCTTTTTTTAACATTGTGTGTTCAATGTATCGCACAACGTTAAAAACCGGATAACGACGGGACTTGTGGAACCAAGTCATAACGTTATTCGGGGTACTAGTGTACCCTGCTTGTGCTTGGTAGGGAGAAACACCTGCACAATGTTGGAGTCTAGGATCATCCCTATAAACAGGACGGACTGACTCAGAGTAAGGCAAGATTTTTTTTCTTGTTCACCTTGAGACCAAGGTGAGGGAGAAGAGCTAGAACCTGAGAGGTATTTTTCAGTGCCTCCAATCTGGATCTTGATACGATGATCCAGTTGTCTATGCATGGATATATATGGATCCCTATGGTGTGCAGATGGGCAACTACTGGGGCAACAGTTTTTGTAAATACCCTTGGGGCTGTGGAGAGGCTGAAGGGTAACCTGTTGTACTCGTAAGTCTGGCCAGACAGTACAAATCTTAGGTATTTCTTGTGATATTCTCAAATGGCAATGTGGAAGTATGCATCGATCAAGTTGATGGTGGTAAACCCTGCACTGAGGAACTGAAAAGGAAGGAAGGACTGGAGGGTGACCATTCTGAACTTTTGCTTTGCAACGAAGGAATTTTAGTTCTCTTAAGTCCATAATAGGATGGAGGGCTCCATCTTTTTCGGGAACCATGAAATAGCGGGAATAAAATCTCTTTCATTGCGATAGAGGGGAGACTTTCCTGATCATGTTCTTCGCAAGGAGGGTGTTGAACGCCTGTACCAGGACCAGAGTTGGCTGAGTCACTTTGTGCAAATTCTATTGCATAACCATCCAAAATAATTTTTAGTACCCAGGAGTCCATGGTAATCCTGTGCCACTCTTGGAAGTATGGTGCCAGAAAGGTAACAAGTTAGGTAACTCCACAGGACATGGCTGGGTGCATCGAATAGGTGCATCCGAGTCCAGATCAATAGGATGCGATGAAGCCAAAACCCTCTGAGGAGTAGAAAACTCACCCAAATGTTCTTCTGTAGCATTAGAATTGTTGGGTACAGCAGCAGATAGAACAGGGTAAGTAGGTTTAGAGCCAAATAAACTTTGAGGGATGACGCAGAGGTTTAGAGGTTTGCTTAATCTTGGACAGTTTAAGTAGTTTGGCCTTCTTAGCATGTTGCTTAGAGGCCTCCATTTTCTTATGCTTAGGAGCAGTTGGAACCAAAATGGCCAACTGCATATTTGGTGCCTTTTTCTCAGGTGGTAATAAAGAACTGTGCCACAAAAACTGAGCAAATCTAACAGCTCAGTTTTTAAAGCTGACTTAGCAAACTTTTTACAGTGAACACAAGCACTTGTTAAATGTTCTTCCCCTTTAAAAAAAACAATTATCATGACCATCAGCTGTGGAGATTTTAGAACCACAAGTAACGCAGTACTTAAAGGTTTTAAGCTTTCTAGCACTCATAGAGTCAGCAGCCACAAGTGGCGAAAAGACATAAATTAACAATAAAGAACACGCTAATGGTCAAAGAAAAATCCCACAATGGGGCCTGTTGCGAGAAGTGTGGCAACAGACCCTACAGATGCGAATGTGAAACTAATAAAATTTGACTATATCTCATTAAGAAAAACTATTAGGAATAGTTTCAAAACAAGTTATTAACAATACTAAAACTAAAGGGAATAACTTAAACTACAGAAGCTAAAAGTAAAACGTCCCAATAGTTATGGCACACAGGAGCCTGGAAGAAACATGACCAGATGAACAGTGGAAAAAATGGAACTGAGGGAGGAGGGCGTGGCCCCGACACTAGGCGTGCAGGGATGGCACTTTCTTTCAAAAGATAAGCTTGGAAGAGCCGACCACCACACATTGCATGGACAGGAAACCCATTAGAACGCAAAGGAGAACCACTTTTTCATATACTGGGACAAAGGGTCTGTGACTGTGCAGTGTTAAGCCCTGTTGGAGTTACTATAATGAGATTGTTTCTAATTCTGGTGAGCATAACACTGTGCATCAAGCAGAATTTCAGGATATTTTTTTGTTGATAAATTTGGCAAAGTCAGTGTTTTGTCGTGTACCAGTCTTGTGCTAAATTACAGTTTTGAACACAGTACTTTTTTAAAAATTCACTGCAGTTTGCAAAAGAAGGAAATGCAACTAAAATATATTTATAAAAAGAGCTGAGAGAGAGATGTGTCTCAACTGTGAGAACTGTAAAGTGTGTGTGCTATAGACAAAATAATGTTTACAGAGGAAACAGCAGCATCTCAAAATTGTTCTGTGTTTTTAACCCACTTGACAATTACACTGAGCCTTGTCAGTGCTATATCTTTGAGACAGGCATGGAAATTTCCAAGAATGTGACGTGTGCCTTGCCCATTAGCAGGAGCGGCTGGGAACATTCACTTGGTGACATATGGTATTCAGATGCACCACTGACACAGAACAGAAAAGGCCCCTGGGAACGCCAAAACAACTCATGGCTCCCACAGCGATCCTGGCTTCACTGTCCAATTCTTTTAATATATTTGCATTACCCAAAGCTGGGATATCAGCTCCACATTCATCTCTATAAGCCATCGATCTCTAAGGGAACCTTACGGGATAACTGAAAGCTAGGGTGAACCTGCTGAGGCTCTGGAGATCACCTGATTCCCTTCCCCATGTGCCAATTATTTTACTGTACATTATGTCCTCTGATCTGATGCAAATTATTGCCAGAGGAAAACCCAAGGCACAGCTGTTCTCATTACAAATAAAGCAGTAATTCTACATTTTTAAAAAGGAGGAAGAAATGAATATGATAGAACAGGGGTGCCCAAACTCCAGCCCATGGACCTAAATGGCCTCCTGCATATAATTAATGCGGCCCATGGTGAGCATCCAGGCTTCACCGTGGGGCGCCCCCACCACCTGACATCAGCAGTAGTGGTGACGGAGGCAGCGACTGTGCTTTTTCCAGGCTGCTCCGAGCATCCTCTTGCTCAATCCTTTCCCCTCAGCAGCCTGTGCTGAAGCCAATCACTGTTTCGGGGAAATTTTCGGAGCCTCCTGCTAGTCAAAACTCTGAGTGCGCCAGGGGGCTCTCTTAGTAAAGGTAAAGGTTTCCCTTGCTCAAAAGCCAGTTATATCCAAATTTTGACTCGCAGGAGGCTCCGAAAATTTCCCCGAAGCAGTGATCGGCTTCACCACAGGCTGCTGAGGGAAAGGATCGAACAAGAGGCTGCTCGGGGCAGCCTGGAAAAGGCGCAGTCACTGCCTCAGTTGCCACCACTGCTGATGTCAAAACTGTCAGCAGTGGGAGCAGCCCACCTCTGGCCTCCGCAGCTGTGAGTCGGGGATGGGACTGGCCCACAAGAAAAAAAGTTTGGGCACCACTGTGATAGAAAATGCTATCAAAGCAAAAGACAAAGGAATGTTCAGAACATACAGTTATTTAAGAGTTTCCAGAACAAGACCAAGCTACTTCAGACTCAGCTGTAAAGCATTTGACTCTAGAGGTGATCAGAAAATCTTGAAAGAATGTCTGCATCCTTCCAGATATGGAAGTACAGTTATACCTCGCTTAAAGAGCATAATGCGTTCCACAGGATTGCTCTTTAAGTTAGTTTGCTCTTTAAGTGAAACACCATTGTAAATGACCAATTGTCGAGGGGATTGTGAACCCCGATTTATTTGTTAAGCAAGTTTTTGGTTGGTTTTATTTGTTAAGCGAAGTGAACATTCGGAGAAAATTCTGCTCTTTAAGTGAGTTACTCTTTAAGCGAGGCACTCTTTATGCGAGGTTTGACTATCCAATATGCAGCACTGCTTAAATCCATGGCTTCTTAAGAATATTGTTATTAACAGTTGTACACATCCCCCTGCTCAATCCACCTGGGGAAGAGAAGCTGATTTAGGGACAATCTACAGCTAATCATTGTCAACTGAGATGAATAGAGTCATATAACAAGGGCTTGAACTTGCAAAGGGGAAGTTTTCCAATTTAAAGGGAGCCTTGAAAATTCTTAAGAACTGAAGAAATGCATATTGCAGTTGCTTTTTATCACCAGTAGCCGGAACAACAAAGTTTTGGTCTGTGTACAATCATCCAGGTTGCAGTACCTTGTCTATCAGCCATGTTCCTTCTAGGTCTACATCGGGGGTTCCCAACCTTTTCAGGCCGCAGGCTGATCACACGGTTGAGCAGATTGGTCACATGGTTCCTCCCAAGTGGAAGTAAACAAGCCTGCATATGTGCAGAACGCTACAAAGGTCATTTATGGCATTTTGCACATTCATGGGCATGTTTTACTTCTGCTTCTGGAAGTGGCGAGGGCAGTGTGGGGCAGATGAATTGGCATTGGATGCTGGATTGGACCCACAGGCCGTAGGTTGGGAACCCCTGGTCTATATTCTGACACGGCCAAAATCAGTTTCTCTTTGCACAACCTTATTGCCTTTTCTTCCTCTCATTTTCATTCTCTTCATTTTCTTCCCTGCACAACAAAGAAGGAAGATACCATTTTTCTAGACAGCTGAGCAGATCACTGCACAGGGATTTCAAAATTAAGGCTAAAGCTGCACAACATCCAGCCAAAGGCCAAAGGTTGTCTATTTGAGCTTTAATGCTTTAACAACTAAAAAAACCCTTAGAATCAAGCCTGGAAATGTACAGACTTACATTTGGCACTGGATTGGTATAATCCATCCAATTCTGGAAGCTGCCATCTCAAAAAGTAACTTTTCTGAGCTTTAGCTCCTAGATCTGAGGCCACATGAATACCGAAATAAAAAAGAATGCAGAAGAAAACAGAAGGTTGAGCCAGAAACAGGTAAGAACAGAGACCTCAAAGATGCTACAAATCTGAAAATTCTGGTGTCAATACAACCAAATTTGGTGTTCTTTTAACATGTTAAACTGGGAGCCTCTATCTGAACCCAATCTGGGCTTTTGAAAAAGAACACAAACACAACAAAATGTCAGTGTGCCTTCCCTTCCATGTCTTAATTCTGAAAGAACCCACTTGACTAAAACCCACTTGAATCCATCTTGATGGAGGGGAGGAGTTTCATCAATCAGCCTGGGGCTGATGAGGACTTTGCCAAAAGGACTCAGGACAAGAAAGAGATTTGCAGAACTAGATAAGTGGTATGCGTATCACACTGCAATGTGGAAGGGAAATGGAAGACTACTGTATTATATTGTTTCCAGGACAATCTTAATGGTAGATCACCATGATGATAGCCAATGTTCGGAATCAAATATGGGAGGAGGAGAACCTTTATCATCTTACAGCATTCCTGAGGCTGGATTTTGATGATTGAAGTTCTATTCTCACTTGAGCCATGAATTTCACTGGATAACTTGTGTTTCTTTCTCCCTCTCTTCATCTAACTCTTGTTGAGCAAAAGAGAAGAACAATGGATGCCTTCCTTGATTTCATTGGGTAGGAAGCAGAATATGAAGAAAATAAATAAATTAATAAGTTCTTGTTTATGGGGTGGTTTATTTATCAATATACACTGACATATACAGTAATACCCTGGATAACGAGTGCACCGGATAACGCTAAAACCGCATAACGACGACAAATTTGGGGGGAAGATTTGCACCGGAGAACATTCTTTTTAGCATTATCCGATGCATCGTAATAAAGACGTAAAGGAGGCCAAAGCTCCTCTCCCTGCCACTTCCCTCCTTCCCCCCCCCCCAGCAGTTTGGGGACTCCCCACCCCCACCCCACCCCCCACCACTGTGACTGCAGTAGGATCGGGGAAAGCGCCTTTCCCTGACGCTACTACAATCTTCCCTCCCTATATTTACCAGTCTTCCCTCCCTGTATTTAAACTACAGGGAAGGGGGAAATAGAGAGATGTGATTGGTTCTCTAGAGAACCAATCACCTCTCTCTCCCCCTCCCTGTAGTTTCAATACAGGAAGGGAAGAAAATTGCGTCTTTTTTCCTCCCTATATTTAAACTACAGGGAGAGAGAGGCTTGAATACAGGAAAGGGGGGGGAAGCCTCTCTCTCCCTGTAGTTTAAATACAGGGAGGAAAAAAGATGTGATTTTCTTCCCTTCCTGTATTGCAAAAGACGCGTTTTTCTCCCCTTCCTGTATTGAAACTACAATACTTCCTGTATTGAAAAAAAGCACAGACAAATATGACAAACAACAGCAAGACCTATTTCCCCCTTCCCTGTAGTTTAAATACAGGGAGGGAAGACTGGTAAATATAGGGAGGGAAGACTGCAGTAGCGTCGGGGGAAAGGTGCTTTCCCTGATCCTACTGCAATCACAACGGTGGGGGTGGCTTTAAAGGTAGGGAGATCTCTTTCTTTCCCTGCCTGCCTTTAAAGCTGTTTGTCCCTGAAGTCAGGGCTTTTTTTTTTTAGCATTGTTCAATGCATGCATCGGACAACGCTAAAAATCGGATAACATCATGACTTGTGGAACCAAGTCATAATGTTATCTGGGGTACTACTGTACACTGGTAAGTGTGGGAGGGAGAAAAAAATGAAACGAATTAGGTGAAACAAACAATAAATCCTCCAGTCTGAGAATTAATTAAACCAGAATTCAAGAGGAGTGAAATGTAGGCCAGCTCAAAAACACAACACCCACAACCAATAAAGGAGCAGTCAACAATAAAACACAGTTTTAAGCAAAGGCAATAATAGAGTAATAAAAAAATGAAATAGGGAGAATGATTTATTTATTTTCATTTTGCTGTTGGTGATGGATGATAGAAACCCTCCCTGATGTGACACACAGCTTTGTGATCTTCTGGTCATCATTGTTTTAAAACATTTTAAGGGTTTTTAAGGTTTTGCCCTTCCTGTAGAACTCCATCATGAGAATTTGTAATTAGGTTGATTTTTTTAAAAAAATCAATCAATCTCTCTCCTCAAAAAAGCACAGACAAATATGACAAACAACAGCAAGACCTATTTTTCATTTAGCATACATTTTCTATGTAGCAAGGGGACCTATGTGCTGCTTTTTTCATTTTCATGTTGATAAAGGGTCATCTCAATTTAACATCATGTCGATTTCATCTCCCCTTGAACCAGGTCAATTTCTCTTGCTGTTGTTGTTTTTCTGTGTATTTCACTAACAGATCTATGTCCACTAAGCAGAGCTTTGTTCAAGAGCATACATAAACTACAATTAAAGAAAACTGTCAGGTCGTCATCTTCTTTTGTGTCCTAATTGAACCCTGGCCTGCCAAAATGAAGCCACTGTCTTGGCTTTGTCATTGGCCAAACTTAAGTCCTTATCAGTGCATGTCTCTGGCAATAATCGGCAGACCAGTAAATGAGTCAGATTCTGTATCTCTCCATATTCACGGTGCATGTTGTTGTCTGCCAGTAGCCCCAACTTGTTGTTCTTGCATTTAGAGCAGGGGTTCGCAACCTACAGCTCATGGGCCGGCCCTGGCCCACAGCACCATTTCATATGGCCCATGTCATCATTGTCACTACCACCGGAGGTTGAAGCAGATGCATTTACTACAGCCGTAAATGCACCTGTGGCCATCGTAAACTCATTTACAATTGCCGCAGCCGCATTTTGTGGCAGCATTTATGGCAGGGGAACCACCAGTCTGGCATGCTCAGCAATCTCAGGGGGTGTGACCCAACCCATGGCTTGGAAACATTGAGAACCCCTGATTTAGAGACTCATTCCCTCAGTCAATTCAGGGTCCTCCAAGTGACGTAGGAAAGGTTGAGTTCCTCAGCTATATTCTCCTTCATGTTTGATATTCCTCTTTTCTCCTGCCTTCCTCTTTTCTGAATATTGTCCATTTTAAGTGAATCTTGCTTGATCTTTATTTGAAGTACTGTATTCTGGAATGTTCCAGTAGGCAACACGTATGTGCACTATGATCTGTATTGATTAGACAGCAACTAATCAGAGAAAACTTTCATATTGAGACAGCTTGATGCCAAGAGTGGGTGACTTCTATTCCAAACTTGTTCAACTGAGTGTCTGATCTTGTGCAATGCCCTTCTGGCTTGGTCTTCCGGGGGGGGGGGGGGAGGACAGTGCTTAATTGGATTCAAACGAACCATGGCAGGTGCTGACACTGAAATTTAAATGGGGGCTGGTCAATAATTCTAATTATGACTGTGGGTATCTCCTGCAAACTTTATATCACATTGTGATGGAATGCCCCCTTAGAGGGTTCCCTGGTCACTGCAAGAAGTACATCATCTTGAGGGCAATGAGACCTGTGAGATGTGGTCCTTTTGAATGCTGTGTTATTAAAACTGGAGCCTTGCTCATTAGAATACTTCTAGGACCAGGGATTGGAGAAGAGAAAGGTTTAAATGAATGAACGAAGGAATGGGAGATTTTAAAAAACTCAGCTGCTCTGTATTTTACTTCATCGGGATAATTACAAGGGAAAGTGTGAGTCTCCAGATGGCCATCCTGGCTAAAAACTGGCTGGGGAGCACACTGCCTTGAGGTGAGATCTTAAGGAAACATTCCACAACAGAGCAGCATAAAACCTGATAGCAGCTGGCAGAAAAGATAAGTGAAACATGAAGCAGAAACCAGATGAAGCCTCGAAAGACACAGTCAACACTGCTGCGGGGAAAGACGTAACCACAGGGAAATAAGAGGACAAAGTTGATGAAGTGGGGGAAACCACAGCAACTGTTCTCGGTCATATTTAAATGTTAGCTTTTATGGTCCATAATAATGCTTCTCAGCCACTTTTTGACAATCTGAGTTGATTATATTTTTCCGTATTGTTTTTCAAATAAATCAGACTGGCAAGAGCTATGTGGCAAGAAATAGAAAAATCATGGATAAGACACAAAACAGTGAGAACCTTCTCAAGTCAAATCAGGAAAAACAGTTGGATGTCTTTCAATAGATCCAGGAAACATGAATGTCTAATTCTTCAACATTGCACAGTGGCCGAAATTCTGTTGTTTAGTACTGTAAGATGCAACCAGAGTGGGTCCATTGAATCAGCTCATCCCCATGTTCTTTTGATTCAGTTGCTGTCATTATATGCTAAGCAACAGGATTTCAGCCAATGGGAGCAGAGGCTGGAGTGACTAGAAGGGATAAAATCAGGAATGAGATTATAAGAGAAAGAATTGGAATAGAACCAATCTTAAACTACATACAGAGACAACACATAAAGTGATTTGCCTATTTGGAGAGAAGTGCTTGGAAGTCCATACCATACAAGCATATGTGAAAAGAGGAGAATTTCAAAGACCACAAAGCAAACCCAGAGGAAGGTGGAGGATAACATCAAAGACATATTACAAGAACACCAAATAATGCTGGTGGAGGCCACCAGAAGTGCCAGGACAAAAACTTTGTATCTCCCTCAACACCTGGAGTGGTGGTGGTGGAGGAGGATGAGAAGGAAGCAGATTGCTAGCATCATTTTGGAAGAGTATCTCTATCCTTCCTCCATATATACAGAGGAACTGCAGCTTCTTAGGTAACAATAGCACTCACCTTTTGTAGCAGACACTCTCTTAGAAGAGGCATTTCACCAACAATGGGGAGTGACTCTTCTAACACAGTAGTTTCCGTAAGCAGATGCCTTTTCAAAGACGCACTTAAACAATTAAAAATTGCAAAATGCTAAAAATCATACAAGTAATGGAAAAAACGTTTAACAGCCTTTCCAATAAAACCAAAAAAATTCAATAAGAAGCTATTTTGAATAACCACACACAAGCATTTTGAAAAAGAGGTCATTTTCTCATTCATGAGGTTTCTTCTCAGCTTTCTGATGTGCATTTTCTAAATTCTGGTACAGAAAGAGCTTGTCATCCTAGATCCTTCAAGACTCCCCCCCCCCCCCGAAACCCTATAAAATATATTCTGTTCCATCTGGAGTAAATTCCTGTTCCATTGATGATCAAGCTAAAACAACACTACTGGGAACAGAGTGAAGGTAGGTTCAACCACCCTGATACATAACCTTTTCACAAAGCAATGGGAAACTTTTCTTGTTTTGGCAGCTTCTGAGGAAACAATTATCTTGTAGTGAGTCACCCTCTGATGAAAGATTTTGATAATCCTCAAATAATCCCCACACAAAAATTGATCTCTCCAGTGTGCCCTGGTTGTAACCCCACTTTGTCAGAAAATGTGATACTGTGCTTATCTAAGAGTCAAACTATCTCATGGCAATGTCATAGTTTATGCTAAAGACATATATGAATGGCAGATTCAGTGACACAACGAGACAGTGGAATACAAACTGGGCTAGAAACAGAACCATGTATCATGCATCTACACCAGTGGTTCCCAGATATTCTTGGACTACAGTTCCCAAAAATCTTGTCAAATACATATTTCAAGAACACCAAATAACGCAGGTAGAGGCTGCTAGAAATGCCAGAGCAAGAACCTTGTAAAAGATGAAGTAAGGAAGAATTAATTTAGTGACAAAAAGCAATCACAAATGTCTGTAAAAGCCCACTTCCCACTTATACCCAGTACTAGCACATGTGAGACTACTATTATTCCAATAGTATGATGGTTTGAGCTTTTATATACTTTAATCCTACTCATTAGATGACTGAAATTTCAGAGGGGTGTGTGTGTGTGTGTGTGTGTGTGTGTGTGTGTGTGTGTGTGTGTGTGTGTGTGTGTGTGTGTGTGTGTGTGTGTGTGTGTGTGTGTGTGTGTGTGTGTGTGTGTGTGTGTACACATATTGCACACATATCCCATTCCCAGTCAGATTACTATCTTGTTGTTGTTCAGTCGCACAGTCGTTTCCGACCCTTTGCAACCCTATGGACCACTCTCCGCCAGGCACTTCTGTCCTCCACCATCCTCCTCAACTCGCTCAGCTTTGTGCCCATTGTCTCTACAATGCCATCTAGCCATCTCATTTTTGTCCGCCCCCTTTTTCTTTTGCCCTCCACCTTTCCCAGCATCAAGGTTTTCTCAAGTGAATTCTCTCTTCTCATTTGATGTCCAAAGTACTTTAGCTTCATCTTTACTATTTGACCTTCAAGGGAGCAGTCAGGGTTGATTTCCTCTAAGATTGACCTATTTGTTCTCCTCGCTGTCCAGGGGACTCTCAAAACTTTCCTCCAACACCGCATCTCAAAGGCATCTATTCTTCTGCACTCAGCTTTCCTAATGGTCCAGCTCTCACAACCATACAACCATACAATGGGAATACCATTGCTTTGACCAGACGAATTTTTGTTTGCAATGTGATGTCTCTACTTTTCACTATGTTCCCCAGGTTTCTCATCGTTTGCCTCCCAAGAATCAGTCACCTTTTTATTTCATGGCTGCAATCACCATCTGCAGTGAGCTTTGATCCTAGGAAAGTAAAATCTGTCACTGCTTCTACTTCTTCCCGATCTATTTTCCAGTGACTGATAGGGCCTGTTGCCATTATCTTGGTTTTCTTGATATTAAGTCTCAAGCCAGCTTTTGCACTTTCTTCTTTCAACCTATTCAGGAGATTAATTTGAGATTAACTTGAGATATGCAGATGATACCACCCTAATGGCAGAAAGTAAGGAGGACTTAAAGATTGCTATCTAGATCCCTTAAAATCTGAACAGCACTATAGATCATATTATTAGCAAGCATGTTGTCTTTACGATGCCACAGGTCTTTTTGTTGTATCCCTACATCCTTAATTTTCACAACAATGAGGGTGGAATTCTAGTTTTTAATCCTCCCATTTATAGCAGCATAATCTATGAATGTGTTTTTTTTTAAAAAAAAATAACTGAAAGAAATACAAGAAGACACATTTACAGCTTTAACAGCAGCTGTTAAAGGCGGGATTCTCAACCTGCTGCCCGTGGGCAGGGTGCTACCCTCAGCACCATTTCATGTGCCCCCCCCCCACTGCCTCCACCACACAAGGAAGTGCCATGTGGAGGAGGAAGGGCAAAATGCCTGTCCAGCCCCCCAAAGCTGTCTGAGGGAGCGTGATCCAGCCCCCTGTTTAAAAAGGTTGAGAACTCCAGTGTTAAGGAATGCTCCTGGCACAGCATTTTGGTAACAGCCCTGAGGTTTGGATAATATTCTTAAGTGCCTGAATAGGGAGCGGTAAAACTGTAGAGAATGGGGGACTCTCTTCAACTCCAACTGAACAATATTAATCCCTTGACATTCCTACAAATAGAATCAAGTCTGGTATCAAATAGCAGTGTTTTCTCTGTAGCTACGAGTCTCTTTCCAAAAGGGAGATTAGCAACAGGAAGTAGTATAAAAAAGAAGAGGAAGCATTAGACTCTGTGGAAAGCCTTTAACACCCAATTAACTTCTCCAGCAGCTACATGCAGCAAAAAGAATGTTTTGTGTTGTGTTCCAAAGTGGCCCCACCAAGTTCAATTCTAAGAAATTGTCTGGAACATCAAGCAACTGAGAGGGATATTTTTCAATATGAGTTTATGACCACTCTTCCAGCCAGTCATTCGCTCAAAATTTAACAGTTGAAGTGTTGGGAAGAAAGACCATGATCTTTGAAAACAATTTACCAGTATTAGCCTAATTCAGGGGTGCCCCAACTTTTCAGGCCACAGGCCAGTCATGTGGTCGAGCTGGACGGTCACGTGGTTCCTCCCACCAGAATCAGATGTTAAATGCGCACACGCATGGGCAAAACACTGCCGTAAATACACCCACAGCTGTCATAAACACATCCACAACCGCAGGTGCTTCCACTTCCAGGAACAGGACAGGCTGGATAATTAGGCATTGCAGGCCCTAGTTTGGGCACCCCTGACCTAATTCTTTCCTTCCTTCCTTCATTTACTCACTCATTCATTTTTAAACTGGTAAAGCATCTGATGCTTTCAGTCACTACAAAGCCCAGTGTATAGGACAGTGGTGGAGAACCTATGGGGCACTCAGAGCCCTCTTTGTGGGCACATGCACTGTTGCTCCAGCACAGTTCGTCCCACCCCTCTGCGCAGCAGACCAATGGGAGTGATTCCTCCCTCCCCCAGCACAGTGTTTGCCCTGCCCCTCTACGTAGCAGACCAATGGGAGTGCTTCCTCCCTCCCACCAGCCCAGATTTTGCCCCGCCCCTCTGTGGCACAGATGGTAGCCTGTTGAGTTTGGTCACTCAGTCTCTAAAAGGTTTACCATCACTTGTATAGGACTATGCTACACAGGATCAAGTCCCCATTTTCAGGTAACAGGTGCTTATCACCGGAGCAAGGACATAAACCCAGCAAACCCATCCTCCCAACAATGGGACTGGATCAGATCTTAGGGATGACTTCTCTGGAGAAGTAGAGACAAGCTGGTGGAACATTCCATTGGCATTCTGGAATAGTAATGGATGGCAGATCTATGGTTTTGCAAACACAATATGTTTTCTGGACATATCAGAAAACAAAACAAAATAAACAAAACAAAATAAAAACACTGTAGCACTTTAAAGACTAACTGCTATATTTTTATTGTTAGGTTTTGTGGATCAAGTCCACTTCTTCAGACAAGGAGTAAAACTTACAGGCATGGTTTTTATACACCAAATTCAGGGGTCAAAGGGAGCAGGGTATGTTCAAGCAAAATTACAAAAAAGCACAACATTTTGCTTGAACACACCCTTCTCCCTTTGACCCCTGAATTTGATGCATAAAAACCATGCCTGTAAGTTTCACTCCTTGTCTGAAGAAGTGGACTTGAGCCACGAAAGCTAACAATAAAAATATAGCAGTTAGTCTTTAAAGTCTACAGTGTTTTTTGTTTTGTTTAATTTTATTTTGTTTTCTGATATGCCTGAACCACAGACTAACACGGCTACTATTCCAAAAAATTCAATGCTGGACGTGTGTTTTTTACTAATTGGACCTAATTGCAGCCTCCAGTGTTCCATAGGCTCTCACAGCACACAGGAGAATGAAGCAGGTAGGATCAATAGGTGAAAATCAGGTTCCCTGCCTTGCAGGTGTGCTAAAGTGCCTTCCATTAGCACAGTACAGTATTTCTCAACCTTGGATCCCCTGGTGTTCTTGGACTTCAATTACCAGAAGCCCAAGTTTTTAAGATGTCACAACACTCTGTGTTGCTTTTGCTCCAAATGGTGGTGTCATACTTTAAAGAATCTAATGATTTTCAAAAAGTTGCAAGAAGGGGAACTTTAAGGGGAAGGGATGACAGAACAGACAAAGAAAAGCTGACTATAGCTTGGGGGTTGACTTCTTCTTTCATGTCCTGATCAAACCATGAACTGCCAAAATGAAGCCACCTTCTTGACTTTGTCTTTGGCCAAACTTAAGTCCTCATTGGTGAACAAGATTGTTCTTTATTGCAAAATTTTGCTGTAGCTTCTGTTTGGTTTGTTGTTGTTGTTGTTGTTGTTCAGTTGCACAGTTGATTCCAACCCTTCATGACCCCATGGACCACCGCACGCCAGGCAACCATATCTTCCACCATCCTCCTCAGCCCACCCAACTTTGTGTCCATTACATCAACAATACCATCTAGCCATCTCATTCTCTGCCACCCTCTTCTTCTTTTGCCCTCCACCTTTCCCAGCATCAAAGCTTTCTCAAGTGAATCCTCTCTTCTCATTTGATGTCCAAAGTACTTTAGCATCATCTTTAGTATTTGTCCTTCTAAGGAGCAGTCAGGGTTGATTTCTTCTAAGATCAATCTATTTGTTCTCCTCGCTGTCCAGGGTACTCTCAAAACTCTCTTCCAGCACCACATCTCAAAGGCATCTATTCTTCTGCACTCAGCTTTCCTAATGGTCCAGCTCTCACAACCATACATCACTACGGGAAATGCCATTGCTTTGACTATGCAGACTTTTGTTTGTTAAACTATTACATAATGCCAGGATTACACTACTGATGTTCCAAGAGCTTGTGACCCATTTCAAATGCGCCTGAAAGCCTGTGAAAGATACACTACAGGTTTGAGTGAACATTCCCAAAGTTCTACTTTTCCTACTTTCCTCTACTTAAAACATGTACAGAATGAAGGCTCTATTGTGCTCAGTGGCCAAATTAACAATCCATTTTCTGTTTTCAATAAACAGTTTTGTTAGAAACATGAGGGATACAAGCATGCCTCACTATTTGTTTATTTTAGCCAGGAGTCATTAAAAAAGGAAGATTGATAGTTATTGTGGGCTCATTCAAATTATCAGAGCTGTTAACTGAAGCAATAAACACAGATATAAAGTGCACATTCTCAAAGCTCAGACTTATAAAAATTGGGACGCCTTCTAAAAATGTTCTCTCTCTCTCTTTCTCTCTCTCTCTCTCTCTCTCTCTCTCTCTCTCACACACACACACACACACACACACACACACACACACAATCATTCTACCACTGAATTCTTTGAGGAAGAGGTCTGGGCAGCAACTTAAAATCTAGGTTTTTCACTTTTGGCAAAATGGTCATTCAGGACAACAGACCATCAGGTTGCAATTCATGAACTGTAGAACCCAGGCTTGATCCTTCTTTCTCTAGCAACACTAGCTTGACAACAGTTGAGAACTGTTGAGTGTTCTAATAGTTGAGCCAGTATATAATTATCAGAAATAATGCTTGGAAAATTTGCCCAATGGACTACACTTCCTGCAGTTTGAATAGCTGTCCAAAGTTCTGACCATCAATGGAAGACATCAACTGCCTTTCTCTCCATTTTTGAAGCCATTTATGTTAATAACCATCTCTTCATCTTGGTGCAGCAAATTCTAGTGTTAAACTATGGAATGTGGAAAAAAGAAACCCATTTTCATGGTTCTGAAATTCCCATTATTTGGTTGATGACCTTGGTTTCTAAGATAACTAAGAAAGAAAAAGGAGAAAGCGAAAGAGATCCTACACGGTTTCTAATGTAATGGCAAGTCTTTTCACCACATCTATCATCTCCAACATAGGTCCTCCATATGTGTTTCATCATCACACATACATAGTACCTGATTTAGCTGCATCTTTCATGGAACAAATGCAAGAAACAGGAATAAACAGCCAAACACAATGGGGGAAAAGAATAGGACCTTAAGCTTCTCACAACTAAGAGAAAGGGGTTCGGCAACTCCTGAAACAGATTTGGAATGGAATCATCCCCACTCAGACCAGAAGCCAACCTACGATAGCACCAAAGTTGAAATCACTATTAATGAAGCCATGCATATAGTGACAGGATGCCTCAAACCTACACCAGTTGAGAAAATATACCCTCTTGTTGGTATCACTCTACCTAAGATAAGGAGAGAAATAGCAGCAGATGCCAAGAGAACTAAGCAAGAGAATGACCCTCAACATCCTCTAAATGGATATGAGCCTCAATTCTTCTGGCTCAGATTCAGAAAGACCTTTATGGCAAGAACAAACATTCCTGAGGGGTCACAAGAGCAAAACCAATTTAGAAGATGGAGGAAGGATCTCACTGGGCAAGAAACATCATTAAGGGAGGATATAGCTGATGAATTCATCCTCCCCTGCATCACTTAAGAGGACCCTGAATAGGCTGAGGGTTAGATTCCCTAGATACAAGACCAGCATGCTCAAATGGGGGTATTTGCAGACAACAAGCTGTGTGAATGTGGATAGATACAGAATTCAGCTCATTTACTGGTCTGCCAATTATTGCCAGCATCATGCAACGATGAGGACTTAAGTTTGGTCAATGACAAAGCCAAGAAAGTGACTTCATTTTGGCACTCCAGGGTTTGAACGGGACATAAAATAAGAATAGCATCAAAGAGACAGAAGCTGGGGACAATAATGTTGATCTATGAGTGTTAAGATGTAGATGTAGCAAATTCAGGCAATTTAAGTAAAGGAAAGGTAAACAGATGCTCTTCAAGTAGTTTGTACTATAATTCCCATAACGCTTTATAATTGATCATGCTGGCTGGAGGAATTGTTCTCCAAGAAACTGAGTGACACCAGGTTGTTTACATCTAAGTGGGGCATACAAGTACAAAAATTTAGTCCATGAGTGGGCAGCATACAAGTGCGAAAATTAAATTAAATTAAGCTAAGAATGGGTCATATACTTCCAGTGTATTACAATGTGTCTTTTGGGCTCTTCTCCCTAAAGGCACAGAGGGGACAGAAGCCATAGCTTCTGTGTAGTCTTGGGCAACTGGCAGAGTCCAGGGCACCCCCTGCAGAAGGGAATGGTAAACTACTAGTTTAAAAACTGAATCAGGTTGCCATAAGTCATAATTAACTCAATGGCTCACAGCTATTATTTATTACTGTATTATGTTTTGGGCCCAAATATAGAGTATTTGGCTCAGTCCTAATCTATAGAACTGATGCCTTCCAGGTAACACTCAACACGTTTAACCAATCCAGCTCTCTAAAAAAAAGTGTCTCCAACTTGATGTTCTCTAGATGGGTTCTACTACTAATTGTAGTATCTTCCCAACCAGCAAATCACAGCTACCACCTATCAGATCATGGGAAATTACAACCTTACATATTTGTAGGATACCAGATTGGGTGGTAATGGCCTTTAGTGAGCTCTGACAGCACAATTCCTGAAACATTTATGGAGGCAGCCCATATTAAATACAAATAAAATGTCCACTGAGCATCTGCAGGCCACCATGTTTCATTTGCAACAGGAATTAAATTTTATTTGCACTATCATGCATTATTTATTGTGCACTGCTTTCATCATGTGAGAGTGAAGCAGCGGTCATCACGCTCGAATACATTTCCAAAATGCATTCTCCCTGCCATTGTTACAGGGCTTCTCACTTTCTCTGAGATTTGTCCCATGGATCTTGTTTTGATAGAAAGAAACCCAGATCTCTACATCTCTGTTTTGAACTCATTTGCAGAATCGTTTGCCTGCCCCATTTTTTGTGTCCCTGTGCAGCAGAAGCTCTGAGCTCCTGCCCTCTGGCAGTATGGATGCTGCCTGGATTTGCGTCATGAGAAGGGGGGGAGCAGTTGAAAGTAGAGCAGCTGCAACTTTAGGCTCTTGAGACCACGCACACTACAGCCAGAACTCTAGAGTACTTCTCCTATTGTGTTACAGAACTGGGGATCTATGTGTCTTTCTCTAATTCTTCTCTATCTTGGCTAAATTATTCAGTTTTAGTTGCCTTTTGCTTTGACGTTATTTATAGAACTAAATTCACACTCTTGAGAACTTTTATTAACAAGTGTAAAACAATTAGACAATCATTTTCCAGATCTGCTTTGATTTGGATTCCTATACTGAGCAGCAGGTTGATCTCAATGGCCATAAAGGCGCCCTTGTTACTCCATTATTCTACGATTCTATGAAAATCAGACATGGAAACAAGTAGGGATTTGCAATGATACATGGATTTCATAAAAATCAGAGGTGTTTCAGCCTTCATTTTCAGTGTTCCCCATGAGCTGGCTATTAGATGCAATACTGGTGAAGATTGTATTTTCTGCTTCAGAGTAATTATTATACTTATAATGCTAATGGTAATATTTAGCATAAAATATTGGCCATGAAAAGCCCACAAGCAGGCAAGGAGAGCTCTAGACCAGTCTCCCTGAGAACAGACATTGAGAGATACCCTGTTTGTAACCCTGGAAATCATACACAGACATCATGGCTAATAGCTACTGATAAACTTGCCTTCCTGGACTTAATCTGCTCTTATTATGTGCCATTAAGTCACCTCAGATATAGGAGGAACCTATAAATTAATGACCTACAAGAGGTCTTGTCCTTTAACAGCTGTGCTCAGGTGTTGCAGCATCCATGTGGATTTCTTTATCACTTAATTTCCCTTTAAACTCCTCTCAATCATTGGTTCCCCATTGCATTTCATACTGGTGAACTCATAATTTACATTTACATTATTCAAATGAGTATTTGAATTACCAGAATTACGCATACTCAACTTCATCAAATAACCTTGGATTCTAGGAAAGCTACCAACCTTCAGAGGTTACTTGTAGCTCCCATAATCCCCAACTAGTATAGCTAGTAGGCAGGGAAGTTGGGTCTCCACCATTCCCCCCAAAAAATTGTTTTACAAAAAGTTAAATACCAAGAATTTTCAGTACCAAGGGGAGCAAACATGTACAGTAAAATCCAGCCTTACGAATGCCTTGGTTTACCTTTGCCATGGTTTACAACTGCAAATCAATAGGAAATGGCATTTCCAGTTTATGGATTTTTTCGGCTTACAATCGGGAATTCCTCAGAGTGCATTGTTTAGGGGGTATGTAAGATCACCTGCAGGCATTTTAGACTCTGTGCGTGAGTTTTGGTGCCATTTTTGAAAATGGTAGTCACTTTTCCCCCTGATTTTTCAGTTTATTTTTTTTTCTGACCCCCCTTCTGTGCCTGGTTGGTGCAGCCAGCCCCGGAGGGTGAGCGTCAGAGGAGGCATTTGTTGGCTGCACCAACCAGGGCACAGAAGGGTAAACTGCTCACCTCTCCCTCCTTCACTGCACCAACCTGGGCACAGAAGGGCTGAGGAGACAATCACCATGGGGCGATCTTGCCTTGGGTGTTCGTGGCACCTGATCCAAAAACCTCGCTAAGGTTTCATTCAACGTCTTAGTGGATGAGGCGCTGCAAACACACAAGGTAACATCACACTACTGAGATCGGCTCTCCCCCCCCCCCCTTCCGTGCCCAGGTCGGTGCAGCCGACAAATGCCTTCTCTGGCACTCACCCTCCAGGGCTGGCTGCACCGACCTAGGCACAGAAGGGCAACCAGCCCCAGCTGGTGGACATCAGTGAGGAAGACATGCCTGACACCCACCACCAGGAAAGTCAAGCGGTGGAAAAAATAGGGAACTTTGTGTCATCTTTTATTAAGTTTATTTGTGTTTTGGGAAATTTTTTAAAGTTTTTTTTTTTAGGTCAGGAATGTTTATTTATTCCCCCAAATTCATTCCTATGAGGAAATGTGCTTCAGTTTATGATTGATCCGGTTTCCGACAAAACTGTTGAAATAGACTAAGATCATAAACCGGGGTTTTACTGTATATTCATCCTTTGCAAAAACTCATCATTTATTCATTTTTACACACCATTAATGAAAATAACCCAGGATTATATACAAAACTTAAAGATAAATAGGTACCACTTTGGTGAGAAGGTAAACAGTGTTCCATGTACTCCAGTGTCTAGGCATGCCTGCCACATGTCCGCAGAAATGTCTGCAAACTCAGACACCATATGTTACTGGCATAAACCATTTGCCTGCCTGTTTCTTGTTTTTGGGAGCAGTAACAGATGCCAAAAAGCAAATGGTGAGCTTAAATTTTGGAGTGTTTGGCTGTCAGCATTTGAGAAGACAATAATGTCAACCCCCTTCCCCAATGGCTATAAACAGAGATGAGCACTGAACCCTAGAATTGGATACGACTGGCTTTTGATCAAGGTTGATCTTTACTAAACGTATAAAAGCCAATATGAACACTTTTTAACCTGATGTGATAGTTATATGACTGGTCATCTTCTTGCAAACAGAGATATGGAATAAGCAAGGAAACTGCCCCAACCATAGTTTTCTTGGAACAGATGCAATCCTTAGCAATGACTAATGCAAACTAAAGATTGAAATTCCACATCAAACTAGTTTGAATCCAATCCTCTAGCTCAGGGGTTCTACAACGTTTTCTAGCCGTAGGCTGGCCCATGCCCCCTCAGACAGCAGAGCAGGCCATGTACGGTGAATTAGCTGTGCTGGCGCAAATCTTCTGCCACATCCACAGTCTAGAGCAGGGGTGCCCAAACTTTTCGGGCTGTGGGTTGATCATGTGGTTCAGTAGGCCAGTCATGTGGTACAGCGGGCTGGTCACACGGTTCCTCCCACCGGAAGTGGAAGTAAAACGCAATCTGCTTTACAACAGGAAGAGATAGATGTTAAGGTGCCATTTTCTCTGCTTAGTCCAGGGGTGACCAAAGTATGGCCTACAGGCCAGATCTGAACCCCAACACCAATTCATCTAGCCTGGGCAGCCCGCATTACTCCTGGAAGTGAAAGTAAAATGTGATATGGGTGCATTTTACTTCCATTTCCAGGAGCAATGAGAGAAGTGTGGGCCAGATGAATTGGCATTAGGGGCCAGATCTGGCCCACGGGCTGTAGTTTGGGCACTCTAATCTAGTGCAATTATGGTTTCCTACCTGTGGCAGGTAGAGGGGCTTCTAGTTTCAAGGCAGACATTGTTTCTGTACATTTCCTAAGCATGTTAACAAGTGAGTAATAATTGTTTGTACATATAAGAAGAATTCAGAGGACTTAACAGTGAGATATTGAAATGAATTCCTTTTCTTCTTTTTTTGACTGGCTTCAAAAGTATAAGTTGAATTTGACTCAAAGTATCCACTCTCTAGAAAGAGAAGCAGCTGTACTTTTCTGCAATTTCAATACCCACAAGCTGATATATATTTACCATATTACAGTGGCCAGAATATTATTGCCAGTTTACATTTCCGTATTGGTATTGTGTAAGTCTTGGCACCTGAATACCTATCATTAAAGTGGTATGGATTGCATTCCTGGTTACATGCCCGGGAATGCAATCAGTGTCTCATTAATGAGCAGCAATTTTCTACTAAGACGCATGATTTTTCTTTATGCAAATGTAAATCAGCAATATAATTCTGGTCAATAAGAGTTTGGTGTCTTGCCACAGAAGTGGTAGGGAAATTACTTGTCCTGAACAACATTAACTATAAGTATGTCAGAATAATATTTTGGCTTCATCTAAATTGTTCTCTTTAGCAGCTGGAAATGGTTTGCAATTTGTAGCTTTAGTTGATATTTTAATACAAGTTGCTTCACACTAACACTTTTCATTGAATGTTATCTTATATTTTTCTCCAAAAATTCATTTATATTCCTCTGTTTATATATATCTTACTGGAGTGAATACAGTTGTACCTCACTAAAAGAGCACAATACGTTCCACAGGATTGCTCTTTAAGCGAGTTTGCTCTTTAAGCGAAACACCATTGCAAGTGGCCAATTGTGGGGGGTATGCGAACCCCGATTTATTTGTTAAGCGAATTTTTGATTGGTTTTATTTGTTAAGCGAAGTGGCCATTCAGAGAAAATTCTGCTCTTTAAGCGAGTTACTCTTTAAGCGAAACGTTCTTTATGCGAGGTTTGACTGTATATATATATTGTACCTTCATTTGAATGGTCACTATTATCGGTGGATGCAGTAAGATCACACAGACTGACTACAAAGGGCTCCATAACCAAGTTGTACCAATGTTACCTTGGAATCTGTGAAATCGGCTATTGGGGCAAACATTTGTGCAGTGTTTGATTCGCTCAGTTTTGGAAATGTGAAAATTAGTAGCTAGAGTAGGGTTCTCAACCTATGGCCCGCAGGCCAGATCCAGCCCATGTCACCAACTAATCCGGCCTTGGTCCTGCCACTGCCACCGAAATCGGCCACAGACTCCTTTATGATCATACAAATGAATTTATAACAGCCATAAATGTGTCTCCAGTCATCGTAAACACATTTACGACAGCTACAGATACATTTTCTGGCACCAGTTTTATGGCCTGCTCTGCTGTCTGAGGGGGCATGGGCCGGCCTACGGCTAGAAAACGTTGTAGAACCCCTGAGCTAGAGGATTGGATTCAAACTAGTTTGATGTGGAATTTCAATCTTTAGTTTGCATTAGTCATTGCTAAGGATTGCATCTGTTCCAAGAAAACTATGGTTGGGGCAGTTTCCTTGCTTATTCCATATCTCTGTTTGCAAGAAGATGACCAGTCATATAACTATCACATCAGGTTAAAAAGTGTTCATATTGGCTTTTATACGTTTAGTAAAGATCAACCTTGATCAAAAGCCAGTCGTATCCAATTCTAGGGTTCAGTGCTCATCTCTGTTTATAGCCATTGGGGAAGGGGGTTGACATTATTGTCTTCTCAAATGCTGACAGCCAAACACTCCAAAATTTAAGCTCACCATTTGTTTTTTGGCATCTGTTACTGCTCCCAAAAACAAGAAACAGGCAGGCAAATGGTTTATGCCAGTAACATATCAGCTACCCTGGTCATTTTATTACTTCTGATTAAAGAATAAAGGCTGAAGCTTTGTTTGCATGATTGATCAAAAGAAGGATGAAGAGAAATTGCCGTTTTCCTCCTCGTATAAAACTATGGCTGTTTTCCAACTCATCTTCTTCCTCAGCTCCAAGTTCTTGCATTTGTATTAATTCCTACAGGTTATGAATTATAACAGGACCTGGAGAATCACACTCTTATGAACAGTCCGGCCCTGAACCTTCAGGATCTGCTTATTAAGGGATACCAAAAATTAATCAAGTTGTGATGATGACATAAACCTCTACATGAGACCTGACAAACCTCTCAAATCTGAACAGAACAAGAGTTTGGCATAATATAAGGATATAGAGAGATAAATATCATTTTATTGTCTGACCTACTAAGGGAGTATGTTTGTATAAAAATCATATAAAACTTTATTCACACACAGTTTATAGTTTGAACTTCCTATGGGTTCAAATTCAATGTATATGTGGATGTAGTGAAATAAAACTATATCCCCATAGGATGGAGAGGCTCGGGTGCATATCCTTGATCAATAATGACAATACCTGTGTGACTCTGAGTTAGCAGCACACTCTTGAATTAGTCTTCAAGAGCCCTGGTGGTGCAGTGGTTAAACTGCTGTATGGCAACCAAAAGGTTGTGAGTTTGATCCTGACCAGAGATCAAGGTTGACTCAGCCTTCCATCCTTCTGAGGTCATTAAATTCAGTACCCATCATGTTGGAGGCAAAATGTTAATTAACTTGTGAACCGCCAGAGTGCACTAAGCACTATGGGGTGGTATGTAAGTGTGATTGTTTTGCTTTCCTTTCCTTTCAACCACCAATATTCTGACTGGACTTACTCTCATATATTAGTTGCTGTTCAGTAGCACAGTCGAGTCAAATCCCTTTGTGACCCCATGGTCCACTGCATGCCAGGCACCCCTATCCTCCACCATCTTCCACAGCCCGCTCAGCTCTATGCCCACTTTGTTAACAATGTCATCTAGCCATCTCATCCTCTGTGGCTCCTTTTTCCTTTTGCCTTCAATCTTTCCCAGCATCAAGGCCTTCTCAAGTGAGTCCCCTCCTCTCATTTGGTGGCCAAAGCATTTTAGCTTCATCTTCAATATTTGTCCTTCCAAGGAGCTTTCAGGGTTGATTTCCTTCAGGATTTACTTATTTGCTCTCCCTGCTATCCAGGGTACTCTCAAAATTCTCCTCCAGCACCACATCTCAAAGGCATCTAAGGCATCTATTCTTCTGCACTCAGCCTTCTTTATGGTCCTGCTCTCACAACCATCTATTACTACTAGGAATACTATTGCTTTGACTATGCAGACTTTTGTTGGCAGGGTGATGTCTCTACTTTTTATTATGTTTGCCAGGGCGTGATAGGGCTGGTTGCCATTATCTTGGTTTTTTTCATGTTGAGTCTCAGGCTCTCTTTTGCGCTCTCTTCTTTCACCCTAATCAAGAGGTTCTTTAGGTCTTCTTCACTTTCTGCCATTAGGGTAGTGTCATCTGCATATATCAGGTTGTTGATGTTTCCCCCCGCGATTTTAATTCCAGCTTGTGATTTATCCAGCCCTGCATTGCACATTATGTACTCTGCATAGAAGTTAAATAAGCCGGGTGACAATATGCAACCTTGTCATACTCCTTTTCCTATTCTAAACCAATCAGCTGTTTCATATCCTATCCTAACTGTTGCTTCTTGACTCATGTACAGATTTCTCATTAGACAGATGAGGTGGTCTGGTACTCCCATCTCTTTGAGAACTCGCCACAATTTATTGTGGTCCACACAATCAAAGACCTTGGTGTAGCCAATGAAACAGAAGTAGACTTTTTTCTGGTACTCCTTTGTTTTCTCCATGATCCAGCAAATGTTGGCAATTTGGTCTCTAGTTCTCCTACCTTTTCAGAACCCAGCCTGCACCTCTGGAAGTTCTCAATCTGCAGGCTGCTGAAGCCTAGCCATTTTTACCTTGAGCATGAATATATATGAATGGGTGCAAATTTAATTTCAGATAGAATTGACAAGCATTTGCAAAATCTGAATACAGTAGAAATTGAAACTGACACATTGTCATTCCCCATGAACAGGTGAAAATTTCAGTTCCTTTCATTTTTATCAGAATCTACAAAATTGGCACATGAAAAAAATACCAAAGGGAGGAGAAAGTGAGGCTGGCAATGTTGTCTGACTCTTGCTGAGCTTTAGCCCACCAATATCGTACAAGACCTATGTAGAATTCAAGTATGTAAGATGAAGGTGTTTTGGTCTTAAGCAGGCAATATGGTAGCCAGGACACCTTCTGCCTATTTGTTCAGCAATCCCTGCTGCACCGCCATCATCAATCAAGTCTGTACACATAAAGGACTGTGGATGGGTTTGGGGTAGAAGCAGCCACTGCCTTCTCTCTTCCTCTTCCGAAGAAAGAGCTCAAGAGTTGAAAGATGACAGCTCTACATGCAATTCTCTAATGTCAGATTAAAAACTCATATGCAAATGTTACTTCTTTTATTTAAACTCCCTCATGATACCAAGTGCCACACACAAGACCTCAAACTAGCCTACTGATGAAAGGTTTGTTATTTCTAATGTGTGAGTTGATTGTTATGAACAGCTAATGATATTTTTCCTTTGCAGACCATGCCCACTAAGGGTAAAGACAAAGTTATCAGTATACTGCAGGAGAACCCAAATTTCCTGACCAGCTATCAGAAATTCTTCGTGTCCCTGGGTAACAACTAACCAGACTCTTTGCAAGCAATAGTTGATGTGGGTCTTGGTTGTCATCCTGCTCAGACATATCCCACCACTGTTAGCTACTTTGAGCTTTATGGCTAACAATATGTCTACATTACACAGCTATACCAAGTTGATACAACTTAACTAGCTTGGTCTTGATCTTGCAAAAAACAGTTATTTGTGAGTTTGATGAGATATTTAAAATTTTCTGCTAGAAAGCATCAGTCCTATATGTTATTCAGGGGCACATACCATCATTCTCCAGTAGAAAATCACAAGCTTTTCATCAGAATACAAATCCATTCTGCAGTGGTGGGCATAGCAAAAAAAAAAAAAAAAGCTATTGAATTAGACTAAAATGTAGTTTACATACATTTCTAAGACTAAATTGGTCCACAGCCTACCTATAATACATCTTGACCTTAGGGCACAGCTACAATACAGTACTCTTATTCCATGGCTCAGGACAAAACAAGTTCATTTTGAATGAGTAGGTTTTGGGCTATATGAACAAGACATTTACAAATCTGCCAGGTCCTTAAAATTTAACATCTAGTCCAGAGGGGAATGGAAGAGACATCATTTCATACCTTACCTGAAGCTGGAAACTGTTTGGGACCAACCCTGCTGGCCTTAAATAGAACTGGTTACTCTCCATTAGAAAAATCCTTTTGTTTCAAATTTTTCTGCTGGCATCCACCAATAGCTCAAAAATGCCTTCTCCCCCAATATTTCAGCTTTGCCACTTGTTCTACAAATCCACTTGTTTCTGCAAATCCTCAAAAAAAAATCTCAAAATTTTAGAAATTCTGGAAGAAACTTTAGAATCTTAAAAACTGTAGTCCTGCTTTTTGATCTGGTGAGCTGTGGAGAAGAGAGGAGGATCCTAAAATCATGAAACCGCTGGCTTCTTCCTTGTCCAGCTAGGCCTTGTTTCCTTCCAACCTACCCTCTGACTAACAGATCAAGTTTTAGATGCTGCTGCACCCGTTCCTCAGATCAGCAGATTTTTACACTGTGGTGGCCATCACCATATTACAGAATTACATACTTTTAGCTCTCCAGTGCCACTAGGTGGGGTTTCCCTGAAAGATCTCAAAGGATTGAATCCATCAAAGGTTCTACAAAAAGGTCACACCTTCCTCCCTTCAAGAAAGGTACTTACTGAACCTCTGTTTTTATATAAACTCAGCATGGTACCTAGGACAAGGTGTCTGGGTTGTAACATTTCCAAAAGGTTCTGGTTTTGCCCTGCTGCCTGCCCAAAACAATAGAGCATTCATCAAAAGTTAAACATTCACTCAAAATAAGACTTTCTTCATAATGACTGGCACGACAGATGGTTAATGCTCCTCAGCAAGGAAGGTGACCTAAAAGAAGATGATTTTGTGCCAAGAGTCCTAACCCTTATGTCTTTGTTCTTGCCTTGACCTAAGGAAGGCTGACATGCAAGAGACTACAGAATAGAAAACCATGTATTTCTCCTCAGTAAAGGTCTCCCTTGCTTGAAAGTCAGTCGTGTCTGACTCTAGGGGACAGTGTTCATCTCTGTTCACATTCAAAGAGCCAGCACTGTCTGCATCTGCAGATGTTTCCATCTTCATGTAGCAGGCATGACTAGACACTAGAATGCACAGAACATTGTTACCTTTCCCACCTATTTATCTACTTTCAGTTTCTTGCTTTCAAACTGCAAGATTGGCAGGAGCTGGGACGGATGATGGCAGCCCACTCTGTTGCACAGCACTTGGGCCTTGAATTGCTGACCTGCTGACCTGATCGTCAAGCTCAGTGTCTTAACCACTAAGCCCCTGTAGCCCCTTTCTTCTCATTACACATACAGTATCTAAAAAGTGAAGGCGGGATGTAGTACTGCAGATTGGGAGGCTACCCAATTCTCACTTATCTTAAATAGGTCAAACTCCACACTGGACTAGGGTAACTACATGAAAGAGCAGAAAGGATTCCTATACCTCTAATTTATGCATTACAGAGGATATTTAGCTGCCCCTGCTGAAATTACTTCTAATCAACTACTAAAGGTTTGGGGAAACAGATTTCATGCATCCCTATTTTAACCTCACCACTACAGTTTCAGGACCTCACCATACTGTATCCTTTCCTTCACTGAGATAATTTTCACAGGGGAATGATTCAAGATGGGAATATTGCTAGAAGAGACAGGAGGATGCCATCAGTTTACAACAGGTAGAAACAAATGATGGAGAAATGGTCACATATTTAAGCCAAACCTACCCCAAAGAAATGGAAGATCAAATGTTCGAGCTTTGACACAACCACATGCCCAATTCACAACCAATTCACTTCTACTTCCTCCAGCATTTCAATGGATGAAAACAGGGATGTGACCAGTAGATACTGTATGTGTAATCCTATACACTGAAAGTTGGCCGGTTCTCTATATTATTATTATTATTCCATATCAGAATCCGAATACTGGCCATCCTCATGGCGATCAGCCATGAACACTGTCCTGAGAATATAATGCCGTGGCCCTCCATTTGCCTCCCACATCGCAGCATGAGACCCATACCACTTTGTGGTCACTTTATGGTCCTGAGCCCTTTTGGCATGCAAAGTCATCCTCAGCCCCTCAACTCTGTTACCATAGCGGGGTAATCTGGCCAGACTATAGGCATGCATTTTCATGTTTATGGGGGTAAATTTAATAGCACCACCCATGCATGAGAGGGAAGGATTTTCCTGAATCGACACAAGCCATACTGAATGAGAGATTCTGATAGCCATATTCCAGCAGTCACTTTTCAAAATTCTGCTCATTTCCTTGCCATGATATTTTCCCCAAGAGGCAGGAAATAACCACTGAAAAGTCATGAGGTGGCTGGCCGAATGGGCATAGTCTCTAAATCCCTGCCCAAACTTTTTGTGCCAGGACCTGACCATGCCCTGAAGTGGTGCAGGCGCGTTTGCACATGCATGGGGGCATCCCCATCCACTTCCGGGAGTGGTGCAGACACATTTGCACATGTGCGGGGGCATCCAGAACCACTTCCGGGAATGGTTTTGGATGCTCATGTGCATAGATAGCGCATCCCCTGCCTACTTCTGGGAGTGGCAAGGGTGTCACAGGCTGGATGGAATGGCATTGGGCCGGATCCAACCCATAGGCCATAGTATGGGCACCCCTGATCTAACTGATCCAATCCAATATAATGTGACCAATCTGCCATTTTGGTAATTTGTCACTGGGAGGAGAAGCCGCTCCTTGTGCAAAGAGCTTGGAAAAGTTTATCTCTCTCTCTCTTCATCTCCGGACTAAATCAGGGAGCTGTAGTCTCACAAAGTAACTTTTCTGGCCTCTGTTTCTGCCACTGTTTTTAACAGCATTCTCAAAATGGATACACAGATACACTTTCTTTGAGGCAGCCAATATGGTTGAATACACCAGGCATTTTGATCTCTAGATGACATTAAACCCCCTTTGGAGTTTGGTTACACTACTGTGCAAAACCAACTAGTTTGGGGAAAATTCACTGAATGGTTTGGGAAGGCATTGCTCAGCCCCTGAGCTGCCTAGACACACCAAAAATGGGGAACATCTTCCTGATTCTCCTCTTAATCCTGGTGACATATGGAAATATGGTATCCATGTTACCCTTCCCCCTCTCCCCTCCCCCCCAAAAAAACCCCACTCAGACCAGCTGGTGGTGGTGGCAGCCTAAGACATTTCTACAGTACAGTTCTGTATATTACCCCATTACTGCCCCCTAAAATATTGTACGTACATGTCACTGCCTGTCAAAGTTAGTGACACAGGAAAACCAACAAGGAGAACCCAAAGAAAGGATGTGGTTGCGGTTGCCCATCTGCTCTGAGTAGATGCTGAGGAGGAGGAGGAGGAAGCAAAAGACTACAATGGTATTTACAACTACTTGCACCTCAGTGAAAACCCTATTCTCCCCACTAGAGGAAGTTGTTTTAACCCTTTTCTTTTCTTTTCTTTTCTTTTTCCCCCTAAAAAGGCCAGTTTTCAAAACAGGCCTCCATGCTTGTGTTTGTTCAGGGGAGAAGCTGCCGCTTCCTCTTTCATTTTCAAACACTAAACCCATGTCTGGTCTTCCTTGGAAAATGGTTTATTTACTTAGTTCTTCTGCCTTCCTCTTCCTCCAGGCAGTTTATTTGAGGCCATCCCATTTATACTTAACAAAGGAAGATAAGCAGACTTACTGCCAGGGGAGTTCTAAGGAGTGTACCCTGAAGATGCAAATCTGCACACCTCTCTTTACAACAATTATGCCAGTCGGGCCAATGAGGTTGCTGTGGCTTAGTGGCTAGGATGCTGAAGGTCAGCAGTTTGAGACCTGAGTGCTGCATGATAGAGTGAGCTCCTGTCATCTGTCCCAGCTCCTGCCAACCTAACAGTTTGAAAGCAAGAAATTGCAAGTAGCTAAATAGGTACCACTTTTGCAGGAAATGCAATCACATTCTGTGCATTTAGATGTCTAGTTATATCTTCCATGTGACCACAGAAATATCTGCAGATGCAGACAGTGCTGGCTCTTTGGCTGTAAACAGGGATGAGCACCACCCCTCAAGAGTCAGGCACAACTGGCTTTCAAGTAAGGGAGACTCTACCTTTACCTAAGTCAGGCCAGTGTGGTTTGAAACAGACAACAAACTTGGCATATCATCAGAATTGCCCCCTTAAAGGTTAGATTTGTTTGCTGGTCTAACTTGAGTTTGTTCATGCTGCAAAATGCAAAAAAAAGTATTGCTTGTATTTGTGATTTATTTATTTTATTTATTTGTTTATTTAAATTTGTTTATCGCCCTCCTCCCAAGGCGATTTACAACAATTATAAAATCATTTTAAAAAATTAAAAACTCTAAAAACTTTTTAAAAAACTTGGTATTAAAAGCCAAAAATTACAACACAGGCATACTGGGGTCAAACCAAACAATTGGCTGGGGAAATCGAACCATCCACTCCCCACACCAAACCTGCCAGCCAGGTTTTCACTCCTCTTCTAAAGGGCAGCAACTCCGTCTGCAGGCGAAGTTCTATTGGGAGGAGGTTCCAGAGGGCCGGAGCGGACACCGAGAAGGCCCTCCTTCTAGTGCCAGAGAAGTGCACCTCTCTGGTTGATGGCACAACCAGATAGCCTCTCCGGTCCGCTCTGGTGGGACGGGCAGATGTCCTTGGGACAATGCGGTCTCTTAAGTATCCTGGTCCACTACCAGGTAAGGCTTTAAAGGTAAAAACCAGCACCTTGAATTGCACCCACAGGCAAACTGGGAGCCAGTGCAGCTCCTTCAGCAGCGGTGAAGCTCGGGCATAACGCCCGCATCCCACCACTACTTGTGCAGCCGCATTCTGGGCCAGCTGAAGCCTCCAAATGGTCACCAAGGGCAGTGATTGGTATTTAGGAGATAAGTACAGGCTTCATTTACAAGTAGACTATTCAGGCATGGTAGCTTTGAAGGAAGACACCTCTGGAGGGAAAATGGTTTAGTCTCTTCTGAGTGCACAGTGGACCTCTTTGGTTCTATCCCAAGTTTCCTAAAGACAAATTCTTTTTAGCAGAGTATTTTTTTAAATGCTGTATTTTTTCTCCCATTTTTTTCTAGGACAGTAATAACCTGCCTAACACTGCCCTGTTTAGTGCAGTTTCATTATAACAACACTTTTCAACACCCTCTCGTCAGTCTGTCACTCTTTGAATAAAATTATTATTTTCCCCTATGCTGACTATCTCTGTGGTAGACAGGTAGTATTTCTCTGGTTCTGGTGATATAGGAAAAGCAAGTCAGAAATGGGATCCTATAGGCTTTTCAGACATCAAATTATTATTATTTTTCCACAGAGAACTTTTTTATTACCTGGACTAGTAAAATACAAACAGAATAGTAATTTTGCTCACTTTTCTCCGTAATAGCCCATTAAACCATTAATAACTTAGGAGACTGCTTTACCAGGTCTACAGAAGGGAAGATAAACTGGGGGTTGGAAGAATAAAGTGCCATAAACTCCTCCCTTAAGTGCCACAAAGCTGCTCCTGCTATCTTCTCCACAAACAGATATGAGGGGAAAGTAAATTAGCCTGTTATTAATCTCGATTACCTCTCTCGTGACACTGAGCCCTTAATGCGCCTCTCTTGCCTTTGAAGTGAAAAAGTCTTCAAAACAAAACTGCTTTTATATGCAATTCTAGATTGTTATAGTTGATCCTGACACCAATCAAAAATGATTAACCAAGGAAGTAGATGAGGCATGGAAGACAATGAATGAATTTGTTGTTAAGAGGAAACAAAGAATAAAAGTATACCGCTGAATTAGATGAGCTGTTAAACAGTAAACCTTCCCAGAATGGAACCCTTAGTTTAGTAAATTGGGAGATGTACCATATATTACCATATTTTAGATGCAGAAGAGATAAAGAAAAGATGGGAAGAGTACACAGAGGAACTATACAAAAAAGACAGAGTGGTTTGGAATAGGAAAAGGAGTAAGATATGGCTGCATTTTATCACCCTGCTTATTCAACTTATACACAGAGCAAATAAAGTACAGTGCAGAGATGGAGGAATCACAATTTGGGATCAAAATTGCTGGGCGAAACATCAACAATTTGAGATACGGAGTTGATACCACCCTAATGACAGAATGTGAGGAAGACCTAAAGAAGCTGCTGCTTAAGTTGAAAGAAGAGAGTGCAAAAGCTGGCTTGAGACTCAACATAAAGAAAACCAAGATAATGGCAACAGGCCCTATCAGTCCCTGGAAAATAGATGGGGAAGAAGTAGAAGTAGTGACAGATTTTACTTTCCTTGGATCCAAGATTTATTTATTTATTTATTTATTCACATTTTTATACCGCCCTCCTCACCATGCTCCTCATAAGAGCATAACATAATACAACCCATTATCTAAAACTTCAGTCACAATTATAAAAATTTAAAAAGTTTTTAAAATTTATAAAAATCAACAGATTTCAATAATAATTTAAAAAGTTAAAAACAACTTAAAGATAAAAGATTAAAAGACCAGGGGAGAGAGGGATCACTGTAGATGGAGATTACAGCCATGAAATAAAAAATGACTGATTCTTGGAAGACAAGCTATGAGAAACCTGGGGAACATAGTTAAAAATAGAGACATCACTGTGCAAGCAAAAATTCGCATAGTCAAAGCAATGATATTCCCGGTGGTAATGTATAGTTGTGAGAGCTGGACCATTAGGAAAGCTGAGCACAGAAGAATAGATGCCTTTGAAATGTGGTGTTGGAGGAGAGTTTTGAGAGTACCCTGGGCAGTGAGGAGAACAAACAGGTCAATCTTAGAAGAAATCAACCCTAACTGCTCCTTAAAAGGTCAAATAGTAAAGATGAAGCTAAAGTACTTTGGAGATCAAATGAAAACAGAGGATTTGCTTGAGAAAGCCTTGATGCTGGGAAAGGTGGAGGGCAAAAGAAGAAGGGGGCGGCCAAAAATGAGATGGCTAGATGGTATTGTGGTCACAATGGGCACAGAGCTGGGCGGGTTGAGGAGGATGGTGGAAGACAGGGGTGCCTGGAGGGCAATGGTCCATGGGGTTGCAAAGGGTCGGAATCGACTGTGCGACTGAACAACAACAATAGTGAGTTAAGACCACTGGACCGTCTAGTCTAGTATCATAAATTCTGACTAGCCATGGTGCACCAGAATTCCACCTTGAAGCTCAGCAATCCCAGGTTCAGATTGACTTTGTATGTATGTAACTCTAAAATTGGCCCATGCCATCTCTCAAATAATATTATACTGCATTAACAGAGGAAATGAAGGTCAACCAATATGTTCATCTGTGTGCCAACCAAGAAGGGGTTACATGTTTGGGGTGAAAAATCTCCCAGATTCAGTCTTAAGCAGCTGAGTCCAACTCCATGAGAAATTTCCAGGGCTGCAAACAAGAACTTGGTTTCATGGAAAGTTTCTCAGACTACAAAATGGAGTGCCATCTTCAGCAGCTGTGGTTACATTGTCTCTCCAAAGATTTTTGGTTTGTAAATCAACAATCAATTACTTCCCAGTACAGTAAAACCTCGCACAAAGAGCACCTCGCTTAGAGACTAACTCACTTAAAGAGCATAATTTTCTATGAATGGTTGCTTCGCTAAACAACTAAAACCAACCAAAAACTCACTTAACAACTAAATTGGGGTTCACAATCCCCCCTCCCACCAGAAGTCACAATTGTGACACAATGGTGTTTCACTTAAAGAGCAAACTCACTTAAAGAGCAATCCCATGGAACTCATTATGCTCTTTAAGTGAGGTTTACAAATTTAATGAGTTCTCCAGGACGTTTTATATTGTGAAAAATTCATAAGCTGAAATGTGTAGGGGTGGTGCTATAAACCTCCCAGGCACAATGCATCCTGGGGAAACTTGCTTCATACTGTGGAGCAAATGGAAAGGAGAATCTTAAACCGAGGCATTATTTGCAATGGCTTTTCATTCGTAAACCAAAAATTACATTAACAGAGGCATTCATAAACCAAGATACCACTGTATGTCCTTATCTGAAAACCAGAATACAATTCCATGAAACAGATTTTCACTCTGTAAATCAGACCTCAATTTAATGCACAAGCTTCTGGTCTACATGCCAAGAGTTCAGTTTCATCTAGTCTACAAACCAGAGTTTATCCCAGGAGTTCTCAACCTTGTTAAGACGGGTCACACTCCCTCAGACAGCTTTGGGGGCCAGACGGCCAATTTGCCCTTCCTCCACCACATGGCACTTCCTGGTGTGATGGAGGCAGTGGGGGGGGGCGCACATGAAATGGTGCTGTGGGCTACATCTGGCCCACGGACTGCAGGTTGAGAATCCCTGGTTTAACCTATGCAACAGTTTCCCAGGCTCTAAATAGTGTATCTGCCGTCCAGAGATTCTTTATCCCCTTGTTTCCCCTTGAGACTCAGAAGATTTACTGCTAGTGACAGTAGATAATACTGAGCTAGACATACCAGTGATGTAATTTCAAGAGAAGTTGAATGTTAACATTCACTACATTAATACTAAAGAAACTTTGGATGACTCAAACCTCTGTGAGTGCTCAGCACAGACTTCACAGAACTCCTGGTGGCCTACTTCTAGAGCAGGGTTTCTCAACCCTGGATCCCCAGATAATAATAATTTTGTGTCAGAAATTATTCTGGGTTGAAAGGATTATTGCTGCAGAAACTCCACTCAGGGGACGCCCGAATGAGGCTCCTTTCATTTCCCCAAGATCTTTTCCCACTGAAGTGGTCCCTGTTTATCTACTTGCAATTTCATGCTTTCAAACTGCAAGGGTGGCAGGAGCTGGGACAGAGACATGCATTCAAACCATCATGCAGTACCTAGGTCTCGAACTGCTGACTTGCCAGCCTTCCAGCTAACAAGGCAAGTTTCTTATCCACTGGACCACTGCAGCCCTTGTATCCCCAGATGATCTTGGACTTCAATTCCCAGAAGCCCCAATTAGCATAAGCACAGAGGTGGACTTCTAGAAACTGGGAACTTGGACTTCTCTTAACTGACGCACAAGACCATCTAGAAACTTTGCTCAAGAGGTCTCCATGAAGCACAAGGCATCACAAAGCTCAACCTGTGAATTTTTTTTTTTTTTTAACCTTAAAAACTAAAAACACATCAGGGGAAAAAACCCCTTCACAACGTTGCTCAAAGGTCATGTGGCTGGACTGTTTCAGAATTCTGGCAGTGTATGTATATATTCTTTTTTTTCTGGCAACTTGCACACTGGGATCGAGGATCAGCCACTGCCATAACAAATTTTCCTTCTCAAAATCAGGGCCAAGCCATTGGTAAAATATTTTGTTATTAAAAGCAAAGACCACATATTTCTTTCACTCCTGTATCTTGGATAAGGCTGCCTGCTTCTTCTCCTTCCCTGTCTCTTACAGAGTTTAGATCTTACTGCCATCTGCAAAAGTAAGGGTGTTAAAACCACTGAAGCAAGCTGGCCTCTACACACACACACACACACACACTGATCACAGCTCCATCTCCCATCACAGCCATCTGTTGCTGAGCAAATGTGATTGATGGCCAAAAACATCAGAGCGCAGCTAAGTGCCACTTATGGGCAGAAAGTGGTGCACCGTTATTTTTATTATTGTCGATTTCTCAGATCCAGAGGAACAGCGAAGAGGTTAACGAGATTTGCCAATCAGCATGCCCTCTGATTAACTCATAATCCCAATGCACCTTGCCATTCAGAGGAAATTGGCATCAACTTTAATCATTTAATGTTTCCTGCTGCTTACAACATAAGCTAGCCCCTCCTCATGGGGGCTAAATTAAGGCAGGAAGGCAGACAAGAAGAAACCTGGAACTGAAAAATTCATCCAGTAACACCACCTGGGATGCAAAGCACCTTCAGCCTCTGCCTATCTTTTTTCCTTCTGCCTCTTGTGCCACATCCAATTCTGAATATTGGCTAACATCATGGAGATCAGCCATGAAGACGGCCCTGAGAATATAATGCTATGGCCTTTCATCTGTATCGCATCGCATTGTGACACCCGTACCACTGATCCAGCTCCATGAGTCACTTTCTGGTCTTGAGCCCTTTTGGCATGCAAAGTCCTCCTCAGCCCCAGGCCAGTATTGATGGAGCTGCTGCCCTCCATCAAGATGGATTCAAGTGGGATTTAATCAACTTGGGGACCATCACCCTTCCCTGTGGACTTTGGCACCAAGCCATTAGTCCTCAGGGTTGTCAGGTTAGTTAACTGCCACCTGATGCTCGATGCTGAGTCACTGGCAGTATGGTCTATTCTATTACCATAGCAGGATAACCTGGTATGCCTACCTTTGCTGAGCCAGAATGGAGAGGAGAAGGAACTTCTGAACAGAGCAAGGGCTGGGTTAAGTCACCATCACAATCACACTTCTTTCCTTTGCTTCCTAATGGAAAACATCCTTTTTAATCCATCACTTCAGAATCAATGGCTCACTGTGGAACTATGGGAGTAACAGCAGGGAGAAAACTAAATTACCTCCTTTTCATCTCCAGTTCCCAAGTCTCCTTCTTTCATGTCTTGATCAAGCCCTGGACTGTCAAAATGAAGTCACCTTCTTGGCTTTACCAATTGTCAAACTTAAATCATCATCAATGCATATTTCAGATAGACCACAGTAATACGTCACATAATGAATTTAATTCATTCTGCAAGGCTGCTTGCTATGAGAGTCTGACTTGCATAGCAAAAATTCCTATGGGGAAACTCGCATAACGAGCTTTTTTAGGGAAAAAATTCACATAGCAATTTTTTTTCGTTAAGCGAGTTTTCCCCATAGAAACGCTCATTATGCGAGTTTTCTATAGGGAAAGTCCGACTTGCATTGTGAATATTATCACTATGTGAGTCAGACTCGAATAGCGAAAAAATTTTCATTATGTGAGTTTTTCCCCATAGAAACGCTCGCTATGTGACCGTTTTTATAGGAGAAGTCTGACTCGCATAGCAAAAATTTTCGCTATGTGAGTCGTTATGCAAGTCGGATTGCTTTTTGAAAAACCCACTCATTATGCGAGTTTTTCGCAAAGCGAAATGCTCGTTAAGTGAGGTTTGACTGTAACTGAGATGGATTCTGTATCTCTCCACATTCACAACATGTGTTTTATTGTCTACCAGGAGCCCCCACTTGTTGGTTTTGCATTTATAGACTCCAACCCTTGTAAGGCAGGTTGAGTTCCTCAGCTATATCCTCCTTTAATGTTGTTCCTTGTCCAGTGAGCTCCTTCCCCCATCTACTAATTTGGTTTTGCTCTTGTGTACCCTCAAGAATGTTTGTTCTTGCCATAAAGCTCTTCCTGAATCTGATCAGGGCCCTCTAAGTGATGTAGAGGAGGTCGAGTTCCTCAGCCAAGTGTGGATGAGTTAAAGGGGGTTAAGCTTGGTGGCCATTGTCTCTTGCAGGAAGGTCAAGATCCAAGTCTCATTATTATGATGGTGACTACAAAGATGACACAACATAGAGAGGAAAGGAACCCAAATTATTTATTATTTATTAGTTCAAATTTATATTGCCGCCCACTCGCCATAGCGACTCAGGGTGGCTTACAAACAATACATTACATTACAATATGTTGATGGGGGTCAGGGGGAGGGGCGGCGAAGTCCTCAACCTGCCCTGGCTGCTTCTTTCCAGGCCATTGGTGTAGGCACAGGGGGAGGGGCGGCAAAGTCCTCAACCTGCCCTGGCTGCTTCTTCCCAGGCCGTTGATGTGTTCCAGGATTTTTGCTTATGCAACCAGTGGCTTGGACAACCTGATCAGTTTCACCTCATCTTCATGTTATACAGGGGACAATAAGCCATGCTGATCTTAAAGGGATGTGAAAAGCAGCTGAGAATATATATGTCTGCCTGTAAGACTGAAGCACCTTCAATAAAGGCAGTACCTAACATTATTATTAAAAAGAACACCAGGGATTTTCCAGTGCTTTTTCTACTCAGGACCGTGCAGGTGGCAACACATCTGGTCAATTATGCTCTCAGATGTTGTTTTCGTTCAAGGCCTTCAAAAGTGAATCACAGCTCCTGCTAGAATGAAGTCCAGGCCAGTTGTTTTCTCCAGCTTTCAGAGCACCCTTTGGAGGTTCAATGTTGACTTGATTAGGCAGTAAATCTGCAGGCCATGGAACTGAATTATAAAATACATCTGGGAACTGCACTGCAGGGCATGAGCAACCCACACCCAGCCCTTCTCCGACTCCATCACTGTGGCGCAGCCAACTGTCAAGTGGTATTTCCTTCTGGACTGTAATGGAAGAAGTTGACATTTACTTGGTGGGGCTGGGGAAAGCTTCTCTTCTTACTAAGATAGCAAGGAGGTAGGAGCACAATGCAATGCTGGGTGTTCTCTCAGTGTGTTATTTCTCTTAAACATACTCCCGTTCTAAGAATGACCACAGCTGACACCAGCAGCTTGCATGCTTCTTACGAGGGTACGCAGTGAGCCATGTATACAAACACACATTTCAAGAAAACCAAAATATCACTTAAAATACAAATCCTGAAATTCAGATTGATCATTTCATTAAAGGACCAGGGGTGAGGTGAAAGGACTTCATACTGTGTACACCATAGTGAAAGCTGCCTTGTAATGCATCAAGCCATTGCTGTAGTCTCAACTTGCACAGGCTCTGCAGACATTTGATTGAGTTCCCTCGTAGATTTACCTGGAGATCTAACTAACTCAGCCTTCCATCCTTCTGAGATTGGTAAAATGAGTACTCAGCATGTTGGGGGTAAAATGCGAACAGCCATAAGGTGCACTAAGTGTTTCAAAGCCAAAGAGCCAGCGCTGTCTGCTTCTGCAGATGTTTGTGGTCATGTGGCAGGCATGACTAGACAATGGAGCACACTGAATGCTGTTTACCTTCCCACCAAAGTGGTCCCTATTTATCTACTTACAATTTCTTGCTTTCAAACTGCTAGGTTGACAGGAGCTGGGACAAAGACGGGAGCTCATACCAGCCTGCAATATTTGGGTATCGAACTACTGACCTTTCACCTTCCAGTCAGTGTCTTAGCCACTTAAGCATTATACTTATACAGTGGTACCTCACTTAAAGAGAATAATGTGTTCCATGGTATTGCTCTTTAAGTGAGTTTGTTCTTTAAGTGAAACACCATTATTAGTGACCATTTGTGACTTTTGGTGGGCGGGATTGTGAATCCTGACTTACTTGTTAAGCAAGTTTTTTGTTGGTTTTAGTTGTTAAGCCAGGCGACCATCCATAGAAAATTCTGCTCTTTAAGCTAGTTAGTCTCTAAGCGAGGCACTCTTTATGCAAGGTTTTACTGTATACTGATAAATATATAAGTACAGTAATACCTCGGATAACGCTAAAACTTGGTTCCACAAGTCTTGGTGCTATCCGATTTTTAGTGTTATCCGATCCATGTTAAAATCCTATGGGATGTATCAGATAACGTTAAAGCTCCATAGAGATGCATTGTAACCGCACAGGCTTTAGCGGTTGTTATCCGATCCATCCCATAGGACCTTAACGTTATTCGATCCAATTCTCCTCCCCAGATTACTTAACGTTATGCGATTTTAGCGTTATCCAAGGTAAACGTTATCTGAGGTATTACTGTATAATTATTGCTAATCAACCAGCCTCTGTAACCTACACACACTTATTGAAACATCTCTAGTAGATTTTGTTCCAACTGGACTTTGTACAACCTTTTCTCTTATTTATTGAACTACTTTTATTACTTGCCATAACTTGGACATCACCAAAAAGAGCTAGGAACCCAAATCTCTCTACTCTTCAGTCCCACAGGAGCAAAATGCCTCTCCAGAATGCTGATGTGCTGCAGAACTTAAGCAGCACAAATATTTATGATGGCCAAAGTACAATTAACCAAGAGTCCTGGTGGCATAGTGGTTAAACTGCTATACTGCAGCCAACACATTGTGAGTTCAATCCTGACATAGCGCCAAGTTGACTTAGCCTTCCATCCTTCCAAGGTCGGTAAAACAAGTAACACATCCTAAAAACATCAGAACAATATAGGTTAAAATTCTAAAAGTTCTTAAAATCTATAATTTAAAACTTAAAAACTTAAGGGAGCAGGGGAGGGGGGAAGGTAAAACCAGCCAACAGGCTGAGATCGTTGTGCCTCCAGTACCCCAGACCTGCCCTGCCAGCCAGGTTTTTACACCCTTCCGAAAGGGCAGCAGCTCTGCCTGGAGGCGCAGCTCAGTTGGCAGGAGGTTCCACAGGGCCGGGGCAGACACAGAGAAAGCCCTCCTTCTAGTGCTAGAGGAATGAGTCTCTCTAGCTGATGGCATAACCAGAGAGCCTCTCCGGTCCGCTCTAATGGGACGGGCAGATGTCCTTGGAACGATGTGGTCTCTTAGGTATCCTGGCCCACTACCATGTAGGGCTTTGAAGATAATAACCAGCACCTTGAATTGCTACTGCTTAGCAAATCACATAACATGATGTTAAGCATCAAACACGAAAGTATTAATTTGTGGCAGTGAGATTTGTGGCTATCCATTACATTAGCATGAAATAGATTTTTGACCTATGTTGTAAAAACTTGCACTAAATAAATAACTAATAATGGGAATGTAGTGGAAAGCGTTATTTGTCTTGTACTCTGCCCAGAGAAGTGGATGCTCGCTAATCAGGTGGTAGTAAAGGTAAATGTTTCCCTTGCTCGAAAGCCAGTCATATCCGACTTTAGGGTTCAAAGCCAAAGAGCCAGCTTAAAACTTAATTAATTAATTATGGACAAAACCAGTTGTTGTTCTTAATGAGAATAGGTCCATTGAATCAAGAGTCCTGTACATTCACATTTCATTCTACATAAGACTAATAATTGGATTTTCCTCTACTTACAGTCAGGGTGTTTAGTCTGAAAAACCTAAGCAAGGCTGCTAATTACAATATCTATGGGAGGCCGTTAATTTTTAGATTTGTCATCAGCAATATGATGGCACATAACAACAAAATAAGGGGTCTGGCATATCTGGTTCTCTCTGCAGTGTCCTGTGCTATGAGTCTCAGGAGGGTGAAAAGTGTGGCGAGCAAACAATAATGTGTCCAAAGCTTCCTGGCTTAGCACTTGGTTGGGAGATACACAACATTGGGAACCAAGTATGGCTTGTCATTGCCAGCCTGATAAAGGAAGGGTTTGACACAGTAGATCAGAAGAGTTTTGTCTCTAGAACACTGAACTTGTATGTAACACTCAACACTGGAGCAGACACAGCCAGCCTTCATTATACAGTAATACCTCATATAACATTAGTATCAAATAACACTAAAATCGTATAACATTAAGGAATCTGGGGGGAAGAATTGCATCAGATAACATTAAGATCCTATGGGATGCTTCAGATAACAACCGCGAAAGCCTGTGTGGTTACAATGTATCTCTATGGATCCCATAGGATTTTAACATGCATCAGATAACACTAAAAATCATATAACACCAAGACTTGTGGAACCAGGTTTTAGTGTTATATGAGGTTTTACTGTACAGTATCTTCTAATCCTTCTTTCTCTGTAATGTGTGTAGTTTGGTGATGCCAATAGTAATGACTGTTGAAGATGATGCTGTTCATTCTATCACCGCTTTATGGGCAGTCAAGAGCATTGGGCTTGATTTAGATTGGGTGGGCGAACAAGGTGTTTACCAAACACTTCTTAATCTTGGAGATTCATGCTTTCCTCACAGCAGGTATATGGGGTCAAGTACTTTTCTCTGGTTGTGTGTCAATTACTTGATACTCTGGATCCTTCCTATAACGATTTACATAATCTCCACCCACCAATTGGGTCCAGATAAAGCTCGTCGTCTACTGCAACTTGTATCCAAGAATCCATATTTTCCTGAAGCAGGAAAGATAGATCCCAGCTTGCCACACACTATGATCTCAGAGCCATCCCCTGCAGCATACACAAAATGAGACATGCAGGATTCAAAACCGGGACTGCAATGGACTGCTGCAGCCTGATGAGATTTTTGGATTTCTTGTATTACAAATCAATTTCTCCATTCTGGGAATTCTGCATGAGACAGTGCCTTAAAGTAATCTACTTGAGGGACAAAAGTCTCAATTGGAAAGTTCTGGGGCTGAGTTCTGTCCAGTTCTGTCTAACTTCTTGTTCAGAAATAAATAAAGGTCTAGCTCTGCCTCAATTCTTCCAACTAGGCGTTTCTCCCATTTGAGTCACATTTAGATGTCTATAAGGTAACATGTCAGGCAGAACTCCCAAAATAGAAAATTATGGGACCTGTAGTCCAAGAAATCAAAAAATCCCATGTTTTTAAAGTTCACATATAATGACAATTTTCAATAATTTTCTCCCTCATCAATCAACCAAGGACATGCCATTCAGATCACAAGAGGTCAGGGGATGGACTTAATTACACTTAGATCACTCTTCCCAGACAAAAAACCTAAGCAACCCTTCACCCTGCAAGCACACAAAACACTTTCCCTGCTCATCTGCAAAGGGACAGGAAAAGTGTAATTGGGTCTCTTCACCATTCTGATTGTTATAGATTGGATCAATAAGGGTGGTGGGATATTTCCCCATTCCCCCTTTGTCCTCCAATTGAAACCATGGGTCAAAGAGGAAAAGGAGAGGGATGTTTCCCTCTTGTTAACAATCCAGTACTAAGATGATCAGCAAGGGGAGGATTACAGAGAAGGTGCAAAATGAAAATATCTTGTATACTGGCAGGCTAATGAGTCCTATTGAATACTGACAGAAGCAGCAGCTTCTGAAGTCATTGCCTTTCTTAAACAGTGTCCCAAGCATTCAGAGCTCTTTGGACACAGTGTTTTTCAATAATGAAAAGAAAGCAGAACAACATGATGGCAGTCAAGGGGTAAAATATGTTGTGCAATCTTGGAGAAGGACAGAGGTATAGAAAAACCCTCACAGTTCCCCTAATGGAAAAATTCTGCTGATTAAAGTATGAACATTGAAAATGAGACCCTCCAAAATATTTGGTTGAGGAAGCCAAGCACTGCTTGTTCACTAGGTGTATGGAAACACTAGGCTTTTTACCCTGCGTAAAGATAAAATATAACAAAGATGAGATGCCAATTTTCTTTCTTTGGCTCTATCAGAGTGTTGCACTTACTGGTATTGTTCTGGGAAAACAAACCCCCCTCCAACATGAAAAAAAAGTGCAATCAGAGATGGTTTATGTTTTATCACATTCCTCCACCAGGCGCCAAGTCAGTCTTTAATCAGCTGGAAGGACTCTAACTCTCATCTTAAATCTTGCCATTTCTTATGAAACCAATCATCCGCGTTTGCAAATTTGGCCAAGGGAGGAAGGAGGACATCTCACACCCCTTGTATTAGGAAAGCTGTCATCCCACTGAATACAAACCTCACAAATCTACTGAATGAGAATTTAACAGATTGTAAGATTTCTTTTCCCTGAAAGAATCATTCTGGCTTGCAAAATTACACAGAAGTCAGTTTAATAGCCCCATTTAAAAATAATTATAAATCCTAACTAGCCAAACATCTGGTATATCACCACAAGCTATAACATGTTCCATGTATATCGATATTTTGCCATATCCAAACAGATATTTCACTGACAAATAAAGGTGTTTTGTTTAAAAGCACTTTTTCTAAAAGTGTTTACCTGTTATCCATGCCATTACTACATGTCCACCTGTGTGCTTTCTAAAAAAAAATTGAGGCAGCATGTTATGCATTGGTTAAGAAACGCTCATCTCAATAGAAATAAAACTAATGGTGGAGAGGTTAAGTATGAGCTGGGGATTTGATTTAAACCAAACCAATTTAAATTGTGTTTTAAATCACGATTTAAACCATTAGTCAGTAAAACTAGATTTCAATCAAGATATCAAGACTCTCAAACACTCAAAAGTTTTCATGTTCATTTTTTATTGCTTGCTCCCCCCTCTTCACACTTAGCTTCTTGTGCAGATCTATTCCACTCCCAACAATTGTCTTCTATTCTTTGCATTGTATAACCTAGTACCGTATATACTCAAGTATAAGCCAACCTGACTATGAGCCCAGGTACCTAATTTTGACCTGAAAACCAAGGAAAATAGACTGACCCGAGTATAAGCTGAGGGTGGGAAATACAACAGCTGCTAGTGAGTTTCAGTAATCAAAATACATGAAAATATGGTAAAATTAATTAAATTGTTGACACATCTCAATCCAGCATGGTCATGGGACGCTCGTGTTCACTGACCCGAGTATAAGCTGAGTCTCATTTTTTGGGCTCATTTTTTTCTTAACTATGTATTTGTATTTGATATTTTTGCTGTAAAGAAGAGACATGTGATCTCTGCAGATACAAATTTATAGTTTTGAGAACTATAAAAACAAGAATACATGATAATATCTTCTATATAGAAAAATTACTCAAGAATGTTACAGAAACCACTGGAGGATCATGACATTGTGAATGGATTAATGGGATTCATTTACTCAAAAGTTTAAGCAACAACCTTATGAATAATTAAAATAATATAATTAAAAACTATTCCTTATTTCATGAATAAATAAATAAATAAATAAATAAATAAATGATGAATAACTTTTGAACTATTTGAACTATTCTGCTGCTTTGTAACTGTGACTGTCTGCCCGGAGGGAAGTGACTCTTTGTAACTGTTTCTATGATATAAATTGATAATATTGATGTATTTGTTGTTATTTTTCTGTTTTGTTGCATTGTATTATATTGTATTTTCTATTGTATTTAATTTCAAATGCATTGTGATATATTGTGATTATGTAGCATATTGTTGATTATAGTGTTGATGTTTGTGGAATGTTATATTTGTGGGTTCTATGAGCCGCCCTGAGTCAGTTGCACTGAGTAGGGCGGCATATAAATCGAATAAATGAAATGAAATGAACTATAATGTATCCTAAACAGAAAATTAACTTTAGATTTATTCTTCCTCAGACAGCATTTTTAAACCAATTTCATTTTAAAATCTGATTTAAATTTTAAAACATTTATTTGTTAAAAAAAATCATTGATATTTTTATCCACTCTATCTATTAATATGATACATAGCTGTGATATGGAAGGTCAACACTGGACATAATGCTGTCAAGTGAGTTTTCTTGTACAGACTCTGGTAGGATTTCCAAGATATGTGAGATATTTATTTAAGAGAGTATTTTACCTGCATCACCACTGCCAGTGAGTTTCCATGGTCAAACAAGGATTTGAACCCATGCCTCTGGAGTCCTAGTCAACACTCTATCCACTACACTACATAGGCATCTGTACAGGAACTGTTTTGGAAAATACTGGCCTCAGCAGATATGATCCTGCCAAAAGGAAATACAGAAATGCAGCAATTTAAACAATACTGATGAGCGTTTCAGAGGCGAATCACAAAATCATGTTCAGCCAAGTGAATATAATGAAAACAGACATAGCCAAGCATACTGCTGCAGAGTGAATTGGAGCACTGTCGCTGTTCGATCGGGGTGGGGTGGAGTGTTCCAACCATATAAAGCTAAGTCACATACCTAATTTCCCAAAGAGCTCTTTGATTACTCTCCTCAATTCAATATAGATCAGCTTCACTGCAAAAAAACAACATTCAAAATCCAGAAGTGGCAAGCTAGACTTTCACCAAATTGGCAGATGAACAACATGGCCCACTATGGCCTGTGACAATGAACTAATGGCATGTACTATTCAGTTGCATAGAATGACAGCAACTCCAGAGTATTAAATACATTATAACATTTACATCCTTCTCCAGTACGTGCTAGAAGTTCTTTAATGTTGCTATTCATTAGCTTCTTTTCCATATCAGAAGTTGGAAACAATCGTGGTAAAGTATGACAATTCAATGATTAGGGTGAGCTAATCGTTGATTTTAAGAAATTGAGTAATTTAATTCACTGAATGATTCATTAATTAATTCATTAGATTGTTAAATAGCTATGGTTCTAAATGTAATTCAGAATTGCAGGAGGTGACCCTAATGAGTTACGGCAACCAGAAATACTGTATGACAATAGTATTGTTGGACCTTCTAGCGATTAATATAATGATGTTTAACACTACACTGAAAGGTTTAATGAATGAACCTTAACAAATTATTCCTAACCAATTATTTCCAGGTTCTAACCTTAGAGGCTTATATACAAAGAGAACAAGGGCAAGAGAGGTAGCTGTGGCATGAAAATCCTACTGAGCCAGAGAGGCACCATAGACCACATGTTCCTCACCCCTGTACATAGACTATATGGGTGCTATGGTCTGCTTAGTGGTTGATAATAGAAGGTTGGCAGGTCAGCAGTTCGATTCCTGGGTACTGCATGATAGAGTGAGCTCCTGTCTCTGTCCTAGCTCCTGCCAACCTTGCAGTTCAAAAGCAAGAAATTGCAAGTAGATTAATAGGGACCACTTAGCTGGGAAGTTAAACAGCATTCCATGCACTTCGTTGTTGAGTCATCCCTGTCACATATCCACGGAAATGTCTGAAGACGCAGATAGCAATGGCTCTTTGGCTATAAACAGAGATGAGCACTGAACCCTAGTGTCAGATATGACTGGCTTTCGAGCAAGGACGACCTTTACCTAAATAGGTACCACTTCAGCAGTAAAAGTAACAGCATTCCATGCACTCCAGCATATAGTCATGCCTGCATATAGTCAGCACTGTCTCTTTGGCTGTAAACGAAGATTATCAGCATCCTGACACAACTGGCTTTCAGCAAGGGAGACCTTTACCTTTGTGCAGGCTTGCAAGTCCTCCTGAAGTGTCCCAAACTCTAAAAATACATACATGCAAAAGAAAAACACTTACCATCAATGAGGCTACTCAACAATTAAGTGTTTAAAGAAAAGGGAAAAGACTGGCTAAGTATTATGGTTCATTATTCTGAATCTGTAGCTCTCACATACTGTGTGAGACACACACAGAGAGAGAGAGAGATTCCTGAGCAGATCTGCCAGTTTTCACTTGAATGATTCATTGAGAATTTTTTGTAATGCAACCCTTTTCTTCAGTTGAATATATTCCTTAAATTAGATTTTAAAAATTGTAATTTTAGGCCAGTAGTTTTTTTAAAAAATTCACCCATCATGGTAACATAATAAGCTCACCAGTCTACCTCCACACTTATTTTTGTCTTCATCAAAAAAAGAAAAAGCCAAAGTGTTTAAAAGATTCTCTGTTGAAGCACTTTGAGACACTTTCACCATCTGTCTAAAGATCCAATATTGCCATTACATCAGAGGAAGGCATGCTTCAGGAGTCTGGGATATAGGCTTTTTCCAACCTAGGATTGTCAAGGGCTGAATTAGCCATTCCAGATGATTTAAAAAAAGAAGGCAAATTATTTTAGACTGGAATCATACTCCTTAAAGGCATGACTTCAGGAGCACCCATTTTTCCAAATGTACATTCCCCCCCCCCCCAAAGAGACGAGGGGATGCAAGAACAACCCCCAGGAGACATGATTCATTGCCCTGTCTTACAGAGTTGATCTGTAATCTAGCCCTGGGTGATGCAGAGCTTCTCCAATTTGAGAAATTTTACCCTAAATGGCCTGGGATCAGAGACTCTGAACATGCATCTAAGACTTGCCCAGAGAAAGACCAACATTCAAATACTTGTTGTTTTTCTTAATCTTGATCACTTTTCTGCAAAAATTAGGATGTGGAATACTTTTCTGCAGTGTTCTTCCCTGAGGTGCCTTGAGTGTCACATGTTTTAGCATCTTTTCAGATACAAAATTAAGACTACTGTATTCCCATCTCCAGAGTTTTCCATCAATTGTTATCTGTGACTCATAACTGCATTTTACCATCTTTACTTCTTCTTCTTCTTCTTTTTTTTTTTGGGTGGGGGGGAGATATTATTAAACTGTGCTAACTTGAAGGTGTTTCCACAGATTGACTGCACTGCTACCTCCATTGAGCAGGAGGCTGGACTTGATGGCGTAAAAAGCCCCTTTTCCAACTCAGTTATTCTATGATTCTATGATACTCCTTATGCACAAACACAGAGCAGAAATACAATCAAACATCAATACCAATTTTAATGGATTTCAAATCTTCCATCTGTTGTAAATCTAGAAGTGTTCTATGGATTTAAAAGTGGTAAAGCAGGATACACTATTTTGTCTCTGAAAAGAATCAGTACTTCTTTTTAGGCTGGTGTCATTTCATTAGAGGTTGCCTTGTACAGGAGTTTTATATTTTTATGGCCTTTTGGATCCCACAAATAGAGTACTGCAGGACAGGGACTTCATCTGCTTTCCACCAGTCCCTTGAAGAATGTTCCAAGGCCTTTTGCCAGAAATCTAACCAGCTGATGATTTACAGAAACATCATATAAATAAATACTATTACTCAGGCAGACATATACACAGAAAGAAACCACTAACGGCATGTTCCTACAAACTCAGGTCATGGACGTTGTACTTGGAATTAATGACTTTGGGGGGAAATTGGTCCTTGTAGCAGTCCTTCTCTTGGCTCAGTCATAGACTTCTCTTCCCCAATGATGCCACCTATTTCCTGATTTCTCACACTCCCTCCCCATCTGACACCCTTTTTGCTGCCCTTATTTGCACTAGCACAGAATCAAAACTGGAGAAGCCTGGTTGTTTTCATGAGTTCATCTTAGAACACAGAAATTGTACTTATCTTAATTAGAGGGAAGGTAAATGAAAGACACTCAGATAGCGGCAGATAGGCCCTTATCAGGGTGCACATTCTGTCCCAACTAGCAACCATTAAGTCATGTAATATCAATGGGTGTTGTTCACACTTGTCTTAACAGAGCAAACCAGAGCTGCTAAGCTCAGCTGAAAGCAATGAGAATTCTCTTTAAGTGGATGATCATTGATCAGGACCCTGTTCTTCCATCAATATCAACCAGCAACAATCAATAAATCTTCAGGGGGAATGTCTCATGTGGAATCATAGCTTGGAAATGGACCCCCTCCCCAAACTGCAGTTCTTCCAAAACAGCTTGACCTTTCTGACTGTGTTAGCTGAGAGACTTCTTGAAGACTGTTGCTGTCCAGCAAAATAATTTATGCAAGCTTTGCTCTGGATTTTGGGGAAGATGCATTCAGGAGTGTGCCCATCCCTTCCCTCTTTTTGCAATTCTGTCTGATAACTAGAGGAGGGCATTTGTTGGAGGCAGTTTACTCTATTCTGAAGATAAAAAGTGCTAAGCCTAGATTTCTCCCCAAGGCACTTAGAAACTAGGATACATGCCAAGGGAAACGCAAGAGCGATGTTCCTCTTCTATCAACAAACATGGGGATTCCATTGAAATTCATAGGTCAGCTTTCACCAATGTGATGCTCTGTACAGAAATTCAACCACAACTCCCATGAAATCCCAACCATTATGACCAAAAGCTGAGAAATGCTACCATGAATCATAAATCAACCTACACCTCAGGATAAAGTTACCTTCTCCAATGTGTTGTTTTTATGACCTTGGCACTCCAGGTATTCTTGGACTTCAGTTCCCAGAAGCCCGAGTCAATATTCCTGCTAATCAGGGCTTCTGGGAATTTAAGTTCAACAACAGCTGGAGTGCCAAAGTTGGGCATCACTGTCCTAGGGCAGTGGTTCCCAATGTGGGGTACAGGCCCCACAGGGGAAGTTCAGTTCCCAGAAGCCTAAGCCAGTATATTGACTGATCAGTGCTTTGGGGAATTGACTTAACCTTCTGGGAATTGAAGTCCAAACACCAGCATTTGGGAAACACTGTCCTAGGGTTATCCCACCAGGAAGTCCTTCTGACATACTTAACAGTGAAACCACTAGGTGGCATAAGAACATGGACAGTTGTGGAATAAGGTTTCACAAATTCTTTATTCAGTTACATACTTTAAAATATTGTATGCTGACTTTCAGAGCACAAGACAGTTTAAAATTAAACAGAAAAGAAGAATCAATTTAAAATCCTCACATCATACAATGCAAAGCTAAAACAACAGCATCAAATTGCCTGTGGCATTACCTGCCACTCGAAAAAGACCTCATAGTCATTCCTTTCTAAAGGAAAGGGGGTGGGGGACTTCCAAATGTCTACAATACAGCATTCATTTAGACAGGTGTGAAGCACTTACACAACATGATTAAATAGCAAATTTCCACACACAAAACCCCCAATGATAATATAGAATGTATGAACAAACAGGTCGATCTTAGAAGAAATCAACCCTGACTGCTCCTAGAAGGTCAAATAGCAAAGATGAAGCTAAAGTATTTTGGACATCAAATGAGAAGATTCACTTGAGAAAGCCTTGATGCTGGGAAAGGTGGAGGGCAAAAGAAAAAGGGGCGGCGAAAGATGAGATGGCTAGATGGTATTGTAGACACAATGGGCACAGAGTTGGGCAGGTTGTGGAAGATGGTGGAGGACAGAGGTGCATGCTGGGCAATGGTCTATGGCAGTGGTTCTCAATTAGTTTTTTCTACGTACCACTTCAAGAAAGACCTCAAACTTGCGTACCCCTTATTGCAGGAATGTTAAATAAAAATGAAAGGTGTATTTTATATTTATTATCATCAAAAGACATTCTAATGACAGAGAACACATGTTTCATTAATGTGACAAATGTGGACGTTGACAATGATGAGCAAATAGGCAGGAACGGGGGTGGCCGCAATCGGGTGACGCGAGACGCGGGAGGCACGGGAAAAACCGCCGCCGCGGGAGAAAGTGCTTGATGCATACGACTGACTTACCTACTGATCGTTTAATTAAATTGAATAATTTTTTGGCAATTGTTATTCCATTATTGTTTTTTAAGGATTTAATATTTTAGTTAAGAGATTGCTGCACGTACACCTTGATGCAATTTCGCGTACCCCTGGGGGTAGCGTACCACTAATTGGGAACCACTGGTCTATGGGGTTAACTGTGTGACTGAACAACAACAAAATGCCACATTTATCTCATGTTCCCAGGGCAGTTAACACAGAGATAAAGTAATAAAGTGATTAAAACAGGGACAGTCATAGCTGGAGTAAAAAGTTTTATAGTGGGGTGCCCTTCCATTTCATTTCATAAGCCTGTCCTTAATGGAAAGATGTATACAAATAAGCCAATGGCAAGACCTCAAAGCCAACATTATCATAGTCAACAACTTGAAGAAAACTAGCGGGGGGGGGGGGGGGAATGGATTTATTCAAATGTGATATTGAGGGAGAACTTTACAGATGCCATGGACTACCAGAAAGATAGGTAAGTGGATGCAAGCACAAATTCAGCCAAACAATCTTTATCTGCAAAAATGACTAAGTACTGTAGAGGCTGCCATACTTTATGCATATAAGGAGACTAAATTCCATGGGAAAGACAATGCAGAGAAAAGTTGAAGGCAGCATGAAAAGAGGGACACTGAGCAGCATATGGATATCTTCAGTAAAGGAAAACACAACCTTCAGTTTGTAAGCCCCATATAGTTTGTTGTTAATGACAGGGCATTTTTAGAGTGACAGTATATTCCAACTTATGGCAACAAAATGTCAGGAAACCTGGGAAGAGCACACCATCATGAGAGCAAAAGGAACAAGAAAACTCTCTCTCTCTGTTAGTGCAGGATTTTTCTGGCACCTAGAAGCAGACAGAAGACACTGGTCAATTTAAAATGGTTAAATACTTTAAATAGTTAAACTGAGGAGAGAATTTAGGGCGCTTTGGGTGTTCTTCAGAAGCAGTTGAAGAAGAATAAAGTACAAGGATGTTTGGGGGAATCTGTCCAAAGGAGAAAAGTACATAGATATTCCCTTGGATTGATTTTTAACTCTACCTAAATTGTTCAATAGAGGCATTCGTGAAGTCATATTCCTCCCCTCCTTCCATCACTTGAATGGAGCTATTATAAGGCTATGAAGGGGACTTAATTAAGACAAGTTCTCTTTCTTGCCAAACTGTACCTGTTTGTTTGCCAGCAGTAGGCTGTATGTTATTCCCTCCCACTCTCAGCTTGACTTTTGCCTTGAAGTAACTCCCAGTTCAGTGTTTGGCATCTTTGAAACTTTGCATAGGGTTGCAAAGTAGATGGTAGCATTGGTCCCTTAGGAAAAGTCTATGCCCTTTGGTTGAATTAATCAATTTTTTGGAACTTTTTAAAAATATATATTCAGTTTCTAGCCATTGAAGAGAAAGATGGAAAGGCATGCAGATGATGTCTCACTAAGAGTGCACCTAGCTCCTGTCTTCCTTGCTCCAGTCAAAGGCTCCGAGAAGGTGAAAATGTGGTAGGCATTTACTTTCAAACTTGATTAATGCTTGGAGCTGATGGGAGTTGGAGTTCAACAACACTGTTTTGCCACCTCAGTCAATGCATCTCATGCTGAAACTCACATAAGATGCATTGAATGCAAAAACAAAATCAATGGTCCTCAAATGATCAGACAGTTTGATGCTCTTAGCTGTTTTAAGAGCAATGAAAACAGTGAACGGGCGCCACTAATTCTTGAACTGAGTCAAGTATTACATGAGTAGTGCTGCCAAACATAGCTGGAAAATCCCAGGGGAATTTTTCCTTGAATACCTAGTAACTTCATGCTTGGAACTGGGAATTCAAAAAAGTTTCTGAGCTTGATTCAGGGCTAAGATTTGATGTCTACTTGCCTGGGAAACTAAGTGGTACAGGGTTGTTTTTTTCAGTTCCAAAAAACTTTGCACACTGAACATCATTAATCAAGTGTTCCTAAAGCTTGACAGTGGCTTTAAAATAGAGGAACATTTTTAGGAAGTTAAGATTATAAAAACTGTATTGAATAGAAAAAGAGTAGAGATTGAATATTTAACAGGGACAGAACAAATGCTCATAAAACTACTTCATTACAACTCCTGTATGGATTTGCAGACCTGTACTGAAAATAGTATTTAAATGACCCTGTTAGAAATAAAGTATACTAAATATTTGAAAAGCTGAGTGACACTGACAAAGACTTTTAATTCTTACTTTCATTCCACAAGGAATAACAAACTTCCTACACTAAGTAAAAGCCGAGTCCCTTATAACAAAAACACTTTATATACAAACGTTTACGGACAGTACCTACAATAAATCGGTATCTCTGAAAAAAATATTGCGATTCAAACTGTTTGGAGTCATGGAATCCCAACTCAGTTCACCCAATGAATAGAAAAGGACTTTCCATTAACAGTGAATGCAGTGGCTTAGTGGTTAAGATGCTAAACTTGAAGATTTGATGGTTGGAGTTCGAGACTTGAGTACTGCACAACAGAGTGAGCTCCCATCTCTGACCCAGCTCCTGTCAACAAGCAAGAAATTGCAAGTAGATAAATAGGCACCACTTGGGTGAAAAGGTAAACAGCGTTCTTAGGCATGTCTGCCACATTTCCATGGAAACGTCTGAAGACCCAGACAGCACTGGCTTTTCAGCTATAAACAAAGATGAGCACTGAACCCTAGAGCTGGATACAACTGGCTTTCTAGCAAGGTCAACCTTTACCTTCCATTAATAGCTTGAACACATTCTTTATTAACATACTGTACAGTAATACCTTAGATAACATTTACCTCAGATAACGCTAAAATCGCATAACGTTAAGTAATCTGGGGAGGAGAATTGGATCGAATAACGTTAAGGTCCTATGGGATGGATTGGATAACAACCACTAAAGCCTGTGCGGTTACAATGTATCTCTATGGAGCTTTAATGTTATCCGATCCATCCCATAGGATTTTAATATGGATCGGATAACACTAAAAATCGGATAACACCAAGACTTGTGGAACCAAGTCTTAGCGTTATCCGAGGTATTACTGTATATCCATTTTGATTTTGCAGAGCCTTCAAGTAATTAATACATTCCTTTTCCCAGTAATGAAGTAAATAGCTATATTATAACTACATTAAGACTATAACTTGCTCATGATCACACACACTCTGGTCACCTCCAGACTTGATTACTGTAATGCGCTCTACATGGGGCTGCCCTTAACGACCATTTGGAGGCTTCAACTGGTCCAGAATGCAGCTGGCCGGGTTGTGATGGGGTGTGGGTGGTATGCACATGCCTCACCTCTGCTTCGGGAGCTGCACTGGTTGCCGGTTTGCCTCCAGGACCAGGTGCAATTCAAGGTGCTGGTTATTACCTTTAAAGCCCTACATGGTAGTGGGCCAAGATACTTAAGAGACCGCCTCACCCCAAGAACATCTGCCCGTCCCACCAGAGCGGACCGGAGAGGCTCCCTAGTTGTTCCATCGGCCAGGGAGGCACATCTCTCTGGCACTAGAAGGAGGGCCTTCTCTGTGTCTGCTCCGGCCCTATGGAACCTCCTGCCAATGGAGCTACATCTCCAGATAGATCTGCTGCCCTTTAGGAAGAATCTAAAAAACATGGCTGGTGGGACAGATATGGGGTACGGAAGGTATAATGAGCCCAGCGCATTGGATGATCTGAGCCCCTCTCTTTCTCTACTTTTAAATTAGTAGTTGTAGCATCTGGTGTGTTTTTAATCTGTTTTTAATCTTTTTTAGATTTTAATTTTAAATTTTAACCGTTTTAAGGTTTTTAGATGGAAGCTTCCACTTCCTAATCCTGGGCCCTAACTGCTCAGGGTAGGATAAGACTAACATCCTCTGGCCGGGAGGAGGAATGGATTTTAGCTGTTTGTGCTGTGTGTGTTTTTTTTTTTCCTGACTGTAAACCGCCCTGAGTTGCCATGGCGAGTGGGCGGTGATATAAATCTAAATAAATAATAAAAATAATAATAAAAGTAACAAGGGTCCTTCTTTGGTGCAGCAGTCACCTTTTAGTTACATGTAGAGTTACCAAGGTGTGATCTAACTAATTAAAAGGAGAGGAGTATCATGTGGTTTGACTGCTCACCTCTTGGGTGCTACTGAGATTGTGATGTAATTAGAAGAATGTGAGGGGGGAATGAACAACAGGATAAATACTCCTATAAATTAAACAGTTGTAGGGAAGATAACGTTTCTATTGAAGCTTCCACCTGAAATACTGAGATGGTTAAAGTTAATTTACAAATAACAGTTACAGATGGTTTTAATAATTAGGAAACCAAGGAGCCTCTTCTCTAAAAGAAGCAGAGGAAGCTTGTGGGTCTAGCCTGAATCCCACTAGTAGTCCTAGCTAAAGTAATTAATCGAACCATTGGGGTTTATATAAACTGTGGACACATCGTTTTTCAGTTTATTCAATGGATTAACTCTAGTGGACGCTGAAAGTTGGATTTAGGCCTTCAACTATAGATTCCTTTTCAAAAGCAAGTTCTGATCTTGTGTACCTGAAAAGTTTAACTAGTCTGACAACTTATTTAATCAATCCTGAGTTAAAATACTCCTCTAGTTGCAATTTCACTGTAACATGGAAAGATTCAGAATTTGTTACTGCAAAGGTTATTTAAAGTAATGCTCTCCAAGCAAAACTAGCAACTGGTAGCAATAATAGCCAAAAAGAAAGAGGAAAGAGTGTAGGGGAGGAAAACAAACAGAAAAGAAAAAGAGGCAAAGATGGCCAAACACTGCAATTTATGATTGGCCTGAAAATGCCTATGGTTTATCAAAGCCAGCAGCAAAAACAGAATGTTGATTGAGCTATTAAACCTGTACTGTTAATGTGTTAAGATTGTCTGGCTGGACATCCTGCTATGGTAATGGAGTAGACCAAACAGCCAGGGACTCAACGCCTGACTCCCTAAAGGGGCCAATGTCTATGGGCGGATGAGCCCTTTTAGGTGAGGCGATGGTCCCCTTAGTGGAGGAAATGCCACTGGAAACCATTATATCGGGCCCAACAGCAAAATGAGTGGAGGACGAACCACTCCTGATTCCCAAAGATCATGGAGGCGGAAGAGGCCATGCCAGATGGACTGGCTGTGAAGGCGCACCTTGTTAATATCCCCAAGGCTGTGACAATCCATTGTAGTCCCAGTGTTAAATCCTGCATGTCTCATTTCATATGTGCCACAGGAGATGGCTCCGTGATCATAGTGTGTGAGTTATGTCATGACAAGCAGTTATCTACCTCAAACAAATTCATGGCAATGGCATTTTTCCTGCTTCAGGGGAAAATGTATTCTCGAATACGAGTTGCAGCCGCCGCGGACTGTGTTAAACACTATTAATGTTTTTAATTTTAAAAAAACAGAGCTTGGAGAAATTACTTTTCTGAACTACATCATCCAGAATCCCCCAACCACATAGAGCTTCTGGGTTTTGTAGTTCAAATGTTTGTCAAGCTCTTCCTCTGACGACGCACATATTGGCTGCCATAAACTGTTGAGTTAAAAGTCAAAAGCTTTTTTAAAAACTTTTCTTTTTTTTAATAAGCTGTACGTGACTGCTTACCAGCCCCTGGCTTTAATATGATCCTGGAATCTGCCGACCCCAGAAATTAATTGACCAGCAATCCCCATGCAAATAAACAGTGTAAACCTATAATCTGAAAACAGCAGTCAAAATTGGAAAGCAATAGAACCTGCATTCATCTTTAATAATATATGAAACCCTTATCCTAGAACTACTACCCTATTTTTAAATATGGTTTTTCCTTAGGGACTAAAAAGAAGGCAGAACAGTGAATGTACATAAGTAGTGTCTAACAAAGTTGATTGGGAGAGAAAGAAAGTGAGACTGTGTTGAATTTTTCCAACATAAGGGGAATTTTAGTTGCTGAAGGCTATCAAGGGAATAGACAGATTCTCACCAAAGAGCACTTCTGAGCTTTCACATAACATACCATTGAGATAAATGCTGTACAAGTTACGTTATCTGTCAGTCACTTGAAACCGTCAAATGTTTCAGTAAAAAATTATCATCTCATAAAGGGCACACACAGTTTTTATCCAAAATTGCACTCATCTAATAACTCCCACATGAAACCACAAGTTCTCGTGTAATGACGGCACTAACTATTTAATCTCCTTCACTCCAATTCCACAGCAGAATTAACACAAACAGAATTCCTTGGCACTCCCATTCAGAAAGTGGCTTAAAAACCCTACAGAGCAGGGGATAGGCAATATGTGGCCATCCATTTTGTATGCCCAATCCTCCTTCTCACACAGGGGAAAGCCATTCTTGTTCATAACAAGGTGTATAGTGAAGACAAGCCCAATTAAGCATCTGAGTAGTGCTCACAGAAGCTTGAAAACAATATGTCTGCTCGAAGGGAATTGCTCACCTTCAATGGCCTGTCAGGTTGTCTTCCAGGACATTTTAATAGAGTGGAAAGCTCCAGAAATCTAAAATTTAATTTAATTTAATTTAATTTTTCAATTTATATCCCACACAGCCATGGCAGTGTATCACCTGAAAACTGAAGTAACTGGAGCATACCACCAAGTTTTTTTTTTTTTAAATTACTTTTTTAAAAATCAGGACAAATTATATGGGGTCACACATTCCAGGCCACAAGGAGGGTTCTAATGACCACAAAAGGAGGGAGCATATTAAACTGTGGACTGTATTTTGCTCTGTACCAGGATGCTAAGATGTTATTTCTATCATACTGTTAAATCCAACCTGTTATACCACTGCCTGACATTACTTGAAGAGGCAGCTAAGCTGCAGAATTCAGCAAGTTAACCAAGTTCTCTGACACTGATGGCAAGCCTTGGCACTCCAGATGTTCTCGAACTTCAATTCCTAGAAGCCAAGATCAGCAGGAGTGCTGACTTGAGCTTCTGATAGTTGAAGTCCAAGAACTCCTGGAGTGTCAAGATTTGCCATTGCTGCTCTAGAACAAGTAGACCTGTCTGTCTTGAACTATGCAACAGGTATTAAATAACTGAGAGCATCTTCTTCCTATATTAAAAACACCAGCATGAAGCAATTTAAAATGTTAATTGGCCAGCCTGGTTCTCATACTGAGATTGCACTCAGGCAAAATATGTGAGGCTCCCAACTTAATGAGCCTAAATTTCAGCTCCATAGGGCTTAGCAAATCCCTAGGCCTTTTAGAGGGAGAGAACTGTGAAGGAAATTCACCTCGCTGGCAGCAAACTGCCTATGAAGAGAGAATTGGCTCACCAAGCACTAAATAGTACTATCTAATATACCAACAGGAGAACTGTAACTTGTATCTCTTATCTAGATGAAGCTTTTGCCAACAATCTTAGGTCTGGTGAAGACTTAGAACAGTGATAGCAAATTTTGGCACTCCAGCTATTCTTGAACTTCAATTCCCAGATGCCCTGATCAGCAAGAGTCCTGGCTTGGGCTTCTGGTAATTGAAGTCCAAGAACACCTGGAGTGCCAAGGTTTGCCATCACTGACCTAGAAGGAAGACTACCTTGGAACTCTACAGTACGGTCATGGAAAGAAGGTGACATTAAAATGTAATCTATTAAAGCAGTTATATTGTTTTCCATGGGCTCTAAAGGAGAGACAGGCAGGGTGGTGTTCCTTTCACAAATTTCATGATGAAAAAAATGCACTTAAGCTATGGCTGTGGGCAGTAATATATAGCCTTCTAGATATGACTGGGCAATAATACACATCTGTCTGCTATAGCATAGCTGACAGTGAGGTATGCCAGGAGACACAGTCCACCCAATTATCCAAAGAACTGCCCTTTATCTACCCTAACATAAAATGTAATAGATGACTGTGTGTCTTCAGAGTGTATTTGTGTGTAGGTGTTTGTACCTGTGTGTTTTTATCATAGCACACTGCCCTATAGGCTGGCAAACTAAATTTTGTTTAACCTGGTTCCAGAGCTAAAGGTTGGAAGTTTAATTCCTCATTGTGCCTCTTTGGAGAAGAGCCAGACTGTATAGTCTTGGAGAAGCCACACAGTCCTAGTGTCTCCAAGATAGAGTTGTACCTCACTTAAAGAGCATAATGCGTTCCACAGGATCGCTCTTTAAGCGAGTTTGCTCTTTAAGTGAAAAACCATTGTAAGTGACCAATTGTGACTTCGGGGGGGGGGGATTGCGACCCCCGATTTATTTCTTAAGCAAGTTTTTGGTTGGTTTTATTTGTTAAGTGAAGCGAACATTCAGAGAAAATTCTGCTCTTTAAGCCAGGCACTCTTTAAGCGAGGCACTCTTTATGTGAGGTTTGACTGTAAAGGAAAAGAAGAGACCCTAGAAAGGATCACCATGAGTCAGATAAGTCACATTGACAACATACAATTAACTGGGCAGTTTTCTTCACCAAAAACCTGTACAATCAGACTTAAGCATGGCCAGGGGGATTCTTGGAAACACAGACCACAAAATCAAATCTTTCAAACTCTGAATCTGAGGTGAATTCTCATCCTTTTTCATTTGGAGATACAAAAGTCCACCTGTCAGCAAAAATGCTAGGAGATTCTCTTTGCCCTAGCATAGTGTAAGCCTTCTTCCTTTTGGGACTATAGTGGCTTAAGTTAGTTGAGACATTGAACTTGACAACTGGAAGGCTGACAGGTCAGCAGTTTGGACCTGAGCGCTGTATGATGAAGTGGGTGCCCACCGTCTATCCCAGCTCCTGCCAGCCTAGCAGTTCAAAAGCAAGAAATTGCAAGTAGATAAACGGGTACTGCTTTGGCGGGAAAGGTGACAATATTCTGTGCCACGTGACCATGGAAATGTCTGCAGAGGCAAACAGCACTGGCTCTTGGGCTGCAAACTAAGATGAGAACCAAACCCTAGAGTCGGCTATGACTGGCTTTTGAGCAAGGGCAACCTTTACCTAAGCCTTCTTCCAGGATTCCTTCAGACAAGCCTATACAGTAATACCCCGGATAACGATTGCATCGGATAACGCTAGAATCGGATAACGATGCAAGTTTTTTGGAAAAAACATGCATTGGATAACGATTCTGGATAATGATTCTTAGTGTTATCCGATGCAATGGTCTGCGGGTGTGGGGTGGTTTGGGTAGAACAACCCAATCCACCCCCCACGCACAACAGTCTCTCTCTTTCCCCCTTCCCTGTAGTTTAAATACAGGGAGGGAAAGAGACGGGTCTCTGCGACTGCAGTAGGGTTGGGGAAAAGGTGCTTTCCCTGACCCTACTGCAGTTGCAGAGAACTCTGCGCGTGGAGGGTGGCTTTAAAAGCAGGGAGGTCTCTTTCTTTCCCTGCCTGCCTTTAAAGCGGTTTGTCCCTGAAGTCAGGGCTTTTTTTTTTTAGCGTTGTTCGATGCATGCATCGGACAACGCTAAAAATCAGATAACGTCATGACTTGTGGAACTGTATTTGCATCTCGATGTGGGTCTGGGGCCCTAATTGTGACCCCCATAATGCTCCCAACTTCCTGGCACTGGTGAAGAGATTTGCCCTCCTATGGTCCTCTTCTAAAGATCAGGCTAGATCTAGCAAACTGCAAATTAGACATTTTCTAATTTTAAAATGTCAGAATGTTTGGAACTGTAACATAAAATACTTATGCTTTAGAAAAGAAAAGAATATATAGCAGGAGTGTATTAAAGCAAACAAGCCAGGGGGAGAAACATCCATAAATTGACATTTTTCTTTAAAAGGTCAGCTGAGTTTAAAAAGGACAGTAAGTAGCTAAGAGGACTAGCAACATGCTCTTAATAATAATTGTGGGCATTCAAGCAAATTCTGATTTATGGGTTGTGCTAGATAGCAAAATATGGTACAGAACATTTATTATCTATACTAAGGATTCTCAACCTGTAGCCGGTAGCCCAGATTGCGGCCCACAGCACCATTTCATGTGGCCCACCACCACCTCCAACACACCAGGAAGTGCCATGCAGTGGAGGAAGGGCAAAATGGCCATCCAGCCCTCAAAGCTGTCTGGGGAAAGTGTGATCTGGCCCCCGGCTTTAAAAGGTTGAGAACTCCTGATCTATTCCCACCCACAGGAGTATCCTGCTCATTCAAATACAGAAAAGCAAAAGACAAAGAAAACCAGCTCATGTGTGTTTCTGCAGGCCTGACTTTTATTAATGTAATATTTCTGTTAACAGCCTCCTCTATGTAAGGCATCTGTAAAAAGTTTGTATTGTTAACTTAATAGTAAAAATCTAATACAGGTTCTATTTGAAATTTCCCATTAAGCTGACGTCAAGAGAAGCCTGAGAATCAGATTGTTGTGGCCGAAGCCATGAAACAGACATTCATGTCAGATGGTTTAAAGAGAACCATCACAGCCCAATGAGAGAGTTGCACCATTTTTATCGGATTTCTAGAAGCAGACAAGGTACATTGAGCAGCAAGGGGTATGTGTGTGTTTGAAATGTGTACTTTCCTTGGTTGGAAAAAATGTTAAGCCAAGAAGAGTGATACAGTACGGTCTTTTGAACAAGTGTTTCATTGCCAAACAAGGACTATGCAATCTAAGTTCTGTTTCAATTCACAAAATCACCCAAACATATTGACTGTGTGGTAAACAATCTGGTTTAAAACCCATGATCTAAATCTATTGGTCAAAACATCTGAGGAGGTTTTGAATCTGAAGTCACTCTATGCCAGCTCTATATGCAAGTTCAAGTGCTCAAGAAACATTTTTAAAAAACAGACACAAATTTAAAAATGCTTTTGTGGCTCTTGTTTTATTGTGAGAGGGGAAAGATGATGAAAGTTCTAGGGAACTTTGTCGTGAGGACTAGTGACATGCACCTAATAATAATTGTGGGCATTCAAGTAAATTCTGACCCTTTCCAGATTTTTCCAGGTAGGAAATACACAGAAGTGGTTTACCATTCCCTTCTTCTGGGGGCATCCTCGGACAGGCTTTTCTCTCAGGAAGAACAGTGAAGAATCAAACATCCAACCTCTGGCTCCACAGCCAGAAACAGAAACCACTGAGCTATTAAAAACTAAACATTCTTTATAAGGATTTTCAGTAAAAGTAAAGGTCTCCCTTGCTCGAAAGCCAGTCATGTTCAACTCTAGGGTACTGTGCTCATCTCCATTTACAGGCAAAGAAGCCAGCACTATCTGCATCTGTGGACGTTTCTGTGGTCATGTGGCAGGTGTTACCAGATGTCAGAGCACAGTGAATGCTGGTACCTCTCCTGCTAAAGCAGCACCTATTTGTCTACTTGCAATTTCTTGCATTCATACTGCTAGGTTGGCAGGAGCTGTGGCAGATTATGGGAGCTCGCTCTATCGTGCAGCACTTGGAACTCAAACTGCTGACCTGCCAACCTTCCAGTCACCAAGCTTAGCGTCTTAACCACTAAGGCACTGTGGCCCCACGTGTGCTGGTAACAGCCCCTAAATTCAAAACATTGGCCATGTTGCATTCTTCTTCCCAAATCATTTAACTATCTCGCATTACTAGATATCTGGAAGATGGCATGATATGGCCTAGGTATGAATATGAACATGAAACTCGACTTCTGAGCTGCAGAGCAAATTACATCAGAAGTGGTTACACCACAAATAACTCGAAACTTTCACCAGCATTGTTGAGATTGGCAGTAGCCTTCCAATATCAGTGTCTCAATCACACCTGCGGAGACCGATAACTTATGCACAGTTCATTAAGAGCAGCCACATAATGTTTGCATTTTATGGATAAATGGATTAGGGATTTGTCAGTTCAATTTCTCATATTTCTTTCAAAAACATCACAAATCCATAAATTGTCAAGTTGCTTTTCAACTCAACAATGTCATAAATATTTATCTTGGGGAAGAAGAGGCATGTTACTTGTGGCTTCAGTACGACACAGAAAAAAATCACTCTCCACCATACCATGCTCAGCTGTGTGATTACTTCCTATCCAACAGAGTTACAAGGGAGTGAATAAGGTTTCTTGTGACTCACTCAACACCATGCTTGCACATATCTGGCATGGTTATTGGGGTTTTTTTTATTGCTGCCATTCTTAATCCAAGAATCAAGCCAATATTCAGACCAGATCTTGAATGATTTGAAGATAATATATCCCTGGAAAACAAAAGCATGGGGTCTCTTCTTGAAGGAACATGACTAAAATTCCTGGACTTGGACTGACCTAGTGGAAACTTCAATTACAATAACCTGTAGTAATTAAATGGATTGGAAATGACTTTTGTCCTCAAGGAAAGGGAAAAAAATACTTCCTTGAACGAACTGTGGCTCAAGTCTGCAGTGCTGGATGTAACATTGCTGAAGTCTTCTGCAAACAGCAACAAAAAAAGAAGTGAAAAGGTTTTTCATTGATGTTTTGAGTTACAAAATCAGTCCAACAGAAGACAAAACCAGAAATCTGTATAGAAATGCAAGTTTAAAGGCAGGTGGGAGGATGGGAGTACAGTATTGATAAGGATAAGAAAAGAATAGTCTACAGATGGCTTCTTCTTTTGTAACCATGATTTAGTTTCCAGAGGATTTTACATCCTTGTTTCCTACTGGTAAAATCCACTTTAGTTGATGGTGTTTTTTTATTTGCAGGAAAGCTTTTGGGGACAAACATTTTTCGAATGGGGAGAAATACAAATTGCTCATTCAAATAAATGAAACAAAGAGAAACTGGATGCTAATATCTGAGCATAAGTCAGAAGCCACTTAAGGGGAACAAAAAAAAATTTTTTTTTCTTGGTGCCTAAAATTTTTCAACTGATTTCGGGCATTTTGGGGCGGCTGATTCCAAAAATGTCATCCATTTTGTTCTAGCAGCTCTAGTTCATGAGATATCGATGATGTCATTATACATTGTTCTTATGACTACACTTGTATTTGCCTCACCATTCATAAATTGATTGTTTTAATAATACTTATTGATGTTGTTCAAGCTCTATTCCTGTTGTTGTTGCAAGTGTAATTTAACTAATCTGACCTTTTTTGTCATTCTCTGTGCTCTCCTTTACTGTTGAGACTGGATGCTGTGCATCCCGAAACTAGTCCAACTCCGCAGCTGCTCCATGGACTCATCCAGGGAGGCTTGCATTGCATTCTAGTTTTTTTCTCCTTATCTTAAGTATGATTTTGACATTTATTTCTTTTTTTACAGGCACTAATATGGCTTTATCAAGAAGAACATTATAGATAATCCTGATGGTTTTTGTTTCATCTGTGGTGAATACACATTCATTCAGCAAAGAAAACTCATAACTGACTTTATAAAAAGAACTTATTTGGCCTATTTTAAAGTAAAACTGGGAGACCAAGATAAGGTTTGGGCACCTCACATTGTATGTAAAACGTGCACAGAGCATCTGCGTCAGTGGTCAAATGGGAAACGGAAGAGCTTGAAATTTGGGGTACCAAAGATGTGGCGAGAACATAGAAACCACAGCGATGAGTGTTACTTTTGTTCAGTGAATGTAAAGGGCATCAATTGTAATAACCGAAAATGTTGGATATATCCCGATCTACCCTCCGCACAACGCCCTGTTCCACATTCAGAGGTGATACCTGTACCTATTTTTGCCAGTCTTCCAGAGTCATCAGAAGAAGAGGACGAATCAGCTGAAAGCATTTCTGAGCAAGAAGACAGAGAATTTGCAGGACGTTCGTCAGTTGTACCCGGCTTTCGTCAGGCTGAATTGAACGACCTCATTCGAGATCTAAGTCTTCCAAAAAAGTCCTCGGAATTATTAGCTTCCAGATTGGCAGAGAAACACTGTCTGTTGCCGGATACAAAAGTCACATTCTATCACAAAAGGGAAACAGATTTCCTGCCATTCGTCACAACAGAAAACCAGTTTGTTTTTTGCACCAATGTTGAAGGACTCTTAATGATACTGGGTGTAAGAAAATACATACCAGGTGAATGGCGGTTATTTATAGATAGCTCCAAATGTAGCCTAAAATGTGTTCTTTTGCACAATGGCAACAGATACAGGTCAATCCCAATTGGTCACTCAGTTGCTATGTGAGAAAATCAAGCTACAGTAGCCAAAGTCCTGGAGAAGATCTCATACCATATTCATCAATGGCTAATCTGTGTCAATCTCAAGATGGTAAATTTTCTTCTAGGACAACAAGGGGGTTACACCAAATACCCATGCTTTATATGTCTATGGGACTCTAGAGGTAAAGATCAACACTGGGTGAGAAGACAGTGGCCTCTTAGAGAAAGCATGACCGTTGGAGAAAAAAAACATCATCACAGAACCTTTGGCTGAAAGAAACAATATTATATTGCCACCACTCCATATAAAACTTGGATTAATGAAGCAGTTAATCAAGGGTTTGAATAGACATGGAGCATGTTTTGGCTATATATGTAACAAATTTCCTGCATTGAGTCTGGGGGGAAAAAGCAGATATATTTGATGGATCACAAATCCGCCAACTCATTAATAACCAGAAATTTCAAGACTCAATGAATGATACTGAGGCCACTGCGTGGTTGTCATTCAGTATGGTAGTGCAAAATTTCCTTGGAAACTACAAGGCTCCTAATTATGAAGAATTAGTGGAGAATATGCTCACTAATTTTTGTGCACTTGGCTGCAACATGAGCATAAAAGTACACTACCTGCACAGTCATTTGGACTGATTTCCAGATTGTCTTGATGATCTAAGTGAAGAACAGGGAGAGCGTTTTCACCAGGAAATAAGTTCAATGGAAGAACGGTATCGTGGACAATGGGAAGTACATGTGATGGCAGACTATTGTTGGAGCATCCAGCATGAATGTCCAAGATCAATGCATCAGAGGAAATCACAGAAACGAGGATTCAGTGACCTAGTGGAAAAACTTTAATGAGCCTAATGTGACTTACGTAAAATAACTTGTGTATTTTATTGTATGTGAGTGATGTACAGTAGTTATATACAGGGGCATAGGAAGGGGGCAGGGGAGGCAAATGCCCCGGGCGGCGTGCTCCAGGGGGGTGGCATTTTGAAGGCCCCCCAAAAAAATTCCCCCTTTTTTTTCAAACAAAATTTTTTTTTTGCCTCCAGGCGCACATTGAAGACTCCCGGAGGCAGGACGGATGGTGGAAAAATCTTTTGGGGGTGGGAAAAAATTTTGGTGGGCAAAAAAAAAATTTTGGTGGGTGGAAAAAAATTTGGGGGGGGGGGGGCGGCGGCAAAATTTCACTCCACCCCGGGTGGCTTATACCCTTGCTACACCTCTGGTTATATATGCAACCAGTATGGTTAGATTGGTCTAATGTGAATAAGCCATATCTAAAAAACTAGAGCTGATGGGGCATAAATGAAAGCATTTTTGGAGTCAGTGACCCAAATATAGCCAGAAATAGGTGAAAATTGTGAGGCACCAAAATCACTGTTCCCCAGTGAAATCTATCAGCCTTAATTCAAAAAGACAGTAGGCATATACCAGATTCCAATATCGTGACCATGCCATTCAATGAAAGGAAAAGAGTAAAAATGAGAGCGATTATAGTCATGGAGCTGCGGGATTAGATAGTACCCCTGCAACAGTGCTATTTAACATGTGGACTTCCAATAGTCATGGATTTCCATCCTGACAGCACTCAATGTGTGCATGCAAATAGGCAGATTTAACAGGTCCAGGAACCAGTATTGCCTCCCCTGACACATACCAGTGACAGGATTCAATCACACTGGGGGAGGGAGGGGGAATCTATTTAAGGTAAGCTTTGCTTGCTTTAAATGCATAATCGCACTTTGTTAGTGAAATTCAGAGGCCACAGTGGCTTAATGCTTAAGACACTGAATGTGCTGACTGGAAGTTCAGCAGTTCAAGACCCGAATGCTGTGTGATGGAGTGAGCTCCCATCATCTGTCCCATTTCATGCCAACCTAGCAATTTGAAAGCAAAAAATTGCAAGTAGATAAATCATCAGCAGGAAAGGTAACAGCATTCCATACATTTTGGTGTCTAGTCATTAGTTCCGCAGATAGTGCTGACTCTTTTACTGTAAACAGAGTTAAGCAATGCTCCTAGAGTCAGACATGACTGGCTTTCAAGCAAGGGAGACCTGACACTAATTAAAGAGTCCCTGCCTTGACTTTGGGTTTGACACAACCACACACACAAGCTGTTGCCAGTGACATCTTCCCCAATCTGTCGGCAGAGACAGACAACAGGATGTGGGCAATTCTGTAGCCTAGAGATCTGACCAATCATCTACCAATGTGATCAATATAACTAATGTTTTAGAAAAGTATAAATGACATCCTAAATAAATAAGTGACTTTTTTTCATTAGGAATTTTTTTTTCATTAGGAATATAGCAGTTCAAGTGGAACTTCCAGAAATCCTGAAAACACAACAGTTTGGGGGGAAATGGGAAAATGCAGCAAGGAAGGTTTTTTTTATTTCTACTAGACCAGTAAAGCATATATTAAAAATTGAAATGGAAAAGATACACAAAGAGAAAAGTGTGTGGAACACTTAGTTCCTATATAAATTTATTTTATTTCCCTCTAGAAATCAAAGTATTTTACCCCATCTGCCACCAATGAGAAATTGCTGTAGGTTTGATATACCTATTTCAATTCACACTAACTATGGGCTTTGGCCAGTAATTAGCACAAAGCAAGCCCACTTTAAACCAGTTCGCCTGCTGTACAGAGAAAAGGGCAGGGGACCTTTTGCTCCAACACTGACACACTGAAAGAGAAACAGACAGGCAGGTAATAGCAGGTGATAAAAGGGTCTGGTGTGTACCTGATTAGGAAGCAATGGAGCGTGGCACATCAATTTAAGACTGAATCAGTTTCACCATTGATGCAAGGCAATTAGCCACCCTGTAGGAGTGACTGCCTACTGTTAGTTTCTGAATGGACACCTAGCTTGCTTTTCACTTCAGGAAGGCAGGAGGGGTAGAAAAGGAAGACAAGAAAGGGCAGAAGAACTCATGTTTCTGAATGACAAGCAGGCAAAGATATAGGCTGTCCTGCTGAGATTTCAAGCCGAGACCATGAATAGAAGCAGGGCTGCATCCCTGTCCAATTTTGTCTATCAACAGGCAGTACAAATGGGACAAAATCCCGCAGTCAGATGCTCTCCCATGTAAGATTTTAGCCCCTTTTCCATAACTGTAACTCGAGTTAGCTGGGAGGTTGGGGAGGCTTTGATCCAGGCTTCCAGATTTCAAAAGATGCTCACCTCCCTCAAGGTTTTACAATATTTCAGCTCCAGCTGCTTTTCTTCTATGCAGAAAGAAATATAAAAGTAACCTTAACCAAATGGTCAGCTCACAGAGCCCAGCTATAATATGAAGATAGCAATGCTAGCCTTCCTGGTCAGGTTATTGTAAGCACAATCAAAATCATTAGAATTACAGTGCTAGGCTGCATCATTCCAATTATGTCCAGTAAGTATTGGATCACGGCCTACCCACAATCATAAAATACATGTTTGAGCTGATTGCTTGCACTAGTAGAATCAAGTTAAGTCTAAACAATTATAGTTTCCCACAACTCTTATCACTCTTCCCTTTACCTCATACTACAAAATTGTGAGGTACAAGATAAGTCACAGATTTAAAATTTATGACCTATGCCAGGGGTAGGCAACCTATGGTCAATAGGCTGGATCCAGCCCACAGTGCCAAATAATCCAGCCCCCACCATTGCTCAAGCCATGGCTGGAATCAGCTGCAGATATGTTTATGGCAGCCATAAACGGTGGGGGTACCACCAGTTCGGCCCCCTCAACTTTATGTGGGAATGTGACCCAGCCCCTGACTTAAAAAGGTTGGCAACCCCTGACCTATACTATAGGTCAGTGATGGCAAACCTTTTAGATACCTAGTGCCCAAACAGAGGGGCAGAGAAAACTCAGTGCTGGGGAGAGGGAGGAAGCATTCCCATCGGACTGCTGGGCAGAGGGGCAGGGTGAACTCTGTGCTGGGGGGGAGAGGAAGTGCTCCCATTGGGCTGCTGGGCAGAGTGAACTCTATGCTGAGACGATGGTGCACGTGCCAACAAATTTGGAGGGAAGTGCCATGTCTGGCATGCATGCCATAGGTTCACCACCACTGCTATAGGTAGTCAAAACTGAAGCAAACCCACTGAACCAACGTATACATAAATGTTGACTTGCCATTCAGCAATAATTGCCAGGAATAGGATATAACATGCAGAAAATTAATAATTTTCTTAGAAGAAAAAGAACTTATCTACAAAAACTAACTTGTTTGTTTCTTGCCTTCCCACATTTTTTAAGAGATGCTTAACCCTCTTCACTCTGAGATTTTTTTTCTTTCTCTGACTCATAGCTGATCTTCCAACTTGTGAGACCTATGCTCTATGGAGCTGCTTTCTCGTCACGGAGAGAAATGAAGTAAACATTTATTTTTACAATTTATTAAATTGTAAAACGATTCTTCTTTTCACCACTAACAATACTATGCTTTCATGTCAAGATTTTGAGCACCATCTTTGCAAGAAACTTTTTTTTCATTTTAGTATTGTCTGACTGATCATTTCAGCAGGTCTACTTGTGTGTGTGTGGGGGGGGGGGGTTTAAGGGCAGGTGGAAATCTTCAAAAGACACTGTGAGCCCTTACTCCGGCTTCACAATGTGTGGGATTTTTACCCACTAAACCCACCTCCCATTACGCCCTGCCACCCCACGGGACCGCCGTCAGGCATTACTTCATGGGGGGCAAAATGGCTGTTAAAAACCCTCCTCCAATTTGGCTCCTTGCCCTCCTTCTCCTCTATGTCTCCTGCTGCCCTCCAGCTATGTGTGTGACCCTATTTGAATGTATTAAGACCTTTGTTTTGTTCTGCCCTTCTCTCTCTTGATTTTTCTGCTTTGGAAAGGGAATGATGTCCTTTTGAGCTCTTGGATCTTCGAGGCCACATGGCTAGAAGAAAGACTTTCTTTATAAACCAACTGCACCAAGACTCCTGAGCACATGTATCTTCTGACCTCATTTTGTGAGTAAATTATAGTTTTCTTTCTCTCAAGTATCTAGCCCAAGTGTGTTTATTAGCTGGGCTAAAAAGGGGTGAACTGGGAGACTTGCATTCAAACATAAAATTGCCTAAAGCCTACGTCCCTTTTCCTTAATATCTTTTGTCATCATCCTGGGACTTAAACGGGGGGGGGGGGGAGAGAAAGAAGAAAGAGATGGGTGAAGGAGGAGATGCAGAAAAAGCAGAGGACAGTCTCATTCATTGTGAAGAAAGATTCTTGAATGGGAATCAGGCACACAATTTTTAAAAATATACAGTACTGTATGCATGTTTGACTTTTTAAAATACCTGTAATCAAAGTATGTGTGTTAAAGCTCAACAGTCTTTGTCTTATGCTTTATGTTTTATCAGCTTTCGATCCACATGCCTCACTCTCTGCTTTGGAATCCTTAAACTGACATTGCCAAATCTCTTTAATGTGGAAAACTACCACTAGTAGGAAGATTATGGGGCAGGGAAAGAAAGAAGGTATTGCTGTATCTACGCACTGCCGCTCCTCCTGTCACAGTTGCAGGGAGCTGCATGCAAAGAGAGTACAATGTGTACAAAGGCTTACGGACAAGAAGAATTTCTCACTGACAAAGCGTACACAAACTGAGCAGTCAAACAAAGATCGTCATAGTTTCACTCCTTCTTTTGATCACTGGCTTGCCGGAGGGAGAGCTGGATCAAGTCACCGAAAGAATTTCAGCTCAAGGGAGAATGTATCCCTTTGACTGTCATCAACTGGCCTTGAAAGGAAGGAAGGAAGGAGGCAGGCAAGGAGGGAGGGAAGGAAGGAAGGAAGTAAAGAAGGATGGATGGATGGGCAAATTGCAGCCCTTCATGTATCAGTGAACAGTATCTTCTAGCATTCCTCTCCATTGGCTAGGCCAGATGGGAGATGCAGTTCAACAACATATGGAGGGTTGCATTTTGGCCACCATTCTCATAAAATGTCACAAACCAGAGGCAACGTCTGAGGTTAAATGATCACCCCAGCCATTCTTATCCTCCCCTGTCCTCCCAATCCTTAGATTTCTGAGGGGTCTAATATTCACTAACTGTGAAATTGCTCCAAGGCTGCCAACACTTCGATCTTATAGGTACCAGGCTTTTCTGGGACCTGGTAGCTTGAAATATAATAAAAGCATTCAGTCAGGTCTGACTCTCATGTACAGTTGACAATGATAAAACATAGAGTAAAACGGTTACTACAAGACTGTGCAAAAGTCTTAGGCCACCAACAAATGGTTTGGGGAAAATTCAATTAGTTGGGGGGGACATAACTCCTGAGCCACCTAGACACACCAAAATTTCATATTTCTTTGAAATATACTCCAAGAACACCAAATGAACTCATGATCTGTGGCTGCAGCATTCTGAAGGTCAAAGAGAAGATTTGGACCCACATCTCTCTGGAGGGGGGGGGGCGGATAAGAAAAGCAAACCCTGGGGTTAATTGCATTAATTTTGACTTAAGTGCATATCTGCCTCCCAGAAACTCATATTTACCCTCTATAATTTAAGTATGATCCTTTTTTCAAGGTAAAATTTGCTTTGTCTCATCCCAGCTGAGAAACTGTCATGCTTTTGTTATTTGCTTTGAAATATGACTCTATGGAATTACCTTGTTCTAAGGGAGAGGAAGGGGAAAGGACATCCGACTTAATTTGTACTTTTAAGTGTAAATCAGTTTGAAACTGTTACACCCTTTATCCATTCAATTCCTTATGTTTCTTAAACTCTACATGCACACAAAAACTCGTTAGGCGCAGACAGTGCATCCTAAATCAGAATTCTGTGCCCAAATTAAAACTCTCTCAAAAACTGCAGATGTTTGAAAGAGTTAGCAAATGTTGACAGATTTATGAAATAGCAGTACAGTAATACCTCGGATAACGCTAAGACTTGGTTCCACACGTCTTGGTGTTATCCAATTTTTAGTGTTATCCGATCCATGTTAAAATCCTATGGGATGGATCGGATAACATTAAAGCTCCATAGAGATACATTGTAACCACACAGGCTTTAGCGGTTGTTATCCGATCCATCCCATAGGACCTTAACATTATTCGATCCAATTCTCCTCCCCAGATTACTTAACGTTATGCGATTTTAGCGTTTTCTGAGGTAAACGTTATCCGAGGTATTACTGTATTTTCATTTATTCAACAGCTGGGGGGACCCCATTCAATATGATATGATTATTCTGTACAGTATATACTTTAACAGTATCATCCTTTCCCTTTGCTGTTTTTTGCTTGACCCGTTTCTTCCTTGTGCTGAAACTTTGTCACCTCCTGCTCCTCTAAATGTCTGAGAAATGGAGCAACACAACTCTACTTTCAAAGTAGCCAGCAACATTTGAAATGACAAAGGTGTCTTTTACAAAAACAGGTTTTCCAGCATTGTTTACCAATCTTGGGTTGCTGGCTGTCAGTCACATTAATTGTCTTGAGAAGAACAAAGTCACTTTCAGGCATCTGATTTTGGCACAAAGGAAATAAAAAAATTCTCAAAGTGTTGCAAAATGACTACACAGCTGATCGCTCAATGTCAGATCCTCAATTTGTGGTCTCACTACATATCAAAGCTTGGAAAAGTTACCTTTTTGAATGACAGTGCAGAATTCCAGGAGCTGCCCCTAAAAGACAATGTTACAAGCTCTGGTTTTTAAAAAAATACAGCATTTTCAGTATTTTTACAATGGCTGAAAGATCACTATGGCCAACACACTTTGTTCAATTTTTTTTTTCAAGGTTTTAGCTCAGAATTATAAAGTTCAATCCTAGGTTTAAGTGTTAAGCTTAAGAGACTCACCTACCCACCCAACAATAATGCAACTGTTGTTACTCTAACAATATGTAAAAAAATAATATTATCTCTATTTCAGGACGTCTTTATAATCCAGGACCCTAAACTGTAGTTTACTTAGCTTATGAATAAATACAAGCCTGTTCTAGCCAGCCAGCCATACATTTTCCAGGATACACCATTTTTTTCTCAAGTTTTCCATTCCCTCTGCAACAATCACTGAATTGTCTGTTAATTGGCTAAGCATATGCAGTATTCACACTACGGTTCCACTCTTTTATTTTTAGTCCCCCACCTACTCAATTATTTGATACTACTGAACATTGAATATTTCTCCAAAACAACACCACTCTCTGAGTAGCTGACAATATTAAAATCAAACAAGACTGTTAAAAAAGAAAACATTTTTTAAATTGAGTATGCTTTTAAAAAGGCAGCACCCAGCTAGTCAGAAGCAACTCTAATAGCCCACTTTAATTTCAAAAGCTCTGTCTAAATCAGAAAGTTATTTGACAGAGAATTCCAGTCTGACAGCAGCCACCAAGAAGGTCTCCCTAAACATGGAGCTAAGAATGATTGGATTGAGGAGATTTCCCACTAGTTTTCAGGAACCCTATGAATTATCTAGTCCAGACTGGCCCTGATGTTTTCCACCCTGGAGTGCTACATATACAGTACTGCATTGAGATTCATCTCTCCATGCATAAATCATTCCTAAGTGCAATATTACAATGAGGACCAAGCTCTATATGTACTTCAATCTGTTGGGTTCGATAGTTGACTTGATTCATGAAAGCTAAAATCAAAACATAGCAGTTAGTCTTTAAGGTGTCACAATGTTGTTGTTGTTTTGTCTTTTTGCTTTTGTTTTCCTCTCTGATATTCCTTTGGTATATTGGTATGTTTTGGAATTTGTCAGGTGCAACAATTTTTGAAAAGAGGGGGAAAGATTTCCAGCTACTTTATCTTTTCCAGGTACTTTATCTTTGCTTTAAACTTGCAGCAAAGGGAAGTGTTGGTAAAAAGAGTGGAGGGGGAAAAGGACTGGGCAAACCTCTCCTGTTCCTCTTCTTTAACACCAAGTAAATATTTTTCTGCCTTTCACCCAACGTCATTGCTGAACTAAGCTGTGCTTCCAGTTAGCCTTTGATTGGATACCAATCTGGCTGGTAGTAAGACGATTCTGCACAAACCTCTTTCTACTCATTGCCCGTGACTTGTCAAATGGAATATTACGTCTTGTTGTTAATTCATTTGCCTTCCTGGAAAGCCACATAATGTGGAAATCCAGCTCTGTTATCACCAAGAGATGGTGGAAGAAAGAGAAGGCCAAGTTTCAAAAATTTTGGGTGTTGGCCATGCAGGCTAGGGATTCTGGCAGTTATATTTTTAAAAGGAAAATGAACTTTTCTGCCCGTAGCTTGGTATTACAACAGAAAGTCCTCTGTTTAATTTCCCAAATTGTCATGTTATTGTTTTGTGCCATATGAATTAGCAACTTCTTGAAAGCCCTTTTCTTAACAGCCTTGCTCAGGTCGTGAAAAATCAAGGCTATGGCCTCCTTTACAGAGTCAGTCCACCCGATATTCCCAACAAGATTGGAAAAACTCTTGCATGAAGTCTCAAAAAGCCACTGCCAATTACAGTTGACAATACTAGGCAAGATGAGCCAATGACCTGGCTTGATATAAGTCAGCTTCCTATATTCCTAAAAGGCTGCTTTCCCATTTCACTTTCTTTGTGAAACAACCATTTCAACATGCTAATGAAATAGGTTTAACTATTCTATTGGCTGTGAAATCTGTGTCACCTTTTCTGGTTTCTCTTGGTGGCCAAGACCTCACCTTCCCTGAAAAATCATCATCTCAGCAGAAGCAAGACATGGCTATTGGTTTCCTCCCTGCTTCAGACTTTCTCATTGGCAAATGATTAGCTATTGCTGAAAAATAATGGCAGACTAGATAGGCTTAATGGCAGACTGGATAGGATTCAATTTGACAATGAATCTCATGACGTAAAGATGGAAACATTACTGCTTGAACTACATCTCTTAGAATTTCCTAACACACTGCTGGCTAGGGAGTTGAAGTCCCATAAAGTATCTATTCCAGCCTCTGCTTATGATTATCTGGCACAGTCCAAAGAAAAATGAACATGAAAAGTGGATTGATTGAGTTTTAAAAGCTCCAGTTCCATAATGGAACACACAATAATTGAGTTAAAGTTTGCCAATCCCTGGGTTTAGCCTAACAGTACAATAGCTGGAATCCTACTGCTGTCTGCATGAAGTTTGCATAGCCTGTAACAGCAAATTGCTTCAGACCCAGCCCCCAACACCAGCTGGGTTCAAAAGAAGCCTCTGTGGCTAGATGGGAGGCAGGACTTGCTGCTTCAGACCACTGCCACGCTGGCGACCGAAGACGCTGACCCCGGCCCCCACCAGGGGGGACAGGGAGCCGACGACGACCTCCGGGCCCTACCAACAGTTGGTTGTGAGGACAGGGTGTGATTCGTGCTGGGACTGCTGGGACTGTTATGAGTTGTTATGAGATTTTTAAATGAATGATTTTTTTCTTTTTGTAATGTGTTATGATTTGATATATGATATTGTGATTTATTTGTTGTTACCTCATTGCATCTTATTATGTTGTAATGTGTATATGCTTTGTTATATTTATATTTTATATTGTAATATTGTTGTTTCATGGAATGTTGTATTTGTGGGTTCTGTGAGCCACCCTGAGTTGGTTTTACTGAGTAGGGTTGCATACAAATCGAGTAAATGAAATTATGGTTAATTACTGAGGTCCTAGGGTACATTTGGGTTGAACAATCAAATGTTTAACAAAATACACAACTGAGACACATAATGGCATCTTGTTAATTAGCCATGGCAAGTCACCCAAACTTTACATATATACCAATAGAATTGTTGCAAATGCATTTTATTCTTTAAATTTTATTTATATATTTCTGCCCATCAGAGTTCTCAAAAAATGATGTATAACTCATGAAAAGATCCTTTCAAACAGATGTAAAACATTCATTAAAAGCTGATTCCAAAACCACCCTTAAACACAAAAGGCCACATACAATAAAACAGCCTTGCTTGTCCACCAGAAATTCAACAGGGAGAGAGCCATTTTGCCTTCCCTTGAGATGGAGCTTCACAATAGAACATATTCTACAGAGAAAACCATGCTTCACATGCCCATCAGTCTAGAGGACATCCTTACCACCCCTTATGGGAAGGTCTTCAATCATTGGTGTTTTGTCACTTGAGGATAAGGGAGGGGTTAAAAATCATGGTTAGGTTACTCTTCCAGCAACCTTTGTCTGTAAAGTGGATGGAGGTTCATAATGGAGCATGCAAGAGAGAAGTTGGGGTGCTCCAGCACATCTGGACGCTGTAAGAAGGAATGACCACCACCACCACCCCAAGATCTCCAATGAGACTGGACATGCTTCTAGTCTGTCAGACAAATGACAGGAGTTTACTCCATTGTGCAGCATTCAAGTCTTGAACTGCTGGCCTGCTGACCTTCCAGTCATCAAGCTCAGTATTTTAACCATTAAAGCATTTCAGCCCAGCACTCTGTCTTTAATCCATGGGGAATGAAGCTGCACCCAAGGCCATATTTTCATTTACATTCTCATCCTTCCCTCTCCCCTGTGAGTTTTTAATTTGTGATTTTTAAATCTTTTCTCTTTTTTAATCTTTTAATCCTTAAATTTTAACTTTTAATCTTCTTAGATGGATGGGGATTTTATTGTGGGTTTTATTGATAATTGTTTTTTATTGTTGTTAACCGCCCTGAGTCATTCATGAGGAGGGTGGCGTAGAAATATGATAAATAAATAAATAAACAGTGCATGTGCAAAACAGCTTCAGCTGAGAGATGGTGGACCAAGGTCACTCTATGAGTTTCATGGCCTTAACAGCAACTGGAACCCAAGGCCAACAGGGATGGTGGAAACATTTCTGCTCAATTTGTGTATGCTTCTTCTTCTGCTGCTGCTGCTGCTGCTGCTGCGGTTGCTACTTCTTCTGCGTCCTGGTCAAACCCTAAACTGCCAAAATGAAGCCACTTTCTTGGCTTTGTTGTTGGCCAAACTTAAGTCCTCACTGGTGGATGTTGCTGGCAGTAATCGGCAGACCAGTAAATGAGCCAGATTCTGTATCTCTCCACATTCACACAGCCAGCAGCGCCCCCCCCCCCCCTTGAGCATGTTGGTCTTGCATTTAAGTTTAGGGAATCCAACCCTCAGACTACTTAGGGTCCTCCAAGTGACATAGAGGAGGTTGAATTTCTCAGCAATATCCTCCTTTAATGTTGCTCCTTTTCTAGTGAGCTCCTTTCCTCTATCTTCTAATTTGGTTTTGCTCTTGTGTACCCTCATGAATGTTTGTTTTTGCTATAAAGCTCTTCCTGGATCTGAACTGGCAGAATTGAGGCTCATAGTCATTCAGAGAATGTTAGGGGTCATTCTTTTGCTTAGTTCTCTCAACGACTGCTGTTACTTCTCTCCTGATCTTAGGTGGAGTTATACCAACAAGAGGGTATATTTTCTCAACTGGTGTATGTTTGAGGCATCCTATCACTATACACATGGCTTCATTAACAGTGATGTCAACTTATTTTGTGTGTGTGGATGGACTCCATACAGGAGCAGCATACTCTGCTGTGGAGACACTCAGGGCCAAAGGTGATGTATGCAGCATTGATGATTAAGTTCCCCATTTATAGTTTGTGCGTTTCCTGATGATGTTGTTCCTTGTACTAACTTTGGCTTTGGTGTTTGGGCAGTGTTGCTTAAAAGAGAGCATCTTGTCAAGAGTCACACCAAGGTATTTGGGTGCTGAACAATGCTGTAATCGGTTCCCTTGCCATGTAGCATCCAACTCAACCACTGCCGCTTAGTTTTGAAGGTGGAGAGCACACACTTGAGTCTTGCTTGAATTAGGTTTCAAATTGCTGATGTTGTAATAGTGTCCTAAGACAGTATTCACCTAAGATAAGGAGAGAAGTAGCAACAGACACAGAGAAAACAAAGTAAGAGAAAGACCATCGACATCCTCTGAATCGATATGAGCCTCAGGTCTGCCAACTCAGATCCAGAAAGAGCTTTATGGCAAGAACAAACATTGTGAAGGGTACACAAGAGCAAAATCAAATTAGAAGATGGAGGAAGGAGCTCACTGGACAAGGAATAACATTGAATGGGGATCTAACTGAAGAATTCAGCCTCTCCTACATCACTTGGAGGACCCTGAATAGTCTGAGGGTTGGAGTGCCTAAATGTAAGTCCAACATGCTCAAGTGAGGAGTGCTGGCAGATAATAACATGCTGTGTGTATGTGGAGAGCTATAGAATATGGCTTAATTATTGGTCTGCCGATTACTGCCAGAAACATGTACTGAAGTAGATTTCATTATGGCCGATTGCAAAGCCAAGAAGGTGGCTTCATTTTGGCAGTCCAAAGTTTGATCTGGACATGAAAGTAAAATATCCACCATTCTAACTACTATACAGTCCTGCTTTCTATATGGCTGACTGGCTTTCCTGTTTGTCAGACCTCTTCTGCCAACTGTCTAAACTCTCACAGAAAGTTCACAAACAGACAGAGAGAGGGGGGGAATCTATCTCTTTTAAAGACCCATAGTTATGGGCAATTTGCAGACTATTATCTCAACCACAAAACATAACCACTTGGAAGTGGGAGAGCCAGAAGTATAGCAATAAATGAGAGAATAGCAGATGAACCAGCAGCACATTGAGAGAAGCTCAGACATGTCCCACAGAATTGTCTGTTCTCTTCTGGCAGTGGTTCTATTTATTTATTTCAGTTCCAGTTCTGGTTTTTAAAAAAAAAAAAAAAAAACAAGAAGAATAGGAAAAAATAAACTGGTTTTAAAGCTGTCATGTCTGAAGTTCTATTTATCTGAGAAAAGCTATAATGATTTCCAACTGATTTAGCAGAAGCTATTATCCCACTTGCACAATTCAGGGTGTGTGTGTGTGTGTGTGTGAAGGGGGGTTGGCAGGATAGAGTTACCATAGTAAAAAGAAAGAAAACAAGCCAAAACATTAAGATCAAGCGATGTTAAAAATTCTAGCTCAAAACCACACACATGGGATCTAACAAGGCACGGGGAGAGGGGAGGATTCAAACTTCCCAGCCTGTTCCAGAACAAACCCCATTTTTAAGTGAACACTTTCATTACTAATTAAAAGACCAGTTTAAAGTATTTTTATTTTATCATGTCAGAAGCACACAAAGATGCTTTCTGGGTTGAAAGGACTTTTGCTGGAGGAACTCTCCCGCACTCCCCCCGGGCCCCTTTCACCTTGGCCGGGGATGGACAGAGCAGACCGCAGCTGCAGGCAGTGAGGAGTCACCTCACCCTCCCTCCGGGACCACCTCCAACTCGGCCCGGAGGCCGAAATAAGAACGGCGGCGGCGGTGGCGCACGGACTCTCCCGGACTCCCCCGGGCCCCTTTCACCTTGGCTGGGGATGGACGGAGCGGACCGCAGCTGCAGGAAGTGAGGAGTCACCCCGCCCTCCCTCCGGGACCACCTCCAACTCGGCCCAGAGGCCGAAATAAGAACGGCGGTGGCGGTGGCACACGGACTGTCCCGCACTCCCCCCGGGCCCCTTTCACCTTGGCCGGGGATGGACGGAGCGGACCGCAGCTGCAGGAAGTGAGGAGTCACCCCGCCCTCCCTCCGGGACCACCTCCAACTCGGCCCAGAGGCCGAAATAAGAACGGCGGCGGCGGTGGCGCACGGACTCTCCCGCACTCCCCCCGGGCCCCTTTCACCTTGGCCGGGGATGGACGGAGCGGACCGCAGCTGCAGGCGGTGAGGAGTCTCCCCGCCCTCCCTCCGGGACCACCTCCATCTTGGCCCAGAGGCCGAAATAAGAATGGCGGCAGCGGTGGCGCACGGACTCTCCCGCACTCCCCCCGGGCCCCTTTCATCTTGGCCGGGGATGGACGGAGCGAACCGCAGCTGCAGGCGGTGAGGAGTCACCCCGCCCTCCCTCCGGGACCACCTCCATCTCGGCCCAGAGGCCGAAATAAGAACGGTGGCAGCAGTGGCGCACGGACTATCCCGCACTCCCCCCGGGCCCCTTTCACCTGGCCCGGAGGTTGATTAAGAACAGTTGTCGGTAGGCGTATGTAGTTTCTGTGATACTTGATGATATTTGTATTTGTAGTTGTTACATTTGGTGATACTGTATTTATAATACGTGATTATATTGTAGTGTTGGACTGTATTTATGCTGTTTATTGCTATTGTTATTTTGTTGCTATGTTGTTGCATTTTCATATTGTATGTTTTTGTTTTTGTTTTTGCCTTGTCTAACTTATTGTTTGACTGTATACTAATTTATTTTGTACACCGCCCTGAGTTGGTTGCACCAAGTAGGGCGGTATAGAAATCTAATAAATAATAATAATAATAACAACAACAACAACAACAACAACAACAACAACCACCACCACCACCACCACCACCACCACCACCACCACCACCACCACCACCACCACCACCACCACCACCACCACCACCACCACCACCACCACCACAACAACAACAACAACAACAACAACAACAACAACAACAACTCCACTCAGGGAATGCTCGAATGAGGCTCCTTTCATGTCCCCAAGATCTCTTCCCACTGAAATGGTCCCTATTTATCTACTTGCAGTTTCTTGCTTTCGAACTGCTAGGTTGGCAGGAACTGTGACAGATACGGGCACTCATTCCATCATGCAGTACTCGGGTCTTGAACTACTGACTTGCCGATTTTCCAGCTAAGAAGGCGAGCTTCTTAACCAGAGAGCCACCGCAGCCCCAAAAGACCAGTGTCTCCTTCAGGCTAAATTGTTCTAGTTGCACAATGAGACTTTTCCAACTGAATCTTGCCACCCCAAGACAACTATAGCAGGGCAAAGATTCAAAGTGTCTAAACCCCCTTTTAAAAACTCCTAATGAAACTTGACTTTCTTATAACTATTATTTCCTGAATCCTTGAAGGAAAAAATTACTTTTTCAAGTTCTGGCAAGCATCCTGGTTACCCAGGCACACATTTCCACTTAAGTCACCCTACCAAGCAGTGGTGGAGCGGCAAATTTGAAAGTACATAACCGTTTTCATAATTTTAAGCTAGAACAGGAACTCTCAATCTTTGAAAGCTGGGGGCCGGGTCATGCTCCCTCAGACAGCTTCGGGGGCTGGACTACTATTTTATCCTTCCTCCACCACATGGCCCTTCCTGGTGTGTTGGAGGTGGTGGTGGGCCACATGAAATGATGTCGCAGGCTGCATCCAGCCCATGTGGCTGGTGACTAGGAGGTTGGGTTTCAATAACCGAGAGCGTACTTGGGGACATGAAAGGAGCCTTGTTCGGGCATCCCCAGAATAATCTCTGACACAAAATTATTATTACTTAGAACTATAACTAGTGTAGCTAGGTTATCCTTCTAACTAAATAGAGTAGACCATACTGCCAATGACTCAACGTCTAGTGTCAGGCAGCGGTTAACTAACCTAACAACCTTGAGGACAAATGGGTGCCAAAGTCCACAAGGAAGGGTGATGGTCCCCAAGTGGCTTAAATCCCACTTGAATCCATCTTGATGGAGGGCAGCAGCTTCATCAATACTGGCTTGGGGCTGAGGAGGACTTTGTGTGCCAAAAGGGTTTGGAACCAGAAAGTGAATTGCAGAACTGAATCAGTGGTACAAGTGCCACACTGTGATGCAGAGAGCAAATGGGAGACTACTTATTATATTGTTCCCAGAATAATCTTCATAGCTAATCGCCATGATGGTAGCCAATATAATAATACCTTGGATAACGCTAGAATCAGATAACGTCGGGGAATTTGATGCAAACATTTGCATTGCACAACATGAAGATAATGTTGTGCGATGCAATTGTTTGCCTCAAATTCCCCGACATTGATCTCTTCCCCAAAGCCTCCAGGGCTAGAGACCAGCCCTGCAGGCTTTGGGGGAAAGATCTACTGAGACTTAGACCCACCGGTTTGGTTGGGGGGAGATCGGGCTAGCCTGTTCCCCAACACAGCCAAACCAGTGCTACGGGCTCTCTGCTTTGGGATGGTGTGGCTAGGGGTGGAAGGCACCTCCAGCCAATCCGATCCCAAAGCAGCATCCTGGGCGAGCTGCCTGCTTTGGGATCGGGCTGGCTGGAGGTGCCTCCCCAAGCAAACCGGATGCCCCTATGTTCCCTTTCCTCTTTGAAAAGGGAACAGGGCTTTTTTAAAACGTTGTGCCATCAATGCATCACACAACATTAAAAACCGGTAATGTTATGATTTGTGGAACCAAGTCATAACGTTATCTGAGGTACTAGTGTATTCAGAATCAGATATGGTACTTGAGGAAGAAGAAAATATTAGGAGCTTGGAAAGGTATTCTGGGAGTTTTTTACCACCACCACCACCACCACCACCACCCCAAAAAAAAACCTTTCTAAGCTCTGGCAGGGAATGCAAGTCTCTTTAGTCTTCTGAGAGAAAACACAAGCAACAGATGTAAGGAACTTCCCTGTTACACTAAAAAAAACAAAAACCTGATTAGATGAATCCTACCAGCTAGGGGGACGAATGTTTAACCAGCACATTAGATTGTACATTTAAATGGCTAAGCAAATTATTTTCCATGTTCTGGGTGAGCACTTTCTAAAATATGCAGTGCATTAGAACAGAAAAATTCAAGGTAAATACAAGAATCAGATTGAGTCTTTAGTTGTCTAATATCTCTCATATTTTTTCCTAAAATGATTCCATTCACAGTGGAACCCAAAGGAAGGGGAAAAGAAACAAAAAATTAAATGTTTGGATGTCATTGGGCAGGAAATGGTTGAGGTACGTTTAAATACCTTTCTTATACATGCCTTACAAAGAATTTCGTCTACTTACTAAAATAATATTTGTTTTCATGTCCATCTTGGTGTTTTAGAGCTTCAGAACTGGTTCACCTTTATTACCTTCTTTATCACTGACCATAAACATATGTAAACCCTCAAAAGACATATAAAATTGATATTTATGGATGTTTTATAGCTGATTTTATGTACATGTTTGCATAACATTTATATCTATGTTTGTTTATTCATTAGCTTCATATTGAGGGCAAATATGGGAGTACAAAGGTGTCATACTCAGCTCTGTCCCTTGCTACCTGCCTTAGAAATGTCCCCAAATGTCCCCAGAGATTTGAACCACAGATATATGCCTGCATGTGGCCTTATTCACACAAAGAGTTGCTTTAACTTAAAACCCCTCAATGTGCTTGAAGCTTCGTACTATTTTCACGTAGAGCTTCTGTGCACAGTCAAACGATGGTTACACGACATAGAAACAGGTGTTAGAAACAGGGAAGGATTTCAGTTAAAAGTGCATTACTGTTAAATAGAGAATAAATAGACAATCTTTTGTGTTAAAAATTAAACTTCAAAGGAATAGCATACTATACCACACAGCCAAATTAGTACAGAGCAGTTCCATGTATCAATGCAAGTATAACCCATTCCACAAACAGCCAGGCTTCTCATTTCAGAACATATATAAGCTAAAGAAATAACCTTGGTGATTTCAGGCATAGCTGCCTCTTTTCAGTCTTGTACCAACCAGCCGACTGACTGGCCTGTCTTTCACAGAAAGCTGAATTATAAAAGTTAGATTTTAGGATTATTTGACACATCATTTCAAACTCTGACTGGGAACATTTTTGCAGTGATGTTTTTTTGATCCTACCTGAAATCCTTGCATTCCATCAAAGTAACTAACCAAGCTACAAAATAATTATGTTTTCTTTGGGGACATCATGAAGTCTGTCCTTATTAAGAAAGTTGACAAGTAGGTTCGGTCAAAAAACACTTCTCTATTCCTGAAAGCCCCCATTAGTCTGAAAAACTCAGTCTGGTCACCAAGAACAGTGTTTATGTCTGTCTGTCTTCCTTACTTCCTGCAATAATTCCAGTAATAAGTATCAATTTATGTAAATATTATGCAACCCAGTATTTATATATACTGTACTGTAATTGAATTGTTAATTGTGGCTTACTAGAGTTGTGCATGTAAAAAATAATGGGCTGAATTATTTGCATAAGAGAACATGTGTATAAGCAAATAAGCATGTAGAGTAGTGGTAGCCAAACTACAGCCCACGGTGCCAAATCATCCAGCCCACAGTACCCTTGTCACTACCGGAAGTGAATGCACCCCACACATGCCCCAAACACTGCCACAAATGCACATTTACGACAGCTGTGGATGCATTTAATGGCAGGAGGAACCATGTGATTGGCCCACTCAACCACAGGACTGGCATGTGGCTCAAACATTTTGGCCACCCCTGGCTTAGAGTGTTAACTGTCAGATAAAAGGTCACTTATGCTTAAATTGCTCTGCTGTTAATCTATCAATTAAATTAGTCTGTAATTAGTCTGGAACAGTTAGTGAAGAAGATGTTAGGAAGATGATAAGCATTAAGCACAGACCAAATCTATCTCAATTGAAATGTTCAATTATTCCTAGTTTATGGTTCAACGTGTTTTCAAGTAAATGTTCTTAAAGTTTACTACGAGCAAGGGAGACCTTTAAGGGATAAATTGACAACAAAACCTGTGCCCTCTTACCAATACTTATTAAGTGACACTCTGCTTGAAATTTCACAGTTACCCAATTCCTGGACAAAATACTTAATAGATACAATATGTCAATTGTATTTCCTAACAATCTGTTGTGTAAGTTATGGTCAACTCTGGTTGGAATAATAACTATGTATATTTTGTTTTTTAAAATTGCCTCTTCTTATGCCAATAAAGGCTTAATAAATAAATACATTCCATAGGCATGCTGTAGCTTTAAGTCATTCCACAAAGAACCAATGGAACCTTACACATATCTGTTCTAAATCTCCAAAGTATTGCTTCATGGGAATGCTAAAGTGGCAGCTAACATTTGATTGAAATTCTCACAGTTGCTAGTAAGGTTATGTTAGTTACAGCACTACAATGTTCTCCCAAGAGCAAAAATTCTTCCTGGCTTAAGTTCTTAGAGGGACCCACCCAGCCCAATTTTAAGGAGAATCCAAGCATCAAATGGCCCTCTGGCTCAGATTATCTCATGGATTTACTGATAATCTAAGTCACACCTGACAGCTTTTTTGCCATGACCTAGACATATATCATTAATCAAGGCCAGTACAACAAATATTTCAGGTGGAGGGGAATTTGAGAATTTACACACTCAAAAATTGGCAACACATACAACTAGTTCAATTCTGCCCTCAAGAATTTTATTTCTACTGTCACAACTCCAAATACATTTGGAAGAAGCCAGGGCAGGATGAGGACTTTGCCGCCCCTCCCCCTGTGCCTATACCAACTGCCAGGGGAGGAAGAAGCCGGGGCAGGATGAGGACCTTGCCACCCTTCCCACTGTGCCTATACCAACTGCCAGGGGAGGAAGAAGCCGGGGCAGGATGAGGACCTTGCCACCCCTCCTCCTGTGCATAGACCAACTGCCAGGGGAGGAAGAAGCCGGGGCAGGATGAGGACCTTGCCGCCCCTCCCCCTGTGCATAGACCAACTGCCAGGGGAGGAAGAAGCCAGGGCAGGATGAGGACCTGTCCTTGCCGCCTCTCCCCCTGTGCCTAGACCAACTGCCAGGGGAGGAAGAAACAGCCAGGGCAGGATGAGGACCTTGCCACCCCTCCCCCTGTGCCTACACCAACTGCCAGGGGAGGAAGAAGCCGGGGCAGGATGAGGACCTTGCCGCCCCTACCCCTGTGCCCACCCCAACATATTGTAATGTAATGTATTGTCTGTAAGACACCCTGAGTCGCCACAGCGAGTGGGCGACAATATAAATTTGAACTAATAAATAAATAAATAAATTTGAAAATCAAGTTTCAATCCCTCAACATACTTGTGACCTCTCATTTTGTGCAACCTGACAACTTGAGAAACACACCAGCTAGTGCAAAATGGCAAAAAGAACTCTTAACATCTCAACATTATGAACAGTGGTTCACCAGCATGGTGGCGTGAGAAGGCTGCTGAATACATTCAGATGGGGGATGGGGGTAGGACTGTGAGATTTTAATAAAGAATAAAATCCACTTTTAGCAGCATAAACAGGTTTTTTGTGAGAGATATGAGGATACTAGTCTATAGTATACCTCTTCCACATTTCACTGGACTATCTAAATTTGAAGTGGCCTAGCAACTGCCCCCAAAGAAATAATTAACATCCTATCATATTTTCTACCACTGTCTTGATAAAACTGGGATAAAATTAAGGAGAAAACTATATTTTTCAGGATCCCTGATTTGTTTTCCTCAGTCTCTGTTCGCATCCTAGGTTGGAGCACTGGATGCCAAAATTCAGAAATAACTCTCTTGCAACCAAATGGATTGGTTTAGAACAGACCTGTGGTTCCCAACATGGGGCATATACCCTTCAGGGGGGCAATTTGATTTTTAAAGGGGGCAATTAGAGCTTGTTTAGGTTGTGTTAATGGCATTTTAGCCTTCCTCCATGTGAATAGTTCATTTTTGAACAATAAAAAATGTATGTCAAGTGGGGGAGCACATTAGGACCATGCTGCCAGCAACTTAACACTGAGTGCCAGGTAGGGGTTAACTAATCTGACCACCCTTAGCACTTGGGTGCCAAACGGAAGGGTGATGGACCTCAAGTGGATTAAACCCCACTTGAATCCATCTTTATCAAGGGCAGCAGCTTCATCAATATTGGCAGGGCATGAAGAGACTTTGCATGCCAAAAGAGCTCAGGACCAGAAAATGACTCACAGAACTGGATCAGCAGTACGGGTGTCATGTTGCAATGTAGAAGGCAGATGAAAGGCCACTGCATTATATTCTCATCGCCAATATTCAGATTCAGATACAGCAGGAGGAGGAGGAGGTGGGTCATAGCAAAAAAAAAAAAAACCTTGGGAACCACTGCTCTAGACCCTTGTTTTGTTCTCTTCTGTGGATTATCCTTTCTCTCTTGTCAAACCTGGTTAAATGCTACATGAAAGGAAAGTAATCAATAGCTATGAGAGGGAAAATGTGTCACATGCAATGACCTCATTGTTGTGTATTTGTGGGGTGGGGGGATATGAGGTTATTACCAGACAAAGTAGAAAACCTTGAACTGTAAAGCCCGATTAGTTTATGTCTGAAAGTTGTACAGGCGATGTGAGTAGGCAAAGCAAGAAGAAGAAGAAACCTTTCAACTCTCAGGAAAAGTCCCCTGAGAAACAAATACAGCAGAGTGAGGCATCTTAGGCTCATATCAATAGATCTATCTGAGATAAACAACTAACACTTGTGTATGATTTCATTCATAAAAGAGATTGTGATCTGCTAGTAAATGTATAAATATGACACCCCAGATAAGCAAAACCAAAGGGAAAGAGGAAGGAAAGAAAACATGGAATTCCCTCCATAGATTCCAACAGACATGGTTGGGTGAGATTTCAATGCAACTTTTCTATGTGCCCTTTTAACATAACTAAAGGTCAAGAAATGCTTATATTTTAACATTTTAATATTTTTACTTTTCAAGATCTTTTAAAGGGGCGCTTTTTGGAGTGAGCTCCTGTCTCTGTCCCAGCTCCTGCCAACCTAGCAGTTCAAAAGTAAAAAATTGCAAGTAGATAAATAAGGATAAACAGTGTTCCATGCACTCCAGTGTTGAGGCATGCCTGCCACATGTCACAGAAACGTCGGCAGATGCAGACAGCGCTGCAGATGTACACAGTGCTGGCTCTTTGGCTATAAACAGAGATGAGCACTGAACCCTAGAGTTGGATATGACTGGCTTTTGAGCAAGGGTGACCTTTACCTTTTAAAGTACAATGTATCTTATTTGTATTTTGTAACTCAGCCTTTATATTTTTAAACACTTCCCTGTAACTTGTGTTCAGTTGTACCTAGTACTTGTCTACAATAATATTGAAGAGCCTTATCTGTTGGATTTTTATCCAAAACATTTCTATATTCTTAAAGTTGTGCTCCTGTATTCAATTTTCATAATTCTAAGTATGTACCTACAATTTCACATGATTGCAAGATGAACCTAAGACATTTTGAACCACATACCTGTTATGTTCTCAACAACTCTGAAGTGCTTTAGAGCAATGTGTTCACTTCTTATTCTTATTTTTGATCATCATGGATTATATCATGTAAAAAGGCAAAGAAGAATATAGACTTTGGCATTCCGTGGAAGGAACAAGGCAACTTGACCGACCTAAACTTCACTGATGACATTGCCTTGCTTGCAAGTACAGTTGTACCTCGCTTAAAGAGCATAATGTGTTCCACAGGATTTCTCTTTAAGCAAGTTTGCTCTTTAAGCGAAACACCATTGTAAGTGACCAATTGTGACTTGGGGGGACTGTGAACCCCGATTTATTTGTTAAGCAAGTTTTTGGTTGGTTTTATTTGTTAAGCAAAGCAAATATTCAGAGAAAATTCTGCTTTTTAAGCGAATTACTCTATAAGCGAGGCGCTCTTTAAGCAAGGTACTCTTTAAGCGAGGTTTGATTGTACTAAGACGGAGCTGAAAAACATGACACTGGCACTTGAAACAGAGGCATGTAAAGTGGGTTTAAGAATCACTGAAGACAAGACCAAGCTAATGCAAGTTGGTAGTGCTCAAGACAATATTCCAGTAAACATAGGAGGTCAGGTCTTAAAATTTGTGAATCAGTTTAATTGTCTTGGTAGCATAATTATTGCAGATGGGGGAACAGAAGCAAATGTGCTCATTTTGAACATCACCTTCTTTAGATATTACAATTAAGAGCAGATTATATCGTTGCACCAACTGCCATCTATGCCAGTGAGACTGGGAAGTCTACAACAAAAATCACCCAAAAGATTAATGTATTTCAGTAACGATACCTTAGAAAAATTATCTGTATCACATATCAGTAACATATTACAAATAAGAGTAAATAAAACAGAAGAGCAATTTTTAAAAAATTGTTATGGCACCTTAAAGACTAACTCCTCTATTTAACTGTCATTTTTCATGGCCTAAGTCCACTTAACCAGACATAAGAGTGGGGCATCATGGTATCAGTTTACACACATCAGGTATATAAATCAGGTGTATAAATTGATGCCATTAGGTCTCACTCTTATGTCTAATGAAATGGATTTGGTCCACAAAAGCTCACAGTTAAATACAGGAGTTAGTCTTTAAGGTGCAACAACATTTTTGTCTTTTTTTTTTTTTTTTTTGCTCTTCTGTTTTATTTACTCTCAGATATGCTTGCACAGACTAACACAGCTACCACTTCAAACATATAACAAATGAGGATGTATTACAAAGCTGTGGTTCCCAAAGACTTTCTAAATTGATAACAGAAAAAAAATGTGCTTTGCTGGGCATGTGCACCACATGAGTAAACAATGCCCTGCCAGGATTGTGATTAAGTGGATACCATCAGCTGGACAGAGGAAGAGAGGGAGACCAAAGAAGACCTGATGCGAAACTTTTCAGGGTGGCCTAAGAAGCATCAATCAACCTTGAGTGGGTGTAGAAACTGTGGATTCAAATCAAACTTTATGGAAGACACTACTTGGCACAGGACACAGAAAGAGAAGCAATGTGGAAAAATACAGGCTTGCAGGTTAGTCAAGCTGCTTTTGCCTTGCATTACTGCAACAATAAGAACTGGATAGTTTAAACTGCTACTGAATTGCAAAGGTACAGAATCTCTCAGGTGTCACCCACTGATAGCTGGGGAAAAACCTAGACTTCTGAAATACTCCAGGTGTTCCGACACACTCAGGTCTCCCATGACTAGCATGCAGAATATCCCATAAGCAATCTGACACCTCAGTGCTTATGAAGTTTCAAGAGGAGGCCTTTCTTATTTTATATTGTTAAGTTAAATCACATTTTTACTGAATTTTTGTAGCAAAAATGACAGTTAGTCTTTAAGATGCAACAAAGTTATTCTCTTTTCTTTATGTTTATAGTTTTGTTTCCTTTTGTTTCTTGACTTCTTTCGTGTCTAAGCTAGGCGCCAAAATGAAGGCAGCTATTGGTGAGTTCATTCTGCAGTTCCTTTCACCTGACTCACTGTGAGAATGATTAGCCGGCAACACAAGGTTGCTGTTACCAGAGTACACCCGATTGAGTTTCAAAGATACCACAATCGTTGAGGAGGCTCTTTCTGTGTACCTCTGTTTCTTATATGACTAAGAAAAACTATGTGTGATTTCTAATTTGAAACAACTTTAATAAATTTTTGTGTTGAATTTTAATTTTAAGTTGCACATTGATTTGTTGTTATTGTTTAAAGATTGTTGTAAACAGAAAACCAGCAGAATTCAGAGTTTATTTTTTAAAAAAAGTGGTTAAATGGTTGCTCCCCAACCTCACAGTTAATTCTGTGAATTGGCTCTGTTGTAATGGTAACTTAACCTGAATATTCGGACTTTCATGAGCTTTCCCCCTCCTGCTGTTTTTGTGTTGTTACTCTGTAGTTTTGTATTAATCTTGTAAGCCACCCTGAGTCACCATGATGTGGCGAGTGGGCGGCTATATAAATGTGAATTATAAATAAAATAAATGTAAATAAATAATACTTTTCAGGAGTTTGGACCATGCAAACAACAAGAATAGGGTATGCATAACAGCCACAGCTACAATGAGCTGTGCCCTTGTTTTCCATGAACTCAGCTCTCACTACCCATGAGTTGGGCTAGCATTGCCTAAATAAGTATAAAAGGGAGCCTTAGTAGAGGCTCTTCCTTTGAGATGAAACTGCCAGAAGGTTCATGGAATCATAGAATAATTGGGCTGGAAGGGGCCTCTGAGGTCATCGAGTCCAACCCCGTTCAGTGCAGGAATCCAAGTCAAAGCAGAGATGACAGATGGATGTCCATTTTTTCCAGTCATCAAGTTCAGCTTCTTAACCACTACACCACCACAGTCCTTCCTTTTCTCTGGGCACTTGCAATTCCCATAGTTGCTCATATGTTAGGTTCTTGCTCTGACAATAAGATACACAAAGAAACGGTGCAAACAACCTGATTTTCCTTTTAAAAGAAAACACATGCTCCTCTATACAGCCACACAACTGTACCGTGTTTATAGAATGTTTATCTGGGGAGGTGGTTAGAAATCTCCTTGTGAATGTACAGTGCTTCTGTTTTGTCCTGCATAATAAAATAAATAATAAAAGACATCTGCTAATTCAGGAGTTCTCAACCTTTTAAAGCCAGGGGCCAGGTCATGCTCCCTCAGACAGCTTTGGGGGCTGGATGGCCATTTTGCCCTTCCTCCACCACATGGCACTTCCTGGTGTGGTGGAGGCAGGGGGGGCACATGAACTTGTGCTGTGGGCCACATCTGGCCAACGGACCACAGGTTGAGAATCCATGGGCGAATGCATTGCAACTTCTCGGGATCTGCTTCTGGATTCTGCCAAGCTGACAGTTTTAGTCCAAATGTTTTGTCACACTTGGAGAAGATGAAGGACCACCTGCAACAGCCCACTGCAGATGGCTGAAGAGGGCTCAACTGAAGTGGTAAAAAGTTCTCTTCCATTTCTCTAAAAAAAAAAGAGGAGAAATTGAATAAGCAAAGCATAATGAAAGCTGTGCCTGGAAAAAAAGTGTACATTTTAGGACTGAAACTTTCAGATTGCCAAAGCCAGGACAGATCCAGCTCAGTAACAGAGCACTCATCTTGTGCTGGCCTAGTTTTAATTTCTATCAACAGGCCGGATTACACTTTGATCTCAGAAATGTTCCTGCAGGTGAGCAAACAGGAATGAAAAGGGTTTATTATTGATTCCTTCCTCCCTGCTTTACCACTCCTGTTCTACTTTATATGTTGTCTCTGTATGTAGTTTAAGACTGGTTCTATTCCAATTCTTTGTCTTATAATCTCATTCCTGATTTTATCTCTTCTAATCACTCCAGCAGCCTTCCTCACACATTTCATTTCCATGTTAACCAACTTTGTTTTGTTTTGTTGTAAGTGTCTATGTTTAACATCGATAACATAAGGTGGGAATGAATACACTTTGTATGAGGTGTTTTACTGTGCTGCTCAGTATTGCCTTATGTTGTAGGAATGGAGCTAACTGTCCCAATATTTGGCTTGCCTTACTGAACCGTATTTTCATCTGTTTGTCCATCTTGCCATCTTCAGATTATGGAGTAGAATCTGTATTTATCTGACCACATGGTCATGCAAGCTCTGATATTTCACAATCAAATGGAAATGAGATCTCTTGGTTCACTTTAGGACAAGCTAGATGGATATGTTAAAATTTGGGTATGCATCAGTGTATGTTTTGTTTTCACTGTAGATAACAGCAGCTGGCATTGTTGCCAATGTCAGGACTATTAGGATGGCAAATGCTGCAGCTTTTTAATTTCACCTTGATGGTGTAAAAGGCACTAAAAAGCATCCTTTGGAAAGAAAACAACTGCTAATGGATAGAGATAGGAAATGTTACTTTCTTTTTGAACTATGAACACTAAGATTAACACAGCTGCCCCTAGGAGGTCTCTAGAAGGTGTATTTCAAGGAAGTAGAATTTTCCATCTCTAACAGCAAAAGACAGTTTGTGCCATTTGTAAATGTTTTTTTAAAAAATAAAATAAAGGGGTAACATTTTCTTGATCAATCAAGTCACAGAAAACATGTAATGAAAAAATCATACACTTTTTAAAGAAGTTTCTGACTGCAGTGGCTCAAGGTCAGCAGTTCGATTCCTGAGTACTGCAGGACGGAATGAGCTCCCGTCTCTGTCCCAACTCCTGCCAATCTAGCAGTTCAAAAGCAAGAAATTGCAAGTAGATAAATAGGGACCACTTTGGTGGGAAGGTAACAGCGTTCCATGCGCTCCGGTGTCTAGTCATGCCTGCCACATGACCATGGAAACGTCTGCAGAAGCAGACAGCGCTGGCTTAGAAACAGAGATGAGCACTAGAGACGGATATGACTGGCTTTCAAGCAAGGGAAACTTTTACCTTCACTTTATTGTATTATATATTTTATTTTATTTTATTCACTGAGTGGTATCCCAGAGGAGTAAAAAGACCTCTTGGCAGCCTCCCCCCCCCCCCAAAAAAAAAAAAAAAAAAAAGATAGGAAGATCCAATTGTGAAAAATTTTAGTCAAACCTGGAGAAGAAAAGAACAGAACAGAAATGAATGGAAAATGAGTTGCGATCTCAGGAACCTATCCCTTGATAGTCTGGTCAATCAAAGAATCAAGGAATTTTATTTTACCATTTATGATATTGATAAATTTATCAATTGATTTATTGGTGTGGTGTAATGATGTAAGTTTTTCAAAGTATTTTGGCCAAAATCCAATTAAAGATAAAAACTGCACACAGCAGCCCAATAATGCAGTTCCCTCCGTCTGTTTTTCTATCTCTATCAGCGTCAGGGTTATTTTTGGCAAGCATTTGAACACAAAATGTGTTCAATGGTGAGGAGAAAGAATGCAGTTGGAAAATGATGACTGGGCAGCTGGATGAATTTTTAAAAAAAGAACTTAATTGAGAGGCTGTGTCGTATAACATAATTTGCAAAAGGGTTAAGAAACGTTTGATTTCCATACTTAAATCACACAGCTCAGCCAACATTATTTCTATGTACAATGCAGAAAGTAGACATAGGCATGTGTTTCCAACCTTGTCAGCAAATAACTTATTTTCTGCCTTTTTGTAACAGTCTAAATCTGCTGCCTGAAATAGTTGCATCACTATTGTAGTAGTAAGGTCGGTACTAATGCTTGAAGCAGCAACATCACAATGTGCATAAGCCATGTCCGTGAATTCGGGGATCACCTCCTTCCAAAACCTACAGAAGTCTGCTCCACGCAGCTGATTTAATGACTAATATTTGACAAATGGTTGCAGGGAGCAAAATGCTGCTTTCATTTGAGAAATATAATACTTTTTTTCAATTTAAGCTAGAATATTGTTTACAGCAGATCTGCATTTTCTGAAGCCACCTGAAAGGACACGTCTAATTGTTAACAAGGTATATGTAGGGCATGTACCTTGATGAAGGGATGGGTGGCAATCTGACTGCAAAAACAGCACTCCCTGACTTCTACTGTGCATGGCAACTTTCACTGCCAACATCTTGGGACAATGGTATGCTTCTTATATGAACAGGATAGGCTACATATGATGTATGCATTGCTCAGCTCTGTTACAAATGAAAAATGAAACATTCTGTTTCCCTGTATTTAAGGACCACCAGTCATGAAAATTACTACACTGTTCTCTCTTCTCAAAATTCATGCAACATCCTCACCTCTCCCATTTCAGAGTGGATAAATGGTCAGACCATAGCAAGAGGGAGCGTTTAAACCAAAAGATAATGCCTCTTCTAATAGGGCAGCTACTGTATTAAAACAATCTGACGATAATAAAGGGACTGTGGTGGCTTAGTGTTTAAGAAGCTGAACTTGACAACTGCAAGGTCAGAAATTCAGCAGTTTGTGACCTGAGTGCTGCATGATGAAGTGAGCTCCCATCTCTGTCCCAACTCCTGCCAACCTAGCAGTCCAAAAGCAAGACATTGCAAGTAAATAAATAACACTTGGGTGGGAAGGTAACAGTGTTCCCTGCACTCTGGTGTCTACTCATGCCTGCCACATGTCCACAGATACGTCTGCAGACACAGACAGTGCTGGCACTTTGGCTATAAACTTAGATGAACACTGAACCCTAGAGTCAGATACAACTGGATTTCGAGGAAGAGCGACCTTTACCTAAAAATGAGTGCTCCCTCCCCAGAATTGTTTTATTCACATGTAAATTTAGAAGGATATAAATCTATGGCAGCTGCTACTCATGTCGGAGTATACATTTTCTCCTGAAAATGTTTTCAGGAAAAATGCCATTGGTGTGATGTTGTTTAAGGTAGATCCCAGCTTGCCATGAAGTGACCCACACACTGTGATCACAGAACCATCTCCTGCGGCATGTATGAAATGAGACTTCCAAGATTTGACACCGGGACTCCAATGGACTACCACTGCCTTGAGGATATGGATCTGGCATGGTCAGAATAATGAAGTGATTCCTCCTCTGCTCATTTTGCCATTTGGCCTAATATGATGGTTTCCAGTGGCATTTCCTCCACTAAAGGGGCTCATCCACCCGTAGCCATTTGCACCTTTAAGGAATCAAGTTATTTACTACCGCCCAACACTTGGTGTTGAGTCGCTGGATGTACTGTCTACTCCATTACCATAGCCAGACCAGGGGTTGCCAACCTTTTTAAGTCGGGGCCAGGTCATGCTCCCTCAGACAGTTGAGCAGGGCGGACTAGTGGTCCCCCCCCCAGTCATAAATGATATCATAAAATGCATCCATATCTGCTTCTGGAAGTGGTGATGTGGGCCAGATGATTTGGACCCTCCCCTGGGCCAGACAGTTGAATATAAATACTGTACAGTGAATAAAACAAAGACTTATTTAAGCAACAGCTCTAGTGTTTCTTTTTTTATTGTTGTTGCGTTGTTGATATCCAGCAAAGGCAGAATAAGTCCAGCTCAGTAGCTAAGTAAATACATAAATGGCAACTCAACTACTTTAATTCAATCAGTAGGATGAGAAGCAGCCCATTCCGGTTTAAATACAGCCACATGAGATAAACATTATTCATTACAAGACCAGACCTGTGAACTGTTCACTTTCCATCAATACAGATGGGCCTACTGTATATCTGGAAAGTCACCCAGCAGTAGCAATTTGACAATTTCATGTAAAATAGAAAAGCTATTTATTTCAAGCACTGATTTATTTATTTATTTATTTATTTATTTATTTTTATTTTACAGACTTATATGTCGCCCTCCTCAAAGAGACTCAGGGTGGCTAACAAAAGCTTAAAAAGATACATAAAAACACAATATAAAATCTAATTTAAAAATTATTAAAATATTAAAACTAAGCTCTTTGAAGGTGGTAGAAGAAAACCTGATTCATTCAAAACATGATGTTGGAGGATAGGTGTCTGCTAAAAGGCAGCTTCCTAACTGGATTTTGTCTTCCAAGTCTCCCTGGATCTTACGACTCTTATGTCTTCTAAGAGATTTAAAAGATTTAAAAACTCATACAATGAGACAGAGGGAGAAGTCAAATGAGCCAACAAGCCAATGCAACTGTCTGACCCAGACCCCAGACCCGCCAGCCAGGTCTTAACCCCCTTCCTAAAGGGCAGCAACTCCAACTGGAGACGTAGCTCAATTGGCAGGAGGTTCCATAGGGCCGGGGCCGACAGAGAGAAGGCCCTCCTCCTAGTGCTAGAGATGTGTGCCACTCTAGTTGATGGTACAACCAGAGAGCTTCTCCAGTCCGCTCTGGTGGGATGGACAGATGTTCTTAGGGCGATGCGGTCTCTTAGGTATCCTGTCCCACTACCATATAGGACTACCATATAAGACTCTGCCACTTCCATTGCTGCACCCGCCTTAATACTTGTCTCCTCTGCTTGGCTTGGCATGTCCCTAATGGCTTACAACATCTGCCCTGCTATAGAGCACTATTAGGGGCAAGCCAAGCTTAGTGGAGGAGACAAGGACTGAGGCGGCGGCAGTGGCAACTGGAGCAAGGGTGTGGGCCACATGAAATGGTGCCATGGGTTGGGTCTAGCCCATGGGCCATAGGTTGAGAACCCCTGATGTAGAATAAAGGTGTTAAAAAAACAAATCAGTCCAAAGTTACTTTCCAACAGTCACTTATGAAATGTGATTCACTTTGAAGTCCATTAAGTGATTTCCAGATGGTCCAGCCAAGGCAGGATCCAAACTAATGGATTCAAATGACAAAAAAGGAGATCTGACTAAACAGTATGAAAAAAGTGGCAGGTAGAGTCTAAGACACTACCGTCAGGGATTTAGTGTGTTAATTCGATGTGTTAAATTATGCTCATTAGTTCATTTATTTCTTTTATTTCATTCATTAGTTAAGGGTGATGTTTCAAATGGGGGAAAATAAAGACATTATGTCCATAAACTTAAGGTTTTCATAAAATGTTCATAAAATCTAAGGTTTTCTGAGCTAAGGTAAAGGTCATCCTTGATTGAAAGCTAGTCATATCCAACTCTAGGTTTCAGTGCTAATCTCTGTTTACAGCCAAAGATCCAGCACTGTCTGTGTCTGCAGACATTTTCATGGACATGTGGCAGGCATGGAACGCTGTTTACCTTCCCACCAAAGTGGTCCCTATTTATTTTCTTGCAATTTCTTGTTTTTGAACTGCTACGGTGTTTTAACCCAAAATCAGAAATCCCAATTTCATTTGTGTTTATTATTTTTTTATATTTTATTTTTCAATAAACATGTTTTTAACCTTTATTTTCCATTCTCCCCTACTCTACCCACTATGCACACGTGTCCATAAGCAGCCTACTGTACAAACAACAACTCACCACAGGTGAATAACTGCAAATGATCTATTTTTAAAAAATATTTCAATAGTCAAACTGCAAAGAAAAGAGTTTTTCCTTCATGATTCGTTGAAAGCAGTTCTTCAATAAGAGAGAAAGCCCAAAAGGAAACTTGTTATGTCATTTTTCTCCACATGTTGTATGTGAAGTGTATCCACCTTGGGAAGTTGTCATGTTCACTTTTAAAATTGGTTTTCCCTCCTTTTGGGGGGTTTGAGTGACCTCATTTTAGTGGGGCTTTGTAAAACACTTCATAGATTATGTTTCTGAAGTCCCATTCCAAATCTGAAAGTGTGCCCACAAAGGTTAATCTTTCCTCTTTCAAACACACTTTCGACCATCTGAATTGGTTGGGTAGTTTTTTTGCTGGACCCCCGACAACCGGGCCCCCCAGCAAATCTGTCACTTTTCCGATGCTACTTCCGAAAGCGATGATGTCATTGCTTTGCATTTTTGGCTTTTGATTTCTACCAATTCTTAAAGTCGCCAAGAAGATCTTTCAAATGACATAACCCTTATTTTCATGGGTGCCTTAGTTTTGGTGTTGCAGCTTGGCAAAAGTACATGATTTTCATTACATTGCAAGAGCCGTCAGACCAGCCAACCAAAAGGTAAGACGTTCATAGAATTCACGTCAAAATCATTATTAAATGTTTATTTACATGTTTATTTTTACAGTTGGAAGGGCAGCTTTGAAGGAACCAGGAAAGATCCTTAAGAGCAAGAATGTCTTACTAGGGAACAAGACATACTACGGCATTCCCTATTTACAGGTGTGAAAGGTGCTCTTTGAAGGTGGTAGAAGAAAACCTGATTCATTCAAAACATGATGTTGGAGGATAGGTGTCTGCTAAAAGGCAGCTTCCTAACTGGATTTTGTCTTCCAAGTCTCCCTGGATCTTACGACTCTTATGAGATTATATGTGAGTTTTTGGAAACCCCATGCTTTCACCACAATCACAGCAAGATGGGGACCTTTATAAAGAAGTATAGGTAAAATAAAGTGTCGAACAGTTTCTTCTGCCTCTCCCTACCAAAACACATAAGAGGAGTTTCTTGGATCCAAGTTAGCCACCATGACAGCAACAGATGTATGGCGGGATCTTCTTCCATTCAAAGGGCCACTAATCATTACAGAGGGTATCTCACCAACACCCATAGCTAACAGCAGCTATATAGTGGGAAATAACTCTGAAAATTTACTGCTTTAGACTTCATCTCCCAGACTGGCCACCAGGAACGCTGGATGCAGAGTTCTGAGGATTGTGGTTTAAATAACCTTTTACCATGATCTGCTTCTATGTGAGATCCCTCAAACAAGTGATCTTGAAGGGAGGTTTGCAACATTTGACATTCCTCACAGATGATTTGATCCCCTCCCAAAAGCTGGCCTATAAGCACCAAATATTAGCCACCATATACCTGAGTCATGTAGCAACTCTACTGGACATTCCACATTACAAAATCTCTGAGATAATAATAATAATTTCATGTCAGAAAGTATTCTGGGCTGCAAGGATTTTTGCTGGAGAAACTCCGCTCAGGGGACACCTGAATGACGTTCCTTTCATGTCCTCAAGAGCTCTGAGATTTAAAAAAAATAGCTTTCTCATGAGTTTTACACTTTGTAGCAATATCGTGAGAGAGCATCACAGTCAGGCTGGGAGCAGGGAGGATTATCACTGACCGCAACACATTTTTAAAAATTCAGGTTTTGATGTATGCTCCCTTTCTCTCCAAACACACACTTTTTAAATCTAAAGCTACCGCAAACCTGTAATTTAAAAGCATGTCATGCAATTCTTGCTCTCAATACTGTAATTTCAGCAACCCTCAAATCATGATTTTGCAATGCATTCAAAGTAAGGTGAAGTTGACAGCTGTAGAGTGAGAAAAGGGATGGGGGTGAATAGATGCAGGACTTGAAGTGGATCACAGAAAATTAGCTGGAGCCCTCCTCTCCACAGGACGCAAATATTTCAATCCTATTTCAACCATGAGTGGGGAGAGAATATAAAGGAGCATCTTAGACAAGGGCATGCCTACCTGGCTTGCATCCTGAACTGGAAAACTCCTTACACAAATACTCTGTTGCAGGTCCCACTTCTCCATTAATATATTTTGCATGTGATCAACCCCAATTAAAGTGATAAACACAGCTTCTTACTTACAACATATGTTACACTAACAGCTGTGACTTTTCTTTAGATAACGGTTGTCTTTGCTCGAAAGTCAGTCATATCTGACTCTAGAGTTTCGTGCTCATCTTCATTTATAGCCAAAGAGCCAGTGATGTCTGCATCTGCAGATATTTCTGTGGACATGTGGCAGGCAGGACTAGACACCAAAGTGTCTGGAACAGCGTTACCTTCCCACCAAAGTGGTACCTATTTATCCTACTTGAAATTTCTTGCTTTTGAACTGCTAGGTTGGCAGGAGCTGGGACAGAAATCAGAGCTCATTCTGTTGTGCAGTAATCAGGTCTTGAACTGCTAACCTGTGGACCTTCCAGTCATCAAGATCAGCGTCTTAACCACTAAGCCACCACAGCCCCATGATCTTTCTTTAACAGTGCCATAAATGGCGGAACAAAAGGCCAGATGTATATTTACAAATTTGTCTCTTATTAGTTAAACAAAGAGGAAAAACAAAACAGAAAAAGGGGAAATGTCCATGTAATACATCTATTTTTGTAATGTTCAATCATCTGGGAAGCATGTTACCTTGCTACAGAATATCAGGTGTGGCTGTTTTTATTTATTTATCTATCTAAGCAGATCAGTTCAACTCCATTGCATCAATGTGTGATAAACGTTGGCAATCGAGTTTGAAGCCCTTTCAAAAAAATATGAGAAGAGATTCTAATTCTACCTAACTGTGAACCACTAATGGAGCATTTTCTCATAAATGAAAAGTTTGTCTCTAGAAGTTATGAATATTCATCAACCATGACAGGCAGAGAACAAACAGCAGAAAATACCTTCAAAGAAGTCTCCAATTTTTCTTTCTGTATATTTTAAAACACACACCATGCAGAGAGACATGGAACATGGGCTGTAGACAAACCAAACATGGACATGAGCAGAATAGAGTTTATGTAAACAACGTATTTTTGGTCAGAACATTTGGTTGCAGAATGGACGGGGGGGAGGGGGATTTAAGCAGACCTGTCTCAAACTATTTCTGACCCTGTCCAAAAGTTTTAGATTTTCACAGGCTTCAGACAGGCCGGGGTGGGGGGATAAAACCCAGCTATATTGGTTGAGATACAAAGCCAAGTAGGTGACTCTCAACATTGTAGATGTAGAAAAAAAATCCTAGTATGGTTTGTTGCCCAAACAGCTGTTCATGACTTACACATTGCAGTAGTGCAAGCAAGGGTGGTTGGAGAAAGAATATGGCTTGCATCACATACCATCACCATCAAGCCTCAAAGATGCTTGTTCTATATGTCACTGTTGTTCAGTCGCACAGTCAAGTCCAAACCTTTGCGACCTAATGGACTACCATACATCAGGCTCCTCTGTCATCATCCATAGCCCACCCAGATCTATTCCCACTATGTCAACGATGCCATCTAGCCATCTCATCCTCTGCAGCACCCTTCTCCTTTCGCCTCCGATCTTTACCAGCAGCAGAGCTTTCTACTGTGAGTCCTCTCTTCTCATTTGTTCTACATACCATACTTTAAAACAGCAAAAGCCACTGAAGAAAGAAATGAGCAAAAAGTCTAGTGATATTCAAACCATTGCTCTGAACAGTGGAGCTCGACAGCTAAACAAAATGTTAATCCCAACTCTCAACTCCAACTAAAGCAGAGCTCATTAATGAACAAAAAATGTGAAGCCATTCCATTTTTGGAAATCCCCAATTCCCTCTGACTCAGCTGTTGGTTGACACGGACAACTGAATTTGGCCCAAAGATATGAATTCATGGTTGTTGACTTGAGATTAAAAGTAGGATGGTCCTTATTTCCATAAGCAGACATTCACAAGTGATGCTCATACTGTCTTCTTAGAACTTTTGATAATCCTGATAATTCTACTAAGGATTGCTGTTATGTGGAATTAAGTCAGAAATGACTAATAGTGACCCTAACAGGGCTTTTAAGGTAAGTAAGATATGTAAAGAGCAGTTTTACTGGTTAACACTCCCCTATTGAGTTTCCATGGTTGAGCGGAGATTTGAAGTAGATCTCCTACCTAAATCCTTATCTGTCACTCTAGCCCAAGAGTTCTCAACTTATGGCCTGTGGGCCAGATTCAGCCCGGGGTACCAACTCATCCGGCCCATGACCTCACTCAAGCCACCGCTTCCGCCACTTCAATCCTTCTCTCCTCTGCTTGGCTTGGCATGTCCCTAATGGCACTCCATAGCAGGGCAGATATTGTAAGGCTTACAACATCAACCCTGCTACAGAGTGCCATTAGGGACATGCCAAGCCAAGCAGGAGACAAGGATTGAGGAGGTGGTGGTGGAAGCGGCAGCTGGAGTGAGGTCATGGGCCGGATGAGTTGGTGCCATGCAGCTCCTCCAGGCCAGTAAGCAGAGTAGCAATGTGGTGGTGGGGAGTGGCTCGGGGTGGTCCCACTGTGACTGCCCCTGCCAGCAGCAGCAGCAGTGGCACCACTTCAAGCCCCCACCACTCCCCACCACCACCTATCTGGCCCACCAAAAGTCAGAAGGGGCATGATCCGGTCCCTGGCTTAAAAAGGCTGAGGACCCTTGGTCTAGCCACTATACCACTCTCAGTAATCAATGCTTATGGTTTAACTGGTCATTTAGGATGGAACTCCAGGTCTTTTGGGGAAAGAACATTTATTTCTTTGCTTCCAGGCTGAGATATCTTAAGTAGGATATCATCTCATCACTGACCACATCAAGCAAGTCCTACAAAAAGACTAACATGGAAATTCTTTCTCTCTGCAAGAAAGAAAAAGAGAGTGATCAAAGTACAGTAATGGTGCAGGAGAAACAGAATGAATTAGAGACAGGAACTAGGACTTTGGAGAACGTAATAGCCTGCAAATATACTGGGAGTTGAAGTCCAAACCAGGAATACTCCAGCACTGGAACCAATACATCTGTACCTTCCATAAGCGTTTTAAGGAATCCTGAGTTATTTTCATTCCTGGAAGTAAAACATAATAGATTCAATACTGGACAAAAGTCTTAGGCCACCACGCGCTGGTTTAGGGAAAATCCAATGAGCAATTTAAAGAAGCATTGCTCAGCTCTTGAGTGACCTAGGCTTACCAAAATTGGAGAGAGTATTCTGCTGACTCTCTTCTTGATCCTCTCCCAATCTGGTGAAGTTTAGCATTATGGTGTCCATGTTATGGTCACCAAATCACTCACTGAATTTTCCACAAACCAACTGGTGATGGCCTAAGACTTCTGCACAGTACTATATAAGAACAAATCTATGGTAACATTCAGATTCCTTTTTAATTATTTTTAACATCTACAATCCTTTAAAAAATATTTCCTTGGGAGTAAGCGCTACTAAAGAGAGCACATCTGAGGAAATATGCATCAAGCTCTTGTGAATGTTAACTCGGAAACAACCTAAATGGAGCAGTATAGGACTTGACTCTTGAATAACTATGCATAGGAACAACTAGAAAATTAGGAGTTGGGATGACACAGCCCTCCAGATGTTCTATAAACTGGAATGCCCATCAAACCTTGCCACTGCTTATGTGCAATAAGACTGATAAAAGAGTTGCAAACCAATATCTGGAGATCTACCAGTAGCCCATCTCTTCTACAGAATCTGCATTGATTATTCTGCCAAATTAGTTTTTCAAATTGTTATTTAGATGTTCATCAAGGATGTCTTAATGTGTGGAGCGAGGAACTAACTTTTTCTGAAACATAACTTTTTCATCATTGCCAATCTTATCTTAGAGTGTAGTGATACAAGATTGGATCAAGTGTATATTATGGCACAGGATTATAAAATGGTATTTGAAGTTTAGCTGGGATGATCAATCTCCTGTCTGCCTTTTTCTCACATGTATGGAACATACATCTTCAAACCACAGAAAACCAGCAGAATTGCAAAGAACTTCCTTTTTCTAACAAGAGTGATGATGATGATGATGATGATGATGATGATGATGATGATGATGATGATGATGATGATGATGATGATGATGATGATGATTTATTTATTTATTTATTTATTTATTTCTCATACTTGCTATCCCGCCCCAATCAGGCAAGCCCGACTCTGGGCGGCTAACAGCATAGATTTAAAAACATATCAGTATTAAAATTTAAAAATTCAAACTAAAACAGTATCTGGGTATTTCAGAAGGATGGTTATCCCTAGACTAACCACCCCACATGGGATCCCCCATCCCTGGAACCCTACACTTGTCCTGCCAGCCAGGTCTTTAAGCTCTTCCGGAAGGACAGGAGCTCTGTCCACAGGTGCAACTCAGTTGGGAGGAGGTTCCAGAGGGCCAGGGCGAACACGGAGAAGGCCCTCTTCCTGGTGCTAGCGAGGCGAGCCTCCCTAGCCGATGGAACAACAAGAGAGCCCCTCCGATCCGCCCTGGTGGGACGGACAGATGTTCTTAGGGTGACGCGGTCTCTTAGGTATCCTGGCCCACTACCATATAGGGCTTTAAAGGTAATGACCAGCACCTTGAATTGCACCCGGAGACATACTGACAGCCAGTGCAGCTCCCGGAGCAGTGGTGAGGCCCGAGCATAACGCCCGCGTCCCATCACTACCCGGGTTGCCGCATTTTGGACCAGCTGCAGTCTCCGAATGGTCACCAAGGGCAGCCCCATGTACAGCGCATTACAGTAATCAAGTCTGGAGGTGACCAAAGCGTGCGTGACCATGAGCAAGGCGTCCCGGTCTAGGAGCGGGCGTAACTGGCGTATTACACGAAGTTGTGCAAAAGCCCTCCTGGCCACGGCTGCCACCTGCTCATTGAACAGTAGCCGTGAGTCCAGGAGGACCCCCAAATTACGCACTGGGTCTGTCTGGGGCAAAGCTGCCCCATCCAGGACCAAAGCTGGCAACTCCCGTGACAATGCAGGGCCCCTCACCCATAGCCACTCAGTCTTGCCGGGATTAAGCTGTAGCCCGTTTTCCCCCATCCAGAACTTAACAGCCTCCAGGCACCTGGAAAGGACTTCCACTGCACCGCCTGGGTCCCCACAGGCTGAGATGTACAACTGGGTATCATCAGCATACTGATGATACCTTACCCCGTGGGAACGGATGATCTCACCCAGCGGCTTCATATAGATGTTAAATAGGAGAGGAGAAAGTACCGAGCCCTGAGGCACCCCATATTGCAGGGGCCTAGGGCTGGACTTCTCCTTCTCCAGGCACACCGACTGGGTCCTGCCCCTCAGGAACGAGGAAAACCAGGACAACACTGTGCCCTGGATCCCCAGGCCCCGGAGCCTTCCCAGAAGGATGCCATGATCGACAGTGTCAAAAGCCACTGAGAGGTCGAGAAGAGCAAGGACAGACGGCTCCCTTCTGTCCCGCTCTCTCCAGAGATCATCCACCAATGCGACTAGTGCAGTCTCAGTACCATATCCGGGCCTGAATCCTGACTGAAACGGGTCCAGATAATCCGCTTCATCCAGGACTACCTGTAACTGCTGCGCCACAGCTTTTTCCAGAACCTTACCTAAAAAAGGTAGGTTGGACACTGGACGGTAGTTGGAAATTACCGTGGGGTCGAGGGACGGCTTTTTTAAGAGGGGAAGCACTAAAGTGTGTTTGAAAGGTGCTGGAAAATACCCCTCTTTTAATGAAGCATTAATAATCCCCTCGACCCAGCCCCCTGCCACAGTCTTGGCAGCTTTAATTAACCAGGCAGGGCATAGGTCCAGTGCACAGGTCGTGGCGCGAACAGATACAAGAAGCCTGTCCACTTCCTCAGGGCCAACAGGATCGAACTGATCCCAGATAACGTGGCTAGACTGTGCTTCAGTCAACCCCAGTTCAGTACCTTCCACACCGGGATGATGATGATGATGATGATGATGATGATGATGATGATGATGATGATGATGATGATGATGATAATAATAATAATAATAATAATAATAATAATAATAATAATAATAATAATAATAATAATAATAATAATAATAATAATACAATCCTGTGAATTTGGTCATAGGCTGGTGATAAAGTCTATAAGTTTTCCCTTCAAATTTCGGCAGCTCAAGGGGCCATTTCTAGTGATCTAGTCAAGATATGGCAAGTTTCACATGACCACTAGTTCTGTTTAAGGAGTCTGCAGCCTCACTTCCCATACAGTTCTAGTCAATAGTGCCTAAAGGGAAAAGGGTAAGTATAATTGAACAAAATCTGGTATACAGCATGTATGAGCTACACTATAATAAATGCACCTTGTCCATCACTACACACTCTGGCTTTTCTCCCAAGAAGCACAGTTGGGAATCAAACTCCCAACCTTTGGCTCTGCTCTACAGCCAGATTACCTAAACCACCGAACTAAACCAGACAGTTAAGCCACACTACTCCAGTATTTATTTATTTCTATTTGCACACAATTGTTTATAAACTACTTACATTGAAAAAATTTAGTTGCACACACCAATCACATGAGCCATCTGTACAGTCCCAGAGCAGGAGCTGTGTTTGCCTGTAACTCGCTGCAGCAAAAACATTGACAGCAATAGAGTACTGTATTTTTAAAGATTAACAAGAGCTTATGCCAAATAAAATGAATTAGCTGTTAAAGATGCCTCCAGACTGTTTTTTGGTGTAGTAGTGCATTACTAATTGTTGTTTTGCTGGGGGTGTGTGGCTGTGGCATTTGTTTTTGTTTGGGCTTTTGTGTGTGTGTTGTTTTGAGGACTTTTGCACATTATCCATAAAATACCCTGTAGCCTGAATTATATAAGAGCCCTTCTGGCGGAGTGGTTAAACTGCTGTATTGAAGCCCAAACTGCTGATGCTGTGAGTTAGACCCTAAGGTTGACTCAACCTTCCATCCGTTCCAAGCTTGGTAAAATGAGTACTTAGCATTGGGGGGGGGGGGCTAATTACCTTGTGAACCACACAAAGTAAAGGTAAACGTCACCCTTGCTCGAAAGCCAGTTGTATCTGACTTTAGGGTTCAGTGCTCATCTCTGTTTCATAGCCGAAGAGCCAGTGCTGTCTGCATTTCCAGACGTTTCAGTGGTCATGTGGCAGGCATGACTAGACACCGGTCCACATGGAACTCTGTTTACCTTCCCACCAAAATGATCCTTATTTATCTACTTGCAATTTCTTGCTTTCAAACTACTAGGTTGGCAGGACCTGGGACAGAGACGAGAGCTCACTCTATCCTGCAGTATTTGGGTATCAAACTGCTGATGTGCCACCTTTCAGTCAGTGTCTTAGCCACTTGAGCCACTGCAGTATATAAGTGTAAATGCTATTTCTACTATGAGAGCTTACGTCTTTAAGATTGTAGTTAATAAAAGGGATTGTCAGAGCATGTCTGTTATCAGGGTGAAGTATTTTCCACATGATGATTGCCTCTATGTTAAGTCCCCTCTTCCAAACTACCACAGAAAGCAATAGGTTCAATCTAGGAAGGCCTTGCAAGATGAACCCCAAGGGACAAAGACATCTATGAGGGAAAGACAAAGATGCGTTCTCTCTGTTGTTGGGCTTTGTTAATTGGGGGAGGGCATCATTTTTCATTTTTGTTGTTATTTATAATTTATTTAGTGTGTTTATTATTTATAATTTTCTATTGTATAGATTTTTTGTAATACAGTATCTTGTAAACTGCCCAGAGTGGGAAAATATCCTAGATGGGTGGGATATAAATGTAATAATTAAATAAAAATAAAATAAATAAAGCTGTAACTAAGGCGGGGTAATAATGTGGGCTTTGATACATGGCTGAAATTTAGATGGTGGAAAACAGGAAACACACACAAAAAAAGGAGACCTCAATATGGCTGCCATATATCCAGGCCCACACCCTCCTCTGACCCCTGTCTAGATATGTCAGTCTCATACATCCCACACCTAACCAACAGGGCAAAGAAGCCCTAAATGCCAAAAATACACACTACAGCTCTGGGAAATTTTATTTCTTCATTTCATGTTTCAATTTATATTCTGCCCACTTAATCTAATCGTCATCTGATCGGTGAGCATACAGAAAATAAGACACAATACATAACAACCACCAGACAGTTCCCTCAAATAATTTAAAATGTCACGTTGGTCAGTATCAAATAAAGTGTTTTTAAAATGGGAACCTACATCCCAGAAATTATCTACGGTTGTACCTCGCTTAAAGAGCATAATGCGTTCTACGGGATTGCTCTTTAAGCGAGTTTGCTCGTTAAGTGAAACACCATTGTAAGTAACCAATTGTGACTTCTGGCGGGGGGAATTGCGAACCCCGATTTAGTTGTTAAGTGAGTTTTTGGTTGGTTTTAGTTGTTAAGCGAAGCAAACATTCAGAGAAAATTCTGCTCTTTAAGCGAGGCGCTCTTTAAGTGAGGCGCTCTTTATGCGAGGTTTTACTGTACATATATTGTATGTGGGCTTTGAAACATCTAAAGCTGGCATGACAGCTCAGTGGGTTAGGTATCTGGCTGCACAGCCAGAGGTTGGGAGTTTAATTCCCTGCATTGCCTCCTTGGAGAAAAGCCAGCCTATGTAGTCATGGGCAAGCTGTACAGTCCCAGGATTTTCCCAGAAGAAAACAGTAAACCACTTCTATGTATTTGCTACCAAGAAATCCCTGGACAGAGTCATCATAAATTGGAATTGACTTGATGGCATATGAGTACAATATTATTATTCATTGTAACACATAAATATTAAAAAAATGACTGATGCCTGCTTTCAAATCTAGAAGGACAAAAGACAATCATTTCGTGTGCAGGCACTGTTATGTAATCCTGAAAATTTAAATAAGGAATACCCAGCAAAAATATATATGCAAACAGCAGACAAATTCATAGCAGTGGCACAATACCCTAAACCAGAGGTGCCCAAACTATGCCCCATGGGCCGGATCCAGCTCCTGATGCCAATTCATCCAGGCCATGAAGCCCTCGTTGTTCCTGGAAGTGGAAGTAAAATGTGTCTATATCGATGCACTTTACTTCCACTTTTGAGAGCAATGAGGGCTTTGAAGGCTGGATGAATTGGTATTGGGGGCCAGATCCAGCCTACAGGCCATAGTGACCAGCCCCCTGAACCACGTGACCAGTTCATGGCCCAAAAAGTTTGGGCAACCCTGCCCGAAACACTGTGGACCACTCACCCCTAACACACTTTTCTATCTCGAACAGCAAGACACACTTCATCAGTAGGCCACTGTTATAAGTTGTTTATGCAAATGACACATCTCCCAGTCCACACTGCATTTCTTTCAAATCAGCATCCTTCTCTGCATGCATGCATGTATTTCACTTTGCACAGCATTTAAAAGCAGCTGAAAGCCTCTACTGTATTTGGTATTTTTCTCTTCAATAAGTAAGCAGACACGTAAGAAAAGAAAAGAAACAACGAAAGATTTGATTTTGAACATTTTATAAACTGTTTCACTATTCACAGAACGTACGTCACTAACCACCTTTCAAACTTTAAGCAGCAGAGAAGTCTTTTTTTTTTAATGACGTCAAGAGATGCACTAGGCAACCTTCAGAGAACTGTATTTGGAACCTAAAAATGCTTTTTTAGGACTGCAAGATACTACTTTATGCAGTTGCAAGAATGCATGCCCTAACTGAACCATAATTAGCTAATTTTGTAACCAAGGTAAGAATTCAAAATTGTGCCTCCCTTTATAATTTCAGAGTGGTTAAACTTACCTAAATGCATAAATAAGAAGAAGCAATAATAATACATTTATTTTAGTTTTTAGAATACAGAAATATGAGACAAGAAACAAAACAAAAGTAAAAAAAAATTAATAAAGGCAAAAATGTTGTGGCTCCTTAATGAATAACTGCTATATTTTAATATGAAGTTTCATGGATAAAGTCCACTTCCACTTCCTCAAACAACATTTGTAAGGTGGAACAATGTTTTTGTTTTTTATTTATTTATTATTTTGACTTTTGCTTTTTGTTATTTTTTTGACATTTATTTTAAGTCACATATAGTCAACCAATGTGCAAATAATTTAAACTTTAACATTCAGTCATAAAATACTCTTATATTTCTTCCTTCAATTCACATATTTATTCCAAAACACTCCTTACATTCCTATTCATTCAATATATCCTCTCAGTAGCTGTTTTTATAATGAGCAATCCATTAAACAAAATTAAAACAAACCATCAAAAGTCATGAACTTGTTAACAACTGGAATTCTGTTGTCACTTGTACACAGCCTACAAAAGTTCCAATAGCTAATTTTGACTATTTGACAAGTGTTAAGGTGCATATCAATAGCATGACCTGGCATGTGACAGAGATATGCCCCAGTACCTGGTCAATTAACCTCAATTAGTCATGTTATGTTATGAAAGCTTCATGTGAACATCAACAGGATTCTGTCCTTTATTTTTTAAGTCTACCTTAACCAACTCTATTTCAAACTTTCTCTGATGCCACAAGCAACCAGTATTCTTGGGGAAAGAACAGAGAAAGTGAAGCCAAGAGAAACCAGGAATTCTACCTTGCATGTAAAGCCTACAGGTGAACAAGAATGTCTTGCATACAAATTTGTCACTATCCAAATATGGAGGCCACTCCCCTCTAGGTGTGGAAAGCTTTTCCAGGTAGGGAATGACTGGATAGGAAGTATAGAAACATAGAAATATGGCTTTTTCCTAATAGCATGGTGTAGTTAGGATAGGAGTTGAATGTTTTAGCCTATAGCATCCCCCTACCTGATCACACATGGGGTGATTTTTATTCATCATAGGTGAGCACCCAATAGTTTTAAACTGTGATGAGTAGCCTTACTGACAAATGCATATGCTTAGCCATTACTGTACCACAAGCTACTAGCTGAAAGAAGAACCAGTTTGATCCTAGAAGCTAGTCCTTCAGAATAAAAAAAAATACAGTATAATTCCCTCACAGCAGCTTCCTGACAGCATACGGTTCAGTTGAAATCCTATGCTTGAGCAATAAAATGAGCCTTTACTCAACCTCCAGTCAAGAGACTGCAAACCATACAATGTAGTTAGAACATGTTAAGGAACACAGAGAATCTCTCTTTTTTACCAATCAGGGCAAGATGGTCATATGAGACAAAGTAAGTCAAACTAATTGTTGTACAAGCACAGCGCAAGACTGTTGTTTTCAAGCAAATAGCACATACAGTAAAACCTCATATAACACTAAAACCTGGTTCCACAAGTCTTGGTGTTATATGATTTTTAGTGTTATCTGATCCTCTATGGGATCCATAGAGATACATTGTAACCACACAGGCTTTTGCGGTTGTTATCTGAAGCATCCCATAGGATCTTAATGTTATTTGATGCAATTCTTCCCCCCAGATTCCTTAATGTTATGCGATTTTAGTGTTATTCGATACTAATGTTATATGAGGTATTACTGTATTATGAACCAATTGTGCAAGTCTGTAAGTTTTTCCACATGACCTTCATATATGAATCAGGAAGCTATAGGATGTAACCCAATTGGGAGACTTTTAGATATGGTGTTAGACCTTTTAGCTCTGTTCAATGCAGTACATTTATTGGGTGGGTTTGCATTTCATTTGAACTCTGCTTGGCATTCAAAAGAGACTCAGTGAGGAGAAGGCCCTGGTTGAATGGCATAAACCCAAGCTTTGAAGGTTCCAGATTTAACTTCAAGAATTTTCAATTGAGAAGAATAGTTAGTTGACAGAGTAGGCACCTGTGTGAGACTCTTCAAGGTCACTATCTGTTAGAGTAGAGGATGTTGGTCTAGATGTCAAAAAAGGTGGATGCATTGGAAACTAGATTCCTATATCTTAATACGCATTCTAATACAGTATAATGTTGTAATGTTGCAATCAGTCTTTAAATCCGTACAATGTTATTTTTTCAGGTTCAGTGTTATAGTTTCAGGTTTCAAGTTCATTTATTTATTTATTTATTTAGATTTATATTGCCGCCCACTCGCCGAGGCGACTCAGGGTGGCTTACAGTCAAAACAACAATAGTACAATAAAAATTATAAAATGCAACCACATAAAACAACCAAACCAGAACACAAACTAACTCATATCAGGCTGTTGTTGTGGGCCCAGAGGAGGGCTTAGACCCTTTTATGACTTCAATATAATTTTGTCAGATGTCACACACAGCAATGGCAAGATGCACATCATCATCATTCATTCATTCATCACTGTTTCGGTGCAGCCTCCATGTGAATAAAATGCACCCATGTACAATCAAACCTTTAATCAAGGATCTAAAAGCTAACTTCATTCTCAACTTTTAAAAAGCTGCATATTTACCAGTTTCACTTTCTCCCAAATTCATTTTATATTTAAAAAAAACCCCTCAAGTTTCTTGTCTCTTTGAAAAAAATCGACAGAGCATCTTCAGATTTCAGGACAGACGACCTAGTCCAAATTCTCAATTTTCTCACTAGCCAATTTCAATACACAAAACTATTCCAAGCACAGAAAAGACTGTGTTACACCTATCTGCCACTTAAGTGTTCAAGGTGAGGAGAATCACAGAAAAAATAAAATAAAACGGGAGGCAATTATGTTCAGAACAACAAACAAACTCAAAAGCCCTCTGTGAATCTGTCAGTTTTTCTTTCGCCTGTGTTTCAATTTCTTAAATCTTCAATTCTTTCCATCACATCTATGAAGAAATCTGCTTGTTTCTGAAAATCCATAATGAAAAACAAACCGAACATATTTTTCCCCATCACCAGTTTATCTGTTTCTACACACAACTCCCTTGCTGTTTGTTCCTCTTATCCCTCATTTCTTTCTACACAGGCCACCAGTCATGTATGGTACACAGGCCACCAGTCATGTATGGTAGCCCACTGGCTGCTTGAACCTCTCCACTCTTGCGATCCCAAGGAAGGAGCAAATGATGTCTTCAAGTCCAAAGCAAGCCACCAAAAAGGGCTGCATCTGAATTAGTGATCTCTCTTGTCCAAAGCTAGTTTCCGAATGTTAAGATGATTTGGCCAGGGTCTAGTCTTTGTTTTTGCTACCCAATGCAACAAAGAGCCAAACAGTGTTAAACAAGCAGCAAAAGTACCATGCTTATAGCTAAAGATGAGCAGTCTCCAAAAAGCAAGCATTACTTCTGTTCAATCCACACACGCACACACACATATATGTATTTACAAATCCAATACACATTTGCAGTTGATGACATTGATTTACGAGACTTCTGCTTTAAGGCATTCACAAAACCCAGCTGCAGTAGACAAAGTTATGCACTGAAGACTGCTGTCATGGGTGAGACAGCTATGTGTTACAGCAACTTACAGATCTGTCGCTTCTATTCACTTACACCACTGCTTGCAAGAAACAATGTTTCCAGGTTGGGGCTATATTGTTCAGCTATTCTGAAAATTCAATGTTTAGGATTACTAAAAAAACAAATAATACTCATTAATTTTAAAATGCACATTTAAGATGCATGCAGAATTAGCACAATAACCTAGATTTTCTTTTAGGGAATGCATCTTTCTTTCCAAGAAGATATTCAAATTCATATCTGGAGCAAATGAAATCTCATAGTAACACAAATATTTCAACAATTTTTGCACATGGTTATGTCAGTCATTTAAAATCAACCAGATTTAGACTCTGAACTTTTTAATATTTTAGTAAAACATAGCCCGCTTTCTCCATATAGAGAAGACCATCATGATTTTTTTTGCAGCACAAGTCTATTCAAGGATGACAGATGTTATGAGTTTTAGGAAAGGCCTAGTGTAAAAGAAAACTGAAAAGCAAAACAAAAATAGAAACAGAAAACATCTCAATCTTTCACTGTCTGCTATGGAACTTCAGTTTCAAATCATACACAATTTTTTAAAATAAGTTTGATTATTGTAGCATCATCTACACAGGTTAAGCTAAAACAGCCACAGCTGAATCTCGGCCCTAGATTGGCTTAGTTTTAAAGCAACATCTACAAAACTTTACAGGCCAGAGGGTGGAGGGGTTTACAATTTTAAATCAGCATATTTAAAGCACTGCATATATCCATTTTAAATGGTCTCCTTTTCATTTTACAAACACCAGGTTTGTTTTACTATCAGCAAACCGAAACGGATACAGACAAGTAATCCAAGTTCTCGATCGATTAGGGAGATCAGAAACATCTTGCCAGCTCAGAAACTGTACTGCTCAATGTCACCATTGTTTGATGTCTCTAAACTTATGTCTGTTGCATAATTAACCTCCAACAGATGAATACAAACCCAATTAAGGATATTGATTTTGTCCACCATAAATTAACGTGGCTTGAGAAGCTAGTGTAAGCAAAAGATAGCTGGCAGGAAAGAATTTAAGAGGGGCACATTAAAGTAACTAAATAGAAAGAGTTTCTAAAAATTCCCTATTATCTGAAGTGCACAAAAGCGCCAACCATTATAAACTCTATTTTAGTTTAACAAAATAAAATTAATTGTAACAAAATATAATTGGAGTCGCTTATAATCAGGGGTTTTATATTATAACATTCTTCTCATACAGCCCATTATATGAGAAAGCAATGGAAGCCAATGGAAGCCAATGATCTAGTTTCCCACATTTTTGTCATGGTATTTTTGCTCCGGCATTTTGTTCTTCACCTATTTTATTCCAAATAAAACAACTGGGAATGCACTTAAACAATTTGTAACAAAATAATCTAAGTACATTTGTAAGCAAATTAAACTCTCTAAATGTTTGGATGACAGGAAGTTTTTCAAGGAAATGTCTCAAGAAACCACAAAATGATTTTACATCTAGTCAGTTCTAGCGATGGAAGAGGGAAAACTTGCCACCCAATGCCATCATAATTCAGAAAAACACATTATTGTTTATAAGAGAGGGAAATGATATGAACAATGCAAACATTATTTGAACCCAATTACAGTAATTGACACCCAAATAAAATTACATGGGGAAAGGACGGTATGTTTAGCTGAGTAAGAATGTTTAAGAGTACAGTCTATCTTATCCAGTTCTTCATCCTACCATCCTGACAAAATAAATATTTTTTTAATTGCAAAAATTTCTTTCAAGCCATGGATCCTAATCCTAATCTGAACAGAAAATACCTTTACAGAAATATTCACATCACTAATGAGAAGTGCCTGGAGGACAGTGGTCCATGGGGTCACAAAGGGTCAGAATAGACTGTGCGACTGAACAACAAAAATGAGAAATAACACATCTTTGGGGGGGGGGGAGGACACTTAAAAATTATTTCATATGTCCCTGTGGGTGAACTAATCCACTAAACCAAAAACATCTGGATTTAAAAGGACTATCCAACAATACTTCACCCAGAAAACTGCCAGCCCATTGACTTCAGTGGAAGTTACTTTCAAGGCAGGGCACAGTGCTATTGCCCTGACTTCGGCAAGACACCCTCTCCAAGTAAACACATCAAGGATCAAGCTGCAAATTTCAGCATCACTAAAATGTATGAGCAAACATCCCTTGATGGTATTTTCCAGGCTCAGCCGTTTTATTCAATTTTAATCCTCAAGTTCCCTTGAGCGGAGGATAACCTAATAAAAATAAGGTAGGAAACTAACATGCCAAGTTGCATTTTCACCCTCCTCTCTAGGGTCACTTAGTTTCTGCACCAAGCTACACCAAGTTCCAGAATACTTTTCAAGACATCCGAACCTTAATAACCCTCCCTTTTTCAAAAAGAAAGCCAGTGTAAAAATGAGGCAAAACTGCCCAGAATACAGGGGATTGTGTAAAGGTAGGCTAGCAAGGTAGGTGTGCAAAACTATATTTTTAAAAAGTGAAAATTCAGCTATTTAACAGGCCTGAGTGTTAAACAGCTGCATCAAGTTCTTAGGCAAGAAACATTTCTAAAATATAACAGAGCTTAACAGCTCTCCTCTTGGGACCTATGGAAGCCTTTTAATGGAACATCATCCTCTTGTTTTTTCTCCACAGGACAGGAAACAATGGAAAAATTGGGGGGGGGAGTGTACTTGTGATAAAGTGAAAATCCTGCACTTTTCTAGTTTTTTTTTTTTTTTTAAAAAACACTTAGAAAAAATCTTTTCCGCTTGGCTGAACATTGCCCAGAACTGCCCTCCACATAATTTCTGAGAAAAGAGATTAGCTAAAATTAGGGACCTACACGCAAAACATCTGGGGGTGGTGATGGTGAATGGGTTCCTTTTTTACTGCCATGAAGGGACCTACTCTTATGTAAACAGCCTCACCATTGCTGTTCCAGTGTGTCAAGGGGAGGCTTTTCAAAAAATACTACTAACCAATACAGTACTAACCATTTGCAACTCGACACAACCAAACTTCATGGCATCAATCTGAACACATCAGGCACAGAAACAAACCATGGGTTGTAAGAAAACTGATCTGTTATACTAGCCATGCATTGTGAACCTCTGTCCCTGATATGTTTAAATCAATGCCATGAGGTCTCACTATTATGTCTGACGAAGTCGACTTGGGCCACAAAAGCCAACATTGAAAAAGGTAGTTAAGTCTTTCAGGTGCCACAACGTTTTTTGCCTTTTTTTGTTTCGTTTTTGTTTACTCTCTGGCGCACAAAAAGTAGAGGATGCGGTGGGCTTAAAAGGTCGGGGGGGGGGGGTCCTCCCTCTCTGTGTGTAAAAAAGAGATAATGCTGTTGCCAAAGAGGAAAATATGTTCTTCAAAAGAGAAAGATCAAAGGCAGGAAGGGGGGGGGGGTTACCGACGAGATCTCTGGTCATGTCCTAAATTACACTGCTTCCTCGCCGCTCCCGAAGTTCGCAGCGAACTTTTTCGCGACCCACGACTTTTCTCCAGCCACACGCTTTTTCCCCCACGAAGGAGCGGCGTCAACCCCCAACACACACACACGTGTGTACACCTGATCCTCCAGGAGGATCCTTTGGGGTCGTCTGTTTCTCTTTCTCTCCCCTCCCCCCCCCCTCTGGAAAGAGCTCACACACGCAGAGCCCTCTTGCTAGTTGCACCCTTACCTGCTCCCGAGGGATACAGGGCAGCGAGGTCCGCCGATGGGACTTGTGGCTACTGCAGGCGGCCATCTCGGGCGAGACCAGCGAGCCGGATCGCCGCCGCCGCCGCCTCGTCAAGCCCGGCACCTCTTCCTTGGGCGGCCGGGCGGCGGGCGCGCCAGGGGCTCCTGCTTGGGCGCCTTCCTCCTCCTTCTCCTCCTCCTCCTCTTCTTCCTCCTCCTGCTGCTGCCCTTCGGCGCCCGCCAGGAGGCGTCGCGCGGGCAGCCGAGCCGGCCGGCCGGAGTGGGCGCCGAGGATGCCCGCCAAGCCCAGGAGATAAGCCAGGTAAGGTGGCCGAGGCGGAGGGACGCCCTGCTGCTGCTGCTGCCGCCGCCGCCGCCACCAGGAGCCGAGGGCGCTACTACTCAGGGTCACCATCGGGAGCCCCCGACGGAACCGCCGCGGAAGCCATCGCCCGCCAACACAACTCAGCACCACCCCGGCGGCGGCGAAGAGCAGGCGGCCGCCCCCCTCCGCCGCCTCTTCCTCCTCTTCCTCCTCCTCCCGCCGCCCCCCCGGAGAGCCCGGCCCAGCCCGGCCAGCGCTTCCCCCCTCCCCCCCCCCCGCAGAAGGCGGCCAGCCAGAGCCAGGCAGCCGCGCACCCACCACCCACCCCGGAACGACGCAAGTCACAGCCCAGGCACAGCGAGGAAGAAGAGGAGGAGGAAGAAGAGGCAGCAGCAGCCCCCGCCCCGGGGTGGGAGCCCCGCCGCCGCCGGCGGCACCTGAGGGGGCCCCTTGGTCCCCGCCTCGTCGGGGCGCGCCGGCCGGAGCAGCGCCAGCGCCGCCGCCAAGAGCGCCCGGGAAAGTTTGCTGGCCTTCGCGCGCCTCCCCAGCCTCGCGCCCGGGCTTCTCCCTGCTGCTGCCTCCCGCCCAAGCGGGGCGCCCTTGCCGCTGCCGCCGGGCGAGGCAGTCGCCTCTGGCCCCGCCGCCCGCGCCTTGCCCTCCGCGGAGCCCGACCTCCAGCCCGAGCCACTGCTCCCCGCCATACCGAAGCGCGGGGGTGAGGGGGGGGTCTGTCTCTCTCTCTCTTCCCCCCTCCTCTCTTTCTTACTGCACTTCACCACGAATGGAGGGGGGGTAACTCTCCAGACTGGACCCCCCCCCCCTTCACTATTCCTTTTTCCGTCTTTCCTCTTCGGGAGGGGATTTTTTTTTTAATGAAGCCTATTTTTACGCCCAAGCACCGGCGCTGGGTGAGGGAAAACAACGTCCTTGCAGGGAAGGGAGATAGTCATAAAGAGGATAGGCAAGATTATTATTATTATTATTCCTGTCCTCGACTGTGAACCAAATGGTTGATTTGTTAATAATAATAATAATGATGATGATGATGATGATGATGATGATGATGATACAGATACAGATACAGTACAGCACATATCCCTGCCAGCAAAAGTCCACATAGTCAAAGCTGGTCTTCCCAGTAGTATTGTATCGTTGTGAGAGTTGGACCATAATGAAGGCTGAGTGCAGAAGAATAGATGCCTTTGAAATGTGGTGCTGGAGGAGAATTTTGAGAGTCCTGTACTGTACTTTGAGCAGCAAGGCGATCATATCAGCCAATCCTGAAGGAAATCAACCCTAACTGCTCCTTGGAATGATAAATATTGGAGATGAAGCTAAAGTACTTTGGACACTAAATGAGAAGAGAAGACTCACTCAAGGTCTTGAAGCTGGAAAAGATCAAAGGCAAAAGGAAAAGGGGGTGGCAAAGGATCAGAGGGCTAGATGGCATTGTTGACACAATGGGTGTAGAGCTGAGTGGGGTGTGGAGAATAAGGGTGCCTGGTGTGCAGTGGTCCATGAGATCGCAAAGGGTCAGACTCAACTGCAACTGAATAACAACAAAACAGCACATTTCCAACAACAGCAGATGCCAGCTTTGTAATGAAAAATATGAAGCAGTAGTTTATCTGATCAGCAGATGTAGCAAAATTTCACAGAAATTTCACAAAATTTTGCAACACCATATCAGAGTTGCAAAAACTATCCATTGGAAACTTAGCCAGAAGTTTGGATTTGGGAACATCAATTAGAGAAAGTTTTAGAAAATGAGAGTCAAGCTTCTGTGGACTTTAAAATTCAAACAGACAGACATCTGCCTCACAATACATCTGATATAACTGTTGTAGAAAAGAAGAAAGTCTGGTTTATTGAAATTGCTATACCAGGAGATGCATGAATTGAAGGCAAACAACTGGAGAAAATCACAAAATATTATTTACAAATTGAGGTTGAACATCTGTGGAGGAAGAAATCTGTTGTACCCATAATGATCAGAGCCCTTGGAATAATAGCTAAAGGACTCCCTAGATATTTGGAAATTTTGGACTTATCGGACTTGAACTCCTAAACTCTCCAAAAAACAACTCTACTGGGAACTGCATATATATTCAGACATTACCTTAATAGTTCTTAGGTCCTTGGTTAGGGTTTTAACTGTTAATTTTATTTCAGTCCTCTACTGTGAATCAAATGGTTGATTTGTATCCAGTAATAATAATACAATTACTTTCCCTCTACTCTCTACTTATTGGAATACAGTATTAAACAGTAGAGGGAGAAAAGCATAGCTTGAATGACAACATTAAGAAAAGTGAAGAGTCTTTGCTTTTGGAAGTTAATAAAGGAGGACTTTAGAAAATTGAAGAAGAAAGGTGAATACAGAAAGGGAAGGATTGAAACTGAAGGAATGATCTTGACAGGTCAGAAACAAGTTTTGCCAACAAATTGCATGAAGACAAAGATACATGTATCCAACAATAGCAAATGCTGGCCTGATTTACTAGCATTTCTATAGCAGGGGATGCATGAATTGAGGACAAACAACTGAAGAAATTCATAAAATATTGCAATGTCTATGGAGGAAGAAATCTGTTGTACCCATAGTGATCACAGCCTTTGGAGCAATACCTAAATGACTCCGTAGAATAGATATTTAGAAATTTTGGACTTGAACATCCTAATTCTCCAAAAAAAAAAAAAAAAACCCAACTCTACTAAGAATTGGATATATACTCAGACATTACCTTAACAGTTCTTAGGTCCTTGGTTATGCTGAGAACTGTTAATTCTATACCAGTCTTTAACTGCGATTCTAACTGATCTTTATTTTATAATAATCTAGAGCAGTGGTGCCCAAACTAAGGCCCGGGGGCCGGATGCGGCCCCAGACACCAATTCACCCGGCCCTCGAAGCCCTCATCGCTCCTGGAAGCGGAAGTAAAATGTGCCCATATGGGCGTGTTTTACTTCTGCTTCCAGGAGTAACGAGGGCTTTGCGGGCCCGGTGAATTGGTGTCGGGGGCCACACCTGGCCCCCAGGCCTTAGTGACTGGCTCCCTGAACCACATGATTGGCCCACGGCCCAAAAAGTTTGGGCATCCCTGATCTAGAGGGCCATGCAGGAGACAGTGTGTTGTTTTTTTAAGTGGAAAGAAGAACATGTTTAAGCGAAGTGGAAGAAATCCGGTGGCTAATGCATTGTGTTTTGTTTTCCAATATAAAAAATATGGTGGGGTGGAGAATCCAATCTTTGGAATGATAAAATTGTTTTATTATCCAGATTCAGCCAGAAAGAGAGCGCAAAAGACCGTAAATATGGGGAAAGGCGCCCCTCGCGATGGCTCCCGTCTGCTTTTCCCCGAGAATCGATGGGTCTCCTCGTTTTAGGCCGAAGGGCGCTGCGGATCTTGGCCTCCATTCAGCCTCCGGCCGGGCTTCCCCCCCTGAGGAGGGTTTCCCGCTCTGGTCTCTTTACTCTCCTCCTCCTCCTCCTCCTCCTCCGCTGCCTTGGTGCGGGTGCCCTGGCGGTGCGCCTCGCTCACTGCGCCTTCATGCTCCGATGACGCGCCTTCCCGGCGGAACCCCGAGCCGAAGTCCCTGATCATCGCCGATCCCCATGGCTGGGAGGAAAGAAACGCCAGATCATCTCCGATATGGGGGCCCCGGGAGAGGGCATTGGGGGGGGGAGGGATATAACCGCGTCAGCGGGTCCCCGAGCGAAACGGGGAAAGGGACAGAAGTTCGGGCTTGTTGCACTGATGGCGCGGGAGGAAGGCCGACCTTGCCTCGGCGGGGAGGAAGTCCCGGGGCTGACTTCTCTATCGGCTGCCTTAATGTCTCGACGTTAAAGAGGAGACCGAGGGAAAATTTACCCAACAGATCGGAGCAGAGGGAGAATAGCGTAGGCTTGCTTGCCGCCGCCACCACACACGGGAGGGGGGAGGGGGGAGGGGGGTAGCCAGTGGTGGGATGTCAAAATTTTTACTACCCCACCATGATGTCATCACAGTGTGGGCAGAGCTAACATCATGATGTCATGGGCGAGGCCAAAGAAAAATAATAATAAAAAATAATAAAATAAAAATAAACACACACGCACACAACACCCCCCTCAACCCACCACCCACCCACAACACAAACCTGTAAATAAATAAACAAAAAAAACACACACACACCAAACATAACTCAACACACCCACACACCCCAAACACAAATCTGTCACTTACCTGTTAGTTTATGTGCCTGGGCAGCACCATGTTGCAAGATGGATATGGTCATCGTACTGGTTCTCTAGGATAATATGCCTTAATGTAAATATAAAACAACTGTACCTCCTTAAGGGTTCTCCAATTGGAACAGCCATTGGAACAGCACAGGTGTAGCTTATTGATGAGGTAACTCCAAGACTTTGCTTAAAAACCCCAAGCCAGGCCGCTAGGCCTTTTTAGGAGCTGTGGTAGTATGTCAATATAGGTAAAGGTATTAAATACACATTAAAATACACACAGACACACCACATCCAAAGGTGAGTCACTTACCCTGGGGAGCAGGCTATAGGGAGCTTCAGGCTAGCAGCCTCTCTTCCTCTTCTCCACTTGGGAGGACAACAAGGAGGCTGTGCATACGCGCCAAGTACTGTAGGCGTGCATGCACACTAAGTGCTTGGCACGCATGCACAGTGGGGGAACCAGTGAAAAGGTAAGCCCCGAAGGTGGTTCCCCCCCCCCCAAAAAAAAAAAGCTGCTACCGGTTCTCTGGGACCCTGGGGAAAGTTACTACCGGTTCTGGCGAACTGGTGCAAACCTGTTACATCTCATCACTGGGGGTAGCCCGGAGAGAGGGGGAGAAAATGTTGCAGTCCCTCTCAGCTTATGTTCGCCCTTGCCCGGTGCGTGGAGGCCTCTGCTTTCCACACCAGAAAAAGCCCCATAAGGCGTGGATGGGGTGGCACCTCTTGCCACCCGCCCTAGGTCAGGTTTAACAACAGTGCCAAGGCTTAGCCCACCTGGGAAGAAGGAAAGACCCACTGGGTTCCCTGGCACAGGGTCCTTGCTCATTTCCGCAGGGCACTGGTGGTTTTACCTGACCAATCCATCACTAGGGAAGAAGCCCTCTTAACCAAAGGGATTTGTTCCCGTTGGGTAAATAGGTTAAGGATCATTTTCCTCCTTCCTTTTCCATCCCATGTTGTTCCCAAGTTACAGGATCCTGGAAAGACAGCATAGTGTAGTGCAGGAGTTCTCAACCTTTTTTAATGCCAGGGGCCGGGTCACACTCCTGGGTCACACTGCCCTTCCTCCACCACATGGCACATCCTGAGGTGGTGGGGGCCACATGAAATCGCACTGTAGGCCACATCCAGCCCGTGGGGCACAGGTTGAGAATCCCTGGTGTTCTGTTTAAGAGTGTTGGACTAAAGCTCAGGTGAGCCTGGGTTCAAATTGACACTGAAAGTGAACTAACAACCCAGCAGCAACATAGGGGCCATCTACATACTCTTTACCCTGCAGGTTATGCTAGACTGGGCACAGGTAGATTTAAATTAAAACCCAGGACATGACATCAAGCTCAATGCAGGGAAGCCAATTGTAGGTTGTTGGGGTTTTTTTTTTCCAACAGAGCTGGGAATCATCTTTTATTTGTTTGGTCAGCAGATGTCGTTTTAATTTGCTTTGAGTCGTCTGACGTTGCTTTTGTCCTTTTTCTGCCGCACATGATTAGCCTGATTAGATGCAAAGGGGCACTCGTAGGGGATGGCATTTCCCCTCCATCAAGTGTCCCTAGTCTCCACACAATGTCTTGAAAGATCAGGCTTCAAATCAGAGCTGTAATAGTGTCTTACTGGGCACTCAAACAAAAAAGAAGGTGGAAATTGCCAGTTAGCACCTTGTTAAGGCAGTGGTGGAGAACCTATGGCATGTGTGCCAGAGGTGGCACTTGGAGCCCTCTCTGTGGGCACCCATGCAGTCACTCCAGCACAGAGTTTGCCCTGCCCCTTTGTCCAGGAGCCCAGTGGGAGTGTTTACTTTGTCCCCTGTTGCTGTGTTGGCACTTTGCAACAAGTGATTTTTGGGATGCAATTTGGGCACTCGGTCTCCAAAAAGGTTCACCATCACTGTCTTAAGGCAACTTCTGCTGTGGGGCTGCGGTGGCTTAGTAGTTAAGAAACTCGCCTTGTTAGCTGGAAGGCTGGCAAGTCCCAACACTCGGGGACATGAAAAGAGCCTCATTCAGGCGTTCCCCTGAGCAGAGTTTCCTCTGCAAAAACCCTTTCAACCCAAAATAATTATTATTACTTCTGCTATTAGAGTTCCATGCAAATGGTGCCCTCTGCCCCTACTAACTCCTGCAAATTGTCACCTGGATGGCTACAATGATTCTGGAGAAACACAATTTGAAAAACTGAATATGCAGCTGATCAGACCATGATTTCCCAGCTATGTACTGCCTCCCATTGATTTGTAGAGCTCTGAAATCAGATTAGAAGCACAATTTGTTCTGACCAGAGTTGTACTCACTTTAGACTAGGAATTGTGTTCCTAGAACTAGTTTTTTTCCTCCGTGACCAGAAGGTTGCCTTGCAGTATGTTTGTCAAGCTTCAGCTGCCATCTGTGCTGTTCCTTGGAGCAGGGAGGGCAATACCTTGGTCACATCCAAATCATATAATTGCAGCATGATACATGCAGGCATTCAGAAGTTAGTGCAGAATGCTACAGCCAGAATAATTTTGCTGTCTGCGTTTCTGTTCATATATCACACTTCTGTATGCTTCATTGGTTTCTTGATCATTTCAGGCCCATTAGAAATGATGGATGTTAGCTCTTCCTGTTGTTTAGATGTCGTCGTGCTTATTTTGACTTTGGATGCAGCAGTTTTCAACAGTAATGTGGTGCAATCAAACTGGTTTCCACGATTCTTAATTCAGTGGCCAAAATCCTATTTTGTAGTAATTCACCATACATTAGGCCTTTGAAACTGGGATTTAGTGAGTCAAATTTCCATAAATTCTATTCAAATGCGCTTACTTTAACTGCAACTTACCTTAGTATATTAAGTCACAGTCAAGAGTAGCATAATTTGAATCAATGCAACCTATGCAGGAGTTGTCTCACTAAAGTACCATTTACTCAATGGGCCTACTATAATGAAATTTAATAAAGCTAAGCAACAGGATTTGGACCAATAAATTCTTTCTGAAATTATTTTGTCATTTTTTCCTCTAAGTCAGGAGTTCCCAATCTGAGGCCCACAGGCCGTAACCTGGCACCATTTTATGTGGCCCCCTCATCCCTCCAAGGATATCCGAGAAACAAAATGGCTGCCGATTTGAAGCTGTTGAGAAAAACTGGCCACTTCATCATGCAGTCAGGGCAAAATGGCCATCTGGCCCTCAAAGCTGACTGAGCAAGCGTAACCTGGCTCCCGGCTTGAAAAGTTTGGGAACCCCTGCTCTAAGTGATTTAGGACCAGAATGTTTGAAGGACCATTTCTCTGCCCATCAGCTGGAGTCATCTTTTTATTTATTTATTTATTTATTGTTCACATTTAGTACCCCGCCCCAATCGGGTAGACCTGACTCTGGGCGGCTTACAGCATAAATTACCATCATAGTAATCTATAATCATAGCAATATATAGAACCTTGATTCATAAAAATTCATAAAAATTTAAAAAACATTAAAACACTAAAACAGCTAAAAGCCAAATGATGAACAATACAAATACCAGATTTTTTTTGGGGGGGGGATGGGTGCCCTTAAATCTTACAAAGGCCAAGAGGGGTATAAATTGTGGATGATCTTTCAGTGATGGCAGGCATGACCAGATGCCAGAGCACATGGAATGCTACCTTTCCAGCTGAAATTGTGCATATTTATTTATTTGCTTTAAAAAAAATTGCTTTCAAACTGTAGGAGCTCAGATAGACAACAGGAGCTCACTCTATTGCACAGTCTTAGCTTTCAAACTGCTGACCTGCTGACCTTCCAGTTGTCAAACTCAGCATCTTAACCAATAAGCCACTGTGGCCTTCTGCACTAACTTTAGGATGCTGCAAAAATTACAATTCTGGGTCACCTGGAATGGTTGTGCAGGCACTCAAGAGTTCCCTCTTTACACTGCCATTCTCCTCATAAGGAAGATGTCAAAGTAACATTTCCAGAGCTCCTGAATGGGACATCTCTGTAGTGTAGCTATGCTTTAAGTCAAGATATGCATTGAGGAAGCTGGACTCTTCAATAAAGCCCAGTAATGGCAGACAAAACTTTGTTCATTTGCTACTTCCAAGATGCGACAACAGTACATAACAACAAAGCAATTATGACCTACAACAGTGATGACAAACCTTGACACTCCTGGTATTCTTGGACTTCAATTCCAAAAAGCCCAAGTCCCTGTGAATCCATACAAATGATTTACTGCACACACAGGGACTCACATGGACCTGGGCTTCTGGGAATTGAAGTCCAAGAACAGCTGGAGTGCCAAGGCTCGCCATCACGGACCTGCAATCTGTTAATAAAGTTTGCAGCAACTGTGAAGCTAAATAGGCACAGTCAGCACAACTTGTGGAATAAAAATTAATCCTAAGGCATTTACCTGCATTTCCTACAGTAGGTAGGATTTCTCCACCAGAGAAATATGGAAAGGATTTGCCGATGACAGAAAACTCAAAAATGAATATCTTGAACAAACTTTCTAAGGATATTATTCAACTTTAAATCATTCTCTTGTACATATTTGAAAATCTATTATACATTTAGGAACAAAAGGCCATCTTTATAAAAAGCAATGTTAAACAGTTCCCATGAAATGGAAAATAATTTTGCTGGCTATTACAGTCTGGATGAAAGTATTGGTTTTCAACTTCCAAGGATACAAGAGTCCACATGCCTTCGGGGCTCAACGGACATTCTGCAGAAATAAAGGCCACACTTAACAAGGTACATCACTTAAAATGATGGTGAAAAATGCACAAACCCACTTCATTCAATGGGGAAACATGGTGTGTTAGTTAAAATATGTAAATAAATATGCAGATTACAAAAGATGCATTAGAACACAATGATTTCAGTGTGGGTAAAACACCCAGTTTTGCACAGGAGCTGTGGTGGCTCAATGGTTAAGAAGCTCACCTTGTTAGCTGGAGGGCTGGCATGTTGGCAGTTGAAGACCTGGGTACTGCAAGACAAAATGAGCACCCATCTCTGTTCCAGCTCCTGCCAACCTAGCAGTTCAAAAGCAAGAGATTGCAAGTAGATTAACAGGACTACTTTGGTGGGAAGAGTTCTTTGAGACATGAAAGGAGCCTCTACCCTGGGTAGAGTTTCTCCAGCAAAAATCCTTTCAACCCAGAATAATTTCTGACATGAAATTATACCCAGTCTGGCAAACTGATCTTTACTTACTTTGAAAGCATCAACTGTTGCTCCCAAAGTGGAAGACTTGTCTAGCAAGGTGATTTCTTTGCCCAGGGGATGCCCAGTTGTGTTTGCAGTCATTAATGTCCTCAAGGAGGCTTCTGTGGCCCCCTAAAAATTGACATGAAATAAAGATGGGTAAAAATATCAGTGGGATTTGGAGAAATTTGACAAAATTGAAATGGATTTTTCCATTCATATTCCCAAGCAATCAGACATTTATGAGAATAGTTAACTTGATGTTATTGAGTGGTAATATTAAAATGAACTCCTTCTTGGCACAGAATAGTTCACTATATGTAAATGAACACAAAATATAATTCCTATGTAATTTAATCTGGTTCCTGTAAAGTTCCAAATTAAAGCTGGCAGGGCAGGTATGGGGCTCCAGTAATACGAAGTCCCATGTCGGGTGGTTGATTTGGTTAGACAGCCACCTCTTTCTCTCTTTTAAACCTTTTAAATAAAAAATAAAATAAAATTTGAGTCTTTTAAATTTATAGTTTTAAATTTTTAATTAATCTTGAACCTTTAAGTTTTTTATCTCTTTGAATTAGGGGTATAGTTGGGTTTACAGATGGGTTCATTGAATTGTTATTTTCCAACATTGTGTTAGCCGCCCTGAGTCACTCCAAGTAGGGCGGCATACAAGTATGATAAATAAAGCTAGAACTATGTTTAAATTTGGTATTTGACAGGATTATATCATCTCCAAGGCTCTGAATGTTACATTTAAAAGGAATTTTGTGTGTTACTCATTAGTTCTCAACAGCCTCATTATGGTTATTATGAAATCATTATTGGAGCTTTCAAGCAAGTGATGTGCTGAATTGCATGTTATTAGCAGCTGCATTGTCATTTACCAGGAAAGCAGAAAATTGCAGAGATAAACTCCCTCTAGTGACTAATTTTGATAATGCACCTTTGAAATATATTTAGAAAGACAAGAGTTTTTCTCTTGCTACTTAGTATTGTTAAAAGAATGCCATAGGACCATGTTGGTGAACCTTGGCACTCCAGGTGTTCTTGAACTTCAATTCCCAGGAGCACTGACTTGGGCTTCTGGTCATTGAAGTCCAAGAACACCTGGAGTGCCAAGGTTTGCCATCATGACCATAGGACTTGAAAAATTATGTAAAAATACTCTCAAAGGCTGACATTCTGTTGCATAGCTTCCTGTGTTCAATGGTGATAACATCCTCAGAGGGAAATTGGCATTGATTGCAGGTGATTTGGGCATGTATGCAGGTCATACACAACCCAGCAAAGTCATGTGCACTCAAAAAAAAAAAAAAACACCAAACCCAAAATAAGCCTTTAATTGGAAAAAAATTGTTGTTGCTACTGATGTTATCACCACTGTGAATGTGGAACTTTGCAAAAAGAATTTCTGCCTTTAAATGTATTGAAAAAGTAATTTGTAAAAGTAACTAGGTGTTACTTGATTAACCTAAAATTAGTACTGAATAGAGGGAGGACTGGGAATGCCCAATATTAAAAATTATTACAGGACTTTCCAACTTAAAAGCATTATAAAAATTGTGACAATGAAGGATACTAACCAGAAAGAATTAGAAATGAAAGAACTACAAGAATTTGGAAATGGGGTGTGTGTGTGTGTGTGGATAAGGAAATACCTAACCTATGAATTAAAAATAACTTGCTAAAAGGGATGTTAAATACCTGGATACCTGGAGGATTTTGAAATAAAGATTGGCTCCAAATATTTCTCCAATTACAGAAATGTTAGATTTAAAAACTTTTTTGGTAAAAAACGATAAATTGAAGGAAATTTTACAAAAATATGGGATATATTTGTTAAAAGAGTGGTTACAATTTTGTGATGAGGGGGGGACCTTGGAAATATATAAGGAATTAGAACTGAACTGGCTTCAAATACTAGCTGTAAATAAATGGAATAAAAAGTATAATGATCTGGCCAGATCATTTAGACAATTGACGGAATTTGAGGAATTGATTTACAAAATAATAATAAGAAAAAACACTAGGGGTAAAAGGATTGGTGAATTTTTTAAAATAAATTTTTAAATACAACAAGTGAACCACATGATACTTTGAGAAAAATTTAGAAGTGTTAAATGGGATGTATATAAGAAGGATCTGTTAGCCATTTTCTTATCTCTAGCAAGACAACAAATTGCAAAAAATTAGAAAAGAAATATGAAGTTAGAATTGAATAACTGGTACAGTATAAGGATTTATGGGAAATGGTATTGAATGATAAGTTGACATGATAACTAAATCTGAAAAAAGATACAGTATATTGAAAGAGAATAAATTCTGGGTTATTTGTAAGCCTTTCTTGGACTATATGTTAAAAGATAACAAAGGTGACAGACCAGTACCAGAACCAGTGATGGGATGTCCCCGGTTCCAGACGGATCTCTGGAACCAGTAAGACTAATCCCGGAGAGTTCTCCGGGAGGGGAGTCCACTTTTGAGGCGTCCGGTTCCGGACGCCTCACCAAAAGAATTTTTTTTTTAAAATCTGAGCTAAAATGGCTCCAATTGACTGCGCATGCGCAGAAACTCAATTTGATGCATTGCGCATGCGTCAAATTGAGTTTCTGGACATGCGCACTAAATTGGAGCCAAATGGCTCCAATTTTAAAAAAAAAAATCTTCTGAAGCTGGATGGGAGGTTCCCCGTCCATTCATTTATCTCCCCCCTCCCAGCCTCCAGCTCCACCCTAAGAGAAGGGCACCTCCCCTAGCCGGCTACCTGGCTCCCACAGGCACGTTGGTGCCTGGCCGCGCTGTCCGCCCACGCCGCGCCGCGCCGTCCGCCCGCGCCGCGCCGTCCTAGGGTCTTGGGCCCAACAAACCCCCATGCCCTGGGTAAACCCGGCGGGGCTCGCCACCGCCGCATCCTCTTCTGTCGGGCGCCTGGAGCTTCCTCGGGCCGTTGCCTTTTCGGCCTGGCTCTGGCTGCAGCCACGGAAGGTAAGTGAGGCTTTTATATTTTGGGTGGGTGGGTGGGTGATTTAATTGTGTTTTGGGTGGGTGGTTGTACTTTTATTTAATTTTTATTTTATTTATTTCTTTATTTTATTTCTTTAAGTTAATTACGGGTCTGTGTGCCGTGTTTATTATTTTTTTTATTTTTATTTTTGCCTTGCCCACAACGTCATGATGTCATGACGTTGGCTCCGCCCATGACGTCATGATGTCATGACATTGGCCACGCCCATGACGTCCGTGACGTCATGGCGTGGTAGTAGAATTTTTGACATCCCATCACTGACCAGAACTAATGAGTTTTTGGAAGAGATAAGAGAATAAGGTATTATACACATGGTGAATTCTAAGGACAACTCAGTCTAGTTTTTATTTTATAACACTATTATGATTTTATTATCACTAGATAGAGAGAATTAATGTTTTTAGGAATGATTTAAGAGAATGGTTATAATATGTGAAAACGGATTAAGAAATATGTGTACTATGTACTGAGTTATGCTTTATATATATTTTCTTTCTGTATTTTGTTTATATTTTTTTTATATTTTACTTTCTTGGGATCGAAACTCACTGCAGATGGGGATTGCAGCCATGAAATAAAAAGGCGATTGATTCTTGGGAGGCAAGCAATGAGAAACCTGGGGAGCATAATGAAAAGTAGAGACATCATATTGAAAACAAAAATTCGTATAGTAAAAGCAATGGCATTCCCTGTGGCAATGTATGGTTGTGAGAGCTGGACCATTAGGAAAGCTGAGCGCAGAAGAATAGATGCCTTTGAGATGTGGTGTTGGAGGAGAGTTTTGAGAGTCCCATGGACAGCAAGGAGAACAAATAGGTCAATCTTAGAAGAAATTAACCCAGAATGCTCCTTAGAAAGTCAAATTGTAAAGATGAAGCTAAGGTACTTTGGACATCAAATGAGAAGAGAGGATTCGCTTGAGAAAGCCTTGATGCTGGGAAAGGTGCAGGGCAAAAGAAAAAAGGGGGCGGCCAAAAATGAGATGGTTGGATGGTGTTGTGGAGACAATGGGCACAGAGCTCAGAAAGTTGAGGGGGATGGTGGAGAACAGGAGTGCCTGGCGGGCAATGGTCCATGGGGTCGCAGAGGGTCGGAATCGACTGTGCGACTGAACAACAACAACAACATTTAAAAACTTAATAAAAATTAATAATAAAATAAAATTACTACTGAATTACTTAGTAACCTACCTCTTGCTATGAAGTAAACTGTTGCAGATAATTACACTAATTATACATCTTTTCAAATTCTAATCATTTCATTCATTTCTAGAAAAAATTGGCAGGCATCTTTTTAACAGTTCGTATCATTTTTCAAGGCACAGAAGGGTGCAATGAAATGGGGGAGAAATCTATTTATAAGCATTTTTTGTTATGCAAAAACATTCCTCATGTTTTCTGCTAAGCTGTTGATGGTTTCAGAATGTTGTTTGATTCATCTTCAAAAGGACTTCCCAGAATCTGTGTAAGAGTCAGGATTTCACTGGATGGGAGGCAGGCCTGACCTCAATGAAATGTGTTACCGGTATATATTTTTTCCCATTTTCAAGGGTAACATTTGTAATGGAACCAGAGGATATGACAGACTTCTGTGAGCTTAAAGTGTTGGTACACGTGTGTTAATAGAATCTTTCCTGAAAATCAAGGAACACTCATAAATTTGTCATTACCAAATTTAAAAATCTAAATTCTCGCAGCCACAGTCTAGGTCAACAGTGTATAGCAATATATTTAACACAAAACCACAGAAAAAGGGAGTTTGCCAGCTTGAGAACACCAAAAACCAAGGAATTGAATAATTCATGGAAAGCAGTTCACTGTCCCACCTCACAAAATAGATCACTAGTTTTAAGATGTTAAGGTAGTTTCAGTGACTTAATATTTATTCGTGTCTGTCTGAGGTTTTCTACCAGGTTCACTGTCTGACCCTATTAGATTAAAAGGACAAATATCCAATATGTGTCTGTTTTGAGGCACAACTTTCTAGACATGGTAGGAGACAAGGATAATAGAGATATGCAGAGCAGTGTTTTGTTTTTGTTTTTTAATTTCCAAATTTTAAATGGCCTTTTGTCTAATCAAGTACTATACAGTTATACCTCGCTTAAAGAGCATAATGTGTTCCACTGGATTGCTTTTTAAGTGAGTTTGCTCTTTAACCTCGATTTATTTGTTAAGTTAGTTTTTGGTTGGTTTTATTTGTTAAGCGAAGTGAACATTCAGAGAAAATTCTGCTAGTTAAGCGAGTTACTCTTTAAGGCACAGAAGGGTGCCTTCTCTCTTTATGCGAGGTTTGACTGTACAGTATAGTTCTCTCTCTACCTCCTCAGTAGAGGTGTCTAGTTATCTGTTTTTGAACTAAAAAAAAATTCCCTAGACCAGGGGTGCCCAAACTACCGCACACGGGCCAAATCCAGCCCCAGACACCAATTCATCCAGCCCACACCACCCTCATCGCTCCCAGAAATAGAAGTAAAACATTCCCGTACATGCACATTTTACTTCCACTTCTGGGAGTGAGGGTGGTGTGAGCTGGATGAATTGGTATCGGGCTGGATCTGTCCCATGAGCCATAGTTTGGGCACCCCTGGTTTAAGGAGAAAAAAATGCAGCTTAAAATCTTATCTCATTCTGGTGCAATACAGATTGCAAGGTGCATTTTACTTCCGCTTCCAGTGGGAGGAACCACACGACCGGCCCACTGAATCATATGATTGGCCCACTGAACCACGTGACCATGCCATAGCCCAAAAAGTTTGGGCACCCCTGCCCTAGACAATAGAGATAATAATCATACCAATACAATCCAATATCAAATTGTCTTTGCTTATCTGTTTAAGCACAAATCAACCCAAATCCAAAATGTTCTATCCTTAGCCTTCTGTTTCCATCTCTGGCTGAACAGCTTCATCCCATCATTTTCAGGGTCTGGCTAGTGGTTTTATGTGGCTCCTTGGTATCCGGTCTGTTAGCCTCCTAGTCCTGTTATCCTTTAGCTGAGTGATATGGCCTGCCATCAGCCTGTGAGCAACTCATTGTGGTTATCATATGATTTAAATCCTTTTCAAAAATGTTGGTTTTCATTATTTGATCATTCTTCTGTCCCCCCCCCCCAAAAAAAAAAAAAACACCCAACAACACCAGGGCAACAACATGGTTGTGTAAATAAAGAATCTCCTCTGTGATTTCAGGTGTTTGTCCTTTTACACCTGACAACATAAATAAATAGTGATTGAAAGATCATCCCAGGGGTTATTCTGTGGCACAGGTTTTATAAAAACAAGTGGGCATGAATTATGTGGAAAGTAGCACTAGATCCAGGAAATACTCAAAGAATTTTAAGCTGAAGTGATAGGGGAAATTTTGGTTCAGCCAGCACAAAGAATATCAGTATGCCTACCTCCCAAACAGCCAGCATAGTGCAGAGATTAAAATGACAGGGTTTGAATCTCTGCTCAGCTTTGGAAACTTACTGGAAGGTAGCAAAGGTGATAGAGTAGAACCGTGATGGCAAACCTTGGCACTCCTGGTGTCCTTGGACTTCAATTACCAGAAGCCCAAGTCAGCACTCTTATTGATCAGGGCTTCTGGGAATTGAAGTTCAAGAACAGCTGGAGTCCGAAGGTTAACCATCCCTGGATTGGACCATACTGCCAGTGACTCAATGCTGAGTGTCAAGTGGCAGTTAACTAAAATGACAATGCTGAGGACTTAACGGCCATGGGTGCTGAAGACCACATGGAAGGGTGATAGTTCTCAAGTGGATTAAATCTCCCTTGAATCCATCTTGATGGAGGGCAGCAGCTTCATCAATGCTGGCCTGGAGCCAATGAAGACTTTGCGTGCCAAAAAGGCTTAGGACCAGAAAGTGACTTGCAGAACTGGATCAGTGGTACAGGTGTCATGCTACGATGCAGAAGGCAGATAAAAGGCCATGGCGTTATATTCTCAGGACAGTTTTCATGGATGATTTCCATGATGATCACCAATATTTAGATTTGGATATGGCAGAAGAAGAAATATCAGATGTGCCTTGATGACACATAACAAAACTCCATAAAGGCAGTCCTCCATATGTTAGATCTCAAGCCAATACTGGCCACTTTTTAAGGCCTACAGAAATATTTCACCCAATGTGCTCCATTTTGTTCATCAACCTGTAGATTGCAAAATGCTACTTGCTTCCAACAAGCACAATGAAGTTGTTGCTGTCGTTGTCATTGCAGTGGCAGGCAGTGAAACCATTCGAGATTACATGCCACTCATGTGTTTAGGTTTTGGGAAATTATTTGATTTAATTGGTTGGACATCGGGCAACCCTGTTCTTCATCTGATCTGAATGAAGTAGAGAATGGCATCGATTGATCTCACTGGGTGTCCCTTGAACCTCTGTGAACTTTATAGTTTAAGGCAGGGGTGAGCAACACATAATCCTGACAGATGTTGTCACATGAACTTGGTCTTTTTTATTTTTCACCTAGTATTTGTTGTAACATAACATCAAGTCACTTCCAGGTATGAAAAACTTATCAATAAGTGACCTCTAAAAGGTGCTTTCATTTACAGCCCTGCTCAGGTCTTGCAAATTCAAGGCCACAGCTTCATTTATTGAATCAATCCATGACCATCCTCTTTTCTTGCTGCCTTTCCCCAGTATTATTGTCTTTTCCAGTGAGTCTTATCTTTTAATGAAGTGCCTGAAGTGCAATAGCCTCTAATAGTCATTTTTGCTTCTAGATTGAATACAGGCTTAGTTTGAACTAACACCCACTTATTGTCTGTCTGGCCGGCAGTCCAGAGTTTCCATAAAGCTTTCTTCCAGCACCACATTTGAAATTAATCATTTCCCTCCTGTGATGTTTGTCTTCTATCCAAATTTCACATCTGTATATAGTATGGCTAATCATGGACTTAGTCTCCAGTAACACATCCTTACACTTGAGGATCTTTTCATATTCCTTCATATCTGCCTTTCTTTGTCTCGGTTATTGTCTGATTTCTTGCCTCCAGTTTCCATTTGGATTGATGGTTGAACCAAGGTATAGTAAATGTTTAACTGTTTTGGTTTGGCAACATTAAAAGTTTTTAAATTCTTCTACAATAATTATTTTTGTTTCTTAATGTTTCAGCTATAATCCTGCTTTTCCAATTTTTAATTTCACATTCATCAGAAGTCTATTCAAATCATTCTCAAAGGAAAACTGGCTTCATACAGCCTCTCAAAGCAGTTTGTTGTTTCTCTTGGTTCTGCTCTAGCAAAAGAGACAATAAAACAAAGGATATCGGATATCCATCGGCAACATGATTTAAATAAATTAAATAGCCCACTCTTTGAAAAGCCTCCACCCAATAATATGAGGCCCTTATATTACTTATCCAGCTTAAGTAACCCAGAGCATAGGAGATCATACACTCTTTTGCGTTTTAACATGTTACCATCAGTATTCAGAGAGGGGTTATTTAAGAAAGTTCCTGTTCAGGAGCACTTATGAATCTGTTAGGCTCTGAAGGTGGAGACATCTGAACACATGCTCCTAGAATGCCAGTTTTATGACAACCTTAGATGTGACCTCATTGCTGCCTTCCCTCAGATTGAGTTGAATAACCATATGTTTAGAGCCATGCTCTCAGATAGAACCATTGACCTGATGGCAACTGTTGCCAGATTTGCCTGGAGGGCTACCAGGGTACGTCACATTAGGGAGAACCAGCTACAGCAGGGGCAGGTTAAAAATCAACAATAACATTTTTATTTTGCACTAGTAATTCTGTTTTATATCCTACTCATGTAATTATTTCCACTATGCCCATTTATATATAGACATTTTTATGTTTATTCTATAACTGTAACTATAACTTTTAAACTGTTTTATGTGCTGTTTTATTCTTTTTAAACCAGATACCTGTCCCAAATGTAGCATAAATTGAAAAACTGATTTTATTCTATTTTGTTTTAATTCAAATGAATGTGTTTGTGGGGGTGCATTTTGACAGTATTTCAGGCACTTAAACCCTTTTTACCGCACTGGTCATCAACCGCAATAAAGTTTGCTTGATTGATTGACTAAGCTTTGCATTGCTTCTCTTACACAGTTGATTCTTCCTTCCTGCTGGAAACTGACTGTGGCACAAACCACATGATGTTTACCAATGTGAAATTAGAAACTCATTGCCAGTTCCTTTCTTATCGCATGTTATGACGATTGCACTTGAAAGAAATGTTATCGCATGTTATGACGATTGCACTTGAAAGAAATGTTATCAGACAACCACGATTGTTTCTAAATATTTGCATATGTGCATTAGGCTTGATAGCTTGTTTGCTGTGCATGGCTATTTATAAGTGCCATTAGCCACTTGCCAGGACACCTTCGAAAAGGAGGCCTGTTTTGTATAATGGTGATTACTACAGGCATGCGATTGCAGACTGTTAGTTATTGTTTGAGCCAACATTGTAATGAGAGGTGGAAGCCTCTGATGGGTCATCTAATGCCCTTGATGAAGTTATTCTCTGAGCACATAATATCATGCAGTGACAATACAGAGCTACAGCTCAATATGCAGATGGTCATCTAGAATGCATGTGTGAATCATATAGTCCTGCCTTTGTTTTTTGGCTTAACTGCCCTTCTAGTTCCACAGCTATGAATCCACCGAATATGACCTCTTGTGTGCATGAAGACAGTTGGTTTTAGCCTTATGACAGTTCTCCTGAAGATACTGTAAAGTGTTCCTTCTGTAGGTCGGCAATCTTTGGTTTCTCTTAAGTTTTTGCATTCCTTGAATTTTGTTCAGCCAAGCTGACCTTTCACTTTTCTTACAGAAGATAATCTTTTGTTCACAACGTATATGTTTGCAAGCATCCATACTTGAAAATTTATTAATGCCCCATACTGATGCACCAGCTGAACTGAATGACTCGAATACAAATGTCTGTCAAGGCATAATTTCTGATTTACATATAACATGATGTTGTTGCCATGTGCCATCAAGTCATTTCCAGCTCATGATGACCTTATGAATGAGAGATCTCCAAAATGCTCTTGTCCTCATTAACCCTGATCAGCTCTTGCAAACTCAAGCTTACAGGTTCCCCTTACAGTGTCAGTTTTTGCTTCAGAGATATTTTGGGCTCTTCTTCAACACAACATTTCAAGTGAATCTATTTTTTCCTAACCAGCTTTCTTTACTGTCCAACTTTAGCACTTATACATGATACTTGGGAACATAATAATGTGGGTGAACTCGGTCTTGATCTCTAGTGACACATCCTTATATTTGATAATCTTTTCTAGTTCATTCATGATATGATAAATGTAATATAAAATACTTTTAGAATGCATTGTTGTAAACACATTGGCTGAAATCCTGTTGCTTAGCATACTAAGTTACAACATGAATAGGTCCATTGAATCAATGGAATTAATGAAAGAAAAGACTTTCCGAATGCCCAATGATTCAATTAACCTACTCTAATTATGAATTGCTATGCTAAGCAGCAACATTTCAGCCACTGCCTCCTTATCTGCACCATGAAACAAAACCTGCAGCCAACCCCATACCCACATTCCACATTTTGTATCTTTTGAATCTGAGAAAATTCTAGCCGATGTTTAAACTTTCAAAAGGGCTGATAAAAAGGGCAGGTAAAAGCTTTTGACTATACCAGCTTGGGCAACTGGACATATCCTCCATGGTTGAAGCATCACGAGTTTGCTATCTCTACTGCATACATTTGAAAATATGGGCAGATTCTAAGAAAGCAGTCTAAAAAAATTATGATCTCCTGCATGCTTCTAACCTAACTACAAATCCTGCAGTTTCTTTGTCAGGGATCAAGAACACTAGGATCCAATCTGAGGAAGATGAAGAGAAGAAATTTTCCATACATCCCAAATTGGAGAAGTGGCAAGAAAGCAGTGAAAACCTTGCATCCCAGAAGGCAGACTGCCAGCATTTGAAGTGATCCAAGATAAGCTTTGCAAGTACAACCTTACTTGTGCTATTTGCCTAACTAGGATTGAAGAGAGAGTAGGATCTCATGGACACAGGATATGCACAGAGCTATAGACTGAAAAATGGATTTCCTAGCTCTGGCAGGGACAGCAATATTAGCTATGCTCTTTAAGGGGTGGGTACATGTTCTTCTACACAATCTGTAAGTAGGTTTGCCAGGTCTCTGGAAACAGTTTGAAGTCACCAGACAGGTTGACATATCTCCAGTCGAATGGCACTAAAGAAGGGAAAAGAGCTTAATATGTGAGGTGTTTTCAAAGCCTGGACACCTAGTTCCATCCATTTCCAGTTGATATCAGTGCCTACTGGCCCAGTACATCTCCCTCAACACTTGCAGGCAGTGGTCCAAAAATGTACTGTAGACTACTAACACCGGTATTGTGCTTGAGGAGCCCTGGTGGTGCAGTGGGTTAAACTGCTGTACTGCAGCCAGAATGTTGTGAGTTCAATCCTGACCTGGAAATAATGTTGACTCAGCCTTCTATCCTTCCATGGTCAGTAAAATGAGGACCCAGCCTGTTGGGGGCAAAATGCAAATTGATTTGTGAACCACCCAGAGAGTGCACTAAGCACTAAGAGGCAGTATATAAGTGTAATTGCTATTGCTTTCAGATCTCCTAGGTCAGTGATGATGAACCTTGGCACTCCAGCTGTTCTTGGAGTTTAATTCTCAGAAGCCCTGATCAGCAGGAGTGCTGACTTGGGCTTCTGGTAATTAAAGTTCAAGAACAGCTGGAGTACCAAGGTTAGCCACCAGGGTCCTAGGTGCTTTGCATTCTCTTTTGACATCCCTGTGTAATAAAGTAGATTTATTCTCACAAATAAGACATGTGGACAGACTGAAGATTAGGAAAAAAATGCTCACTAGTTGTTTTACTAACTCATCTAGTAAATCTGTAGCAGAACATAAATTCACACCGGGGACATTCTGATTCATAGTCCAGTTCCTGAGAAGTGTAGACTCAGAAGTATCTCTCACTGATGTCAGCAGGACTTCCTACCATGTAAACATGTGTATGAATGCAGCTGTAGTCACTGTTCATTAGTATCTGCCACAGTTCTCTAGGATGCAATGTGCAACTTTGAAAATCCAGCTTGCTAAGCAAAGCATTCGTTTACAAGCGGCAGTTTAGCAGAAATCCTTCCTGAGATAGTGCAGACAATTTGATCTCAGTGAAATGTTTGGTTCTGCTTATTTTACTGTTCACTAAGCCCATGGATTAGAGGTACATGGATTGTTGCTAGGGATTCAGTGGTGGCACTTTTCCCACAGCAAGCTTCAGCCAATACCCTTGCATAGTATTTTATGTCTTTTCAGTTGGAACTCCATGGGTGCCATACAGCACTGGTAAAATCCATGGGAGCTCTGTCATTGACTTCAGTGGGAACTGGGATGTATTCTCTAACCGTGAAAATGTGTAAATGAAATTGCTGATCTACTAAACTTCATTGGAATAGTGAAACTTTCCAAAGGGCTGGTAAAACATCTGGAAAAGGTTGCTAAATTCTGCTTAAGAAGCTGTGGTGAAGAGCATGAATTTATAAGTCTCCTGCTCACATCTTATTTTTGTGAGAAGTTATTGAGAAACAGAATCTCAACTTGAGTTCTGAGAGATTAAAAGATCAACCGTTCATCCAGTTACTCACTGTTTGTCAGAATCCAGACCGAATCACACCTGGAATCTATGTGCACATAACTGGCACAGTCCATCCACACTTGTTGGCCTGTTGGGTATCCCAACCTTAGGCTCTCAGGTGTTCTTGGGCTTCAATTACCAGAAGTCCCAGACAGTAGACTTGCTGATCAGGGCTTCTGGGAATTAAAGTCCAAGATCATCTGGACTAAACCTGATCTAAGCCATCCACTTCTCCAGAGTCATGGATTCTCAAGTCTGCCAGAACTACCACTATGACTGCCAAGTGGCTGTCACTAAGTCAATATTCTGCTACTGTCTTCATCTTACTCTGAAATATGGGCATCATTCAGTAGTGACCTACACTACAAAGCTTATGTTAATAACACTGAAGTATGAATGACTCTGAACATTTTCAAGTCTTACTACTGTGTGTTTTTCATTCTTCTTTACAGTAAGGGTCTTTATGTCATTTCTTACCACAAGAGGTCATTCAAATACCACGTGACCATTGTAGGGGGAGGGGGTTGACCAAAAGTCACAGAAAGTCATGGGGGAGGGGGGTTTGGCATGAAGTCATGTGACACCAGTGATGGGTTGTTACCGGTTCGGACCGGTTCACCCAAACCGGTAGCACCCATCAGGAGGGGGTCGCTGAGGGGGTGGTAAACCCCCGGGCGACTGGTTCGGTCACCTCTCCGGCCCCCCTCCAGAAATTTATTTCTGGGCAGCCAAAATGGCTGCCTGGAACTGCGCATGCATAAAACCTCTATTTGACGCATGTGCAGTAAAAAATAGAACTGTGCATGCGTCAAAAGGAGATTTGACGCATGCGCAGTTCTGGGCAGCCATTTTGGCTGCTTGGAAAGGAAGCGCAGGCAGCGCCTCTACAAGCGGTGGTAGCGGCCTTTCCTCGCCGTGCCGCCAGGCCACTGCTCAGCTCCAGCAGTTTGCCGCAATGGCGATTTGCCACTGCGGTTCCTGCCTGCCTGCTCCCTGCCTGCCTGCTGCCTGCATAGCTAGGTAAGTTACTGGGTTTTTTGTTTGGGGTGGGTGAGTGAGTTGAGGTGTGTGTGTGTGTTTATTTTAATTTAATTTTAGAAATCAGAAATCTAATATAATAATAATAATATTTATTTTATTTTTATTATTATTATTTTTTTTCCTTTGGCTCCACCCACAATGTCATGACATAATGATGTCATGACATTGGCTCCACCCATGATGTCATTACATCATGCCATTGGCCCCCACCCATGACATTATGACGTCACGGTGGGGTAGTAAAAAATTTGACATCCCACCACTGTGTGACACCAAAATTATCATTGCTTTTCACATCCAGCTGGCCATAGATTAATCTTCAAACCACATGATGGGGGGGGGGGTCAGTCAAAGGCAGAAAGTCACAGAGGGGGGTCAAAAATTTGCCTGTTTTTGGTCATGTGGTATTTGAAAGAACCCCAACCTCCCTGAGTTATTTGGGGTTCAAAATGTACTGGATGGAGATTTAGAAGATCAGTTATTGGTTTCCATTTAGCCATGAAACTCACTGGGGGACATCAGGCCTCCACACTGTCATTTTGTCCTACCTTATACATAAATACATCAGTTATAGAGCTCAGAAAATATCAAGGTCAAGACCTAAGGCTAAAAGATCAAAGTTGCAATAATATCTCCTTCAGTCACATAAAATAAATTATCTCTCAGATGGCACATTCTTATACCTTCCTTTTCATCACTTGTTTTAAACTACTGCTGGAAGATCACCAGATGTTTTGGAATCTGCATCTGTACATTGCTAGTTGTTGCTAATTCTCATTTTTGGAACACACTGTAGTACTAAACTCCATTCAAGTACAAAGGGGGACAGAAAAATGAACTGGTAGGTTGAGGAAGGGCAAAAATTTACAGAAGTACATTTTAAAAACCTGAATAGCAAGGTAAGAGGAATGTTGTCTTGATGGAAAGAGCATTTCTCTTAAGATCAGTTATTAACAGTGAACAGGAAAGGATACAATTGCTTCTAAGATAGGGACAAATATCATTGAACTAATGGTTAAAAGGACCAATTGAACATTTCAGCTCTGTATAAATATCTTCAAAGATTTTACAATGATTAAATCCTTTTGGGCAGGACCATCCTGTGCAATGGGAAATATGTCTTCAGATTAAAGATGTCCTTTTTCAAATTTCAGCGTATACACAGTATAATGTAGTTGTGTTTCCCCTAAACTTGTAAACAGAAGCCTTTTATCAGTGTTGGTCTGTTGCTGAAGAGTACATCTTTCCCATTGCACATGAGAAGCTGTGCCAGAGCATTTCAGCTAATGTGTAATTGTTGCTGAGAGTTCACATCAAGAGAAATCATATTATGAATGGGGGCCCAACCCAAAGTTAGCAATGGATTCTCTCACCTCCTTACAGGTGAGTCAACAATGCTAGCCAGTCAGCAATGTCTTCCCCTAGTTGTCTATTCCATTACACTTGTTTTCTATTTCCAATTCAGTGTTCTGTGCCTGCAGAACATGCACAGTCTTTACAGGGCTGTTGTGGTGGATTGCCCTCTTAGTTTTTATTTGGCTCTTTCCCCCTTCAGTTTCTACAAACTTCAAGCTTCTTATTTTTCAGTGGCCTGATTTAGTACTCTTCCAGCCAGCATGAGAGAACAACCTAGAAGCATGTTCATTTTATACCAGATTAAAAGAAACAAAAATATAGCAGCAAATTCATCAACAGTCTTTCCAACAGTATGACCACTGCAATCCATTGCTATTGTTGGGGGGAGGGGGCAAATACCCATCTGATTCTTACTTTCTTCTACTGAGTCTTATTCTGTTTATAAAACTTTCCATGATCTATTTGTTTTACTGCTAAACCTTTGTGAATGGAAGTGCGTGTATGTGTGATTTTCAATGTTCCTCTTCAAAAAGCCTTTCTTTTGAAGAAGATATGAGTTGTAAATTGTGCATGCAATTGTATGTTTTTCTGTTGTGAAAATGGCCTTCTTTTGAGTGTTCCACACATGGATGACATCAGTGGGAGAGTGTCATGTAGCATTATTCATGCCCTATTTCTTTGAATAAATTAAAATGAAATGTGGGTGAAGAGCTGTTTGCTTTGTGTTCTGATTTACATTTCATTTTGTGTTCTGACAAAGACACAAAGCAGAAGAGGGCTATTGCTGCTGCAGCCTTTAAATCTATTTTGGAGAATCATAGAACTGTAGAGTTGGAAGGAATCCAAATGATAACCTAGTCCCGTGATGGTGAACCATCACTGACCTAGTCCAACCTCTTGATAATGTAGGAGATTCACAGCTAAAACATCCTTGATGGCCACCCAACACCTATTTTAAAAATGTCCATCAAAAGATTGCCCAATAGCTTCTGAGAGGATCTATTATCAGTGGTTCCCAACCTAAGGCCCATGGGCCATATCTGGCCTGAGGTGCCATTTAATGTGCCCCCTACCCCTCCAGGGATATTTGAGAAACAAAATGGCCACTCCTTTGAAACTGTTGGGACAAAATGGCCACCCCAGGCAGGCAGGGCAAAATGGTTCTCCAGCCCTTGAATCTGACTGAGAGAACGTGACCTGGCCCCCAGCTTGAAAAGCTTGGGAACTCCTGATCTATATTGATGGGACTTTGGGGTTAAACTCAATTGGGAGGAAACCAAGAAAGAAGCTCTTTTTTCTTCATTTTTAGAGTCTTCCATAGCTTTGTGACCAAAAGACTCCAAAATATGAAAGATCTGAAATTCTCCATTTGATCCATCTGTGCCAAGTCACTTCAAATGATGGTCCAGCAAATTGTCGCATTGACAGTCTCATGGGGAGGACTGTTAGGTCCCAGTGTGGATACATAGAACTTTCTGGAAAGGGTAGCTGGGAAGTTTGAAACTTTAAAATTGCCTAGAAAACCATGCTTGGATGAAAAAGCCTGGAGAGTAAAGAAAGCTGGCAGGGTAAAAATTGATTTCTTTGAAATGCGGTACTGGAGGAGAACTTTGCGAATGTCCTGAACAGCCAGAAAGACAATCATGTTGGGCCTAGAGCACTGATGATCAACCTTTTCACTCCCTGTGTTCTTGGACTTCAATTCCCAGAAGCCCTGACCAGCAGCAATGCTGACTTGGGCTTCTGGTAACGGAAGTCCAAGAACACCTGGAGTGCCATAGTTCACCATCATTGTCCTAGAATGAGTCAAGCCTGAACTGTCTCTGGAGGCAAAAATGATAACATAGAAACTGTCTCAACTTTGGGCACAACATGAGAAGTCAAGATTCTCTGGAAAAGACAATAATGCTGGAAAAGAGGTGGCAGCAAATGAAGGCTAAACATGAGATGAATTGATTCTGTGAGAGGAGCCACAAACTATAACTTACTGAAGTTGAGAAGGGGTGTTGAGAGGAGGACATTTGGGAGATCTCTCATTTGTAAGACTGTCATAAGTTGGAGACAACATGATGACCTATAACAACAAATGAGAACTTTAAAAAGCGACATTATTGGTGTAACTGAGACCAACATTTTCTATTTATTTTTAAAGGATTGTTTTTAAAGGGCAATTTTATGTGCACTTTGTCAGGATCTTCCTCCAATTCTTTTTTTTTTTTTAAGGACAAAAGCAAAATTCCAAACAAGGTAGCAAGAAATGCAATGAGTGACTTTCTAAATACTGTGATGAGTAACACTGAATTACTTGTAAAGGTAAATGTTACCCTTGCTAGAAAGCCAGTTGTATCCGACTCTATGGGGTGGTGCTCATCTCCGTTTACAGCCAAAGAGCCAGCACTGTCTGCATCTTGAGACGTTTCCATGGTCATGTGGCAGGCATGACTAAACGTTAGAAGTGCATGGAACACTGTTATCTTTCCTGCTGAAGAAGTGCCTCTTTATCTACTTGCAATTTCTTGCTTTCAAACTTCTAGGTTGGCAGGAGCTGGGACAGATGACAGAAACTTACTCCATCATGCACCATTAGGGTCTTAACCTGCTGACCTTCCAGTCATCAAGTTCAGAGTCTTAACCACTAAGCCACTGGAGTCCCCTTACTTACAAAACATAATAAATAAGGAGAACTAATTGCTCTCAGAAAGTAACTTTCAAGACAGCAAGCTCCTTCCCAACAGCAGCACAAAACTCCTTGCGCCGACCTCTACGAGACAGGCAGGTTTTTCTCTCATATGCATATCTATCATTGCCACACGTGTATAAGAAGGAAAAAGATGGAAATGCTAATTATGAATGATTGTGCACTAGTTGGACACAGTTAGCTGTAGTCAAGTGGCAGGACAGTAGCAATGTGTTCTTGGCTCAAATGGCTAGGAAAGAATCTAGCTTGTAATGCTTAGGAACTGCAGTTGACACTCACAATGGTATGACTATGGGAGCTTCCTATGTTGTTATGTTGTCATGATGTCTTGTTGAATGTTGGTTGCACCCTGAGTCGGTTGCACTGAGTAGGGCGGCATATAAATTGAATTAACAGCAGCAACAGCGACGCCGACGCCGACGCCGACGATGATGATGATGATGTGGGTTTTTTTTTAACCAACACAGTGCTTCTAAAGTGATTGTTTGGTCCTCCAGGTATTTTGGATGTCATCTACACTAGTTATCAAGGCTGGGACTTTTGAGACTTGAAGCTCCAAAATATGGTTCCAATGGTTGGAAACCACTCTTCTAAAGGATCACTTTTGGCTATTATTGATATGTTAAGTCTGTCTGGCCGGACATCCCGTTATGGTAATGGAGTAGACTGTACAGCCAGCAACTCAACACTGAGTGTCAGGTGGCAGTTAACTAACCTGACTCCCTAAAGGGGCCAACGACTATAGGTGGATGAGCCTCTTTAGGTGGGGTGATGCCTGGTCCCTCTCACTGGAAGAAATGCTCCTGGAAACCATCATATTGGGCCCAACAGCAAAATAAGTGGAGGAGGAACTCTGATTCGGAATGGTCATGGAGGCAGAAGAGGCCATGTCAGATGGACTGGCTGTGAAGGCGCCCCTTGTTAATATTCTCAAGGCTGTGGCAGTCCATTGCAGTCCTGGTGTTAAATCCTGCATTTCTCATTTCATGTGTGCCAGAGGAGATGGCTCCAAGATCATAGTGTGTAGGTCACTTCACTGCAAGCTGTGATCCACCTTAAACAGGTTCACACCAATGACATTTTTCCTGCTTCAAGAAAAAATGCATTCTTGGATACAAGTTGCAGTTGACGATGATATTGTATGTTAATTTTGTTGTATTAATAGATCATTTCATCAGTAGACAATGGCAACATGAGAATAACAGATTGAACAAGGAAGGGGCTGAGATAATATAGCAGGAAAATTGTACTGTTTGAATTATCACACAAGGTGGCTTCCCATCACAGACAAACCTTAATGGTAAATAAAATTGTCTCCTTTCCTGGAAATCAACTACTTACTGTAAGTACTGGTTAAATGCAGTTGTTGGTCACATGTAAAGTAAAGCCACTGAATCAATGAGACTTTCCCACGTGTTTATTCATTCATTCATCCAGTCTACTGTAATAACAATTAGACTCAGGTCATAAATAGCAATGTATGTTTGCTAATAATATGCTCTATTTCCTGAATTAGGTGAAATGTGGCAGAACTTAGAACTTAGTGGTAACCAAAGTGGTTAAAGGTAAGACTAAAAGGGAAAGTTGGTTGCAACACCAAAAGAAACAACTGACAATGAACTGCTGCTGAAGCCTAGCAGGGTTCCTAATTAATACTCAGAAATAATATTTGCAATAAATAAAGCATGATGAACACAGCCAGATCTAACATTCTCTTCCCTACCCACCCATCCCAAAATAAATTCCAGCCTCAAAATTTCCAGACTTTCTCAGTGCCTGCATAAATATTGTTAGAGCTCAATTTGAAGCACACATAAAAGACAAATGCACCATGTTTCTTTGCGCATATCTCTTGGCAGACAGCTAGAATCAGATGACAGATTAGGAACTTGGAGCAGAAAAATTTTCCAAATGTGAAGGTTCATGAATCAACAAAATTAGAAATGGGGTTGAGAGAGCAAAGAAGAGGAAAATGACAGGTTATTGATTATTTACTTATTGTATAATGAACTTCAGTTGTCTACATTAATGTTGATATATACAATAAGCACAAATTGCCCATCTCAAGTTCCTAGCTAGATTTCCATGTCCAGCTTTGAAAGCCATTGAAAGGCTTCATCTGTGGCACTATGTAAGTCGTCCAATGTGCCTCCAAACACATGTAAAGGACACCTAAATATAATGTGGTCCATGGTTTGATCTTCTTCACAGGCACATTGGGGAGAGGACTTTCATTCCCATGTGAACAGAGTGGCTTCACATCTACCACAGCCAGTCCTCACTCTGTTCAGCATCCTACACTGCCATCTTAGAAGGGAAAATACAGCTGGCCATTCACAGGGATTCTTGAATATGTGGCGATGGGGAATTGGAGATACTGTAGATGTTGCCAGATCCAGACATCTGAGATATTAAAATGGTTATTCTGTAGGTTGAGTGCAGTGTGCCAAGCAAGGTGTCTAGATTTTAATCAATGGGCTGAGGGGGCAGCTATAGCAGCATGGATTGGGAGGTGAGGATTGTTTATTATTTTTATCAATAGGTTTAATAATGCCAGTGATCTTCTTAGTGGTGACGGTGGAATATGGCTCAAGACGGTGAACCAGTGGGTGTTTGTTAGTCGAATACAGCCTGTGGTTATATATTATCTTAATATTTACTTTATTATATATATTTTCACTGTGTGGCTTTTTAAAATGTTTATTATGTTGTAAGCCGCCAAGAGTGGGGAAAATCCTAGATGGGTGGGGTATGAATATAATTAATATAAATAAATAAAAATACTTTGGTTGTTTCCCTTCTATTATTTCTCCCACAATGTTAAAATGTAAGATTGAATGCTGACCATAGCTGACCATAGCCATCTGTTTATTCAAAGTGTACAGCAACAACCCCACCCCACCCACCCCTACCCCACAGCTTTAGTAACAGATGGCAAAATGTTCTGCTCTACAAAATCAGTAAAATGAGAAGTTTGGCCCCCTCTCCCAACTCTTTAGAACCATGCTCTGAATCCAGCTGATCATCCTATATAGAATAGACCTATTTAATTAATCGGATGTACATAAATGTTGACTCCTTGTTTACCAAATGATTTCAGGGAAAGAGCATTAAGAATCAGGACTCTCTCTCTCTCTCTCGACTGAATGTGCTCAGAAGGCACAAATCCAAGAAATGAAACTATTGTCATCTGTTCTGTAATGCATTACAGGAGTTCTCAACCTTTAAAAGTTGGAGGCCAGGTCATGCTCCCTCAGACAGCTTCAGGAGCCGGACAGCCATTTTGCCCTTCCTCCACCACATGGCACTTCCTGGTGTGGTGGAGGTGGTGGTGGGCCACATGAAATGGCACCATGGGCTGCATTCAGCCCACAGGTTGAGAATCCCTGCTGTATTAGGTAGTCAACCTTTTTTTGCTGCTAAACTTTTTAAAAATAAGAAAACTATTTCATATTATTTTTAAATTGAAATAAAATTACCTAGATAATTTTGTTAGAACAATTGTAAGTTGTTTTTTTTTCCTGTTAAAAGTATTGATGATATTAGAGAAGAGGGATAATGGTTTCTCAAAAATTCAAAAGGAGTCACATGGTTGAAAGTTTGGGAACTGCTATTCTAGAATCCTTCTTCTTCTTCTTCTTCTTCTTCTTCTTCTTCTTCTTCTTCTTCTTCTTCTTCTTCTTCTTCTTCTTCTTCTTCTTCTTCTTCTTCTTCTTCTTCTTCTTCTTATTATTATTATTATTATTATTATTATTATTATTATTATTATTATTATTATTATTATTATTATTATTATTATTATTATTATTAATTGGGGGGAGGTTAATTTTTAAATTGGTTCTTCTACCCATTCCACAGGGTGATCACTCAGTGTGAGGTATAAGCACAGCTTGGAAACTAGAGACCGTCACCTGTGGGTTTGCCCAGTATGTCAAATTAGAGGTAGACCAGACACCTAAGGAAGATCAGAGGGATAGACCAAGCCTAATTAAGACAGGAACAAGTATAAAGAACTTCCTCTTCCAAGCACTGGTTCCATAATGACTAAGATAGCATTTGGATAGCCACATATGGAAGCCCCCATATGCCTAAGGCGAAGCTGGCAATGATGCTAGCATGGCAGTTCTGATGCATGCTGGCATAGGTGACATACTGTGATCTGCCAATGACACACCATAGGTCATGATACTGCGTAAGAGCAAATGTCAGCATGCCAAACATGTTTGCTAACATCTAGATATTTTATTTGCTAATTCATTGGTCCATGACATGAATCTTTAAGAGTGTTTAACCAAGATTAAGCTCGCCAATGGATATTTTGGTTGGGTTTTAAGATGTTGTTGTTATGCCCTTTAATGGCCAAGTGTATCATTAAATATTTTGTGTAGGTATAAACCAGGTGTTCCCAATTTTTTTGTGCCATGGACTAGTCATGTGGTTCCTCCCACTATAAAATGTACTAGGATTACAAAATGTTTTAATTATGATTTTAACTGAAAGCATGGACAGTTACACTAAGCAGAGATATTTTTAAACATAAAGAAAAGCAGCTTCTACAAATAATGCTAGTATCTCAAATGCAGGTGCAATGTATCTTGTTAGTTTTGATATTGTACCTTGTGTTAGTGACTAGAAAGGATAAAATCTGGAATGAGGTTATAAGGGAAAGAATTAGAATAGTACCAATCTTGCACTACATACAGTGACAACAAATTAAGTGGTTTGCCCATTTGGAGAGAATGTCTTGGAATTCCATACAGTACAAGGCATACGTGGAAAGAGGAGAAGGACAAAGACCACGAGGCAGACCCAGAGGAAGGTGGAGAGATAACATAAAAGATATATTACAAGAACACCAAATAACACCGGTGGAGGCTGATAGAAATCCCTGAACAAGAACCTTTTATCTCCCTTGTCACCAGATGGGGTAAAAGAGGAAGTGAAGAAGATCTAGTGTTAAGTGTGAAACTTGGAGGGAGGGGGGAATTACCTTGAAGGGGGAAAGTGGTGTAACAACCTTAATATATATTATATAATGAATAATGGTAATAAGTTATAAAGCAAAAATAAAAGGTGTTGCCTTTCCCCTGTAATTGTTTGGTAATAAGTTAATTTCTTTTGTAAAACTGTAAAGAGTGAGTCCGCACTTACCGCATGTATAAAAAGTAATTTTTCTACTTCCAAAGTTGCCTTGTTAAAACCTGTATCGCTGAGCAGAAGTTTAGAAGGATAAAAATGGGGCAGTTTCACTTCTAATGTTTCACTTCAATGTTTGCCAGCTCAGATAACACCCCCCCCCCCTTCTGACAGTCACTGATCAAACAACAATCCATAGATATGACCACAAAGCCTACAAACTCTGGCTAAAGTTATGGCATGTGGGAACAGCCCTAAGATCCATTTGTGGTTGCAACCTTTGGATGAAGTGCATTGGGAAATGCCTGCAGTTTGTTTAATAATGGCTTTGGGCTGACATTTAGTCAGAGAGATGTTTAACTTTTTGATGACCAAAGTTCCAGGTAAGTGGGAGCAAATCCTGCACCCAATAAAACAAATGTCAGTTATGTCAATTTTTCCTGTGTGCATAAAGGTCTGTGTAGCACCATAAACACACACACACAGTGAGGGGTGTGTGTGTGAGAGAGAAAGTAATGGTTAGAAGGAATTACAGTAGTTATGTTCCTGGTAGTGACTGTGATGAAGTTACATTTGAAAAGCAATTTGATGAGGAAAAAATTACAGTGGTACCTTGTACAACTATTTTAATCCATTCCATGGGGCTCATTGTTGTATGAAAAAACTGGTGTAAAATAATTGGTGCATGCATCATATAGCAATTTTCCCTTTGGGATGCATCATACAACGAATATCTCTATGGGAAAAAATCATACAACAACAACAAATCATTGTATGATTTTTCCCATAGAGATGCATTGCATCGCATAACAATTTTAGTTGTTATACAGGGCATAATGTTTTTTCAAATCCTTGTTGTTGTACAATTTAATTGCTGTACAAGGCATTCATTATACAGGGTTCTACTGTACTTCACTGTTATAAGTTGCCTCCATTGCAGAGGAGGTGAAGGTCGGCGAGGCGTTCAGTTTTAGGGCAGAACTGAGGGTTGGGGGACAGAGTTGCTGTCATTTACAAGGAGAATGCCAATCTCACCAGGGTCGCCACCATCTCCAGGCCTGGGTGGGAAGCCCTTCATCTGTTGGTGGGGACCAGGGAGATATGGGGGTTTGGCCGAGTATATCAAACCCCTCATGATCTGCCCACTGTCTTCCCAGGGCTGCCTGACTTCATCTCCTCTGTGGTGTTGTCTTCTCCCAACACTTAGTTGCTGGGAGACTTCAACGTTCATGTAGGGGAGGTGTTGGAAGACATTGTTATCTCTGCCCTCTCTTGGTCAGATCACTACCTGTTGAGATTTGAGCTCATGACAGATGCCTCTCCCCCTTGAGTGTCAGGACCAATTAAGATGGTCTGCCCGTGGACGCTGCTGTATCCAGTAGGTTTCCAAGTAACCTTGGGTGGGATTCTGGCTGACATAGTCAGCGGTCCTATCGAAGCTCAGGTTGCTAGGTGGTACTCTGAGGCAACCTGGGTAGTAGACACGATCATACCCAAGCGCCCTCTCCTATGCAGACTGTGCCAGTCCCCATGGCTTAGGGAGGAACTCAGAGCAATGAAGCAACATAGGAGAAGGCTGGAGAGCAAGTGGAGGAAGGTCTCATCGGATGAGAATTTGGGGCTGGTGAAACGGGCCACCATTATTTATTTACAATATATCAGGAGGGCTAGGAAGGAGTATTCTGTTCACTGTATCAGGGAGGCAGCTAATAAACAGGTGGAGCTTTATAAGGTTGTCCACAGCCTCACTACAGCAAGTCAACTTCTGGGCCAACTTCAACACCAACTTAGTTGTGAGGCTTTTGCGTCTCACTTTAAGTCCAAGGTTGAGATCATCCATCGGGACCTTGATGCCACAGTTGCTACAGTAGTTCAGGTGGAGATGTCCAGTGAGATTTCCATTCGGGTCCCTTAGGAGCAGTTTCAGCTTGCATCATTGGAGGAGGTAGACAAAGCACTTGCTCGCTGTAAGCCCACCAACTCGTATTTTAACCCTTGCCCATCATGGTTAGTAAAATTGTCAAAGGAGGTGGAGGAGTGGTTGAGGAGTATTATAAAATCATGGTTAGTAAAATTGTCGGAGGTGGGGGACTGGCTGAGGAGTATTATCAATGCCTCACTGACCAAAGGCATTATGCCTTCCAGTCTGAAAGAGACTGTCCTATGCCCCCTCCTAAAGAAAGTGAATTTGGCCTCAGATGTTATTAACAACTACAGACCTGTGGCCAATATTCCTTTCTTGGGTAAGGTTATAGAGAGAGTGGCAGCAGATCAGCTGCAGGTGTTCTTGGATGAAACCAACTGCCTGAATTCATTCTAGTCAAGCTTTAGTTTGTGATACCCAAACCGCCCTGGTCACACTGCAAGATGACCTTCTTTGGGAAACTAATAGGGGAGCCTTGTCTATTCTGGTGCTCCTGGACCTCTCAGCAGCCTTCAATGCCATTGACCACAGGTATTCTACTGGATCAACTTTCTGAGTTGAGGGTTCAGGGGACTGTTCTACAGTGGTTCTGCTCCTTTCTGGATGGTCATTCCCAGAGAGTTCAGATTGGGGAGTCTATGTCAGCTTCCTGGACCCTGCAATGGGGTGTTCCCTAGGGGTCCATTATCTCCCCATTGATGTTCAATATTTATGTTAAGCCACTAGGTGGGCTCATTTGGGGATTTGGAGTGCAGTGTCACCCAACTCTATCTCTCTTTCACGTCCTCTGCAGTGGAGGCAAAACGGTGCCTAGACGACTGCCTGGCTGCATCATGGACCAGAGATAACAAGCTAAGGCTGAACCCAGACAAGACGGAAATGCGGGGGGGGGGGGGGGACATTTGGGAGACTGGCTCCCTATGATGGGGGGATCGCTCTCTGTCCTAAGGACCAGGTGCACAACTTAGGGGTCATATTAGACCATCATCTAACCCTTGAGGTACAGATTGCTGTGGTATGTAAAGCTGCCTTCTTCCAGCTACATCAAATTGCCCAGCTGCACCCTTTTTTGGATAGGCAGTCCCTCACTGGTCATCTCACTGGTAGTCTCCTGTATTAACTACTGTAATGCTCTCCACATGGGGCTTCCCCTGTCCCTGCTGCAGAAACTTCAGAGAATCCAGAACACAGTGGCCAGACTGATAATGGGTCTGAGAAAATTTGATCCTATCTCCCTAGCCTTGGCAGACCTGCACTAGCTACCCAACTCTTTCTGCATCAGATACAAGGTGTTCGTGTTAACATTTAAAGCCCTGTATTACTTGGGACCTTCTTACCTCATGGAACGTCTTCCCTTCAGATCTGTAGCCTGCATCACTTGCTCCTCTTTGTCGACTTAGCTTCAAGTGCTGGCCCTGAGGTTGACTAGGAAGTCTGGGACAAGACTGCCCAATCACTGATGATATTGGTGTGTGGGGTTTTTCCTTCCTTACTCACGCAGTGACCGTTTATGACTTTGCAATCTTTTAATTGTCCCTTCCTGAATGCATAGTTGTTATTGTTTATTTCAGTTTCTTCCAGGGTGAGAGTTAGCGCTAAGGCAGGGATTCTCAACCTGTGGCCCATGGGCCAAATGCGGCCCTCAGTGCCATTTCACATGGCCCCCACTGCCTCCACCACCCCAGGAAGTGCCATGTGGTGAAGGAAGGGCAAAATGGCTGTCCGCCCCATGAAGCTGTTTGATGGTGCATGACCCAGCTCTCAGCTTTAAAAGGTTGAGAATTCCTGTGTTATGGCATGAAATTGTTGGCACCCTCATCCTATGTTTCTCAAGCTCGTACATCCATCTGTCCTTCCTCATCCCTTCTGGTTCTACCTGTGCCTAAAAGCCTAAATAGCCAGCTTACTCCATCTGTTAGCTTTACTGTGTGCCTGCAGTACTGGTGGAGAGAGCTCACTGGTTGGCATAAGGGCTAGTTGAAGAAACTGCCATTATCAATTTTCAAAGATTTTGACTGGTAACAGCTTCCAAGACTTTAAGGGCTGTACCAAGATCTAACATTTGGGACATGCCATGACCTTGTGCTTGTGTGTTGCTTGATCTCTATATTGAAGCAAGACTGGAACTCAAATGTTTTCCCTCCCCACCTACCCCCTTTCTCTGCACTAGCCCCAAACTTTTAGGATCTGAATCCTAGAAAGTTATATGCTCATTAACAATGAGCAAACACAAATAAAGAGCAAAGATATGTGGCAATTTCCCCCTTATCTGGAGGGTTTCAGCTACTGAAAGATTTTTAGCATTGTGAAAGCTGTTTCTACATTCTCCCTTGTCAATCTTTATGCTTGGAATTTCTGCTCAAAAAATCAAAATGAAGTCACCTCCCTTTGGGCTGTCAAATCCTTCCTCAAAATCTATGCTCCACAACATGCTTTGGCTGCAAATGCTTAGGCTCAAACTGCAGTCACCATACAATCAGAAGAGCAGTTCATCAACCTACCAAAACCTGAAAGTTGCAGCCAAGCTTGCTTTTCTTTTATGATTGGTCACGAAGAGATAAACATGGGCTTCATTTGCAAATCCAATTGCTCAGAGACTGTTAAAGTGAGTTTCTGAAGGAAATAGTACCCTAGGAAGAAAAACCACCCTGAGTCGCCCGGGTGTATATAATGTTATTCGACCTTCAGTCTTCCCTCTGAAAAATGAAAGCTGTGCATAGTAATATAAATACATTCTGTGGGCAAGAACTGTCTAAAGCTTTTTGTGCACTATGATAATTTCGTGTCAGAAATTATTTTGAGTTGAAATAATTTTTGCTGGAGAAACTCCACTCAGAGGTTGCCTGAATGAGGCTCCTTTCAAGCCCCCAAGATCTTTTCCCACCAAACTGGTCTCTATTTATCAACTTGCAATTTTTTGCATTCAATCTGTTCGGTTGGCAGGAGCTGGGAGAGATGGGCATTCATTCTGTCATACAGTACTTGGGTCTTGAAATGCCGACTTGCAGACCTTCCAGCTAACAAGGCGAGCTTCTTAACCACTGAACCACCACAGTCCCTTTTTGTACACTGACTATAAAGGAACAAATAAACAGTTATTTGAGAATCAGGCATTGATGTCAGTAGTTGTTAGATAAGGTAAATATCAATGTAAGGTTCTATACTGGTCATCCAAGTTACTCACAATATATGCACTTAGAGGACTTTTTTTATAATCCAAATACTTTTGCTTGAAATTTATATTTGGCTTGCAAAATGTGAATTATATTTTGTAAATTTGCAAATAACTTTACAAATATAATTTCTTTTTGGCATTTCTTGTAACTTCCAACGGGACATTTGGACTTCCCAAATTACTTTTCGGGGAGGGGAGATGCAGCAGCTGAAAGATTTAATGACACAGTTTCCCTCTGATTTTTGTTGAGTCTGTTTCCAATTTTCAAAACAATATGCCTATACATCTAACCAACATCCTTGGACTGTGATCTCTGTAGCGTATGTGCAATATGGAGGGACTATTTTTGGAATTATAACCCACACTTCCCAGCTGCAACGTTGGCTGGTCCCAATGGCAATCTAACATTAGAATGATGTAAGGATTACCACTCAGGGATTAGACACAGTATTTGTGCATAAACAACAGGGAAAAGAATGAGTACTTACAGTATTTGGCCAAGGTTTGCGAAAGGTTAGATGCACTGACAGACGTTGTTTGCTCATGCCAAATTCATTTCCTCTTCCATCATACAGAATTTCGATTGTAGTAATTCAGTCTGATCCAGAAACCAAATTAAGATTCATTGAATGAGGCTTTGAGCCAGGGTGCATAATTCAAGGGTGGAAACATTTCTTAAATGTTAAAAAATAATTGATCCTGTGTAGCCAGAACCCTGCAAAGGGACTCTATGAAGCCCAGATACTCTCACTGCTGCAAAGCAAGACTTCTTTTCTTTTTTAAAAAAGAATCACACACTAGTAGTCCCGCTCTCCTTTCTCTCCCATTGATTCCACACTATGACCCATGGGCCGGATCTGGCCTGTGGCACCTAATCAGCCCACACTACGTACACCGCTCCTGGAAGCAGAAGTTAAATGCACTCGTGAATGCAGAAAATGCTGCTGTAAATGCACCCGCAGCTGTAATAAATGCATTTATGGCAGCATTTTGTGCATGCATGGGTGCATTTTACTTCTGCTTCCGGTGGGAGGAACCACATAACTGGCATACTCAACCACATGACTGGCCCACGGCCCGAAAAGTTTGGCCACCCCTGCTCTATATATCTGATGTGAAGCTGTAGTTCAATGGTAGAACATATGCTTTACATACAGGAAGTCCCAGGTTCTATCCCCACCATCTCCACTAGGCCAAGAAAATAATCTAGTCAATCCCTACCATTGTTGACACTACTGGGCAAGATCAACATCAGGTCTGACACAGGGTAAGCATCCTTGTGAGGGATGAGCTAGTAATTCAAGAAAGCTAATGTTAAAATAGAGCTGCAGTGGCTTCATGGTTAAGATACTGAGCTCGACAGTCAGCAAGTCAGCACTTCGAGACCTGAGTATTATAAGACAGAGTGAGCTCCTGTCATCTGTCTCAGGTCCTGCCAACTGAGGAGTTCAAAAGCAAGAATTGCAAGTAGATAGATAGGTAACAGTCATTTAGCCATTCTTGAATGGTGAACAACATCCATCTCTGAAAACTAAAGACCAAATCACAGAAAATGCATTTAGAATTAGCAAGTCAGCAGCTTTCCTAGTCTCTAATATTTAATGACCAAAATGCAGGACCCAGGACATACCTTTGTGATGTCACAGGAGGTAGGCTTTTGTGAAACTGCAAAATAGTCAAAATCCACTGGCATTTGTGCACATTTTGCATAACCTATTGTGGCTAATTAACAAGGTGCTGGGTTGCTTCTTGGTGCAATTGCGTGCAGCTGAGCCTGAGAAGCACCTCAGCACCTTGTCAATTAGCTGTAGTTAGCTGCAGCAATTTATACAGCTCTCACACCAGCAGCAATATGTAAGTGAGAGAGATCTTGTGGATTATCCACATTGCCTTGTAAACAAATATTGTGTCTACAGCATACATACAAATACCTTTGCAATCAGTTAGACAGCTGGAGGTGGAGGTGAAGTGTGCACCTGGGCATTAAAACAACCATACACAATATAGTCAATTTTTCTCCTGCTATTGCATCATACATCTAGATTTCTTTCCCTGTATGTGGAGAACTGGAAAAGCAAAGGAATTTGCTGAAACTTTATCCAGCATCCTGAGCCTTGGATAAGAATTTCATTTGTCTTCTTGAAAGAGCAAGTCAGTGCAGGGTGGAGTACATTCAGGGTTAGGATTACAGTACTGTGCTTTGAGAGTGGGGTTAGTGGGGGCCCCTTTCAGATTCTGGCCCAAACAAAACTTGGCAGTGAATGGAGCTTCTGCAGCGATTGCCTTTAAGCTCTAAAGTCAGATTGTAAATGCCAAGAATCCTAGGAACAGAGTTTAGGGGAGTTGCTTTGAGGAACAGCAACTCTCAGAAACTCAAAAGCAACAGGATTTGTAGCCGTGCTGGTTGGGAGAAAACAGAAGCTGTAGATGTGAATCCTAACTTTTTCCAAACACTGTCTATAAAAAGCACCTGGGCTAAATAGGTGCTGAGTTTAGAGGCTAATAGAGTGACTCCTGCCGGGCAGCAATTTATGGGACAAAGAGAAAGTGGAATTGGGAAATCAATAGTCTTTGGATGTTGTAATATTCCTGACAACTTTACTGGATGTGTGATGAAACAGAAACCTCAGAATGGGCCCATGCCCGAAATTGTGTTCTCAAAGTAGCTAAAATAATTTATTAACCTTTTCTCTTGACAAAATAAGCATGCAGTTAATGAAGCTTGTATAATAATTTTAAGAAATGAATTGTGCTAATCAATAGTGTGCTACCAACAGTGGTGGGCTAAAAAAATGTACTACCACCCTGTGGGCGTGGTATGGTGGGTGTGGCCAGGGGAAAGCCCCGTGTTGCACCCAAATTAGGACTACTTTATTTCAAAACTTGGATGCGTGGGGCCAGCCAGAATTTCTGCTACCGGTTCTGGCTAACTGGTGCATACCTGCTGATGCCCACCACTGGCTACCAACCCTTTGCCAGTCAACCGATTCTGAGGCTTGGCTAAGCTCCGGGAGTGAAGACATGATTTTTCATAATTATTTTAAAGTTTAATTCAGTGTTTAAAGAGTTAACTTTCATCTTTAGATCCCCTCCCTGATCACTCTGATTTTTTACTATCATTTTTCAAACGCGGTGCTATCTAAGAACCCCTGGAAAGTGACTATTTCTTTGAAATCCTTTGAAGCCCTGATTGAATCTTGCAAGTGGAACCAATGCTTCAAAGTTCTAGTCTTTGAAGTTCTTTGAACTACCATATTTGGAACCCCATTCATGTAAATCTATGGGTCATCCAAGGACATGGATCCAGTCTACTGCTATTCTTGAGTGAATATGATCATCCCAGGAAATTGCCTGGTCTACTCTTCATTTACTTTAAAAAAAAAAAATCCCATTCTCTAAATTGGGCTAGTCTACCTTGCTTGTATTTTTAAAAATCTCATTCTCAAAATCGGCCCAGTCTACTTTGCTTTTCATCTAAAAAAAATCTCATTTCCTACTGAGGCTTGGTCTACTCTTCCTTTTTTTGAAAAGGGCCAGTCTACCTCCATTACAACTGCATAGGCCCATTGACTAGGCCTCACTTCTAGAGGGAGGCCTGGTCTACCCCCATTCAATTGAACAAAACAGCCAGCTGGTCTACCTCCCATGCAAGTGAATGAGTGAAGGCTAGTCTACTGCCCATGCAATTGAATAGGCTTTTGTGGAGCCGTTTTAAATCGCGGTTTTTGCAATCCTTTAAACATTTATTAAAAATAGATCTTTGCAATGATTTATATGCAAAGCATGTTGAATGAATGCGTGTATTAGTGTGGTGCTTGTGCATACGTAAGCTTAACATTGAAATGGGGTGTGTATGTTAAAAAAAGCATCTTTATTAAAAAATAAAAGTATAAAAAATAAAAGGGAATTTTCAGATTGGAGTAACACTTTTAGAGAGTTTTCAGGTGACAAAATGAGTATATATACAGTACATCTCATTCCAAACTGATTAGCCCCAAATTAGCTTCTTTTCAGTGAACTGTTCCAGATTAAGCATGGAGAAGTTTCCTTGCCATTGTCTCCTATTCTTCTTTCATGTCCCGATCAAACCCTGGACTGCCAAAAGGAAGCCACTTTCTTGGCTTTGTCATTGGCCAAACTTAAATCCTCATTGGTGGATGTTTCTGACAGTAATCAGCAGACCAGTAGATGAGCTGAATCACTCCACAATCATACTGTTACCTGAATTTCAGACTCCATGCCTTAGAGCTGCAGGCATTCAGGCCAAGAAGTCTGAAATCATTTTGTTTTTAATATTAAAGAACCGTTTCACAGGCAAAAGCTTTAAAAATGAGCCACAGACCAATTGTTGTCTGCCGGCATGCCCTCACTTGAGCATGTTGGTCTTATGTATCGGATGTAATATATGTATATGCTATCATTGTGAATGTTTGATAAGATTTGGTCTTGTTCAGTGTATTCCATTTTACAGTGTATTCCTTTTTACAGTTTTAAAATTTTAATTATTAGTATTTATTGGATGGGGTTGGGTTTGTGATTGTGTTTTGTCTTGTAAGCCGCCCAGAGTCAGGTATACCCGATTGGGGCGGGATAATAAATGTGAACAATAAATAAATAAATAAATAAATTGATTTCAGTCAAAAGGTGGAAAGCATTATGTTTACTCTGATTTGGCTATGTGGTGGTATGTCAAAAGCCATTTGGCTTTGTCATGACAACAGTCTTTCTGGCCTTTCTGGAGTAACGGCAGTCTTTCTGGCCTTCATTCTTGTGTTCTGTGTATAAACAATGGCAATGGAAAGCATGAACTGCTATTGAGGTAAATGGGCTGAATGACACATGGGCACACCCAATTTGTGTGTGTGGAAGCACAGAAGGGACAATTCATCAAAACTTGCAGTGTCCCGCCCCCCCCCCCCCCTTGGATCTCCCAGTCAACATGGATGTCAAGTGGAGAATTCTTATGCTTCAAGAAGACAGACCCCTTTGTCAAGCTCCGAACCAGGTTTTCAGCCCACAAATATGGCAGCCAAGTTGGGGACTTATTTCAGCTCAATCCTTTGTACCTTGCCCTGTTTACAAACTCAAGTTCTTGTCATTTCATGGAGTCTACAGACTCAGAGTTGAAAGCAGACTTATCGGCCATCTATCAAGCATCAGTGCCAAAACATCTTGTTGTCTATGCTTATTATAATAATTAGAGTCTCCAGTTTGGGGTGTGATGGGGAAACATAGATCTCTCCCTTACTCTCTGCTGCTCTCTGGCGCTGATTCAGCCCACAGTATGAGGGAGTCATACATCCATTAAAAAAGCTGCCTCATTAGCATCACTTGAATGAGGGAGGGTGATTTTTTAAAATGAATCCATGTGTTTTTAGGGACGCCTTTAATTACATTTTCTAGTGTTGGGTCCCAGCCACTGTTTATTCACCAGAGCTGTTGCTTATCCATTCATCTAACCACAGAAAGTTAAGTAAAGGTATTTGCTTCCTTTGTCAAAGTTCTCCTGGTTTTTGCATATTTATTCACATCCTTGATTGTGAATTGGCAAGATTTATTTGCAAAGCAAATCTGTCCCCCTGCAGTAAATAAATAGGTAGATAAGTGGGTCATACAGAGATGGGAGGAGTAGAGGAAACAAACAACAAGTCATAACACCTTGCAGAGCTGTAACTAGGGTGGGGTTGACTAGGCCTCTGCCCAGGAAGATGAAATTTAGAAAGTACAGTATACAAATATCTCCAGCTGCCATTGAAGGCTCCTAGAAAGGGGATCCTGTCCTAGAAATGAAGCTGGCTGAAAGTGAGATGTTTCACTTCTGGGTGGGGACATTAACTCAAGAGCAGAAAGGGACTGAACTGCACTAGCAGAATGGCTCATCCAGATACTGCTTCTCCACTTTCTCTTCCATAATCCTGAGATTACTAGGGGAAAGATTGCCCCAGTACTCCCGCGAAGCACAGTTACATACACAAATTCTACGACCACACAGATTCGCATGTACAAATGGTTGAACCATTTATCCTAGATTTCTCCCACCCTTTCACTCAACTACCACTTTCACACACCCAAAGTGCTGAGAACACTTTTCAGTGTTCTGCAGGCCAAGCGATCGCTACCCAACAGTTTGGAGAAACACAATGACTGCATCTCCAATAATATCAGCTCATGAGGTGTGTTTGGACAGCCAGGACTGCCTCCTTTGCTGTTTTTCTTGCTAACATCTCCCACAATGCTTTCCATATTACCCCATGGACCATCACCAACAGCTGCTTCTGGAAGGCAAAAGTAGGCATAGCAGTTCCAGTACGTCACTCTGACCAAATTCACTCCCAGAAAGCTGTTGGAGTTTTCTGGAGTTGCAGTCCCAAAAAAGGAAAGCTTCCAAACTCTGGTTGCCAAGGTAGAAATATTCTTTGATGTTAAAAGGAATGGCATTGTTTCATGCTACTTTCCCTAGACCTCAAAATTACTACCGGTACTTAAGTCCCTGGTGGTGCAGTGGATAAACTGCTTTACTGCAACTAAAAGATTGTGAGTTTGATCCTGACCAGGGCTCAACGTTCACTCAACCTTCCATCCTTCCGAGATCGGTAAAATAAGTACCCAGCATGTTTGGGGCAAAATGCTAGTTAAGTTGTGAACCATCCAGAGAATGTTCTAAGTGCTATAAAGTGTGATTGCTTTGCTTTGCTCTGACACCTTAATAAACAATACAAAACTAATGTTTAAAAACAACATCTAGATTAGAATGCCTACAGTGCAAAGACTCTCTAGATTAGTGATGGCCAACCTTGGCACTCCAGGTGTTCTTGGACTTCGATTCCCAGAAGCTCAAGTTAGCTCTCCTAGATTAACATTTAAACCTTGTTACAGAGTTGCTCTGGACGTATGGAAAGGTCTGGAGCTTTGAAAAAATTATGGTTTGGATAATAACTCCCAGAATTGTGAAGGATCCATTTTTTGGGAATCATAGGGCCTGTCTAGACTACCTTTGGCTGTAAAAGCTTCAGTTCCTGTTTCGGGGAGGAGCTTTGTACTGTTTTGTGCATTCCTCTTGTCTGAACAGGAAACTGGTCAGGGGAAGTGAATTTTATTCATGTCTGCTAATCATTGATGAAGCAGTGCATCATTGTGTGTGTGTGTGTGTGTGTGTGTGTGTGTGTGTGTGTGTGTGTGTGTGTGTGTGTGTGTGTGTGTGTGTGTGTGTAATGCCAATCAAAATTGGAATCACAGCTATAGTTTTAATCGGCAACACACACACAGAGACACACACACAGAGTAGTGTCGTGTGGATTTCAGCTGCCCGGGGCTTAAGCCAAATTTGCCGCCCGCTGGTGGACACTGGCGCCTGCTCCCACTAGGGCTTCTGGGAATTGTAGTCCAAGAACTCCCATACACCCAAAAAGTGCCGCCCAGGATGAGTCACCTCCCGGGGGGGGGGGATGCTACGTTACTGCACACACACAAATAATCACATTTTCTATTTTAAATATGTAAAGCTCATGTAACAGATGACATCATCTTAATTATTTTTATCCATTGTTTATAGCAAAAGAAAAGAACTCATGACAGAACTGAGAATTATCACTCTCTAATTGTGATGCTAGTGCCTTGCTCAGTTCCGTCATGTAATTAGTGCTGTAATGCCATTTTCATGTAGAAGGTTCCCATATAGATATATAATTCCCAGTGTCCACCAGCACTAGGAACAGCGCGGATGGGAGTGTGCTAAAAAAGTTGAACCCCCTGACTGAGGCTCAAAAAGTGCATGTTGGGAGTGTATCAGACTGCTTTGGTGTCCAACAGATTTGGACACCATAAAATGTGTGCCAACCAACCCCAAGATCACTTCAAAGAGTAGACTTAATGCCTCTCTGAACAGGCTCATTATCATGAACCATAACCTTTTTGAATTGTTTTTCTGTATTTTGAAATGCAAGGAGCAAGACACACAGCAGAAAAGGTTTCTTCCAAACAAACTAGTCATAAAATGGTTTCATATCCTAAACAGCAAACAGGAATTACAGCATGGTTTTCCAGTTCACATGTGATGAGTAATTGTAGTTTTAATACAACCTACAATAATGGAATTCCAATAAATGAAAAGAATGGGAGAAGACAATTAGGGGAAAATGTGGGTTCCTTCTCCATCAAACAAACCACGGTTTGCCATCTAATAAACCATGGTTTCTTAGACTAGGATTGTTTCAACCACGTTGGTTCAAGAGCCAAAGAATCCTAGCATGAACTTGCATCTCAGAACACTCCGTGGGTGTTTTAAAAGCCCTATGTTTAGAGAAAATAATGGAGAGTATGACTCATAAGGTATTTATTGCAAGTAGCTTTAATGATCCTGAAGAAAATATATAAACAATGGATGTTTGGCTAGATAACAATACATTTTATTGTATCCAGAATAATTCATGCAGTTGTTTATATGATATAATAAAGGGAAAAGATGTTTTGAAGTCAATAATATTTGGCTAATGAAAAAATACCCTTTTGTTTATTTTGTCTAATAATGCTATTTTAAAAAACAACAATGTATTGATAGATATTGTAAAACAGCGTGTGATGCTGTCTTTCTGCTTAACAAGCAATCACTTTTTCTGTTTTAAATATGTAGAGCTCATGTAACAAATACATAACATCATCATTAATTCTTTTTATCCATTGTTTATAGCTAAAGAGAAGAACTCATGATGGAAACAAGAATTATCACCCTTTAATTGTGATGGTAGTGCCTTGTTCAGTTCTGTCATGAAATTAGTGCTGTAATTCCATTTTAATATAGAAACCATGAATAGAAAACTCTATAGATTTTGATTTCTCTTTTATTCAAGTTTATTTAAAAAAAACTCTGTAGCACTTTCACATGGGGAGATACAGGGAAGGCTTGCAAGTAGGATTGCTCACTAAACAGTAGGGGTGCAGATTTGTGTTTTTAGATTACAACTTTCAGAATTCCCTAGGTATCAGAGCTGCTCTTCAAAAACACAGATCTGCACACTCCTACTGAGAAGTAATCTGGCAAATTCATCTGCATTGCATTTACTTATGTGTATGTTCTGACTTTTCCACAATGTTTCTTTACCCTCTCAGGTTCCTCCCACCATTAAATTTCTGGCCACCAGCCTAGGCAGTAGTATTGCTGCCAACTCTTCATTCCAACTTCAGCAATCACTTCTGACTTCCACAGCAGCTTGATCAGTTAATCAAGCAATTAATAGATAGATTATTCATTTTAAACCTTCTTTGATTGGAGAGCAGTTCTGTCTACAAATGTGTAAAAATCACACACCACGTGGCTTTTTTCAGTCGATGTATGTGTGTGTGTATGCAAGTGTGCATGGTGTACATACAAATGCCTGACCATAAAGTTTTGTTTTGCAAGGACTAAATGTCAAGCCTGCTTAACTGGGAAGATGGGAGACCAAAAGTTGAAGAACAGGAAGACAATGGAAATTCACACCAAATGGGATAAAGGTTAATTGTTGTGTAATTCTGTTCAGTTAATGTTGTAAATGGTATTGTTCCCTGACGTTTGAATAGGCGTTACAACATCCCAATTGTGGGTTCATTAAGTTCCTTTCCTGGTCAGCTCATGCCAAAACTTCAGCAACACATGTTAGGCATTAAAGGATACACTTATTGAGGGAGAGAAATCTCAACTGCATTGAGAGGAAGTGGGTTTTCTGAAAAGAGGGCAACCAGGATGATCAGGGGACTGGAAACCAAACCCTGTGAGGAAAGACTGAAAGAACTACCAGTAGGCATATTTAGCCTTTAGAAAAGGAGACTGGGAGGGGATATGATAGCACTTTTCAAATACTTGAAAGATAATCATAAAGAAGATAAGCATGATAATGATGATAAAATTTATATACCACCCATTTGGGAAATTTCTCACTCTCTTCTCAGTCATCCCCGAGTGCAGGACATGTAATAAGGAGCTGAAACTACAGGAAAACAGATATGGGCTGAATATCAGGAAACAACTTCTTAACTGTTAGAGCAGTAAGACAGTGGAACCAGTTACCTAAGGAGGTGGTAAGCACTCCAACGCTGGATGCATTGAAGAGAAAATTAGACAACCATATTCCATATCTGCATTGAACAGGGAGTTGGACTCAATGGCCTCAAAGGCCCTTTCCAACTCAATTATTCAATGATTCTATGAAAGATGTCTTCCTGTTCATTAAACTGCTTGCTTGATGACACTCATTTTTACACTTTGAGCCAAATGCTTAGTAAGATTGTCTCTGAGTTTTGGGGGACAGCAATCTCACCAAGCACTTCATTTCCCTCCAGTGGACCCAATGTTGCCTGCTCTCTGCCCCAGAAAAAAAATGTGTGGTGGTGGTGGTGGTGACAGTAGTAGTGATGGATGGAGGAGTCTGAACCCATTTTCTGGGGTGGGGTGCTTGACTCTAGCTTCAGCCCCCAGAATGCATCAAAGTAAACAAAGAAGTCGTTGTTACTCACACATGACATATTTCCGTTGATCAAAGTGAGTGTTTGGAATTCCAATATGATTAATCAAAACAAATTTATGTCAGATTCACTTCTGATTTATGGCTCATCTCTCCAGAAACTATAATTGTGTGGGTGTAAAGGAAGAGATAAAGTAGTGGCAGCTGCATGGAAATAGGCCCAGTGTGAAATCTACTTGGCCTAGTCCTTCCTATTAAGCAATCACAGTAATCATCATCAGAGCCCGGGTGGTGCAGTGGTTAAACTGCTATACTGCAACCCAAACTGCTGATGTTGTGAGTTTGATCCTGATGGGACACAAGGCTGACCCAGCCTTCCATCCTTCCAAGGTCGGTAAAATGAGTACCCAGCATGTTCTGAGCAAAATGCTAATTAAATTGTGAACCGCCCAGAGAGCGCACTAAAGCAAAGCAATTACACTTATATAATGCTCCATTTGTGCTTAGTGTGCTCTTTTGACTCAATATTGGAGTCTGAAGAGCACATTTAAAGGCCAATGAAACAATGCAACTAAGGTTTGTTGGGAAAGATTTAAAGGTAAAGGTCTCCCTTGCTCAAAAGCCAGTTGTATCCAGCTCTAGGGGATTGTGCCCATCTCCGTTTACAGCCAAAGAGCCAGCACTGTCTGCATCTGCACATGTTTCCATGACTAGATGCCGGAGTGCACAGAACACGGTTACCTTTTTCACCAAAGTGGTACCTATTTGTCTACTTGCAATTTCTTGCTTTTGAACTGCTAGGTTGGCAGGAGCTGGGAAACTCACTCCATTGTGCAGCACTTTGGTCTTGAACTGCTGACCTGCTGACCTTCCAGTCATTGACTTCAGTATCTTACCACTATAAGCCACCACAGTTCCTGGGAAAGATTTGCAGGCTGGAGACTATAATGCATGGCCTGAGGAAACACTAAAACGAAAAGGTTTTTTTAAAAAAAAAAAAACCCAAAGTGGGACAAAAGTAAATTTTGATCTCTTGGGAGCTTCCTCAAATGGTTTGCAGCATATTGGGATGTACCCCAGGATGAGGTCAGGATTCAGTTCTCGGACCCAGAAAATGAAATGTGAAACAGAGTCTCTGGCCAAAGCCTAAGACTTGGCAACTCATCTCTCTGTTGAGGCTACATGTAATGAAGCTTAAATCCAGGAAAACTTATGCCAAATAAAAGTTTGACTGGTCTTTAAAAAGTGCTATAAGAGTCTTTGTTGGGTTTGTTAGTATTATCTCAATTTCTCAGCAGTTGCACCATTGATTTCTCTCCTTAGTTGAATTTTTTCAAATAATAGCCATGTTAGTCTGTGTTTCAGGCATATCAGGGAATAAACAAAACAAACAAAAGCACAGTTATGCTAATCACTCTGTACCTGATGTGTATAAATTGATGTCATGAAGCCTCACTCTCATGTCTGATGAAGTGGACTTGGTCCACCAAAGCTCACACATGTTTACAACAGCTGTAGGTCATTTATAGCAGCATGCTGCGCATGCATGTTTTACTTCTGCTTCTGGTAGGAGCAACCATGTGACCAGCATGCTCAACCACATGACCGGGCCATAGCCCGAAAAGTTTGAGCATCCCTCAGCTACAGGATGGTTCAATAAACCTGCTGTTGGCCTATGTACTCTTACAAATCACTAAATTTTGCCCTGGCATTTTAGGGATTAGAAATTCTGGAATTTTGAGTGGGGTGGGTGGGGGACGGCACCAGATGTTGTAGAAAGAGAAGGAATTACCAAAGTAGATAGAGGTTCACAGCTGAAGCCTCCATCAAAGCCAGAATGTCCCCTGGAATGTCCACTTGTTGAGCCATTGGGGAAGATTCAGATTTACTTGGTTACTAAATTATATGTATTTCTATGTACTGTACTGTATTTCTAAATTCTGTGGATTGAGATAGAATACTAAACGGTGGCATTAGAAAAGATTTACAAGCCTATTGCTAATTATTAACGTAATTTTTTTATTTTCTATTATTATATTCTGTTTTGTTTACTTGTTTTAAAAAAAAGGTTCTATGTATTTCTGTCCACCTGACCAAGCAGTCATTTTATACTCAGGCATGGCAAGGGGATGATACTACATCATTTACTAACTAGACTGGGTGCATTCTATATTTTTCTTGGGGTTCCCCCTCCTAAATAAATAAATAACTACCTCAGTCCTCCTCCCCCCTCCTTTTAAGCAGCCTCACTAAAGCTTCATTACACCTAGGGCTGTGTGTGTGAGAGTGTGAAATGAGTGGCTGATTCTCTTCTGCAAGCTTTGACTGGATAGGCCAAAGTAGCACCAAGGAGTTTCTTTCTTCTGTTGCTCCCACATCCAACCCCTGGAGTGGGGAGACTGAAAGAAGGAAGGAAATTGGAAGAAGTTTTGCCCAAATATTGAAAGTCTACCACATCCCCAAAACTGATGGAGCTGTATAGCAACCCCTCCTCTATCTCTGGTCATAATAGACCTTTGTTTCCTCTAGTCTATTGCAACTCCTTCCCAATTTGGAAACATACAAAAAACTTTCATAAATGCAAGAGCAAATCATTTCATGCTGCTTCCAAACCAGCGCAGAGTGGATCAGTCCCCATCTGTACAGCAACTGCTTGGATACAGATCAATTGAGACAGAATTCGCAAACCTGTGATTTCCAGTGTTTATAGTAGTTTTATTATGTGATAATGTATGGCTCAACTGCCAAGGAAAACCATCTGGTCTGTAAGACAAGTTAGACATCTTTAAATAAATGAGATGAGAAAGAAAGAAAAAGAAAGAAAGAAGCCAAATTATGGCCAGAGTATTAAATTACATTACATATAAGATAGACAACCAATGTAGGATATTGATGCTTGCCAGCCAATGACTGACATAGCACTGTGGTTTTATTACATGCAGTGAAATAAAGTATGTGGTAAGTATCTGTATATGTTTAGCTAAATCAGAAAAATTGGTAGAAAGTTAAAATTGTCTGCATCAGTTCCAAATTCTTCACACCCAGTGGGGCAGAAAATGCACCATATGCCGCTCCACAAATGCTCTCTCGTGTATTATTGTGAGACTGTAGAGAAGTCACATTCTTACAAACAATAGTGCAGACAAATTAGTAATGGCAGAATGAGAGGAACCATGGGAAGGGGGAAGCAAGAAAACTGAAACTCTGCAACTGTAAACAATCCTCCTCCTAATGAGTTTTGCTCATGCCATGCCAATACTAGCCTTTTGAGAGATCCTGTCATGGTTTTGAGTTAAACATGTGTCTTCAAGCCAAAGATCCTTATTTTGTTTGATAGAATATAATTGGGAGATCAATGAGTAATCGAAATCAGGCACATAAGCAAGGGTGTGTGCCATCAAATACGTATGCTTTCCAAAGCTGGAATATGGAAATGCTTTTGGCTTCTGTTCTTAAAAGAATAAAATAATGAAGCATTGCTTTACTGAACCCTTCTCAAGTGGGAATTTGAGTAATTACTCTTAGTTGGTTCGGTAGGTTAGAAGGGTTTCTTTTGGGATCAATTCCCTGAATACCCCCAAACTCCATGCAATCCCTCCTTGTCCACCAATTTCTGGACAGAACAATTCTTTCTTGCTCAGACTTAATCACTCAGCAAGGTTCCCTGGACAGAAATACTGATACACAGGGGCTAAAAAATAAACCCAGTTCCATGAGACTTGTACCAATATCAGTCCTGTGACACCTGAGACTAGATGGTCTCAGAGGTCCTTCAAATTTCAGCTATATCATTCTATATTTGAATGAGCCAAGATACCCCTGAGCACACTCGGAGGGGCATTTGTTGGTCTCCCTCTGGTAGCAGAATGGTTCCCAATGTGGGGCACATGCCCCACAGGGGGTTTCAATTCCCAGAAGCCTAAGTCAATACATTGGCTGATCAGTTGCTTTGGGGAATTGACTTAGGCTTCTCGGATTTGAAGTCTAAAAACCAAAGGCTGGGAAATACTGGTCTAGATTCTAAATGATAAAGATAACAAGCCCTTTAACTTTTATTAAAAATTAAATGATCAGATAATAAGAAAGAACCCAGATTGGTGCACTAGATAGATTAATAGACTAGGACTTGGGAGACCTGTGTTTGAATCCCTGTTCAGCCATGGAAACCACCAGACTTCTTTAAAACCTCACTTACATCAAAAGCCCTCTTAGAGGTGCTATAAATCAAATGCCGCTCGACAGCACATAAGACACAAAAAGAAAGCCTTGTAGGGCAGAGTATTAATTGTAAGAACCATAAGAGACATTAATTTGAGCTCCTGAATTGATTTTCCTGTGGTGGAGTTTTGTATCTTTCTCCCACATGTACAGAGAGGGTAATGTATATAAGAAAACCAAATGACTGCTTGCCTTGAAGATTGCAAATGTATCAGTGATATAAGCTCATTATTAACATAGCTTCAAGGTATTGCACAAATAATTTTAAGTGTGATGGGACAGCAGAGGCTCCTAATTTGAATGTCATGCCTCCAGAAGGCTTCTTTCTAATTAGTTATGGGAGCAGAAATCCCCCTTATTATAATTGGTGTTCATTCCAAACAAGTTGGTTAGATTCTTATTGTATATTTCCCTCTGTGTAACACCAACAAACAGCATAATGTTTAGTGACAGATTGCCACAAATTAAATCTGTGTTTCTCTGTTCTGTTTGCATTGACTGAAATCCTGTTGGGCAGTCATGCAAATTGGATAACTTTTGGAAATGAACTTCCTCAAGTTAAGAAATCTTCATAGACATTACCTGTTGCACGCTGAGTCCAGTAATTTGGCATTCAATGTCTATTGAGATTTCTTAACTCAAGGAAAACCTCTAAACATTATCCCTTTTGTATAAACTGCACAAGAGGATTTCAGCACTTGTTTAAGAATGCCAGTTTAGCCTTCTGTTCTAGGATCCATCATTCTTTCATTCCGGCACCTGAAGTCCCCAACTGGCATGGTTTGTCTGCTGAAGCTCAGTGGAGAAGTGGTGAAAAAATCCCGAAACAGAGCAAAAATGCTCCAAAAAGCCTCCCAGCACCCTGGGAAGTGGCAGAGGCTGTGCAAAAAGCCACTGAAATGGTGTGATTCCCGCCACTGCCACAGTAAGTAACGTATTTCGACTTTCAGTGGTGGGGGCGGGACTAGAGGTACCAGGGTTCCCACCACAGGCCGGATTAATGAGATGCATGGGCAGGATTAGGTCCGCAGGCCATAGGTTTGGAACACCTGTTCTAAATCAACCAATCCCATAGGAGACAAAATGGGTGTGAGTGTATACTGTATCACTGTGACAAATTTTGTAGGATACACTGTTGACAAAGTTAAGAATTACCTGCTTATTTGTGAAATATCAAATCAAGCTTGAATAAGGATGTGATTCTTACAACTTTCACTTTCAGATGGAAAAAAGGGGGAAGAAATCTATTTTGTTTGTTCTCACAGTGAGATGTATCTGCAAGATTCCCACGCCCCTTCTGTCTCTCTCTGAGGGAAATCTTACAGGATATTTCAGAAATTTTGTCTTCAGGTTTTTTTTTCTTGGAAGGACTGCCAAATGGCTCAGGATGCACTCTCTGGACAGAAAGGCATTTTTCCTACATAGGATTCACTGAGTATGACTTCAAGCTGGACCGGTTCTGACAGCTTCCTGCCTAGAAGAACAGGAGAAAATAGAATGTAAAAATAAAAACACAAAATAAAGGGGAAATTGAGACCTTAGTCTCATTTTTTTAGGGGAAGTTAGAATATCTCACTGCTACAGTGGGAAGTCTTTTGAATGAACATGTAGAACCTCATCAATGAGTGTCACCAAGTGTTATCTTCTTCTGCTGTTGCATCCGAATATATAGGTGATCATCATGGCAATCAGCCATGAAGATTATTTTGAAAATATAATGCAGTGGCCTTTCATCTGCCCCCTGCATCACAGCATGACCCCTCTACTACTGATCCAGTTCTGCAAGTCACTTTCTGGTCCTGAGCCCTTTTGGCATGCAAAGTCCTCCTCAGCTCCAGGCCAGTATTGATGAAGATGGATTCAACGGATTGAATCCACTTGGGGACCATCACCTTCCCTGTGGACTTTGGCACCCAAGGCCATTAGTCCTCACAGTTGTCAGGTTAGTTAACCACTGCCTGACACTCAGCATTGAGTTGCTGGCAATATGGTCTACTCTATTACAATAGCAGGATAACTTGGCCAGACTGGCACCAAGCCTAATGCTGTTTTCTTACCGGGCAATTGGAATCTGATCATTATGAGACAGCTTCCCATGGTTCTATGATAAAATATAACAGCAGGTTAACTGAATTAAAACAAAATATGGTGGTGGTGGTGCTGGTGGTGCTAATTATGAAAATGGCTGGTTATCATTGTTGAAAGAGCCATACCCCACAGTTTCACAAGAAGCATTTCCCATAGGTTCACCAGATAATGTGATGACTGATAGGGAGGGAAGTAGAGATGAAAGGCCAACTAGTAACTGATTAGTGGCTTAAATCAAGGAAGAACATAAAACCTTAAAATGTGTCTTTGACATGGTAGCCTCAGCAGAAACAGTGAGTGGTAAATGATAAATATGATCCTAAAAGACTGGCGAATAAACTAGGGCAAGCAAACATTTGCACAATGTGCATGTTTCTAAACGCTGGATGAGAACATTGGCCTCCAGATGACCCTTTTTGCAATTGTCTTGTGCTTTACTTTTGAAGTTAATGTGTAATGAAGAATAATGCTAGTGCATTATCCAGCAAAAGAACTACCCTCTTCAATACAATGGACTTTAAAACCCTGATAAGAATGAGAACAGACATCATACTTACCATTCTCTCAGGACAAGCATTTCACAGAGAGTTTTTTAATCTTCATTTCCATCAGTCGTCAAACTTGGCACTCAGCTCATCTTTAGATGCAACACTCCCAAAGTGGCACAAAGACCTCTGTGCATCCAAGCATGAGCTTCTCACCTTGGCATCTTATAACGGCTTATAATAGTTTTAGAACATCTATTGAAAACACAATATTTGTACAGTTAGAAAGAATACAACTTGCACAATTATTAAACAAAACAGGATTGAAACATTACAAACTTGAAAAATGAAGGAGTGAGCTCCTGTCTCTGTTCCAGCTCCTGCCAACCTAGCAGTTCGAAAGCAAGATATTGCAAGTAAATAAATAGGTACCACTTTGGTGGGAAGGTAACAATGTTCTGTGAACTCTGGGGTCTAGGCATGCCTGCCACATGTCCATGGAAACATCTGTGTCTAGGCCAGACGTGAAACTGCCAAAATGAAGGCACCTCCTGGTGAGTCCATTCTACAGTTCCTTTGTGTGAGAAAGATTACCCGACAAAACAAGGTTGTCATTGGCCAGGGTATGCCTTGTTAACGCTTGGGACCTGTATATGTGTTTCCTGATAGCAGACAGCGGTTAGCTATGCAGCAGCGTAAGCTTAGCTTTCAATACACACATACAGCCCAGTAAAACAAAGATGCCTTTTACTCCGGGTAAGGAAAACTCAAATAACAGATACAGTCTCTGTGGCAATGACAAGAACTATGTACAGGTGACAGTCTGGCTTCAAGCCCCAAAGCAGGTTGAGGGCTTGGTATCTTGTAGCTCAAGTCCTCAGAGCATACACAAAGTTCTCCTCAGTTTTGCCCATCCTAGGTAGGCTATTGCAAATTGCAAACAGCTGTGCAGTCTCTGCTGATTCATGTCCCAATTGCAAACAGCTGTGTAGTCCCTTAAAGGTACAGTGGCAGTGAGCATGCATCCTGCTACAATACTTACATATGTCCTAACATGCCTGATTGTGGTCCACAAAATCTTTGAGGAGGCTCTTTCTGTGAACCCCATTGGCTGTTACTGCTGTGGCATTGTGGTTAAGATGCTGAACTTGATGACTGGAAGGTCGGCAAGTTGAAACCCAAGTGCTGCATGATGGAGTGGGCTCCTGTCTCCGTCCAAGCTCCTGCCAACCTAGCAGGATGAAAGCAAGAAACTGCAAGTTGATAAATAGGTACCACTTTGGTGGGAAAGTAACAGTGTTCCATGAACTCTGGGGTCTAGGCATGCCTGCCACATGTCCATGGAAACATCTGCAGATGCAGACAGCACTGACTCTTTGGCTATAAACAGAGATGAGCACTGAACCCTAGAGTCAGATACAACTGGCTTTTGAGCAACGGCAACCATTACCTTCTACCAATGGTATGAATGTGCTGCCTTCTAAAATCTATGATGTGAATAGCTATACAAGGCTATGGTACAGTTCCTTTTTTCTACCACAGTTTTCAGTGTAAAGAAAATCAGATATGATTATAATTTGAGTTACAAATTGATTGCATGTCACATACAGTATGTGATTGCTTCCTTGCAAAACCCATGGAATAAGAGCTTTGAATAGGGATTGCCTAAGGGAATGAAATTTCACAGCCTATATCCAAATCACTCTGAGTCATCTACTGTATGTTTGTTGCTGCTTTTCCTTTTACCCTGGGTGTGGCAAAATCCCTCCACGCTGTGCACAGTGAGCTTGAAAAGCATTGAAATTTGGCATAAATTCATGGAAAATAAGCACATAATTATAACACATTGATTACAAGTGAGAATACATTTCTAGCCTAATTCAACATAAGTTATGGTTTAATGAAAAAAAATTGTCTTTCAGTGTTAATTCTTTTTAGCATGTTACATGCATGAAGTTTACAAAGATAAACCATATGGTTCTGTTTTCCATCTATCCCAACATTGTGGGGGTGGGGGGGTGGGGAGGTACTGAATAAGGATTTATTATATGAAATTGCAACAGTCTCTTTTAGAAAGATAATTTTAAGTATGTGAACCGCCCCAAAGAAGAATAGCTCCCAGATTGGAGGGGCGGGGTATATAAATGCAATGAATATAAATAAATTCTCTATGCACTTTACTTCAGGTCAGGGGTGCTCAAACGTTTTGGGCCATGGGCCAGTCATGTGGTTCAGTGGGCAGTCACATGGTTCCTCCCACATAAAGTGGAAGTAAAATGCGCCTTGCAATCTGTTTTGCAACATATGTTTTGCACAGTGGCGGGATGTCAAAAATTTTACTACCCCACCGTGATGTCATCACAGTGTGGGTGGAGCTAACATCATGACATCATGGGTGGAGCCAACGTCATGACATTGTGGGCGGGGCCCAATAATAATAATAATAAAAATAAAATAATAATAAAATAAATAAAAATAAGCATGCACACGCGCACACACACACACACACACACACCCCTCTATACCTACCCACCCAACCACAACACAAACCCGTAAATAAATTAAATAAATTAAATAAATAAATAAAATAAAAAATACATTAAAATACAGTAATACCCCGGATAACGCGAGTACCGTATAGCACGAAAACCGCATAACGTTACAAGATTTTCGGAAAAATCTTGTATCGAATAACGCAATTTTTAGCGTTATCCGGAACAAGCATATGCGTGGGGGGGGGGGCAGTTGGATTGGGTAGAACATCTACCCAATCCACACACCCCAGCGCCCGACCCATGATGTTTGGGAAGGGTAAGCGGATCCTTACCCTTTCGAAACTTCAGGCAAGCGGCACGTGTCGGTGGGGGTTAGGGCAGGATACGGGGGAGACCTCCGTATCCTGCCCTAACCCCCACCGACGCGCATGCGCCTGCAAGCCACCCGATGTTCCAAAAGGGTAAGGATCCTTACCCTTTCGGAACATCGGGAGAGGAGAGGCGCCTCTCCGTGGGGTCTCCCCAGCTTGGGAAAGAGGCGGTTTGGTCAAAATTCCCTCCCCCTGTGTGGGGGTGAGGATTTCGACCAAGCCACCTCTTTCCCAGGCTCGCTATAGTAACGAGGATCGCACATCAAGGCAATGGATCAAAGCGGGGGGTGGCTCCCCCCGCTTTGATCCATTGCCTTGACGTGCGATCCCCGTTTCGCTCGCCTAAACAAGAGGAGGGGGAAATTCGGAAAAGCCGACCCTTGTTTAGGCGCTTTGCGATGGGAGTTTGGGTGCTGGATTGAACGGGTGGGCGCTTGTTCAACCCGGCACCCAAACTCCCATCCCAAAGCGCCTAACGGGGATCGCACTTCAAGGCAATGGATCAAAGCGGGGGGAGCCACCCAGGGAGGGGGGAATTCGGAAAAGCCGACCCTTTCCCAGGTGCGCAAAACGGGGATCACACATTAAGGTAAGGGATCAAAGTGGGGGGTGGCACCCCCCGCTTTGATCCCTTGCCTTGACGTGCAATCCCCGTTGCTATAACCGTTTGGTAGAAGAGGCTCCCACTGGCAAGCCTTTTCGCGCGCGTGCAAGCGCCTCTTCTCAGGTTTTTTTTAGCATTGTTTGATGTATACCCCAGACAACGCTAAAACCCGGACAACGTCATGACTTGTGGAACCATGTCATAATGTTATCCGGGGTACTAGTGTACACCCAAACACCCACCCACCCACCCCAAACACAAATCAACCGGAGCTTTTAAACCAGAGCTTAAAGCTTATTCTGGCTAATCTTTTTCACACTAGGTCAGATGGAAGGAACTACAGAATGAACTCACCACAAGATGGCTTCATTTTGGCACTTTTCAACTTTTCAACAGTTAAAGAAGTTAGGTACTAAGTATTTGCCTAACCCCTTCTCTAGGATAATATGCCTTAATGTAAATGTAAAACAGCTGTACCTCCTTAAGCGTTCTCCAATTGGAACAGCAATTGGAACAGCACAGGTGTAGCTTATTGATGAGGTAACACCAATACTTTTCTTTAAAACCCCAAGCCAGGCCGCCAGGCCTTTTTAGGAACTGTGGTAGTACATCAATATAGGTAAAGGTATTAAATACACATTAAAATACACACAGACACACCACATCCAAAGGTGAGTCACTTACCCTGCGGAGCAGGCTATAGGGAGCTTCAGGCTAGCAGCTTCTCTTCCTCCTCCCTGCTTTGGAGGACAGCAAGGAGGCTGTCCATACGCGCCAAGCACTGTAGGCATGCATGCACATCAAGTGCTTGGCACACATACACAGTGGGGGAACCAGTGGAAAGGTAAGCCCCGAAGGTGGTCCCCCCCACCAAAAGCTGCTACCGGTTCTCCGGGACACTAGGGAAAGTTACTACCGGTTCTGGCAAACTGGTGCGAACCTGTTACATCCCATCACTGGTTTTGCAACAGGATGAGATAGATTATAGGTTGCCATTATAGGTTGCCATTTTCTCTGCTTAAACCAGGGGTGCCCAAACTATGGCCTGCAGGCCAGTTTGGGCACCCCTGCTTTAGGTTGTTTCTATTTAATAAGACATCTCAATCAGGAATTTTCAAGGGCACACACACACTCACCGCCTCAGTCTTCACTTCTAGGTTATAGTAAGGGATCACTGTGTTTTCTCAACAAATTCTTTACAAATTCTTGTGTTCTCTCTGCACAAAACATTTCTTCTTTCCCTTTGAGAAGTAACACATGTACATACAGGAAGCAAAAGGAAAAAAACTGGCAGAAGGTTCAAAAGAGAGACAAATATCCCTGTCCTTTCTTTCTAGCAGGAAGTTATGCAGCAAAGTAGCTTGCATCATGATATTGTGCATTAGTGGTGGAAATTTGCTCCCCTTTACACACCTTTTTTTGGTGGGAGGGGTCTCTTTTTCCTTCAGAGATGAGAAGGGCATATACTGAAATGTTAACGCAAAACTCATTGTCAAATTTCCCCATCAGTTTGAAAATTCTTATATAAGGATTGCAGGATAATTAATCTCCAATTTTGTTATGTGACTTTTTCTTCTTCTTCAGGTGCCGTATCTGTTCTGGATAGTGGCTATCATCATGGCGATAGTCTTCCTGTTCTTAACTCCTCGGAACAATTCTTCCGAGGACATGCCACACCAGTCTCTCGGGTTCTTCAGCCATGAAGTCCGTCTATGTCCAGGGCCTCTCTTCCCAGGGATCTTTCCTTGCAGAACAAGTTGGAATAGTCTATATTTTATGTTGTTCCTCATGATATGGCCAAGGTATTTGCTTGATGGTCTTAAAGAGTTCTTGTTCCTTACCCATTCTATGCAATTGATATCCTTAGCAGCCATCTGTAAATTCACATTTCAAAAGCTTCAATTCTAGTTTAGTCAATGTCAAAGCTTCAACTCCATATAGCAACCCGGGGAATATGTAACACCTCACTATTCAGATCTTAGTGACTTTTAAAAATGTATATATTTTCATAGAACAAATTAAGAGGAATCCTAATTTCCCCTAAAATAGTGACAAACGTTAGATAAAGGTTGCCCTTGCTCAAAAGGTTGCCCTTGCTCTAGGAGGCAGTGCTCATCTCCGTTTACAGCCAAAGACCAGACGTTTATGTAGTCATGTGGCAGACATGATTAGACAAAAGAGCATGTGGAACACTGTTACTTTTTGTGCTGAGGCAGTACCTATTTATCTACTTGCAATTCCTTGCTTTTTAACTGTTAGGTTAGCAAGAGCTGGGATGGATGATGGGCATTCACTCCATCATGCAGCACTTGGGTCTCAAACTGCTGACCTGCAGTTCAGCATCTTAACCACTAAGCCACCCAAAAAATGTTCATCTTGCTTGATTTCAGAAGCCAAACAGGGTCAGGCTAATTAGTCCTCAAATGGGAGAGTACCAAAAAATACCAGGGACCTCAAGTACAACTAGGAAAGAATCCTACCTGAACATCTGGAGAGACATGGCTGTCAGTTAGCGTTAACAATGGTCTGACTCAATAGAAGGCAGTTTTCTATGTTCTTATGTGCACTTTTAATGCAATTTTTGAACCAAGAATAGTAGCATGAAATGAGAAAAACTCACGAAGACCGAGGCACACTTATGTTTTGATTCATGTGTTCACCTTGGGAAGAATGGATCAGTTTGTTTAAAAATGCAGGCAAAAATTATATTCCTTCACATCCCTACTGTTTAGACAATACATTTAATAAACAAAGCCTGAATTTTCCTTTTAAATGTATTGTTGTCCCCTCCACTTGTACAGAAGTAAACAAGAGTTTATACCCTTCCTCTGGCTGTACATGTGACTATCCCTGTTCACTCAGGAAAAGGCATGCAGGTTTATTCTGTGTTTTTGTGGCCAAAACCCTGGGGAAATTGTGTGCATGAGTACAACTGAGTAGCAATTTAAAATCTTTGGTTCCATGACCTGCTTCATGCAACAAAGTGAGGTATTGGTTCATGATAGCTAGACAACAGTGGCACGAGTTTGCACAGTTGCCTATTTACACTGCATGGAAGCAATAAGAATTTGGCCTGGGAGTTTCCAGGAGCTTGCTTATTTGCAAGTATGCATGGAATTGTGTCTGGCCAGGTTATCCTGCTATGGTAATAGAGTAGACCATACTGCCAGAGTGTGAGGCAGCAGTTAACTAACCTGACAACCCTGAGTACTAACAGCTTGGAGGATGAAGTCCACAGGGAAGGGTGATGGTCCCCAAGTGGATTAAGTCCCACTTGAGTCTGTCTTGATGGAGGGCAGCAGCTTCATCAATACTGGCCTGGGGATGAGGAGGACTTGACATGCCAAAAGATCTCATGACCAGAAAGTGAGTCACGGAGTTGGATCAGTGGTATGGGGGTCATGATGCGATGCGGAAGGCTGATGAAAGGCCACTGCATTATATTCTCAGGACAGTCTTCATGACTGATCACCATGATGATCACCAATATTTGGATTCAGATACGTCAGAAGAAGCATGGAATTGAAACAATTATAGATCTATTGGCAATAAGCCCCCTTGAAATTACCAGGGCTTTTTATGAACATACAGGAAGAAGACTGCACTTTAATTCTCCTTTTAGATGTTTAAATGAGGTCATTACATTACCTTTGGATATGATTCATTATTGGTCCTGTGCTCTAATCTGTTAAGTTATCCTTCCGGATCACTGTGAACTCTTGAAAGGCAGAAGTGTCAGTGATGACATTCTTTTCTATTAAGTTTTAGAGAGCTAAGGGAATAAAGCTACACATCTTACCTGTACTGGCTGTTTGCATTCCAAAAATATCTCACCCAGGATTAACTTCTAACAAAGTTTAGGAGCAAAAGTTATCCTTAGTGTTTTCAATTTTTCTATATGAGATCTAGAGCTGTGGCTAATGTTTGGAAATATTCAAAAATTGCTGCAAACATGTGCATTTTATTGTATAATTGTGGTTGAAGGTCTTCCAACAGGAAATTTAAAACAACACATCCTACAGACATATGTTTCCAGTTCCATCTGAAGTTGAGACACACAGACCTCTGGGTCTGGGGATCACAGTTTAATGGCAGAGCAGTAGCTCTGAATGAAGAAAGACTTTGGGTTCAGCCCTGGTATCCCTCTTCTAATAGGACAAAATAGCAAATAATATGAAGAATCTTTGCTTCCTCTGTAAGAAATTTCACTATTTCATTTTTAACTCCTTCGGGTTGCTATGAGCAAGAACTTCAATATTCAGTCATAATTTTGTCAAAGATGAGATTCAGTGGCAAATTTTAAAAAGGCAAAAAAGTCTTTGTTTGCATATATATATATATATATGGCTTTCAAGCAAGGGCAACCTTTACATTACCCTCTTCAGTGTGTATAATTCATCTTCACATACCATCTCGTCTTAAGAAAGTGCCAGAAAACCCAAGAACTATCTTAGGTAATTATTGCTGTCTTCTTTTAATGCTCTGCAGCTGTTCATATTCAGGGTGTATGCTGTTTAGAGAGTTAAGTGCAAGGAAAATATAAAACTTTTATATTCCTTCTCTCTGTATTTTGCTATTGCAAGCCTTACATGTAAGGTCCTTGGGGAAAGGTTTGTTTAGTTTTGAGGTGGCTTTGCCTTGCCTTATATGTCAATGAATATGCACACTGGGTTTAGATTTGTAGAGATACAGCTCACATGTGAAGGTTTCTTAGGCACAATAGCTTTCCTTCATCAGTTATGTCTTGCAGAAAGGGTTTTCTCCAAAACTCTGCTCCCAAACTGAACCAATTGCCACATGTTCCAAACTCATAAAACAGCTGACATATTTCCTATATCTCAAGAATTGTTTTTAAACCTTTTACTATAAGGAAGAGCTTTATCCTAAAACAGAGGAACCCTATTGATTCAAGTTTTCTAATATACAGTCTCTCATTGGGGTGCATTGTTTTAAAAATGAGCAATAGCCAAGGAAGTTCTGAAAGCAGACGTAGATCTACTAGTAACGGATGATTAGAACAAACTGGCTCACTAGGGAAGGTGGGTTTGGCCACAGGCTTCCATATCTTTCTGGTAATTACGTTCCAATTAAACTACTCTAATGTGCTCAACATTAGTCTGTCTTTAAGAGCATTCAGCTAATGAGCCTCCCCAAAGATTGTGGTATTTTTGAATCACAAGCTGACTACCTTGTGCCACTAATCTTTCTCACGCTAGGTCAAGCTTGTTTCACCCAGCTTCCTGTTAAGAAAGAAAACTCAAATCTAGCACTGGGGCAGAAAGAGGAGTCTTGGCCAGAATTTGGCCTAACCTGTCAGGGATTTATAGAATAAAAATATTCAAAGAAGTAACTCAGGAAGTAGGAGCCATTTGCCATCATGATTTACACCACTGCTGCAGTTAAAGTAGCATAAATAACTAAAACCATTCTGGTTATCTTTCCCCAATTATATTGTTCTGGGAACTTTATATTGAAAACTATAGCCTTGCATGCATCTTCCTTCATATTGTGTCAAGAGATGGGGATAGATGCATGCTCTGTACCTGATACTGAGTGTGGATGGTTTCCTCTCCACACACATATAGCCTTTAGTATCTTTGAAATTGATCCTTTCTTCTTGTTGGTTCCTTTGCTAGCATCCTTTCTTATGTCCTCATGTTTTCTGCTTTTCAAAGACAGACATGTAGAGGTTCAGTTCCACTCTCGTTGACTGCAACTCATATCTGAGAATACATTTTTCCCTGAAGTAGGAAAAATGCCATTGACGTGAGTTTGTTTAAGGTGGACCCCAGCTTGCCATGAGGTGACCCACACACTATGATCTTGGAGCATCTACTGTGGCACACATGAAATGAGACATGCAGGATTTAAACCAATGGACTGCCACAGCCTTGAGGATATTATCAAGGCGGGCCTTCACAGCCAGTCCATCTGGCACGGCCTCTTTCACCTCCATGACCATTGGAAATCAGAGTTCCTTCCCCACTCATTTTGCTGTTGGGCCCAATATGATGGTTTCCAGTGGCATTTCCTCCACTGAAGGGGACCATCATCCACCCAAAGGGACTCATCTGCCTGTAACAGTTGGCCCCATTAGGGAGTCAGGTTAGTTAACCACTGCCTGACACTCGGTGTTGAGTCGCTGGCTGTACGATCTACTCCATTACTGTAGCAGGATGTCCAGCCAGACACCAAGTTCCACTCTACATGTATAAGAATGCAATAGCAATCACACTTATATAGCGCTTAGTGCACTCTCTGGACAGTTTATAAGGTAATTAGCATTTTGCCCCCAATATGCTGTGTACTCACTTTACCAACCTCAGAAGGATGGACGGCTCAGTCATACTCTCCATGACGCTTGTCTTCCCAATTTTTTCCCATTGTTCTTCATTTATTTTTCCTTTCATATCATATAAATGGAAAAATCAAATTAAAACTCCCATACCTCTCTTAAAGTTTATTGTGAATCTATGCTATCATTTAAAATTTTATAAATCATACTGCTTATACCTTTCATATTGATTTCTTTTGTTTCTAACTTTTTTATCAACTCGTCAAATTGTGTTAAACTCCTATTTAATTTATCTCCTTTTTGAACCTTTTGATTCCAACATTCCATTCACATCTTGTCAAAAATAAGGTTTCCCTATCTTCTCTTGTTTTGATTTTATTTATCCAATCAGCTACTGTTTTCAATCCTCTTTTTTTCAAGTTCCAATATCTCTTTTTCTTTCTGATCTGGAGTGCTCTCCAATCTTTCAGTTCTAACATCAGGGAGTTTCCTGGACTTAATTTCCCCTTAACTTGCCACCACACCTCTATTAAATTCCTGAAAAATGGGTTTTGGATTTCCTTTAATTTTCTTTTATCCAATTCCTTTAAAAACCAATTTTTGCTTATGCGTGGCATTTTTTGAAGTTTGATTTCTTTTTATAATAGTCCCTTCTCTACATAACATTAATTTAATAACACCTTTGAGTTGTATAGCTCAATAATATTTTTTTCTTCAAATCAGGAATGCCTAATCTGCATTTTTCTGTGGAAGATACCACCATTGTTTACTTATTCTTGATTTTTTTATTCATACTATAAAGGTTGTTAATCATATTTTGCCATTTTAAAAATTTCTTCTCTGTTATCTTAATGTGGAGCAATCCATGTAAAAAGTAATAGTAGGCAAAATTTTCATATTGCATACTGCAATGCTTCCGAACTGTGACAAGGTATTTTTTTTAAATTTTCTCAATTATTTTCTCAATTTCTGCCCTTTTCTTGTCATGGTTTAATCTTTTAAAATTTTAAAATCCAGGGTTTTAAGGTTTTTCTCATTGGAACCACTCTTCTTTATGATTTGTACTGTGTAAAGCAGGGGTTAAAAACCTAAGGCCTGTGAGCCAGATCCGGACAGCAGTGCCTTTCATGTGCCCCCCCCTCCTCCAAGGGCATTTGAGAAACAAAATGGCCACCACTTTGAAGTTTTGGACAAAATGGCCACCCCATTGTGCAGGCAGGGCAAAATGGCCATCTGGCCCTCGAAGTTGACTGAGATTGCGTGACCGAGCTCCCCGCTTGAAAACATTGGGAAGTCCTGGTGTAAAGGAAGCTTTGGGACTTACTGCTTGACTTTGGAGTTAAAAGAGGAACTTTTTCAACCAATTCCATTTGGAACACTGGGCTCAGAGGACATAGTTGTACATATTAATAGATTGGATCTGTTTGTATTATTGAAGTGTTGTATCTATTATTAAAATACAAATTATTGTAAAGCTGATTGGGTGTCTGCTGTATTCATTTCAAAAGCTAGCACCACAGAATCCAAGAGGGTGGTTTGCTATGCTTTATTTCTTGGAATTTTGAATGAAGTGTCATTAAGGTCTTATTAAAATGTATGAACAAAGGCACTTCAAAGGCAGATTATGGGGAAAGGTGGATGAGTAAGAATACACCAAGTGATTCCGCTCCCTCTCTCTTAGCTCAAACAAGGCCATACAGTGCTTTAAAAAACTCACTACAGGGCTCCTAAGCCCATCCATGCAAGTGTATACTGTAATGTCACCAATGTTGTGTTTTTCTGCCAGCTGTTTGGACAATGTTCCCAACTCCTAATATTTGTACTCCTATGGTCATACCAGCCCATTGAATTTCATTCTTCACAATGTGTATGCTTAAGCTTACATTGGATTGGGTCTTCAAAATGGAAGTTACAATTCTCTGACTGAGGGACAATGTGAAGCACAGCTGCATTTAGCATTGCTGCAACATGTTCCCAATTGGCTTTTTAGAAATTATGCTTCATGTAGAATGGCATAGATTGAGGTAGGATGGCTGAGTAGATCTGATACCAAATGGATCTGTGCTGAGTGTTTGGGATTAGATCACCAGTGCTCTTAATGCACTGCTGAGTTATAGGCTTAGTAACAAAATTTAAATCTAGATTGTAGCCTCTCTGCCACCTGCCATTGTAAATTAACTGGGTAACTTAAGATCATGTGTTCAAAACATGTAATAGAATTCAACCCATTTATTTATTTATTTATTTATTTATTTAGATTTATATTGCCGCCCACTAGCCATGGCGACTCAGGGCGGCTTACAATCAGCAAAACAACACAGCACAAAAATAATAATACATTTTTTTAAATCAATAATAGATTTATCTCTCCTCTCCAGCTGTTGGTGGGTGGGTATCTTGAAAAGTTGTGAGAGTCATATAATTACTCTTAAGCCATGGTTCAAACGTAGCTCCCCCTGGGCCCCTGCGATGTCAAATGGCAGTTGGGATCTTGGTCACCACCTCCTTCCTGCTCTTGCCCCGGGTGGGGAGGGGAGGTGGCATGATGTTTCACTGACTTCCCCCTGGGCCTCTGTGATGTCAAATGTTATAATGTTATAATGTCCTTAGAATTTCCAAGAAACAGTGAATTGAGGGAAGCATCTCTGGTGAACAATTTGTTTTTGTTTTTCTCTGGATGACAGAAACATCTTGGCACTCTTTGCCAGAAATGAAGGAGCTAATCAATTCTATTTTTTGTTTTCCTCTGAGGCAAACATTCATGTTTCAAAAAGAGCAGCCCATGCAGAAAACTGGTAGCAACCTACAACTGACCCGTTGCCTTCCTATCCTACCTATCCTGTGGCAGACAATCTTGGATGTAAGAGGTGAGGCCACGTATTCTTTTCCAATGTGTGATGGGTCAAACTATACAATATCTTAAATGTATAGGATCTGGATCTGAGAGTGTCCTTTTACACACAGATAAACATAAGGACTGTGTTGTCTTAGTAGTTAATACATTGTACTTGATGACTGGAAGGTTGGCAGGTCAGCAGTTTGAGACTCAAGTGCTGGACGATGAAGTGAGTTCCCGTCTCTGTCCCATCTCCTGCCAACCTTGCAGTTCGAAAGCAATAAATTGTAAGTAGATAAATAGTGGGAAGGTAAACAGCATTCCATGCATTCCATGTTTAGTCATGCTTGCCACATGTCTATGGAAAAATCTGCAAAAACACAGTGCTTTGGCTATAAATAGAGATGAACACTGAAACTAGAGTCAGATATGACTGGCTTTTGAGCAAGGGCGACATTTCTCTAAACATAAGGGGCCCTGCTGAATTTAGGTACACCCCCTGGGGCAAGGAAGGGTAAAACTTGTTTTCCCCCCCTTCAATTAAATTTAGTCCATCCCCAACCTACATTGGTGGGTGGTGGGGGTGACCTTGGGAGCAGCTGAAGTGAACAAAATACAGTAATACCTTGGATAACGCTATGACTTGGTTCCACAAGTCTTGATGTTATCCGATTTTTAGTGTTATCCGATGCATGTTAAAATCCTATGGGATGGATCGGATAACGTTAAAGCTCCATAGAGATACATTGTAACCACACAGGCTTTAGCGGTTTTATCTGATCCATCCTGTAGGACCTTAACGTTATTCGATCCAATTCTCCTCCCCAGATTACTTAACGTTATGCGATTCTAGCGTTATCCGAGGTAAACGTTACTGAGGTATTACTGTACATACATATCCATAAGCATATTGAGCTGTATGACTTGGTATGGAACACATACTGTCTACAGAGATTTCTTAACTTACAGCAATATGCTTTCAAAAGTTATGCCTTCTGTGTAAATGTACAAGAGGATTTCAGCCATTGTTTAAGAATGCCATATAAGCCAAGATTTTGCCTCATGAGTGATATTCCAATTTGGAAACTTTTGGCAAATGCTCAGTTCTGCACTGTATACTTGGAATAGAATCCCAAGGCTTTCTTAAGCAAAAGGGAGGCATAGGCTTCTGCTGTATCAAACCTGTGGATTATTTTCTTGTTTTCATGGTTGTACATCAGCTGAATTAAAGATATTGTTTTCTAAAATGTGTCTGAAATATTAATTTTTCAATTAGTAGGATTTGTTGCCTCGTGGTTTGTCTTTAAAGCACCATAACAGATAGTTTTGTCTTGCCTCAGAGCTTTCAATTATTGTTCATCAAAACTTTATAGCTTATCTTGAGTGTTTGATTGAAAAAATCTGCAACAACCTTGGCGGGAAATGACATATTGACATATCTCATTCTATCAATAACTAAATAAACGTAAAATGTGGTAAAAGCTTCTTAGAACAAAAAGGACCTTGGCACCAATCTAATGAAAAACAGAGAAGAGACCACACCGGCACAGAACCCCATAATAGAAGATTTACCACTAAAAAGACATGGTCCCATGCCCCCATATAGTACACAGTTTGGTGACAGAATGCAGAACATAATTTTAGAAGGTGACCATGAGTTATGAAAAAGCCCATCAAATATCTGGTTCTCAAAACTTTTGCAGTTTTGTAAGTCATACTAGCATTTTAAATTGAGTCTGGAAATGAATGGGAATTTAGCACAATTTACTGTAAGATGTTTCTTTTTAGCAATAATAATAAACAAAGTGGTCCACACTAAGGAAGGTGGATTCATAGGCAGTTGATATTATTGTCCTTAGAATAACAAATCCAGAATTCCAGATTCTGTCAATTCTGTTAAGGAAATACTCTTTCCCCCCTAGTGGATGTGCTCTCTTGAAAGGTCATCTAGGTGAAGGATAAGCAGGACAGATATATTTCAGATACTCCTTTCCAATTCCCATGCCGTTGTTGCCTTTTGACCAGGTCTACAATAAGTGCCAAATAAGAAATAGATACTCCCTCAACATAGATGACCAAATTTATGCTTAGCAGCCAGATGTTTTTAGTCTCTATCGGAGTGGTGTTTCTCATTCATGCTGACATTGCCTGGTTGGATCCTAGAGAGCTGACTCATACTGTAAAGGTAAAGGTTTCCCTTGCTCGAAAGCCAGTCGTATCTGACTCTAGGGTTCAGTGCTCATCTTTGTTTCAAAGCTGAAGAGCCAGCGCTGTCTGCTTCTGCAGATGTTTCCGTAGTTATATGGCAGGCATGGCTAGACACCAGAGTGCATGGAATGCTGTTACCTTCTCACCAAAGTGATCTCTATTTATCTACTTGCATTTTCTTGCTTTCCTACTGCTAGGTTGGCAGGAGCTGGGACAAAGACGGGAGCTCATTCCATCTTACAGTACCCGGGAATCGAACAGCTGACCTTCTGCCTCCCAGTCAGCGTCTTAGCCACTTGAGCTATACTGTACTTACGAATAAAATGCAGTGAAGATGAGAGGTCCTTCTGTCATTTGCTTTTCATCTCCATATTCTGTCATGGTCAATTAAAGCATGGTATACAGTATATTCATCCAGAGGCAGGTAGGTAGTGACAGGTGGCAATAATTAAAGACAGAGCTCCAAACTCTGGTTGGTAGATGCTTAGGATAGTTCTGCAGTACTTGGACAGCTGCCAGAACATACCCCACTCAAATAGCCTCTAGAGAATTTGTTGATACAAGCTCTAATGGTGGCTTGAAATCACATCCTTTTTATTAAACAGTTAATCAGGATCATATACCAGCTTGAAGTCAAGTTTCTTTTTCCTATTTTGTGTTCTCTTCAATGACATTTTAGTGCTTCCAGCAAAGAGGAACCTGTGCTCTTTAGCAATTGAAATGCAACCTGATGTACATTCCTTAATGCCGTATCTAAACCTAGAGATCTTGCTCGTCTCCACGAAGGTCCCTTTTACTGCCAAGAAGAATGGGAGTGTTGGTTTGCCCATCTTGGTCCCCCACTCTTCATCTCCTCTTGAAACACACCCAACATCTTGATTCCAGAAGCTAAGTAGGATCAGGCATGGTTAATACTTGGATGGGTGGCCACCAAGAAATATAAAGGCTCTCTTGATAGGATTGGACAAGTGTTGCATTTAAAACCTCAGATAGCAACTATAAGAACACCACTGTGGCCACTCCTGTCACTGGACTTTTCCCTCAGCCGGCCCCGAGGGCCAGCTGGCTATAAGAATACTGCCGCAGTCGCTCTCGCCATTGGACTTTTCCCTCAGCCATTTAGCCTGGAGGGAAGTGGAGAAGTCTGAGAGGGGTTTTGTTTGTTTGTTTGTTTTGCAAATGGGGGGGGGTTTGCTTTGAAATGTGTATTGCTTTTGAAATATGTATTATTCTTGAAATGTTTTTTAAACTGTGTTGATGTGATACTTTGTAATTGTAATTTGTGATGCTCTATTACTTTGTTAGCCACCCCGAGTCACATTGCGAGTGGGGCAGCATACAATTCGAAATACTGCTCCTACACTACTCTTAGACAATGTTGATAAAACTGATTTTCACATACATTCCTCTGTGTGTTTGTAGTGGTACATAAAGCATAAGGAGAGCCATCTTGGACAGTTGTGTTAGATCAGAGCAAAGAATATCATTTTGTCACATAATGATCAACCAGTTGCCTGCCTCCCATATAGGAGATGATCTATAGGCAACCTAACTAGTACCTATCGATGAGTCTAATATCCATAATTTTATCAGCTCCCCTTCATTTTGAGTGGGCAGAAATCATTAGACAGGAAAACTATAATCTAGCTTCCTACTTCCAGACCCTTAGTCAAGTAGCAAGGGGAAGAGTATAAAATAATACCCTTTGCTTCTTCAGCTTCCAGCTCATTTTCTGTTGGCTGCAGTTTTAAAATAACCAAATTGAGGAATGTGTTTGACACAGTTTCAGCCAAGAGTTTCATGGGGGAAAACTTTTTCCAGGGGTATTAATTTGCTTCTCAATTGATGAATGAAATAGAAAATGGTTAATCCATTGTTACATGGAATGAATCTTATCGCTATAAAATGAACTTGCTGCCTTATACTGTATACACTACTAATAAAACATGAGGAGCAGGTTTACAGGTTTACAAGGTGGACATTTGAATAGCACTGATATACTTCAAGTTTTATTGGCAGTGAATTACATTTGAGGAATGTTAGACATCTTCTTAGTACCAAAAATAGAAAAGAATCATGAGTCAGCAGCATTTAAAGAGGCAAATCAAATACAGACATAATGTTCTCTCTTTCCCTCGGTGACAATATTAGTGTAAGTTGGAAGTGAGCTTTGCCCATTTCATCTTAGCCTGGAGAAGGCACCTCCCACAATAAATTCTGTTTGCTTTCAAGAATCAAAGATCTTTTGCTTACATGTCCTCTGGTCTATGGAAAATGAATTGCTTTCCCTTTCTTATATAGGTATGATTCCATATTTATAGAAACCTTCTGAGAAAGTTTTAAGTGGCAGCCATGTCAGGCTGTGCAAACATATCTGAGAGTAAACAAAACAGAACAGCAAAGAAAGATAAAAAAATATTGTGGCAACTTAAAGACTAACTTCTGTATTTAAATGTGAGCTTTTGTGGACCAAGTACACTAATGAAGCTCACTTTTAAATACAGGAGTTAGTCTTTAAGGTGCCACAACATTTTTTGTCTTTTTTTGCTGTTCTGTTTTGTTTACTCTCAGATATGCTTCTGAGAAAGGGGATGCTATCCAGTTTAGAGTGAGGAGACTAAAAGTCAACTTGAGAAGCTCGCTTTTTTAAAAAAACACCTTTGTTTAAATACTCCCCAGATTTGAAAGCAAGATAAATTTGCTCGATTTTAATCTGAACTTTCCTGATTCATGTTTCTCATGTGCTTCTAGTACAAAATATTGTTATCTTTCATAACTTGCACATTTGTCTGTCTCATAGTTCTCCAAAAATTTTTAAATTGGGAATATGGGGGAAACTCCACAAATATGAACATACAGTATTAAGGAAATTATATTTAAAATTTGAATTGATGAAGCAATTATATTGACCATTTATATTACAGTCTGCATTCAATTTGGCATGACTGAAATTAAATTAAAAACTGCTGACCACATGACATAAAGCAAAGTGAAGTGAAACCGCATGGGGATTTGTTTTTCTTCAGTAAGCCAAGAAGGTGGCTTCATTTTGGCAGTTCAAAGTCTGGCCTAGACAAGAAAGAAAATTATTAAGGAAGCATCTGTCTTTGATCTTGAGATGGTTTTCTTTTGCTCTAATTCAGCTGGCATGGCTTTTTTCCACTTTCTGCTCTTTGTGAAAGCCTGCTCCAATGCAAAGGGGCAGGTATGGTACACTTTTTTTGGCTCACAAAACAAATTATACTTGCATGGAGTAGAAGAAACTAAAGGAGTAAAATGGGAAAGGGGAGATTGAAAGCAAGGGAGACTGAAAGAGGAGACATTACTGCTACCATTTGGAAGGAACAGTCTTCCTAGCTGTTTTGTTTCTGGCATGACTGTAGTTTCATTCATTTTCTGAAAGACAGACTATTCTTTTAACAACTACATCAAAGGTAAAATCTGAGCAGGCACCATGCTTTTCACAGTTGAATGAATTGATGATGGAAGCTTCTTCTTCTTCTGCCACATCTGAATCTAGACAATCATCATGGCAATGAGCCATGAATATTGTCCTGGGAACAGTATAATGCATTTCAGGCAAAGTCCTGCTTCTTCCTGTTTGTTTTTCTTCCATTGTTTTGTGATAGATTTCTTTTCTTCTTCTGACCATATTGCAAGTAACAAATCACAGGAGGCTCTCCACATGCTGGAGATTGTTTTCTTTTAATTTTTACACTGACTTTAACTATGAACAGCAACTGTAAGTAAAGATCTCCCACTCTGTTTTGAATGCTTCCAGAGTGATTTTCTAGTCTGTGAATGGACCAGAGTTTTTTTGGATGGGTTGGTTGGTTAGTACTGAGAAAAGAGCTGATTTCTCCACAGTTTCTCTGTTTTTTCTTATTTCTTTTTTTACATGTAAATACAGTCCAGTGGGTATTTCTCTGTATTTTTTTCACAAGTATGTACACAAATTTCCAAAACTTTTAAAACATTTTTGCTTTAAAAGTCCCATTGCCATGAGAGATTATTTAATCATGTTTGTACTCATATCAGATCAGACTAGACCATAGGCTCGCCATGTTTTCAAAAGGGGTGACACTCTCCAGTTCTGTGGGACTATATAAATAACTGTTAAAAAAACACAAACTTTACAAAAATGTTTATACACACAGTATCTACTTATATAACAAACAAACAACAGTAATGATAACAAAACTGGACGCTACAATTTTATATCCCGAGGTCTTTTTACCTGCACCGGAATGGGAGTTGCTTGAAAAAGTAAAGAATTCAAATGTCTCTTTGAAACCAAATGAGAAGAGAGTCCAAGATTTAATCAGCTACAGAAATAGGTCATCCATAACAAAGAAATCAGCTTCACATTTAAACCCATAAAATAAAAACCAAATACAGTATTGTACATAAATTCTCTATGTGGAATCATCCTTCTAGTGCCCTTCCTACACAAATATTTTGGGAATTTTACTTCTAAACCCAAGTAGAACCTGAGTCAATCCTACATGGGACACACCATGAGAAGACAAGATTCTCTGGAAAAGAGAAAAATGCTGGGAAAGGTGGAAGGCAGATGGAAAAGAGGAAGTTTGAATAGGAGATAAGTAGTTTGACTCTATAAGGGAACCTACAGGTTTCTGTTTGCAAGACCTGAAGGGGGTTGTTGAGAACAGGACATTATAGAGATTTTTCATACATAGATCTGTCATAGGGGACTTGATGGCAAATAACCACAGCAACTAGATAAACCAAGGTGGGAAGGGCCTTATCTTCCTCCATGGGAGCAGCAGCTCTTGTCTCTCTAGCAATCCCATTCTAACATAAATCCTGAGTCACATCTCCTTCCAAGGATTTCCCATTGGGCTCAACCAAATAGTCCACAGCATGATCCTCAACAACATAAAGGTAAAGGTCTCCCTTGCTTGAAAGCCAGTCGTGTCTGATCTTAAGGGGTGGTGCTCATCTCCGTTTACAGCCAAAAAGCCAGCACTGTCTGTTTTTGCAAATGTTTCCAGGGTCATGTAACGTGCATGGCTAGACACTGGAGCACATGGAATGCTGTTACCTTTCCTGCCAAAGCAGTACCTATTTATCTACTTGAAATTTTCTTGCTTTCAAATGGCTAGGTTGGAAGGAGCTTGGACAGATGAAAGGAGCTCACCCAGTTGCGTAGGACTCAGGTCTTGAACTGTTGACCTGCCATCCTTCCAGTTGTCAAGCTCAGCATCTTAACCACCAAGCCACTGTGGCCCCTCCTCCACAGCATGTGATGGGCCTTTGGAAGGTAAACAGCAACTTAATTTTCAAAATCTGAGTGTATCTCAGGAGAAAACTTGTTATGGGAGGGAAATAGGTTACCATATATACTTGACTATAAGTCATCCCGAATATAAGTTGATGTACCTAATTTGGACCTTTAAAACTAGGGAAATAGATTGACCAGAGTATACGTTGGGGGTGGAAAATGCAGCTGCTGCTAATGAGTTTCAATAATTAAATACATGCAAATATGGTAAAATTAATTAATTTAGACATTTGTGTGGGTATGTTTTTGAGTTTTTACAGTAGTGTTAGTGTTTTCTCTCTCTCTGTATGTTTGAATTTGTACCACTGTGGTTTTAGGACCGTCGGGATCATTGACCCAAGTATAAGTTGAGTCCCCTTTTTGGATCTCATTTGGAGTGCTAAAAAACTAGTCTTATACTCAAGTATATACAGTAAATCAGAGGAAAGAGACATTCACCTTAATGTCTAGTTTGACCCCCACACAAACTGAACAAAGGGGTCACTTTTGACCCAGACCTGTTCTTACTGCTGAAAAGGGTGACAAATAATAACAAACACTAGCCACTTTCCTGAATTCTGCAGGTCACATGACCTTGGTGAGAAGTCCTAGGTACATTTTCCGATTGACAACCCAAGAGTGCCTGTCTTCATATAGTTATTTTTATAATCTGAGCTTGGTGTTCAGGAACCAAAATTTAAAAAATGCACTGAGTAACCTGAATCTGGAAATGTTTAATGAAAAATCCTCTCTAAAAATTGGCTTAGTGAAGACACTCAAAATATTTACACTAACCAAATGAAAATAGCCAGGAATAGATGAAATGCCAGTCACACTGTTCTGCAAAGATTGACTTTGCTTTCAGAATCCATGACTTGTATGAAGTTTTGTTAAACTACTAACAGTTTCCTGGAATATTTTTTTTCTTTTAAAGCTCTTTTAGTGTATACAGGGTTATGTGTTCTGCACTAAATTTGATACCTCACAAAAAGGAAACTTTTCTTTTTCTTTTAAAGACTTATAATTTATTGAGATGATTTCCATAAAGGGGAAAAGGCTAGTTGAGCATCAGGGAACAAGCATATTGTAAACCGAAACTACACAATCCAGAAAAATTGGGTGGATTTCACAGATAGTCCTGTTGCAAAAGTGATACAAGAACTAAAATGCTGTTTAATTTCCACTTTTTAAAACTGCCATTAAAAACTGACTTCAATCCATCCATGTCCCTCAGAAGACTCACCTAGAGCTGAAAGGTGAGTCTTCTGAGGGACATGAATGTTCTCAGCTGAAAGGTTTGGTAAGGGTATGACTTAGCAGCAGCAGCAGCAGGAGTACCACCACCACCACCATCAATGTTGTCTGGAAGAATTTTGTACCTGCTGTATTTAGACAATCTTAAATTGTAAGGGAAAACAATGCAGGAAATCAAGTTACTTCCGAACATATTCTGAATATTCAGCAATTATATTGTGATGAACTATGGAACAGAAAAGTGTGCAATTTTACCAGTGAAAAAAGACTACATCTGGCAGAAAGAATAACCATATGGAATCTTACATGTGCTGAAAACTATAAGTATTTGGGAATTCTACAAGCAAATGACATAAACTATGCAATAATGAAAAGGAAGACTAGTGCAGAGTATTTTTGGAAAGTAAGAAAATCCTGAAATTGAGACTGAAGGGGGGGGGGATATTATAAATGCAAGAGATACCTTGATGGTACTGGTGATAAGATATAGTGTTGATGTTGTAGGTTGGATGGTGGTTGAGTTGGATGGTCTGCACTGGAGAACCAAGAAGTTGATGAATGCAAATCATGCTCTTCATCCGTGAAGTGATGCAGATTGATTATAATTTGCCACAGGACGATCGAGAATGAGCACTGATACAAATGAAGCAAATGGTGGAAGAGGGGGAAATCAAGTGCTGAATGACCTTTCTAGGGAAGGTATCGTCAATACTGTTGAGTTGAAAGATGCTTATTAGGGAAGAGATGTTGCAGAATATACTGCTTGTAATAATAAACCTTTACCTGCTCTAGTTCTTCTTCATGTGCCGTATCCATTCCAGGTATTGGCTATCATCATGGCAATAGTCTGAAGGCTGTGTTTATTTGACTTTCAGCCATGAAGATTGTCCTGGGAACAAAATAATGCAGTGATCTTTCCCAATCTTCATGTTGCAATGTAACACCCATACCACTGATCCACCTCTGTGAGTCACTTTCTGGTCCTGAGCCCTTTTGGCACACAAAATCCTCATTGGCCCCAGGCCAGTCTTGATGAAGCGGCTGCCCTCCATCAAGATGGATGGGATTTAATCCATTTAGGGAACATCACCCTTCCTGTGGAGTTTTGCTACAGAAGGCTGCTAGTCCTGAGGGTGACCATGTTAATTAACCCCCCACCTGGCACTCAGTGTTCAGTCATTGGCAGTATATTGTCTATTCAATTACCTTAGCAGGATAACCTGGCCAGACTTCTACATGCTCAGTATATTAAAAATATTTAAGGTAAAGTGGATAGGGAAATTAATTGGACATGGCTAAAATCTAGTCTCCTAAAAAAAAGGGGCAGAAGGATTTATATTTACTGCCCAAGATCAAGGACTACAAACTAATGCAATTAAAGCAAAATGGGCCACATTATTAGTGGATGCAATAATATCACACAAACCAGCTACAAAGAATGCCACAACCAAGCTGCTGCAATATTACATTGGAATCTGTGTAAGGATTATGGAATACCACCTTTGAAGTACTGGTGGGAACACACTCCGAAAAGGTGGTTTAGAATGAGGCCAAGACAGCTAATATCTTATGGGTCTTCAAGTTTCAAATCAATAAGAAGTTTGAGTTCAACATCCATACATGGTTGGATGTTGGAAAAAATGGTTAAGCTAATTGATGTGATGATCTCAGGAAATGGGTCAGGTGGAAGAAAAGGCAATTTTAAAAGATAATGAGATATTGTTTGGCACTGGATCCCGAGTGCAAGGAGGAGGACTTTTGGCAGGCTCCTCAGCCTGCTGCCATTCATATCTGGATTCTGAGTGGAAGGAAGAAGACCTGATGCCAGCCCCTTAGCCTTCTGCTGGTCCAGATCTGCCTCCTTGTGACCAAGAGGAGGAGTCCCTGCCAACTCCGCAGTTTGTTGCAAGCCTGGAATTGACTCCTCTTGGCACTGGCGTAGTGAGGGGGAGAGGGGGTGGCCCATCCTGGGTGGCACTTTGTGGGGGTTGCCGCTGCTGCTGCCCCAGACTTCCTGGTGGCCAGGGCAGCTGGTCCCGGTCCCGGGTCAAGACCCAGGGGCTGATACGGGTGGAGCGGGGAGCCCACTATCGGGGTCCCAGGCACACAGGCACCCCACCTCTGAGCTTGGCATTGGCAGCAGTGCTCAGGAAGGAGAGAAGCGAGGCCAGCAATTGCTGTGGCCCAGCGTCCACAGCAGCACCAGCCAGGCTGAGGACCTCCTGCAAGGCCTGGCTGGTGCTGCTCTGACCACCGGCCTAGTTTCCTGCCTTCCTGGGTGCCGCTGCCAGGCTCGGAGGTGGGGTGGACGCATGCCTGGGACCCCGATGGTGCAGTTGATGCCCAGGGGCTGGGGCGGTGCAACAGAGGCCCAGTAGGGAGCCCACCATTGGGTTCTCAGGCGCATGGCCACCTCACCTCCAAGCCTGGCGGCAGCAGCTCATCTGCCTTCGGCGGCAGCAGCACCCAGGAAGGCAGGAAGTGAGGCCAGCAGTCACCGCAGCCCAGTGCCCATGGCTGGAGCAGTGCCAGCCAGGCAGAGGATTCCCCTGGCCAGCACTGCTCTGGCTGCTGGCACGGCCACAAAGATCACCGGCCTCCTTTTCTGCCTTCCTGGGCACCGCTGGTGCTACTGGGCTCAGAGGCAGGGTGACCGTGCGCCTGGGACCCTGATGGCACAGGCAAGGCCCAGGGTCGATGGGCTGGGGCAGGGCAGGGCAGGGCAGCGGGGTGCCTACCATTGGCATACCAGGTGCATGGCTGCCCCGCTTCCAAGCCCGGCGGTGGTAGCTCGTCCGCCTTTAGTGGCAGCACTGCCTTGGGGGGCGAGGCCATTGGTCATTGTGGCCCAGTGCCCACGGCCAGAGCAGTGCCAGCCAGGCTTTGCCGGGGGTGGTGGTGTCCTCAGCCAGGCCAGCTCTGGGCTGCGGTGACCGCCAGTCTCACATTCTGCATTCCTGGTCACCGCTGTTGCCAAAGATGGAAGAGCTGCTGCTGATGGTAGGCTCCCTGCTGGGCCTGTGCTGCCCCCCCCCAGCCCCTGGGGCTCAACTATGGGCCTCACCACGAGCTGATCGTGAGGATGCCTGAAGGTAGGACTTTCGTCTCTAGATCGGAGAGGCGGCGAGCCGGGGGGGCGCGGGGCAACGAGTTTGGCCTACGGCCCCAGGCGGCTGAAACCTGCCCTACGTCAAGCTGATCGATGATCAACTGATCAGGATTTGACAGAAGAACTGGCTGAGGCACCAGGTGCCAGCAATGAGAAGGATGAGGCAGAGCCCAGCACATCTGAGAGATGCAGGGCACATTTAAAAAATGTGCTGCAGCTGAGAAGGAGGGCTAGGGCTTGCCTCAGAGATTATCTCCAACTGTGAACCCTGAGTCTTTTTAAAGAAGGGCCCATGCTGGCAAGCTCTAGTTCGAACAATCACTTTGGTTCCCACCTCTGCGCTTCCTGAACTTCTGCCTATTTCCTGGATATCGTACCCTTGCCTGGAAACCTTACCATGCCTTTGGATCACCCTTTTGTCTGTAGTTCTACTATTGATCAGCTCTTGAACCGGGCTATCCCCGTCCATGGCTTTGCTTGACCCTTTGGGCTCAGGTAAGGCTTTCTCCTTACCTCGTGGGCAGTGGCTGCAGGCCAACCTACTCTGCTGTGTGTGTCTGGGCCATAACAGATATCAGGACATCAGAACTGACGCACAGCAATAGGGATACCAGGAGCGATAGGAGCACTGAGAGCAATTCCAAAAGGGTTGAAAAAACATCTAAGTGTGATTGGCATTGATAAGATTGTGATAGAGAAGCTACAAAGAGGAGCAGTACTAGGCACCCACCACTGATTAGTGCAATACATGCAAACCCTTTGGAGGAGGTACAGGTAGAAAGAAATGTTAGAACAAATGCTGACTTCATAGAAAAAAGCAAGTTCATTCTGGAGTATCTTCAGTTAAAGAACCAGGAGTCAGGGGAAAACCTGGAGTACTGCTGCCAGATAGATTAATGGCTCATGTCATAGTATTAGTGCTACTGAGAAAGTAAAATATGGCAGGAAATTTGAATACCATTTTAGGAGATCTTAGAAAAAGTTAGCTTTTTGGTCTGCAACTCCCAGAATCCCAAAACCATCATGGAGCAATGATGGTTCTAGGAACTGTATTTCCAAAAAGTAACTTTCTCAAACTCTGCTTTGCCTGCTTCTCAGGTCAATTTAAGCATTAGTTTCTGATGGCCTTATATATTCCGCTTTATTCATTTTTTGAAGCCAGGCTGAGCTTTTTCTCTAGACTTATTACATGCAATTCCATGGCAAAGAGGAAGACTGAAAACTGCCCCGAGATTGTTATGTTGGTGAGCTTTCCGCTTGATTTCCATCTTTAACTAATAGGTTTGCAAGGGCCCTTGTAATTATTACGCTGAAAAAGCCAAGTAAGGAAATTGCCACTGAAGTTTGTTTATCTTATACATACTTATCACTGCTTGCCAGCAAGGACTGGTGTGTGCAGCGGTGCCATTATACCGCACAAGCCAGCTCCAGGAGCATGCAGCTCAGTCAAGCCCTTATTTCCTTTAATAGAATGCTGTGAACCATATTACCAAAAGGGAAAAAAGCAGGGTCTTGGAAGCTGCTCAACATTATGCTTGGTGCTAAGGGTAGAGGCTGAGAATGTAAGAAGGACAGATCAATGGGGCAGGTAGTCTATCATCCTATTATCCCCCTGATTCTTTGAGATGCCAGCAAGGAAGTAAAACATCCCTTCCCTACTCATGATAAAGCAGGGAGATTCCCTTACGGGTTTGGTGCAGTGGCTTCCTTTCAACTGGATTTGCTAAAGTCCTGGAGGTTACAGTCACCAGTGGTTACTAGCCAAGACAGCTGTGTCTCACATTGTTTGTCAGGGGAATAGGTCTCTATATATCAATTGGTCTATGTCTTGCCAGACATCCCACTATGGTAATGGAGTAGACCATACAGCCAGTGACTCAACACCGAGTGTCACCTGGCAGTTAACTAACCTGACTCCCTAAAGGGGGCAATGGCTACAGATGGATGAGCCCCTTTAGGTAGCCATGTAGGGCTTTAAAGGTGATAACCAACACCTTGATTTGCACCCAGAGGCATACTGGTAACCAGTCCAGCTCCTGCAACAAGGGTGAGGTGCGGGCATACTGTCCACACCACATCACCATGTGGGCAGCTGCGTTCTGGACCAGCTGCAGCCTCAGAATGGTCATCAAGGGCAGCGCCATGTAGAGCGTGTTACGATAGTCCAACTGGGAAGTGACCAGTGTGTGAGTGACCATGAGCAAAGAGTCCCAGTTCAGGAACTGGTACAACTGGCAAATCACATGGACTTGCATGAAAGCCCGCCTGGCCATGGCTGCCCCCTGCTACTGGAGCAGGAATCGTGAGTCCAGGAGGACCTCCAGATTGCACACCGGGTCTGTCTGGGGCAAAAGAGTCCCATCCAGTGCCAAAGGATGGCAAACTAGGGCCCCCTATCCACAGCCACTCAGTTTTGCTGGGATTCAGATGTAGCCCATTGTTCCCCATCCAGACCCTCACAGCTTCCAAGCACCTGGATAGGACGTAGACTGCAACACTTGGATCACCACGGGCGGAGATGTACAATTGGGTATCATCAGCATACTGATGATACCTAACGCCATGGGAACAGATGATCTCACCCAGTGGCTTCATGTAGATATTAAATAAGAGATGCAAGACTACCGAGCCCTGTAGCACCCCACAGAGTAGGGGCCTCAGGCTGGACCTCTTATCTCCCAACAACACCGACTAGCTTTGGCCCCTGAGAAAAGAGGAAAACCAGGACCACACTGTTCCCTGGTATTGGACCCCATGGCAAAATGAGCAGAGGAGGAACTCTGATTCCCAATGTCACAGAGGCAGAAGAGACAATTTATTTATTTTATTTTTATTTATTTATTATTCGCATTTAATATCCCGCCCCAATCGGGAAGACCCGACTCTGGGCGGCTTACAACATACATTACCGTCATAGGTAATGGTCATAACAATATATAAAAACCTTAAAAGTTCATAATAATTCATAAAAATTTAAAACACTAAAACAGATAAAACAGCTAAAAACCGATGCAAATACAGATACAGATGCCAAGTGGGGGGGGAAGGATGGCTGCCAGATGGAGTGGCTGTGAAGGTGCACCTTGATAATATCCTCAAGGCTGTGGCAGTCCATTGCAGTCCCGGTGTTAAATCCTGCATGTCACATTGCATATAGCTCCGTGATCATAGTGTGTGGATCACTTCATGGCAAGCTGGGATCCACCCTAAACAAACTCATGCCAATGGCATTTTTCCTGCTTCAGGGAAAAATGTATTCTCTGATACGAGTTGCAGCCAACGATAGCAGTGTTTTCCAATCTTTGGCATATCAGAAAACAAAAGTAAAAATAAAAACACTGCAGCACTTTAAAGACTAACTGCTATATTTTAAAAACTGCCTGTTATATACCAATCTTTGGTTTTTGGACTTCAATTCCCATAAGCCTAAATCAATTCCCCCAAAGCACTGGTCAGCCAATTTAGGCTTCTGGGAATTGAAGTCCACCAGTGTTCCACAAAACATGTCAGAAAACAAAACATAGTTTGGGAAACGCTGCTCTATAGTACGAGATGGAGGTTGTAGCTTCACTCATGTTCTTCTGGTGCATCGTACAACAATTTATTTTGGCTAAGTGGTTTTCCCATTGAAACATTGTTGTATGGTTTTTTTTCCCATAGGGAAAATTGTTATACGGGACACCATTTCCCCCCAAAACCTAATTGGTATGCGATATCATTGCTGTATGGGGTGTTTGTTGTATGAGGTTCCACTGTAAATACATTTTGGATTTTTTTTTCTCCAAAAAGATTTGGGGGGGAGGAAATTGGGGTGGTGGTGTAAAATACAGGTCTTTCACATAATATCCAATATCTTTAGGGGAAATACTATTGTTGTTGACAAAGAAAAGCTATTGACTTTTCATTCTTATGCAGGAGTGGAAAAAAATCTCATAGTGCTGACAATCCCTACCCCACCCCAACAGGAGCATCTGGCTTGTCATAAGTGCTTAGATTGTGACTTATGGTTGTACCAGTGCAACAGAAGCTGTACATTTTGGTCAGGTAAGTCTTCCAAACATTTGTAGAAGCTTACAGCAAACAATTCTGCATTGTTTCAGTGTTCTTCAGTAGGTTGACATTTTAACAAAGTACAGTACAGTATGAGACAATTCAGTAGCCACACTTCTGAGCTGTGGTGGATACATTTTATGCCATCTAGTGGTCGTCAAAGATAATTCAACAAGCATCTGGAAGAAGGCTAAGGACTAGAATCAACAGCAATATTTCCTTATCAGCTGGCAAACCAAATTTGATGTGTTTTCAATCATGCACTGTGAGCCCCTGAGCTTTTAAATCTTATTCATCTGAATTTTATTTGCTGTTGTTTCTGTCACATTGAGCCACCTGCTGCAAACAGCTTCAAGTTGTTTCTCAGAGATAAGCAAAGAGTTCCATAGTTACTGGAAAGTGGGCAGGTCAGCAATTCAAGATCTGAGTGCTGCACAACAGACTGAGCTCCTGCCAACCTAGCAGTTCAAAAGAATGAAGTTGCTAGTAGATAAATAGGTACCACGTTGGTGGGAAAGGTAATAGCATTCTGTGCAGTCCAGTGTCTAGTCATGCTTGCCACATGACTTTGGAAATGTCTGCAGATACAGACAGTGATGGCTCTTTTACTGTAAACAGAGATGAGCACCGCCCCCTAGATTCAGACATGACTGGCTTTCAGTTTGCATTTTAAGTGGTTAATTGTTCTCTGCCTGGATTCAGTCATTAAGCCAAATAGAGACCACAGCCAAGAAACCAGAAGAAGACCGAGACTTTGAAGGTCAGCTGTGAAAGAATTAGTAAAGATACTTTAAAACAGGCATTTGCAATCTATGGCCCATGGGCTTGACTCAGCCCCTGATGCCAATTCATCTGGCCCATGCCGCCCCCAGAAGTAGAAGTAAAATGTGCCCGTGTGTGTGCAAAATGCCATAAATGTGTTCTGCGCGTGCACAGGTGTATTTTACTTTCACTTCTGGGTGGGAGGAACCACGTGACTAGCCTGATCAGCTGCCTGGGGGGTGGGAGCATGGTCAGGCCCATGACCTGAAAACATTGAGAACCCCTGCCTTAAAATAAAGATGTAGCACTGGATACTAAGATCAAGATAATCCAAACTAAGGTGTTCCCAAACTATGTATGTGAATGTGAAAGCGGAAAAATGAAGAAAGCTGACAGGGGAAAAAAGTTATTTATATTTCACTTGAAATATGGTGTAGGAGGAGAGCTTTACTACCAATAATACAAATAAGTAAGTTCTAGCTCAAATCATGTGTGAACTCTCATCAGAAGCTAAAATGACAAGATTGAGCCCTTCATCTTTTGAGCATATCAGGACAAAACTAGATTCACTGGAAAAGACAAAAATTCTAAGAATAGCTGAAGGCAGTAAGAAGAGGAGAATCCAAAACATGAGATGGATAGATTTAATAAAAGAAATCATAACTCTCAGTTAAGAAAAACTAGGCAGGGGTGTGATTGATCTTCTGAATGTTGATGATCTATCAAGTTGCTCTAAGTTGGGAGTGTCTAGATGGGCACATAACAAAAGCTGCAATCACTAAGCCTTGTGAAAGCACATTTTAACCATATGCTGCATGGAGAATCCCCTACATTCCACACATCTTGTTTCAGTTGAATGAGCCTGGTTTTTAGTAAAATGGAAAAAGAAGAAAGGCTACATTTCATCTACTTCTTGACAACATACACCATTTTCTTCAATTCTAGTAGGTTGCCTCTCGTTCATCATTTTCAAAGTGGTAAGCAATAGCTGGGGTACATAGAAAGAGCCTCCTTGAAGACTGGCATTTTTTAACCACAATCGGGCATACCCGGGGCAATGGCAACCTTGTTGTGCCAGCTAATATTTCTCACACCAAGTCAGGAAAAAGGAACTACAGAATGAACTCACCAAAAGGTGGCTTCATTTTGGCAGTTTCACATCTGGCCTAGACACAGATGCAGAAGAAGAAACAATATCTGGTTTGGCAAAAATATCTCTTACACGGCAGATTATGAATCATCTTCTTATCTTTAACTGATTAATAAATATTGATATCATCATCATCTTAGAACTGGGACCCTGTAACAATACCAGCCTTACCCTTGAGTAAGGGTAAGAAGAACCCTTGTTCTTCTGAGTTGCAGCTCCCTGGCTGGACAACCCAGGCATCAGATATGTGTAAATAAGGTAGCATCAAACCAAATAACCACTCCAAGTCTCTTCAGGTATTTTAGAAGTATATTGAAAGCATAGAAAGATTCAGGTCCAGCAAAAACTTAGAAAGCATTTCAAAACAGAATTAAAGCAAGCTGCATGTTCAAGGGATGGCCCACAGCCCCCTCCTTTCCCAAGCCTCTACATTTTGGCAGCTTCAAAGCACAACATCCAAGAGAATGTCTGAGTATGTGTGTGTGCGTCTCTGGGTTACGTCTCCTCCCACAGGGTCCACCTTTGGCCCTCTCCCTTAAGGATTCCATCCAATGATCTTACAGCAAGACATGTCAATCACTCAATAAATTTTATTTCTCCTGCACCATGAGGCTCAGGTTGTTTACATTCCATTTTCTCTCCCCCTAATCTGAAATCACCATATTGAATGAGAAAAAAACAAATTCTGTCACAGACTCTATGGATTCTTGGGTCTTGCCCTTGTCAAAGAGACAGAGTGAGGAATATAACATTAAATGCTAGTGTAGTGGATCAATCATATCCAATGGCCATGTTCCACGTGAAATTTAGAGTACTGTATAATAATAGTATTGACCTATAGCTGAGCAACATTTAAGCAATACTTTAGGTTGAGGTGGTCAACCTTTTTGTGTCATGGGACTAACCATGCCCCTGGGATATCTGAGTAGGCTGGACCATGCCCCCCCGAAGTGGGAGCAGAAGTGGGCACATTTACAGCTGACGTAAATATGCCCACTTCTGCATTTATGTCAACTGCAGGCATGTTTGCACAAGCAATGGCGTGTTTAATGGCTGATGTAAATGTGCCAATTTCTACTTCTGGGTTCAGGGGAAACAGCGATGAGCTGGTTAGAATAGCATTGTGGGCCAGGTTCAGCCCATGGGCCATAGGAATCCCTGTTTTAGGTAAAGACTGGAGAATGGACTTCAGAATATAAGCATGTTTTAATGCAGGATCAAATCATTGGTCTGCTTATGTCAGCATCGTCAACAGTCATTGTTAGAAACTCTATGGAACTTTAAGCAGAAATCTTTCCTAGCCAAAGGTTGTCTATAAAGATAAGCGGGCACTGCCCCCTCCAGTGCTAGTAAAGCTTTCAAGCACCTCATCTTCAATGCCAATAAGATAATAACCAACCAAACTACTCCCGCTTGCCATCTTTCTAGAAACAGAGGGTGGTCACTGCCTCCTTCTGGGGTCCCACAATGTCTGTGTGAGGCAATCAGAGTGTGAGACAGGGAGAAAGGAAGATGAAAAATATGACAGAAGCAGCATTCTATTTCAGAAAGGGGAGCAGGCAACTCCAGTTTCAGAAGGGCTGTGAGTCCACTCAAGATTTTAGTCTGCACATTACAGGAGTTATCCAAGGTGCTGAACCTATTCTGGAAGTAGGTTCCGCACTTCTGGTAGTGCCTGTTTAAACTGAAGGATTAAAATGTGGTATGGATTCAGAACACCATAGGATTGGGGAAATAGATATGTTTCTATTTAGCTGAGTTGTGGTGGCTTAGGGGTTAATACACTGAAGGTGATGACTGGAAGCTTGGCAGGTCAGCAGTTCAAGACCCGAGTACTGCACAATGGAGTGAGCCCCCATCATCTGTCCCAGCTCCTGCCAACCTAGCAGGTCGAGAGCAAGAAATTGCAAGTAGATAAAGAGGTACTGCTTTGGTGGGAGGGTAGCAGCATCAGGAAATGTTGCTGAGGTGGCCCAATATTGGACGGATGTCATCTAGTCCTTTTAATTCCTGTTTGTTTTAGATACTGTACGTTAATTTTAGCTTTTTATGTTGTTATATGCTAGTGGTGCCTCTGACACAAATAAAGAAGAAGCATTTTGTGCTGTATATAGTCATGCCTACCACATGGCCATGGAAACATCTGTGGACATAGACAGCGCTGGCTCTTTGGCTGTAAATGGAGATGAGCACTGTACCTTTGTACACACACACTCTCTGTGTGTTTCGTTTTTGCCCCAGTTCCACTCCCACTGGCTGCTGTGCCTTCTACCCAACCAGTCACCATTGCCATGAGACATAGCTGTGAATAACCCTTCTTGAGGCTCCCAGGGATTGAATCCACGTCCTCTGTTATTGAGCCATGGCCCTACCTCACACAGTCATTGGTTTCCCAAGTATTCCCTCACCTTCTTTGACTTCTGAAATAACAGCAGACTCAAGGTGGGATGCTGAACTAGTCTACAAAAGAGATGATTGTATTCTGAAATGAGATCACCATCATCTGGTCTTTGACATCCCATCTGGTTAGCTCTGAAGAAGCTTCCCTTCTGGCTACTGTTTGGCATAATTGCTGCCTGTATTTAGCCAAGTTTTTAAAAGCTCAGATTCCAGATCTCATGTCTAGCTAGGCATTGATGGAGAAATGTCTTCTATTTACAAAAACTGTGGACAGCACTTGATCAGTTTCCAGCACATCCTCCTTGCAAAGGCATTCAAAGGAGTTAAACATTTCCTGGTGGATAGAATTATGCTGCTCAGCTTTGCTGTCATTTATAGTGTGGTTCTGTCCACTCTACTTATGTGTTTTGTTAAACAAGTGCAAGGATGAAAATAACCGCTGTTAAGTGAGAAATGTCCAACTTAATCTGAAGAATTATTGACATTTATGAAGGTCTAAACCACCAGTTTGAAGCACTTCACATCATTTTCATTTATGGGTGGTGTGACTTCCCAATAATCTTAGTTCATTTTAAGCAAGATCCAGGCTCTTGCCTTTGGGTTGTGGGGAACCCAATTATTAGAAACACCGAACTAGAGACCAGTGATTATGCAATTGTCTGTTACTTCTCCTTCTTCTGTGTCTAGGCCAGATGTGAAACTGCCAAAATGAAGGCACCTCCCGGTGAGTCTATTCTACAGTTCCTTTGGCCTGACCTAGTGTGAGAAAGATTACCTGACAAAACAAGGTTGTCATTGCCCAATTATGGTCCAAAAATACCACATTCTTTGAGGAGGCTCTTTCTGTGAACCCCATTGGCTGTTACTGCTGTGGCTTTGTGGTTAAGATGTTGAACTTGATGACTGGAAGGTCGGCAGGTTGAGACCCAAGTGCTGCATGATGGAATGAGTGCACCTCTCTGTTCCAGCTCCTGCCAACCTAGCAGTTTGAAAGCAAGAAATTGCAAGCTGATAAATAGGTACCACTTTGGTGGGAAGGTAAGCAGTGTTCTGTGCACTCCGGTGTTTAGTCATGCCTGCCATATGTCCACAAAACATCTGCAGATGCAGACAGCACTGACTCTTTGGCTATAAAGTGAAAGAAGCACTGAACCCTAGAGTAGACTACGACTGACTTTTGAGCAAGGGTGACCTTTACCTTTACCTAGGGAGCATTTTTTAAAATTACTGTAGAGAGATTCATAGGGAACGTTTTGCATTTAATGAATAGATATATGTGCAAGTTCCTGAATAACTGCAAAGGCTAGGCAACATTTACCTGTAAGTGAATGCAGAGTGGAAACAAATTGGTTCTATATTGCATCAACAGAAGCCTATTGTCCAAGTCAAGGAAAGTCCAAATGAACTCTTTTTTGTGTTGGTGAGACCTCTCCCGGAATACTCTTTCTGGACATCACTGGTGAAGATATCAACAGACTAGAATGTGACCAGAGGACTATGACAAAAAGCATGAAGAATGTGAAGATGAATTTGTATCAGAAACAGTTTAAAGACCTGGTTGTACTTCTCCTGGAGAAGTTAAGATTGAGATGTGATAGGATGGTAATTTTCAGATATCTTAAGGCCTATCAAATGAAAGATAGAGCAAGCTTGTCTCCTGTTTTAGGAGACTGGCATCATCTTCCCTCCTCCCTTTTTTTGTCAGACATTGGTAAAATGTTTCACACATCACACATGGCCATTGATTTAGTATCCATTAAATTTCTGACATTTACTGTCTATACATGTACCCACATCAAGACACATCCCCTAGACCAGTGATGGTGAACCTTGGCACTCCAGGTGTTCTTGGACTTCAATTACCAGAAGCCCAAGTCAGCACTCCTGCTGATCAGGGTTTCTGGAATTGAAGTTCAAGAACACCTGGAGTCCCAAGGTTGGCCATCCCTGCCCTTGATAAACAGAAGAAGCCTCTTCTTACCAGAATATCTACTCCAGTATTGAATTTTATGGCCACCAATGTAAAATTTCCTTTAAACAATCAGCCTTTGGGGAGGATGTTAATGCAACCAGTTCTTTTCTTGACAACATCCTGTTCAAAATATGATAAATTAAGCCTTTCGTTGTACCAGCATTCCTAGAAACAGAAATAATGTCAAATCTTCCAGCAGCTCATGAAGGCTAACTCTGCGCAGACAAAACATTCTGCTGTTATCTCAGTGGACCAAACAAAATAAAACGAAACAAGAAAACAAACATATCCACAGATTTATTGCTAAAAATAATATTGGCAGGGTAGGGAAACCATGTGACGGGGTGGCAGGAAACAGATCCATCAATTAGTCATTCTTATTTGAGACAGTAGGCCAGAGAGAGAGAGAGTAGTGTATGCTATTTCTAACAACAATAATGTGTCATCAAGTTAATTGTGATTAATGTTGACCGTTTTCATGATTTTCAAGGTAAAGAGTATACAAATGTGGATTAGGTAAAGGTAAAGGCCGCCCTTCCTCAAAAGCCAGTCATAACTGACTCTAGGGTTCGGTGCTCCTCTCAGTTTACTGCCAGAGCCAGCACTGTTTGCAGACATTTCTGTGGTCATGTGTCAGAGTGCAAGGAATGCTGTTTACCTTCCCACTGAAGTTATACCTATTTATCGACTTGCAATTTCTTGCTTTTGAGTTGGTAGATTGGCAGGAGCTGGGATAGAGATGAGAGTTCATTCCATCATGCAGCACTCGGGTCTCAAATTGCTGATCTACCAACCTTCCAGTCATATTTTCAGCATCTCAACTGCTAAGCCCCGTGTTATCCCGGGAGCTCACATCTTTGGTTCTGGATGGGGCTTTTTTGCCTCAGACAAACCTAGAGCGTAATTTGGGGGGTCTTCCTGGATTCACGACTCCTGCTCGATGAGCAGGTGGCAGTCATGGCCAGGAGGGCTTTTGTACAACTTTGTGTTGTTCACCAGTTACACCCGCTCCTTGACCGGGACTCCTTGCTTATGGTCACGCACACTCTGGTCACCTCCAGACTGGATTATTGTAACACGCTCTACATGGGGCTACCCCTGATGACCATTCGGAGGCTGCAGTTGGTCCAAAATGTGACTGCCCACGTGGTGATGGGGTGTGGGTGTTATGCCCATGCCTCACCACGGCTGCAGGAGCTGCATTGGCTGCCAGTGTGCAATTCAAGGTGTTGGTGATGACCTTTAAAGCACTACATGGTAGTGGACCAGGGTACCTAAGAGACCATGTTACCCCAAGGACATCTGCCCATCCTACTAGAACAGATCAGAGGGGCTCCCTGAGGGTCCTGTCAGCTAGAGAGTCTTGCCTCTCCAATGGCTTATCAAAAAATCCAATGGTTTATATAAAGGCTAGCCTGGGTTTTAGTGGTTGTAGAAGAGGGTATGTTACAGGTATTTTAAGGGTTTTAATCTTTGATGGTTTCTAGATAAGTTTCTTGATTTTATTGTTATGGGATGTTTTTATATTTACACTTGTGAGCCGCCTGGAGTTGCCTTGACGAGAGGGCGGCAATACAAATATGAACAAATAAATAAATAATTAATAAGCCACTGCAGTCCTCTAGAAGTGGATTACCATTCCCTTTTTCCGGGTACATCTGAGGCTATGCAGCTTGCTCAAGGCTACATAGGCTGTGGGATGCACAGTGGGGAACTTAACTTCCACCCTCTGGCTCTGCAGGCACATGGCTAACTCATTGAGCTGTCCAGCCAGCTTTAAACCAGGTGAAATAAGAGATAGCAGGACTGGCTATGGCTGTATTGCTTTAATCTGATAATGTGTGGGATCTGAGTCCAGCATTTGCTGTGACAAGAGGGCACTGCTTTGGAGAAGCCTGGAAATATGTGATTATGGTTGCAATGATTTTGGAGCTCAGAGCCTGAATTAGGAAGTGGCTCTTGGGAACAAAAAGGTTGGAGCTCACCAGCAGAAAGTAGAGTCTGGTGATAGAGAAGCTGGTGAGATTTTATGACTTGGCTGGTCTATGCACCTTGACTCGGCAGGGCTTAGAGAGAAGCATTTCCTTGAGATTCTTCTCAGTGAGAGAGGGCAAACTCAGACTCTGCCATGAATTAAAATGACTAAACAATTAAAGATCTCTGCCAAAGAACCTGGAGAGTTATGAGATGGTCTCCCAAATCCATCAAAATGAAAAATGAACAATGCTCAAATTCATTTCTACACAATGTTTTGGAAAAACAAACTGAATAGTTAAGGCCTAAGTCCTCAGCAGAGCTTTCAGATGTAAGCCATACGGTATTTATTCAAACCAGAGTGTTTTGCCTTTTGCTGGTTTCTTATCACATTCCAGATGATGGATTTGCACAAAGTGAAGCTGTGTACAATCCTTTAGGATGGGGGTTTGTGGCATTTAACTGATTTCTGTCAAATTTCCATGGCTTTAATGATGATTAACTATTTGATCTGTACTGAGTGTAAGTGCATAAATCTCTCCTGACAGTTTCACGATGAACTGCAAGGCCAACTGCAAGGAGCCTCGTCTATTGCTTTATCATGGATAAAACAAACCAGGAGTAGGCTGAAGGTCTCCTGTGATGGTGAAATCCAACTCCATGCACTCATTTAAAGAATTTAAATCATAAAATGGAACACGGTAGATTCATTCACCATGTTTTCCCAATGCTGTCTTCTAGGTGGGGGTAAGAAACAGTGTTTGAGTAACTATCTGATCAAGTTGCAAAAGGTATAGACAGTAAAATAGTTACAGAGCTTGGAAAAGTTACATTTTGAATTACAGCTACAGTTTTTTTGGATTAAGCATGGTCAGCTGGGGAGTCTGAGAGCTGCAGCCCAAAACTGTAAGTTTTTAAAAGCAATGGATATATATCAGGAGTTGTGGAAAATCCTGTTTCAACAGTGATGTGACTATACGATTGTTGATTTTCACCTTGTGTATGAAGAAATATTGGAGATCACCATGCCCACAATGTCCCCATGACCCATGGTACACTTAAAAATGGAGACATAGTAGTATTGTTATATAACTCATTACTGCTTGATTGGAAATGCACATTTGTCCAGCTTCCAATTTTTAGGAAAAGAATATGGGCTGGGCCCTCACCTTTTGTCTCTGCCAAGGCAATGGGTGAAAGTTAACTGGCTGGAGGAAGCCTGATGGAGTACTGCCCCATCACTCAAATGGGCCAGTTCACTCAAGACCTGGCCTTCTTTTTGGCTACACACACATGCGAACTGAAACATCTTGTCACTTTGATAAGCATATCAAACAAAAAACAGAAGAAAACAAAAGTAAAAACAAAACTTTGTGTCACCTCAAAATCTACTTTCTCACATTGAAGGAAGTGAACTTGGTCCATGAAAACTCTAACTAAAATATAGCACTTGGTCTCCGAGGTGTCACAATGTTTTTGTCTATCTTTTTTCTGGCTTTTATTTCTGTTTCCTTCCACTTGTCTCTTTTGCGTGCATGAACTAACACAGCTACCACTTTGCAAACTCTGATGAGTGTATTTTTATGAATACTGCAGTGAGCAGTGGAATGGCAATTTCCCACATTTTTCACTTGACATGTAGTACACTTGTGAACAAAACACTCTAGCACTCGACTTCTAGTACACTTGTCAAAAGGCCAACAACAGAACCAACCTGCTTCCTTAAAAAGTGTCTGTGGGGTCAGACACTGTATGGCCTTGTGTCCTACTCTTCTCTGGGGCCCAGTCTATTGCTTACGTGTTCCTTGGTTTAAAAAGAAAAACAGAAAATGATTGTGTCTGAGAACAATATCTAACACTAATGGCCTGGAACTTCAATAGTTCTGCCTATGGATTTCTTATTTGCTTTCCTCCTGGCCAGGGCAGTTGCTATTATATGTATACTTATTTATGAACTTACCTTGTGATTTATGGGGCTTCACTCCGGGTTCGTGTCAGGTTAGTCTCTGAGAAATACAGGTCATGGGAGGCAGGGAACAAAAACTATTGTGTGCTGAGGAGGCTTTTAAAAGGGAAAATAGAGTAGTTTATTATGTATTATATAGTGACTGGGTCACTGAAACTGAGTAGAGCAGAAAATGAGCAGGGGATGCTTGGTTTAAGGGCACCTATAGAAAGAAGTTACCTCACTCCCAACAGTAAAAATGGATTTTCCTTTGTTGGAAATGAGAGTGTCCCAAGACATTATGCTGCCTAAAGCAAAGAACAAGATATCTCATTCCACTTTTCTAGACCTCAGATGAAAGCAAATTGCCAGGTAACAGGATTGTGTCCTCCACAAGAGCTGTGCATCATAAATGGGATTTTCAAATTTCTTAGATTACAAACAATCCACAATTCCTCATTCTGGAAGTGATTTACATACACCATACAGGCACAAAAAATGTGCACATGTGGAAGAAAAGGCCTACAGGCCTAGCTTCCTGTTCAGAAAACACCACAGCAGGAACAGGGGTTTAAGACTCAAAACCTTCTCATTTAGGCCCTTTTTATTTTTCACGTTTTCAGCACCCAGATAGGATGTAGACCTTTCCTAACACAGATGAAATCACTGTTGCTTGTTTTGTTTGCAAACAAATCAAGTTTATTACCAATAAATCAGTGCTGCAACTTTGTATGAATTGGTCAAAATACTGCCATGTAAAGCACACCCAGTGTCAGGGAGATGCAACCAGTCTTGTTGTGTACAAATTATGTAAGTCCTACAATAGAAGCAGGAACTCTTTAACAACCAGTTGTCTCCCACTCCTAGTGATGTCATCTCCCTCGTGCCAGTTTACTTCACACAGATGGGTAGTATAGAAATTCAATCAATCAATAAACTTAATACAATTAATCATTGTATTTTACTATCAGAACAATAAAATTTATAACCAACATTATTATCCCCATTTCTCACCAGTAACAGAATTATTATTTTTTCTTTGTGTTTATTCCTAGTAGCACAATTAAAGCAATAAAAGCAAAGCAATCACACTATATACCGCCCGAAGGCACTTAGAGCACTCTCTGTCCGGTTCACAAGTTAATTAGCATTTTGCCCCAAACATGCTGGGAACTCATTTTACTGACCTCAGAAGGATGGAAGGTTGAGTCAGCCTTGATCCCTGGCCACAATTGAACTCAGAACCACTGCACAACCAGAGCTCCAACTGCAATTTTTCATGCCCTTTAAATGCACCAGAAATGGTAAATGTTTAACAGAAATGCATGTAAAAGAACTGTTTGTAGAGCCCTCTACCTGAGTCAGGGGTTCCCAGCCTATGGCCTGTGGGCTGGGGCCAGCCCGGGGCACCATTTCATGTGGCCTGCTGCCCCCACCACCAGTGCACCTGGAAGTGGAAGTGGGCGTGTTTACAACAGCCGTAAAATGCACCTGCACAGGCATAAATGCAGTTACATCAGCCATAAATGCGCCCATGGCTGTTGTAAATGCAGAAGTGAGTGCACTTACTTCCACTTCTGGGGAGCATGGTCCAGTCCACTTAGCTGTCCGGTGGGCATAGTCAGGACCACATTGTAAAAAGTTTGGGAACCCCTGCTTTAGGGTAATCTTGCATTTAGGGATTCCAACCTTCAGCCTGTTTAGTGTTTTCCAAGTGATGTAGGGGAGGTTGAGTTCCTTAGCTATATTCTCATTTAATGTTACTTCTTGTCTATTGAGTCCTTCCTCCTTCTTTTAATTTGGTTTTGCTCTTGCTTACCCTCAAGAATGTTTGTTATTGCCATGAAGCTCTTCCTGGATCTGAGCCAGTGGACTTGAGGCTCATATCCGTTTAGAGGATGTTGAGGGCCATTCTCTTGTTTAGTTCTCTTGGCGTCTGCTGCTACCTCTCTCCTTATCTTGGGTAGAGCAATACCAACAAAAGGGTATATTTTCTCAACTGGTATAGGTTTGAGGCATCCTGTCACAATTCACATGACTTCATTAACAGTAATGTCAACTTGTTTTGCGTGGATGTGCTCCATACTAGAGCAATATCAGGCTGTTTCCTGGCATTTTGAATTATAGGTACAGAAACACAATATCCCACATCCATAAACTGAAGGGTTTTGGGGTTTGAAGAATTGAATCATGTAGCTTGAACCACATACGTTGGACAAAATCTGCTCTTTCATCCTCTGCTTAGAAATATATATTCCTAAGTACAAGTGTTTAAAACTAAATGACAGGACTTCTTCAAAGAAGTTGCAATGTTTATGTCATCATGATGAGCATATGTTATTTTCTTCTCTTAAAAAGAGTTTTTCTTCTAAGAACTTGGATGGATTCAATTTTTAAATGAACCAAATGTTTTCCATTCCAGAGGTCTGGTAGGAAGTATTTGGAGCTGAGCAGCTAATAATTCTGATATAAATTTTATCTCTTTGTTTTATTTTATTTTCCAAAGGGTGGGGAGTGGAAGCAAAGAAGTGTGTGAACTTAATGGGTTATGACCAAGATGCATTCTCATCTGAGAGACATTCACTTGTATCTTTATGGCAGAAACATGAAACAGACCTCTGTTAAATGCAATGCATTTTTCTTCTCTAAATCCATTATCAAGCTGACCAAAAGAGAGATGCTTTCTATGTTGTAGTCCAGGAGTTCTCAACCTTTTAAGGCCATGGGTTGGGTCACGTTCCCTCAGACAGTTTCTGGGTGTGGTGGAGGCAGTGGGGCCCCCACATGAAATGGTACCGCAGGCTGCATCTGGCCAGTGGGCCACAGGTTGAGAATCCCTGATGTAGTTGCTGTGGTTCATCTTTCCTGCAATACATTTTGCAAAAGAGGATAATTGCTTTCAGCAAGAAATTGTTTGTGCAGAATGCAGATGTTTAGCATACAGCAGATGTTGGGCTAGAAATCAGAAGATGTGACTTTGATGTTATTCCAGTTGCACTAGTTGTTACTGCATTTCCACGAATGGGTCAAAGCACTGCTGTTGACCATCAAAAACCTAAAGAATTGAGCACCAGGTTATTTGAAGCACCCGTTCTACCTTTCTTCCCTCCTCTTCCTCCTTCCATATCTTGGCCAGATGTGAAACTGCCAAAGTGAAGCTACCTTTTAGTGAGTTCATTCTGCAATTCCTTTAGTCCAAGCTAATGTCTTTCTTACATATATTCCCTTAATTAGTGCTTTAGTCTCAGCATCTTCACTATCATCACTTTGTACAGTTTCTGTTTACTTAGTCAACCGGATAAACAATGAATGTCTCCAAGGAAGATAGCTGGATCTCATGTCCTCTTTTTGTAATGTGCCGTCAAATCGCCCCTGATTTATGGTAACCCTATGAAGGAGCAAAAATGTCCTATTCTCAACAACTCTTCTCATCTATTGTAAACTCAAGCCTGTGGATTCCTTTGGGGAGCCAATCCACCTTATACTTGGTCTTCTTTTTTCCTGCTTCCTTCCACTTTTCCTAGCATTCTTGTATTTTCCAGATTTGCTTTCTCATGATGTGGTAAAATTACAGATTTATATAAACATATGTTCCAATTCGGTGTTGCAAATATTCCATGGTGGATCCATGGTGAAATTCCAAATTACAGTATGGTGCATTCCAGATTATATATGTTCCAGACTGTGTCAAATTTCCAGATTACTGGAGTGGGTTTATTGTTCAGTTCTCCTGGCCACAAAATATTACTTTGTTTGCTTAAGAGCCGCTTGGTGTCCTTTTATTGAGAAAAAGGCAGAATATAAATAAATGCGGGGGGGGGGAGGTCCTTTTGGCATCCAAAGGATAAATTTAGTCCAATCAATGGGACTTTGGTATGTCAACACTTATGTAAGTCCCATTGATTCAGTATAGTTGGAACTAACTACTGGAGTTCGCTCAGAAGAGTTGCTTGTTCATTAATTTAATTTAATTTAAAAGAAGATTTGCTAGTCTAAAGAGAGGTCGTTATTTTAAAAACAACAACAGATAAAAACATATGCAGATAAAAATAGACAAAATATGTAACATTAAGATATAATTGTTCAAGTTTTCAAAAATCTTATTGCTTCCTTATGCCAACATACATGCAGTTATAAATTGTTGTGGTGAATTGCTGATAGCCAAAAGGTTGCTGCATGTATTCCTTACCAGAAGTAAACTACTGTGATGGGAGCCTTGAGATTCAGAAGCTGCTTTAAAGTAAATGGAAAGTCTGAGAGAGATCAATGGTTTGGATCAATCACATTCCCTAGTGAAGGACACAGCCCAAAATAAATATACAGTATTGTAAATTAAGCCCCACTCAGTTGAAGGAAATTTATGGTGGAAGAAACACAGCTGAACTATGGAACATTGCTGGTTTTTAAAAGGAGAATACAGAGTGCAGCTCAGGACCAGAAAGTGACTCGCAGAACTGGACCAGTGATACAGCTGTCATGCTGTGATGTTGAAGCCAAATGAAAGACCACTGTGTTATATTGTTCCCAGGACAATCTTTATGGCTGATTGCCATGATGATTGCCAATATTTGGAATTGGATATGGCACTTGAAGAAGAAGAAATGGTCTTATATGGTTCTTGTTCTTTGTCCACCAGCATATTGGATATTTAAATTAAACACTTCCCTTTTTCCTCTTCAGAGGGACAGGAAAAGTGAAATTATTTTATCCCCTATATGTTCACTGTTGTGCTGCATCACTTAGGACATTAAACAAAACTTTTTCTCTGTAAAGCTGATTAAAATTGTGACTGTGGGCAGTTACTGGGTTGGAGCTATGGGGTTTTTTTTTTTTTGATATTTTTATTATCCTAATCAATGCAGAGCAACAAGAAACAAATGGGGGGAAATAATTTCACTTTATCTGCCCCTCTGCAGAGGAGGAGGGGAAGTGTTTACTTCGCTGGAATAATGGAGCAGCTCATTAGCCACTTCAAGATACAGTACCAGCAATCTGGCAACTGTAGCTGTTTGGAAGGAGAGAGTGGGTTAAACATATTCCTTCCTTCCCCTGACCTCACCAACCATGAGGTCAGACCACACTACAAGGGGAAGGCTTGGCAGGCCCTTGGTTTGTTTGAAGGAAAAGCAGGAACAAATGCAATAGACTTTGCTTGCCAAGATTAAGTTTGCTGGGGGAGGGGGGGGACGACAACATGGGGAATCATAAAATTAAAATGATCAGCCAAAAAACATTATGTGAAACCCAAACATTTCCATACTCCTGCACCAATCTATATTGATCTGTTTAAAAACAATACTTTTCTTACTGGAATTTTGTTTCAACTTCAGCATTTTCCCTCTCTCTTTACCAGAATTCAAGTAACAATGAACTTCAGGGACTTTTTGACAGGCAAGGGCAGAATGGCCACCCGGCCCCCAAAGCTGTCTGAGGGAGCGTGACCTGGCCCCTGGCTTTACAAGGTTGAGAACTCCTGCTATAGAGGAGGCCTCATAAGACATTCTTTGGCAAATGCTCAAAGTGAAGTCAAAGGAAGCTCAATAGTATTATCAAAAGCACAACAAGGGTGTGAACTGATATGGATAAGGCAAAGTAGGCTATGTAAACAAACATAAGATATTGCTTAAAGGCCAACAATTTTCTGTTGTAACCATGAAACATGAGATTGTCTTCATTTTTAATTGTCATTTCCCCTCTCTAGAGAGCACATTGAAATGTTACCAGAATCATAAGACCACCAGAGAAAACTGTAGGGTATGTTATTGATCTCTCCTAGCCTACTCATATCCTGACATAACTATGGGGTACATTTACTTTGTTGATCAGGATAGAAACTCTGGGCTCTTGTGAACTGAGAATCTTTGCTAGTCCTAGTCCCTCTGTTGTAGTGTTGAGCACTAGTAGTTGAGAAACACGGACTGTCTGCAGAGAAGGAGACGGATGTCTTCATATGAGCCAACTCTCTCAATTCATGGTTCTTCCTCATATGGGAAGGCTTCCCATAAACAGCATCCTCTCACTTTCCTTCAGGTAGTCTCCTCTAAATGCAAGACCTACATGCTCAAGTGGGAACTGCTAGCAAATAACAACACATGGTGTGAATGTGGAGAGTCACAGAGTCTGTGGCCTGCTGATTGCTGCCAGAGGCATGCACTAATGAGGACTTGGGTTTGGGCAACGACAAAGCAAAGAAAGTGGCTTCATTTTGGCAGCCGAGGAGAAGAAGGTGGTCTCATTTCCTGTGTACAGTAAATGATGGAGAGACTGGGGTTAGCATGGGAAAGGTAGTCTCTCAAGAGGTCCAGCCCTAGACCCCTCCAATATGGGGTGCCACAGGGCTTGGTGCTCTTGCCTCTCCTATTTAACATCTACATGAAACTGCTGGGTGAGATCATTTGTTCCCACAGGGTGAGGTATCATCAATATGCAGCTGTATATCTTGGCCCATGGAGATCCAAGTGATGCAGTGGAAGTCCTATCCAGGTATTTGGAGGCTGTGAGGGTCTGGATGGGGGACAACAGGCTACAATGAATTCTGGCAAGACTGAGTGGCTGTGGGTCAGGGGTCCTGCTTTATCTCGGGAGTTATCATATTTGGTTCTGGATGGGGCGGTTTTCCTCCAAACAGACCCAGTGCGTAATCTGGGGGTCCTCCTGGACTCATGACTCCCCCTGCTCAAAGAGTAGATGGCAGTCATGGTCAGGAGGGCTTTTGCACAACTTCGTGTTATATACCAGTTACGCCCATTCCTAGATCGGGACTCTTTGCTCATGATCACATATGCGTTGGTCACCTCCAGACTTGACTATTATAATGCGCTTTACATGGGGCTGTCCTTGGTGACCATTTGGAGGCTGCAACTGGTCCAGAATGCAGCTACTCAGGTCATGATGGGGTGCGGGTGTTATCCTTGCACCTTATCATTGCTCCGGGAGCTGCATTGGCTGCTAGTATGCCTCCAAGTGCAATTCAAGGTGCTGGTTATTACCTTTAAAGCCCTACATGGTAGTGGGCCATGATACTTAAGAGACCGTGTCACCCTAAGGACATCTGTCCATCCTACCACAGCAAACCAGAGAGGTTCTCTGGTCGTGCCATCAGCTAGAGAGGCGCATCTCTCTAGCACCAGAAGGAGGGCCTTCTCTGCGTCCGCTCTGGCTCCATGGAACCTCCTGCCAACTGAGTTGCATCTCCAGACGGAGTTGCTACCCTTGAGAAAGAGTGTTAAGACCTGGTTGGCGGGGCAGGTATTGGGTATGGGTCAAATGGTCACTGCTGGCTTATTTGACTCCTCCCCTCTCTCTTTGTGAATCTTTTTAATATCTTTTAATCTCTTTTTAATCTTTTAATTCTAATTTTATCTTGTGTTTTAATTGTTGTTTTTAATGTCATGTTAGCCACCCTGAGTCACTTGTGAGGAAGGTGGCATATAAACATGATTAAATAACTAAATAAACTTTTCAGATCTGTGTATGATTTTTGTTGCAGCCAGAGAAGTCTCTGCAGAAGACATAGAAAGGTACAGAGCATCAGGTTCCAGAGGGGTCCAAAGGAGGTAAGAAAGTTAATGCATTTTCTTTTCCTTCTTTCTTTTGTCTTTTTTTTTTGGGGGGGGGGGACTTGAGAATTACAACTACTGTTTACACTCTACTTCATATTATTACATTGTTGGTGTTTCTAGCACTTTTGTTATTGCATGGTGACATGTATTCCAATGCAACTCCCATTTTGGAAAGCAAAAGAGTCTATATGAAAATTCTGTTAGTCTAAAAGAGAAAACATGCTTGGAAAACAGACCTGTCTATTAGCTAATATACGTCAATACTGTACACCCTTTCTGGTCTTTTGGCCTAATAAAAGATAATGTGCAAGAGGGTTTTTTTTTTTACATTGGTTTTTTTTAAGGAGATATAATATGCATTTACTATGACTTATGGCTTCCATAGAACTGGCCTAGCAAACTAACAATCTGAGAGATAGTGTGAGATGCCATGGAGAGTCCCAGAGATCTATAGGCTTTTAAAAAGGAGAACATATGGTTATCTTAGTGGTAGCACTAAGCTGAAAGTCACAGGTTCCATTCCCCATTTTTTGTTGTTCAGTCGTACAGTCGATTCCGACCCTTTGCAACCCTATGGACCATTGCCCACCAGGCACCTCTGTCTTCCACCATCCATTGCATCTACAATACCATCTAGCCATCTCATTTTTGGCCGTCCTCTTCTTCTTTTTCTCTCCACCTTTCCCAGCATCAAGGCCTTCTCAAGTGAATCCTCTCTTCTTATTTGATTTCCAAAGTACTTCAGCTTCAACTTTACTATTTGCCCTTCTAATAAGTAGTCAGGGTTGATTTCTTCTAGGATGGACCTATTTGTTCTCCACGCTGTCCAGGGTACCCTCAAAACTCTCCTCCAACGCCACATTTCAAAGGCATCTATTCTTCTGCGCTCAGCTTTCCTAATGGTCCAGCTCTCACAACCATACATTACCACCAGGAATACCATTGCTTTGACTATACGAATTTTTGTTTGCACTGTGATGTCTCTACTTTTCACTATGTTCCCCAGGTTTCTCTTAGCTTGTCTCCTAAGCATCAGTCACCTTTTTATTTCATGGCTACATCCTAAGAAAGTAAAATCTGTCATTGCTTCTACTTCTTCCCCATCTATTTTCCAGGGACTGATAGGGCCTGTTGCCATTATCTTGGTTTTCTTAATGTTGAGTCTCAAGCCAGCTTTTGCACTCTCTTCTAGCATAATTCAAACAGTCTTAGGTTGTTGACGAGAGATGCACTACAGGGACCAGTGCTTCTCTTCGGATTAAGGCAGCTTCATAAACTCAAACAAAACTAGACTTTGAACATGGTGAACTGGATTGAAATCTATACTTAGTACTGAAACTCATAGGGTGATCTTGATCCACTTTCTATATTTCAGGGAAACTCATTTTTAAAGAGCATCTGTGAATCTAAAACAACAGCAACAACAGCAATGACAACGACAACAACATCAGGCCATCAGGCCAATTCTGACTTATACTAACCCTTTCTAAGGTTTTCTATGAGTAAATTACTCAGTAATGGTTTACCTTTTTTTCCCCCTTGAAGGCACTCTGGAATTATGAAGGTTGCTGAAGGCTACGTATACTGCGTCTTCTGTTGGGAGGCATAATGGGGAATTGAATTCAAATCTAAAGTTCTGAATTCAAGTACAGTACTATACTTAACTCACTGAGCTATTCAACCAGCTGAAGCAACAGCCTAAATAAATTGCTGCTTCAAATCCAGTAGACTCATTTCATCAACTGCTGAGAAGCGAGCCAACACTGGTGCAACTCCCATTGATTCAATGGAACCACCTTAGCTGAGAGTAGAAACTGGATTATAGCCAATAAATGTCATTATAAATCTAGAGGCACAGCATGGATTGACATGTGGTTATTAACAGGATTGTGTACAGGCCTGCCAATCCTATTTGTATGCCAGCTTGGGGCAGGGGGTTGATTGTAATCCAATAATGTTCAGAATGATTTGTGAATCTGAATCACTTTGTCAATTTGCAAAGTCAATGGTCTGGAAACCAAAATGAATAACTTTTTAAAAAATATTTTTGTAGTGATAAGCAGGAAATTTAGAGACACCACACTTAAGGTAGATATTTTCAGATGTATGTGTAGTAGACCACTTTAAATGTAGCCTTTTTAAATTGAAAAAAAGAAAGAAAGGCTGAAATAATTTATCTCTCATCTGATTTGTGCTCTAGACTTAAAATGATTTATAACTTGACTTCACTTTGCCCAGAACTGACTGTTGCTTTGCTTTCTCAACCTGGACTTCATGCAATTGGGTCCAAAACAGGACATTCATAATTTGTGATTGGTTTAAATCAGATACACAGCCCTAATTGATGATGATGATGATGATGATGATGATGATGATGAGGAGGAGGAGGAGGAGGAGGAGGAGGAGGAGGAGGAGGAGGAGGAGGAGGAGGAGGAGGAGGAGGAGGAGGAGGAGGAGAAGAAGAAGAAGAAGAAGAAGAAGAAGAAGAAGAAGAAGAAGAAGAAGAAGAAGAAGAAGAAGAAGAAGAAGAAGAAGAAGAAGAAGAAGAAGAAGAAGAAGAAGAAGAAGAAGAAGAAGAAGAAGAAGAAGAAGAAGAAGCCATTACTGTATTTAATTAGACCTTAGCTGCCTGGATAGCTTACTGAGTTGGAACACCTTGCTGCCAAACTAGGAGTTTGGTGTTTGGTTCCCCACTCTTCCTCTCAGGAGAAGAACCAGCCTGTATCACCTTGGGCAAACTGCATGGTCCCTTTATGACATCAGAAGAAGGAAATGTTAATATTTATTTATTATTTTATTTAACCAGAAGTTAAACCACTTCTGAGTACTCTGTAGCAAGAAAACCCTGGGAAATGTTTCCTTAAATTGGGATTGACTTGTTAATTATTTCAGTGAGGTCAGTTACAGTTACCAAAAAAGGAATAAATTTGTTCTTTATTAAATTACCTTCATGCTGCAAGGTAGCTATACAGTCAAACCTCGCATAAAGAGCGCCTCACTTAAAGAGTAACTCGCTTAAAGAGCAGAATTTTATCTGAATGTTCACTTTGCTTAACAAATAAAACCAACCAAAAACTCACTTAACAAATAAATCAGGGTTCACAATCCCCACCACCACCAGAAGTCACAATTGGTCACTTACAATTATGTTTCACTTAAAGAGCGAACTTGCTTAAAGACAGTGGTGGGATGTCAAAATTTTTACTACCACACCGTGGGTGGAGCCTGATTTGTGGGTGGAGCCAATGATGTGGGTGGAGCTAATGTTGTAGGCGGAGCCAATGACATGGGCGGGACCATGTGACCTGGTGGGCCAGGCCAAAGTTGGTCATGTACACATAAAAATACAAATTACATAGACATAAAAATACACGTAAAACACATATAATACACATTAAAATAAATACAAATTAAATAGACATAAAAACACATAAAAATACAAATTAAATACACATAAAACACATAAAAATACACATTAAAAATAAATACACATTAAAATACACACCCACACCCCACACCCAAAGGTGAGTCACTTATCCTGGGGAGCAGGCTATAGGAGCTTCAGGCTAGCAGCTACTCTTCCTCCTCCCTACTTGGGAAGACAGCAAGGAGGCCGTGCATGTGCGCAAAGTGCTGTAGGTGTGCATGCACACCAAGCACTTGGCGTGCATGTGCAGTGGGGGAACCGGCAAAAAGGTAAGCCCCCAAGGAGGTTTCCTCCAAAAGCCGCTACCGGTTCTCCGGGACACTGGGGAAAGTTACTACCGTTTCTGGCGAACTGGTGTGAACCTGTAACATCCCATCCCTGCTTAAAGGGCAATCCTGTGGAACACATTATGCTTTTTAAGCGAGGTACCACTGTACCTTAATTGAAGGCACTAGTTATTTGTAAGTAGTTGCTTCCAAGTTCTATACTGCTGATCTAATTTTTGCTGTGCTAAAGCTCCCACAGATTGACAGATGCCTCATTGCAACTTTCAGGCTAGGTAATGCTGTATTGTTTAATTGGCCTTCAAACCCTCTTTCTATGGATGGATGGATGGAATCTCTGTCTCCTTATGTTAATGAAAATAGTATTTGCAACCTCCACAGAATGGCATCCATAGTAATGTCTTTTGTCTACTTCAGGGTGCTGGAAATAACAAACTCATAATAGAAAAACAGAGATAAAGTGTGTGTGTGTGTGTGTGTGTGCTTATTTTTATTTTATTTTTTTCTTTGGCCCCACCCATAATGTCATGACATCATGACATTAGCTCTGCCCATACTGTGATGACATCACAGTGGGGTAGTAAAATTTTTGACATCCCACCACTGATACCAGGTGTTTGTTTTGCAACTCCCCACTTTTAAAATTGAAAAGGGGACATTTAGCACTAATCTGAATAACAAATCAGAGATCATCTGCTACTGCTAGCTGTGGGAAACTATTGATATACATGCTTATCTGTGCTGACCCACCTGAGTGGGTCACGGTCACCACAGGGTGCTACACAGAGAGTATGTGCAAGGAGAGTCCAGACAGCAAAGTCCAAAAGGCAAGACAAGGTGTGTTTACCAGTAGTCTGAGCAAGCGTCTAATCCAAAGGGTGTCCAGGGACGTTGTTAGGGTTGGCAGAGAAGTCAGGGCCACGGCAGGCAGATCAGGGTATGGGCAAGCAGTCTAGAGTTGAACAAGGTGTTGGTCTTCGCATAAGAGTTGTACCAACACTGGCAGGCTGCAACAAGCTTACTTATAAGCCTCCCAGCTAATCGGTATCAGCTAGGAGGAGCCTTCCTTGGTACTTCACTCTAGCCTGGCTGCATCTCAGGTGTAACTCGTTTCTTGACCCCTCCCTGATGGGGGCTGATCACTGTCAGAGCCAGACCCCTGGTCTGACAGGTCAGCTGCTGGGGGAAACAGACTTGGGCCAGGCGCAGGCTGAGATCCCTGGCTCACATTAAAAATATAGCAGTTAGTCTTTAAAGTGCTGCAGTGTTTTTCTTTTTCTTTTTCTTTTTTTGTTTTCTGATATGCCTGAACCACAGACTATCATGGCTACTATTCCAAAGAACAGGGTTGCTAACCTTTTTCTTGTTGCACAAACTTTCTAGAGAAGATCACCAACCTTTCCTCACCAAACTTTGGAATGATGGTAGAAACATGGTTTATCTAGGCTGGAGATGGACTCACAACATTTGTGATTATTATTATGTGAAGTAGGACAGACAGAAAAGCAGGAAAAAAGAGAGAAATGTTTTTTTACATGCCATCAGGTCAGAACTGAACTGAATTAAAGTGACCCTAATAGGGATTTCAAGGTAAGTGAGATATTTAAGGGATGGTTTTACCAGCTCCAGCTCCTCTCAACCCAGTGAATTTCCATAGTTGAGCAGGAATTTGAAGCCAGGTTTTTTAAATTCCTAATTTGTGGTGCTATTCACTATACCACACTGGGCAGCTTCAGACGGAAATGGAGAAATTAAATTCCAGTTGAGTGTAACAGAACCCCTTGAGAGAAGGAATTAGGTAAAGTAAAACAAACTGCCATTATATTGACAAAGAGATTAATCTTCAAAAACACAAGATGTGCTTTAATCAAGCCTCTTTGAAACTGTGGCTAGTAAAAGGCAAGATATATCTGTGAAAGCCAAAAATTAATTTTTGGCTCATGTAATAGGCAAACTGTCGACAGTTGTAGAACACAGAGTAAGTTGCCTGTTAGTGAGGTGGCATTCTCCATGTGAACTGGAAATTTGTCAGTACCATGAGGCTGTTCATGGACTGTTTCAAGCAATCCATTTCAGGAAAACATGCACGAAAGCTTCAAGTACCCATGGAAACATTCAATTCTTGATAGCAAAGTTTTACATTCACCAGCAAACTGTGTTTGTCTCTTTGCATGAGTTCTGATATTCATCCATCTATAATATTTATGCAATGGCGGGACTCTAGTGATTCTTCAACAACAGTTGGTCTGCAACTGGGTTGGAACTCAAAAATGTGTTACCACAGTATGGGCACAGCCACTGTTTTGCTTTGTCTATTTTCTTTTGTCTAGGCTTTTTTTATCAAGAAGGGAGGAAAAGTAGATCATAGGCAGACTTCAAGCTTGCAGTTCTGTACAAGTCTGAGATACATACAGTGAACAAGGAGAGGGATATGGACATACTGATAAAATTGAGTTGTATGTGCCTCTAAGCATATTTTCAACCCAGTAATCTTTTTTAAATAGCAGAATTGAGGTCATACTAGACTCAACAAAACAACAAATGGCCTACTGTAATTTAATATAGAGTGCTTTTTTCTTATTGCTATCATGAAACAGGGGACTGTGGTGGCTCAGTAGTTAAGATGCTGTACTTGACGGCTGGAAGGTCGTCAGGTCAGCAGTTTGAGACCCGAGTGCTGCACAATGGAATGAGCTTCTGTCTCTGTCCCAGGTCCTGCCAATCTAGCAGTTTGAAAGCAAGAAATTGCAAGTAGATAAATAGGGACCACTTTGGTGGGAAGGTAAACAGCATTCTGTGAACTCCTGTGTTTCGTCATGCCTGCCACAAGTTCGTGGAAACGTCTGCAGACACATACATCACTGGCTCTTTGGCTTTAAACAGAGATGAACACTGAACCCTAGAGTCAGATACAACTGGCTTTCGAGCAAGGGCGATCTTTACCTTTACCTATCATGAACCATCTAATAGTCAATAGGATCTCCAAGACAGCAGTTCTCATCCCACCAGAGATTTCAGAACCAACATTTCAGATCAAGAGGAAGGCCCTTGTGATTACAGTAGTGGGGCAGGCAAGAGTTGTGTGACAGCCAGAAGTGCCTTTGTGAGCCAACGGAACAGGAAGACGGGCACAAGAAGAATCTAGGTAGGCAAGGCCAGAATTCAGGTATAAACAGAACTTGGAGCCATTGGAGAAGATTTAATAATAGCTCACATAATCCTCCAGCTAGCTCTAGGAGCTGTAGTTTCCCCCTTAACCCAGGGATTCTCAACCTATGGCCTGTGGGCTGGAAGCGGCCTGTGGTGCCATTTCATGTGCCCCCCGCCTCTAACATACCCAGAAGTGCAATGTGGTGGAGGAAGGGCAAAATGGCTATTTACCCCCGAAACTGTCTGAGGGAGCATGAGGGTTAAAAAGGTTGAGAACTCCTGCCTTAACCCATCCACTAATTTTTCCAAACTGTGTACAAAATCTGGCAATCCAGGTTATGTGATATCCCAGAATTGGGGTGGGTGGGGGTGAGGGAGGGAGGAAGAAACTCCAGTTTTTAGTAGGCAGGAAGGCAAGCAATCATCTACAATAGTTGGTCTTTACCACACTATGGCTTACATCCTGCATGGCCTTACTGAGAGTACACAACATGGAACTCAGGATGTTTTGTCAGTGTTCAGTGCTGCTGCTGGAACTCATGGCAGGTTTGCCACAAATCACAAGAAGGTTCAGTACCATATGCATACATATGAGTCGGGTTTGCCCGATTGGGGCGGGGTAGTAAATGTGAGTTAATAAATTAAGAGTAGGTAAATGTGATCTGGGGGGTTCACATATGACCCCAAAGATATTCTTACTGCCCCAATCCCCATGGAGCCCCCTCCCCCAAATCAAGTCATTGCCCCTCCCCCAAACCAAAAATGAAATGTAGAAGTGATTGTCCAGATATTCAGACATTGTCCAGATATTTGGATTTTATATTTGCTCTTTGTAATGGTGGCAATGAATGTGGTTTGAGATGCTCTGAAAAGAAGCAGCAATCATTAGCCATATGTTGCTTTTTAGACCAAATTCTCTGTTGTGGACCAAGTCTTTGTTTCCAGAGTGGATTAGTTCAAATCATGCATAAAGCATGGTATTCTGCTTGGTGGAGATAATGTTAAATTTGTTTATATACAGAGGAGGCAAATAACCTGCTTTCTTTCATATTTACCCACAATTAACTTAGAATCAAATATAAGCTAAACATTATGATGCTGGTAGAAGAACAAAATACAGTTGTGCCTCGCTTAAAGAGCATAATGCGTTCCAAAGGATTGCTCTTTAAGCGAGTTTGCTCTCTAAGCGAAACGCCATTGTAAGTGGCCAATTCGGGGGGGGGGGATTGTGAACCCCGATTTATTTGTTAAGCGAGTTTTTGGTTGGTCTTATTTGTTAAGCGAAGCAAACATTCAGATAAAATTCTGCTCTTTAAGCGAGTTGCTCTTTAAGTGAGGTGCTCTTTATGCGAGGTTTGACTGTATACAAACATCTTGCTCTCTTGAAATCAAATTTAAAAATTGCAAATTCAGTTAATGCTTCATTCCAGTATTTCTTTTTCTTTTTCATTTAGGCTTTCTATTCCTTAGCACAGTAGCATTTTTAAATTGGTTTTTTTATGGGTTTTTAATGTTTTTGGACTGCTGTGCTGTTTTAATGTTGTGAGCTGCCTAGAGTCATTTTGAGTTGGGCAGCTATACAAATTGGAAAAATAAAATTGGGCGGCTATACAAATTGGAAAAATAAATAAATAAATAAATAAAATGAATTTGATCTTTTCATATTGACTGGAGAGTCTCCTGTGGGCATACATGTTAGTCAGTCAGTTAGTCAGTCAGTCATTTTTGTGCCATCAAGTTGTAACTGCCTTACAGTGACCCTGGTAGGGTTTTCTAAGTAAATTAGATTTTACTTTTAATATTAAAAAAGTGGTTTGCCAGTTCATGTCATTTTAAATCTTGTTATAGAATCCTAGGGGCTAAAGATGGGGAAGATAGGACCTCTCTCTCTGTAGGTGCTGAAAGTGTGAGAAACAGTGGGCCCTGATAAAGGGCAAGCTTGCATGTGTGAGGTAGAGATTTCCCCTTGGACTCTGTTCATTAACCAAGATTGGTTTGTTGGTCTATCTTATCAAGTGAGTGTTATCTTGTTGGTACTGCAAATACCAGAGCTGGAAAAGCCAGGCGTGCCTGCACCTTAAAGAGCGAATTATCTCATTGCTCTTTCAGAAGACCTCTGCGTAAATCTCTGTGGCTTCCCACATCTATCATATTGTACACATTGCAGGAAAAATAATGAGGAGCTACTTAGATTCTCACATTTCCTCTCTCCCCCTTTCCATGAATAATGTTTGTCTGGGAGCCAATATACACATAGAGGGAGAAGGACCCTAGTATAGCCCTGCTCCCTTCTACTGTTTCATGCCAGATTTTATGTGGAAAAAATGCATGTTTAATATCCCCGTGGGTGATTACACTGAAAGAAAGCAACTCTCTATGTGCTGAATAACCTGCACCATGTTGTAGAACAGGCTTAAGCTGGTACCCTTCTTCTTAACATTCAAACTGTAGTGAAGAGTTTTGGACTAGGATAATTTGTGGAGCAACACTAAGTAAGGCTGATGATGTTATTAGCCATTGTGATTTTTCTGGACATAAAAATTCCCAAATTCTGCCTTGAAGGTTGCTTCATCAAGGGGAACTGTTGTGATGGTGGGTTGGAATTTTTAATTTGACAGTCACGTCTAAAGAAATGATTATACCAGCAGCAGTGATTTCTGGAAATTAAAGACTCCACCCCATCCCATGCTCTCAATGGCTTCCCCACATTGATATCATTGGAGACTTGGGAAGTTCTTAGTGGGTGGAGAGGGGCTGGAAATTATTTTACAGTATTTCTGAAAAATGGGGACAGCTTAGACAGCTCAGTCTTCAATGAAGTAGTTCCATGAACAGAATATCAGCCAGTGAAAAAGATAAGGGTACGTCTGAGAATGTATCAATGGAATGTCCAGAAGTCAGAAGAATAAACCTCAAAATCTAGGATTACTAGATCTGCATCATGCTATTCCCCAAAAATTTCAGATCCAAAACCCTAAGACTTGTGCAAGGGACCCCAAAAGCTGAGTTTCAGGGGCAAAGCCTGAGACCTAAGAATTGTAACTACAGCCCAGAGTCCTGAAGTAATAATAATTTTGTGTCAGAAATTATTCTGGGTTGAAAGGGTTTTTGCAGAAGAAACTCCACTTAGGGAACACCCAAATGAGGCTGATTTCATGTCCCCAAGAGCTGCGACAGAGACTCAATCCATCATGCAGTCTTCAACTGCTGACTTGCCAGCCTTCCATCTAACAAGGCAAGCTTCTTAACCACTGAGCCACCGCAGCTCCCCAGTCCTGAAGAGTTCACTTGGAATGAGTCCTTTTTCATTGTCTTCTTTATAATTCCTCCTAGAAACAGGCCAAGTTGATCATGTGATCACTATTTTGAGGAAACTTCTTTTTTTAGTGGAATCACGATTCAAAGCCAAAGCATGTATTTTGCAACCAAAGACCCAAGGTTCAATTCTCATTATCTCCTGGCTGGAAAGCAGGAAAATTGAAAGACCTCTGCATCGAAAGTCAAGTCTTGCGGGTCAACCAGAACAGATATCAGATGATGGGATCAGGCTACAGAGAAGTTTACACATTCTCTCAAATGTATAGACAGCAGGAAGGATTAAAAGCCAAGTTTGGAAAAGTCACTCTTGGGGACTGAAGTTCCTAGAATTTCTTCAGCCAGCACAGAAGGTCAGTGGCTTTTCTGAGCTCTGAAATCCTAACAAACTGAACAGATGTCTAGATTGGTTTTCTGGGCAAAACTACTCTGCTTTAAATTCACAATTATTATACCATGAAGGAAGTTTATTTTTGCAAGCTGCTGTACATGATAGAGCAGTTCTTGTTAGCTCATAAATCTCTTGATTTTTCTGAAGGCTTTTCTATTAGGATCAGAACCAAGCAATTGTTTCAACTAAGGGACTGTTGAAAAATGTCTGATCGGTATCATGAAAACCCTTATTTGCTTAAACAAGAGGGCAATGTAAGTTTTCATTTCTGTGCCTAGTGCAGATTTCATAAGCCAATGCTCCTGCTTCTCTGACAGTATCTAGCACCAGAAAAAGTCAAATGGGATTTAAATCAAGCTAATACCTGGCTAAAGTACCAGGTGGAAAAGCTCCACCAAGTAATTTAGCTTTAGTTTTGCTGATATGTCATCCAGCCCACAAATCCTTGCATGAGGGAAACTCTTTTTTCCCATTCACAATTCATAATTCCCCATTTCCCAGAAGTTCAAAACCACTGCTTTCAGCAACAGCTATTATGTCTCTTGAAGAACCAGCTCAAGATATTTTGCTGCCTGAGGCAAATGGGAAATGACACCTCTCTGCTTCCTCTGTCATGTCAAAAATCCAAAAGTACAGAAAGCTGTTGAAGTTATTTTGGGAATAGGAGAACAGAAGGCTAAATTCAACAACCAACAATCTGTTACACTCTCATGACACTCAAGATCAGCTGGCTGGGGCAAGCTTCTTGCTTTGCCTAAGGGCAGCGTAGTTCCCCTTCGAAACACTTGAAAAAACATAGAATAATGCAAAATAACAGAGTTCTAGTATGCAAGATTTTAGTTCTAAAGAAATGTTTGAAGTTTCATAAAGCTTCTTCAATTAACTCATTAGCACAGGGATTATCAACCTGTGGCCTGTGGGCCGGATGCAGCCCATGGTGTCATTTCATGCAGCCCACCACCACCTCCACTACACCAGGAAGTGCCATGTGGTGGAGGAAGGGCAAAATGGCCATCTGGCCCCTGAAACTGTTTGAAGGAATGTGACCCGGACCCTGGCTTTAAAAGGTTGCGAACTCCTGCATTAGCAGATGTGTAATGTCAGAATGTTTATTTTGCAACAACAGAACCAAACTCCATGATAATCATACTAACTCCCATCAGAGATCTTCTGTTATCACCGTTGCAAATAGCTACACTGATTGCATGTTATTACTAGTTGTAAATAACTCAGTGATTTGCAAACCAATCTGTTGAACCAACCAACCACTGTATGCCAGCCACTCTGGGCCTCTATACCTGATATGTATAAGTGGATGCCATGAAAATTCACTTTTATGACTGACGAAGTGGGCTTGATCCACGAAAGCTAACATTAAAATACATGAGTTAGTCTTTAAGGTGGCACAACATTTTTGTCTTTTGTTTTGTTTTGTTTACTCTGTGATATATTTCTAAAGAGTGCACAATAATATGCAATCAGGGTATAGTATATACCAAGCGACCTAAGAACATTGTAAATAAAGTTTATATCAAAGTGACAGGGCCCCAGAAGCAAAGTCTGCAACAACTGTTCTTGGAACTGTCCAAAAGGAGACAGAATTCCCACAACAAAACAAATGATTTTATCTCTGGGGCTTTGAGTTTTCCCTTGCCCCCCCCCCCCACAGACCAAGAACAAATTCCTTTGTGACTTCTACAGAGTTCTGATTGTTTGTGTACTGCTTAAAGCAAGTGATAGATTGCTTAGCCTCCTGCAGTTTGCAAAGAATAGAAGGAAGTTCTCAGTAGTTCACTACAATACCAGCTCCAGAAAGAGTGGAGTCAATCTTTTCAGTAATTTCAGCTAAGCCTCTGAGATTTCATTAATTGCTTCTTTCAGCCCTGTCATCGTCATGGTTGTTTACATTGACTACAAGCCTAATAGCATACCAGAGACATCCAAATGGTCAAAACAGTTCAACATAAAAAAAAATTAAAAGCATTTCAGCATGTATTATCATCATGTTTGGACACCAGGTCTGATTGTACCATTTTGCAGACTGTGGTATTTGCCTCAGGAGGCAAATACAGGGAATTGTGGCAGCAGCCTCTCCCCCTGTCATTCTTCTTCAGCTCCCTCAGGATGGTTTTGTTTTGAGTTACAGTTCCAGGTAATGCTTCCTACACCTCCTCTAAATTATCTAGCTACCTTTGGATAGTCTATCCCTTTGCCAGGATTGACATATGATTTAATGATGACCCACATTGGTTTCAGAGATTGTGCTGGTTTAGCGGTCAAGATGCTGAACTTGATGGCTGGAAGTTCAGCAGATCAGCAGTTCAAGTCCCAAAGGCTGCATGACAGCATGAGCTCTTCTCTCTGTCCCAGATCCTGCCAATTTAGCAGTTTGAAAGCAAGAAATTGCAAGTAAATAAATAGGTACCACTTCGGCACGAAGGTAACAGCATTTTGTGCACTCCAGCATCTAACCATGCCTGCCACATAACTATGGAAATAAATAAATAAATCTAGAGTTCTGTCTCAGGAATCAAGAGAATCAGAAATGGGGTTTAGTTTGCATTGGTTGAGTCATGTGGTAGGGCCAGAAAGCTTTTTGGTGGGCATCAAAGGCCACACTGCCCACATGCAGAAAGTAGTCTCATGCTTCAGGTTGAACTGAAAAGCACATTATCTCTGTAGAGGCACAGGATAATGCAAAAGTCTGGCAAGTTATTCACATATGTCTTCATACCCTCAGCATAGCTTAGATCAGTGTTTCCCAAATGCTGGTGTTTGGACTTCAATTCCCAGAAGTTTAAGTCAATTCCCCAAAGCACTGATCTGTCAATATACTGGCTTAAGCTTCTGGGAACTGAAGTCCATACACCAGCATTTGGGAAACACTGGCTTAGATTTTTTTAATGATTAAAAACTACAGGTTCTAGAAATTGTTCAAAGAAATAAATCTACTAAGTTCTTCGTAAAACAAGACAGACTTAGACAACAAGAAGTGAGGTGAAGAGAAGAAAACTTGTCCTAGTCAGATAAACCATTCTGATTTTGTGATTCTCATTTACTAATCTGAAAACAGATATCAAATCAGTATTTCTCAGTGGACTTGGAAGTGTGATTTTGTAAACACTAGAAGTACTGAATTGTGAAGTATGAAACAAATTAGGGAGGGGAAATGAGTGACAGCGTGGGCACCAGATTCCTTATCTGTTTTAAAAAATGCTTTGGTTTATTAGAACAGAATGGTTACATGCAAACTAGCATGGCTTTCCACCCCAATAACTAATAAGTTATAGTTACAAAGCAAAAGGGGCCTAAATATTTATCATAACTTACAATCATATCATAATGTATTTATTCTTTTGTCATTTGAAAAAGGAATTAATTAGAAGTGGTGCAGTGAATAGGGTGGCAGACTAGTACTGTACTTGGGAGACCTGCGTCTTAATTGTCACATGGGCATGATAACTTACTAAGCAAGTGAAACTGGTAATACCATGACTTAAATATCTCACTTACTGCAAAAAACCTCATTAGGGTTGCTATAAAATGGTCATTGAACTGAATGGGAGAATTAACTTTAAAAAAGGATTTATTAGCATTGTCTCAGGACCAGTATCATAATAGTTCTTCAAACAAGGACTCAGCTTGCTAACAAAATTATTTGGCTAGGATGCTTGATCTGTTGAGTTTGGCTTGTCAGATCCCATTCATTAAAATGTTAGTTCTACTGAACATTGAGTTCATGAGTCTGTGACTTATTTGGTGTCTCCCAGGGCTGTACAGTAATGGTTGGTTACTATTACTAATCTTGCTTTCACATTACAATCAGTCATAGTGATCCCGTTGTTTTCTTTTTGAAAAACCAACAACTTTTGTTATCACCTACCCAGAGCTGAGATAAAAACTTTCCCAGGACACAGTGGCAATAAAGCATTAGAGAAATGATGTAGGCGACAAGGCTATAAATCCTGTTGTGGAATAACAATGCCCCCCCCCCAACTATGGGGGTGTGATCTCTGCCCAAAATGTGTATGTTATAAATCCTCTGTGAGTTGAGCTGTCATGATCAGAGAAAGATGTAATCATGTTTGTACTGTAGCCAAGATGAAAAGTCTAGCCCAGAGGTCGGATCAGTGTAAAGTGTTGTATAATAGTCTTCTTAAAGGTAAAGGTCGCCCTTGCTCGAAAGCCAGTCATATCTGACTCTAGGTTCAGTGCTCACCTCTGTTTATAGCTGAAGAGCCAACACTGTCTGCATTTGCAGACGTTTCCATGGTATCTGCAAAATCAACTCCTTTCATTTCATAGGTTTGAAAAAATGGGATACAGAAACCTTGCCAGGATCTGGTGATCTGGCTGTCAGCACCATCAAAGTGATGGATAATATAAAATAAAAACATTTTAAAACACATGTGCTTGCCCTCTCTAAACTGCAGGTTTATTTCCATAGAGTGATGAACAAAATCCCTTCGATCAGCATTTTATTTCTACTTTTGTTTCTGAACACTTTTTATTTATTTATTATTTTTTAAACCCAGCTTGTATTTTCCAGGTTTTTCTTCTTTGGGTCATTATGTAAATCAATGTTCACTAATGCACACATGGAGTTAATCTTATTGTCTCTGGAGCAGGAAAGAGCAACGTCCACCACTCAATCTGACCCTTAGAGGTTCCTCATCTAGACCATAAAAGGTCTAAAAATACTTCTTCCTTTTCCAAGTCAAGTCTGTTAATTATGTGGCCTTCAGCTAAATGTGGCAGGTAGGATGAATCTACTCCCAATCCAGTTGTTGTTCTTCACTTTTGCCCTACTGAAACTCCACTGAAAACAATGCATCTGGGAGCAAGAATGGATTGTATGTCTGTATGTGAGCTTCTTGTTGTTGTTCAGTGGCACAGTCGAATCTGACCCTTTGCAACCCCATGGACCACCAAATGCAACTAGAAGATGATCTAAATCAAGAAGATTCTTCCCAGACCAAAAGTTGTTTGGATAGAAAGTCTATTGATATATTTTCATAGTACTGTAATTGGATAGGATTTTAGGGACGGGGGGAAGGTTTGTAGAAAATAAAAGATTGCTCAGAAAATAGAAACCAGTCTGGTGTCATGTATAAAGTGTCAGACTAGGGACAGGAGACTGGAGTTCAAATCTTAGCTTAGCCATGGAAACTCATAGCAGGATGGGAATGGTAAACCACTCTTTGAACATTTTGAACATCTTTAAAACGCAACTAGGGTCATGGTGGAAGCAACCTTACAGCATACAACAGTGACAGCAAGCACGTCACATTGAGGAAAGTACAAGGTGATGCTCAAGATAATACAGGATAGACTGCAACAGTATGTGGAGAGAGAATTACCAGAAGTGCAGGTGGGTTTCAGAAGAGGCAGGAGGACTAGAGATCACATCGCCAACATAAGATGGATCATGGAAAAAACAAAGGAATATCAGAAACAAGTCTACTTCTGTTTCATTGATTACACTAAGGCTTTTGACTGTGTCGACCACAACAAAATGTGGCAAGTAATTAAAGAGATGGGAATACCGGAACACCTTGTGGGACTCATGAGAAATCTCTACATGAATCAAGAGGCAACAGTTAGGACAGAAAATGGAATGACGGATTGGTTTGGAATAGGAAAAGGAGTAAGACAAGGCTGCAATTTGTCACCCTGCTTATTCAACTTATACACAGAACACATAATGTGCAATGCAGGGATGGAGGAATCACAATTTGGGATCAAAACTGCTGGAAGAAACATCAACAATTTGAGATATGCAGATGATACCACCCTCATGGCAGAAAGTGAGGAGGACCTAAAGAAGCTCCTGATTAGGTTGAAAGAAGAAAGTGAAAAAGCTGGCTTGAGACTCAATATCAAGAAAACCAAGATAAAGGCAACAGGCCCTATCAGCCCCTGGAAAATAGATGGGGAAGAAGTAGAAGCAGTGACAGATTTTACTTTCTTAGGATCTAAGCTCACTGCAGATGGTGATTGCAGCCATGAAATAAAAAGGCGACTGATTCTCTGGAGGCAAGCGATGAGAAACCTGGGGAAAATAGTGAAAAGTAGAGACATCACATTGAAAACAAAAATTTGCATAGTCAAAGCAATGGTATTCCCTGTGGCAATGTATGGTTGTGAGAGCTGGACCATTAGGAAAGCTGAGCGCAGAAGAATAGACACCTTTGAGATGTGGTGTTGGAGGAGAGTTTTGAGAGTCCCCTGGACAGTGAGGAGAACAAATAGGTCAATCTTAGAAGAAATCACCCCTGACTGCTTCCTAGAAGGTCAAAAAATAAAGATGAAGTTAAAGTACTTTAGACATCAAATGAGAAGAGAGGATTCGCTTGAGAAAGCCTTGATGCTTGGAAGGGTCGAGGGCAAAAGAAGTAGGGGACGGCCCAAGATGAGATGGCTAGATGATATTGTAGAGACAATGGGCACAGAGCTGAGCGAGTTGAGGGGGATGGTGGAGGACAGGAGTGCCTGGCGGGCAGTGGTCCATGGGGTCGCAGAGGGTCGGAATCAACTGTGCGACTGAACAACAACAAGATGCATCCTTAAAGCAGGAGCTGGTTTTGTAGTTCACACCATTTTAGAACAATCAATGAATGCTTCATTGAAAGTAAGGCAGCAGTAGATTGAGATTAGGGCTGTGTCCCCACAGAACAATTCTCAGGAGGTCAGGATTGAAACAGAATGGTCATGTTTGGTTCTGGGGTAAGCAGTGATGGGATGTAACAGGGTCGCACCAGTTCGCCAGAACCGGTAGTAACTTATCCCAGTGTCCCGGAGAACTGGTAGCAGATTTTTTTTGGGGGGGAACCACCTTTGGGGCTTACCTTTTCATGGGTTCCCCCAGTGCGCATGCACGCCAAGCGCTTGGTGTGCATGCATGCCTACAGTGTTTGGCACGTATGCACAGCCTCCTTGCTGTCCTCCCAAGTGGGGAGGAGGAAGAGAAGCTGCTAGCCTGAAGCTCCCTATAGCCTGCTCCCCAGGATAAGTGACTCACCTTTGGATGTGGTGTGTCTGTGTGTATTTTAATGTGTATTTAATACCTTTACCTATATTGACCTACTACCACAGTTCCTAAAAAGGGCTGGCGGCTGGCAGGTCTAGCGGCCTGGCTTGGGGGTTTTAAGCAAAGTCTTGGAGTTACCTCATCAATAAGCTACACCCGTGCTGTTCCAATTGCTGTTCCAATTGGAGAACCCTTAAAGAGGTACAGCTGTTTTACATTTACATTAAGGCATGTTATCCTAGAGAACTGGTTAGGCAAAGACTTGATACCTAACTTCTTTAACTGTTGAAAAGTAGAAAAGTGCCAAAATGAGGCCATCTTGTGGGGATTTCATTCTGTAGTTCCTTCCATCTGACCTAGTGTGAGAAAGATTAGCCAGAATAATTCTTAAGCTCTGGTTGATTTGTGTTTGGGGTGGGTGGTGGGTATTTGGGTGTATTTTAATGGATTTTTTATTTTATATATTTATTTATTTAATTTATTTACGGGTTTGTGTTGCGTGTGTGTGTGAGTTGAGGTGTGTGTGTGTGTGCTTATTTTAACTTTATTTTTTATTATTTTCTTTGGCCCCACCCACAATGTCGTGATGTCATGATGTTGGCTCCGCCCATGATTTCATGACATCATGACATTATTTCCGCCCACACTGTGATGACGTCACGGTGGGGTAGTAAAATGTTTGACATCCCACCACTGGGGGTAAGGCATAAGATTCTGAAGTGATTCAGAGTGGTCTACAGATGTGGACATCTAAAATGAGCAGGAGAAACCTGGATAATGTTTCTCCAGTGTGAACAAATGTGGAAAAATGCTAAGGTTATGTAGTCTGATTAGAGCTTGCCTAGACTCATTGATAACTTTAACATTACATTTTTTCAAGGAACAGCTCCCCCGGTGGCTTAGTGGTAAGACGTTGCAACACTCTAATCACAGTGAATATGCGGAGGAGTTATGTGAAGTCACGCATGAGGTCTAATGAATTACTGTATCTCACATAGGTCTTCATTCATTTAACTGTTAGGATGCTGTAATATTGACAAAAACATTTGGTCTTTTTTATGCTACTCAGTGATATAGTGTGTTAACTCTGAACCTTAGAGATGTTTTTGAGAGCTCTAAGGTTATACAATTCTAGATATTCATTTAGCTGCCCACTGTCCTCCTTTGGCAAGCATTTCTACCTGTCTGGCTTAAGTGCGATAGTTTAAACTCTGCCTAATTCTTGTTCTTTAATTGGCCTTCTTTGCTGCAGTTCTTCAACTGTAGATGTATACATTCTCCTTGGACTCTAAGAAGGTGCCCCTGATACCAGTGGGACAGTGAATTGGGGGGGGGGGGCAAATGTGGACAATGAAGTACCCAACTGAGGAAATAATCACATATTGGACTACCATCCTAGAGCAATTCATTTCTCATTGTTCACATGACATATGGGGAATTGTGTTCTATCCCAACTCCAATGCTCAAGTTGTATCTTCGTGTACAAGCTGTAGGGCTACCCCTTTTTTTGTTACAAAATGCTTTTTGTGCTTGTGTTATGTGTGAACTTTCCATAGACAAGTGGGTTGGTTGTAGTGCAAGAAAAAAGTACAGAAGTAATTAGGGTTTACCTCTAACCCAGCCGGTTTCTTGTTAGGTTCTTAAGATAGTTCCCCCCTGTCTATTCCTAGTACTGTACCATTTTTTTAAAAATGATTTACACAAGACTCCAAAAATCAAAATGTTACATTCTTTAGCTATCATTCAAATTCAACTGATTATTTGTCTGAGATGGGTGGGCAGGCATCACAAATAATGGATTATACCCACAGAGAATCTTTTGCAAATGAAATACCTAGAAATGGTAATTCCCTATGTTCCCTCTTTTCCTTGTATTCCATCCCAAGACAGCTACAAGTAGTAAGCCATAAAAATGTCTAAACAGTTATGAAAATTGAGCTTTGGCAGGTAGACTATAAATTCCTGTTGTTGACAAAATCTAAATTATTGCAAAATTACAGTGGAAGAATGTTGTAATTCAGATTTTCCAAATCCTCAAATAGCCAAATCCATTGTAGCTGCAATCCCTAAACTAGTTAAAGGCTACTAAATGAACATGGACTTAATACCTGGCCATCATGCCATGGAAGACCAGCCTAGCCCTCTATCCTTCCACTGGGAAGTAAATACTCTTCTTTCTTAGCAGGTTTTTTATATAAACAGGCTGCCAGAGAGAAGACATTTTAAAGAAAAACCTAATATCCCTTACCTTTTAAATGTAATTTTAGATTTCCCCCAACAGGTTTTATTCAATAGTTTTAAAATGAAAATTTTAAAATATTGTAATTTACTGTATTTTAGCTGTCTTAATATTTTTCTTAAATATTTTGTAAGCCTGCTTGGCTCCGTTTATTGAGAATAAGTGGGGGTACAAATGAATGAATGAATGAATTTTCAGATAAAGTGATATTTTACTTTATTTGATTATTTAATCTGTTGCCATAATTACTATTGCTTGACGAGTGAAGATGTGTTTTGAAGAAAGTGCTGACCAGGTTTTTATGAGTGCAGGCGAGATTAACTCTAAAACATGGCAGCAAAGGTAGGCAATTCATTGAGAATACATGGGAGGAGGCTCTCTTAAGAGGTTTGAGATGGCTGTTCATCATAGCATGAGCTTACCTTTCTTTGCATGTTGCACACAGGCAGCTGACATGTGTTTTTGTGATTGGTCATTGGGAATAGTGATGCCTCAAATGTTGGGGTGAAGCACCCTCCCATTCTGCTCTATGAGTTGTACACAATTAGGAGCGAAATGCAGGCTTCTTGTGCTCAGGACCACAATTTTGAAACAATTGCATGCCTGGAGAGAAACTATTGCAATTCAAGGAAAAACCATGTTCCCTTTATCTTATGACGGAAGTCTTTTCAATATGTGTGCATATGGCCTATAAGCAGAAAATCATGGGCTACAAGATTTGTCTGGGCTTTTAATATATGTTTAACTGCCCCAAAAGACTCATCACATAATGTCCTGGGGGGAAAAACCCCTATCAGAAGGCCTCCTTTCCTCATGCAGTTTTGTTTGAACAACATAGGCTTTCAGATCTCCTTGTATATCCTTTAGAGTTCTTCTTCCCCCTTGACTTCTGATTTGTCTTTCAATCCTCACTTTTGGATTCACCCAACGTTTCCAAGCCCACCTGCTTCTTCATGATGTATCCCAGTGTTTCCCAAATGCTGGTTTTTGGACTTCAATTCCCAGAAGCCTAAGTCATTTCCCCAAAGCACTGATCAGCCAATGTACTGACTTAGGCTTCTGGGAATTGAAGTCCACTAGTGGGCTGTGTACCCCTTGTTGGGAACCACTGATGTATCCTATTTGTTCCTCTGCTCCACCCTCCCTGGAATTATTCTTCAGTGTCACTACATCTGAGAATGTTGCTGCCTTCAGTTCAGCTCAGAAAGAATGTCCTTAATGTCCTAGCCTGGAGGAATATAGAATGGATTAGGCTTCTTGGCTTGCATTTTACTCAACTTTGATATTCAAGATGAACCTGAGCTTCTCTTGGTGAAAGTGGTCGAGCTTTTTGATGTCTGGATGATAGAGGACCCATGTTTGAGATGACTATGTCACCAACATCACAGTTCTCAAGAAGGCACATGCAAATAGCATTGAAACTTCCATACAGGCCATCATCTTAGATGGATAGGGCAGGCCATGTCTGCTGTATGGACGGTTCCAGGTTTCCTCATCAAATTATTTATGGGGAACTTAGCTCCAAGACCTTCGTGGATCTCCTTTGAAGCACTATAATAGCAGTTCTCAACCCCCAACCCATGGGCCAAACCCGGCTCATGCATATCATTAATTTGGCCCACGGTGGTCACCCCTCTACCTTTAGCAATTTGTCCCTTCTATTCCAGTCCAAGCACTCCATAAAGATTCTGCTGATTGTAGCATTTGTGGCATTTTTTTCAGGTTGGAACCCATTCTTTTGAAGATCTTGTTTGTCAGAAGAATCCTATCAGAAGGGGAAAATGTGAATTTAATATTGAATAAAGCTGCAATTATCTACAGTTATTATTTAAAATGTAAACATACCAAAAGCATTATTACATTTGTAGGATGTTAAAATCTAAAAAGGGGGGAACACTTCACTGGTTAGGGTTTGGAGCTTTATTTTTTATTTTTATTTTTGGCTGTGTATCCTACAAATAAAACAGAGAATTAAGCGTGTGTTACAGGCGCTAGTCTTTGTCCGGGGTGGGTGGGTTGATTAATGTGACATATTTCTTTTTGAAAGGAACACTTAATTGTACTTTTGATGGGATGCCTTTTTTATATAAAGAGAAACAAGATATTGTTTTAAATTCTTAAAACAAAGGGTGAAAAACTTGTTGACAAGGTCAAACAAAGACATCATTCAAGCCTCAAAGGATGCTGACTGGAATGGAACAGAAATAACTAAGGGGCAGAACAAGTTAATACACAAAAACAGAAAATCTCACATGATGTTTGTCCAGCAATTGAAGAGGTAATCTTGATCCACAAAGCAATAAGGTCAAAATGAGTAAAATTCTATAAGGTGGCAATCAGCCAGTCCCACCACAGAGTACAGCTCTGGATGAAGATATTAAGGACCTATATTAATGGGTTCAGATTTTAAGAAAGGAAATTTTTCTCTAAACACTTGGAAGAAAATCCTGACAATAAGATCAGTTTAACCACAGAAATGACTACTCTGTAAGGTGGTGGACTCTCCTCCATAAGGGGTTTTTAAACAGAGTTTTGGTGGCCATCTCTCAGGGATGCTTTAGCTGTGGGTTCCCTGCTTCATTGGAAATTGTTGTTCAGTCGCACACGAGCCTAACCCTTTGTGACCCTTTGTGATTACAGCACACTAGGCTCCTCTGCATCTGGCATCCTCCAGAGTCTGCCCAGATCCATGCCCATTGTGTCAAAGAAGCTGTCTAGCTATCTCATCCTTTGCCACCCCATCTCCTTTTGTATTTGATCTTTCCTAGCATCAAGGCCTTCTCCAGAGAGTCATCTCTTCTCATCTGATGGCCAAAGTATTTGAGCTTCAGCTTCAGTATCTCTCCTTCCAAGGAGCAGTCAGGGGTGATTTCCCTTAGGATTGACTGATTTGATCTCCTTGCAATCCAGTCAAAAGTCTTCTCCAACACCACAGTGCGAAGGCATCTATTCTTCTAGATTGGTGATTAGGACTCAGTAACCCTTGTGGTGCCTTCAAGCTGTACAGTTCTATGTTTCTATGAAGTATCTCTTGCCATTCCACATAAAGAAGCTGATTAAACTATAACGTGAATTTATTTGAACCCTGGTGACAGCATAAAATCCTACATTACATGTAAAGACAGCATGGCTACTGAGGGTGAGCTGGGAAAATATGAAGTGTCCAATATTTTCTACATCAGCTCAAAAGTGTTGCTCCCTCATATCCATGTATTTGCTACTTGAGATAGCTGTTTCACTTTGACTAATGGTAGAGCTGGTCCTGCCAGAGTATGACCATGAAGGCAAGAAAAGAATTACTGTTCTGAATACAACCTAATATTTCAGAATTCTGCTTTCAAAAGCCCATAAATTAGACACAATAGAAACAAGTGGGTCTCCTGTTGATCCCAAATCAGAATTCTTTCCATACTCTGAAAATTAGGAACTGATCCAAGTGAGCAAAATATATTGTAGGTATGGTTCTGTTGGCTGGAAGCTCTCTGAATCCTAGATGTTGCTCTCTGAAACAGCAGCAACAACAATGGATGGTGTCTCCTGAAAGAGGAGAGCATGTCTCTGAACACAAACAACTTAGGAACATAAGTACAGTAATACCCCGGATAACGCGAGTACCGTATAGCATGAAAACCGCATAACGTTACAAGATTTTCGGAAAAATCTTGTATCGAATAACGCGATTTTTAACGTTATCCGATACAGTCGTTCTTAGCAGCAGGGTGGCTGGAAAGCTGAATGGGGTTCTCCGTTCAGCTTCCCAGCCACCCTGCAGCTACGGAGGCAGGAGTGGGGAGGCTGGAAAGCTGACGGGGGGCTCCCCCGTCGGCTTCCCCAGCCACCCCACAGCTGCGGAGGCAAGGGCGGGTGGCTAGGGAAGCCGACAGGGAGTCCCCGTCAGCTTCCCCAGCCACCCTGCAGCTGTAGATCGGGTCCTCTGATCTCTCTGGAGCAGGCAGGGGACACGATCCAAGCTGTTTCTGGGCCAGTGCAGCAAGCCAGTGCAGCAAGCCAGAATGTAAGGGTTCGAATCCTGACATTCTGGCTTGCTGCAGCCTCAAAGAGGGTGGGGGAACTTCAAAATTAGCGTGCATCGGGTCTCCCCACCTCCCTAGAGCCGATGCGCGCTATTATGGAAGTTCCCCCACCCTCTTTGAGGCTGCAGCAAGGCAGAATGTCGGGATTCGAATCCTGCCATTTTGGCTTGCTGCACTGGCTGAGGACATCGGGGAAGCCCAGAAACAGCTTGGATTGGGTCTCCACACCTCCCTGGACCCAGCGGGCATGGGGGGGGGGGTCAGAGACCCCAAAATTGGTAAAAAAAAAACAGACATTTTTTTACCAATTTTGGGGGCTCTTACTGGGTCCAGGGAGGTGTGGAGACCCGATCCAAGCTGTTTCTGGGCTTCCCCGACGTCCTCAGCCAGTGCAGCAAGCCAGAATGTCAGAGTTCGAATCCTGACATTCTGGCTTGCTGCACTGGCTGAGGACGTCGGGGAAGCCCAGAAACAGCTTGGATCGGGTCTCCCCACCTCCCTGGACTCGGGGGGGGGGTCAGAGACCCCAAAATTGGTTTTAAAAAAAAGGACCTTTTTTTTACCAATTTTGGGGTCTCTGACCCCCCCCCCCCGCCGGGTCCAGGGAGGTGGGGAGACCCGATCCAAGCTGTTTCCAAAGTTCCCCCACTTCCTTGAAGGCTGCAGCAAGCCAAAATGTCAGGATTCAAATCCCGACGTTCTGGCTTGCTGCAGCCTCCAGGGAAACAGGGCTTTTTTTAAACATTGTGTGATCAATGTATCGCACAACGTTAAAAACTGGATAATGACGGGACTTGTGGAACCAAGTCATAACGTTATCCGGGGTACTAATGTAGTCTTGTATGTTGCTTTCGGATTTCCCATTGGTATCTTATTGGCCACTGTGTAAATAGAAGACGACACTCAGAAAGCTGTTGTTGCTTTTTCCTGTAGGGCTTTTCTGTTCCTTTGTGAAATTCACCAGAATTATAAGCTTTGCTTTCCCAGGGAAGTAGAGTCAAAGGAGTTTGCTACCAAGCAAGCATGTACCGGAAGTCTACCTTATCAAATTCTTAGAAATCTCAAGAGTCATCCAATTTCGCATTCTTGACTCATCGTGTGGTTTATGAAATTATTTTTAGAACAACATGGAGGTTGGTGGAAAAATATCTAATGTCTAAAAGTCTAGATATGCCCTTCTCCTGTGGGCATTAACCAATAAGGGTTTTAATTCCAGCCCTGCACTACTGTCATTGCTACCATGGACTTGCATGATTCAGCCAACATGTCAACAAATCCTTATGAAAAAGGCACGAAATGCTTATTTATTTGATTTATTCTTTATTGTAGTTTTACTGTCAGGTGAGGGGAGGTGCTTCTGGTACTGTATTTTCTTCCTCATGTGTCAAAACAACTTGGCTGAATTTAGGTACTGTATATTTTATATAGAAAACACCAAAGCAGAATTGCATTAAAAACATTTTAAAAATCAAAAGAACTATCCAAGTTTAAAGTTGACAATGAAGAAATTGAGATTGTGAAAGATTTTGAGCTGACCAAGTGTCAACTAAAATGGTGACTGCAGACAACAAACCAGAAGAAGACTGAGACGTGGAAGAGTGGTAATGAAGGAATTAGAAAAACTCATCAGGTATAAGGATGGTTCACTGGAGACTAAGACCAAGATCATTCCCACTATTGTGTTCCTGAGTACCATGTATGGATGCAAGACAGTAAAGAAATTTGTAACAGATGGGTAGGGTTGTTGAAGACCAGGCAGTTTGAAAATCTCTCATGGAGTTTGCCATGAGTTGAAGATGATATATCAACATATATTCAGACAACATACTATCTTTTGCAGGGGTAGGCAACCTATGGTCCATGGGCTGGATCTGGGCCACAGTGCCAAATCAACTGGCACCCATCCTCACTCCAGCTGCCGCCACAAGAATCAACTGCAGATTCATTTAAGGCTGTGGTAAACAAGTTTACAACAGCTGTGAACTCATTTATGGCTGTTGTAAATGCATTTACAACCGCTGTAAATGAGTCTGCAGCCGATTCCGGTGGCAGAGGCAGCAGATGGACCATCAGTCCAGCCCACCAACTATCTGAGGAAACGTGACCCAGCCCCTGACTTCAAAAGGTTGGCAATCCCTGATCTTTTGCATTACCTCAAGCTGCAAAATATCTTGGGATGGTGATGTAACATGGCCTTAGTATTTTCAGACAAACAAATACAATAAAATCATCAGGAAATGCTATGTTTATTTTTGTGCACCACTTGGAAAAGTTACATTTATGGACTATAGTTCCTGGAAACCTCTCCCTAGTTGTTGCACAGAACTTGGAAAACATTTTTGGGGGGACTATATTTCCCAAAACTCTTGCTTTACTGATTTTGTGCAGTGATTAAAAAAGTTACTTTTTGGACCAGCTGAAGTTGAAATGCTAATTTCTCTCAGCTCTGATCTATGGTCTGTTCAACTCTGGGAGGGGAGGGGATGCTGTCCATAAAATGTTTGGACCAAGATGAATTTAGTTTATTGCATAACAAACAGAATGGTGACACATTTCTAAAATGAGAGTAGCTGGAATCTATTGTTCGTCTGTAGGTAGCTATGTATTCCCCAAATGACTGCCAGATGGGTATGTTCAACAATCTAGGAAGAGCATGGTTAAAACAATGACCTTCCTCTAGTTTCCTCCTAGACACTGCTGAGTGCTGACAAAACTGCAATAATATTTTCCATATTTCCAAGGATTTCTTTGCATCTGGTACACATTACTGCTTTTAGAATGGGTCAGAAAGACAAGGAAACTCTCTATGTTTATGAATAACTAGCTATTTGGTTTTCAACTGTAGGTGATTTCCATTGATGATAGCATCATTCCCACTGTCCCCAACAACTTCTCACAATTCCCTTTGAAACCATAGGGATTTATTTGCAAGAGAGGACTAAAAAGAACACTGTATGTTGTTTGTAATTTGATAAAAAAATGAAGGCAATATTTGCATTTTGGAGATGAACGTGAAAAGCTTCTATGAAATGTCCAATGTCACTGCATTATATTGCTCCCAGGACAATCTTCATGGCTGATAGCCATAAGGATAGCCAATATTCGGAATCGGATATGCCCTTAATGAAGAAGTGGAATGTTCACAGGGCATCTCAAGATAACAATCCCATTAAAATGCGAGTATGACATGACAGCAGTGGAATATTATTGAGTCAGCATAAAAATATTGCTTCCTTTAGTCTTAGGCAAAAGGAGTTCTCCTAGGAAAATTCCATTACAGAGAATATCCAGAGAAACAGTGCAATCTTAATTCAAAGTTTCACAGTATGTAAGGAATTAGGATTTGGCACAATGCACTTCTGATGACATAGATAAGCTTCTGCCAGAAGACTTACCTTTCTGCCATCTTGGAAATCTGCTGCCAGAACTACTTCACTTGCTAATATCTGCTGGCAGAAAAGGAAAATAGTGGGTGGAGAATGGTTAGGGTGAAGAAGGAAAAAGCTTATAACCAAACTCTTTCTAGCCCAGGGTTACAACAACAAAGCACACAGTTAGGCTGGAGTAAATATAGTTTAAGCAAGCTTAAACTGATTGTTGGCAGTTATACAGTTCCAGGATTTTTGAGACTTTCAGACTAAACATCTGGCTACACTCCGTACTTTCTAGCTTTGATAGCTGCAGAAAGTACAGCATAGAGGTTGAGCAAAAGCAAGTTGACTTCTGAGGTAAATCTTCTTTTTTTGGGTACTGTGTCCTATATTTTAGGTCAAACAGCAGCAGCAGCAGACGAAGCAGCAGAAGCAACAGAAGCAAATACAAGAAGGTGAAGGAGAAAAAGACTGTTTTAGATAAGCAATATAGAAACAGTCTGGCCTTGGCTTTCCATAACATCTGGGATCTATAAAATTATTTTACCACTGGCTGGATAGATTTGTTTATTCAGTTACTGTAAAAATTATCTCATTACACAAGGACCGTTTTAACCCAAACCAAAAAGAAGCACATTTGGAAGGAGAAGAAAGTTAATAGAAGAAACTAATATTTTTATTTATAATGTTATGAATGCCATGGCCATAATAAAACAAAACAGACCAAAAAAGATGGAAGGAAAGGACAAATCTAATTTGTATTATCATTTTAACCAGTCCTGGCTCCTAAAATGAGGGTGGCAAAAAGAATTCCATAGAACTGAATGTGGCCTCTGAGGAGCACAAAAGAGCACCCAGTGCTTATACTCCCAACCCCTTTTGAAAAAATAAAATACATACCTTTTTCAAAACATTCATTTTTGCCCTCTGATGGATCTGGGAGAAAAATTGACTTTGTTTTTAGGCTTCTCAGTACTTAAAACATTCTGGTTGTTGTTGTTGTTGTTGTTGTTGTTGTTGTTGTTGTTGTTGTTGTTGTTGTTGTTGTTGTTGTTGTTGTTGTTGTTGTTGTTGTTGTTGTTGTTTAAAAAGGAGCTATAAGGCAGGAGGGTTTTTTTCCATAAGAAAAAAAGGGTTTCTAGAACAAAATTATTTGGGGACTATCGGAAGAATGAGTGGACTCTCATAGGCCTGTACTACGGTGTCTGCAGTGGTGGAATGTCAAAAATTTTACTACCCCACTGTGATGTCATCACAGTGTGGGTGGAGCTAACATCATGATGTCATGAGATTGTGGGTGGAGCCAACATCATGATGATGTGGGCGGGCCCAAAAAATAATAAAAATAAAATGAAAAATAAAATATAAATAAGCACACACACACACCCCTCAACCCACCCACTCGCCCACAACACAAACCCGTAAATAAATAAATAAATAAAATAAATACACCCACCCACCCACCCACCCCAAACACAAATCAATCAGAGATTTTAAACCAGAATTTAAAGCTTATTCTGGCTAATCTTTCTCACACTACCCCACCATGACGTCATCACAGTGTGGGCGGAGCTAATGTCATGATGTCATGAAATCGTGGGCGGAGCCAACATCATGACCATGACATTGGGGGGGGGCAAAGAAAATAATACAAAATAAAATTAAAATAAGCACACACACACACACCTCAACACACACACACACACACACACACACACACACACACACACACACACACCACAAACCTGTAAATAAAATAAATAAATAAATAAATACATTACAATACACCCACCCACCCAAAATACAAACGAACCAGAGCTTAAGAATTATTCTGGCTAATCTTTCTCACACTAGGTCAGATGGAAGGAACTACAGAATGAACTCACCACAAGATGACTTCATTTTGGCACTTTTCAACTTTTCAACAGTTAAAGAAGTTAGGTACTAAGTTTTGCCTAACCAGTTCTCTCTAGGATAATATGCCTTAATGTAAATGTAAAACAGCTGTACCTCCTTAACGGTTCTCCAATTGGAACAGCACAGGTGTAGCTTATTGATGAGGTAACTCCAAGACTTTGCTTAAAACCCCCAAGCCACTTTATCTGAAAAACACAGCTTAAGCCAACAGTTTCATGGACTGGCCATCTTCATTCAGAACGATTATGTCCATGTGGGGATGGGGATGTTGAATCGATTGAGCATGTTCTCCTTTTCTGCTCATTCTATAGGGATGCCCGTGCAGAATTAATAATCCCTTTGCTGCACCAATGCACAGGAAAATTGCCAGCCCAACAAGCTTCCTTCCTACTCCAGGACAGTAGTATTGCTATCACGCGCAAAGTGGCGGGTTTTTGTGCACAGGCTCGCAGGATATGTCGGCTGCTGACTAGGAAGTCTAGTGTGGCTTTATAGTTTATTGAGATTGCTCCCGCACTGAGCAGCTGACCTACACTACTTTATTATGTTATCTCTTCACCCTTGTCATTATTGGTCTGACCATAAATTACTGAGTTTTAGTAGAGAGTATTTTATATCCTTGTAACGAGGCTATCCCTCTTTTTTTGTAAATATTAGTATTGCATTTTATTTTCATGACACTAGGTTTTAGTAATTATTGAGGGATTTTAGTAATATTGTTTTTTAGATAGGCACCCTGCTGTTTTATGTCGATTCCCAGTAGGTTTTTAGTATTTTAGTATCATAGTTTCCTTTTATTACCCTTGTAGTTTAGGATGTGGTATTTATGTTTTTGTGTGTTATGCTGGCCATGGACTGTAAATAAATTGAATTGAATTGATAAGTACTTTTCTAAGTGGAACTGCTGAAGCCATCCATAGCATAGCAGTGGTGAGACAGTGCCAGTGGTGAGACAGTGCTTTGGCCCCCAGAACACTATCCAACTAACCTTTTTCCTGTTATACATGGTTTTGCTATCTAAGGCAGGGGTGCCCAAACATTTTGAGCCATGGTTCAGTCACATGGTTCAGTGGGCTGGTCACGTGGTTCCTCCCACTGGAAATGGAAGTAAAACACCTTGCAATCTGTTTTGCAACAGGTTGAGATAGATTTTAAGCTGCCATTTTCTCTGCTTAAATCAGGGGTGCCCAAACTATGGACTGTGAGCCAGATCTGGCCCTGACACCAATGCATCCAGCCTGCACCACCCTCATCACTCCTGGAAGCAGAAGTAAAATGCACCAGCCAGTAGGCCATAGTTTTGGCATCTCTGATCTAAGGTTTACTGAGCTTTCAGAGCTGTAAGCAGTTTCCTGGGCTTGAATATCTGGACTTCTCTGCATTTCTCAATAACAGAGAACAGCCAACAAACTTGGCAACTAGTTGGTGAATTTCTAGGTCCAACTCTGGCTTTGGGATTGGAAGGTTTTTGTCTCTCCGCTATGTACTTGGATAAGGCCAAGTCTTTGACTGAATAACAGGCCACTCAATTTCATGGTCAAATATCTTTTGCCCCATCTGTGTTTCATCTCCTGTTCTTTGAGCAGAAGATGTGACTCTTGATCTTGGGTTTCTTGAACTTTGGCTCCTAATTATCCCTGATTGTGGTGTTTAGATCAAGAGTGAGCATCATATGGTCTGCGGACCTCTTGCAGTTCCCAAGTCTGCTTTTTGTAGACCTCTAGAACTTCTCATATTTCCAACAAATATTTTCCAGCTGGAAAAGATAATGGTAAACCCTAGAGCAGCGATTTTCTTGCAGGGAACTGCTTCTGGTATGCGTATGTGTGTTTTCCGTCCCCAAACACCAAAGTGAACAAAACCTTTTTAAATATTTTGGAGAAAATGTGGGAAATGTTCATTATGGAAAGGGGTGATGCCCAGATTGCTTTCAAGAAGCAAATCTACTTTAGGAATCCTAAAGCTTGCCTACAGCCTCAGCATCTCTTACATTTTTTGTTCCTTTTCATCACTGTTGCTTTGAACTTGTAGAATTTCCCAAACATTTTGGCCTTTTTGAGCATTTACATTGTTTATCTCTCTATTATCAGGACATGAGTTTCTATTCTAATGTATTTCTCAATGCTTATGGCCTGTCATGGGTAGGATGTTGTATCCCACACCATTTCCTGTAACAAAGAATATGTGGATTTCTCTCTCATGGCAAGGAAATGCAACTAACAAAAAAACTATTTCTCAGGGATATAACTATTCTTTGCTTTTTCAAAAATACAGTTGTACCTCGCTTAAAGAGCATAATGTGTTCCACAGGATTGCTCTTTAAGCGAGTTTGCTCTTTAAGCGAAACACCATTGTAAATGACCAATTGTGTGTGTGTGGGGGGGATTGTGAACCCTGACTTATTTGTTAAGCGAGTTTTTGGTTGGTTTTATTTCTTAAGTGAAGCAAACATGCAGAGAAAATTCTGCTCTTTAAGCGAATTACTCTTTAAGTGAGGCGCTCTTTATGCGAGGTTTGACTGTAGACAATATTTTGTTATGGTTATTGCCATCAAGTTGCTTCCAATTTGTGGCAACACTATGAATTAAGCACTTCCAAAGCATCCTATGATTAAAGCTCTGCAAACTCAAAGCTGAAGCTTCTTTTATTAAGTTAATCTGTATCATATGGCATGCTTCAAAATCCTGATGAAGTCCAAAAGTTTTTTCCATGGCAGTGAAGGCTTCCCCCAAGGGCAAAGATTATAGACATGTCAAATAATAACCATGTGCCCTCAAGTCAATTCTGACATATAACCCCAGTGGTAGGCATCAGCAGGTTCATGCCAGTTCACCAGAACCGGTAGCAGAAATTCTAGCTGGCCCCGCCAATCCAAGTTTTGAAATAAAGTAGCCCTAATTTGAGTGCAACACAGGGTTTTTCCCATGGCCACTCCCACCATACCATGCCCACAGTGTGATAGTAAAATTTTTGGAGCCCACCACTGGGTAACCCTTTCCAGGGTTTTCCAGGTAGAGAATACATAAAAATGTTTTATAGTTCCCTTTTTTCTAGGGTATCCTGGACTATGCAGCTTGCCCATGACCACGCAATCTGGCTCTTCTCCCAGGAGGCACAGTAACAAATTGAACTCCCAACTTCTGGCTCAATAGTCAGATTCCTAAATCATTGAGACCTAACACCTTATTAAATCCAGCTCACTGTGATGTTGGTGTCAGGGGGCTTCAGGGGTCCTAAAAGGCTTTGGTGTTTACAGAGTGCTGTGTATGATGGAGTCCACTCCAACTCCCTCCTTCCAGCAACTGCCAGCCTCTCCAAAGGACCCAAACACTCTGATCTTACCCAGTCACAGGGAGTGAGGTTTTTTCCATAACAGCATGGATGTAGCAGTAGCAGTGTGTTGTGGAAGCAGAGAACTAGGTGCCAGTGCTTATGCCCAAGTAGAAGCCAACAAGGTAAAGTCCCAAAACAGAACTTTATTTTCTATTCCATAAGAAGAAATACCTGTAGAGAATAAAATCCCCAAATCCCAAAGTCCATAGGTCTCTTTTAGATCCAGAAATGTCCATGAAATATTTCAAAGAGCCAATAAGTCCATCAGAATGTCCATAAGCCTGTGGAGCATAAGAACCCTCCAAAGCCCATCAGTCCATGAAATGGCCAAATATTAGCAAAGTCCAATATCCATAGGATGGCAATGTTTTAGGTTAATCCAGCAAAGTCCAAGTCTCTTAGCCATCCATCAGATGCGTTGGGCAGGGTACATCTAGATAGAATCCAGTTCAGTCCAATTCCAGCCCTGTTGGACTCATCCTGCCATGGGTGGTTGTTCCCCTTAGGGATAGAGTTCAGCCAATAAGACAGCCTTTTCAGGAGTCCATTAGAGAACCAATTTGGGGTCTCAAAACCTCTGGTTTATATAGGCAAAATGAGTATTTACCCACTCCTAGGAATGCATTACATAATGGGGTTACATAATGATTTCATCATGGGAAAGTCCTGGGTCTCTACAGGTATCTCCATCTCCCCTTAGGAATTAATGACATCATGGGAAGGCACCTGACCATCCATGGAATGTGTTTACTTCATGGAAAAGCACCTGGGTTCCCATGGGAATGGAACATGATTATGTCATGGAAAAGTCCCTGCAGGTGTCTCCCCAAAGGTGTCTGGGAACTAACCTTTCCCTCTATTACCTTGGGCCAGTGATGTAATAGATCAAGGGGGGGAAGGGTCAGAAAGGGTCAGAAAGGGCATGAGTTATGGGAAGGGTAAAAGTCCCCTTCCCCTTTGTAACTTCCTGGGTGGGGTGTAGCACCTGCTAGCTACATAATTTGTAAAGACTGTGGTCACTAAAAGTCATGGAACCATGCCAAAAGTTAACTATCAGTCAAGTACTTGCACACAGCAGACAAAGTTTGGCCACCTCTGACTTTCTCTCACTGATATCACTCCTCTGGAATGCAAAACATGACAGAAAGGAATGCACTCACAGAGCTGGACTTCTAGCAAGCAGCAGCCTAGTTTTTCAACTTTTTTTTTACTAAATGATTTCTATCAGGTAAATTAAACATTTTATTTAGCAGTTCAAAAGCAAGAAATTGCAAGTAGATAAATAGGGATCTCTTCGGGGGGAAGGTAACAGAGTTCTGTCCGCTCTGGTGTCTAGTCATGCCTGCTACATGACCACGGAAACGTCTGCAGAAGCAGACAGTGCTGGCTCTTCGGCTTTGAAACAGAGATGAGCACTGAACCCTAGAGTCGGATACGACTGGCTTTCAAGCAAGTGAAACCTTTACCTTTACCTTAAACAAACCAAATTAATTATAAGCAAGCTAACTTAGCACACTCAATTCTGCCTTCTAACCCTAAGGTAAATTAAACTTTATAACTACTTTACTAGCATTCTATCTCATCTTATCCTAAGATATTACACATTTTAACTGAATTTCTAAACAGTTGGTTTAATGCATCACACACAGGAGAATGAAGTGCCTAAGCACTGAATCAGCAACTCAGGATCATGACAGTTGGTACTGGGATATGTGTGCTTTGAACTGGGAAGCAGCCTCTTTTTGCTGGATTTTACAATGCTTCTTTTTGTATCAATTTTAAGCTATTTTTTTCTGTTTATTCCATGTCATTGGAGGTGTGCTCAAGTTCTTACCTCTTCTTTATTATGAAAAGTACCATTGAGCCACATGGTGGGATAGGAAGTTCCCCAAATAAACGAGCAAACAAAAACAGATACTTGGGAAGATTATAACAGAGTATCATAGAAGCATTAAGCCTGAGACAGGAATCTAAGAGCGTACTTGTAAGTAGGTAAGGCTGTGCTGTAAAGTGCTAGGCTGGAATGCAGAGGCTGAAAACATTGGTTCTCCAGGAATAAGCTAAGACACTGCCTGGAAGGCGGGAGGTCAGCAGTTCTATACCCAAATACTGCAGGATGAAATGAGCTCCCATCTTTGTCCCAGCTCCTGCCAACCTAGCAGTTTAAAAGCAAGAAATTGCAAGTAGATAAATAGGGACCACAGAAGCAGACAGTGCTGGCTCTTTGGCTTTGAAACAGCGATGCACACTGAACTCTAAAGTCAGATATTACTGGCTTTCGAGCAAGAGAAACTTTTGCTTATACAGTACTGTAATTCCCAGGAGCCCAAGCTAATTGGATCAAAAGGCAAGGGAGACTCTGGCACACTAACTAGTTATGCAATCTCCAAGTACAGCAATACCCCGGATAACGATTGCATCGGATAACGCTAAAACTGCATAACGACGACAAATTTGGGGGGGAAGATTTGCACCGGATAACATTCTTTTTAGCGTTATCTGATACAGTCGTTCTTAGCAGCAGGGTGGCTGGAAAGCTGAACGGGGTTCTCCGTTCAGCTTCCCAGCCACCCTGCAGCTACAGAGGCAGGGGTGGGGAGGCTGGAAAGCTGACGGGGGGCTCCCCCGTCGGCTTCCCCAGCCACACCACAGCTGCGGAGGCAAGGGCGGGTGGCTAGGGAAGACGACAGGGAGTCCCCGTCAGCTTCCCCAGCCACCCTGCAGCTGTAGATCGGGTCCTCTGATCTCTCTGGAGCAGGAAGGGGACCCGATCTACAGCTGTTACTGGGCTTCCCCGACGTCCCCAGCTAGTGGAGCAAGCCAAAACGTCAGAGTTCGAACCCTGACATTTTGGCTTGCTGCACTTCAGCGTTTAATTCTTTTTTAATTGACTTTTAAGTAATTTATGAACCTTAAGGTTTTAATTTATGAATTTCTGTAAGCCGCCTAGAGTCAGGTTCGCCTGATTGGGGCGGGATAATAAATCTAAATAAATAAATAAATAAATAAATAAGCCCAGAAACAGCTTGGATCGGGTCCTCCCACCTTCCTGGACCCAGCAGGGGGCTCAGGGACCCCAAAATTGGTTTTAAAAAAGGATGGGTTTTTTTACCAATTTTGGGGTCCCTGACCCCCCCCCCTTGCCGGGTCCAGGGAGGTAGGAAGACCCGATCCAAGCTGTTTCCAAAGTACCCCCACCCTCCTTGAGGCTGTAACAAGCCGAAACATCACGATTCGAATCCTGATGTTTTGGTTTGTTGCAGTCTCAAGGAGGGTGGGGGAACTTAAAAATTAGCGCGCATTGAGTCTCCCGACCTCCCTAGAGCCGATGTGCGCTATTTTTGAAGTTCCTCCACCCTCCTTGGGGCTGCAACAAACAAAAATGTCAGGATTCGAATCCTGACGTTTTGGCTTGCTGCACTTGCTGAAGACATCGGGGAAGCCCAGAAACAGCTTGGATCGGGTCTTCCCACCTCCCTGGACCTGGCAGGTGGGTCAGGGACCCCAAAATGGACATTGTTTTACCAATTTTGGGGTCCCTGACCCCCCTGCTGGGTCCAGGGAGATAGGAAGACCCGATCCAAGCTGTTTCTGGGCTTCCCCAACATCCCCAGCCAGTGGAGCAAGCAAAAACGTCAGAGTTCGAACCCTGACATTTTGGCTTGCTGCACTTGCTGAGGATGTCGGGGAAGCCCAGAAACAGCTTGGATCGGGTCCTCCCACCTCCCTGGACCCGACAGGGGGGGGGTCAGGGACCCCAAAATTGGTTTTTTAAAAAAAAGGATGTTTTTTTTTACCAATTTTGGGGTCCCTGACCCCCCTGCCGGGTCCAGGGAGGTAGGAAGACCCGATCCAAGCTGTTTCTGGGCTTCCCCGACGTCCTCAGCAAGTGCAGCAAGCCAAAACGTCGGGATTCAAATCCCGACGTTCTGGCTTGCTGCAGCCTCCAGGGAAACAGGGCTTTTTTTAACATTGTGTGATCAATGTATCGCACAACGTTAAAAACCGGATAACGACGAGACTTGTGGAACCAAGTCTCATCGTTATCCGGGGTACTAGTGTAGTTTTATTTTGGCAGTCCAGTGGCTGATCAGGACACAAAAGAAGGAGTTGTTTGTGTCCAACCTTTTAGAGAAGTAAGTGGCATTCAGCCACCCAAGATTGAGCAATAACAAGTCTGTGGTGCTCTTGGATGTCCAGGACTGCTTGCCCCCTAGACTGAATGGCTCAGCGTGTGTCTACCCTTGTTGAGAGGTTGCAGTTAACCTGTTGAACTCCATTCATGATGGGAATAGGGGACTGCAATTATGAATGACTAATTTCCTATAAATGAGGAATTCCCAATAAATTCAGGTTGTTATTCTGGAATGTGGGAATTATACACCAAAACATTGGGTCATGTGAGATTGACATAGGTGGGAATAAATTGGAGGAAAAGAGAAGAACAATTAGAAATGAGACAATAGCCATATTGCTTAAGCACTGTCTGGAAAGTTGAAGTTTGAAATAGAATAGTGTATACATTTGGAAAAGGGGCAATTTTGCCCTGTTCAGCAACAAACACCAAGGGGCAGATTTGTAACAGCAAATTTTTGCAACAAATCACAGAATCTTGTTATCATACTGGGGAATTCTGGATGTTATAGTCCAAAAAGTTATTTTCCCAGGCTCAGGGAAGGAGCTTGAACTATTCACACTTTGAAGAGCCTTTCAAATTGTCATGAGACGACATCTCTTTTCCTCATGTTCCCAAAGCCTGGAGGGGACCTAGTTTCACTATATCTCAAAAATCATTTCCCTTCTTTGTCTCACAAGACTGCATATCATGAGCCAGCTTGTTTTCAGTTCGGTGTTCCTATTTCTTATCTGTAGTTAGCCTTATTGTGGCTACCACAGAGACACTGTCTCCACATGTTCCCATGTTTTGAGAAACTTTCTGTTTCAATAGAAGTGTACCCTGATTGGTCAGAAGGTACCCCACCTGACTGCAGAATCTCCATCTTAGGAGAACAGGGGAGTTCGTTTTTGGATGTCTATGGGTTAACAACTTTGCCTGGAGGACTTTTAAATCTGTTTTTTAGTATTATGCTAATTATAGTCGAATCTTTTAATTAATTTAAACCAAATTTGTGGGGTATAGTGGGATTATCTAGTTTCTTTTGTGGGATTTTGCATTGTAGTAAGCCGCCTAGAGTCGGGTTCGTCCGATTGAGGCGGGAAAATAAATTTGAATAAATAAATAAATAAATAAATAAATAAATTCCTTTTTGCTTAATCAAAATGATTACCTAGAGTGATTGGATTGTTTTTGGACTGACTATTGTTACTGAACTTATTTACGCTTTTCTGGATTATCCTTTAAGAAACCTGATCAATAAAGCAACTGCTTTCGCTTGCAGATTCACGTCTCTTTCATCAACAGAAGCAGACATCACACACACACAAGGCCTAGCTACCAAACCTCCCTTATTTGCTTCATTGCCTGAGCATAGTAAGAGTTCTGTTAATGCAGACTGGCTCTCCCATAGAGCTAACAAGGGCTACAGTTCCCGTAAAGAGACTGGGTCTCTGGAACTGAAAGGGAGTGGCCCTTGAGTGGGACGGCCGGATTCTAACACAAATTTATGGTCCTATCTATAATGTAGCATTTTTATGGGGCAGGGGACACACAAAAGCCCAGCCATTTCTAAGCAAGAAATGCTCTCACTCGGAGAACGCGGGCCAGATGTTTGGTTGCTGTCCCGTGTTCTGGCCCCTTGGCTACACCTCTAGGTCCTGTGCAGCCGGTCAAGAGTGACCCCTCCTTTAGGCTGCTGCTGGTGAATGCCAGATCGGTCTGCAACAAGGCCCCTCTGCTTGCAGATACGATCTTGGGGGAGCGGGCCGATCTGGCATGCATCTCCGAGACCTGGCTGGTGCCTGAGGATGGGGTACCCCTGTCTGAACTCTGCCCGGCCGGGTTCGGTGTTTGGCACCAGCCTAGGGAGAGGGGAAGGGGCGGTGGTGTCGCCGTAGTAGCCAGGGAGTCCCTGGGAGTGGCCAGGGCCACGGCTCCACATATTCCGGGTTGTGAGGCCCTGTTCTTGCGTGTGGGCCCTAAAGGTCAGTTGGGAGTCTTGCTCGTGTACCTGCCTCCCTGCAGAGTAGCAGACTCCCTGCCTGAGCTCCTTGAGGCGGTCTCCATGCTGGCGTTGGAGACCCCCAGGCTGATGGTGCTGGGGGATTTCAATTTGCCGTCATTGGGGATCGGCTCTGAGGTAGCTCGGGAGTTCATGGTTTCCATGGCAACCGTGGGCCTGACCCAGGTAATCCAGGGCCCTACCAGGAGCAGCGGCTACACCCCAGATCTGATCTTTTTGTCGGAGCCGTGGCAGAGTGATCTGAAAATACAGAATTTAGACATCACTCCTGTGCCATGGTCAGATCACTATCTGGTGACTCTGGACTTCCTGGGGGCGAGACTTCACCGTAGGGAGGCAGGGCCGATTAAATGGGCCCGCCCCCGGCGACTAATGGATCCAGAAGGATTCCAACGGGAACTGGGGTGTTGTCCTCTTGACCTGCGAAGTGGTTCATCCGAAGCCCTTGTCGATTCCTGGAATAGGAAAGCGACCGTAGCTTTGGATGTAATCGCGCCACTACGGCCTCTCCACGCTCGTGGGGGTCGATCTGCCCCTTGGTTTACAGAAGAGCTAAGGGAGCTGAAACGAGCTAAGAGACGCCGAGAGCGCCGCTGGGTGAAGACCCGGAGCGAGTCCGATCGAACACTGGTTAGAGCTGCTATTAAAGACTACCTAGTGGCGATGGGGTCGGTGAAACGTCAATATTTCACCGCCCTCATTGCCTCCGCAGATAATCGCCCAGCGGCCCTGTTCCGGGTGACCAGGTCCCTCCTTGGCAAGGAGGGGCCGGGCCCTGGTTGGCAGGGGTCTGCTGATGTTTTTGCTGATTATCTAGCAGGGAAAGTCGCTCAGATCCGCTCGAAGTTTAATCCCGGCGTGGAAGGTACTGAACTGGGGTTGACCAAGGCACAGTCTAGCCATGTTATCTGGGATCAGTTCGAGCCAGTTGGCCCTGAGGAAGTGGACAGGCTTCTTGTATCTGTCCGCGCCACGACCTGTGCACTGGACCCATGCCCTGCCTGGTTAATTAAAGCTACCAAGATTGTGGCAGGTGGCTGGGTCGAGGCGATTATTAATGCTTCATTAAAAGAGGGGCATTTTCCGGCACCATTTAAACATGCTTTAGTGCTCCCCCTCTTGAAAAAACCTTCCCTCGACCCTATGGTAATTTCCAACTACCGTCCAGTGTCTAACCTACCTTTTTTAGGTAAGGTCCTGGAAAAAGCTGTGGCGCAGCAGTTACAGGATGTCCTGGATGAAGCGGATTATCTGGACCCGTTTCAGTCAGGATTCAGGCCCGGATATGGTACTGAAACTGCACTCGTCGCTTTGGTGGATGATCTCTGGAGAGAGCGGGATGGAGGGGAGCCGTCTGTCCTTGCTCTCCTCGATCTCTCAGCGGCTTTCGACACTGTCGATCATGGCATCCTTCTGGGAAGGCTCCGGGGTTTGGGGATCCAGGGCACAGTGTTGTCCTGGTTTTCCTCATTCCTGAGGGACAGGACCCAGTCGGTGTGCCTGGAGAAGGAGGAGTCCAGCCCTAGGCCCCTGCAGTATGGGGTGCCTCAGGGCTCGGTACTCTCTCCTCTCCTATTTAACATCTACATGAAGCCGCTGGGTGAGATCATCCGTTCCCACGGGGTACGGTATCATCAGTATGCTGATGATACCCAGTTGTACATCTCAGCCCGTGGGGACCCAAGCGGTGCAGTGGAAGTCCTTTCCAGGTGCCTGGAGGCTGTTGAGGTCTGGATGGGGGAAAACGGGCTACAGCTGAATCCCGGTAAGACTGAGTGGCTATGGGTAAGGGGCCCCGCGTTGACACGGGAGTTACCAGCTTTGGTTCTGGATGAGGCAGTTCTGCCCCAAACAGACCCGGTGCGTAATCTGGGGGTCCTCCTGGACTCACGGCTACTGTTCAATGAGCAGGTGGCAGCCGTGGCCAGGAGGGCTTTTGCACAACTTCGTGTAATACGCCAGTTACGCCCGCTCCTCGACCGGGACGCCTTGCTTATGGTCACGCACGCTTTGGTCACCTCCAGACTTGACTACTGTAATGCGCTCTACATGGGGCTGCCCTTGGTGACCATTCGGAGACTGCAGCTGGTCCAAAATGCGGCAGCCCGGGTAGTGATGGGGCGCGGGCGTTATGCTCGGGCCTCTCCACTGCTTAGGGAGCTGCATTGGTTGCCAGTTTGTCTCCGGGTGCAATTCAAGGTGCTGGTCATTACCTTTAAAGCCCTATATGGTAGTGGGCCAGGATACCTAAGAGACCGCGTCACCCTAAGAACATCTGTCCGTCCCACCAGGGCGGATCGGAGGGGCTCTCTCGTTGTACCATCGGCTAGGGAGGCTCACCTCGCTAGCACCAGGAAGAGGGCCTTCTCCGTGTTCGCCCCGGCCCTCTGGAACCTCCTCCCAGCTGAGCTGCGCATGCAGACAGAGCTCCTGTCCTTCCGGAAGAGCTTAAAGACCTGGCTGGCAGGACATGTGTGGGGTTCCAGGGATGTGGGATCCCATGTGGGGTGGTTAGTCTAAGGATTTTACCCTTCTGACGACACCCCCAGATACTGTTTTAGTCTATGAATTTTTAAATTTTTTATTGATGTGTTTTAACTTGGGTTGTAAGCCGCCCAGAGTCGGGCTTGCCCGATTGGGGCGGGTTAGCAAGTATGAAATATAAATAAATAATAAATAAATAAGATGAGAAAACTCTCTACCTGCATCTGCTTGTCTTGTTGAATTACAGATTGCTGTGTGGATTTCCAGGAGCAAAGAGTGAAGGCCCAAGAAGAAGACGATCCCTGATTCAGTTTTATGACGTTCACAAAATGCATCTAAAAAAGAAAGTGGAGAAGAAAAACTTCTACAAGGCAGCAATGAAGCCAGTTGTACATTTTCATTAAAAGATATAGGGCTGGACTGGCTCAGTGGTTAAGAAGCTGGAAGACCAGAAAGTTGGGAGTTTGAGACCCAGGTACTGCATGACAGATTGAGCAATCATCTCTGTCCCAGCTCCTGCCAACGTAGCAGATCAAAAGGAAGAAATTGCAAGTAGATAAATAGGTACCACTTTGGTGGAAAAAGATCTTGGGGATATGAAAGGAGTCTCTGCTAGATCCGGAGATCCAAGCGTGGGAAGGAGGACACAATAGCCATGTGGTTGAACTGAACAACACGTCCGTTTATTGTGGACACAACAAGATAACAGCAACAACGGTCGGGGAGGTTAGGGTTTAAATACCCTGCTAAGCCCAGCCCACCGGCCAATGGGATTTGGCGGATTTCCCGCCGAAGAGCTATTGAATATCCAACACCCCTTCCCCCCAGAATGCACTACGACCTTATTTGCATACGAAGTCAGCTAGGTGACGGGGGCGTGTGCGGACCCTACTGGACCAGCACAGTTCAGTCGGCGCCGGGGCATCGAGCGGAGCGGACCTGTCGCTCCGGCTCTGCTCTGCCCTGGCCGGTTCCAGTCCCGGGGATGATGCGGTGTCTTCGACGGTGAGCGGGGTTGGACCTGCTTCTCCTGGTAAGTCCTCCGGTGTCGGTTCTGAGTTAGAGGGAATGTGGCAGGGCTGAACCGGGTCGGTGACCGGTTCGACTAGGGCTGGCGTGTCCGTGTCGGTGCAGAGCGGTCTGTCTGGAATGATGTCATCTTGTGTGTCGGGACTCGTTCGCCTCCTGAGCTGGTCGATATGGCGTTTCCATACTCGACCATCAGTGAGGCCAACCCTGTAAGTGTACGGACCCAGCGTGCCCAGAATGGTTCCCTCTTCCCACATTGGCCCGGCAGCAAAATTCTTGGCGTAGACCAGTGTATCAATGGGGAATGTGCGGTTTTGCGTGTGCCCTTCCCGGAACTGATCAGGGGAATAACGGGGGTGTAACCGGTCTAGCTGGCAGCAGAGTCTCCTGCCCATCAGAAGTTCCGCTGGAGCCTTTCCCGTGGCCGCGCAGGGGAGGTTATGCTGAGCTAATAGAAACGTGTCTATTCTTTCCTGCCAGTCCCCCGGTCCCAGCCGCCCCAATGCCTCCTTCGTGCTGCGCACGAACCTCTCGGCTTGCCCGTTTCCCTGTGCTCTAAAGGGAGAGGTGAGCGCGTGTCTGGTTCCTAGTGATGCTAGATATTGTTCGAATTCGGTGGCCGTGAACTGGGGGCTGTTATCAGAGACCAGGGTGTCCGGCATGCCATGTGTGGCAAACAGCTGCCTGAGTTCCTGGATGATGGCCCTGGCTGTAGTGGTTTTCATGAGTCTCACCTCTAGCCAATTTGAGAAGGCATCCACCACAATCAGGAATGTTTGGCCATGGAAGGGGCCGGCTAGGTCGATGTGGAGTCTCTGCCACGGGCCGGAGGGTTGTTCCCACTCTCTAACAGGTGCCGCCGGGGGATTGGGTCAGGGCAGTTGGCATGGTTCGCACTTGCTCACCCACCCCTCTATGTCCTTATCAATCTGCGGCCACCACACATAACTTCTTGCCAACCCTTTCATCTTCACCACCCCCGGATGGCTGTTATGCAGTGTTTCCATGACCCCTTTTCGCAAACTCTTTGGGATTACCACCCACTCTCCCCACAACAGGCATCCCCCTACACAACACAGATCGTCCTGTTTATCGAAAAATGTCTTGAACTCCCCTTCCCCCTTTACCGGCCAGCCCCGCTGAACCCAGGCGGAAACAGTTTGGAGCTCGGTGTCTCTCGCCGTGGCCCGGGCAACCTCAGCCGAGGTGATGGGTGCAGAGTCCAAAACGTCCAGCAAAAGGACCGACGCCTCCCCTTGCTCCGCGCCATCCTGGTCAGGAAGGGGGCTCCTGCTTAGGGCATCCACATTACCCATGTGTTTCCCGGGGCGGTAAGTCAGTGTGTAGGAGTACCCCGACAGAAACAGGGCCTAACGCTGCATGCGGGGAGATAGCGCGGATGGTGTTTGGCGGTCCCCCGCCAAGAGCCCCAGTAAGGGTTTGTGGTCCGTGATGAGTTCAAAGTCCCGTCCGTAGAGGTAATCATGGAACTTCCTTACCCCTGCCACCGCCGCTAACGCTTCCTTGTCGATCTGCCCGTAGTTCCGCTCCATCAGTGACATGGTTCTCGAGTAGTAGGCGATGAGTGCCTCCAGGCCGTTGGGAAGTCGGTGGGCGAGGACAGCTCCGACGCCGTAGGGAGAGGCGTCGCAGGCCAGGATGAGCGGCAGAGTGGCGTTGTATTGGATTAGGAAACTGTCCTGGGATAGGAGATTTTTTACAGCCTTAAATGCCGACTCTTGGTCGGGACCCCACTCCCACACCGCTTTGGTCGCTAAGAGTCTATGGAGTGGCTCAGCGGGGGTGGCTTTGCCCTTAAGGAATGCCGCGTAAAAGTTCAATAGTCCTAAGAAAGCCTGTAGTTCTTGCTTGTTTTTTGGGGCAGGGGCATCACGGATTGCCCTCACCTTGCCCTCTGTTGGGTGTATTCCATTTGTGTCAATTCGGAAACCCAAGAATTCCACGGAGGGTACCCCTAGCAAGCACTTGTCCCGTTTTACCCTCAAACCGGCGGCCCTGAATTTCGCAAGAACGGCCGCGACCCTATCCTTGAGTTGACCCGGGGTGTCCGCGATGATCAAGACGTCATCAAAATAGGGAACCACCCCCGGGAGGCCGTGGAGGAGTCTCTCCATGGTGCTTAGGAAGAGTCCCGGTGCGATGCTGACCCCAAATTGTAAGCGGGTGCATTTGAACGCTCCCCTGTGGGTGACTATAGTCACCTCAGCCGTAGCATCGTCTACCGGTAGCTGTTGGTAGGCCTGTGCCAGGTCTAATTTGGCGAATATTTTTCCGGGGCCCAAGGAATGCAGTAGGTGGTCAATTACGGGGACCGGATAGGCGCTTGGCTGTAGGGCCTTGTTAATGGTGCATTTGTAATCTGCACAGATCCGCACCGACCCATCCGGCTTAATGGGAGTCACTATGGGAGTCTCCCATCTGGCATGGTCGACCGGAACAAGTATGCCTTGGGCCACTAATTTGTCCAGCTCTTTTTCCACCCTGGGCTTGAGTGCCAATGGAACTCTCCTGGTCTTGAGGCGGATTGGGGCAACATTGGGGTTCAGGGAGAAAGAAATAAGTGACCCCACATACTTGCCCAGCTCCTCTCCGAAAACGTCCCGGAACTCAACAATCAGGTCGTCCCGCAGAGAGGTCGCACTGGACTGGCCGGCGTTGGTGCTGTGGATACCTGCGATGGTCAGTCCCAGGGCCGGAAACCAGTTCGTTCCCAGGAGGGTTGGGAACTTCCTGTCGACGATAGTGATGGGTAGAGTTGACTCCTTGCCGCCGTATCCGACATGGACTCGTCTCTGGCCGGCGATGGGGATGATTCTGCCTTGGCAGTCCTTCACCCGGAGACTTTGGGAGCTCAAGTCCAACTTCCTGAGGGAAGGCTCGCCTCATCCAGTCCCAGGAGATGATGGTTATGGCGGCCCCCGAATCGACCTCCATTTTGCATTCTTTTCCGTCGATCCGGACCGTTGTGTAGATCTTCTCCCCCTTCTCCAAGTCAGCATGGCTGATCGTGACCGTGTGTGCTTCAGTGTCTTCGAATCTGGCGCCGCTGTTCGACTGGTGCCTCTGATTCGCCTGGTGGTTGGCGGCCATCTTTCTTGGCGGGAGATTTTGAAATGGCCGGTCTGCTTGGCTCGTTGTTTGTCTCATGCGGCAGGCCCTTGCAATATGCCCCCGTTTATCACAGTGGTGGCAAATTGCATCTTTGAAACGGCAATGTGCCCTCTGATGGGGGCCACCGCAGCTGGCACAACGGTGGTTGTTTCTGACCTGGTCTGCCCCGTCGGTCGCGCACATGTCTGCCTCCTTGTCATCCTCCGCTTCGGGGACGGTATCTTCGTGGTGGATGGTGGCTGGCCATGACGCCGACGGGGCTCGGTGGAGAGAGGACGCGGCCGATAAAGAAACTTCATACGCTCTCGCCTCATCTAGCACGATGGCCAGGGACAGTTCTTTATGGGCTAGGAGGCGCCTTCTGAGTCGGGTGTCCACTACCCCGCGTATAATTTGTTCGATGAGAGCCTCTTCGAGGTTCACTCTGAATTCGGAAGGGATAGCAGCTACTCGCAGGGAAGCTACGAACTCGCTCACGGGCTCCCCGTCCTTCTGGTATCTGTCTCAGAAGTTGATCCGGTGGACATACTTCGATGGGGCTGGCGAGTAGTGCTCCTTGAGGGCGGTCTGCAATGTCTGCCACGAAACCGCCATAATAGGTATCGGGGCTACCAGCGCTTGAGCCACTTCATACACCTTCGCGCCGCAGTGGGTAAGGAAGAACGCCTTCTTCCTATCTTCCGAAATCTCTCCCAACTCGGCGGCCAGAAGAGAGAACTCAAAACAGTCCACGTAGCTCTCCCATTTCTCGTCCCTTGGCTGGAAGGGTGGTGGGGCAGTATATGTAGCCATGGCGTTGTGCCGACTTCAGCTGGCTTGATGGTTTCGTGCGGTTTGGCTCGATCCTCAGTATCCCACCTTCGTCGCCAGTGCTAGATCCGGAGATCCAAGCGTGGGAAGGAGGACACAATAGCCATGTGGTTGAACTGAACAACACGTCCGTTTATTGTGGACACAACAAGATAACAACAACAACGGTCGGGGAGGTTAGGGTTTAAATACCCTGCTAAGCCCGGCCCACCGGCCAATGGGATTTGGTGGATTTCCCGCCGAAGAGCTTTTGAATATCCAACAGTCTCAATCGGGCATCCCCTGAGTGGAGTTTCTCCTGCAAAAATCCTTCCAATCTAGAATATTTCTAACACAAAATTATTATTCAAAGAGCAATAATAAATTAATCAAACTCAGCAGCCTTTATGACAAGACGGCTCAATCTCTGGAGCTTTCCTGTCTATTTGTCACTCGTGGTGAAGAAGCCAGCATAACTATAAGGTTTTAAACAAGCAATGAGGTTTATGAAGATCATTGAGAAAGGCTGTGGGAACTTTCTGGGCTGAGGTCTGACCAATGGATTTAAATGTCCAACCTTACAGCCTGTTGCATTTATTTAGTAGAATAAAGGGCAAAACCTTTCCCTGGAGGTGTGAATGAGGACATCATATTTCTGAACAATCTATGATGCCTAAATATAAGAATAAATTCCAAGTACATATTTTATAATGCACGATACAATTATTTCACTGCTGTTTTTCAAAGAGAGTACACACTGGAGAAGACCCTGATTCTAGGGAAGATCAAAGGGAAAATGGAGAAGAGGGGTAGCAGAAGATGAGATGGTTAGTCAGTATCGATGACATAGTGGGCATGTATCTAGGCCAGTGATGGGGAACCTTGGCACTCCAGCTGTTCTTGAACTTCAATTCCCAAAAGCTCTGATCAGCAGGAATGCTGACTTGGCTTCTTGTCCAAGAACACCTGGAGTGCCAAGGTTCACCATCACGGATCTAGGAAAAGAGGAGAAAACACAACAAGCATGGGATTTATTTATTTAGAAATCATGGATTAAAAAGCCCCCAGAAGTTTTCAGTTCTCCCAGTCTGACATTTGGTGGCTGTAGACCATGAATCCTAAAAAAAAAAACACCAAAAGAAACATGCTTACTAGCCAGCAATTTCTGTCTGCCAGCCCTGCAGTTGAGCTGCATAATTGTCATTTTCAGGGTCTATAAACCTACCATGAAAGTTCTTTGCCATGTATTTCGAAGGCATCGTTGTTGTCATTTGGCATTAGGAGATGTTGTTCAGTCACACAGTCGATTCCTACCCTTTGCGACCCTATGGACCATTGTCTTCTAGGCACCTCTGTCCTCCACCATCCTCCTCACCCCACCCAGCTCTGTGCCCACAGCATCCACAATACCATCTAGCCATCTAATTTTTGGCCACCCCCTTCTTCTTTTGCCCTCCACCTTTCCCAGCATCAAGGCCTTCTCAAGTTAATCAAGTGAATTAGGAGAGTTCCACCTTATTACCACCTTAGGGAACCTGCTGTTCTCCATATGAAAAATATGGCCTGCCATTTGGAATCTTCTTCATGCAATAAAGTTATATCATTTGCATGAGCCATTCCTCCTCCTCCTCATTGGTAATATGGTCAAAATAGGGAATCTTTAAAATCTTTAATTGCCAGTCCTAGGCCTGGAGGAGAAAGGAGGAGGGTTGGATGTCGGGCTACCAACTCAGCGCTATAAAACTAAAACCGCTACAGAAATACCAAGTAGAATCTCAAGTAACTCAAGCATTACAGTCAAAGAAAACCCAGATGGCTTGATTCTGGATATATCTCAAAGAATCCTCCCATAGTCACCATGCTATTTCTCAAAACTGTATTTGCTTTTATTGAATTCACACCAGTGGAACAGGATTATGAGACAATAAAACTGTAATTGAATAACCTAAATTCTAAGTGCCAGCATCTCAATATATGCATCAATACCTCAGCCTTTATTCTTGGACTGACAACTAAGACAGATCAAGTTAAATGACACTGCAGTGATTGAATCTAAGGAGTTCTTCCCCTTTGAGGGAAGAATTCTGAGTAAAAAGAGATCAAGGAAGGCAAATTGTTTTCTCTGTGGTGAAATTTCTATGCAGAGAGTCTAAAATTAACAGTGAATTTGTGGGTGGTGTTCCAAGGAAAAATACGAAGATCTGTTAGACAGTCAGAAGAAGCTACCAGTTTAAACCAAGTTGTTAAGCAGTCATACAGTGTGTTCCTGAGTCAAACATGAACTGGCTGAAGGCAGGCAGGGATTAGGTGAGCTCCTTCTGCTCACAGAAATAGCTTTTTGCTGGCAAAACCTTTTGCAGACTTGTGTCAGAAATCTGACAATATCCTCAGGAGGGAGAAGTCAAACAATTCCAAATGGGGAAAAAATACTGTAATCATGTGCCAACAAGTCAATTCTGAATTCTGAACTCTGGTGGCCTTTCTTGGTGTTTTCTAGGTAGAATATACTCAATGGAGGTTTCCTATTCTATTCTTCTGGGGGTGGCCTGCGATGCTGCAGTTTTTCCAGGGCTACACAGAAGGCATAGTGGGAAATCAAACTCCATAGCTAAACCACTGAGCTATCCAGCCAGTTCCCAAATGAAAAAAATCTTAAATTATTTTGGCTTATTTACATTGAGAGCATTCTAAGCTTTCATTCTGTTGACTGTGGTGGGAAAAGTTCCTTCTGGTTACGTTTCCATCTCCAATGTAACATTTTGGAGTACAAGAGCCTCTTAAGGCAGGCCTGGCCAACCTCTGGAGTTCTCACAGCTGCACAGACAGACAGCGTTGTCTGTGTTTGCAGATGTTTCTGTGGACATGTGCAGGCATGACTAGACACAGAACACTGTTTACCTTCCCACTGAAGTAGTACCTACCGTATTTATCTGCTTGCAATTTCTTGCTTTTGAACTGCTAGATTGGCAGGAGCTGGAACAGAGATGGGAGCTCACACCATCATGCAGTACTTGGGTGTTGAACTGCTGAACAGTTGTCAAGTTCTGTGTCTTAACCACTAAGCCACTGCTGTCCCTCGAAATCATGCTAATTTTTTTTTTTTTTTTGCACATCTATCTCTGAAGTGGGAAGTTGTTGTTCAGTCACATAGTCGAAGCCAACCCTTTGCGACCTCATGGACTGCAGCATGCCAGGCACCCCTATCCTCCACCATCCTCCACATCTTCCCACTTCAGAATTAGATTTATACATATGTATACAGTAATACATCGGATAACGTTTGCATCAGATAACGCTAAAACCGCATAACATTAAGCAATCTGGGGGAGGGGGAATTGCATCGTATAATATTAAATCCTATGGGATGCATCGGATAACGTTCGCTAAAGCCTGTGCCGGTTACAATGAATCTCTATGGAGTTTTAATGTTATCCGATGCATCCCATAGGATTTTAACGTTATCCGATGCATGCATCAGTTAACATTAAAAATCGGATAACACTAAGACTTGTGAAACCAAGTTTTAGCATTATCTGTATGTGAATTCTTTTAGGGAAGCACCAGCAAGATTATATTGTGGCTATTCTAGCATAAGTGAGCAATTCAGTGAACACATGTAAACATGCTTGCAGATCTTAGCTGCATAATATTAGTGAAAACTCACTCATTGATTGACTTTCAGACGGAGTTTTCACAGATCTGATTTGCAATTGGCCCCTCAAGTTGAGCTGATTCTTGCAAAAAGCAAGATTGAGGTGAGATTCTGCACAGAATGGAAGAATCTGTCTATTTATAACACATACCAGGTTCACATTTTTTTTAAAAAAAATCTCAGTTCTGTTTCTTTTATCTCTGCATTGATCTGCAATTTTTGGAAATAAAAGTAACACTCAAATGCATGTTCTAAAAGCATTTAAATATGCATCTTCTTCAAATTATGTGTTTCAAAGGGAATGCTGACACATTCAAACTTTAGGAGAGTACCTCAAACCTTTGGAGATATGATAGTTACAGTAGATTCAAGCCTGTAATATTTGTACAAGCCAAGAATGAAGTACTTTTGTAAATGGGTGAGGAAAGGATGAATAAGGAACATTTTAAAGCTTTCTTTGGAAGGAAGTGCCATAGCTTTTAATGAAGTTGTGATGTATATATGTGTCTAAAATACTGACAAGAAATGAAATTATATGAGTGTTTCCATATTGGGAGGTATGTAAGAATTTAATGGCAATGCTGAATATCTGCTTAAACAGGAAATTTCCACATCATATTCATATGAACACTGTAAGATAAAATGCATTTTGATCTTGAGGGAACATCTAATTTTGGTTCATTTGGGGGGGCCCACTGCCTCCACCACACCAGGAAGTGTCCCTGGCTTTAAAAGATTGAGAACTCCTGGTTTACAAACTTTAGGAACAGTATTGTGCAGGTCCTAGCTCAAGAGCAAACCTTGATGTACATCTCTGAATTAGTTTTCATAGAATTTCAGCAGAGCTTATTTCCAAGTAAATGTATCAGACACTGATTTTTTTAAATAATGAATGCAGAACATTTTGGAAGAATAGCATAGAGTTAAGTGATTACAAGAAAACACATTCCTTTTTTATAGATAATTGTTCTAAATAATTTGGAAGCGGGATCAAGAGTTCTGTCCAATTAGCATCCAGACTCATCTGTTTTATGCCTGGGTCTAAGAAAAAGGAGATAATGGAGAATTTGTGTTCCTTTAACATTTAAAGTTTAACACCCAACCAAAAAGTTCAACATGTCTCAGAGAAACCTCTGTAGGAATAATGATAGCCACAATAAAACTGTGATGGCAGCCATCTGCCCATTCCAGACTGCTGAATAACTTCCAGGGCTTGTATGAGAGGCCAGCACTGACATAGATTTTTATACAGTATATCACAGATGGTTTGCGTAGACAAGACCTTTGGGGAATGACGTCAAAGAGGTTGCATGGATAGCTTTTAAAATTGCTGCAGGCTGGTCTTAAATGACATTAGACCATAACGAACGAGGGATGGGAGATACGTATATAGCTGTATTAAATGAGAAACAAAGACAATGCATTTTGCTGCATAGGATGCTTCCATTTATTCTTTCCATGGATGCGCTTGACCACTTTTGCGTCAAACAAAGGAAGAGTGTGAATCCGATGAGCAAACAGCATGACTTGAAGGCTAGATCATGACTCAAAAGTCTAACATATATCTGGAATTATACTAGTCATGATAGTTTTGCCAAAAGAAGTCTCCAAATCAGAGGTAGAATTAGAAAATGTTTGAAGTTACATTAATCTATCTTAGACTACCAGTGCATCCAACTTTATATTGTCAACAAAGATTGACAGAGGCCTTTCAATTAAAAAAACAACACTGGGGTGTGGCTGTTTAAATTGGACACTTGGCAAATAAATTATGGACTTAATTATGAAGCCCGTTGCTTCTGCTTCTTCAGTGTCTAGACCAGATATGAAACCACCAAAATGAAGACACCTTTTAATGAGCTAATTCTGTAATTCCTTTCACCTGATCTAGTGTGAGAAAGATTAGCTGGCAACACAAGGTTGTCATTATCAGAGTACACCTGATTGTGGTTCAAAAATACCACAATCTTTGCAGAGGGTCTTTTTGTGTACCGCAAGCCTTTTGCTTAACCTATAGTATTCAATTTCTTTGCTCAAGTAATAATTAGACCTACATCAGGGCATTTTGAGAACCAGGAAAAGGGAGTATTTCACTCCAGAATGTCAGATGGCATCACCCTGCTCCATTTTTCAACTACCTTCCTCTGCAAATGCCCCTTTCTCCTCTTGATGCACTTTCTTCGAATAATATACTGTATATACTCGAGTATAAGCTGAGTTTTTTAGCCCCAAAAATGAGCCACAAAAAAGGGGACTTAGCTTATACTCGGGTCAATGACCATGTGGGTCCCAAGACTGCACCAGATTGAGATATGCCAACAATTTAGTTAATTATACCATATTTAAACATATTTTGATTATTGAAACTCACTAGCAGCTGATGCATTTCCCACCCTCGGCTTATATACGGGTCAATCAATTTTCCTGGGTTTTCAGGTCAAAATTAGGTACCTCAACTTATATTTGGGTTGGCTTATACTCAAGTATATACGGTGATTGAGCAATAGTGATTTATACAATATAAACCGAGCAAGAATAATTTGTACAAGATGAAAAAGATTGAAAAAGTCTTCTTTTTTGTCATGGTGGGAAAGCTTCTTAATCTGGAAAATAAAACCTTTGGTAGATTTGGAAGGCAATTTTGTAGCCACTTTGGACCTGTAGTTATAAGCTATATTTCCCCCCTCCACCATTAGAATAATAGCAACTCCCCCCCCCCTTTAGCCTTAATCAAGGAAGAAAGCCATTTGTTATGAGTGTTAACAAGAAGACTGGAAAACCTATTTAAACAAGCACCTTAATAGTGCTTTCCCACCAAAATTCATCAAAATATTTGTTTTGGAGGTGGCTGCAAAATTTGCTCTTGGACCTGTACTGTGCCAATTCTGCTGAAAGAAAATGCTCAGTCACATAGTTGAGTCCAACCCTCTGCAACCCCTGGACCACCGCATGCCAGGCACCCCTATCCTCTATCATCTTCCCCATCCCACCCAGTTTTGTGCCCACTGTATCAACAATACCATCTAGCCATCTCTTTCTCTGTATTAAACAGATCAAAGGACTCTGTGTTTCCCAAGAGCTGGAGAGCTATATGACAACTTCTGATTCTTATTTTGTTTTTATTTTCCCAGCATGAGGAACCGTTGATGTGAAATATGGTGTTGAAAGGGACAAAAAATAACCCTTCTTCCTTGATGATATGAGAAAACATTTTAAGTCTCTGCTATTGTCTGTTGCTGATTAACTTGTGCTGGTGCAATAGCAATAAATTATTGTTTTCTGGGATCATGCTGTCATGAATGAAGCTATGGGGGAGGGAGTTGGTTGAGGCAAACTTTAATTGCAAACTCTTAGAAGCAAATTTATTAGCTAATCTTTCTGGTGTACAGCTGAATGGCAGGGCATGGTAATCCATTTTCATGGCCAAGAGCATTAATCAAGAGCTACAGTGATTCATTGTTAATAGGCAAATGGGTTGTTCTAGGGGTCTGGCTTCTTTGAGCAGCCATTTTCTGAAGAAAAAAATGGCAGTCCTTTTGTCATTGTTGACATACTCGTCAACATTTGTTAACTGTGCGGTAGGGCACACGCACACACGCACACACACAGAGAAGCAGTACTTCAGAAAGTAATTAGGTTCAGTCCAACTCCAATCTTTATTTCAGCCCTATTTTGTGAGTCTGAGGCACTAAAACAAATAAATAAAAGCATAAAAACTAAGGGAATTAAATGAAGGAAATGGTACATTTTGAGTCTTAAATATAATGACTGACTGTTTCCTGTTGGATATGTAGCGGGGGGGGGGGGGAGGGGTTGCCATTTTGAACTTTAAGTGAACTAAAGGGTAAAAAGTGCATATCCCTCTGTGTACCTGTTAAGAGAAGTGTTAAGAATCACTCTTCTCCCCTCCTACCTTCACCTTACCTCAAGGCATTTGTATATGTTAATTCCCATTCACCCTTGTTTCTAGAAGACAGGAGATAGTTCTTAATGGCCCAGCCATCAAGGAAATGGCCCTAAAATGGCCCCTGTTTTATGTCTATGAAAGAGGGGCAGAGTTTAGGATGAGGTAACAAAAGAGTGTATGTTTTGGAATAGTAGCCATGTTAATCTGTGGTTTAGGCATATCAGAAAACAAAATAAAAAACAATGTAGCACTTTAAAGACTAACTGCTATATTTTCATTGTTAGCTTTTGTGGATCCACTTCTTCAGACAAGGAGTGAAACGTACAGGCATAGTTTATATACACCAAATTCAGGGGTCAAAGGGAGAAGGGCCTGCTTAAACAGGATGACAGACAAGCAAGCTCAACAATACAGTTTCCCACAGCCATCAGCAACAATAGATTATTCAGATTAGCTCTAAAAGTCTCCCTTTCAATCTCAAAGGGTCTGAGAAAGCCCATTCTGGTCTCCGACCAACCTCTTACCTGCATGTCAGAAAACAAACAAAAACACTGTACCTGGTTACTTCCTGTTTTGCTAAGGAGAATTAGCAGGAAGGTTGTAATATAATATATAAAATGTCTAGCAGCATATAGCAATCTGTGTATCAAATTTGATTATGTCCCAGAAACCCTTCGCTAGTATTTAATCCCCTGCGATGGGTGTCTAACAGATGGATGTATTTGATTTCTGCTGTCTCCCTTTCAATCCTAGTTTTGTAATTTCTCTGTTCCAGAACTGTAATTTTCAGGTCTTGGATAGAGTGTCCAGTTAGACTGAAGTGGTTTGAGACAGGTTTCTCTGTGCACTACACACAACATTAAAGGCAGTTTTACTTGTGGTTCTGCCAATGTGATTTATGCCATCTCTTGCCAAAAATGTCCATCTCTACTTTATGTAGGACAAACAGGACAATCTTTATGCAAAAGAATTAATGGACACAAATCAGACATCCAGAATGGCAACACAGAGAAACCTGTCTCAAACCACTTCAATCTAACTGGACACTCTACATACAGATAAAGATTGTGGATCACTCATTTCCTAGTCAAGAACTGTAGCCATTACAACTCTACTATCTGTCATGTGTGACCAGGTCACTAAAACTACTATTGGTTTGTTAACATTTCTTGTGGTCCAATCTTTGCAGCAAATCCTGGAATAAAGAAAAAGAAATCATAGGCACGAGATAACCAGACTTATAGCCAGGTTATTCTGCTATGGTACTAGAGCAGACCATACTGCAAATGACTCAATGCTGAGTGTCAGGTGGTTGTTAATTAACCTGACAACCCTGAGTACTCATGGTCTTGTGTGCTGAAGTTCACAGGGAAGGGTGATGGTCCTCAAGTTGATTAAATCTCACTTGAATCCATCTTGATGGAGGGAAGCAGCTTCATTAATACTGGCCTGGGGCTGATGAGGATTTTGCGTGCCAAAAGAGCTCAGGATCAGAAAGTGACTCACGAAACTGGATCAGTGGGTCATGCTGCAATGTGGAAGGCAGATGATAGGCCACTGCATTATGTTCTCAGGACAGTTTCAAGGCTGATTGCCATGAGGATTGCCAATATTCAGGATCAGATACAGAAGCAGCAAAAGAAGGCACAAGATGCTTTTTGATTACGCAAGAACTCAATTGATGTCAAATATCAAGTAGAAATAGCAAAAGCAGACTAGTTCTGTGACAGTGTCACAAAACCAAATGGGTTTGCTTGCCATGTTAATGTAATCAGGGAAATTCTCTTGACTCAAAAATTGCAAATTGAGAATGGAGTGCATTTGCCATATGTGTTCCAGCTATAAATAGATTTTTCTCAGTTTCTAAATCTGCCCTAGTTAATCCATTATCTAATTACAGGTGTCGGTTCAGCTGCTGAAGAATCTCATTTATACACCATCCCGAAAACTACAATTGAAAAACACATCATGTGCAACAAAACACAACCAATTACAGATATAATTATCATTGGCAGGTTGCTCTTTAGGCATTAGGTATAATTAATGTTAGAAAGCCCAGAGGAGGGGGAAAGCCAGGGAAAAAAGGAGCTTGCTACCCTCAAATAAGTTGCAAAAGGATATAATTTGCAAAATGTTTGATGTTCTTGATTGAGCAAATAATATTGCCAATGTTTTAAGGTTATAATTATAAAGGACTCAACATTTTTATCAGTCACTTTATGATTTTAAAAACATAAAGGCCAGATTGTCCTTGCAAGCCAGTTGTATCCAACTCTAGGGTTCAGCGCTCATCTCTGTTTATAATCAAAGAACCAGTGCCATCTGCAGATGTTTCTGTGGACATGTGGCAGGCATGACTACACATAGGAGTGTACAGAGCACTGTTTACCTTCCCACCAAAGTGGTACTAATTTATCTACTTGCAATTTCTTGCTTTCAAACTGCTAGGCTGGCAGGAGCTGTGACAGAGATGGGAGGTCATTCCGTCATGCCGCACATGGGTCTGAAACTGCTGGCCTGCCAACCTTCCAGTCATCAAGTTCAACATCTTAACCACTAAGCCACCACAGTGCAGCCTGGAAAAAATGTTCCTCCACAAAGGTGGAAGTATACTAGCTGTCAACATGGAAGCACTTGTAGACGGCTCAGGAAATTGTCATATAAAAAAGTAATTTTCCAGGCGTTGCTGTCTTGGACCCTATGTTTGTCTGTTCCTTTTATACAAGAAATCAAAATCAGTTCATCTTGCACTATAAATTCTATTAGTTCCCAGGAAAACTGTGTTAATCTGTTCTAGTAAAAAACGATTAGAAGTTTTACCACATTTTAAAGACTAAAACATTTTCTCTGGTCTACATCTTAAGATGCATAAAATATAGCTTGAACAAAGAGGCTCTTATATACAGTACACAGGAGGAGAATAAGAGGATGAAAAGTAAGGTACACAAAATGTCCAACTTAGTGATAGTTAATCAGCAGTGGGTCATTGGCAGTCCTTGAGGGTGAGACCTTAATGCCAATGTTAAAAATTACAAAAAAGTCATGATTAGTCAATAATAAGTACATTCAACCAAAGGTAAAGAGACTGACTAACGTGAGGTGAGAATATTGTTGGAATATGGAAGAATGTGGCTCACAGTATCAAAGAGGGCAGAAATAATAGGAGTCCAGGGTTTACAGAGCCAGATAATTGCCATTAAATATATGCAAGTAGTAACAGTATAGACCACGGTGGTGGGAGGCTTTTGCTTTTCGGACCATTTTCACTCCAATTTTGGATTTATTTCACCCTGTATCCACTGCATTTTGGCAGCTAAAACACACCGGTTTGTGACTTCAGGTGCTGGGTGGAGCTTCCAGCCGTGCCTGGGTTCCTAGCATGGAACCAGGAAGTGCCCAAACATCGCGTTTCAGCTGCCAAAACACAGCGGATACATGGCAAAAAAAAAAAAAACCCAAAAGGGAGCAAAATGCTCCGAAAAGCCTCCCGCTGCTGCAGCTGTGCAAGAAGTTGGAAAAAACAGCGTGTTTGCTGCAGATGCTGATGCCGAAAATGTAAGCACTGGGAGCAACCACACCTCCGCCCCCCCATAGCTGAGTGTCATGGGTGTGAATGGCACTTGGCAGGAAAATGTTGGGAACACCTGATATAGACAAACATGCATTGATGAGCAGATCAGAAAATGTAATGAGATTAAAAGGTCTGTGCAAGCCAAGGAAGATTGAATTAAATGTCTTGATATAACCTTGTTCAGCAAAAGAACCTGTTCTTTTCAGTGCTGTGGAGTCGGAGTCGAGGAGCCGGAGGAAATTTCGGGCACCTGGAGTCAAAGTCAGAAGTACACAAAACTGAGGAGTCGGAGTTGGAACATATATCTACCGATTCCACAGCCCTGCCAGTGCTGTGGAGTCGGAGTCGAGGAGTCGGAGTCGGAGGAAATTTCGGGTACCTGGAGTCGGAGTCAGAGTCGGAGTCAGAAGTACACAAAACTGAGGAGTCGGAGTCGGAACATTTATCTACCGACTCCACAGCCCTGGTTCTTTTGGTGAAGAGTAGCTACCATGAGCTCGGTTTGTCCAAGAGGTAGATTATGGAGGCTGCACAGCCTGCAATGGTTTTGGTGGTTCCTTTCTTGTCTTTTCTTACACTGTTTATTGTTATCGCTACTGCTAGGCTTGAAGACAAGACTCTATAAAACTAAGGAAATTGACTTCCTCTAGAATCAGATTTCCCAAGGCCCTCAGAAGGTTGCTTCTTCCATGTTTAGTGATAGCACAGCCAAGAACAGCTCTGCTACAGTCAACTCTGCAGTGAAGTTCAGCTTTGACAGATGGAGGCATGACAGATGATTTATTCATGGATCTAGAATGAGTGGCTGTGGCAGGAATTCCTGGCAGAAGATAAATGGTTACCCCCTCAAAGAATCATCATCAGGTCACAGGCAGCACAGTATTCAGATCAGTGCACTTGGAGCAGCAGATGAAGGCAAAAACAAAAGAAATGTGCAGGGCAGGATTAAAGCTTTAACAAGTATACAAATGTGGAAGGACACATTGTGTATGTTTGACTTGCCAATCATGCAGATCCTCTGCTTCCTTTTTCTCTCGGCAAGTAAGAATTTGGGACCACACGTCAGCACTCCAGTCCTGGAGATTGCCTTAAAAGCACTGTACAGTTTTATTGGTTGACTAATAAAGAGTTCGGTGTAAGCTGGACAAGTGACGTTTTCGGAATAAGTGAGCAATTCCCCCTTTTGAATGTTTAGTGATGACAGAGAAGAGAAACCCACAAGAGTTTGGAAATACATCCACTGACTACCAGGAGAGGGACATGTTTCTAAAAGTAGAAAGATGTTGAAGGTGAGGCAGAAATTAACTGTTTTAATTATGGAGAGTAAGGGGAGAAGTAGAGAAGGGAAGTAGAGAAGGGAAAGTAGAGAAGGGAAAAACAGACTAGTAAAGGTAAAATTCTCCCTTCCTTGAAAGCCAGTCGTGTCTGGCTCTAGAGGAAATCTCATCTCTGTTTACAGCCAAAAAACCAATACTGTCTCTATATGCAGATGTCTCTATGGCCATCTGACAAGCATGACTAGATGCAGAGGCACTGTTCTAGAATGAACCCAGTCCTTTCTGAAAGGTGAGCTCAGAAAGAAGTTCTGGAGGACTCTTTTTCAGCTTCAGCTTCCCCAAATAAATGTGTAAATTAATTGGTTGGTTGGTTGAATGGAACTGAATCCCTGAAAAAAAAAACCCCACAGGCCAAGAGCCAGAAAGTTGAAATAAATATATTTCTTTGCCCCACCCACCCCATTCTCCCTTTATAGACACTCAAGACAGCTTTCTTTAGCATGTACATGAAACTGTTGGGAGAGGTTGTCCAGAGTGTTGAGATTCAATATCAACCAATGTGTTGATAGCATCCAACTCCATCTCTGCTTGCCACCTAACTTCAGGGAGAGTGTTTTGGCTGATATTAATCACAAAGAGCAAACAAAAGGAAACAGAATCCATGTAAGACAGAGGGGCTTCTAGTCGGTCAAAGGCTGGTTGGGGGAAAGCAATCCAGTTTGTGCTGGATTGCATTCCCTATGAGAATTTTGGGGAATAATTTTAGATTCAGCCATAAGTATTAATGTGCCCTGGTTTCCACAGTGGCCCGAGGTGAGCTTGCACAGCTAAAGTTCTTGGGCCTGCTGCATCTTTTCCAGGAAATGCCTGATTTGATACATACCTTACATACAGCCCATTTGAAATACTGTCACAAACTCTGTGTATGGATGTTTGGAAACTTCAGCAGGTCTAAAATTTTGCAGCCAGACTGATGACTGGGGCCATTTACAAGAAGCATGCAACTCCCCTGTTACAATAACTTCACAGCCCACCAGTGTGTTTCACACTCCACTTCAAAGTACAGTACTTGTTAAGACCTATAAAGCCCTATCACCTGGGGAAAGGCAATCTGAAGGACTGCATCTTCCCATATGGGCCTCCATATTGCATTCTCAATCACTATGCATGAGTCTGAAAGCTGGACAATCAAGACAGCTAACAGAGTGGGGGAGGCTGGGTTATTCGTTTGAAATAAGGCGCTGGAGGATTGCTTTGCAAATACAGTACCTTGGTCTTCCACAAAGATGAACAAGGAGGTCCTAAAACAGTTCAAGTCTGAATTATCTCTGGAGACAAAAATAATGAAAAGTGAGGGTGTTCTACTTCAAGCGCATCATGAGTAGGCAAGATTCTCTGGGAAAGACAATAATGCTGAAAAAGGTGAAAGGCAGCTAACCTGGGTATCTAGATTCCTAGAACCGGACCAGGGTTCCAGGTGTGGTCTTCCTAATAGTAGAATACAGTGCTGCTATTACCTGCCTGATCTGGGTACAATATTTCTGTTGAAGACTCCAGGAGGGGTGTGTGATACTCACCTTGTTTCATTGATTGTATCAAAGCACTGTGGAATTTTCCCCCCTGTTCTTGTAGATACCAGTTTCACTGTAACACAGAGACAAGTTTGAATATATACTTTTAATAAACAATAAGAAAACTAATAAGGCTATAATTTAAACTGTCTGACATTTTGGTTTACTCAGCTATTAAACCTTTAATTAATGCTTCTCTTAAGGGGGCTTTATGAAAAAATGTTAGCTGACCTCAAGTTCCTTGTGATGTGCCTGCATTTTGTCCTTAATCATCTCATAAAAATACAGTTTATACTTGCTTTAAAGCTAGTCCACAATCCCAAACTATTATGTTGAGAATTGTCTGTTGTGTGATGCCTAGAAAGAGGAAGATTAAATAAAAAGAATCCAAGCAGCAATACAATTATAAGACAAGAGCTCCCATGGTATTTCTCCCATAGTATATGTTCTGTTTGAACAACAAACTAAACCTGTTGGAGTTGCATTTTATAGCCAGTTATTGGTCTAGATTTAGCTGTTATTGAAACACAGAGTGTGTAAAACCTAACTCTGTTTATTCTCATTCAGTTTAAGGAAATTCGAGGTAATTAGATGTTACCTTAAAAGTGTTTTTACTCTGGTGACTTTTTACTTTTATCTCCTTCTATGATCAGGTTCCTTTCTAAATGATTTTGTTCCTTGTATTCAAATTTCCTGCAGGTTCTTCATCACAGTCAGCATTTTTTTCAGATTTCAAATTTTGGGACATAAAAGCTGATTAGATTTGTTCTCATATGGTTTTTTTAAAAATCCATATTCTGCTGGGCATCTAAATTCTTCCTTCCTTTCCATCAGGTTAAAATTGGAAATCCATTTTGGATGTCTGTCATAAAACACAGGAGACTAGAATTTTCTTGACCAACATGGGATTCACTCACCAAATTGCCTTTCAGGTGGACTTTAAAGGGCTCTATCTCCAAAAAGAACACCTCTAAGAACAGTGTGTAGATCTGAACATGATCTGAAAATCTATTCCTTCTCTGTTCTTGATTGGCCCTTCTTAACCTTTCAGCGTTAGAGTACAACTTTCATCATTCCCAGAAAATGTGGGCATCAACCTGCCTGAAAATGATAAGGCATATGTAGAGGGCCTCAGGCTGTCCTAAATCAATGGTGTCTGTTCATTCACTTCATTTAAATACCACCAGATTTAGTGCTGAACCACTATTCATGGTAGTGAATAGCATAATAAATATAAACATTTTACAACAAAGTAGGAAAACGACAATTATAGTAACAGTTACAAAGTATAATAACAGTCAAAATTAAGGAGTATATGAAATATGGCAAAAAATTAATTAAATAATTTTCATCTGAGGTCCCCTGGGTGAGAAGTTCACAGAGATTTATTGTTCTGGTTTTTTATATATTTGGCTTTTGTGTATTGTAAGCAGTGGTGGGCATCAGCAGGTTCACACCAGTTTGTCAGAACTGGTAGCAGAAATTCTGGCTGGCCCTGCCCATCCAAGTTTTGAAATAAAGTAGTCTTAATTCAGGTGCAAGCAGGCTTTTCCCTGACCACGCCCACCATACCATGCCCACAGTGTGGTAGTAATTTTTTTTGAGCCCACCATTGATTATAAGGCTTTTGTTTTTGAGTATATGTTTAATTAAAAAGAAAAATACGTTTGGCAAATGCCTTTTTTAAAATAGATGTGTCTTTAACATTTTCCTAAAAACCTGGAGAGACATAGTTTGATGGATTTCTAGTGAGCGGAGTTTCAACAGAGAATAAGTTCTGACACAAATTATTGTTATTATAGGAGATCATTCCAGCAGAGGGCGCCACGGCCAAGAAGGCCCTTCCCCATGTATCACAACTTCTACCTTCTCTGCAGTAGGTCAAGTAGCTAAGACGCTGACTGGAAGGCAAGAGGTCAGCAGTTCGATTCCGGAGTACTGCATGATGGACTGAGCTCCAGTCTTTGTTCCAACTCCTGCCAACCTAGCAGTTCAAAAGCAAGAAATTGCAAGTACATAAATCGGGACCACTTTGGTGGGAAGGTAAACAGAGTTCTGTACACTCCGGTGTCTAGTCATGCCTGCCACATGACCACGGAAGCGTCTGCAGAAGCAGACAGCACTAGCTCTTCAGCTTTGAAACAGAGATGAGCACTGAACCCTAGAGTCGGATATGACTGGCTTTCGAGCAAGGGAAACCTTTACCTTCTCTGGTAACAACATGTTATGTGAGGATCTTGTCAGACTCTATGCAAGAGTTCCTTCCATAGGCCCCAGACTGTGTAGTAAGAATAATAGGTTAGTACCAGCACCTTGAACCTGGAAGGGAACAGGTAACCAATGGAGGCCTACCAGAACAGAGGACAATAGGATGATACTGACATATACCCATCATTAGTCTGGTAGCCACATTTTGGACCTGCAGCAGTTTCCGTACTATAAATATTCCGTTTTATACATACACAATAAATATGAAAAAGCATATACACACAGGTACATACACATACTCACAAAAAATTAGGGCTCTTTCAAATATCATGTGACCTAAAATAGGCCACTTTTTGACCCTCCTCTCCCTTCTGTAACTTTCTGTGACCTTTGACTAACCCCCTCAAAAAAAAATCACGTAGTTTGAAGATAGATCTATGGCCAGCTGGATGTTTGTTTGTTTGTTTGTTTGTTTAGTCATACTTGTTCATCGCCCTCCTCCCCGAGGGACCCAGGGCGATTTACAGCATATCATAACAACCACAACAATTTAAAATTGATTAAAAGACTAAACGATTAAAAGAAGCTTTAAAAATTTTAAAAAACTAGGCGTTGTAGCTAAAAGGCACTGGGGGTTAAATTATCCAGCCGGCTGGGGATATTGATCCAGCCATTCCCCAGACCTGACCTGCCAGCCAAGTTTTTACTTCTTTCCTAAAGGATAGCAGATCTGTCTACATGCATAGTTCTATTGGGAGGAGGTTCCATAGAGCCGGGGCGGACACAGAGAAGGCCCTCCTTCCAGTGCCAGAGAGGTACACCTCTCTGGCTGATGGCACAACCAGAGAGCCTCTCCAGTCCGCTCTGGTGGGACGGACAGATGTTCTTGGGGTGAGGTGGTCTGTTAGGTATCCTGGTCCACTACCATGCAGGGATTTAAAGTTAATAACCAGCACCTTGATTTGCACCTGGAGGCAAACTGGGAGCCAGGGCAGCTCCCTCAGCAGCGGTGAGGCATGAGCATAACACCCACATCCCATTGCTACTCGTGAAGCCGCATTCTGGACCAGCTGTAGCCTCCGAATGGTCACCAAGGGCAGCCCCATGTAGAGTGCCTTACAATAATCAAGTCTGGAGGTGACTAAGGCATGTGTGACCGTGAGCAAAGAGTCCTGGTCTAGGAACGGTGAATCACATGAAGTTGTGCAAAGGCCCTCCTGGCCACGACTGCCACCTCCTCTTTGAGCAGTAGTCGCGAATCCAGGATGACCCCCAGGTTATGCATCAGGTCTGTTTTGGGCAGAACTGCCCCATCCAGAACCAAAGATGGTAGTTTCCGAGATAACACAGGACCCCCTACCCACAGCCACTCAGTCTTGCCAGGATTCAGTTGTAGCCCGTTGTCCCCCATCCAGACCCTGACAGCCTCCAGGCACCTGTAGAGGACTTCCACTGCATCACTAGTGCTCCCACGGGCCGAGATATACAACTGGGGATCACCTGCATACTGATGATACCTCACCCCATGGGAATGGATGATCTCACCCAACGGTTTCATGTAGATGTTAAACAGGAGAGGTGAGAGCCCTGAGACCTGAGGCACCCCATATTGGAGAAGCCTAGGGTTGGATATCTCACCCTCCAACCACACCGACTGGATCTGGCCCCTCAGAAATGAGGAAAACCAGGCCAACACTTTGCCCTGGATCCCCAATCCTCAGAGCCTTCCCAGAAGGATACCGTGGTCAACGGTATCGAACGCTGCTGAGAAGTCAAGAAGAGCCAGGACGGATGGATATCCCCTATCCCTCCAGAGATCATCCACCAGCGCGACCAATGCTGTTTCAGTACCATATCCGGGCCTGAATCCTGACTGAAAAGGGTCCAGATAATCCACTTCATCCAGGATCTCCTGTAACCGTCATGCCACTGCCTTTTCCAATACTTTACCCAAAAAGGGTAAGTTGGACACAGGTCGAAAATTGGCCATTATGGGTCAAGGGACGGCATCTTCAGGAGGGGGCACACCAATGCATGTTTTAAAGATGCTGGGGAAAAACACTCCCAGAGCGAAGCATTAATAATTGCCTCGACCCAGCCACCGTTCACCATCCTGGCTGATTTGACAAGCCAGGTGGGGCAAGAATTTAATATGCAGGCAGTAGCACAGACAGCTCCCAGGAGCCTGTCCACTTCCTCAGGGACAACTGAATTGAACCGATCCCAGATAACATGGCCAGACTGTACCTCCGTCAACCCCAGCTCTACATTTTCCACACCAGGATTCAACTTCAGGTGAATCTGAGCAATTTTCTCTGTCAGATAATCAGCAAAAGCCTCAGCCGACCCCTGCCAACCGGGGCCTGCCCCCCAGTGATGGGATGACAAAAATTCTACTACCACGCCATGACGTCACGGACGTCATGGGCGTGGCCAATGTCATGACATCATGACGTCATGACGTCATGACGTTGTGGGCGGGGCCAAAAATAAAAATAAATAAAAAATAAACATAAACATACACACACACACCCCTCCCTCTCAGCCCACCCACCCAGACACAAATAAATAAATAAATAAATAAATAAATAAAATAAAAACAACCACCCACCCAAAACACAAATAAATTACCCCTCGCTTTCCTTTCTTGGGACCCCTTTTGTTGAGTGTTGTTATTTTATGGATGAGGAACTTTAAAAATAACTTTTCCCAAACAGAATACGAGATAAAAATTATGTAGTAAATTATGTCTATGAAAAATGTAATATTGCTGATACGTATATATACACAACAGAGTTTGCACCTGGTTTTATTACATCAGATGGAATGAGGAAACCTAATAGTAGAAGTATTCACTCTTCCAAATGGAATCTGGAGCCAGGTCTGTTTCAAATCCTCCAATCAAAAAGTGAACAAGACAGAGCTTGCCAAGCACAATTTCCTGAAAACTGATCACAGTGAAATATTTATGAGTTTAGTCTTGCCTTCCCTAATGGAAGAAAGTCTTCTTGCTTTTCTATGTGGAGGATTTTTCCCTTTTGAAAAGAAAAAAAAGAGTGGAGCTGACCTTTTGTGTTTACTTGGGTCAAGAGTCACAATATTTAAGTCAAGGTTGAAAACTCACATTGTCTGAATTTGCTTGGTGTGGGATAACAATAACTGCTTCTCTTTCAAGAATTTGTTTTGAGACCCTTGGCTTATCAAAATGGCAAAAAATATATCAAACAATGGGGATCCCATAAGACTTGATGCTTAGGAAATCATCAATTAAAACTAGCAAAAGAAGAAAGCTAGAATAAAAGGAAGAAAGCCGGTCCCCAATTCTTCTACCCCCATTTCCACCATATGTGCTTTAAAGGCAGTGAACTGCATGATCTACTGATTAAATGATGTGAACATTCTTGTGGATTTCCGGCACAGAGTGGATGTTCTTGTTCTTGTCTGCATGCTGAAAACAGAGTCCTTCATAAATTCATTTATTTCACTACATCCTCTTTCCTTTTGAAAAGTGTGATCCTGTGATCCATCATTTCACCATAAGAGAGACTGTTGCTTACCAATATTTGTGTGTGTGTGTGTGTGTGTGTGTGTGTGTGTGTGTGTGTGTGTGTGTGTGTGTGTGTGTGTGTGTGTGTGTGTGTGTGTGTTGGGGGATTTTCCCACAGCAGTTTTTTTTAAAATGTAAAGTCTTTATTGCACATGTCAGATCAACCAGCCTGACTCAGAGAGAACAAGGAGGTCTTTGGAGAGGTAGACGTTATCATCATACCTGATCATATGGGCTCTCAGATTTAGCAGTTCAACACAGTTTTAGCAATAGCAATTGCACTTATGGTATATACCACCCCATAGTGCTTAGAGCACTCTCTGAATGGTTCACACGATAATAAGCATTTTTGCCCTCAACATGCTGGTTAATCATTTTGTTGTTCATTTGCACAGTCGATTGTGACCCTTTGCAACCCCATGGACCATTGCGTGCCAGCCACCTCAGGCTCTGCTCTCCATCTTCCTCAGCCCACCCAGCACTGTGCCCATTATGTCTACAATACCATCTAGCCATCTCATTTTCTGCCACCCCCTTCTTTTGCCCTCCACCTTTCCCAGCATCAAGGCATTTTACTGACCTCAAAAACAATGGAGGGCTGAGTCAACTTTGAGCCCAGCAGGACTGATCTCACAATATGAACAGTTTTGGCTTCAATACTATAGATTAACCCCTGTACTACAAGGGTTTATATTGTGATGCTTTGAGTCTCCTCAAAACTAGGTCCTATTGAATTCAGTGGGACTTATTACCAGGTAAATGGGTGTGTACAAATGAAAACATTGGTATGGATCTGAAACATATTTGGTGGAGAGATCCTTTTGAACATTGTGGGTCTTACTTGTGAGTGAACACTTACTGGGTGACACTATTAATGATATAGGAGGTCTCGAAAGGAAGAATATATTGTTTACATCATTGTTGAGGCCAACAGAGCATCTTCAAGCCATATTTGAGAGAGAGAAAACAGGATTTTACCTTGTTCTTTCCGGGAGGAAATTGCATTCTTGAAAGCTCCCAGGAGCATCAATTCTCCTCTAAAACAATCTTTTTGTGAGCATATTCCCCTGACTAATATTTTTACAAAACCAAAAATAAATTCTGGAATCTAGAAAAAACATGTCTAGATTTCACTTCTGATTAAGCCTTATAACAGAACACAGCATACTATGCTAACATTGGTCTTTCAGATTAGCCCTGTTTCCACATTTCTCAGAAGCAAATAAAATAGTGGACTTGTGTATCTTTTAAAAAGCTTCATTTGGATAGTGGTTTAAAAAAAAAAAAAACTTGTATTATTGTCATCTATAAACTTTTCTGGCCTCACATGAATACCTATGCATTTACGGTTAGTAGAAGATTTAGAGTTAGGAATTGGATTGAGGTAAATTTAGTGGTCTTGCATTTCCTGAATCTACTGATAAATCAGTGTCCTTCCATGAACAGGGCCAACCAAACATGGCATTTCTGCCTCTTGGCATTACAGCTTGCTGAAAAATGGCAGGGGATATTTTTATCCTAATACTGTACATTACAAAGCCTGGAGTTAAAAAGTATCCCAATGGCAAAATGTAAACTATTCGGATGATTTTATGACAGCTCTTTTTTTGCTGGGGGGGTTTAAAAGAAGGAAGGAATCAGACAGACAGAGAGTAGTTGCAACTTCAGATAATTGTTATAATTGTTAAAATGATCATACCCTACAACGCATGCTTTGTAGGTTTCATTCTGTGTGAATTCTTCAACAAAATGTGACTATGGGATGCTAAAATACCCCTTCTATCAGGATGAGGATGAATTTCTGTTAATTCTGTGGAGCAGAACATACTCTCCTCCTTTCCACATTGTTACTACCTCAGAACTCACACCAAAGCATCAGCGCTAAATGTGAAATGGAATATCTGTCTCACAACCACCATTTTGTGAGGCCTCACTCTTAAAACTATTAACACAGCTAATTTACACTGCTAAAAAAGTGTGGGGATTCCTTGTTCACATATAATCATAAGACAAAGGAATTATAGCTTCCTTATTAGAGAAAAGTGTTTAAAACAAGTAATTAGCAATCATAATTCAGGAGCATCACGATAAAGCAAGATTCTGTGGAAATAGAGTTGCCATATGTCCCAGTTTTCCAGGATTTTTCTAGATTCAAGCTGGCCCGGCTGGTTCAAGAAAAAACATGTAAAAGTTCCGGATTTTTAAATTTGAACAAAGGAAGCAAGATCACCCCTCACCAAGGGATTTTTGCAAACAGTTAATTCACTACCTCCCAGCATTTCTTTCAATTATTCTGCTTGAAAGCAGCAAAGGCAAAACAGCACCCTCAGAAGCCCGCCGGGGAGGGGAGACACTTGTGAGATAATTGAAAGAAAGGCACAGAGGTAGTGAAATATCTCTTTGCAAAAATCTCTTGGCTCACCTAGAAGTTTGGGGGACAAGGAGTTGTCCCCAGCCCTTCTCCTTGAAAGCTGGGAGGGAGTAAGAAATACCCATAGCTAAGAAGCCAAACCTCCACCATACACTGGGACGGAGGATTCCTTCTTCACATTATCGCAAAGGGTTAATTGCATAGGCTTGGTATTCCTAGAGATGAAGGGAACAGGGTGGACAGAAAGTGAAGAGTCCTCCATCGCAAAGGTCCTCCTCCAAAATAAGTCCCTTCCTGTCTTCTGCTTTTCTCCTTCCAGAGGGAAACGAAGGTGCCATGGACTGCATTGCCATTCCAGGCCCCTCTTTAGAACTTTCTTCCAAGGGATCCTCATGTGGTGCTTGAGGGTGAGTCTACTTCAGAGGGGGGTGTTTGTGTGAAGGAGAGGTTGGGGTGACCTCAGGGGGAGGAAGGGTGGTTTCAAGAGTGGTCCAAGAAATTCAATGCAAAAAAATAAATAAAAATAGAACCATCAAGAATAGTCTTTTGCAAGAAAAATCACATGGGGAAAAACCTCTTGAGTACAGTTTATTTTAAACTGATGAAGGCTGTCCGTCCTGGACAGGGATTCCATGGGGTCTTAGAGCCGTGGTCTCCCTCACAGAGATGTGATTGGTTCTCTAGTGTCACATGGCATTAAGAAGAAAAAAGATAGAGAACCAATCACATCTCTGTATTTTCCCCCTTCCCTGTTTACAGGAAGTGGAACAGAAAAAAGGCTCCAGCTGACTGTCGGCACTTACTGCAAGGTAAACAAGGGAGGCTGGATTCTCTCGTGACAGAGCTGAGGGTGGGGGTGACTTTAAAGGCAGGGAGGTCTCTTTCTTTGCCTGCCTGCCTTTAAAGTGGTTTGTCCCTGAAGTCAGGGCTTTTTTTCTTAGCGTTTTTTTCTTAGCGTGCCCTTTCAAAACATCGGGCGGCGGGCAGGCGCGCGGCGGACGGGGTTAGAGGAGGATAGGGGAAGACCTCCGTATACTCCCCTAACCCTGTCTGACGTGCATGCGCGCGCCCGATGTTCTACCCAATCCAACTCCCCCCACGCACACGCTTGTACCGGATAACACTAAAAATCGCGTTATCCAATGCAAGATTTTCCCGAAAATCTTGTAATGTTATGCGGTTTTAGTGCTATCTGGTACAAACATTATCCGGGGTATTACTGTATATAAAATTACTCTTTACAATGCTTGGACATGAGGTAGTCAGGAAATGTCCTGGTCATGGTTGTGCAGTCAGTAGCACAATTTACTTCAGGACAGCTACATGACATGCCTGTGGGAGTGCTTCATTGAAAGTACTTCTGCCCTGTCACCTTTTTTCCATTGTTAATGGAATTTTGACTTACACAGAAGAAGCTACACAACAGGATTTCAGCCATTGTTCCCTGAACTATGACTGGGGGTGGACTCCATTGATTGACCTTTCTTTAACAATGCATTCCAATCCCATCATTATTTTGTTTGTCCTTCTTCTACAGCTTTTCTAGTGGAGCCATATTTTTGTATAATTTTTCTAAGCTGTCAAGGGTGGTATAGTAATACCTAGGATAACGACTGGATCAGATAACGCTAAAATCGGATAACGATGCAAAATTTCCAAAGAAATTTTGCATCAGATAATGATCTGTTAGCGTTATCCGATGCAGTCATTTCGTAGCAGCAGGGTGGCTGGAAAGCTGAACGGGATTCTCCGTTCAGCTTCCCAGCCACCCTGCAGCTGCGGAGGCAGGGGTGGGGTGGCTGGAAAGCTGATGGGGGGCTCCCCCATCGGCTCCCCCAGCCACCCCACAGCTGCGGAGGCATGGGCGAGTAGCTAGGGAAGCCGATGGGGAGTCCACATCAGCTTCCCCAGCCACCCTGCAGCTGTAGATTGGGTCCTCTGATCACCCTGGAGCAGGCAGGGGGATCAGAGAGCCTGAAATGGGTTTTAAAAATGGACTTTTTTACCCACTTTGGGCTCTCTGCCCCCCCCTGCCTGCTCTAGGGAGATCAGAGGACCCAATCCAAGCTGTTTCTGGGCTTCCCCGACGTCCCCAGCCAATGGAGCAAGTCAAAACGTCAGGGTTCAAATCCTGACATTTTGGCTTGTTGCAGCCTCCAGCAGGGTGGGGGAACTTCAAAAATAGCGCACATCGGCTCTAGGGAGGTCGGGAGACCTGAAGCACGCTAAATTTGAATTTCCCCCACCCTCCTGGAGGCTGCAACAAGCCAAAACGTCAGGATTCGAATCCTGACGTTTTGGCTTGTTACAGCCTCCAGGAGGGTGGTGGGAACTTTGGAAACAGCTTGGATCGGGTCTTCCAACCTCCCTGGAGCTGGCAGGGGGGTCAGGGAGCCCGAAATGGGTAAAAAAGGTCTTTTTTTACCCATTTTGGGCTCTCTGACCTCCCTGTCAGCTCCAGGGAGGTCGGCAGACCCGATCCAAGCTGTTTCCAAAGGTCCCCCACCTCCCTGGAGGCTGCAGCAAGCCAAAACATCAGGATTCAAATCCTGACATTCTGGCTTGCTGCAGTCTCCAGGGAAACAGGGCTTTTTTTTTTTTTAACATTGTGCGATCAATGCATCACACAGTGTTAAAAACCAGATAACGACGAGACTTGTGGAACCAAGTCTCATCGTTATCCGATGTACTAGTGTAAATCGTGTTAGCCTTGAAGGCACTACAAGGCTTTTGATGAACCTTTCAGTATGAACCTTTCATGAAACTTATCAATGCACATAAACCAGCTCTACAGGCTGCGAGAGAACCCCTACCAAAGAGGCCATGTTTTAATGAATGTTTCCCAAGACAGTCTACTAATTTTGCCAATTCCAAAATGAGCCTAAAGGACTTCTCGTGTTGTTGGAAAACAAGTGCCCAGTGTGTGTTGGGGGGGGGGGAGAGCAGAGCCCAAGGAATCAAAGTTCTACTTTAAGAACTTGAAGTTTTAATAATGATAAGTGAATGGCTTCCTACCTAGTATAAATAAAGGGTCTTAGTGACATTTCAGGATGTTCCATTGTAAGCTGGGAAGACCAAAAATAGTAAAGTGAGCCATGCATCTCATATATCCTTAGCCCTACCACCCAGTGGAAACGTCCTCAGGTTCAATCTTTCCCAAGTGAAACTCTTCACTGAGAGCTCAGATTCAGAGCAAATAAGCCACATCTGTGACAGTTGTTTGGATAAGGTTCTCAGTACCCTAGTAAAGTCAAAACCTATTTTAGAGCTGGAGGTTTACAGTACTGCGGGCCAATTCAAGCCTAGAAATATCAGAAATACTGTCTCCTCACATGGCCTTTCTTGGGCAATGGTACTTTTAGGGTGGCGGTGGAGAACTTGGTTTCAATTCTTCCAAGTAAAGAGATACAGGATAACACAATTTCCTTGGATATTTGTGTATTACAGTAGTATCTTGCTTAAAGAGCATAATGCGTTCTACGCGATTGCTCTTTAAGCGACTTTGCTCTTTAAGCAAAACACCATTGTAAGTGACCAATTGTGACTTCTGGCAGGGAGGATTGCAAACCCCAATTTAGTTGTTAAGCAAGTTTTTGGTTGGTTTTATTTGTTGATCGAGGCTACCATTCAGAGAAAAATCTGCTCTTTAAGCAAGTTGGTCTCTAAGCGAGGCACTCTTTATGCAAGGTTTTACTGCACTTCTCTCCTTTGAAGATTCAGACCAGGGGGATCATGCACTCAGGTGGCATTGTTCATTTATAACAAATCCTGTCAGTGCATCACATTTAGAACTTCCTTCAAACTTTTCAGATTGGCCTTTTGATTTTTACGTCTCATTTTATTGGATTTGTTGTATTTACAGTTTACTCTCTGTCTCTATCTCGTTCCTTTATACCATCTCCTGCTCTTTCACTAGATAACTGAAAAAGCAGCTACAAAAGAATGCATTTTCTTGAGGTTTAGACCTACTTTAAGAAGAGTCGTTTTAGTATCACGGCCAGGAGACCTGGATTCAAATTTCTCTCTGATAGTCTTGAAACTTAGTTAGTTAACATGAGCCAGTCATAATCTCTCAACCTGAGAGAGCAGAAAATAGGCGCACCTCGCTTAAAGAGTAGCTCGCTTAAAGAGCAAATTTTTTTCTCAATGTTAGCTTCACTTAGCAAATAAAACCAACCAAAAACTTGCTTAACAAATAAATCAGGGGTCGCAATCCCCCCCACCAGAAGTCACAATTGGTCACTTACAATGGTGTTTCGCTTAAAGAGCAATCCTGTGGAACACATTATGCTCTTTAAGTGAGGTACAACTCTCTCTCTCTCTCTCTCTCTCTCTCTCTCTCTCTCTCTCTCTCTCTCTCTCTCTCTCTCTCTCTCTCTCTCTCTCTTCTCTCTCTCTCTTTCTCTCTCTCTCTCTCTGTACATTTTTTATTTTGTTTGGGCTACCATTCTCAGCATAGCCATTGTTAGAATGTAAATAGGATTCAGGTTTGAGTGTTAATTTACCAAATTCCTATTCATTCTGTTGATTAATCCTAACTGGAACAAACAGTTAGATTTAGATCTTAGCTTGAAACTGATTTAAGTGTCGTGCCTTCTTTGTAGGGAACTCTGGGTAGTACGGCCCTGTTAGGGAACTCACAGAGAACATGCAACATACTACAAGTCCCAATACTCCTTGTGGGTAGAAAAGGTGTAGTAAAACTCTCCTAGATGCAGGAGGCGTACAGCTGGAGAGAAAGATGGAGATTACATATGTTGGTCCTGTTACCTATGTCCTTGTGCCCAACCACTCTCTTCCTTTAGTCATCAATCTTGCTATTTTAACTAGCAAGATCTGAAAGGATTTTCTACATCTGGCACTGGCCACAACCACTTTCATCTCTAGCCCAAGCCACTGCTAGCATGCAGTTCCCATAAAATCTCCTATGGATGAATAGGCGCCACATCCCCAAATATACCTCAGCTCACATCTAGTAGACTTGTGGATATGAGGAGAATTAACTCAGGAATTCTAATATACATGTGATGTATAATTATTTCCCACATGAATGGTTACGCTGAGAGGTAAAGCCTGCTTTATAGGAATCTGTTGAATCTAGAGCTCAGAGACACTAGCATTAAAGCTAACAGGTTGACACACAGAGTTAAATCTAATGGATAATGTTAGCTAGAGTAGAACCATTTAATCAGTTGCTGAAGGTTGAGTCAACAGTTACATACATTCCATTGACTCATTAGTTCTGCTCTAGTTAGAAAGACCAGTTAGATTCATGTCCAAATCTTTATCAATTTGTTAATGGTAAAGTCTAAAAAGTCCATTTTACATTTATTAATCATTTTGTTAAATCATTAAATATGTCATCGCTGAACAAATTAGGAGTAACAAATCATTTTTCAAACAAATTATTGCAAAGCTCTAGTTAAAACAGTATTGTTTTCCTTCAATTTGCCAGCAACATCTCTGCACAGAAAACAATCTTGGCCCGTTCTGTTCTTTTGTTGATTGGCTACTTCAAGCTTCATAAAGCTGCCAGAGCATTCTTCACCTCGACTGCTAAACGTCATATAAAAGCAAATTGTTTTTACCCTTGCTGACTTCCAATCTTTGTCCTCTTCCTCAGTTGACTCATAGTGTCAACTTCAGGGCAAATCACTCTTTCTCAGGAAGGAGCAAATTAGCATCAAATCTGGCTCAGAGATTTAGCTGTGGAAAAAATTGCCTGTTGTATTTCTTCTCATAATTGTTCAAGAGCATCTGCAATATTACATTTATACAGATGGTGCCAAAAATGTATACACATTTAAAGCAATGTAAATTATGTCTTACTTTTTGAAGTTGAATTATGGTAGCAATGTGTAGTATGACGTTTGCTTAAAAGAATATATGCTAGAGTCACCATGTAACATGCAGGACAGTCAAAGAAAATGGTGGATGCATGGTTGTCATTACTGGTCAAATGTACCTAGATATGCTACACACATCCATTTTAACTGCAATCTGTACTTCTAAATAAATAAATAAAATAAAATTAGAATGATTGATTTTACTTCTAACAAGATCATGCCCCAGCGTACTTCCACCAAGATGTGATATTCAATGAGAATTTGCCTGGACAATGGATAGGACAAAGAGGAGCAGGTTTCCCCTCCATTCTCCTGACTTAACAACCACTGATTTCTACCCAGGGGCTTACTCAGCAACCTTGAGATTGAAAGGGAGTCTTTTAGAGTTTATCTGAATAATCTATTGTTGCTAATGGCTGGGTGATACTGCATTCTTGTGCTTGCTTGTCTGTCATCTTGCTTGACACCAACCCTTCTCCCATCGACCTCCTGAATTTGGTATATAAGAACATGCCTGTAAGTTTCTTGTCTGATGAAGTGGACTTGATCCATGAAAGCTAACAATAAAAATATAGCAGTTAGTCTTTAAAGTGCTATTGTGTTTTTTTATTTTATTTTATTTATTTTGTTTTGTTTTATTTTCTGAGATACCCAGGGGGGCGGCTTAAAAAGATGTGGTCTACTATAGAAAACTGACCACACTGGTGGTACTTCAGGAAGAAATTGAAACAGCATGTGCAGTGATACAAGTGGACACTTAGGTCAACGTCAGGGGTGTAGCTACCGCCGTATCAGCCGTATCAATTATACGGGGCCCCCGGGCCACGGGGGCCCCCAACGTGCGTAAGCAAAACAAATGCAGAGCGGGAGGGAGGCGACGGCCAGGGAGCCTTGGGAGAGGGCGCCGGAAGCGGGCTGGGGGCGGGTGCCTTTCTGGGAGGCCTTGGGCTGCCCCCTCCCACCTGCCCAGGACAAAGAAGGGAGGGCAGGGCTCTCCTTTCTCCGCTGCTTCTTCTGTCGCCTCCACTCACGCGAGAGAGCGGGGGTGCGCGCGCCCGCCCCCAGCCCCCAATTCCTCCTGCCCGTTACCCGCAAAAGGGTGGCGCTGCTCTTCAGCGCCTGCCTGCCCGCCCTGGACAGGTTTTCTAACGGGAAGCAAAGAGATAACGCAAAGGGGAGGAAAGTTGGACCAAAGATGGGAGGAGGGCCACGGGGCCCCCAACGTGCGTAAGCAAAACAAATGTTGTTGTTGTTCAGTCGCACAGTCGATTCCGACCCTCTGCGACCCCATGGACCACTGTCCTCCAGGCATTCCTGTCCTCCACCATCCCCCTCAACTCACTCAGCTCTGTGCCCATTATCTCCACAATACCATCTAGCCATCCCATCTTGGGCCGTCCCCTTCTTCTTTTGCCCTCTACCCTTCCAAGCATCAAGGCTTTCTCAAGTGAATCCTCTCTTCTCATTTGATGTCCAAAGTATTTTAGCTTCATCTTTATTATTTGACCTTCTAAGGAGCAGTCAGGCTTGATTTCTTCTAAGATTGACCCATTTGTTCTCCTCGCTGTCCAGGGTACTCTCAAAACTCTCCTCCAACACCACATCTCAAAGGCGTCTATTTTTCTGCGCTCCGCTTTCCTAATGGTCCAGCTCTCACAACCATACATTGCCACAGGGAATACCATTGCCCTGACTATGCGAATCTTTGTTTGCAATTTAATGTCTCTACTTTTCACTATGTTCCCCAGGTTTCTCATCGCTTGCCTCCCGAGAATCAGTCGCCTTTTTATTTCATGGCTGCAATCCCCATCTGCAGTGAGCTTTGATCCTAGGAAAGTAAAATCTGTAACTGCCTCTACTTCTTCCCCATCTATTTTCCAGGGACTGATAGGGCCTGTTGCCATGATCTTGGTTTTCTTGATATTTAGTCTCAAGCCAGCTTTGTAAAGCGTGCGTTCAAAAGTTGGCAACACCCTACATCGGTTATCGCAGGCTGCGGGATTTCCCCGTTTAAGTAATTTTATGCATTTTTTTCTTTTGTGAGAAATCTTTACCCTTCCTAAGGGCCCCCAAACAAATTTTTATACGGGGCCCCGCCAAGGCACGCTACGCTTCTGGTCAACGTTGCTCAAGTAGTACTTTGCCATAATCAGAATTGTCTGCATGCTGATGGTAACAACTTTGAGCACCTCTTGTAATTGCAAAAGTCAACTTTGACTTGTATTCATCTTTTATTATTGGTATACAATTTTAATAGAATTTCCTTTTTTAAAAAATGTGTATACATTTTGGCACCCTATGTATTTCAAAGAAGAAAGAGAAAGTTTCTGTATTGAAATTAAATGAAAGTAAATAAGGCCAGGAGATGTAGCGGTTTATTTTCTTAAAATTCATCAGCAGATTCACCAGTAGAGCTTAAATAATTGTGTTCTGTGAAGTCAATTATTACTTATGGTGACCTTTCCCAGGGTTTTCAAGCCTCAGTTGCAACGACTCTCAAGTGTTTAGTGTCATACCATTCCTCCAGAGAGTCTGTTGACTCAGAGAGCCTCAAGCAAGAAGGTGTGGTTGAAAGAGATGTGCCTTACAGTTTTAGGCCATAATAACAGAAGATTTGCAAATGTGAAGATATACCGTATGTAGTTTTTTCACCATTAGATCCATTTCTGTAGTACTGTATGTAGAAGTCTAATTAGGAAGCTGAGCCTTCTTGAAGTATCTTTCTAGGCTTTGCCTCTAGCCCTCAATTTTGTCTGGGAAAGCTGACTAGGAAAAAGGAAACATAATCAGCCAGTGATATGTTGAGCTCTGTAGCATGGAGGATTTTCATCAGATGGCTATGAGCCCTATTCAGTCATGGTTTAAGTGCTTGTTCTCTGTTTCTGCAGCTCCCTGTTCACTGTGAATTATCCCTGTTTCTTATCCTTCGCAAGCAGCTTTTCCATCAAATGTCACCATGTTTTCACCCATTCCAAGAGAATTTCCCTACCCTGCCCTGTTGCATAAATACTTGCTTAATCTTAACCCTGCCATTGTATTTCTATTTTAAATAAATATGTTCATTGAACACCAGGTTGAGATTTTATACATTATTATATGTCTGAGGCCAAGGAAATGTTGCCTGCTTCATACATGATAGCTGAAATTCTGGGGATGCCCCTTTGCAGGAGCACCCCTTACCTGAAGTACCTGAAAATCCAAAGTTTGTAGTACCCACTGTGAATTGATGCAACTCCCTGGAACCACATGTTAATAAAATACCTTTTAAAAACATATCAGTATCATTTAATTTATTTAGATTGAAACCCTCTGGCCAAGATGGAATTATGACCCAAAATACAAAGAACTGTGGGGGGAAATAAGTTTGTATTGTGTAATGTAAACCTCTGCACACAGGTCTGCCCAAAGAATGTGTGTGTGTGTGCGTGCGTGCGTGCGTGCGTGCTTGTGGTCAGCCTCAAATTATTCAAGTCCAGTTATATTTATACACGAGCATACAATGGGTGCAAAAGGGGAAGCTGCTGCTTATCACATGTCTAGGAAAATCATACGAAGGCTTAGTTGCACCATACATCACCAACAATGATCATCAATAAGAAAAGTTTACAAAGCATTTCAATATTTGAACAGTTACGTACACAGATAGGTCTACACAAGCACAACCCTGATAATGTATGCATTCGATCCGGTTAATGCATTCACACAATTACATAATCCAGTTAATGTATGCATTTAGGACTTAGGTACACATGGGGTCAAAAGTTCACAAGAGTTGAGATGGGATGCTGGCTCTTTTAGAGTTCTCGCTGTGTGTGGAACCTTGCAAATCATCTTGGGAAATGACCTTTTCCGATGGGCATGCCTATTGGGCATGCAAGGAATGCCACATCATTTGATAAGGTGTGGCAAGCCATTGTCATCTCTTGTGTGGCAATTGTCTGTTGTCCCTGAGATGATCGGATTAGCCTCAAAGTCCCAAAGAGTTCTTGATTGTCTTGATGAGCCAAAGGGCTTGACTACATTCCTGAGCTGCTTGGCAAGGCTATCGCCTTGGTAGTTTAAAAGGATTATGCTTTCCACTTCTGATTTTTTGTCCACTCATTTTCTGTGGCTTAAAACACAATATTAAAGAGTTAGAACACATATCACCATTATGCGCTCAGTATTAACAGAGACACAGCTTTGTTGAGGAGCAAGTCCCTGATTTTTAGAGGTGAATAAAACAAACCTGGGCTCTCTGCATGATTCCTACGTCAAGATATTAATTTTTTAATATTTTCCTGTGTTTCGCTGGTAATGTTTTCCAACCACATTCCTGTCAATTGGCTCAAGTGGTTAAGATGCTGACTGGGAGGTGGAAGGTCAGCAGTTCAAAACCTGAGTACTGCATGATGCAATGAGCTCCCATCTCTGTCCCAGCTCCTGCCAACCTAGCAGTTTGAAAGCAAGAAATTACAAATAGATAAATAGGTACCACTTCAGTGAGAAGGTAAACAGTGTTCTGTGCACTTTGGTGTCTAGACATGCCTGCCACATGTCCACAGAAACTTCTGCAAAACACAGACATCATTGGCTCTTCAGCTATAAACAGAGATGAGCACTGAAGCCTAGAGTTCAATACAACTCGCTTTTGACCAAGGGTGACTTTTACCTTGACCTTTACCGCCCATTAACTTTGATCCCATGAACTTGCTGCTTCCATCAGTCACCGCCAGGGGAGCTGTTCTTATGCAACTCTATGGAGAAAGCAGAAGATTTGACATTTGTCCAATCTTCCGCTCCTCCTGCATTCATGGTGATGTATGTTAGCTAGCATGGGGAGAAACAGCATCTGACAACAGAGACCATCCAATCAAACAATGGCATCAACACTCTGGCATTTAGCAAACAGGAAACCTGGAGTTGAATCCTGTTGATTTATGTGCATGGTGTTGGGTTCCAAGCATGTACACAGGGGTAGACATTTAAGTCATAACTTTATTCCCCCTTATTATTTTTCCCACCATCCAAACCATGTTATATTTGGCAAGACAGCTTCTGGAAAAGAAACAGTGTGCAAAGTTTGGCCATGATGTATTGTATGATATGCTTAAGTGCATTCAAAAAGAAGAAACTTTGTAAAAACATCTTAAATTTCTCAGATGAAGAACATGTGGTTCTCCAGGTATTAGTGGGCTACAGCTTTCATTAGCCTTACTCAGTATAGCCAGCTTGAGAATGATAAGAATTCAAATTCATTGTGAGAATCACATTTCCCAGTCTCAGGATATGTTATGTCAGTTGGGCTTCTAATGCCTTTTGAAAGCAATTGAAATCTATGGCTTTTACCATATCATATGGATGTGAAGTCCAGAAATTAATGACAATTATGAAAAGGCTTCCTTTGTTTTCTACATTGACTTCATTCAACCAATTCTGAATGCTGTGATCCTTCTAGTGCCTCATCGTCGCTGTCAAGTCATCTCCAATTTACAGTAATCCTATGATTTCGGTATCTCCAAAACTTCCTGGCCTCAATTTGTAGTTCCAACTTATCCTTACAATTGAATGGACTTGTAGCCATTCAATTGCATCCCAAAATCTTATTCATTTGCTCATTTTCCAGAATGGATTAAACAGATTTATAATGTTATATATTGCCAGTTCTCAGAACTGAAATGTCAAATCGTAACTTCCAATCTAGATCCATTTATTGGCTCAGGAACTAGCATCTTGTAAGATCTACTTCCAATATGCCAGGTCTGAGCCACCAAAACTAAGCAGCCAAAGATGCATCAAAGTTAATTGTCATCAAAAACACCATCTGTTGGCTGTCACTGTTTGCTTTCATTCAGTTCTGTGTTTGGTATTTAGAGCCTCCTACCCTGCAGAGGGAATACACATCATACTATTCAATGGCTAGATTTATATTGCCAATTTATGCCTGTGTTTGCCTAGTGGTTAAGACGCTGAACTTTACAACTTGAAGGTTGGTAAGTTGAGACCTGAGTGCTGCATGATGGGGTGAGCTCCCATCTCTGCCCTAGTCCCTGCCAACCTAGCAGTTGAAAAGTAAGAAATTGCAAGCAGATAAATAGGTGCTGCTTCAGTGGATTCTGTACACTCCATTCTGTATTTTGTACACTCCAATATCAAGTCATGCCTGCCACATGACCACAGAAACATCTGCAAACACAAACAACACTGGCCCTTTGGCTATAAATGGAGATGAGCACTGCACCCTAGAGTCAGAGATGGCTGGCTTTCGAGCAAGGGTGACCTATACCTTTAAGGTTGATCATGTAAGTCTTGGTGGCAAATGGTTACTTGTGAACAAGATCTACTTTTGCTATTACAGTAATACCTCGGATAACGTTTACCTCGGTAACGATAAAATCGCATAACGTTAAGTAATCTGGGGAGGAGAATTGGATCGAATAACGTTAAGGTCCTATGGGATGTATCAGATAACAACCGCTAAAGCCTGCGCGGTTACAATGTATCTCTATAGAGCTTTACCGTTATCCGATACATCCCATAGGATTTTAACATGGATCGGATAACACTAAAAATCGGATAACACCAAGACTTGTGGCACTAAGTCTTAGCGTTATCAGAGGTATTACTGTATCTCATCACAGCTAGGGAAGGACAGGACAGCGTCACAAACATGTGATATTTTCCCTTCAACTTTTAGCAAGTCCACAATCCTGCAACTATGAAGGTAACTAAAAGTTACAGTTACACCAGATAATAGGATTAGCTACTCTTTTGTTATATTTCAGTCATAACGTAATGTATTCATGTCTTTGTTATTGGTTAAGGTATCTGGCTGCAGAGCCAGAGGCTGGAAGTTCATTTCTCCACTGTGCCTCTGGAAAGAAGAGCCAGCCGTGTAGCCTTGGGCAAGCTGCATAGTCCAAAGGTGCCCCCAGGAGAAGGAAATGGGAAACCACATCTGTGTATTCCAGTGATGGCAAACCTTTTAGAGACTGAATCCCCAAACAGAGGGGTGGAGTGAACTCTGTTCCAGGGAGAGGAGGGAGGAAGTGCTCCCATTGGACTGCTGGGCAGAGGGGGAGAGTGAACTTTGTGCTGGGGGAAGGGAGGAAGCACTCCCCTTGGGCTGCTGAGCAGAGGGAGAAGGATGAACTCTGTGCTGGGGTGACAGCTGCATATGCCAACAGAGAGGGCTGGGAGTGCCCCCTCTTGCACGTGTGCCATAGGTTTGCCACTACTGGTGTATTCTCTATCTAGAAAACCCTCGAAAGGGCTGCCACAGGTTATAATTGACTTGACAGCATGCTCAAACTATGGCCCACAAGCTGGCTCCGGCCTCTGAAGCCATTTCATTAAGCCAAACTTGGAAGTAAATATGAACGCATCTGCACATGCACAAAAGTGGCCATTTTATTTCCTAGCTTGTGCGGACACTTCTGTGCATGCACAAAAGCAGCCATTTTGTTTCCTGCACCAAACCAGGACACAAAATGGCCATTTTCATGCAGCACAGAAATGTCCGAGCCATGCATGAGTAAACACACCATATGTCCGGGGGCATGGTCTGGCCCATTCAGCTGTTCCAGGGTCAGGGCCCCAGCTCAAAAAGTCTGGGCACCCCTGGGTTAAGAAAATAATGATAAACTTCAACTATTTATTCCAGAGTGTGTGTCTGAGATTATATAAATGGCTAATAGAGATAAGCCTAAACAAGGGAAGGAAGCGAGTCAGGGTCTCTCTTTCTTGGCTTGGTTGAACAGCGACTTTTCAACTCTTCTTCTCCTCTTCAAATTGTGCCTTCCATAAATTACAGATTGCAGCTCTGCTCCATCCCCAGGATAGGATTGAGAAGAGTTGAGATCCAACACAAATTGAGGTCACTGGCTTGGAGAAAGCTATATTACACATTCTTGGCCCTCGGTCTTATTAGAAAAATGATGTAGCAAACCATAAGCCCCTGATGAAAAGCCACAAACAAAGCCATCCAATTAAGATAGGTAAGCCGGACATCAAAGTTGAAAAAGTAGATTCTTTTCTTTTCCTCGTTTCCTTCTCATTAAACTTAATATGGTAAATGCTTTGTTTATTTTGCAATGAAGATGGGGAGAAACAGCAAAACGAACTGGGAAAAGGTATAGATTTAATTTCATGTCAGATAATTGCCACAAGCTGAATAAATATGAGAGAAAGAAAGAGAGAGAGAGAAAAAGTATTTTGGCCTAGCATGGTTTGAAAATTGACAGGATTTGGGCACAAGTAGCTATAAGAAAGAACTTGAGAGTCCTGTTTCAGTGGGAATGTAATGAATGTGTTTTAATCATCCCCCTAGAAACCAATGTTATTTGAAACTGGGAACCCCAGTGGCAACCAGAGGTGCCTAATCTACCTTACATGTGGAATTCTTTTTAGAAAATACATTTTTAATCTTACCTTTCCTCCAAGAAGCACAGCAATGTTAGAGATGGCTACTCTTTCGTCCTTATTCTAGCCCTGTGTTCTCCTGTGCTGTATAAAAAAATCAGAAAGTAATAATTTATATGAAATTAACATTAAAATATTATAATTTTAAAAATTTATAATTTACAAAATATGTAGTAATATAATGCATTTCTATATGAATAGTAAGACACCAAATAACAAGTGTTGGTTCACGTGTCTGTTGTCTGGGTGCTGCTTTTACAAAGGCAACTAGAAGGCCTCTGATTTAGGATTCTTTATGTTAAACCATAAAGTTAAGCCAGACTATGGTTGGCTACATGGACATATAGCCAGAGCCGTGGCCAGGGTGGGGTTTGCCCACCCTGGTTTAGCAGTTTGACCAACCTCAAAACTCGGAGTCCCCCGGTCATGACCACATTGTGGTTGACGCTCATGGCGGCTCCTTTGGTTGCTGCCAGTGATGGGATGTCCCCGGTTCCAGACGGTTCCCTAGAACCGGTAGGACCAATCCCGGAGGGTTTTCCGGGAGGGTAACCCATTTTTAAGGCATCCGGTTCCGGACACCTCACCGAAAGAATTTTTTTTAAAAAAATTGGAGCAAAAATGGCTCCAATTGACTGCGCATGCGCAGAAACTCAATCTGACACATTGCGCATGCGTCAAATTGAGTTTCTGGTCATGCGCACTAAATTGGAGCCAAATGGCTCCAATTTTAAAAAAAAATTCTTCCGAAGCTGGAGCCGCCCCTTTTTAGAGTGGCTCTGGCAGCAGCAGCAGCAGCCCTCAGAGAAGGGCACCTCCCCTAGCCGGCCACTAAGCTCCCACGGGCACGTTGGTGCCTGCCTGGGCCGTCCGCCCGCGCCGCGCTCTCCTAGGGACTTGGGCCCGACAAACCCCCATGCCCTGGGTAAGCCCGGCGGGGCTTGCCACTGCCGCATCCTCCTCCGCCGGGCACCTGCAGCTTCCTCGGGCTGCCCGCGCTCTTTAAAGGGATGCGGAGGAGGCTGCCCTTTTGCCTCTCCCCGACCCCCCCCCCCCGGGTTGGGCTCCCTTCTTGCGCCTTTGCAAGCGCAAAAAGGAGGTAAGTCATTGGGGAAGCAAGCGGGGATGGGTGGGTGGGTGTGGATGCAGGGCGCAGTGGGGAGAGATCGCCGGTGGTGGAGTGCGTCCCAGGACTTGGGGGGCCCTTTCATTCATCCATCCATCCACCCATTCATTCATCCATCCATCTGTGCAGGCATTGCAAGGCAGCTTTTGTCTGGGTGCCTCCCCGGCTTCCAATGCTGGGCTGTCTTTTTTGCGGGAGAGCGATATTATATGCGAGGCGGAGGCGGGGCAGGCGAGCCGGAGCAGCTGGGACGCTTCGGCGGCGGCTGGGTTGTGTGGGCGTGTTGTTGGAGTGTGTGTGTGTGTGTTTGCGCGCCTCTCCTTCCCCCGATCCAGAAAGCTTTGATTCCGGAGCGCAGCTTGCCATTGATCGCCGGCTCGGTTGCAAGACAAGTAAAGGTTTGCCTCTCTTTGGCTTTACTTTTAATTTTTCTTTGCCAGTTTCCAGCTTTATTTTCCTTTGTAAAAAAAAAATGCTTCCCTTGTTGGTGGTGCATGAGAAGCGGGGGAGCAGAACGGGTCGTGATAAATAAGAGAAAAAGGGGGGCGATCGTTTGTTTAGATGTGGTGGAGGGAAGAGGCTTTGAAGACCTGGTTTTTAAGTGCACGCCGAATGACACCCGGGGCCGCCCCTTTCCCTGCGTCTGTCTGGGTGTGTTTGTGTGTTTCCCTGCGTGTGTCTGGGTGTGTTTTATTTATTTCTTTATTTTATTTCTTTAAGTTATTTACGGGTCTGTGTGCGTGTTTATTTTTTTATTTTTATTTTATTTTTGGCCTTGCCCACAACGTCATGATGTCATGACGTTTGCTCCGCCCATGACGTCATGACGTCATGACATTGGCCACGCCCATGACGTCCATGACATCATGGCGTGGTAGTAGAATTTTTGACATCCCATCACTGGTTGCTGCCATCACTAATCTTGTTCAGGAAGACTAGCTAAAACTAAAGCCAGCCTTCCCGAGCACAATCCCAACAGCTGAGCAGGGCAGGGGGGAGCTTCCCACAGGGTCTTCCTGGGCGAAGCTAAAACGTGGTGCTTGGGGACTTCTGGTACTGGGTGGAGCTTCCATTAGTGCCTGGGTTCACCCCAAGGAACCAGGAAGTGCCCAACTGCCATGGTTTAGCTGCTGAAATGCAGTGGAGAAGCGGCAAAAAAACAACAACCCAAAATGGAGCAAAAAAGCTCCGAAAAGCCTCACGCTGCCCTGGGAAGCAACGGAGGCTGTGCCAGAAGCCACAAAAAGGGCAGAATTGCCCCCACAGCCAAAAGCGTAAACAGTGAGAGCAACCACACCTCCAGCCCCCACAGCTGAGTGTCAGGGGTGGGTCTTGCCCCTGGAGGGAAAATGTTGGGAACCCCTGCTTTAAAGAATTGAATCCGACATAGAATATTATTTTCTTCAATGTGTACATCGTGCATGTAGCAATTCTTTACTTTCTTACCATTAATTGCAAGCTAGTTGTTCAAATCTGGTTGCTCACAAGATGACTACCGCCATACAGGAAAGGAAAATGAGTGACTCATAGGAAATATATATTCCCCATGATGCCTAATTTGACTCCAGGTCTGGTCAGCTTAGATGACCAGTTGTCACAGACATAAAAATTAAAACTGATGAAGCAAAGCCATTGTGTGTGGTTTGCACTGTTCAACCACCAAATCAAATCAGATTTCAAGTCTGACCCCAAAGACCAAATAAATGGGAGAAATATTGATTAATGTGACTTAAATGGAAAGAGGATGGAGATCAAAGAAGAGTAGCTACAGTGTTTTAACACTCAACATTCCTCTTAAAATGCAACAATCCTTTGAAGTATAGCACAGCATCTGGCCATTAGGAGCCCTGGAAGGGAAGTAATGGACGACATTAAATGCTAACAAGCAACCAGTACTACACACTTTTGGATCTTAGGAAACAGATTTTTCAAATGGGCATCTGTAGATTTACCAAAGCAAATAATCATTGCTGAATATAATTTATAATTCTCAGATAAACACAAAATAAAGATTTCTCTTGTATGAAAGCCAAAAAGCCCACTTACCGGTTTGACTGCAACATCATACCATTTCACAGCAAGAAATATGAGCAAAACAAAGAACAGATAAAAGTAGCACGCAGGGGAAAAGAGAGTAGAGCTGCAGAATCCTTGGCCAAAATTCAATCATTATATATTGTCAAGTCCCATATAAGACATTTTGATGGCTGTGTAAAATTTTGGAATCAGCAACCTTACCCGTTCACATCATTGGAGACAATCATTTGTACACTTCTGTCTTTCTTTTGCAGATTTGCTCTGTCATTTAAGCGTCTGCTAAACTTTTAAAAAGGCAAAAATTAATTAATTAATTAATTTCCCTTGGCCATCCAAGGATGGCCAAAAGAAGCGTTAAATTTGCTCATATTGTGAAGCAGCTTCTCAGCCACTCAGTGCTGGATTAAGCCAGTGCGGGGCCTGTAGCAAATCATATAAAATAAAATACCACTGGTAAAAACAAACTTTTCTCGATTTAATATGGGAAAATTTAGAGATAACACTAGTCAAATCAATTTCTCTAAGTAAATCACATTCAAGATGAGGTTATTTTATGCCAAAATATCCACTGCAATATTGGCCAACTATATTAATAAATATCAAGCTGGTTTTTTGAAAGGAAGACATATAGTGAACCTGACAAGGAGTGTACAGTACTGGATTTAATAGACATCACAGGACAAAGTAAAGAGAAAGTGGGATTTTTATCATTAGATATTTTTAAGGCATTTGACTCACTTCAATGGGAAACATTTAATGAAATTAAAACATAAAAACACATAAAATACACATTAAAAATAAATACACATTAAATATACATTAAATAGACATAAAACACATAAAAATACAAATTAAATACACAAAACACATTAAATACACATTAAATACACATAAAACACATAAAAATACACATTAAAAACAAATACACATTAAATGTACATTAAAATATAACCACCCACCCCACATCCAAAGGTGAGTCACTTATCCTGGGGAGCAGGCTGTAGGGAGCTTAAGGCTAGCAGCTGCTCTTCCTCCTCCCCACTTGGGAGGACAGCAAGAAGGCTGCTGAGGGCCTCAGCAGCAGCCACCGGTTCCTCTGTGGCTGCACATGGCCGCCCAATGCTCTGCACTGCCACACTCCAAGCAGCAAATGTTTGCTTGGCTCGGCAGGCAGAGTGCTGTAGGCGCAAATGCATACCAATGGCTGTAGGCGTGCCAAGCACTGTAGGCGTGCCAAGCGCAGTAGGCGAGCATGCACACCAAGTGCTGTAGGCACACATGAGCACCAGGTGCTATAGGCGTACATGCACAGCGAGCGCTGTAGGTGCGTACGCACGCCAAGCGCTGTAGGCATGCATGCGTGCTGTAGGCGTGCATGCGCAGTGGGGGAAACCAGAGAAAAGGTAAAACCCCCGAGGTCCCCCCCCCCCCCAAAAAAAGCTGCTACCAGTTCGCATGGATACCGGGGAAAGCTGCTACCGGTTCTGGCAAACCAGTGCAAACCAGCTCCTGCCCATCACTATCCTTATGACACAATGCTCTTGAGTGCATGCAGCCACACAAGTTCTCTCTCCCCAGATTGCTCCTGGCTTTTGGTTCACTGGCACAGTGCACATATTTCCATAAAGATACCTTTGCTAGGGAGCCCTGGTAACAAATGGGAGTGGCTACCTAGTCTTCACCTTAAACAAACAAAAGCTATTCCTTCTTTTCATTACCTTTCCCCCTAAGATTTGTCTCCATACTCTGAGACATGAGGAAACACCACAATTTGCTGGGACACCAGCCCGTACATTGAGACCTGGGAAACTTAATGGGCAGGTTGACATGGGACTAGGAGATCTTTTATTTCCCAGTGCAGCCAGTCTCCCCAAATACAGAGAAATCAGAACATCTGAGCAAAGCTTTTATTTTATTTTAAACCACTTTTGAACCTCATGCTGGAGAGGACTTCCTCCAGGTTGAAGGAAATGTCTGGATTACAGATGTCCTCAGAATGAACCTTTCAAATGGTTTCACTTCAGAGGGGAGAAAGCCAGGGCGTTCTACAGATCACTTCTGAAAGCATCCAAAGCAAAACCTGAGACTTATGGACATATTTGTTTAAGCTCGTTTTGTTTTATTTTAATATTTAAAAAATATATGTATACAGAGCAAACTATTTGAACAGCTTGGTTACCAGTGGGCTGGCTTGGATTTCTGGAAAAGAAGTTTACGAAGCACTAATCCTTTGGACTCCTGAAAGAAGGTTTCAGCCAGTGTGTACATAAAAGGTCAGAACACAGCAACCATGTCACAAGCCTTTCAGAAATGACTGCATAATTAGTAGAAGCACTTAAACACCCCCACTTTCTTCAAAAGAGACTTATGGAAACAAAGAGCTGGAGGAGTCCTTTTTGATAAGGCTCGAAGCAGGAAGAACCTGTCCCCTTGTTGTGAATTTGCTCCCAAAAGAAGGTGCTTCATTTTGGAACAGGAACATTTTAGTACACACAGGATGTGGTAGTGTTTGGATTCATGATGCAGTCTAGATATGCACCGAAAACTGAGTTCAAAAATGTTATAGATTGATAACACAACCCCAAGAATTCCCTTAATTTTCAGACTAGCTGCACCTGTTTGTTTTCTTGGATATCCTTATTAATATTTCATTATCTACATTATTACGTTTTTATCACCATTTTAGACTCCACTTTTCCTTCAATTAACTCAGTCGTTCACTCCAAAGGGCCACGGATTATCCTTCTGCTGAAAGGATGTGACTATAATAGTAATAATAATTTTGTGTCAGAAACTATTCTGGTTTGAAAGGATTTTTGCGGGAGAAACTCTGCTCAGGAGATGCCCGAATGAGGCTCCTTTCATGTCCCCAAGAGCTGGGACAGAGATGGACGCTCAATCTGTCATGCAATACCCAGGCCTTGAACTGCCGACTTGCTGGCCTTCCAGCTAACAAGGCAAGCTTCTTAATCTCTGACCCTCTATGGCCCCAGGGGTGTGGCTAAAATGTTTAAATAACTTTCAAAGTAATTTATTTATGTGTTTATGACTAACTGAATAACATTTTAAAAAATTCCTGAAGTAGAAGAAAAATCAATACTTTTCTACTCAGGGTTCAGGCAATTTTTTTATTTAAAAAAAAGACTTCTATGTATGGGATTTTCACAACTTGTTTGAATTTGTGAGAGCACTTTCTCCCTTCAAACAGCTGAAGACAACTTCCAATTAGTGCAGTACCAGAGAGTGAGCTGATTTGAAGGCCCAACTCAGAGGATGAACTGCAGGTCCTATTCCCATTTCATTTATGGCAGAGGCTGTAGAGGCTTCTCTCAGTAAGCCATTTCCAGGCACTGACAAAAAATATGTAAGAGGTGCCCATAACCCATCCACCCTGCTATGGAGCAGCATTAGGGACATGCCAAGCCAGGCGGAGGGGACAAGGATGGCAGCGATGGCAGTGGTAGCAAGAGCTGCTCTGGCTGAGCATGGGCAAGGACAGTCAGGACCCCTCCTTCACCCACAGCATGCCGGTAAGCAGGGAAGCGGCACTGGAGTGGGGAGGAGTGTTGGTGGGCCAGACTGGTGGCATGGGGTGTTGGTGGTGGCGGGGGGGGAATGTTGGCAGGCTGTACTGGGGGTGTGGGGTGAGTGTAGGAGATGGTGGCAATGTGGAGGGGAGTGTTGGTGGGCCAGACAGGTGGTGTGGGGGGGAGTCTTGGCGGTGACAGCAGCAGTGGGATGAGTGTTGGTGGCATTGGGGGGAGGCTTGGCAGTGGGGGGGCACTAGTCCTTTAAAAGGTTAAGAACCCCAGTATAGAAGGTAGGGAAGATACATTCTCCGTTGCTCCAAAGAACTCACTGGGTGGCAATGTAAGGAACTAAATTTCAGCTAAACTTCTTACCTGTACACTATTGCTGGCAAAATTCCAATAAATGGATGTGGAAATGTAGTTTTCTTGAAAGATGCATGAAATATGGTTTAAACATGCAAGCAAGACATCGAGTGGAAAACAAACTGTAAGAATTGATTATCTGTATTGATCTCATCTGCAAACATTGTTAGCTCTCTCAGTCCTACAAATTAAACCAAAGGATTTGTTTGCTTAAAGCTTACTCAGATGTGTTCTGTCTTCTCTTGCACTCAGGCAGTTTGCAACAAGATGGGAAAATCAACAACTTCTAATCAGTGTTGATGAACCTTTTAGAGACTGAGTGCCCTGTTAGGATATATGAGTAGGTTTGCAACGAGAGCAAACCAATGACTGTATCTTTAAGACTGTGCAGCTACCACAGCCAGGTGCAAGCATTGAGTGTTTGTGTCTAGCATAAATTGAGGCAACAGTCTTTGCCAGCCAGCCAGCCTGTTGTTCTCTGACTGCTTTGTTGCTGTGCTCACGTCCATCGGACCTTCGTCGTTCTTGAGGATTGTCTGGTATGTCTACTTGCCGTTTATTGCAAGATATTGGAACACATACCTCAGCCACATTGTGGTGACCTAACCAAGGACTGTTTTGGAACCGAGCTACTCCGTAGCTAGAATGAACTGGTGAATATCTTCAAAGCCGACCTTGAAGCAACAGATAAAGGTTTGGACTGCTTGCATTGCTTTATCGAAGATAAGAGCTTAATTAGCTCACATAGACTATAAGGACGTGCTGCACCACTTGGTCTGACTTCAAGACAAGTGTTAACTTGCACTTTGTGCACAACCTTTGTAAATAGTGTAAATACATATTTCCTGCAACCCAAGCCGGAGTTTGTTTTTGTCTCCTGTATCTCAACAAACACTCTCAAACCTCAGGGTGTGGCAAAAGCCAGCCACCTTCCTGCACTCTGCTATATTTTACCATTTCATGCCCAAACTAACCTTTGCCACAGACTCAACAGGCTGCTGTCCACGCTGCACCATCATGCCACATGTGAGCCTCCTAACTTACCAGTGGTAGGATGTCAACATTTTTACTACCCCACCATGATGTCATCACAATGTGGGCGGTGCTAACATCATGATGGCATTACATCATGGGCGGAGCCAACATCATGACATTATGGGCGGGGACAAATAAAAAAATAAAAATAAAATAAAAATAAGTGTGTATGTGTGCGCACACACACACACACCTCAACCCACCCACCCACCCACAACACAAACCCATAAATAAATTAAATAAATAAATAAATAAAAATACATTAAAATACACCCACTTTTCAACTTTTCAACAGTTAAAGAAGTTAGGTATTAAGTCTTTGCCTTACCAGTTCTCTAGGATAATATGCCTTAATGTAAATGTAAAAGAGCTGTACCTCCTTAAGGGTTCTCCAATTGGAACAGCAATTGGAACAGCACAGGTGTAGTTTATTGATGAGGTAACTCCAAGACTTTGCTTAAAAACCCCAAGCCAGGCCGCCAGGACTGCTGGCTGCCAGGCCTTTTTAGGAACTTTGGTAGTATGTCAATATAGGTAAAGGTATTAAATACACAGTAAAATACACACAGACACACCACATCCAAAGGTGAATCACTTACCCTGGGGAGCAGGCTATAGGGAGCTTCAGGCTAGCAGCTTCTCTTCCTCCTCCCCGCTTGGAAGGACAGCAAGGAGGCCATACATACGCGCAAAGCACTGTAGGCATGCATGCACACCAAGTGCTTGGCGCGCATGTGCAGTGGGGGAACCAGTGAAAAGCTAAGCCCCGAAGGTGGTTCCCCCCAAAAGCTGCTGCCGGTTCTCCGGGACACTGGGAAAAGTTACTACTGGTTCTGGCAAACTGGTGCAAACCTGTTACATCCCATCACTGCACCTTACCTGAGACAGGGGAGGGAGGAAGCACTCCCATTGGGCTACTGGACCGAGGGGCGGGGTGAACTCTGTACTGGGGGAGGGAGGATGCACTCTCATTGGACTGCTGGGCAGAGGCGTGGGGACAACTCTGTACTGGGGTGATGGCAAGTGTGGTCACAGAGAGGGCTCTGAATGCTCCTTCTGGTACGTGTGTCAAAGGTTCGCCACCACTCAGCCCAATCCAACTAGATATTATTGCTTTCCCAGACCTAAAGAGGTTGACTACCTGTTATCAGCCATATTTCACAGCATTACCAGTGACATCAAATAAATTCCAGCTACTAGGAAAAAACAAAATGATACATCTGGGATACAAAGGAACAGCAGGAAGATTTGCTGCAAGAAGAAAGAATAACGTATGATTTTACTCTGTGATGAACAAAGCAGCAATAAACATTTAGAAAAGCTCTATATGCATTGTCAAAAATAGAAGACATTCTACTCCACAATAAATTTATATATTAAATTTGCGTCTTACTTTTTATTCCAAAAGTGACACTCAGGGTGATTCATATAATTAAGCAAAATAATACCATCAAGACAAATAAACTATTAAAGAAAAACAAAAACCTCAACTATTAAAACAATGTGATTAAAGGCAAAATTTAACACAACTTGAAAACATATCACTACAGTTTCAACAAGGCAGTGACAGGTCATTACAAGAGGGAATTCCTTGAGTGCTAAAAAAATGTGTCTCTTACAACAGGATATTTTCACACGTACATCCCACAGTTTACAAATTAGCTTTGTTTGTTTTGTGAATTATCTCTTTGGAACAGTAATATAATTTCAGCATCTAATGACATGCTATCTATAGGATATAGTTTGACTGTAAGAAAATTACAAGTTCTCAATGTGTAAGAAGACTTGCTTTGAGCAGCCGAGTCATGAAAGAAAAGAGAATATTACCTCACTCACTGTCTGTATGATTAGCCAGTTAATGAAGCCATCCATGTTTGAGAAGATATCATAAATATTGAATGCTAAAAACTACTATAAGTTCCCCATGGAGAGAAAGAGGGCCTATAAATGAAACAAACAAATAAATATAAACTAAGGACCAATCTTGCAGTTATCTATGTACAGTATCTAGTTTTGGCTGCTTTACAAATAGCTCAATTCTGATTACAGGGCTCCCTTAGAAGGAAGTCATAGGAAAAAATAGTAGTTGTGGCCACTGTAGTCCAAACATGAAACATTTCCAGGCTCTGGTGGAGGGCTGGAGGCAACAACCCTTGATATCCTTTCCACTTCTACAATTCTATTCTTCTGTAACTCTTTGAGACTGTGATTCTCCTGGACTTTCACAAAGCTTAAGTTCCACTTTCTTTCTTCAAAGGTTTTCATAATCAGGGGGAAGCAGTTAATTTCCAGTGCTTTCAATCTTTTGTTTTCTAAGGGGAGAAAGTCATGGTCAAAGATCTTTCTAAAAAGAAAGGCAGACTAATCCACAGACTAATCCACTGTGTGATTCTGAAAAGTTACAGATCTTACAATTCAGAGTAACTTTGAATTAATAAATTGTTTTATTAATTCTCTTGCACAGCTAGCAATTAAAATATAATTTTAATTTGTTGTGTGGTCTTATGTATCTTCTTTACTTTTCACACACACACACACACACAGAGTCAAACCTCGCATAAAGAGCGCCTCGCTTAAAGAGTAACTTGCTTAAAGAGCAGCATTTTCTCTAAATGTTTGCTTCGTTTAACAAATAAAACCAACCAAAAACTCGCTTAACAAATAAATTGGGGTTCTCAATCCCCCCCCCCATTGGTCATTTACAATGGTGTTTCACTTAAAGAGCAAACTCGCTTAAAGAGCGATCCTGTGGGACGCATTATGCTCTTTAAGTGAGGTACAACTGTGTGTGTGTGTGTGTGTGTGTGTGTGTGTGTATTATATATATAATATTTCTTTTGTAAATCACTGCTGCTACTACTAATAATAAAAAGCTCTGATCTTTTCTAACCATCATCAATGTTCCCCTTTCCCCACTTTACCCTCTCCTTAATATAGTTTCTCTATACAACACAGGTGCCCAAACTTTTTGAGCCATGGGCCAGTCACGTGGTTCCTACCACCGGAAGCGGAAGCAAAACATGCCTTACAATCTGTTTTGCAACAGGATGAGATAGATTTTAAGCTGCCATTTTATCTCCTTAAAACAGGGGTGCCCAAACTATGGCCCGCAGGCTGGATCCAGCTCCCAACACCAATTCATCTGGCCCACGCCACCCTTGTTGCTCCCGGAAGTGGAACTAAAACGTGCCTGTATGAGCACATTTAACTTCCACTTCTGGGAGTGAGAAGGGTGACGCAGGCCAGATGAATTAACATCAGGGCCCGGATCTGGCCTGCAGGCCATAGTTTGGGCACCCCTGCCATGTAAGATTAAAAACAGCCTCCAGGTTTATGCTTCACAGGTACACTGAAAGACACAACAAAATGTCTTTTTTATACTGCCTCAATATAACTCTATAATCCATAGAAACTCTTCAGGCTAAGGAGTGACTCAAGGTCATCTTACTCTTTCTTTAGAAAGGATTCTAGGGGAATATTGTCAGGCTGACTTCTGCTTCCTTTCGTGGGCTATTCTGTTGCTCTTTTACTTCCTGATCAATGCCATCCTACCTGCCAAACCAGTTCTCTCATTTGGACAGCTGTGCACAGCACTATAATTCTGATCTTTATGGAAACAGATCTGATTCGTGAAGGATCCTATTAATGGGATGGAATCTGGGTCACATTTATGGAGAGAGGAAAAGAAAAATGTCTTGGATGTTTCTATAAAGATAGAAACATGCCAGCAGTGACAAAATAAAACTGAATAAATAGAACAACTTACGAGTACAATCCTTACTGGCTGGCAGCCCTTCTTATTCTGAGCTGGCACTGATTTTAGGCAGTAGAGCATTTCTGCTAGTAGATCCTTCTAGGGACAGACCTCTGAGATCAGCCAATGGAAATAGGATCTGCTGTGACAAGGGCATATCTGGGAACAAAATGGGGTTTCTTCTTGCAGATATGTCTTCTGCTAATTCCAGACCAGTAATAATAATTTCATGTCAGAAATTATTCTCTGTTGAAAGGATTTTTGCAGAAGAAACTCCATTCAGGGAATGTCCAAATGAGGCTCCTTTCATGTCCCCAAGATCTTTACCCACTGAAATGGTCCCTATTTATATGCTTGCAATGTCTTGCTTTAGAACTGCAGGAGCTGGGACAGAGACAGGTGCTCATTCTGTCATGCAGTACTCGGATCTTGAACTGCCAACTTGCTGACCTTCCATCTAACAAGGTGAGCTTCTTAACCACTCAGCCAACACAGTCCAGACCAGTGTGGGGTGTGGAATCCCTAACCCTAGCCTTTGAGTTTAGATTATTCTGTAAGAAAGGATTTTGAAATGAGCCTGTTAGCATTTGAAGCATTACTGTAATATGGAGTGAGAGAATCACCTCAGGTAGATTTGGATTGCATGGAAGGAAAATAGATTGTTACTCATGTCGTTTGTTATATTTTGCCAGCGAAAGATGGAGTGGGAAGTGTTGATGGAGGTTTCTTCTCACTCGTAACAAAAGAAACTGGGCATGCAGCTTGATTTTGGTAATGGGAATGACATTTGTTATTCTGCTTCAGGCAGCAAAATATCTCAGGTTACATCTGATTTGGTGCAAGCCCTAAACATCGGCAAGAATACCTGTTGGTACCATGACATCATATTTGTCAAAACCTGGAAAAGTTAATTTTCAACTACAAGTCCCAGAATCTCCTCCTCCATTGCTTCATCATCTGTAGGACCCTTTCTGTGAAGGTAAGTCTTCCTTGTTCAAAAGCTAGTCATGCCTGACTCTAGGGTGCAGTGCTCATCTCCACTGACAGCTATCTGCATCTGCAGACATTTCTGTGGTCATGTGGCAGGCATGACTAGACACCTAAGTGTGTGGAACACCATTATCTTTCCCACCAAAGTGGTACCTATTATCTACTTGCAATTTCTTGCTTTCAGGCTGCTAGTTTGGCAGAAGCTAGGGCAAACAATGGGTGTTCACTCCATTGTACAGCACTCGGGTCTTGAACTGCTGATCGCTGACCTTCTGGTCTTCACATTCAGCTTCTTAACCACTAAGCCACCACAGCCCTTAGGACTCTGTAACATCCATGTGCCACAGTAGCAGCATGAAACTATCTGTCAATGAGGCTACATGGGCCACGTACTGAGATGTGTTATGCTGGCATGCTTATCCAGGTGAATCCTTAAAATATGAGCAACAGAGAATTTGAAATGAAAAAATTTCCCTTTTTCCATCAAAATTTGCAGATATAGGATGCATTTCTCTCATCTGCCTTTCTTAACTATCTTTTTCTGTAACCGGATTGTTTGGATCAAATTCTGCGTCTTCCAATTTCCCATACTCTAATATTTTGTTGTTCAGTCGGACAGTTGATTCCGACCCTTTGTGACCCCATAGACCACTGTCCGCCAGGCACCTCTGTCCTCCACCATCCTCCTCAACTCGCTCAGTTCTGTACCCATTGTCTCTACAATACCATCTAGCCATCTCATTTTTGGCCACCCCCTTTTTCTTTTGCCCTGCACCTTTCCCAGCACTAAGGCTTTCTCAAGTGAATCTTCTCTTCTCATTTGATGTCCAAAGTACTTTAGCTTCATCTTTACTATTTGACCTTCAAGGGAGCAGTCAGGGTTGATTTCTCCTAAGATTGACCTACCGGTATTTGTTCTCCTCGCTGTCCAGGGGACTCTCAAAACTCTCCTCCAACACCACATGTCAAAGGCAACTATTCTTCTGCACTCAGCTTTCCTAATGGTCCAGCTCTCAGAACCATACATTGCCACAGGGAATACCATTGCTTTGACTATGCGAATCTTTGTTTGCAATTTGATGTCTCTACTTTTCACTATGCTCCCCAGGTTTCTCATAGCTTGCCTCCCAAGAATTAGTCACCTTTTTATTTCATGGCTGCAATCACCATCTGCAGTGAGCTTTGATCCTAGGAAAGTAAAATCTGTCACTGCTTCTACTTCTTCCCCATCTATTTTCCAAGGACTGAAAGGGCCTGTTGCCATTATCTTGGTTTTCTTGATATTGAGTCTCAAGCCAACTTTTGCACTTTCATCTTTCAACCTAATCAGGAGCTTCTTTAAGTCCTCCTCACTTTCTGCCATTAGGGTGGTATCATCTGCATATCTCAAGTTGTTGATGTTTCTCCCAGCAATTTTGATCCCAAATTGTGATTCCTCCATCCCTGCATTGCGCATTATGTGCTCTGTGTATAAGTTGAATAAGCAGGGTGACAAAATGCAGCCTTGTCTTACTCCTTTTCCTATTCCAAACCACTCTGTCATTCCGTATTCTGTCCTAACTGTTGCCTCTTGACTCTTGTATAGATTTCTCATGAGGCATATAAGGTGTTCTGGTATTCCCATCTCTTTAATTACTTGCCACATTTTGTTGTGGTCCACACAGTCAAAGGCCTTAGTGTAATCAATGAAACAGAAGTAGACTTGTTTCTGATATTCCTTTGTTTTTTCCATGATCCAACGTATGTTGGCAATGTGGTCTCTAGTCCCCCTGCCTCTTCTGAACCCCATCTGCACATCTGGTAATTCTCTCTCCACATGCTGCTGCAGTCTATCCTGTATTATCTTGAGCATCACCTTGCTAGCATGTTGGAACGTATACTGATCTTTTCCAATCCTGTGGCCATTGTTGTGTTTTCCAAATCTGCTGGCATATAGAATGCAATAATTTGATTCCATCATCTTTTAGGGCTTTGAAAAATTCAACTGGCTATATGACTTAGAAAATTAGCTTTGAAGATCAATTAATTAATTAACCCCTGTTAATTACTATCCCTGAACATTTTTTAAAAAACCAACTTTCTGCCTTTTATTAATTGGAATGTAATTGAATAGTTACATTTAGTTACTTTTAAAAAGCAGGATGCTATAAGCTGCAGGCTTGTGACACAATTTTAAAAATGCACCTAAATAATGAGACCACACACCTACAGCAAATATAAAAACAGCTTTAACACATATATACTGCAAAATTCAGTGCATATACTTTCTGGGAACTGTAATAGAAGAAAAAGTGACTTTGACAAGGTCTGGAACTAAGCAAAATGCCATCCAAAGGCGAAAATAGCTATTTAGCCCTTGTCTACTTGTAACTGATGGAGGTTATTAAAATAGTCCTCTGCCTAAGAAAAATCATACCAAGTTAGTCATACACAATGTGTGGGTCAGGAAACAAGGAATTGAGAACCAGGGAACAAAAGCTGGCTCCAGACAGCTTAAGAATCAATGCCTTCTCCTTGAAATTGGCGCAGGTTCAAAGTTTCATTAGCGTCTTTACAACCAGAATGGAATTTTCACCATAAAGTCAAAAACACACCAACAGTGGTTATGACTAGATGTTAAATGCACTGTTAGCTGCAAAAGTCCATTATATTTCATTCACGGCGTTTTTAAAAGGACTTCTCATACTGCATTTTATGAGTAATCTTGTTTGCTGCCATTGAACAAAGAGATGGAATAAGCCGGCCTTGCTTTGAGGAACCAACAGATCTCTTTTAATGATTAACTATTTACTTTAGCCTGAAGCCTACCTAATGTGAAATAAATAGCTGCTATGTGGTGGAATAGCTAGCTGGTGTATGCTTTCCATTTGCCTTCCCTTTCATCTGGCCATCTTAGCTCTGTTCAGAAACATTACTTAGTGATGCCTCATTACCTTCTGGGTGACACATCATACAGGGAAAAAATGGCATAAATTTGTGAGCCCAGAACTCTGATGAAAAATATTTTTCTGTGAACTTTGTGGGACAACTCCAGTATGTTGAAAGCCTTTTGCAACAATTGATCAGGGGTCAAATCATACAGTGGAACGTTGGTTAACATAATTAATGTGTTCTCCAGGACTTTTCTTACAGTGAAAATTGCTTTAACCAAATTTCCCATAGGAATGCATTGAATGCAATTTCCCATAGGAATGCATTGAAAACCAAAATAAATTAGTTAAAATGTGGTTTCCCATAGGAATGTATTGAAAACCAATTAATCTATTCTGAAAAAAAATCTGTAAACCGAGCCACTATTTTCTATGGATTTCCTTGTGTTATGTAATTTTTATGTTAACCGAGCCATTTGTTAACAAAGGTTCCACTGGGGAAAAATGCACATTGCTGTGCTGACCTACCCAGCGGGCAGGGTCGTCACGCAATGGGGCTACACAGAAGGGACCTGGCAAAAGTATTTCCAAGGAGAGTCCAATAGTCCAGTTCAAAGAGCAAGCTGAGGTCAGGGTACTGGTAAGGATCAGAGCGAGCGTCAAGTTCAAAGGATATCCAGGGGCATCATCAAGGTAGGCAGAACTCAGGGTCACAGCAGTCAGTCACAAGGTACATGGAAGACCTGGCAGAGTGCAAGTCATTGCACTGAGAAAAATTGTACCGACGCTTGCCTTGTGAAGCAAGCTTGCTTAAGAAGTCTCCCAGCTAATTGGTATCAGCTGGGAGCCTCCTCTGATTACGAGCTCTGGCTTTTTTTGCATCTCAGCTGCAGAACCTTTCGGTACCAGTCTCTGGCTTAGTACTGAGTACTGTCAGAGTCAGAACTCTGGTCTAACAAGTTATCTGCCTGGGGAATCAGAGTTGGGCCAGAAGCAGGCTGAGGTTCCTGGTTCAAGTCATCATCTGGTTCAGGTACAGGCTAGAGCTAAGGGTCAGATGCAGGCTGGGATGGCAGAACTGGGCTGGGCATAGGAAGCATCTCCTGATCCAGGCCATCTTCAGAGTCTGATGAGGGCTGGATCACAATAATTGCCTTCCATTACTGTACACTGTATCTTGTTTTCTCTACAGGCACATAATATTGCCTGTCACCAGATGTTCAATTGCTAACAAAGGAAGCTAATTTTTAGAAATATGGAGTAAAGTGAGCATTTGCTAAGACAATCAGATCTCTTTTATCACTTTAGGGAGTTTTGCTTCTAATAATGTGTTTACTGTATTGGACATATCAAGTCTAAGCCACCACAGTCCCTTTTGCTTCTAGTACTACTAAGAATTATTATTGGTCCAATAACAATGGTTTATTGTAATGTAGGATCTTATATTATTCTTAAAACATTCTTATACTGCAGTTCTCAAGTTTAGCCAGCTCTATCTGTAACCGAGGGCAGCTGAACATAGATTTGAATGCCTTTCCGACTAATAATTTGCATCTCAGTGAACTTATAATACATCACCACTACATAAACAGTCCTTTCGCTTTGTGTAATTATATGCAGCTGCACAAACCTGTTTGCTCAAAATTCAGGAAGTGACAAGAGCTGCTTTTACAGACATTCCAGGATTCCTAAGCTGTTTATCCCAAAGTATTGGCTGCTCTGATCCTCATTCAATTTATTTATTATTATTTGCCCACACCACCCCCAGAAATCAAAGAGCAAGGAGTTAGTTTATTTAACCTAAACATGATGCATTCAGGGTATCTGGACCATAGAGTTTGGCATTGCCTTATAAAAGCTCCATATTAGTTAGTAGAGAGAAGTCAAAAGAATTAATGAACTCGGCCATGTAACCTAAGGAGTGTTTCATGTTACAAGTACACAGCTTGCAAAATGCTACCTTCACTTGAAGCTTAGAATCCTGTATTGCTCTTGTTTGAGAGTAAATTCTGGTGGATTGCTTTCCAACAAAAATCTACAGGATTATGTTGTGGCTAGTCACAGTTACCATATATTAATCAAAGGTCTCCCTGTTGTCTTCCCACTCCACAGAAATTCTACATAAACTCTCTTTTTGCTTCCTTTTTACTATGGCTATTTCTCAGTGCTGCTGTAGTTCATCTTCTTAATCCTGCCATGTTTTGAAAGCCTGAAGTCTCTAGTATTTTCTTTTAACTCAAATCAAGATTACAAAGAAAGATGTCTGGGATTAAAATCCTGGTTGCAGCACACCAACATTCTATGAGGAGCAAATTTATGATATATAGATTCTATATCCTGAAGAAACAAGCTTAAATGACAATTCCTTTCCCCTTTATGAGTGGATGTAGTTTCCCTAGATGTCAACGCAAGTTAAGAAGAGTTCTACTTTGTTTATTTATTTGAAAGCTTTACCAAAGATATCTTGTGTGTACTTGTTGAGTAAGGACACAGATGGATATCTTTACATTTCTACATTTCAGATTCATTTGGTTTAACAGAAAAAAGTGAATGGTGAAGCTCTAAAGTGAAGAAATCCAGAACAATGATCAACCTCTTTTCATAGTCACTTAAAAGTTAAGAATATGTATGCATTCTTCTTGAACCTTAATTCCTACCCCACTTAAAGAGAAGAGGTGAGCACCATGCTCTGAATCCCTAATGAGAAAGAGAGGGGTGGAAACTCCGCTTAACTAGATCTTCTTCTTTCCTTCCTCTTTTATCCTTTCTGGTGTCAAGGGAAATACAAGGTTTTTGCTCTGACACTTCTAGCACCCTCCAAAGGTGTTATTTGGTGTTCTTGTAATATTTCTTTGATGTTATCTTTCCACCTTTATCTGGGTATGCCTCCTGTTATTTGTCCTTCTCCTCTTCTTACATATGCCTTGTAAGCTATGGGATTCCAAGACATTCTCTCCAAATGGGCAAACCACTTTATTTGTTGTCTCTGTATGTAGTGCAAGATTGATTCTATTCCAATTCTTTCCCTTATAATCTCATTCCTGATTTTATCCCTTCTAGTCACCCCAGCTAGATCTAAGACCAGTAAACAAAAGGACTTCCTTCCCCTAAGCACAGATCAGGTAGTTTGGACCAGTAAAGATTACATAATAGCACATAGGACTGCTTTGCAATCTGCTGTCCATAGACACAGACACTGTAAAAAACCTCCAAAATATTTCAGTTCTGTTCTTCCCCAGTACTAGTCATGCTTTATGTAGAGAGTGGTGTGGCTAGTACTCTAATGTTTACCTGGGGTGGAAGTTAGGGTACAAGAATCATATAGACCAATCTCACTTCTCAAAGCAAAGAGGGTCTTCATTTTTCCCTGGTAAAGTTCCCTTCTTTGATGTTAACAAGGCTGTATCCAGGATTCTAGAGGGGGGAGGCTCGAATATTTTTTCAGGAGGGGCAACAATGTCACACACACACACACAACATTGGGGTGGGGTGGGGTGGAGCAGGCTGTTAGCTTGGGGGGGGGCTGATTTCCCCCTGGCCACCCCCTAGCTATGGCCCTGGATGATAATGTTCAGAGAATCGGTAGAATCCCATGCTGCTTCGATGATTTCAAAAGCTGCAAAACAGAAACAGGAAATTTTCTATTTTATACTTCATATCCCCTTAAGTAGGAATGATATCTGAATGAATACACCAGGAGACAAATCAATGAAAGCATCAGGTTCTGACACCACAATGCTGCTGTCAACAACCAGTCATCTTGTGCAATTGGGAACCCAAGAAAACAGTTTCCTTTAATGTTTTTAAATGAAAATATAAGCAGTTATTACGAGTCAAGGACAAATACACAGCCAACATTGTTAATATACCTTGTATTATGGATATTCAAATAGCAGCTTCCTGTCCTAAGCCGAAAGGATAGGCATTTTAAATAAATAAACAGAGCACAGAATTTAGATTTCATTTACAAGAGACTGCTTTTTTAAAGGCCTCCTTATCTTCAAAACAAGCGTGTTGCTTTGGCTTAGTGAAATTCATGGAGTGATTTCTTATCCTGTTAGAATGTTAAACAGAAAAACCAACACAGGTGTGGTATAAAACTCCCAATCCAAATACACAGATCTTTGAGAGGGTTGTCGTTAAGTAAAATTAACTACAGAATATATTTTTATTGAGGAAAGTAAGTAAATAAATGTTCCTTTCTGCTGATTCATGAGACTATAAAATGTACAAAGCTCTACCCCATATATATATGTGATATCATCCCCTATACTTATAAATAAGGGACTGCAGTGGCTTAGTGGTTAAGACACTGAATTTGATGACTGGAAGGTCGGCAGGTTAGCAGTTCCAGTGCTGCATACGGAGTGAGCTTCCATCTCTGTCCCAGCTCCTGCAAAGCTAGCAGTTTGAAAGCAAGAAATTGCAAGTAGATATATAGGTACCACTTCGATGGGAAGGTAAACAGCATTCCATGCACTCTGGTGTCTAGTCATGCCTGCTACATGTCCACAGAAATGTCTGCAGACACAGGTGGTACAAGCTCTTTAGCTGTAAACAGAAATGAGCACTGAACCCTAGAGTCGGATACGACTGGCTTTCATGCAAGGGTGACCTTTGCCTTAAACTAAACTTATAAATACCGTAAGTAGATTTCCTAACAGCCACCAGCAGGAAGCTTCAGCCCTGTTGCTCTTCTTCAGCAATAAAGACACAGCATATTGTTTTATACCAGGCATTCTCACCCTACGGCCCCCTGTGCCAAACCCAGCCCATGATGCCCTCGCCAATCCCAGAAGCAGAATTAAAATGAGTTCTGTGCATGCACAGAATGTTCTGCACATGTGTGGCACACATTTTACTTCTGCTTCTGGGTGGGATGAACCATGTGTCCGGCCAGATCAGCAGTCCAGGAGGCGTGGTCAAGCCTGTGACCTGAAAACCTTGAGAAAGCCTGTTTTATACAGTAGCTCCACTCTCCACAATCTGCCACCCTCCAGATGTGCTCTTCTACAATTCCTACCATCCCAAGCCAAGATACCCGTTAGCTCTGCTGTTTGAGAGTGGGGGTGGGACTATGCTATATAGCAGATGGATGTCTCTAGTCATCAAAGTTGCAAGTTGATGAATAGGTACCGCTTCGTCATGGAAGGTAACAGTGTTCCGTGTGCTCCAGCATCTAGTAATGTCTGTCACATGACCGTGGAATCCTCTGCAGACACAGACAGCTCTGGTTCTTTGGCTGTAAATGGAGATAAGAGCCACCCCTTAGAGTCAGACATGATGGGCTTTCGGGCAAGGGATACTTTTATTACAAAGGCCTGTGCATCTGATACTAGAAGAGTCGCAAATCTGGTCCACGTTTTAGCCTGAAACCTTACAGGGCTGTGCAACATTCTGAAACAATTTGGGTGATGAAATCCAGCACTTTAGACACTTCCTGCAAAGTTCAGACTATAGTAAGGTGCACCCTTCAGTCAAATGTGTTTAAACCAGGGGATTTGGTATGTTTCTGCATTGGTGGCAGGACAAAACAAAAGACCCATAGGAGGCAATGATGGGACATGCCTGCCCAATTCATAGATCCCTCACGTTAAGTCCAGCACTGAGATATTGCAGTGGGAAAAGAGAATTAAAAATTCAGGAAGATGGAGGTTAGCATATTATTTATCTTTTGGACCATCTTTTCTTGCCTTTCCTACTGTAAAGTCATTGATAAAAATAATCAAATTCTGAATTTTAGCTCTAGGCAGCAGGAAGAGAAAGAAAGTTAAAATACTGTAAGGACAAAAGTAGGCTTCCTTATTTTCCTTTTTTAAAAGGAACCAAAAATGGAAATGCCCATTACACTTTCAAAACGTTTTGCTAGTTCCCTACTCTGTAACTTCCTTAGGAAGCTTCTGGAGACTTTCTTCTAACAGCTGGTGGGGAAAGAACAAAAATAAAACAGAACACCTGGCACTATGTCTGCAATTACCCTGACCTGGATCCCTCTTGTCCTGCCTATGCTATTCAGTGTAACATTGGCTTTACTCTCTGCATTTCCCCTTTCACAAGAATGGGGCCTTCACAAAGAAGCAGAGATGCACCAAAATACCACAGTTGACCTGGACAATGATTTGGGTTAGAGAACCTCCAAAAGGAGACAGAGTAAGTTGGTTCCAATCTTTGGCCAAGGAGCAGGTCAAGAGGATTCCACGTATCTCTACATTGTGTTGAATAATGTGGCACAAAATCAGCCAATTAAGCGTTATGCCAAGGGCTCCAAATCAGGTCTGCAGCCAGGATTCTGGATTGTGTGTGTGTGTAAAAATTTTCAGGAGGAGCATAAATGCTGGCTAGATCACAGCACAGATCCTGTTAGAATGTTAGATACTATATGAACCTTTGTAGTATGTGAATATCAAGTTATGCAATAAAGCCACCAGTTGTATTCGAGGTAGTTAGCTTTTCTGTCTGCTTTACTGGAGATAGCCAAAGATTGCTGGGACAACCAGCTCTACATTTAACCTCCTGTGATTGGCTATCATCTCACTATTGTTGTGTCTAATTTACTCTGATAACTATATCTAAATATACACTTTCAACATTTTGAATTAAACATTACAGACGCATGTTGCTGCCACCAGTTTTGTGTATGATGGGGGAGCAATGCCAGCCCTCACACTGTCTTGAGTGATTCAGTTGCTGTTTAGAGTGGTGGGACACCTTGTACAACACCCACAAGATTTTTGTAGTTTCCAGGTTCATCCGTGACTGAAGGTCTCTATAGTCCATGCTCTTGTTTACACTCTGTTTGCACTCTGGAAGGATTAATACTTCTATTCACAATGATGCAAATCGAAAAAAATGTCCAGAGGCTTTATACTTCAGAAGTAACCTAATCAGGCTTGGAACCTGCAGGATTTATGAGTAGATATTGTACCCCAGTTCAGGATACCATTAGTTCAGATTGCTAGCTAAAATGTCGTTTCAGCTCCTGTACAGAAATTAACTTGTAGAAGGAGTCAAGTGCAATGAAAATTTAAATAGAGTGATCCAAAAGATTGCTGTGGTTTTCATCACTGATTACAAGTTCCATCCATTTAAAGCAATTATGTATTCACAGGTGGAAACCAGCACGGTTCATCGTTAAGGATCAGCTGCAACTTTCCTTGGTAAAGATATGTTTTGAAACATCTTTTTTAAACAGCTATGATATCTAGGACCAGCCACAAGGAAAAGACTACATGCTTTCACAGCTTTCTGTCTAGAAAAGTAGGCAATCTTTTTTTCTCCCAGCTTAATAATGGGGTAGGATCATGGGTTTGCCTTCAAAGATTGTATTGGTTCTTTGAAAACAGAAAACGCCAAAGCAATTTGTCTTCCATATGATTCAATTTGTACCCTGCACCCAATTCAATTTATATGTTTGCATTGTTTTACTGTGAAACCGAATGTAGCCATTTCACTTCAATCCAGGCCTCATGCAGATTGGTCCATTTCAGTGAAAAATATTGACATGTTTTAACTTAAGTCTCCTACTGTAGTAACTATCCAAGAGTCGAAACATTTCCATCTTTTATAATGACTAGCTGGGAACCTCAAGAAGGTTGCACAGGAACGCCAAGAATGCCAGATTCATCTTCAGCATTTGAGGCTACCTACATCTGCATTAGACAAACTGCAATTTGCTGTGAGTACAAAACCAGGTTGTTAGAGATGGGCCATGGGTGGCAGTCAGAGAGGGCTCAGGATCTGTAGGATAAGCTAGACGGGAGCAACAAACCAGAATGGGAGAGCAAACCCAGGAAATGAAAGCTAAAAAGCAAGCCAAGACCAACATACAAAGAAGGTGTAATGAACGAATTTTTTTTGTTATCTTTTAACCCACCTAAATGTGTTTTAGTACTTTCAAAATGGTGATTACAGGTATGGGGGAGAGAGAAAATATGTAAACATCCTTGCCTCATGGTTTTAGTGAAATGCAATTTATTGTGTGATAGACATGTCTTGCTGTAAGATCATTGGTTGGAATCCCTAAGGTGGAGGGACACACACACACTTTTCATTCTCTCAGGAATGCTCTGCTTTTAACCAGCAAAATGTAGGGGCTTGAGAAAGGGGGGGGGCACAGGCTTTCCCTGGAACCTATAGCTTGCTTTATTTCTGCTTTGAAAATGTTTCCTGATCTTATGCTGGACTGTATCCTGAATCTTGCCATGCTTACAATATATTTCTAAAATATCTGAAGAGACTTGGAGTGATTACTTGACACGCTACCTGATTCTACACTAGTTTTCATGGCACCCTTTGCTCACTACCTAGATTTCGGTCAGGAGTGACTGGGCACACTGATAGGAAAAGCTCTGAACTGCTGGGTCAGATCTGGACCAGGACTGCAGGATCAGGCACAATCCCATTGCCACGAGGCTGGAGGACTACCGAGTCCTACCTGGGAGTAAGCGGATTGTTACAGAAGGGAGAAAAATATTCCTTGATTAAAGCACAACTTGCTTGAAGAGGAAGCCTTTATATTTTTTTTCCTCTTCAGGTGGACCAAATGGCAAAGTTAGGTGGACCAAGCTTGTCCTGAATTTATATCTCTGAAATTTGCAATTCGGAGGCTGAGCATTCAGTGGTGCTGCACACAAATCCAGAGAACACAGGCCACAGTACTTGATGTAGAAGATGACCACCCAGGTAATTGCAAGCAAGTCAATATCCTCACCCAACATTGGAGTGAGCTCCTGCCCCCTCCCCACAGAAGAAATTATAGATGCGGTGCCTCCAGGGCAAGGACTGAGAACACTTTTGAAAATATCCTGTTATTGTGTATAATCTCTAGGGCTAGAAATTATTACTAATTTTTATGAATAAACCACACTTCTTAATCGGGTTGAATAGAAGCCTTGCTTCTAACACATAATGAATGAAAACTCTCGGATTTCTTCAATGAAAAATTCATGGTAGTCTGCCATTCATAAAAACATTCAATTACACATATGAAACATATCCTGCCATGACCCACATACAGTTGTCTTTCTGAAATAGAATGACACTGTTTTCTGATGATTTTTCCAACAGACCAGGTACCCGGTGGAGTATAGTGGCTAGAATGATGGACTAGGATTCTGGAGACCAGTGTTCAAATCACTGTGGGATTGGCCACAGAAACTTACTGGGGGTGTAGTGGACTTGTAAAACCATTCCTTAATTATCTCACTTACCTTGAAAGTCCAATTAAAACACAGATAAACTAGCTAATTAACTAACCAACTACTGAGCAAAGCTCTTTTAGCACTTCTTCAGAAGTAAATCCATAAGCAAAAAATAAAGATGTGGAATGTCCTTGGCCTTGGTGTTAAATTGATTCTGAACTTATTTGATAACCTATTTTAAATCTATTTGATAATCCATTTAGTAAAGTAAGTCACTCTAGAGTACGCCCATTGAGTCACTGAGGATTTGGTGCATTAACTCCTCTGTAAGTCCCATTGATTTAAATCAGTCTACTCTAGTTGAAGCTTACTTCAAGGTACTAAGTCATATTTAGAGTAGGTCATTTGGATCAATGAACTTACAGAGGAGTTGACTCACTAAATTCCCAATGAGTCAATGGGCCTACACCATTGCAATGTACTATCCTAAGCAGTAGGGTTTCAGCCTGTCTGTTTTTTAGATGTGTACTGTGAGCTACCTTGGGTCCTAAAAGGGAGAAAAGGAAGACAGACATTAAACATAAAAACAAATACAGTACATTAATTTTGTTAGTAAATGAACGATGAGCAACTATGATTGACTGAATCCTATTCTCGTTGTGAAGCCCTTCCTTTCCCCTTAGTTCTGCTAGATCAGGGTGTCAGCGACTCCTGGACACATTCCAATGATACCTTAACATTACCTGGCTCTAAACTCCCTCCACCTCAGTCCCCTCTTTGTCCCCTCCTGGGTCTCCAAGACACGGGCAGCTCCAATTTGGGACTAAAGAGACTCTGAACAATTTCCCACAGAGTGCTGGTCCAGCAAAATATTACCTTTTTGCTGCAACCTGGAAGATCCACTCTAAAAGTGATCCCAATAAAATGTCAAAAGGAGAGAATGGAAGCAGTGTGGCCTCTCTTGGCTTACGATGGCTTTACTCTGTCCCTCTCCCTTCAACAAACATACAAGTTATCAAAGGAATTGTAGTTTATTTTCCATAAGATACATTGTTCACACAATATAGATAACTGTACACTATATAGCTTTTGCACAATTCCGTGTTATTTGCCAGTTGCGCCCACTCCTAGATAGGGACTCCTTACTCATGATCACACAAGCTCTGGTCACCAACAGACTAGATTATTGTAATGCGCTCTACATAGGGCTGCCCTTGGCGACCATTCGGAGGCTTCAACTGGTACAGAATGCAGCTGGCCGGGTGGTGATGGGGTGTAGGTGGTATGCACTCGCCTCATTGCTGCTTTGGGAGCTGCACTGGTTGCCAGTTTGTCTCCGGGTGCAATTCAAGGTCCTGGTAATTACCTTTAAAGCCCTACACGGTAGTGGGCCAGGATACTTAAGAGACTGCCTCACCCCAAGAACATCTGTCCATCCCACCAGAGTGGACCAGAGAGGCTCTCTAGTTGTTCCATCGGCAAGAGAGGTGCATCTCTCTGGCACTAGGAGGAGAGCCTTCTCTGTGTCTGCTCCGGCCCTATGGAACCTCCTGCCAACCTAACTACATCACCAGGTGGAGTTGCTGTCCTTTAGGAAGATCTTAAAAACATGACTGGCGGGGCAGGTGTGGGGTCCCGACAATACAATAACCCCAGCTCGCTGGTTAGTTTGAGCTCCATCTCTCCCTCAATCTTTTAATTCTGTCATTTTTAAGTGCTAGCTTTTAATTGTTTGATTTATTATAATTTGTTGATTTTTAAAAATTTTATAAGAATTTTAAACACTTTTATAATTTTAAATCTGAGGTTTTAGGAATGTTTTTCTATTGATATATGGGTATGTTTTATGTGATGTAAACCGCCCTGGGTCACCTCGGTGAGGAGGGCAGTATATAAATGCAAAAATAAATAAATAAATAAATAAACATACAACACTACTCAAAAAGATCCAGGAAAATCAACACCTTGGTTTCCCCCATGAACATAAATTAATCTAACTCACTAATTTATTCTCATAGTTTAGAAGACATCAGGATTTCCTTCCTCCTGTTCTTCTCTGGGTTGTTCTCTTCAGAATCTCTTCAGAATCTCTGCCAAAAGTCTACCTCAGCCAGAATCTCTTCAGATTCTCCTCAGAATCTCTTCTGAAAGTTCCTAGAATCACTTCAGATTCACCTCAGAAAGTTTTTCTCAGCCTCTCTGAAAATTTACCTCCGACTCTCTCTTCTTTTCAGAAAGTCTTTTCTCTCCAGTTCTTTAGAATCTCCCTAAAGTTCATTTCAAGTTCTCCCCAGAAAAAAACCCTCTCTTTCCTTTTTATACCTCACCATCCCCCTCCTGCCTTATCTCGTTTACATGAGCTAATCAGATACATCCCTATATCCTTAATGTCTTCTGCATGGCAACAGGGTGTTAACCTTCTCTCTCTTCTATATACATATATAGAGAGAACAAAGTTCAACAAACATATGGACTTTTAACTACATATGATGCAACTTGTGAGCCCATGACAAAGGGGTCCCCAACTTTTTTTTTTCCACCATGGACAGTTTTCATGCTAAACTATTTTTCCAGTGGGGGTGGGGTGAGATTTTTAATCTCTCCCATCTGTCAGCCATAGCTTGAATATGGGTAGTGTGATAACTCACTGCGCACAGGTTGCAGGAGGAGCCCTGCTATAGCTCAAAAACAAGGAGGAAGGGCCTAGCCACAAGTCACACTATTCGACTCGGACATGAGCTATCATTTATTTTTATTTTATTATTTTATTTGAATTTATATACTGCCCTCCTTGCCAGGGCGACACAGGCTACACGCAGGCGGGGTGCCATAGTTAAGCAACGTGGAGGTGCCTATCTGCTATGTCTGAAGCCTGTGCTCTTGCTCCATTCTCCAGGCAGACCTGGCAGAACATGTTGAGGAAAGAAGGCTGCTATCAGGGTTCCCAGCACTACTCACTCCTGCGGCCCGGTACTGATCCGCAGCTGTTGGTTGGGGACCCCTGTGCTAGATCATGGAACCTACCAGTTGTCTTAGTACTGCTGTCATTTGGCCTTAATCAGTTTGCTTCATTCAACTAATACCCACTTAGAACCGTATACTGTACTGGGAATATCTTTCAAGTTTCTATTGCTGTTCAAGTTTAATTGTAGAAATAGGCCTCCATCTGTCGCTTTCTGATCCAGATGTTTGCTCCCTTCCTCTGCCCAAATGTGCAGCTTTTGAATGATTTGCTTAGCCCAAATCAACATACTTGTGACCTGTCAATGCATCACAACCCTTAGAAAAAAGCAGGATTTCCCCCTGTCTTCCTTAAAGGTAAAGGCCATCCTTGCTCAAAAGCCAGTCCTATCCAACTCTAGGGTTCAGTGCTCATCTCTGTTTCATAGTCAAAGAGCCAGTGCTGTCTGCTTCTGTAGATGTTTCCATGGTCATGTGGCAGGCATGACTAGACATCGGGGTGCATGGAACACTGTTTACTTTCCCACCAAAGTGGTCCCTATTTATCTACTTGCAATTTTTTGCTTTCAAACTGCTAGGTTGGCAGGAGCTGGGACAAAGGCAGGAGCTCATTCTGTCCTGCAGTATTCGGGTATCGAACTGCTGACCTGCCGCCTTCCAGTCAGCATCTTATCCACTTGAGCTTCCATGTTGGACTTCATCCCATATTCAGTTAGATTACTTACAATGAGACACTTTCTTTGAAATTGGCTTTTTTTTTTTGCCCACTTCCTTTTTTGCAAAGTATGGAAATGCCAAAACGTAATTTTTTAGCATTTTATACACTTCTGTCTTGTATATTTTGACTTGAATTATTGTGTTCTTTTCATCCTCTTTCTCTGTCTTTTGCAATAAAACATAACTGGAATAACATAATTTGGAGCAAAGGGCTATTTAATTTAAAGCTTTCTCCACATGTTTTATTGCTTTCTGTTTAGCACAACTTGGGGAGTAATGATAATTAGTGAGTTTCTGTTCCTTATCCAGAAGCTTCAACTACATCTTTCTTTACATTTTTTTATTTTATTGAGAAATAGTAGTAAGGAAATGAAATAAGTAATTAACTCCTGCTGCAACTTGGAATTCAAACTTGGTAATTAAGGACTATCTTTCACCACTAATATACTGGTCATGCTGAACAGGACACAATAAAAGATGGAGGGAGAGAGACAGCTGCTAATCAATGCTGCTGGTGATTTGTGAACAGAGAGCGTAGAAATAGGCTGGCTTTTATAATATTGTGTTAAGTGCTGTGTAGAACCACCATGTCAATTCCATTCCAAGCCAGTTGAGGAGTAGCAAGCAAATTTTCAAGGCTGGTAGGGAACCCTAGGGAAGAAGTGGCTTTAGTGGTACAACCCGGCCATTTTGCATCCCAGATTGCCCCCCTGTTATTCTGCATTCTAAGGTCACCAAAGATACTATAATAAGCTCTTGTATATTTTATTAAACTGCCTCTCTTCACCTCTCAAAACAAGGTTATCTCTATCTCCTTAAAACCATTCTGTATCCTGCTCTAAGTCCCTTTACTGTAGATTGGTCTATTATTCATCATTAAGTGCCTGAGTACAGTACCTGTAACAGAAATCATGGGGGATTGAGATTTCTGTTGTCAATTATAGAAAAGGGCAAGGTACTGAATAGCTAGAAATATATGCATAGTAAGTACACTCATTCATGCGGAATAGACTCAGAAGATTATCTGTTTTTAGCCATCATTAAACACTAACCTCCAGCTTTCACCTAAATGAGGACGTTGGTAATTTATCAACAGCACTCTGTATAAAGCAGTCAGGTGAATATGTGGAAACTTTGAAGAATATATTTCATTATCTACATACCTTGTGAAGATGCAAGTTCTGATGTGATAGAAGCAGTCAGGTGTACATATACAAAAAGACAAATCTGGTTATACATTTTAGATTTTAATAGTTTATTATTAGAAATTGAATTCTCAAATCTTTATTGTCTGAAGTCCCATCATTCCGAATCTCATGGTGCTAGATGCAAAGAGTCCCCTTCTCCTTCAATTCGCAGTCTGCTATTATAATTATAGTTTTATAGTAGTTTGGAGAATGTAAAAACTACAGTTCTGTTGTTGAGGTGAATAAATGCAGACAAGACTAATAATTCCTTTTACAGTTGAAAACTGTAATAATAACGGCTGAGCATAAGTTTTACTGCAATGGTTAATTGTAAAACACCAAGCTGATAGATTTAAAAGTCTCTATTATTACTGTGAATAAATTTTATGCCAAACAAACAACAATAGGAATTTTGTTCCTGCCTCAACTAGCTTAGTATGATTACCACAACAGTACATGTAAGAGTGAGGGACACAGTGGCTTAGTGGTTAAGATACTGCCCTTGATGAGTCAGCTGGTCAGCATTTCAAGAACTGAGTGCTGTGTGATAGAGTGAGCTGTTCTTGTCTGTCCCAGCTCCTGCCAACCTATCAGGACAAAAACAAGAAATTGCAAGTAGATAAATAGGTATTGCTTTGGAAAGAAAGGTAACAATGTTCCACGCACCCCAGCACCTAGTCATGCCTGCCACATGACCATGGAATTGTCTGCAGATGCAGACAGCACTGGCTCTTGGATGGAAATGAGCATCACATGACTGGCTTTCAATCAGGGGAGACCTTTACTTATAACAGTCAGTTAACTCTACCATTCCAAGGGAGTTTCTCTGCTAATCCTTAAAAAATAGTTTCCTTCAAATAAGAGTGTTGAGTTTTTCCTCAAACACATTTTCAATTCAGGCACAATGATAGCCAGGCCACCCCCAAATTAGGTGCATATGTGAAGTAATTCCTCTGGGATTACTAGTAATTTAACAGGGGTTCCATGGTTAAAATATGTGATTGTGAAAAAGGTTTCCTTACAGCAGAATATTTAAAATCTTTTGAAGCAGAGGAAAGCAACCATTAACATGTGATGTCACATGAATATAAAACTACTGTACTGTACTCACTTTACTTTACACTGTGTTGCTGGAACGTACCTCAGAATTGGCACCACAGCCTCAGATTTCAGTTTTCTGTTGGCATTGTCAGCAATTCCTCGTCTCCTTACATCACAGAATGCTTGTGGTACTTCTTGTACAGGGCATTTTCTACATCAGTCTCCAGTTATGCAGCTGCTGTGTCTTGTTTGTGAAATCTCATTGGGAGTCCAGACAACAACTTCAGTTGTCAAGCTGGATAAACAAGTATCCTGTTGTCTGAAAATGGAACAAAAGAGAAATTGTGTAAGTCTCTCCATACTCGCAGTAGTCATAGAAGCCTAATAGGGTAATCATTATAGTACAGTAATACCACGGATAACGTTTACCTCGGATAACTCTAAAATCACATAACATTAAGTAATCTGGGGAAGAGAATTGGATCGAATAACGTTAAGGTCCTATGGGAAGGATCGGATAACAACCGCTAAAGCCTGTGCGGTTACAATGTATCTCTATGGAGCTTTAACGTTATCCGATCCATCCCATAGGATTTTAACATGCATCGGACAACACTAAAAATTGGATAACACCAAGACTTGTGGAACCAAGTCTTAGCGTTATCTGAGGTATTACTTGTATTGTGTTAAGATTAGGAAGGCTTGAATTCAGATCCCACCTCAGTAACGATAGTTACTTAGTGACTTTTTCCTAACCTTACTCCCAGACTTGTGAAGTTAGGAAAAGGGAACCATATATGCTATCTGCATATGATTCTCCTTTAAGAGTACTGTACACCTTTAAAAGAAATATCAGATATGAATATGATAAATAAATTATTACATACAAATATTTCCATATTGAGTAAGGGCCAAACTACATGTTACACTTCAGATGCAGAGTAAAGTTATGCCTCCTATTTTACTTTAATAAACTGGAACCAAAAGGAGTGGTTTACTATTTCTGGCATCACAATACTACAGGTGGTATATTCTACTCTTCCAACACATGTCACGAAGAGCAGGGTGTCATACAGCAATGAGTTTGGTCTGGGAGAGCCCATTCATATTACCATGCCATGTAATTGCCTCAGGGATCATGCCTCGAAAGAGAGATAAGTCTTCTTTCTCCATATGCTTTGGTCCAGATAACATGTCCTATTTTTCCTTGGGAATTAATTAAATCTCTCCCCCTCACTCCCAAAATACTTCCAGGAAGTGAATTATGGGGTAATTGTTTACCCCATGATAATTATGGTGTCTTTAGGGACAGGTTTTAACACACCCCTCTTGTTTATCCTAACACCACTGACATTTCCAGTATTAGGCCAAATGAGACCTGCCTTTTCACTTCAATGACATCATTCTCTATTGGTTCCATGGTCTGCTGAAAAACAGATTCGGATGTTTTTGTTCTAATACATTAGCTACAAACTCCAAAGTTCTTCCAATGGCAAAAAATGGCAGCCACTCCGAACCCCCACCAACTTTGATTGATCGTTTTATTTTATTATTATTATTATTTTATTGATTGTATTGTCTGTAAGCAATGGTGAGTGAGTGGCAATATAAATGTGAATAAATAAATAAAATGCTATTTTATTTATTTATTTAGATTTATTATCCCGCCCCAATCAGACGAACCTGACTCTAGGCGGCTTACAGAAAAAGAGAAAGATTATACATCATGAGTACAAAACAAACAAAACAATACCACTATACTCCTACAAAATCAGAAATTGAAACCCGATGGTTCAAAATTAATTTTAAATTTTTTTTAAACTAGTTGATGGAATGATAAGAGAGCCTCTTCGGTCCGCCATGGTGGGAATCCATGCCTTGAGATCAGAGACTGATTCTTGGGAATACAAATTGTCAAGTGACCACGTCATACAATTAAGTACATTATAGGTCTAATTCTATGCACATTCAACCACAAAACATGACTCTGGGTTGACCAAAATCATGTGTGAGGGTTAAAATGAAATTAGAGGCATATCTTTCACATTATGCAGTCAGAAAGTGTGTAGTTCTGAACCCAAATCCTTCTTCTATAGAAAGATACCTTGAGGTAGTCATCCATATAGCCAGAGAAAAGCAATGTAAAGTCATTTATTTAATATTATGGCTTCAAGAAAGTGGGATGTATTTCACAGGGAGGCTTCTTGGTATTAAGCGACAGGTTTATAAGAATGTTTTATTTTATTTTAAAGAGAGTGCAGGTCTTAGTTATCTATTTTACTTTTTGCTACATTCACACACACCAGTTTTCCCCATGTTTTGGCTTGAATTCTTATATGTAACTCGCATGTATGTCTTCTTTTCAAGTTGTAACCCCATTTTTGTGTGCTTACTGTCATGTGGGGTACAAAGTAAAGTACAGCTTTTTAAAATTAAATCAAAAGGGGAATGAATACATGAAGCAGAAGACGATGGGTCCTACTTTCCCAATAAAACTGAGAAAGCTGCTGAATCATTCTAAAACCTGAAAATGGTAATCATTAGTGATGGCATGAATGCCTTCCTCTTTCCCTCCTTCCTCAACACATGTTCTCATCCTTCCATGTTAGTGGTTTCCATGGCAATTTTCCATCTGTTTTTGACTGTTTTCACAGGCTTTTTAAATTAAAGCTTAACTATGTCAGTGTTCCAAGATTAGCTTTGTCTTTGAATAAACCATATGCCTTCTTGACAAAGCCAGCTATGCCAATTACACAGAGGTGAAATGTTTGGAGTCAGTTTTCACATATATTCTCTGATTTGGAACAAAGCTACAGGGTGATGGAAGGGATGGGAATGTTTCTACAAAGATCCATTTGTCATCAATAAAGCTCTCATGCCCAACACATAATTGATCATGTATCAGTTAAGCATAAGGGCTTGTAGGAAGGGGAGAATTGCAGACAAAAGTTTTCTCAATTGTCAGAAACCTCATATGCCATGAAAATAAAATAGGATTAGTTACCTATGAGATGTAATGTTGATTTGGAAGTACTTCTTTTAAGGGGTAAGAAAGTTTCCAATTACCCTTGGCTTCTTTCTTTGATAGAAAATAACAAGCATTATTGCCTCTATCTCAGAAATCACATCTTCCATCTTCTAAGGCATGGGTTCCCAACCTAAGGCCCACAGGCCAGATCCGGTCCACAGTGCCATTTCATGTAGTCCCCACCCCTCCCAGGGCATTCAAGAAACAAAATGGCCACCCCTTTGAAGCTTTTGGGACAAAATGGCCACCCCATTGCAGACAGGGCAAAATGGCTATCTGGTGCTCAAAGCTGATCAAGAGAGTGTGACTTGGGCTCCGGCTTGAAAAGGTTGGGAACTCCTAATGAGTGTGCTTCTCAGTATTCATACCAAGAATAGGCAAATTCAACAGGGGCCAGTATTGTCTCCCCTCCCACGTAATTGTGGCAGAATTCAATGACACTGGAAAGGGATGGGGAATCAGTTTAAGGTAAGCATAACTTGCTTTAACTGCTTAATAGCACTTTGCTAGTGAAGTTTAAGATTTGACACTTACCCTAGGTCAGCGTAGGCAAACCTATGGCACGCGTGCCAAAGGTGGCATGCAAAGCCAGTTCTGTTGGTATGCACACTGTCATGGGCAAGCCCCATCTCTCAACACCAATGTCAGTGTCAGTTTTCCATCCACCACTCTCCCTCCACCAATGGGGAGGTGAGAGGGGAAGTTGAAATCCCTCTTGGGAGGCAATGACAGGGATGAGGTGAAGTGAGAACAGGCGGGGGTGGTGTATTCATGGGTGGGACATGCGCACACACCCATGTGACATTGCCGGAGGAATGCTGGTGATGTCACATGGGTGCATGGGCACACACAGTGCCTGCCTACATGCTGCCTCCTCCTCCTCCTCAGGCACTCAGTCTCTAAAAGGTTTGCCATCACTGCCCTAGATAAAGGTCTCCCCTGCTCAAAAGCTAGTCATATCCAACTCTAGGTTTCAGTGCTCATCTCTGTTTACAGCCAAAGAGCCAGTACTGTCTGTGTCTGCAGAGGTTTCCATGGTCATGGTCATGTGACAGGCATGACTAGACGTACTAGGAATGCTGTTACCATTCCCACCAAAATGGTACCTATTTATTTACTTGCAATTTCTTGCTTTCAGACTGCTAGGTTGGCAGGAGCTGGGACAGAGATGGCAGCTCACTCCATTGCACAGCACTTAGGTCTTTAATTGTTGACCTACCAAACTTCTAGTCGTCAAGCTTAACATCTTAACCACTAAACTATTGGAGCCCCTAATACTTATCCTATTTGCTGCTAAAAATTTGACATAAGATGACTCTTTCTTTCTTTCTTTCTTTCTTACATTGAATTGAATTGAATTGAATTGAATTGAATTAATACAACACTTCATTATTGTAAGAACTTCTTTGAGCAGTCCACAAGTTAAAACATAATACTCACAATATCTGATACAGTATTCCAAAAGATGGTGATTCATATCAATAGAGATGAAAAAGATAAAAGGGGGAAAACAGAAAAGGAAGAAATTTAAAATTAATATTGATATTAACATCAAAGGCAACTTTGAATAATTCTGTCTTCATCCGTTTCATAAACATAAGGAGGAAGGAAATCTGGTCTGTCTTTGTAGGTAACTTGTTCTAGAGACCGTGGGCTACCATTGAGAAAACCTGATTCCTTGGTTGGTGATGAAAAGCAGAGACTTCAAGAATGACCTTGGAGTTACATCAGGGATGCCCAAACTGTGGCCTGGGGGCCGAATTTGGCCCCCAACACCAATTCATATAGCCTGTGCCACCCTTGACACTCCTGGAAGCAGAAGTAAAATGCACCCATATGTGACCAGCCCACGGCCCAAAAGGTTTGGGCACCTCTGGGTTACCTGATGAGTGTAGGATCCCTGTAACACCAGGAATATGGATGGAGTATTATCATTCCACTATTATAATGCCTCCCAACTCCACAATCTCAAAATTATGATACCAAGCCTTATTCCCTCCATGATAACAGCAATTTGGCCCAAACATATATCAACACTTCCTGCAATTCAAAAAGATAGCACAATTCTCTCCCCCTCCCCCCAAAAATTGATTTATTTGTGTCTGAATGTCTTGTAGCAACAAACAGAGAACCCTTTTAAAATAAAAATCCAGAGCGATTCCAAAATGCTTTGGGACCTAATTTACCCATCAGTCACCTTTAAAATTCCCAGTTTAGATCTTCTAATACTAGCCAAGGACGCTAAGGAAGCAACAAATCTAAATGTTCTAGAAGATGATAAATTATGAACCACATTAAAATAATAGGTGCTCGTACAGTATTAGCATTGTCAGCCTTATGCCAACAGAAAGAAACATATCAGAATTGTTGACCAAGACTTTTCAGCTGTGTCAAAGGTAACGGCTTTGGATCTAAATTTCTTAGAAATGTTTAATAATCCCATGCCACTGCCTCTTAGGTCTGTGCCCAGTAATTTGTTAGTTTATACCTCAAGGATTCTTTCCATCTTGGCATTAGTCAATTTGATTTGCCAGCTTTTCAGTGTGATGAAGTTTTAAACAAGAAAAGCTAAAAATGAGTAAGGAATGTGCAAACTCACAAAACAACTTTTCTCTGTGGCACATCAAAAGAAAAGAAAGGTTAGGTGGACAATATCGATTCATTCAATTTTTTTCCATTCCAGGAAATGACTGATGGATGTGAGTTTCTCAGTGAATAAGGCACTTCTCCTACTATTTTCTTTAAATAGCTGGTGTTTGCATAGCTGGTGTTTGCATACAATTCTTAGCCTCATGTTCCCACAAAACAACCTTGCAAAATAGAAGCAAGGTAGATCAGTGTCAATCAATGTTTTAATGTCTAAAGAAGGGCTGAAATCACCTATTATCAAAATACAAAACCAATTCCTCTGTGTGTTTTTTCTCTGCTCCTCTTTGTCTTTTATCTCATTGGACATTTATTTCTCCTGAATAAACGTCAGACTTTAAAGTAGACTGACAATCAGAAGGGATCTCAAGAACTTTTCCTGCATGCTTCCAGGTGGAATAGCAGTTGAGACCACCCGCATCTCTCATGAACCAAGCAGTTACTCAAGTCCACTTTACTAGTCTGACAGATGAAATATTAAATGCAAAAATCCAAGGATGGGTGATACCTTTGCTCAGCTACTAAAATCTCACAAACAGAAGTCAGTTTTTGAATATAGCAAGCTGGACAATGCAGCACTTCCACCACCATTTGTGAACTCTTCTGTTTCTTCTGTCTCCTGCCTCCCAGCTCTGTAATGTCCAGCCAGACAAAAAGTCTTGCAGGACTCAAAAACTAGCTTCTGCTTCTGCGATTTTAACAGTTTAATAAAGTTCATAACTCACTCTTGTTTCTGGACTGTGTACAAGAACCATACAGCTTTTTGCTTTTTTCTAGAAGCAAGGCGATGGTCAGTTGTTCAGTGTTACACATATCACTGGATTAATTCACCTGGAATTTAATTAATTATCCTGTACTAATTAATCTGGAAGATCTACTCCTGCCTGTTCATTCACAGTATTTGCTGATAAGGACTTCTTCTTCTTCTTCTTCTTCTTTAGTCTCTTTAAATGTGGATGTGGTGGCAGTACAGGAGACCAATTTCATCTCTGAGCAAGACAGGAGCAGGGTACAAAAAGTGTGAACCTGGGGACCATCCTTGTGGTCATATAATGAAATGGGCAGAGGAGGAGTAGGGGTGTTATTTTGACAGAGACATAATTTGAAGATCGTCAGGAAGGTGGAAGCGGCACCGGGACATCTTCTTGTGGTGGATTTTGATTTAGAAGCATTTAGCCCTAAAGGAGTAAAACAGGCATTTTGTTGTCGCCTGTGCATATTGTATGCGCCGGTGAATGCTAAGTTAAGGAGAGAACTGTGGCAAACATTGAAGGACTATACAAGGACGGGGAAGAAAATGATAGTGATGGGCGATTTTAATAACAGAAGCCAGGTGGCTGACAGATTTGCAGTGGTTCGGACAGGGACAAAAGAAAGGTTGATGGCAGGAGAACACCCTTTAACGGCAGAAGAGAAAGAGTTAAACCAGATGTTGGCACAAGATCTTGGTTTGAGGGATGTTGGCTTGGAGAGAGAGAATGAACTGGAATATTTTCCAATATGGGAAAAGCGGGCATTTCACAAAAATTTCCCAAAGGTGGAAGGGGTCTTCTATACGTTTTTTCATCCTCTGTTCGCCAGTCACATAGACAGGGTGTGGGCCGTAGAGGAACTTTGCCCTGAGCGGATAAAAGTGGTGCCACAAAAAGCAGAGTGTACATTTTGGGTGGAAAGACTGGAGAACTCAGGGGAAAGACACTAAAAGAAGCTTTGAATGGGGAAGGAGACGATAAAGGTAGCGGGCAAAGTTCAGTCAAGATCTTGGGCATCCTGTTCACTGTTGACCCCAATGGATAGGAAGAGAATTGGAAAAGGTGGGAAGAGGGGGTGGAGAACTGACTGGAGAGGTGGAAACCCTGGAGGCTGGGTCTCTACAAGAAAGTACAGTTCTTCAAAACTTATTGTATACCAGTGGCGAATCATGTGGCGGCTGTGTATCCCCCTCCTCAGAAACTTATAGATAGGGTGATGGGAAGAGTTTTTGTTTTCTTGTGGGGAATGAAGGTTTTCCCTCTCCCTAGGGCAGTGGCGTACCGCTCGGTAAAAGAAGGTGGGTTAGGGTTGCCGGCTCTCGGCCCTCTTTTCCTAGGTGCCTTTTTGGCCAATAACTTGAAACAGAAGACTAATGAGGGAGAATCCTGAGCGATCAGTGTGCAAGGCGAGCTATGGGGGAAACAGTGGTGGGAGGAGGAACTCCGTTCTCCCAGATTGACCAGTGCTTCGAAAACGGGAATGAGGCCGTACGTTAGAGATATGGCGGAGGGAGTCAATCGTTGGGCGGTGAGGGCAAACACACTTAAGATTGCCAATACAGTGAGGGAGTCAAAGCGAGTTATTTACACTGAGGCCGTAGAGGAAGGAATCACTAGGCCATTCAGAGAGAAGTGGGCTTCTAAGACTAATCTCCCGGAATATCTGCAGCCAGGGGAGGAGGACTTGTCTGTGTTTAAAGATGGGAATATACCCCTCTGTCTGTGGGAAATGAGGTGGAGGGCATATCATCAGGTACTTAATGTAGGAGCGACCTACCCATGGAAAAAGGAAGAGGAACAGCAGTGCAGGAGGATAAGATGCCAGAATGTTAGAGGTGGGATAACAGGCCAGAAACCCCTGAGAGAAACCTGTTCGCATTTTGCAAAAGAATGTCCTTCATCGCAAGAAATTTGGGGAGCTCTGGCAAGTAAATTGGACTGGCCTTATTTAAAAGAATAGAGAGCAGAGACGATTCTATCGGGGACAGAGCCAGGAAAGGGGTGGAAGGGGCCGAGAAAGAAAGGGAAGCTGGAGAACTGGAAAGTGCCCTGGTCCTTGGTTCGATTAATCAATCTGTTTGCCTTAAGCGCTCTGATGTTCCAAAGGGGACAGGAAGGGAAGACTGGAAAGCTGGCAGATCCCAAACAAGTGGTGGGCAGTGTGATGGCAAGGCTCAGAGTATATGCTAAAAGAATGATGGTGAGACAGGAGGAACCCGACAGGTACAAATGGTGGCAGTGGTTGACAGAAAGAAATTTGGGAATAACTTAGAATATTAAAAGTTAAGTTTCATGTAAATGACAGTATAATTGTAAATATTATTGTTCTTTTGGTATTGTATATACTGTATATTTCCTTCCACAATCACTATATATGTAACTATGTTTACTGAGCTAAGTTTTTGAAAGTGATGACAAGTTTATGTAGTTCACCACGACAGATTGTACTGTAGTAAGAATTTTATCAATAAAAATTTTCCTTCTAAAAAAATTCCTTCTTCTTCTTCTTCTTCTTCTTCTTCTTCTTCTTCTTCTTCTTCTTCTTCTTCTTCTTCTTCTTCTTCTTCTTCTTCTTCTTCTTCTTCTTCTTCTTCTTCTTCTTCTTCTTCTTCTTCTTCTTCTTCTTCTTCTTCTTCTTCTTCTTCTTCTTCTTCTTCTTCTTCTTCTTCTTCTTCTTCTTCTTCTTCTTCTTCTTCTTCTTCTTCTTCTTCTTCTTCTTCTTCTTCTTCTTCTTCTTCTTCTTCTTCTTCTTCTTCTTCTTCTTCTTCTTCTTCTTCTTCTTCTTCTTCTTCTTCTTCTTCTTCTTCTTCTTCTTCTTCTTCTTCTTCTTCTTCTTCTTCTTCTTCTTCTTCTTCTTCTTCTTCTTCTTCTTCTTCTTCTTCTTCTTCTTCTTCTTCTTCTTCTTCTTCTTCTTCTTCTTCTTCTTCTTCTTCTTCTTCTTCTTCTTCTGTGTCTATGCCAATGTCCTACTTCCAAGTTGAAGTCCAGTTTTGCAGGAAAAATCATTTGCCTTGTCTTCAAGTTGCACTCATCCAACAAGTTAAAGATTTGGATTTATGGCTGCATACATGCCAATATGATACCCTAGATCAGTGGTTTCCAATGTGGGGCCCATGCCGCACAGGGGGACTTCAAATCCCACAAACCTAAGTCAGTACATTGGCTTATGAATGCTTTGGGGAATTGACTTAGGCTTCTGGGAATTAGAGTCCAAAAACCAAAGGTTGGGAAACACTGCCCTAGACCTTAACACCATATATGACAGAAAGCTTCAAAGGCAGGGGCTTGGAGTTGAGATGCTTAAAGTGGAGTGGAGAAGAAAAGAAAAGTGAGAACTACTACAACAACCCAGAGCCTTCTCCCTGCCATGGTTCATTATATCAACAATGGAAGCATTCAAGAGAGAAATGGACAACCATCTGTCAGATTTGCTTTAATTCAGATTCCTGCATTGAGCAGAAGGTTGGACTCGATTCCCTAAAAGGCCCCTTCCAACTCAGTTATTCTATGATCATGGTTATCACCTGAACAAAGCTCAAGTGTACAGAAATCAAACACACAGAGAGATCAACTGATGTCAATACAAGGGTGAGTCAGCCCAAAGTTATTAAGGACAGCCAGCCAAACATCCTACTCCATCCAAATTTGGTCAAGAAGTGATTACTGATCAGGTCAGTAGAAGATAAGACACTCAAAACATCATCCAAATGCCCATTTTAATTCCTTATTTCCCTGCAAGACATTATTTCTCCTAATCAAGCCAAAGACAACAAGAGTGATATTTTTCCAAGAGGTCTTCCCAAGGCCAGTGTCTAACACACAGGAAAGCTCTCAGGAATGCAAGCAAGGGGTGATGGTAGTGGATTGTTTTATAACAAGCCCAGTATGGCAAATTTGCTCAGTTTTGTAATCACCCCAAACCCACTGGGACTGTGAACCAGTCTCTCGCCAATGTGCAACGTTAGTCATTGTGAGCTCTAGGCACCCTGAGTAATAGTGAGCTGTTTTTGGCTCCAGAAATGCTCTCATGTTCCTACCTCTGTGATATGGAAAGCTATTTATAAGAGGTCAGTTTAATTTTCCCATCTATCCCAATGCTGCTACGCTGAATGGCAGCAGCTTGTTATCCTCTTCAGAGCAAGAAGCTGAGCTCAATTTCCTTCAAGATGTTTTCTAACAACTTAGAAATGTTACTTTTTTGACCTATGAACCACAATGGCCAAGAGATAGTTAAGTAATTATCCATCTACCCCAGTTTTACATCCCGTGCGGTGGTGGGATGTGAAAAATTTTACTACTCCACCATGATGTCATCACAGTGTGGGCGGAGCTAATGTCATGACATCATGATGTCATGGGTGGGGCCAAAGAAAAAATAAAAATAAAATAATAAAATGAAATAAAATAATAAAATGAAATAATAAAATAAAATAATAAAATAAAATAAAAATAAGGACACACACACCCCTCAACCCACCAATCCACCCACACAACACAAACCAATGGTGCTTTAGGCTAGCAGCTTCTCTTCCTCCTCCCCGCTTGGGAGGACAGCAAGGAAGCCGTGCATACGCGCCAAGCACTGTAGGCATGCATGCACACCAAGTGCTTGGTGCGCATGTGCAGTGTGGGAACCAGTGAAAAGGTAAGCCCCGAAGATGGTTCCCCCCAAAAGCTGCTACCGGTTCTCCGGGACAGTGGGAAAAGTTACTACCGGTTCTGGAGAACTGGTGAGAACCTGTTACATCCCATCACTGATCCTGTGACTGCAGAAGCTCCCTATCTGTTAGTTGGAAGAAGATATTTCACATGCTCTTCCTATCTCTTTAAGCTGATGCTGATAGTCTTCTACCAACGTCCAACCCCTCCTGTATGTAGGACCAATTAGTACTACTGGAAAGAACCAAACCAACAAATTTCTTCAGAGAGAAGTTGTATATGTTTTTAACTCAACTTTTATTTTAAAAAATAAAATTCAAATTGAAGTGAAATTGACAGATTCATCCATCCATATACAACTCTAGGGTTTATAGCCAGTGGTGGGCAGCAAAAATTTTTGCTACCATACATTGGGCAGAGCCTATGTAATGGGTGGAGCCTACATCATAGGCGGAGCCTACATTGTGGGCGAGCTAGTCATGCCTGCTATATGGCCATGTATACATCTGCATACACAGGCAGCACTGGCTCTTTGGCTGTAAATGGAGATGAGCACTGCACCCTAGAGTCAATATGACTGGCTTTTGAGCAAGGGAGACCTTGATCCACTTGCAGGGACAAAACCTGATGGGGCAGGGCAGGGAGGTGGGTGTGGCCACCCAATTTCACCACCACCCTGCCCAGAGGCCACCCAATTTTACTACCCCCTTCCAGGGGGTGCAAACCTGTTGCTGCCCACCACTGTTTATAGCCAAAGAGCCAGTGCTGTCTGTGTCTGTAGATGTTTCTGTGGTCATGTGGCAGCCATGACTAAGCACTGAAGCACACAGAATGCTGTTACCTTTCCCACCGAAGCAATAGCTATTTATCTACTTAATTTCTTGCTTTCAAACTGCTAGATTGGCAGGAGCTGGGACAGAGATGGGAGCTCACTCCATCATGAAGCACTTGGGTCTTGAACTGCTGACCTGTTGTCAAACCTGTAAAAAAGTTGATTAGGTTCTTAACAACAAATCAAACTAATTTTTCATAAATTGTTCTGAGTATATTGTTGGGCATGGTAGCTACACTAATTCTGCAACAAGAACTTAGTTGATGACTCAATGTCAGATCCAGAACAATTACACACTCAAAGGTTTTCCCTATGTGAGATAGAACCTATCAAATTTTCTGCCTTCCTTATTTGGATTTTTGAAGAAGAAGAAAAAATAAGTTATCTATTTTTTGTATGTTCTAATGAATTTTTCACCCATCTTTAGGTTCTTGAAGAGAACAACGTGTATTGTTTATTAGTATTTCTCATGTTCCTACCTGAAAAGCTACCTGCACCTATAGCAGCTGGTTTGTTAAGAACAAGTTTCAAGACCTTGATTCCTTCAGGGTCCTTTTTTACATGTGAGCTTTTTCATGAACTTGGAAAAGTTACTTTGTTTTAACTTACTTGTCACCAAATCTCAAGGTTGAGAAACGGAGCTTTAAAAGCGCAAGGATTCAAAGAGATTCCTGGAAGCATTACGTCATTGGGATTAGTGCCTCTAGTAGACAGAGAAACATCTGAGGGATTCTCAAAGTTCAATGAACGGGAGTGAACTTCTCAACTCAAGTTCATTGCCCTTTCAAACCATTGGTCAATTGCCAAAGACTTGGGGGGCGGGGACAAAATGAGACCTTGGCACTTTGCCAACATGCCTTGACCTTGAAAGATTTTGAGGAGATAAGTATTATCTCAAGATCTGAGCCCAAAGCCACCTGAAAATTCCTAAAGAGGGAGGAAGAGGGGGAAATTGTTTATTAAAAAACACCTCTGATTTTGTTAATTTAAAAAGAGCTTCTTCAAGGAGGGTGAAGTCCTGTGCTTCTGAAGATAAGATTGGGAGATGACACTCTGATTTGATCCATGGGGCCAATCCAGGCTAGCCACTGGCTGGGAGATAGACGAAATCTCACCAGGAGGACACTTAGCCGGAATTACGACAAGGCTGGACTTTAACTCTGGGGAGAGATGAGTCCAGGACAACATTTAGAATCTGCATACTTTCTTATTTTATAGTATAAATTGCGTGTTAGAGTAGATTTAGATTAGGAACTCAGGAATGGGAAATTTTATTTCTAGAATGCGTTATGAGTTTATTAGCTTAAATTTAGCTATGCTTTTTGTTTGGATATTTCATGGGATTATGCTTTGCTTCTCATCGTTTCTACAATAAAAAGGAAGACGAAGCCAGGAGTGGTTTCATTTCCACAAAAGACAAAAAGCAGATTTTGTTTTGTGAACTGGATTGTTGGTTCCTGCGTTGAGAGAATTTCGCTACTGGAAGTAAGGGAACTTGCAGGACTCCCATTGCAAGACCTTGGGAAACTCGCC